>JAZHEH010000804.1:0-1273751 GCA_036589455.1 Ateles fusciceps | reverse complement strand
TGTGAAAGGCACATCAATTCCTGTTAAAAGCTGAGAATATATAATATGAAACACTAAAACACACAAGAAATTTATGAAACCAAAGATTCAAATAATTCACAAGTGCTGAGAAGTTGTAGGTAGCTACCATCACCTCCAATCTCCAAATGGTTAAGAATCACGCAATTTTAATTTATGTGTGGAATCTCAACTCTACCATGTTATAATTGTGTGGACTTTGGCAAATCAGTCTCAATGACTATCAGCCTCCTCACTTCTTAACATTTAAGAAGTGTTTCTAGTGAAGCTGTTTTTCAAAAATGCAATGTAGTGACAATGATTTGGGGGGCTGAGATAAATGTTGCACTAACAGTATATAATCAGTAATTGCATATGATTTTAGCCAGTCTTACCTGTATAGCATTTCTTAGTATCTGAAGCTAATTAATGGAAATATAATATATGTGAACCTTCTCTCAGGTGTAGCTATAGAAAGATTATGAGTGACAGTCACTGAAGTACTTTCCCAAGAATCTCTAGCATAACTCAGCCAGCACTTACTTTGGGTGAGATGCTATAGAAAAATACAAATGGCTAAATTTAAGGCATTTGTTTATAAAACTTCCAAATCTTGATGACAAAAGAAAATATAAGTCAGAGGATCACACAAAAATGATTAGGTACCCAGATGACTGGGTACTTTCAATAGAATCACTGACAGGTTGAAGACAGTGGAGACATGACTTCAAAAATCTGAGTTTAAAAACATTTCCAACCTAGAATACTATACTAAGCTAACATTAATCAAGAATGAGGATAGAAAGATGACAATTGTGTGTGTATGTGTGTGTGTGTGTAGTCTCAGAAATTTAACTTTCTATAAATTCCTTCTGTGTTCTATCATAAGGAAGTAAATTATTAGGTTGATACAAAAGTAATTTTTTTTTTTTGCCATTGAAAGTAATGGCAAAACTGAAATAACTTTTGCACCAACATAATAAAGAGGGAAATACTTAAGCTTCACCAAACAGGGGATACAAACAAACAGATTATATGTAAAGTGAAGGGATATCCCAGGGAAGCAAATATGCACCTATTTCACAGAGCAACCAGACAAAACTTGAATATGTCAGAAACTCTGGGAAAGATGATTCCAAATAGAAGAAATTGAGGCAATACCTATGCATCTGCATGGCTTAAAAGCAAATTTAGATAATTACTGGAAAGACAGTGTTTGAAGGAACAAGAAATATTTAATATACTGAACAAATGAAAAAAAAAAAGGATCCTGATAGACCTCGGGAACAACAGCAAAAATATTTGTGCAAGAAAGAAAAATTAGTCATGGTGCACAATAATTCAGTTGTACATAGCATATATGTACTCTCAATCATACAAACACAGAAAACTGATATAACCAAACTTACCATATAACAATATTGAGAAAGTAAAAAAAAATAAATATATTTGGTGTGTGTATGTATAATATTAGATTGGGGTTGAAATTGGGAGGTCAGCAGAAAATGGCTAGTATTAAAAAACCAGGAATTAGTAATATAAGTGAGCTTAGCAGATATGTGGAGGTAAATATCTAAAGAATAAGTTAAAAAGTTTCAGACTTCTGCCAAGATGGCTGAATAGGAAAAGCTCCAGAGCTCAGTTCCCAGCAAGAGCAATGCAGAAGGCGAGTGATCTCTGCATTTCCAACTGAGGTACCAGGTTCATCTCAATGGGACTGGTTGGACAGTGGGTGTAGTCCAAGGAGGGCAAACCGAGGCAGGGTGGGGTGCTGCCTCACCCAGGGAAAGCAACAGGCCAAGGACCCCCCTCCTACCCAACAGAGACCATTGGGACTTTTCGGGCCACTCTGGTGCTCTGATCCGGATGCTGTGCCTCTCCCGAGGACTTTGCAGCCCACAGACCAGGAGATTCCTGCCAGGCCGACAGGCACTGTGGGTTCCCAGTGCAAATGTGGGAGGCTGATTCAGCCAGTGGGGCGGGGTTCCAGCATAAATCTGAGCAGCCCCTTTGGCTGGCGCCTGGAGTGCCTGGGAGACAGAGCCACCCATACCCCTGAGAGAAAGGGGGCTGAAGGCAGGGAGCCAGGTGATCTGGCTCAGCAGGTCCCACCCCATGGAGACCAGCAAACTGAATCCCACTGGCTTGGGACTTTTGCAGCCAGCACAGCAGTTTGAGCTCAACCCAGGACTATCAAGCCCATTGGAGGGAAGGGCATCTGCCATTACCAAGGCAGCCTGCCATTACTGAGGCACTCTGCCATTACTGAGGCAGTCCACTGTTACCAAGGCAGCCCGCCATTACCACGGCACTCTGCCATTACTGAGGCAGTCTGCCATTACCGAGGAAGTTCTAACCTTACCAGTGTAAACAAAAGCACAAGGAAGTTTACACAGCAGCTGGGTCAAGTCCGTGGCAGCTCAGCAATGACTCTGCAGACAGAAAGTGACTAGACTCCCTCCTTGCTGGGCAGGGCATCTCTAAGAAAGGCAGGGAATTATAAATAATCCCCACCTTCCCAAGACAGAACACCTGGGAAAAGGGGCAATGGTGAATCCCACTGCAGTAGACTTAAATGTCCCTGCCCAGCAGCTCTGAAGAGAGAAACGGAGCTCCCAGCACAGCACTTGAGCTCTGATAAGGGACAGGCTGCTTCTGTAAGCAGCTCCCTGACCCCCCGCATATCCAGAAACACCTCATACAGGAGACATCTGGCTGACATCTGGCAGGTTCTGTTATGGGATGAAGCTACCAGAGGAAGGAACAGGAAGCAATTATTGCTGCTCTGCAGCCCTCATGGGTGATTCCCAGGCAAGCAGAGTCTGGAGTGGACCTCCAGCAGTCCAGCAGCAGAGGGGCCTGTTAGAAGGAAAACTAAGAAACACAAAGAAATATCTTCAACATCAATAGAAAGGATGTCCAATCAGAGACACCATCTGAAAGCCACCAGCCTCAAAGACCAAAGGTAGATAAATCCACAAAGATGGGAAGAAACCAGTGCAAAAAGGAGGAAAACACCAAAACCCAGAACACCTCTCCTCCTCCAAGCTATCACAACTCCTTACCAGCAAGGGAACAAACTGGATGGAGAATGAGTTTGATAAATTGACAGAAGCAGACTTCTGGTCATTAGAGAAATGCAAATCAAAACCACATTGAGATACCATCTCATGCCAGTTAAAATGGTAATCTTTAAAAAATCTGGAGACAACAGATGATTGAGAGGATGTGGAGGAATAGGAACACTTTTACACTCTTGGGAGTATAAATTAGTTCAACCATTGTGGAAGGGAGTGTGGTGATTCCTCAAGTATCTACAACTAGAAATACCATTTGACCCAGCAATCCCATTGCCAGATATATATCCAAAGGATTATAAAACATTCTATTATAAAGACACATGCACAAGTATGTTCATTGTGGCACTGTTTACAATAGCAAAGACTTGGAACCAACCTAAATGCCCATCAGTGATAGACTGGATAAGAAAATGTGGCACATATATCCCATGGAATACTATGCACCCGTATAGAAGGATGAGTTTATGTCCTTTGCAGGGACATGGATGAATCTGGAAACCATCATTCTCAGCAAACTGACACAAGAACAGAAAGCCAAACACCACATGTTCTCACTCATAAGTGGGTATTGAACAGTGAGAACACATGGACACAGGAAGGGGAACATCACACACTGAGGTTTGTTGGGGCATGGGGGCTAAGGGAGAGATAATGGGGGGTTGGTAGATTGGGGAGTGATAACATTAGAAGAAATACCTAATGTAGGTGACAGGGTATGGAGGCAGCAAACCACCATGGCATGTGTATACCTATGTAACAATCCTGGAAGATCTGTAGATGTACTCCAGAACTTAAAGTATAATAATAATTTTTAAAAAGAGCTTCAAGTAGTTGATTTTGGAGAGACACCTGAGAGAAAGTTAAGGAACTTTTCCTTATTTCCCAGTTAATCCTTATTCATTCTCTCTCCCTGCCTGTCCTCCTCAGGCTTTCTGGAAGGCTGCCCTCTGTGATTTACAACACCCAGACTCCATTGCCCTCTGACTTGCAGTTGGGTTTGTCCAATGGGATGTACTAGGAGGATATTTAAATATCATAGGGCAGGAGGAAAAGGAGATAAAAGTATTTACCTTTACTCCTCCTGCTTTCTGACTCTCTCTTGCACTAACAAGTATTCCCCTTCCAGGCTTGACCTCTCACCTTTAACCGATTTAATGAATAATTTCAAAATTTAAATAGAAATAGTTGTATAACCTATTGTTTACTTTTGCATTTTAAGCACCATAAAATGTTAACCATTGACATATTAGGCAGCTGACAGTAAAAATCTATTTAGAATAAAAGCATGTATATTAGCCTAAGGTAATACATACAAGCTTGAATGTTTGTTCTGCAGAATTGAGACTTGGACTATTCCTGGAGGCTCATTTTTAGACTTGCCTCTGTGCTCTGGTGGTGCAGGTAGACATGAGTATGGCTCAGGATTTCTGTCAAGATAGCTCAAATCAGACACTACTTGAAGATATTAAGGAACTTTATATTGTAAAACCCTGGAATCCTTCCCAATCCACCCTCAGCTGATCAGAGTGCACCCATGCACCCAAATATGTGCACGCATGCACACACACACACACACACACACACACAGAGCCAAGGACATGTACGTTGCCTCAGGTACTACAAAATGTGGAGGGAACCAACACTGATAATGTGACAATTTTTGCATTTTTCAATGTTAACGAAGAAAACCTGAGTCTTCGTAAATATTCTTAGGGAATTATTGTGAATATGTGTGAGCTACTACAGTAGCCTTGTCAGGAAACTTACCTTTAGCTGACTTGGATGATGATGCTGAAAATGCAATGGTGACCTGTCTACCTATGCACTTATAGGGAATTTGAGAAAATGCAAATTCAAATGTGTGCTATTGGGCCACTGGTAGAAACAGCTACTAGACGCTGCTATAATAATCACTGAAAGCGGTAGTTTACCAGAACAGGTCAGGGAAGGAGGGTGGCAATGATTATCATAGTTGATAAATACTGAGGCTGTCTTTATTCCACACATTGTATTGTACACATTTAGTTTACCCTGAGTAGTGATCCTCAACTGCTTCTTCATCTTTTTCTCCAAACACCAATCTAGGAGCATATGGACAATCTATTTGTATGTTTCTGTTTGAAAAATGTCTGTAATGTTAATTGGTTAATCCCTCTTCATTGTCCTTCTAAATCAGTTCACTTTGCTTTAAGATCCACAACTTATTCTATTATCTGATCTAGATAGAAAACTACTTCTAAAAATAATTTCTGTGACTTGCATATTTCATTAGATGCTGAATAATAAAACAAGACTAATTTTCATATTTTATGTCTTAATGTCTCAGTATGGTTAATAATATTTTGGAAAATGTATAAACTAGAGAAGAGGTCAATTTAGGAAACACACTATGTCTTAAAGCCATAAAATAGATTGTAAGCTTGCATTATCTCTTTTCTACCCACTGCGCTCACCCATTTAAGAACTCAAACTGGCTGGTTTTTAGACTGCCTTTCAATCTCACGCAACAGATACTCATTGAGCATTTAGTGTTTCCCAGGCACAATGTTAAGGAACTCTCATAGAGGTAGGAGTTGAGTCCATGTCATCTGACGTCAAGTCTAGTGCTTAATCAACCACTATTCACCACCTCCATTCTAATGGACTTGTGATTAGTTGCTCAAGACATTTCATCATTCTGAAGGTCAAATCAAAAGTAGTCCTTTATGGTTTAATACAAAACATGCTTATCTTCTTCACATGAAGTCATGTATTCTCCTTAGTGAGAAACAGGTGGGAGAAACACAATGTTATAATTGAGAAACAGATGGCTCCTGTAGTAGGCAAATTAATGACCTCCTTCTAAACATAGTCAAACCCTGTGGGGTGCAGTGGTTCATACCTGGAGTCCTAGCACTTTGGGAGGCCAAGGCGGGCAGATCATTTGAGGTCAGGAGTTCGAGTGCAGCCTGACTAACATGGTGAAACCTCGTCTCTATTGAAAATACAAATTTTAGCTGGGCATGGTGGTGCATGCCTGTAATCCCAGCTACTTGGGACACTGAGGCAGCAGAATCACTTGAACCTGGGAGGCGGAGGTTGCAGTGATCTGAGATCACACCATCGCACTCCAGCCTGGGTGACAGAGTGAGACTCCATCTCAAAAAAAAAAAAAAAAAGATATTCAAGCCCTAAACCCCAGAATCTGTGAACATGTTATCCTACATGGCAGAGGAAACTGTACAGATATGATTAAATTAAGGCTTCTGCAATAGGGAGATTATCCTGGATTATCCAGACGGACCCCTTGTAATCAACAGAGTCCTTACAAGAGGGAGGAGGATATGTGATGACAGAAGCAGAGGTTGAGTGACATCACCATGAGCTTAGAAATGGGGCTGACTCTGGAAACTGGAAAACACTTGGAATAAATGGATTCTTCCCTAGCCTCTGCCACAGGAACACAGTTTTGTCACCACTTTGATTGTTACACTTTGTACTTCTGACCTCTGGAAATGTAAGAAAATAAATGTGTTATTTTAAGCCACTGAGTTAGTCTGCCAAGCACAAATATCCTTGCATGCGACTTGCCATAGTATGAGGGCACAGTGTGAACAAAACACAATCTGCTTTTTATCCACGAGGTGCATATATGTTTACTCTTCATTTGTCTTCTAATTCTACTCACTGATGTGTAGGTCATTCATAGACTTCTAAAGCAATTCTTTCATTTCTTTCTCAACTATAGTTGGCCTTCTGTATTCATGAGTTTCATATCAGTGGATTTAACTAACTGTAGATTGTAAGTATTCAAAAAAAATTTTTCACAAAGTTTCAAAAAGAAAAACTTGCATTTGCTACATGCCAAGTACAATGTTGAATCCATGAGAATAAAGTAATGTGTAGGCATTGTATTAGGTGTTATATACTTGTTTCCAAAGGAACACAGCAGGTACATCACACATAAATTTTATTATATCTGCATTTTCAGCACTCCAGGAACCAATTAAAGCCAGCCAGATATTAAGTGAAAACTAGACCATTTTTTAAACAAGAAAAGGAGTTAGAGTAATACAGCATATATAGAGTGTAACTTATGATAAATATTGTAGTATATGGTATGTATATGTAGTGTATTTGTACATACATGGTGTAAAGGTAAACTATTTCATAATGGTAGACTCTAGTCCTTAGCATTCTAAAAATAAAACTTCTCCCAGAGTTTTATGTTTTTCTTCATTTAAATTTCTAGAAACAAAATTTATGTCAGTCTTTTCGTAAATAATATGGAAGGATAGATACCACTTTTACCTTTTTTGCATATTATAGAAAGAGAAGCTCTTTGAGTAAAAAAATATGGACTTGAATCCTGACTAATGTCCGTTATGATTTCGGGTTATCTCATGTGTGAACGAGGATAATAATACTTATCTTTTAGTCACTGGGAAGACTAAATGAGGCAAACTATATAAAGCATAGTAATTGACACATAAAAAAAACCATTCAGTATATAACATTATTTGATTTTTAATGTACACTATTTTTCTATCTGTTGTCATTTTAATTTTTGTTTCTGATTAAAACTCAATGAATACATTTTAATCTCCTAATATGTTTTTTCAGAGAGCATATTATGTTAATGCACTCAGAATTATAAAAATAATATTCTTGCTTCTTAAACTAGACTTTGTCAGAATCCAACTCAAATGATATGAGCAAAAACTATCAATTATTTAGTATTAATTATTATATATCAATTTTATATTTTTTAAAAACAGACTTTTTACAATAACATAGAAGTTTGTGTGGCTTTGCCTTTAGAAAGAAAAACATTATGGCTCTATTTTCCCCCTTCTTGAAGTGCCATGCCAATCACATAGCACATTGATATCAGATAGCAATGACAGATGTCATCACAAGGGCAGCAGACACAGTAAGAACTAGATTACTTCACAGGACATCATATGCTTTCTTCGGGAATAAAGAAAATCATGCAATGAAACAGAACCTAGAGTAGAAACACAATATTGCAAAGATCACAAAATATTCAAGTGTACTTCTTTTTTTCTTTAGTGACAGAAACATTTTAATATTACCCAGGCTGGTCTTGAACTCTTGGGCTCCAACCATCCTCCATCATCAGCCTCCTGAGTAGCTGGAATTACAAACACATGACACCACGCCTGGCTCCCGCATACTTTTCAAGTGCAAATATGACCCATAGGAACTCTATGAAATAATTTGCTATATTTGTTTTAAAGAAATTAGAGGTCCTTCAATGGTTTTGGAGTCTGAAGGTAATGGACTAATATATAGAAGTTAAAATCTTGCATTTGCATCAAAAAAATCATGGTAATATGATTTGACAAAAAGTAAAACCATAACCAACCATAAATATGATGTCAAACTTTTTCTTATAGAAACTGTTATGGTTATTTGTTGGGTTAAAACACACACAATTAGAGACTTGGACTGTTTTAAAATCTAGCAAGGCAACATCAAGTGTTTAAATAATACATGCTGATGATACTTAGAATTTCTGCTCCAGCACCAGTCTCTCTTCTCTTACTTGGCCTTCATGCTGCATATTCAATTGCCTTCTACTCTAGTGGTCAATAGATATCTAAAAATTAACATGTCTAATTTAGAAACACATTTTGAGTTTTCTTGTGCCCAAATTTTCCTATTTCTTTCTTCTCCATTTTAGTAAATAACACACTGGTATTCCGGCCAAAAATCCCTACTAATCTTTGATTTCATCTTTCCTTCTTCTCTTTCCCTTCCTCCCTTTCTTTCTTTCTTCCTTCCTTCCTGCCTACCTTCCTACCTTCCTGCCCTCCTACCTTTCTTCCTTCCTTCCTTTCTTGCTGTATTCTAGAAAACAGCAATGCCTAGAATTTAGAAATAGCTCAATACATATTTATTAACTGATTAGGTGAATGAATACATAATTGATTATTATAAAAATAAACTATTGCACTGTGGGCGTCTCTGGATATATATTGTATCAGTTAGGGTTCTTTGGGAAGCAGATGTTGAGAATCATTTGGAAATGCAAGATTTTTATTAGGCAGGTGGGGGAGATGAAGGTAGTAATACCTGGAGCGGAAAAGAGAAGGAAGACAAATTGAGCAAGGAAAGTCTTTAGACCACAATGCAGATGTGACATCTGGAAAAACAAAGAGAGTGAGCTTCAGACTGCAATACAGATCTGACAAGATCTTGGATAGCCAAGAGGAGAACTTCAGAATAAAGATTATTCATTATAGGACTTCTCTGTTGGGCAGAAATGGCCAGGCCCTAGCAGGTCCGCTATGCTCAGTCATTGGTTGCTTACCGTTCAGAAAAAGTACAGCCTCCATTCAAATTTTGTGGCAGAAGTGAATGGTGCTACAGCTGGAGGCACATAGCTATCTGTAGTCTTCACAGTTGCACACGCATGGTCTTGAAAGAGCTCTGAGAAAAGACCTCTAAAGCTTGTCTGTGTGTGTATATATATTTTCTAATTCATTGATAACATACTCATATAAAGTATACATGTATTAAGCTTTTAGCAACTCAGGGAATTTTTACAATGTAATCATATTATGTAATCACAACCAAAGTAAACATATAGACAATGACAAAGAACCTCAAAAGCCTCTACCCTATCCACTTTCAGTTATTAATCCCCCAAGGAGCATAAATTAGTTTTGTTTGCTTGTGAAATGTTATTAATGAAATGTAATTGTATAGACTTCTTTGTGCCTACTTTAATTCACTTACATTTATGTCGATAAAACTCACAAATGTGGTCATCTGTGACAGTAGTTCCTTAACTATAATTGTTGAAAAATAAAGATATCACCATGTATCTATAAGTACATATATATTTGTGAAAAGAAAGGCAAGATATGCCAGCTCTCTGAAGCTTAAACCTTCTTAATATTATTTTGTAAGTTTTCCTACTATATTTTGCATTCAGTTTGGGAAAAATAACAACAAACCTCTTTCTCAACTGTTTACGTTTTTTATAGAAAGATGTTCAAAATTGATAGTGCAATTGCTCTCATCATTGTGGTGTATCAGGAACACAGAGCAACTTTTTAACAAAGTATAAAGTAACAGTCATTTCCCTCAGAATTGCAGATTCAGTAGGTCTAAAGTATAATTTGTAATTTGCAAGTCAGTTTTTAAAAATAAGTAGATCAGGGGGATTCTCTGGCTGTGGCTCAAATACTGTCTCTCAACTACTCCTATAATCAAGTACTCTACCTTCAGGAAAATGAAAACTGACTTCATTTTTTTAGACTTGTAAGAAATATGGGACTTTTCATCTCTCCTCATACCAAAATATAGAATAGGTTAGAAATAAAGAGGAACTGATGTTCCTTTCTGGTTAAGTAAACTTTAGATAGTTTTTTTTTTCCTGACCATAGCCCCCTAATTTATCTTTTCTCAGAGCATTTACCTTGGGAAGCTTGCAATTGCAAATCCAAATATTTCTTTGCCTTTTTGAGATGTAAAGTTTCTTCTCATCTCTTGCCAGTTTTACAATCCGGGAGATTTCTTTCTCAAGGACCTAGAAGTCAACTCTTTGAAATGTAACATCAAGAAGATAGTGTTCCATTGTGGAAAACAGTATGGAAGTTCCTCAGAAATTTAAACATAGAATTACCACCTGACTCAGCAGTCCCGTTACTGGGTATATATCCAGAGGAAATAAAATCATATCCCCAAAAAATAGTTGCTCCCATGTGCATTGCACCATTATGTACATAATCAAGATGAACAACCTAACAGGTGAATGGATTAAATAATGTGAGATATATCTCTATATATTCCCATTGTGTGCAAACAATGTATAGATATATGGATATGCATGAGTGTGTGTGTGTGTATATATATATATATATGCACATACACAATGGATTATTATTTAATCTTTTTTATAAAGGATATCTTTTCACTTGCAACAACAAGGATGAGCCTGGAGAACATTGTGTTAAGGGAAATAAGCCAGGCATAGAAAAACAAATACTGTATAATCAGACTTATACGTAGAATCTTAAAAAAAAAAAAAATCCAACTCTTAGTAACAGAGAGTAGAATGGTGGTTACTAGGGGCTGGATATGGTGAAAAAGGAAGATATTTGTCAAAATGTACAACCTTTCAGTTCTACAGTGAATAAGTTCTGGAGACCTAATATACAGCATGGTGGCTACACTTAATGGTAATGTATTGTCATTAACGTAATGTAATGTCTTAAAATTTGCTGAGAGAACATATCTCAAATGTTCTCGCTATGAAAAAGGTAATTATGTGAGGTGATGGGTATATTAATTAGCTTGACTTTGGGAACCATTTCACAATATATGCATTTATCAAAACATGGAATTGCACATCTTAAATACATATATATGTGTGTGTGTGTGTGTGTGTGTGTGTGTGTGTGTGTGTGTGTAAAATCTGTCAATCATACCTCAGTAAAGCTAAAAAGAAGAAAAAATTTAAAAAAATAGCACTCCTATCTCTCAGGCTCTGTGGGAGTATAAGAACTTACCTTAGATAAATCCAATAAGCATATACAGATGGCTTAAACACCTTGACCAACTTCACTTCTAATGTCCTCCGGCACTTTCCACGAGTTTAGCCCAGCAACTAAAAATTCCCCTGTTTTGCTTTAGCTGAGTTTAATCTCCCTTCCTTACCGCAATAGTCTTAATCCCTGTGGAATTTGTCTTGAGTAGACTCTTTCTTGCCTGTTTAATTCTGTTCAGTGCAATTTTTCTTTGGTAGAGCACTAAGGTAGAGCAACTAAAGTGAACTAAGGGAAGATTTCTATATTTTTCCCAAATTTGTAGAATAGGAATATATATTGGATACTTTTTTTAAACTGCTACAATTTTATAAAGGCCATAGAGCCTTAAACTTGGCTTTGAGAAAGAAATTTCATTTCATTTTTTAAATCTAATAGCTAGAAAAGGGAGAGAGGTACAAGGACCAGGTGAGTGATCCTGTGTGATTTATGCACTAATTATAGAAAAGTTTCACATGGAGCATGAAGCTGAACTTGTTAATGGGACAGTAATAAATAAAGAGCTTTGGGAAATAATTAGCAAAAAGTAGGAAGGGCAATGAAGAACCTATTGTAGTTGTCCAGACTTAATGCATAATCATCACCTACTTCCTCTGTGAGGAGAAAGCTAACACTAATCTCTGTTGGAGGTAATTAGCTTAGGCAGAAACATTAAGGGCAGTTACGTTTTTAAAATTATCTATTGAACAAATCTTACTGTATGAAATTTTCTTGATTGTTTTAAAAACACAGGGCTTTTACATGTCATTTACAGAGCTTAGTCAAGTAATTACTCTCAGAAACAATAATTTTACAAGAAAAAATGCGTAAGTTATCATGAGTCTGAGAAAACCTCACCATCTGAAGTGATAAGATTAATATTTGCATATAAACATTCTTTCTTCTCTATTTCTGGCATTATATGTTCTCTTATTGTACAATATTAGCCTTATTAATTTAAAATGTTTTGAGAAATTTCTCTCCTTATTCTATTAGCATTTTGTTCTGGATAATCTTAAATAAAACATTTCTTTATTTAAAGTCTCATTTGCTCTTATAGAATCAATACTCCAATTTCTAAAAACATTATGGTACAGAATGTCCTTGCTAACATAATAATAATGTCATATATCCATAAGATTTAAGAGTTCATGGGGTATGTCACAGCTCAGTGGAATTGATTATTTTTGTTTTAGAAAGGCTTTTTTTTTCCCCACAGTGTATATGTGGTTCATAAGTGGTAAAACCAGGACTAAAACACACACTCTTTGATATAATTACATATTGTATCCATCACCCATTTTCCCATTTATTAAACATAAGATGTTTGTTTCAATTTTAAGTTCTGGAATCTCAGCTACCCGATAGGTAAGGATTCTATAGCAAGAGGACAGAACGTATAAAATCACTAGATGACCTCAAAGCTCTCAGGATCATGATCAGAGAATCGTTGAGATGCAACCAAGCTTAGGAATGATCCAGTCCAACCAACCCTTTCTTATATCTAAGAAACACCATAGAGAATCTTACATTTGCAATTTTGTACCACACTAAAACGAACAAGTGCATGCACACACAAAGACCTAATTGTATACAAACACTATGGTTAGTAGAACTGAAGCCTTCAGTATTAACTCTCATCATTATGCCACTAACCACAAAAAAAATTGCTGTTATTTTTTTACTTGTTCCATACATGTTAGGTGTATTAAGCATTAAGTCCTGAAAAAGACAACTATGCTGTGGAATCTGATGGTAGTTGTGTCTGTGTGATCATTTTGTATTTAGATAAATGTTTATTTTGTAATAGTTGTAGATTTACAGAAAAGTTGCAAATATAATACAGTATACTCTGCATCCTGTTTTTCCAGTTGTTAATATCTTAATGTTATGGTGCATTCGTTACAATTAATTAATACTAATACATTATTATTAACTAAACTCCAAGCTTTATTAAGATTTCATTCGTTTTCCCTAATGTTTTTCTACTACAGCATCTCATCCATGCTACCTTATTACATTTAATCATTATGCATTCTTGAGGTTTCTCTGGACTATAATAGTTTTTCAGACAATCCTTGTTTCTGAAGACTTGGATACATTTGAGGAGTACTGGTTGAGTATTTTCTATAATTTTCCTCAGGTTGGGTTTGTCTGATACTTTTTTCTCATGGATAGACTGGAGTTACGGGTGTTTTGTTATTGTTTTTGTTTTTCCCTGGGAGAAGTTCACAGAAAGTGAAATGTCATTCTCAAGACATCATGTCAGGTACATACTATCAGTATGATTTATCACTGGTTGATACGAGTTTAACCTTTATCACCTGGCTGAAGTAATACTTTCCAGGTTTCTACATTTAAAAGCAGTTACTCACCCCATCCCACCCTTTTTCTATATCATATTCTTTGGAAGCAAGTCACTACATGTAGCTCAAATTTAGGAGTTGGAGAATTATACCATACTTTCTTGGTGGGGGAATTATCTACCTAATTATGTCTAATTCTCTGGTGAAAAACTTGTCTATTGTCCCGCATTTTAAAAATTAAATCAATTATTTGTAACAGTATGGACTTACAGATATTTATTTTATACTATGGTATGTAATGCAATACTTATTTATTTTGTTTCTCCCTTTTTCCAGCTTTGGCCATTGGGAGCTATTTCAGTTGGTTCCTGTGTCCCTTTGACATACCCTTTCCTTTTATTTTTTGAGTACTTCCCTACTTTGAGAAACTACAAAATGCCCCAGCTTTGTTTTTGTACATTTATTATCCCAGTCTTACCTAAAATCTTCCATTACTCCAAGAATTCCTGGTTCTTTTTATTGAAGAGCAGTATTGGAAACCAAGATCTGGGCATGGATATGCTCACTGCTATTGTGGTGTTATCACTTCTAGATCATCTCAGCAGATAGAGCTGGAAAATATATATGCCTAGAACCCACTTATACATGCATGTCTATATTCTGTATCTGGCCATCAGTACCTATATTAAATTAAACAAGAGTTAATATCAATGTTTCAAACTCTAATCCAGTGGAGCATGGTCTATTCTAACCTCTCCCTCTTGCTTATCTGTAACTTCCTGCTCCAGCAGTAAGAACCTGTCCACCATCCACTTACTTGTCAATCTTGAATGCACATACGGTGGTTTCAAAAGTTACCCCTTATCCCTGTGAGAAACAACTTTAACAACTATACTGTTTGTGTCCATTTCTTTTTATCTTATTGTATAATGTTAGTTCTGAAGTTGCTTAGATCAATACCTCTTTGTTTCTCACCCACTCAGTGAGGTTATGTCCCGTACTTGTAATACAGCTAGATCGTTTTGGCAAAATTTTAATTTTTTTCTCCCATATTATTTTTTAAATTTGCACATATTGTCTCACTTTTTGTGATTTAAAATTATTTAAGTTTGAAACATGGAAAAAATGATTTTTGAAGCTGCCTATTAAGTCTGGAAATAAAAGCATATAAAAACTATAGTGCAGATATGAAATGATGATGGGACTGCAAACTCTGTGAGAGCCAAGATCCACCTTCTCACCTTTGGAGTTCTGCACCTTACATATTTTCTGGCTTATAGTAAGTCCTGAGAGATCTGTTACTTACATATGTTTCTTGATGTCACACTTTTATATCACTCTTCCTTTATACCACTGTTTCTCATCTAGATAATCTGAGATTGTACAGACAGGGCTGGGGTGCACATGTTGATAAGCATACGTCTTTTCCAATAATCTTATTTTATGTTGCAAAATCTAAACTATTTTTTGCCTTGATAATGTTTTACAAGTTTGAGGATACCTGTCCTTTTCTTTCCCATATTAAATTCTTTGGTGTTTATCATTCCAACTTATAAATTTTATTGTTTCTTTTAACTTTTTCTTTACAAATTTCCCCCATTATCTTCAGAATTAGGTTTTTGTAGTCATTTATTTTCTTCGAGAGATTAAGGGATTACCACACAGGGCAAGATTGCTTTCAGCTGAAAAACTTCTAGCAGAAACTTAGAAGTGAAAATTCCCCAATGCTACTCTATCTTGCTTCCAGGCCTACTATAATTTCCATCATACTCATGATAATGGCAATGTTGTTAACATTATTCTTTAAAATTTACAAAGCACACTACAATTTCTTTGATCATCACAATAAATCCACAAATAAATATCACATTCATTTTGTAGTTGAGTTTCAAAGAATTGAAAAAATTTGTTCGCAAGCATAATGCTAGTCATGCTCAAAAATACGAGCAGGTTTTTAAAACCTCTTAATTAT
Organism: Ateles fusciceps; assembly: GCA_036589455.1. NCBI lineage: Eukaryota > Metazoa > Chordata > Mammalia > Primates > Atelidae > Ateles > Ateles fusciceps. The sequence goes on along the minus strand of JAZHEH010000804.1, from coordinate 1,257,859 downwards.
GTACTCTATTTTCTTACATGTTGACATAATTTGAAACAAAAAATGTGGCAGTAATATAAAAATGCATATATCCATATGTATGTTTGTATCTGCAAAAATATAGTCTTCCTAAACCATTTCAGAGTAAGTTGCAGAAGTGATGCCCCTTTGCCACTCATATTTCAGTATGCATTTCCCCAAAATAAGTACATTCTCTTAAATAACTGTAGTACAAAAGGGAGAAATTAACATGGATACAATACTATTTTCTAATCCACAGACTTAATACAGATTTTTCTAACAGTTCTTCTGTTCTTTTGATGACACCATTTCCTTCGTCTGGTGAAGTAGGACCATCCCACAAGCTACTTTTTGTTTCCCTTTCATTTTTGTCTCATCTATGGTCTCTCTAGGATGATTTCAAGGTTAGGTTCATGAAATTTCCAGTATGCCTGTATGTTTTTTGACCAAGAAGTCACTTCTCTACCTTGTCTTTCTTTTCTATTAAGTCTGTCTCTTTGAAGTAGTGCATCCTTTCTGTTTTCCACATTCTAATACTCAGCCTAATTTCATCTAAACCTGTTGATTTCTAGAGGACAATGTGAGCAATGCCGTGATGAACTCTCTAGTTTATTTATTATCTGTTGACTTCTTCTAAGTATGTATCTGGAATTTAAGTTGCCTATCTGTACTCAGTTAATATCAGTTTATATTTTTTCCTTCTGTGAAATTCTGACCACCTCTTCCATTTTTCTTGCCATGTTAAACTTACTATTTGCATAGAGACTAGACTCATATGTTTGCCCAGAAGTATTTTTTCCATCTGTCTACAAATTCTGTTTAAATCCCTCATTATCAAGCTGTCTATCTTTGGAACAATACTTTTCCCATACAAATGACATAGCTTATTGGCAAAAGATAAAATGTATCAGTCTGGTACCTTGAGTCATAATTTGAAATGCACATATTTAAAATTCCATTTTCATGCCCAATATTTTTATTCCTATATATTCTTTTCTCTTCCAACGTTCCAACTGCCAGTGAGAACAATGACTAAACACCACCTGTGAGTTCTTGTCTTTATTAATTGCCAAAAACTTTATAATCCCTAAAAAAATCTTTTATTACTCACTGCAATCTTCAGGAGGGCAAGTAATGGATAAAACTGAAAAATCTCAAAAAGTGTCTATACACCAGAAAGACTGCAAACCTATGGATTGAATTTTTAGGATCTTCATTCATTCACACATGTGTTCAAGAAATATTTGAATTCTTGAATCCAGATGACTGCCTGATAATTTGAAAAGTACAATACAGGGCTAAATAGGACAACTGTCTGGCCTCATTAAGCTCATGTTACAGTCAGAGTTTCAGATAATAAAGAGTAAGAAAGCAAGCAAGTAAAGACAGTGACATATGCAACAATTGAGATTAACACCATGACAGGGTAGAAAGTGACTTGTGGGGAAAGCCTCTTTAGCTAGTGCAGGCTGGGTGGTTCTTTCTAATCTGATAAAAAATACAAACAAATATCTCAAGAAAAGTTCAGGTAGGGCAGACTAGAAAGCAAGTCTGCTGTTTTCAAATATGGAACTGCATAGATATATAGGTATTGTGATTGAATGAGATTAAGTCATGTGTGTCTCTTAATAGCAGTATAAGGATAGTAGTGAAGGTATTTTAGACTGTGAAGCTTGTATTCCTACTGGTGACTGGATAAAGAGAGATGAGATAATCAGGAACTTGTGCAGATGATAAACTCCCAGAATAAGATCAATCTGATATTCTTGGTTAATTTGATCAATGATATGTGTAAGGTATATTGTTGAGTTGAAATGAGGAAACTGAGGCCAGTATAAGAAAATGAAAATCTGATTTATTCAGCTCCCGGGTGAGGTTCTGTGGTCCAGGTAAGGGCCAGAGAAGTCGCACTTAACTTTTTAGGGTAAGGGGTTTTATAAGGAGTGAAGGCATTTGATTGGATATAGGGGGAGACAAAGCATAAGGCACTTGACTGGATATTGGGACCCAGGAAGTGGAGTGAAGACATTTGATTGATATAGGGAAGACAAAGCATAGGCACTTGACTGGATATTGGGACCCAGGAAGTGGAGTAAAGGCATTTGATTGGATATAGGGGAGACAAAGCATAAGGCACTTGACTGGATATTGGGACCTAGGAAGTGGAGTGAGGGCAGTTATTACTGGTAGGTAGGCGGGGATCTTTGGTGAGTGGGTCGTCTTGGGGAAGAATGACCTAAATGGGACAAAGAGTTATTGGGCAGGGTTTGGTGTGGCATTTTTGAAATTTTTGGGCGGGGGTTTTTCAGCGTGGGCTAGGTGTCGGGTGCAGAGTGGTGACGTAATTCCCTGTTGCCAGGAAGGATGAGCGTGTCTGAGCTCCCGGCGAGGCAACTGGCCTTACAATATGGGATTTCTGGATAATTTCTTCCTCTTCATGGTCCAGTGATGGTGCGGGGGGTTGCTATGTTGTTTGCTGTACAAAAAGACATTGACTATCAAAAATAAATGCCTACCACAAATACTTGGAGTTGTTACAGTTGGTATCTAGTCAGACATGAGCAGAGCAGAAGAGCTCCCACCCCCACCTGGAATGTCAGGCAACCATCAGGTGATGGTCAGGCAGTTGTTAAAATGTCTCTCTAAAATAATAATTGGTTACAGCCTATGCCAGGGAAAGGCAGTCTCCCAACAGATAGATGGTGATCAGCATCTTCCCAATAAGATCTCAGGAGTTATGTGAGTAGCCCAAGCATGTACACTAAGAGGCAAAAATGTATGTTAAATAGAATATGGCCTTCCTCTAGAAACACTGGGCAGGTAAAGGAAAAACACCTCAAATGAGCCTGCATACAACTTCAGTAAACACGATGTGCATGCAGCCCCTCCCAGGTGCTGGCAAGCCAATGTGCATGTGGGCGGCCCTCATCAAGGGAAGAATCATGGGAGAAGTAATGCAACCCCAGAAGCATGCCAATGTATAGGACCACAAGTCAAAGGTCACATCATGCACTTGAATCTCTCAAGTTGTCTGCTTGGCCCTCTTCCAAGTGTAATTTACTTCCTTTCATTCCTGCTCTAAAACTTTTAATAAGCTTTCATTTCTGCTCTAAACCTTGCCCCAGTTTCTCTTCGGAGTCTCTCTCTCTCTCTCTCTCTCTCTCTCTCTCTCTCTCTCTCTCTTTCTCCCCTCCCTCTCTTTTCTCCCTCCCTCCCTCTCTCTCTGACTTATGCCTCTCAGTTGAACTCTTTCTTCTGAGGAAACAAGAATTAAGGTTGCTGCAGACTGACATGGATTCACCTCAGCTAACAGTTTCTCATCCGTAATTGCCTAGGGAGTTTCTTTGTCATTCCAATTGTCTAAAAAGACTTGCATTTTCCTAACTCTAGTCTGGGGTTCACTTTCCACAAGTCTCCAGTCACGCTCAGTGTCTTCTCTTCTTTTCTCTTATTACTTTTGACTCAGGTTTGTATTCTTTTCCTCAACTTACCGGCTTCATGGCAATTGCAAAGGTATTCAACATTTTTGTGCTTCAGCTTCCTCAGCTGTAGAAACATTGCTGATACTGTCTTTTAGGGCTGTAGTCTGGGGTGGCTCAGATAATATTTGTAAAGCAATTAACACAATTCCTAGGGACTGTTAAATGTTCATATGTGTTAGCTATTATTTTTATTATGAGAATCTTGTGCTTCCTGTTTCTTCCCCCACCCCACCCTCAGCATTTTCTACATTCTCATTTTAGTATATATTGTCCAATTTGCTATACTGGATAATTGAGCATGTTTATTACATTTTTTCAGTTTTTTAGATTTTGTAAATTGTTTTCACTTTATATTAAAATATACATTCAAAGAATGCACACATTCTGAACCAGCTGATCAATTAATTTTCACATACACATCATCCATGCCAAGAATTAGGGTATCTATATTTTTTTAGCTTTTATTTTAGGTTCAGGAGTACATGTGCATGTTTATTATATAGGTAAACTCATGTCATGTCACGAGGATTTGTTGTACAGATTATTTCACCACCCAGGTACTAAGGATAGTACCCCATACTTATTTTTTCTGATCTTCTCCCCTCCTCCTACCCTGAACCCTTGAGTAAGTCTCAGTGTCTGCTGTTCCCTTCTTATGTTCATGTGAAGAACTAGAATATTGTCCCTTCTTAGTCAGTACCTCTTCACAAAGGGAACCACTATTCTAACATTTATAGCCATAGGTCAGGTTTGCCTGTTACTGAATTTTACATAAATTTTAAATAAATTTGAACAGCATTTGCTCCTTTGCATCGGCCTTCTGCTCGATTTTGTACTAAAAATATTCTTCCACACTGTTTGCATGCAGTGGTAATTTGTTAATTCTCTGTGCTGTAAAGCAGAAGTGAGCAAATTACTGCCCAAGGGTCAATTCTGGCCCACTGCCTACTTTTGTAAATTCCCTGTTTTTCCGTAATTTTGCTTTCTATGATTTCAGTTACCTGCAATCAACCTGGGTTGGAAAATATTCAGTGTGGAATTCCAAAAGAAAAGTCATATGTTTTTAATTGCACAGCATTCTGAGGAGTATGACTGAATCTTGTGTCCTCAGATCCCATCCCACTGGGGAATTGAACCTTCCCTTTTTTTTCAGAGGATCTACAGTATCGATGTACATGCTTCTTAGTCACTTAGAAGCCCTCTCAGTTATTAGATCAACTGTCACAGTATTGAGTGCTTGTGTTCAGGGAATCCTTAATTTACTTCATAATGCCCCCAAAGCACAAGACTAATAATGTATTAGTCAGGGTTCTCCAGAGGGACAGAACCAATAGGATATAAGCGAGTTTATTAGGAGATCTGTACAACAAATCCCCGTGACATGACATTAGTTTATAGGAGAATTAACCCACATGATTACAAGGCAAAGTCCCACGATAGGTAATCTGCAAGCTAGTGTAAAAGAGAAGCTGGTAGTGGCTCAGTCCACATCTGAAAGCCTTGAAACAAGGGAAGCTGATGGTGCAACCTTCAGTCTGTGGCTGAAGGCCCTAAAGAGCCCAGGAAGACACTGGTGCAAGTCCAAGAGTACAAACGAGGAAGAACCTGAAGTCTGATGTCCAAGGACAGGAGGAGTAGGAGCAAGCACCCAGCACTGAAAGAAGCAAGAGAGCCAGAAGACTCAATAAGTAAACTTATCCCCACCTTCTTCCTCCAGCTTTGTTCTAGTTGCACCAGCGGCCAAGTGGATGGTGCCCACCCACACTGAGGGCGAGTCTTCCTCTCTTAGTCCACTGACTCAAATGTCTGTCTCCTCCAGCAGACACTCCCAGACACACTCCAAAACAATACTAGCCATCTAGACATCCTTCAATCCAGTCAAGTTGATGCCAAATATTAACCATCACAAGTAGTGATGCTGACAATTCAGATATGGCAAAGAGAAACGATAAAGTGCTTTCTTTAAGTGAAAAGATGAAAGTTCTTGACTTCATAAGGAAAGAAAAAATTTGTATGCTGAAATTGCTAAGATCTACAGTAAGAATGGTCTACCCATTATATTGTAAAGAAGGCAAAAGAAATTTGTGCTAGTGAGACTGCCTTTGCAAAAATTATTGCTGAAAAAAATTCTGACAGTGAAAGAGATCTGACCTAACCGACTCTGTCTTCTAACCTCCAAGCTGCCTTTGTTCGTTCCAGGGCATAGGGTAAATGAACTTTGGGAGGAATTTAGTCTGTAGTTTAACTTTGAAATAAAGATGACAACAGCCCTTCTTGCAAGCAAAACCCCTCTTGCTTAGAGACAGCCTTTGTAAAACCAACAGATTAGCCACAAGATTAGAAATTGTGGCTCGGGAGTCATGCAGCTAGAGAACACAAAATGTTGCTCCTATAGGTAATATCATTATTATAAAACTTAAGATTGGTGTTTGAGGTTCTTTTCAGACCCTGCATTCTGATTGATCAGCTGGAGTACCCAGCCCTGTATACTGGCTCATCTGTTTTAGTGGCCCCCACCTATGAACTGACTCAGCACAAGAGGGCAGCTTTGACTCCCCATGATTTTCTCACCAGTCCAACCAATCATCAATACCCATTCCTTAGCCCACTACCTGCCACATGATCTTTAAAAAACCCTAGCCTCCAAATTTTGTAATAAAGCTCTAGTATCCCATTTAGCTGGCTCTGCCTGCATTAAATTCTTTCTCTATTGCACTTCTCCTGTCCTGATAAATCAGTTGTATCTGGGCAGGCAAGATAAACTACACTGGTTTTGCTGTCACACCTTATACTGCCAAAGTTATAGCCACAGTGTATGAGAAGTGCTTAGTTAAGATGGAAAGGTATTAAGTTTGTGGGCAGAAGACATAAACAGAAATGCATTCTGATTGACTGCAATTGGGTTCAGTACTCCATGGCTTTAGGTACCCACCAGGAGTATTAGATCATATCCCCCTAAGATAAGGGGAAAGAAGTGTGCAGTTTTATTTAAGCATAGCCACACTTACTTCTGTATACATTGTCTATGGCTGCTGTCTTGTTACAATGGTAGAGTTGTGTAGTTGTGATAGACACTGTGTCACATGCAAAGCCTAAAATATTTACCCTCTGGCCCTTTATATAAAAAGTTTGCTGACCCGCCCCTTAGTTCAAGATGGGCTCAGCCCAGACTTCTGTGTTCTCAAGGCAAGAAATGTTCAAAGGGGGTATTGATCCCAGGCCCGAGAGCCAGAAGACATAAATTCAAGTCAAACTCTGCCACTTAACCATATGAGTGTGAAAAAGCTACCTAGCATGAATATAACTTAGAGTGTTTTTGTTGTTGCTGAAAGATAATGATGATTATAGTACCTTTCTCATATGGTATATGTGAAGAGTTATAAGGGTTAAATGTGATTTTGCATGTTGATCTCATTTAGTGTGTCACATTAGCTGTGAGACCCAGAACAGATTTATTATGATTATTTTAAAAATATTTTCTTTTGTGTAGTTAAGGTATACAAAATGATGTTATGTGGTACATGTCTATAATAAAATGGTTACAATAGTGAAACAAATTAACATATCCAGAATAGATTTCTTAAGCTCTCCATGCCATGCTATCCACATTTATAAAATGGAGAAAATTACAGTTGCTACCTCTAGGGGTTTTTGTGATGACTGGTGAATTACAGAAGTAAAGCATTGGAAAAAAATGCCTGCCAAGTGCAGGAATTTAGTAAGCACTAGTCATTGCTGTGACCATCATTGCCATTTTCATCAGAATTGTTACTAATATTTAATCCAATAAAAAGGAACTCTAAAAACAAAATATACAGAAAAGATCTAGAAAATTATGACAGAATTTTATAATAAAGACTGAAAAGATTTCTCTTGAGTACCAAATGTGTCGAATTTATTTGCTTTATAAATTATCACCTGCTTCCATTGGGACTTCATTTTTTTAAAAAATTATCTGATGGTTCCATTTCAGGAAAAAAACGTTTAATGTTTATTTCTAATGCTAATATAAAAAATAAATTAAGAGAATTTGAAGCTATTTATTATTATAAAATATTCAGCAACATTTGGAAGGAAAAATATATACTTTGTTCTTCTGTACAATGGTCTGTCCTCAAGTAAGAAGAATATTTGAAAGCTGTATCCTGGCCAGGTGCAGTGGCTCATGCCTATAATCCCAGCACTTTGGGAGGCCGAGGCAGGCAGATCGCGAGGTCAGAAGATTGAGACCATCCTGGCTAACACAGTGAAACCCCATCTTTACTAAAAATAGAAAAAATTAGCCAGGTGTGGTGTACGCCTGTAGTCCCAGCTAATCAGGAGGCTGAGGCAGGAGATTCGCTTGAACCCGGGAGGCGTAGATTGTGCCTAGGCAGCAGAGCAAGACTCTGTCCCAAAAAAAAAACAAAAACAAAAACAAAAACAAAACTCTATCCTAAATTCTGTAGTGCCTCCATATTTCACTCCATGTAACATTCCAAGTTCTTAAGATAACCTACAGCACCCATGTGAGCATCTCCCTTACCTCTGTGAACTCTTCCCACACCTTTCAGACCCTGCATAAGGGTTGCTTATTACCTCTCTGAACCCCCTTACACACCCCTTTCCAGCTACCTGTGTCTTCTCAATGTTCCTGGAATATCATTGCCTTAGGGCCTGTGGTAGGCAGACTTCTAAAATGGCTCCCAAAGTATCTCATCCTGATCCCAGGGCCGATTATGATGAGAGATCACACCCATAAAAATATCATTACCTGGAAAAAAATGGATCTTGCCAAAGTAATTGAGGTTAATAATCAGTTGACTCTGAGTTAATTAAAAGGAAGATTATACAAGTGGATCTACCCTTATTACATGAGCTCTTTAAAGGTAGAGAGTCTTCTCTGGATGGTAGCAGAAGAAACCAGGGAGATCTGAATCATGAGAGGCATTTGTCATGAGGAAGATTCTCTGCCACTGGAATGAAATGGGCTGCCTGGAAGAACTGAGAGTGACTTCTGGGAGCTGATTGTGATCCCTGGCTGGCCTCCAGCAGAAAGGTGCTGACTTACACCTGCAACCACCAGAAACTGAATTTTACCAATGACCTGAATGAGATTGGAAGTAGATTCTTCCTCAGGTCCTTCAGAGAGCCTACTCTGCCCAAAACCTTGCTTTTGGCCTGGTGAAACTCTAAAGAGAGAACCCAGTCACATCCACCCAGACCTCTGAGCTACACAAGTATAAGATAAGAAATGAGTATTGTTTAAGCTTGCTATTTTCAGTGATTTGTTAAGAAATAATAGAATACTTGCTTGGCCTGTTCTTTATAGCTGGATAGCTGGAAGGATTTCTCCCTGATATCCATTTGCCTAATTTTCTTGCTCCTTGAAATCTTGACTCATTTTCTCCTTGAGAGGTCTACACTGGTCACATTATTTAATATTTTAATATGCCCATTCCACCCTAGCACTTGATCTGTCTGCTACCATGCTTCACTGACCCAGTGTTTTTTCCACGTAGAATCTCATTACATATAACGTTAATATACAGATATACTCTGGCATAATATAATGTATTTCTTTCTTAAATTTGTTGTTCTCCCTCACCACCTGGCACAAGAATAGAAACAAGATCTCTGTTGTATAACAAATGCCAAGTGCATGAAAAGGACCTGGCTCACTATGGGCATCTCTAAAAAATTGTTGAATAATTAAAGGAACAATTGAACAAATGAATAAGAAGTTTACACAGAATATTGGCCTGTGGGTTGCAGTAAAATAGGAAGTTCACAAACATGCAAATAAATGTAATTAAAAGTCTAAGTTACTATAACAATACTTTGTTCTCCTTTTTTAATGCTGTACAGAAAATGTCTGCTATCACACAGAATGTTATTTAGTCATATGAAGTACATTAGATTTTGAAATGATGTTTAAATAAAGAGCAGAAATCAGATGATTCATTCAAAACTACAGAGAAGAAAACAACTTCAAAAATGCTTCCAAGAAAAATATTTTCAAAGTAGTCTCATAGAATCTCAAAGCAAATGAACAAAATGTAAAGAGACAGTGTCCTCAGCAAGAAGTCATAAATAATGGGAAGACTGGGTATGGCAGTGTCTGAATCAGACTTCAGGAGCAAAATCAGACTTACAGATTAAATAAGACTTAAAGAATATAAAATAAAATAACTAAAGAGGGGGGGAAAAGAACAAAGAATTGCATCTTTCTTCACAACCTCACAATTTTTAAGTGAGAAAATTCACAATTTAGAGATAAACATTTGTATGCGCTCATTTCAATACATAAAATGAAAATTACGGAAGGCTAAAATATGCAATGTAAACATTTGAGTTAATAGTGAGAAGAAAGCCTAGCATTACCAGTTGCATTAAATTCTTTTTCGCGGGATGTATGTTAGCAACTTTGATATGAAAGCAACCTGGGAATTGAAAAGCAGGGAATGTAGACAAGGGGATGGTAAAGCTGTATCCAAGCTCTGGCACTGGAGGCAGAGATGGATAAAACCTGTACACATTGGAATAGCTTCGTGATAGTGAGATATTAATAAACCTACATGTGGCAAGCAAAATTCTGTTTGTTTTCTTTCTTTATAGTTTTATTTGATAATATTAAAGCAATTTTAGTTGTGCTATGAAAACCCATGAGAGAGCATTTCTTTCTATACTGTACCAGAGTGTGAAAATGGAATAACTCAGTGTGAAGGTAACAGTGTTAATCTGAGTGAGGGAACCAAATGAGAAAAAGTTCAAAGAGAAATAGAATCAGAGCAGATTAGTAAACTGACTTCATCCTCTTCCCACTTCTTCTTACCATGCTGAAATGTTGGAGCTCCATGTTTTGCTTAATAAAGGAGATTTCTCTTATATCTAATATAGCTTTAGGATGAAAACTCTTGTTAGAACTCCAGTTAAAAGATGGGCTCTTTCCTAGCTCTGACATGTCAATCATTTGTTAAATCATGTCTAAATTTCCGGTTCCAGTGATGTATTGGCCACCTTTCAGTCTATTTCTTCTGTGGCTAAATCGGAATCTCATCCTGTTCTACACCAGTGAATAATCTCCTGTCAGTTTCTGCCTACCATCCTCCACTGATCTGTCCTAAGTATTAGAAATGGATCCCGTGTCCGAAAGAATTTTCACTTACTTTTTTAAGCTAAGGATATGACTTTTAAATTTTCATGTCATTTTTTAGTGAGCAAAACTTCTAAAAGTACAAGTAACCAAAACATTCCAAACCATTATGGAGCCCATCCATGTATATCATTTTAGCCTGTGAAGTGTAAAACTGTTTCTAGGAATAAAATTCTAACAAATGGCAGAAAAGATTGAAAAAAATCAACATAGTAAATGACATTAAGAAAAGACGTATTTCATCGATTAAAACCCTTGAGGGCATATCAGAAATAATAGAAATACAGGTCTTTGTAAGTAAAGAACAAACGTTGCCTTGGAAATCTATGCAAATTAGAACTTTTTGGTTGAAACAAGAAAGAAACACTTCATCTAACAATAACAACAAATAGAATATAGGCTAATTTTTAGTTAAGATTAATTAAAGTAGAATATATATAAAAATAACATATAGGAATAGGCATAGGCTAGAAATGTGAAAATGAATGGTATCACAGAATTCATCCATACTCCACAAATATCAATGTTCTGACTGTCTGTATGCCACAAAATATAACAAATATGACAAAACTGACGCTTTTTAAAAAATAAGCCACTGTAACTTGCAAACCCTCTGCCACCTACTTAGAATGATCACAGGTTAGCAGGCATTGAACACGAAATATGATTGTTAATTATTCATCTGTTAGCATAGTTATTGTTTTACTCTCTTTAGTTTGGTCTGACAAGGAGATGACTACATTGGAGAAAAATATATAAATGAGTAGCAACTTATTATTTAAGGAACTGCAGACCCAAAAATCAATCAGAAAGTTGTTGGCTCTGAAAAATATCTATTTCAAGAATTCAGGGCTACAGACACTTTCCAGTAGATAGAAAATAGATTAGATATAGATGTGTAAGTATTTTAAAAGCCCTTTAAAAACTAAAAAAATATGAACTAAGATAAAGTTATATAATAAAAATTAATTTTTTTAAATCAGCCCTCCATTTGGGTTAATAATCTCTACTATACCGAAACTTCAGCTGAGGTTTTAAGCTCAATTAAAATTTAAAAGAAAAGCAAAATAGTAGGAAAATGTTGAGGCATTTGTATAGGCCTTGTCCCACTCCTTCACTGATTTATGTTCACTCCCACTGTGTTTCCAAGGTAGAATCCTGGTCCCAGGTTCTGGAGGGAGTAAAGTAGATATTATTCACGAATAACTGGATATGTCTTTATCACTTGTGTGGGGGCTACCAGAACTACTAATGCAAGGTTCTTATCTCCATTTCACCTAACACTGAACTCAGACTAGAAAAGAGGTATTGCTCAAAAGTATTATAAGGCTAATGAACATCCCATAGTCACCTGGGACAAAAGATTATGGCTGAGATACACAATAAAGGATGTATGCCAGAGAAGAATGCTGGGGGCATTTTTTGGGGGGGAAATCAGGACATTCAAAAATACATATGTATAGTAGGGAATTTAGAAGCCATATACATATGCTCATAACAGACTTGAGAAGACCCCATACCTTCACCTATGACTTATTTCTTGGCTCAGTACAGGTTAGTGCAAACCAGTGTTGAAGAAGTATCTAACCTTAGGGCTAATCTGCAAAGACTGGGAGAAATGATTTTTCGAGAACTGGATTTTTGTATGCAAAAGTGTGGATTTGGGCCCCTGCCTCATGCTATATACTAAAATTAATTCAATATGAATCAATGACCTCAACATAATAGCTGAAATCCTAAAACTCTAGAAGAAAACATAGGTATAAATCTTCATAACTGTGAGTTTACAATGGATTCTTGCATATGGCACCAAAATTATGAACGATAAAACAAAACAAGCAAACAACAATAGATAAATTAGATCTCATTAAAATTACAAAGCTTTGTGCATCATAGAATATGATCAAGAAAGTGAGAAGAAAACCCACAGAATAGTAGAAAATATTTGCAAATCATCTACCTAACAAGAGTTTGATATCCAGAACATACAAAGAACTCCTAACTCAACAACAACAAAACCACCCAGTTTTAAAAATGGGCAAAATACTTGGATAGACATTTCTTCAAAGGAGATATACAAATTGCTTGCTAATAAGCACATGAAAAGTTTAATAATATCATGAGTAATGAGGGAAATGTAAGTCAAAACCATAATGAGATACTACTCTGCATGCATTAGGATGGCTACTATCCAAAATATAGAAAATAACACATGTCCAGGATGTATAGAAATTGAAACTCATGTAAATTGCTGGTGGGAATATAAAATGATGTAGCCACTATTGAAAGCAGCTTAATGGCTCTTCAATAAGCTAAATATAGAATTACTGAATGGTCCAGAATTCTACAAGGCATATACCAAAAGCAATTGGAAGCAGGGACTCGAACAGATACTTGTACAGCAGTGTTTTTTTCAGCATTATCCATAATAAATAGGCAAAAGATGGAAATAGTCTAAGTGTCCATCAACAGTTAAATGGATTAAAAAAGTGTGTGTGTGTGCATGTGTGTATTATTCATATACATATACTGAAGTATTATTCAGCCATATAACGAAATAAATTTCTAATATATGTTTCAACATGGATGAAACATAAAAACATGCCTAGTGATTTAATCAGACGCAAAAAAATTGTATGATTTCATTTATATGAGATATTAAGAATAAGCAAATATATATATAGGAAGTTAGAATAGAGGTTACCAAAAATCAGGGGAGGAAATAACAGGGAGTTATTGCCTAATGATTCCAGAGTTTCTATTTGGAGTGATGAAAACGTTTTGGAAGTAGATAGGGGTTATATTTGCACAACATTGTGAATATAATTATACTAAATTATACACTTAGATGTGGTTGAAATGACAAATTTGGTGTCATATGTATTTTTACCACAATATTAAAAAATCAAATAATGGGAACTTACATGGTTGTGAATAAGTGAAAAAGTAACAATAATTAAAAGAGACAATCAAAGCAAGGCTTTCCATTTTCTTTTTCTTAACTATAATTTTTCATTTGAAAATTCCATTTACCAACATCTAAAAATTGTCAGCTACCCTGTAAAAAATTCATAGAATTTTTAAATTTGAAAATGTATTCCACAGTTTTTACATACAGAAACTAAAACCCAGAGAGGTAAAAGACATGTTTAAAACCACATACACATTAAAGACCAAACCACAATTAAAGTTTCTTTTGCAATTTTCTTCCTATTTTCATTTAGCTGACTGTTACTCCTTAAGCATTGCCAGTTTTTGGAGGATGCAGCATTTTACCTGCATTTTTCATCACTGTCAGTTTAGAACTTTGCACAGTGTCTGGTGTTCAGTAAATTTTTGATAAACTTTCCTTGAATGATTTAAGAAATCACCAGTTGGTTATTTTGTAATTTTTGCTGGTTTAATAATACTGTGGCTCAACCACAGAATAAATAATAACCCACCCAGTTTGAGGCAGATCAGGTTTCAGCCACCTGAAACTCCTCAGGTCAAGCTATTACAAGAGAGAAGAAAAAGAGTTTGCATTCACACTCTAGAAATGAACTGGTTCTGTAAGGACAGAACAAATAGAACCATCTCAAATGATAATGAGAAGGATACCATAATGGAAGAGAATGAAAGAAGAAAATAGATAAGGTGTTTTGAATATACAACTTGTTTCTTATAGTATTTTCCATCTAATAAATTACATAATATTAATGCTGTGAAAAGATATACTACATTATAAAATAATCTTGAAATTGTCTTTCACGTTTACTTAAGACATACGATTCTAATCAGAATAATCAATAAGGTAAACCTTCTTGCTGTTTTTCTTTCTCTTTCAATAAGCTGCCAAAAATCAACAAGAAAGAAATTTTCTGTGTTCTAGAAAGAGTTACTTTAGTTGTGTTTCTTGGTTATAAAAATTTAAGACAAGCAGTAACTTCTTGTGTTGGACAAATTATGTAGTAGAAATGTTAGTTTGGCTTATGGAAAGTTTATCCCTGAAAAAGAGGAATTTTGGGGAGTATGAAGAGCCACGTGCATTCTGGGAAGGAAGGGTCCCAGATATCCGATGCCTTTCATCCCAAGTATGAAAGTTAAGTTAAACTGTGGGAGTGAACTGCTATCTTCATAAACAAAGTTTTCAAGCATAAAAGACCACCACAAAGAATTAATTCACCATTATAGAAGGCATTCCCTAGCTTTGTGATCTGGATCTAACACAAAGACCATCAAGAGGGATGGTCCTGACCCAGCATCACAACCAGAATTGCAGCCTTTTGTAGACCCATCTCCCTGGCATGTGGTAGTGCCTTGGGTCCTAGTAGGTAAGTGTGAGATGAATTAGACAAATCTTGGAGCTTAGCAGTAATAGGAAATCATCTGTGTATCACCTGAGCACTGCCACTGTCATTATATTACGTAAGGCTGATTGTTATTAAAATATATAATTTTTATATATTATTATAATTTAAAAATGCCAGTGGGCTGATGGGACATTCTAGTTCACTTGCTTCACTTTACTACCAGAAACAAGACTGAAGTCCTTCAAATAAGTGTAAGTGACCAAGTGCCTGTGGTATTTACACAACTAAAGAAAAGGGGGAGATGGCCTCATAGGGAAAGCTTGGGCATCTTTCTTCTTCTTTTTTAAGCTGATGAGTGTATCAGTGATTACTTGGATAGATGAAAGAAGTATGGTCATCCTTGCACACAGGATTGGTTGGGGACTCCCATTACATTACCACCATTAAGCACAAACCTGTGAAAGCACTCTCCTGATTTTTCACGATTGTCCATTTTAAAATTAGATCTGTAAACTTTATTGATAAAACACAATGTCCAGTTTCTCATAAATTAATGTAAATAGGTTAAGTTTCTACACTTAAAGTAACACACACCTAAAGACATCATAAAGATTAAAAGGCAAATAGAAAACTGATATACTAGTAATTTAAAAGATCACTATAAGTAATTCAATGTATGGAAAATGCAGTACTTGGTTAGTAAGTGAAGTAATTAAAATAAAACAATACTGAGATACCCTTTTAGACATATCAAGTTGGCTAAGATTTATTAGATAAATTATTGAGACATTAAGACAGGCACTCTTATCTACTGATGGTTAAATGAAAATTAGTCCATCTTGTAGGAAAGAAAGAAAAAAATGAACATATACATATTTTAAGAGTTCATACTCTTTAATCCTAGAATTCTCACAGGTAAATAGACATCTGTACTGAAAGTTTATACAAATATATTTAATAGATCTCTACCACATAACCAAAAATTAATAAACACAAAGAAAAACAATTTAACAGTTCAGCAATAGGGATTGCTTAAATCAAGCACTGTGAAGATATAACTTGGGAAATCATACAGCACTAAAAGGAATATGTAACTTGGAAAATTATATAGCACCATTGCTTTAATTTTTCAAATAGTATCCGGACTTAAGCGAATTGAAAAGGAACTGGTTGCTCTTTGCCAAAATTAAAACTCTTGGAAGGGCATCTTGTGACACTAACTACTTGGAGCAGTTATTCTTTCCCAATAACCCACTAAATGGGTCCAGAGCTATGCATTTGGAGTTTATGATAAATGTCACCACTGTTTTTTTAAGAAATTTGTATTGCCGCATGTTTCTTCTCAGAGTTGATCTTGGGGCTCTCATTCTGAAATTGTACACCAACCAGATGAGCATATTCTGAAACAGTGGGAGGAGAGCACACTTCCCGTTTTTGGCAGATTCATTGATTTCTCAGCAAGAGAGATAGTGCCTTCAGCAATAACCATGGAGAATCTATGCTGCAAGTATTCACAGTTCTTCACCATAGTACCTCCCCACTTTCCATTCCTTGGATTTTCTTTTTTGTTGTTTTTATTTTACCTATTGCTGCTAAAAAAAAAAAAAAAAAAAAGCCTTAGCTCATAGGCAATAAACATAACTTTCACAACCAAATTTTCATTATACTTTACATATATAACTATTAAATATTATGTTTAGTGCAATGCTTTATGAGAAAATACAAAGTTAAAATCTCAGATATAAGAGACTGGTCAATCATTGTATGCATGCATACTTGTGCACACACACATATTAAGAAGACATTAAAGCTAGAAAATTGCTTAAGAGATTTTAATCATGACAAATATCACGAAGACATCCTTTTTCACTTCATTATTAATGTATATTAGAAAACATGCATAATAACAGCCAGCAAGTATAACTCATTAATCTTGCATCCTCAACAAAGGCAAACAGATGCTTGCAAATTCGGTAATCTATGTGGTCATTTTCACAAATTCGATAATCTGTGTGGTCATTTTCACTTAAGGTGCTTGCTGTAAATATAATTATCAATCTGTATCTATCTATCTATCTGCAGAATTGTGCACTTTAGCATATCTCAAATTATGCCGGTGGCAACTTCAAGAGTTTATTTTGTTTCTCAGACAGTTGTCCTATAAATAATAGTGCAATCTGCTGTAGTGTAATCTATATTATTGGCAGAATTCTTCGTGTTTGTGCATCAAGTATCACTAAAAATACATTCCACATTTTCATATTGAGTAAAACATCAACCTATGAATCTCTTAGGATGCAGCTTATAAATATAAACAGAAATAAAAAAGAAATATTCAGAGGTTTTACATATAGACAAAAATGGGGCTCATTAGTACTTCAAAATTAAAAGCACTAGATCGAACAGATTAATAGACTTAAAGACATATGGCGCCATTATTTAGTTCTTGTGATGTGAATTTTTTCGACAAGATTATTGTAAAAGTAACATATATTCTGTCACAACAACTATGAGTTTTGCCTTAACAAGCTTCTTTTTATTGTTTTGAAAAAATTTGCTATTGCTTTAGTTTGTCTTTATTTGCATCTCTAAGCCCACCCTTTTTAAAATTATAAATGCCAAACCTGTTTAGTTTTAACTAATACAAAATGCATATTAAATTTGGTTTTATTCTTTTTGATGATTTTATAAGTTACATGAAAAACAAAGATGAAATTTATTTTAAAACTAAAATGTAAAATACAAATTAGAATAGTTGGTGAATTTTAGGAAGCAAAGGCCCAGTACATAAGCACTTTATTTTAATTGTATTGTCTAAAATTCTTAATCAGTAATGGGGATAATTACTCCAAACGGAGCTATCTGTGCTATCCAAGGCAGTTAATATTTTCCTATTTTGTATTTTTTAACTAATAAGAATTAATAATTACTACCACCACCACCCACCCACACCCACACACACACAAACACACCACACACACACACACACCCATTGATAAATCCAAAACTCTTTTTCCTAATGCTTAATTCCATGAAATTCCCAGGAGCCTTTCTTCTAATCAGTTACTCTACTCTGTCCTTGAAAGATTGTGAACCAGGTTTATTATAGTAAGATTTCCAACAAAATGTTAATGTTTCTGTAAGCCACTAATTTTCAAGCTGTGCTCCTTAGGGTCAGAAAGGTCTGTAAGAGATATTTTTGGGGTTGCAGTGGAGCATAAGAGGGTGGCAGAGAGAAAGCACCCCTGAGGACTTCTACTTTTTCATAAAAGAACTGTTCTAAGCCAAAGAGCAGCAGTAAAAACCTTTTCTATGTTTATGAGTTCAGTGGAGAGATAGCATGACTTCTGATCTCTTGCTTCAGGGGCTTCATATATGATCTTCACTAAAAGAATATCTGCTATCTGCCTTTGACCATAACAGTGGTACCTATTTGGAAAGAAAATTGCCACAGAGTCCTGGAAGATGGAGATTTAGAGCTGGAAGGCTGCCCCAAGTTTCTCTGTTCCAGTGTTCTTATTTTACAGGTGATGGACCCAAGATAAACAGGGAATAAATTACTTGCTCAGAGTCTCATAGATTAAATAAATCAACATTTATTCACTCAAAACTTTACTGATTAAATACCACATGTCACACATTGGCTCTGTACTGAGAATCGTCAGAGTGTTACTTAAGATGGACATACTCAGTGCTTCATGGAGCTCACCCTCTAAAGAGAGAGACAGACAATAAAATAAGTATGTGCAAAACAAGTGTCAAAGTTTCAGGTACTAAAAAGTGCTGTGAGGGCAAGGAGGCAGATGGTTGAAAAAGATGGTTAGGTTGGTATGGGAAGTGCATTCTATAAGACAGTACAAGAAGACCTGTATGAGAAGGTGATTTTTATGAATTATTGGAAAGAGTGAGGAGATGATGCTAAGCAAGAAATACTAAGCACAGGGATTGCCTGAGGCAGGAACAATTTTGGTTTGTTCAAGAAACAGAAGGTAGCTGGTGTGGCAACAATACAGTAAGCCATGGGGAGTATGATAGGAAAGGATGTGTACGGGAGGGCACATCAGGAAGTTCAGTAGAACAAGATAAATAAGTAGGAAAGCCGTTGGCATTTGTTCTCCTGGGGATGTGAAATAAACTGACTTGTCATTTTTAGAAGATTGGTCTTTGAGCAGTGGTTTGTAGTTCTCCTTGAAGAGATCCTTTACCTCCTTTGTTAGTTGTATTCCTAGGTATTTTATTCTCTTTGTAGCAATTGTGAATGGGAGTTTGCTCTTGATTTGGCTCTCTGTTTGTCTGTTATTGGTATATAGGAATGCTTGTGATTTCTGCACATTGATTTTGTATCCTGAGACTTTGCTGAAGTTACTTATCAGTTTAAGGAGATTTTGGGCTGAGACAATGGGTTCTCCTAAAGATACAATCATGTCATCTGCAAATAGAGACAATTTGACTTCTTCCTTTCCTAACTGAATACCCTTTATTTCTTTTTTCTTGCCTGATTGCTGTGGCTAAAACTTCCAACACTATATTGAATAGGAATGGTGAGAGAGGGCATCCTCTAGTGCCAGATTTCAAAGAGAATGCTTCCAGTTTTTACCCATTCAGTATGGTATTGGCTGTGGGTTTGTCATAAATACCAGAAGCTAAAGTACAATTTAAAAAAAAGAAGAAGATTGGCCTTTGAATTCCTAAAGAGACTACAACAGAAGCAGGGAGCCCTGTGAGGAGCTCTTCCAGGTGTCCTGATAAGAAATGGACTGAAATGACAGTAGTGGACTTAGGGATCAGTACCTAGTCTCAATAAATTATTTACACATGGAACTGAAAGGACATGCTAACAGAGTAGATGTGTGAAATCACTGATGTTAGGGCATGTGGCTGAAGTAGAATATTATTTAATGAGACAAGGAACAGTTTGGGTGCAAGGTGGAGAGTTACAGATAGATAATGGTAAGACTGAAATCTAGTGATGGTAAAGCAGGAAACAAATCTACTCTTTATGAAGACCCCGGGAGCAGAGCGGGTGGGGGAGTGGAAACTAAGTGAGAAACATGTTAAGCAGGGTAGAGTATGCAAGAGAAAAAACAGAGAATGGGAGAGAGGGAGACTTTGAACAATAGGAGCGAAATTTGAATACAGGGTGAAGAAGAGGGAGAAGTGAAGAATGAGACTGTTTTTGGATTGAGAAATAGGGTCATCAAGTGTATCTGTTAACTAAAATAAAGAGAATGAATACTATGAAAGAACAGTTGTAGCAGTGAAGGGAGTGAATACATTTTTTTTTCAGTTGCCATGAGCTCTCAGCCTGATGGTGAAACAAAATTGATTTGGAGATTTGGCCACCATCCTTATGTAGAAGGTTTTGGAGGTCATGTGAATAGATAAAGATTGATATCAAATTTTTGATCAATGGCCGAGGAAGAATAGGTGGTAAAAAACTTAAGCAATAAATGTGAGTAATTCTTTTAAGAAGTTTGCCTATAAGTGGAAGAAGGCAGAGACAGAACGAAAGCTAAAGGTCAGAGTTGTGTAGATTAAAAATTTGATATTTGGAGAAATTAAATATTTTTGTTCAAGTCATGCAGCTAGTAAATAGCAAACTAAGATCAAATTCTGACATATTGTTCCAAAAACCCCTTATCTTCCATTATGTTATATTCTCTGAATAATACTCTCATCACTCTCAGAGAAGCCAACTATTCATGCCAAGTAATTTGCAGAGAGAACAAACATTGTTCTCACTCCCATGTTAGCTGGTAATTGATGTCTGAAATCCTTTATCAGAAAAATCATAATTTTTTTAAAGATGTGGGCCTCGCTATGTTGCCCAGCCTGATTAGATTTTTAACCTCTTGAAGGCAGGATCTATTTGCTATAACCTGATATCATTATAAAATCATAAGACACAGTATTTCCGGCCTAATAGTTGGTCAAATAACGTATACTGAAATAATTACTTATTAAAAATGCTTCATACGCAGACGTGCAAAAGGTAGCATATAGGCTTAAATGACCAACTAATCAACAACGCCTATCTGACCCTTTCCCAAGGGTAGAGGTAAGAAAGAGTCGCAGAAGGGTGATCGTTGTGATATTGAAGCCCCTTACAGAAAGAGAAAGGCTGGAGAACCAGAGATATCATGAAGAAACTTAGTCTCATTTCCACCTTTCAAATAGACCCTGATTAAAATATTAGCTAAAGACTAGACTTAAAATATAGCGGCAACTGGTCATCATCACTGCAAAATAAACTTCTTTGGAAAAACACATGTTGAAACACAACAATTAATAACTTTGTATTTAGGAGTAAATTGCGGTCATTAGGATCAGTAATTTTTAACATGCGGAGTACTAAGGATGTTGAGTTTTACCCCCACTCCAGACAGAAGGGATGTTATTAAAATAATAAATTTGCCTATTATTGTTCTTATCTATATGGGGGTCTATCAATGAGGTGATTAGAATTGAAAACAATGCTTATAATACTAAAGTTTCTCCTTGGTCTTGAGTAGCCAGTTCTACTTATCCGAATGGATAGTCGGTAAGGAGGTGCCACTCTTCAGCTCTAAGGGTAAGCTCACAGAAAAAGCACAAAGGCAAGGCGTTTCCACTTTTTGAATAAACTTTCTCTAAGATGTATGTAAGTGTTGTTTTAAAATGCTACATATTTTCGCCTCTTTTGTGTGCCTAGTTCTTTGTCGTTTTTAGGGTTAACATAAGGAAGTCTATAAAAAGAACTCACTGGGTAGTAGAAGCACTCATGTATTAGAGTTCTCTAGAGTGACAGAAAAAATAGGAGATTTATATATATATATATTCTCCTATATTACCTATATATATGGAGTTTATTAAGTAGTAACTCACACGATCACAAGGCCCCACAATAGGCCATCTGCAACCTGAAGAGCCAGAAAACCAGTCTGAGTCCCAAAGCCGAAGAACCTGGAGTCCAATGTTCGAGGGCAAGAAGCATCAAGCATGGGAGAAAGATGGAGGCTGGAAGGCTAAGCCAGTCTAGCCTTTTCACATTTTTTTCTGCCTGCTTTATATACTGGCCATGCTAGCAGCTGATTGGATGGTGCCCACCCAGATTAAGGATGGGTCTGCCTTTCCTAGCCCGCTGACTCAAATCGTAATCTCCTTTGGCAACACCCTAGCAGATACACCCAGGATCTATACTTTGCATCCTTCAGTCCAATCAGGTTGAGAGTATTAACCATCACAACCCACATTTGAAAAGACGTCGGTATTTTGAAAGGCAAAAAAGAGTGGGTGGAGATGTAAGAATAAAAGAAATTGGGAAGTTGAATCAAAAAGGAAGAAAAAAATTTAGAAGTAATTAGAAGTGGTAAGAGGCAAGAATAGAGGAGGAAAAAAGAATCGTGTTGAAAATTGCAAGTAAACGGAAAAAGAGAAAAAATTAAGAGATGGCTGTGAAATTTTGTGATCAATTGACTCAAATGTCACTTAGTAGCACTACAGCACTTGGAAATGTTCAAGTTGCTGTAGGGGCAAATGAGACACATCTGAGTAAACAAAGTAAATTATTGAAAAGCTTGTCCTGTAATCCCAGCACTTTGGGAGGATGAGGTGGGCAGATCACAAGGTCAGGTGTTCGAGACCAGCCTGACCAACATGGTGAAACCCTGTCTCTACTAAAAATACAAAAATTAGTCAGGCCTCGTGGCACATGCCTATAATCCCAGTTACTCAGGAGACTGAGGCAGGAGAATCACTTGAACCCAGAGGCGGAGGTTGCACTGGACCGAGATCATGCCACTGCACGCCAGCCTGGGCAACAGAGCGAGACTCCGTCTCAAAAACAAATAAGTAAATAATAAACAAACAAACAAATAAATAAATAAATAAATAAAAGCTTCTTTGTGTAAGTTTGGCTTCTGTATGATTCCGCAGCTCCGCAGCTTTTTGTGTGTGTGTGTGTCTTGTACACAGTGATGTTAACACTTCAGCAGTTACTTGCTGAAGCCTAGCTTCACTAGGCAAGATCATGACAGTTGATGAAATACAGAAAAATATTCACAAAGCAATTTATGTTGAAGAACATTTAGGCAGTTATCTGTTGCAAAGAGGGGAAAAATAAGATTAAAGACAAAGTAAAACTGAGTGGTAATGCTAAGCCAAATAATTTCATGTGGTATACTGGAGACTTTGTTATATTTGGGTCCACACAGGTGTATGGACGGTGACAGCATGCCAGCCAAAGAAGAATGCTCAATGGGCACCATCCAACCAGAGCAAGGATGTGGCAGGCTCTGGGTAGAGACAGATGGAAGGCTCTGGCAAGCTCTTCTTTATATTTTTCCCACTCTGTGGATAAATACAGGCACTCACAGATACCATTGTAAATTTCAGTTGCTATTTCTAGGGAGCTCAATGTTGTGTGCGGTATTATAAGGAGAATGTTGGCTCTTGTGTGAGGATTTGCCTCACTGCATTGTCATCCTCTAATGATACCCCCAGGAAATACATCCCAGAGTTCAAGGAACAGAAAGACGCACTAACCAAGTTGAGCTTTTCAAATAACACAGAATAGTAAATCAATTAAAAACACACAGTGGAGGGTCAAGGGAAAAGAATACAGGTAAAATAACCCACTTAGGATAGAGTACAAGGAAGACAGAAAGAACATACTATCTGAGTCCTCAGATATGTTTTATCAGAGAGACACAGTTTGAAATACACCTGGCCAGGCTGTGGTTCATCGTTTAACCTGATGAGCAGCTGTAGATTTTATTTATGTCTCTTAGGAGATCACAGGTAGGGTCACAAGGGGTTCACAAATGGCTGGGCAATTAAAGAACTCATAAATATTGTGTGCCTTCATAAGCCTCATGAATTTGTTGTGTATCAGGAATATCATATGCCTCAGGTATATGCAGTGTATTATGAATATTACATGCCACTTGATCTTTCTCTATGTTTGATGCATACCTGTTTTACTTATGTTATTTATTCCTAAACCACAATGTAGTTTATTGATTTACTTAACATTTTCATGATTTCTATCTATGCCTCACAAGCTACTTGTTTCCACATCTAATTTTATTTATCATCATTTGTCTCTTTTTCCGATTTTTTTTTTCTATTTTTTTTTTTTTTTTTTTTTTGTACTTAAGGTTCTGGGATACATGTGCAGATCATGTAGGATTGTTGCATAGGTACACACATGGCAAGGTGGTTTGCTGCCTCCTTCCCCTTGTCACCTATATCTGGCATTCTCCCCCATGTTACCCCTCCCCAACCTCCCCACCCCTGCTGTCCCTCCCTTAGCCCCGCCCCCTGCAACAGACCCAATGTGTGATGCTCTCCTCCCTGTGTTCATGTGTTTTCATTGTTCAGCACCTGCCTATGAATGAGAACATGCAGTATTTGGTTTTCTGTTCCTGTGTCAGTTTGCCGAGAATGAGGGTTTCCAGATTCGTCCATGTCTCTACAAAGAACATGAACTCATCCTTTTTATGGCTACATAGTATTCCATGGTGTATATGTGCCACATTTTCTTTGTCCAGTCTATCATTGATGGGCATTTAGGTTGGTTCTAGGTCTCTGCTATTGTAAACAGTGCCGCAATGAACATACGTGTACATGTGTTTTTATAACAGAATAATTTAGAATCCTTTGGGTATATATCCAGTAATGTGATTGCTGGGTCAAATGGAATTTCTATTTCTAGATCCTTGAGGAATTGCCACACTGTCTTCCACAATAGTTTAACTAATTTACACTCCCACCAACAGTGTAAAAGTGTTCCTTTTTATCCACATCCTCTTCAGTATCTGTTGTCTCCTGATTTTTTAATGATCGCCATTCTAACTGGTATGAGATGGTATCTCAATGTGGTTTTGATTTGTATTTCTCTGATAAGTGATGATGAACATTTTTTCATATGTTTGTTGGCCTTGTAAATATCTTCTTTTGAAAGGTGTCTTTTCATGTCTTTCGCCCACTTTTGGATGGGTTTGTTTGTTTTATTCTTGTAAATCTGCTTTACTTCTTTCTAGATTCTGCATATTAGGCCTTTGTCAGATGGGTAGATTGCAAACAATTTTTCCCATTCTGTTGGCTGCCTGTTCACTCTGATGATTGTTTCTTTTGCTGTGCAGAAACTCTTAAGTCTAATTAGATCCCATTTGTCTATTTTGGCTTTTGTCAGTGTTGCTTTTGGTATTTTAATCATGAAGTCCTTGCCTATGCCTATGTCCTGAATGGTTTTGCCTAAGTTTTCTTCTAGGATTTTTACAGTGTTAGGTTTTATGTTTAAATTTTTAATCCATCTGGAGTTAATTTTAGTGTAGGGTGTAAGGAAGGGGTCCAGTTTTATCTTTCTGCAGATGGCTAGCCAGTTCTCCCAACACCATTTATTAAACAGGGAATCCTTTTCCCACTGCTTGTTTTTTTGAGGTTTGCTGAAGATCAGATGGTTGTAGATGTGTGATGTTTCTTCCAAGGCCTCTGTTCTGTTCCATTGGTTTATTTCTCTGTTTTGGTACCAGTACCATGCTGTTTTGATTACAGTAGCCTTGTAGTACAGTTTGAAGTCAGGTAGCATAATGCCTCCAGCTTTGTTCTTTTTTCTTAGGATTGCCTTGGCTATGCAGGCTCTCTTTTGGTTCCATATTAAGTTTAAAGTGGATTTTTCCAGTTCTGTGAAGACTGCCAATGGTAGCTTGATGGGGATGGCATCGAATCAATAAATTTCTTTGGGCAATATGGCCGTTTTCACGATGTTGATTCTTACTAACTATGAGCATGGAACGTTTCTCCATCTATTTGTGTCTTCTCTTATTTCCTTGAGCAGTGGTTTGTAGTTCTCCTTGAAGAGGTCCTTCATGTCCTTTGTTAGTTGTATTCCTAGGTATTTTATTCTCTTTGTAGCAATTGTGAATGGGAGTTCACTCATGATTTGGCTCTCTGTTTGTCTGTTATTGGTATATAGGAATGCTTGTGATTTCTGCACATTGATTTTGTATCCAGAGACTTTGCTGAAGTTGTTTATCAGCTTAAGTACATTTTGGGCTGAGATGATGGGGTCTTCTAAATATACAATCATGTTGTCTGCAATTAGAGACAATTTGGCTTCCTCTTTTCCTAATCGAATACCCTTTATTTCTTCTTATTGCCTCAGTGCTCTGGCTAGAACTTCCAATACTATATTGAATAGGAATAGTGAGAGAGGACATCTTTGTCTTTTGTCATAAATAACTTTTATTATTATGAGGTACATTCCATCAATGCCTAGTTTATTGAGAATTTATAGCATAAAGGGCTGTTGAATTTTGTCAAAGGCTTTCTCTGCATCTATTGAGATGATCATGTAGTTTTTGTCTTTGGTTCTGTTTATGTGATGGATTATATTTATAGATTTGCGTATGTTGAACCCAACTTGCATCCCCCAGGATGAAGCCTATTTGATTGTGATGGATAAGCTTTTTGATGTGCTGTTACATTAAGCTTGCCAGTAATTTACTGAAGATTTTTGTATTGATGTTCACCATGGATATTGGCCTGAAGTTTTCTTTTTAGTTGAGTCTCTGCCAGGTTTTGGTATCAGGATGATGTTGGTCTCATAAAATGAGGTAAGGAGGATTCCCTCTTTTTGTATTATTTGGAATAGTTTCAGAATGATTGGTACCAGCTCCTCTTTGTACCTCTGTTAGAATTCAGCTGTGAACCTGTCTGGACCTGGACTTTTTTTGGTTCTTAAGCTATTAATTGCTGCCTCAACTTCAGATATTGTTATTTGTCTATTTAGGGATTCAACTTCTTCCTGGTTCAGTCTTGGGAGGGTGTAAGTTTCCAGAAATTTAACCATTTCTTCCAGATGTTCTGGTTTATGTGCACAGAGTTGTTTGTAGTAATCTCTGATTGTGGTTTGTATTTCTGTGGCTTTGGTGGTGATGTCCCCTTTATCATTTTTTATTGCATCTATTCGATTCTTCTCTCTTTTCTTTTATTAGTCTGGCTAGCAGACTGTATTTTGTTGATTTTTTCAAAAAACCAGCTCTTGGTTTTATTGATATTTTGAAGGGTATTTGTGTCTCTATCTCCTTCATTTCTGCTCTGATCTTAGTTATTTCTTGTCTTCTGCTAGATTATGAGTGTTTTTGATCCTGCTTCTCCAGCTCTTTCAATTTTGACGATAGGGTGTTGATTTTAGGTCTTTCCTCATTTCTCATGTGGGCATTTATTGCTATAAATTTCCCTCTAGAAACTGCTTTAAATGTGTCCCAGAGATTCTGGTATGTTGTGTCTTTGTTCTCAATGGTTTCAAAGAACATCTTTATTTCTGCCTTCATTTCATTGTTTATCCAGTCAACATTCAGGAGCAAGTTGTTCAGTTTCCATGTAGTTGTGTGGTTTTGGTGAGTTTCTTAATCCTGAGTTCTAATTTGATTGCACTATGGTCTGATAGACTGTTCATTATGATTTCCATTCTTTTGCATTTTCTGAGGAGTTGTTTACTTCCAAGGTGGTCAGTTTTAGAGTAAGTGTGATATGGTGCTAAAAAGAAGGTATATTCTGCGGATTTGGGGTGGAGAGTTCTGTAGATGTCTGTTAGGTCCACTTGGTCCAGATCTGCATTCAAGTCCTGGATATCCTTGTTGATATTCTGTCTCGTTGATCTGTCTAATATTAACAGTGTAGTGTTAAAGTCTCCCACTATTATTGTGTGAGAGATATTTTATAGCAGAATTGAATCGTCTCAAATAATGAAAAATTTACCTTACATTAAAAGTGAAAGAGGACTTTCTAGGGAGAAGGGAAATGTAAAAGCTGGAAGTACTGGGTGAGTACTAGTTGAGATGAGATTTTAATTTAATACAGTTGTAGTGAATGTTGGGAGATAATGAAAAAAGATAACACAGATAGTGATTCCAGGTCTGTTTTACAAGGTTGATGATTAGTTCTTTCTTTCTTATTAGAAACATGAGGGTCTGCCACAAACAGGAATGTCTGCCTCCCTGTTTCTACCTTAGAATGTGTGACTGTCTCTTAAAAGGTCCAGAGTGAGATAACTATCTTCTGTCTTTAGGTCTAATTATTACCTCTCCCTTAAGCATTACCTCTCTTAGAAACAACCTCTTCACAGCATGATGGTGATCAATGGAGAAGATATTCATTCCTCAGGATAGACTCCATTTTCTTTTTTTTCTTTTTTTTTTTTTTATTGCATTTTAGGTTTGGGGGTACATGTGAAGAACATGGAAGATTGTTGCATAGGTACACACATGGCAGTGTGATTTGCTGCCTTCCTCCCCCATCACCTATATCTGGCATTTCTCCCCCATGCTATCCCTCCCCAACTCCCCACCCCCCCACTATCCCTCCCCTTTTCCCCCCCGACAGACCCCAGTGTGTGATACTCCCCTCCCTGTGTCCATGTGTTCCCATTGTTCAACACCCGCCTATGAGTGAGAACATGCGGTGTTTGATTTTCTGTTCTTGTGTCAGTTTGCTGAGAATGATGGTTTCCAGGTTCATCCATGTCCCTACAAGGGACACGAACTCATCGTTTTTGATGGCTGCATAATATTCCATGGTGTATATGTGCCACATTTTCCCTGGATAGACTCCATTTTCTACCCAATGTCCCAGCAACACAATTACCACAAAGAAGGTAACTCTTTTTCCCATTCTGATTAAATGATACTTATATTAGGATGCATCTTAAAACTAAGTGAATATACAAGAAAATTTCTATTCTTTAAAGCTATCTCTCCACTAGTGGGAGATGAATTTATATTTATGTGATTTCCTGCAACTGCCATTGTCACAGTCTCCATTTCTTATTTCCCATCATTTTCTGTCTATTCATCTGCCACAAACCATTTTCCAATAAAGATACAGTGTTTCAGCAAATTAAAATATGTTTTACTAAAAAGGAATAAAGTCAGTATAAATGTAATGGAGCCCATCTACACATAAATCAATTTGCTTTACAAAATAGAAAATTATTTAAGTCTTAAAACATCTGCATTCATGCTAGAAAGACTGGCTGGCAATAAGCAGAAGAATGAAACTGGACTCCTATCACTCACCCTACTACAAAAAATAAGATGGATTAAGGACTTAAATATAAGACCTCAAAATATAAAAATCCTAGAAGAAAACCTAGGAAACATTCTTCTGGACATTGGCCTAGGCAAGGAATTTATGACTAAGACCTCAAAAATAAAAGCAACAAAAACAAAAATTGATAATTGGTACCTAATTGAACTATAGAAATTTTGTGCACCCATAATAAACTTTCAAAATTGTAAACAAGCTACAAAATGGAAGAAAATATTTGCAAACTGTGCATCCAACAGAGGACTAATATCCAGCATCTATAAGCAACTTAACAAGAAAAAAACAAATGACCCTATTAAAAAATGGACAAAGAACATGAACAGACTTATCGAAAGAAGACATACACACGGCCAACAAACATATTTTAAAAAATGCTCAACACCACTAATAGTGAAATGCAGACTAAAGCCACAATGAGATACCATCTCACACCAGTCAGAATGACTATTAATAAAAAGTCATAAAATAACATATTGATGAGGATTCAGAAAAATGGGAATACTTATACACTGGTGGTAATGTAAATTAGTTCAGCCCCTATGGAAAGCAGGTTGGAGATTCCTCAAAGAACAGCAAAATAAGACTACCATTTGTCCCAGCAATCCCACTACTGGGTATCTTCCAAAAGGAAAAAAAAATGTTTTACTGAAAAGATACCTGCACTCATTTGTATATCACAGCACCATTAACAATACAAAACTCATGGAATCAACCTGGGTGTCGATCAGTGTGGGTTGGAAAAGAAAATGTGGTACATATACACAAGGGAATATTACACAGCCATGAAAACAAATGAAATGCAACATTGATGCAGCTGCAGGTCATTATCCTAAGTGAATTAACACAGAAACAGAAAATCAAATGCCACATGTTCTCACTTATAAATGGAAGCTAAACAATGAGTACACACACGTAAGGATGGAAACAGTAGACACTGGGGAGTCCAAGGAAGGGAAGAGTAGGAGCAAGGGTTGAAAAACTACCTATTGGGTACTGTGTTTGCTATTTGGGTGATGGGCTTGATAGAATCCCAAATATCAGCATTACACATTATATCCATTTAACAAACCTGCACGTATACCCCTGAATCTAACTTTAATAAATAAAGTAAAATTTTAATCCTAAAAAATACTAGATTCAGACTACAAAATGATATGGTAATGTGACAATGTAAATGTAAAACTAAAGTGTTCTGCTACTTCACAAAATCACATTTTAATTTAAATGTGAATTGAATTCTCCACCATGAGCAAAGTCGTAAAAAAAAACTCAAGATAGGAAGATAATGATTTCACAACTCTTATTTCTTAAATTGTGTTTGGTATTGCTGCCTGGGGCTGCCACCTCTCTTCTTGCACAGATCCTTGAGATCTTAAGCACCCCTTGAGCCAAGATGTAGCTCATTTACTTTGTTGCTGAAGTTTTGCTACTTGTATAGAATATTGCATATTATGCTTTTCTAACAGTGGAGACTGAGCAGAAGGACTATTTGGAGGTTCAGACCTGGCAAAGCAAGATTTTAAGGATAAACTAAGACTTGCAGAATATTTTTTTTAATAATAACTATGATTTATTAGACAGCTACTCTAAGTGCTAGGCATTGCCTCAGGCTCTTTAAATGTATAATATCTGTTACAAGAAGTATTATTACTGGTTTTATTCAAACAAAGAATCTGAGGCTTGGAAAAGATATGGTATTGTCTGTAGTCATTCAGTAGGCGTCAGGATGGAAACTCAGGTTTATCCGATTCAAATATACTTTTTTTTCCACTGGATCATTATGCATCCGTAGGCAGAAGAGAGTCTTTGGATGTTTTGGAACATAAAAACGGAATAATCAGAAAGTTGCTTCAGTTAGCTATGTGCAGTGACCCTCAGGAACATTATTTAAAATAGGGCTCCTGTTAAGAGGAAATGGCAAAAATAACAGAGGTTTGAACAAAGCTTATAGCAGTGGACTAGGAAAGTGGAGTGTAGTAAAAGCAATTCTGTAAAAAAAAATGCATGAAAAAGTTTTATCCTCCTGTGTATCCTCTGAACCTAGCACAATGCCTGACTATCTGCAGGGGTTCAACATTTACTCACTGAACAAAAGGGAATCCCTGGATGAGCTATTTGTTACCTAGGAAAAGCAGTGGGTACTCTCAAACAAGGTACAAATGTGATAACTTTTTAAAACAGGGACCTAACTGAAATCAGTTGGAAAGGAAAGGATGACAGGCATTCAGAGATGAAGGGGTTTCAAATAATGACTGTGGCTATAATACAGAGGACAGTTTTATAAATGTGAGAAATAAATGGAAAATGAATGATTGCTACATAGTCATCTTTTCCCATTAGCACAAACATAGCCCAAAGTATCTTATTCAACTACTCATTTAACATCCAACTACTCATATTACACAATAATCAAAACAAAGGGAGTATTTTATAGTTTATAAGGCACATTCATGAAAGGTTCATCATCTAAAAATTGAGACAAAATTTTTAAAGATAGGTAGAGCAGATGAAGAAGGCAATTTAATTGCTATTTTATATATGAAATATAGGAGGATGAATGATAATTTTAAAATACAGCTGGCTAACAGGCAGTACTAGAACTTATTATTTTTTATAATCTATGCTATTTAATTATATTAGCAGTCATACATTTGTACAATAAAATTCACTGATTTGAAGAGTCCAATTTGATGAGTTTTGACAAATATATTGTGACAATGTAACCATAACCACAAATAAATCAGAATATTGTCATTACCCTGAGAAGCTCCCTTAAGTCCATGTATGATCAATGTACTGCACCCATTCTTTTTTTTTTTTTTTTTTTTTTTTTTTTTTTTTGAGACAGAGTCTCACTGCGTCACCAGGCGCCAGGCTGGAGCGCAGTGGCACGACCTCGGCTCACTGTAACCTCCGCCTCCCGGGTTCAAGCAATTCTCCTGCCTCAGCCTCCTGAGTAGCCGGGACTACAGGCGTGTGCCACCACGCCCAGCTAATTTTTTTGTATTTTTAGTAGAGACGGGGTTTCACCATGTTGGCCAGGATGGTCTCGATCTCTTAACCTCGTGATCCGCCCGCCTCGGCCTCCCAAAGTGCTGGGATTACAGTACTGCACCCATTCTTATGATGGCAGTGGCTGCTCCAGAGAGATTGTTACTGCCATCATGCTGGCTGCAGCATGGAGGCACAGCTGAGGCAGCATACTCCATGGAGCCAGTGGGAGCCCCGCTCCTTCCATGTTGGGGTGGGAGCTCCCTAGGTGCAGTTGCAGCTGCCCAAATCACAGCTGCAGACCCAGGCCTCCCACTCCACAGAGTAGGTAGTAGCCCCGTTCCCAAACTACAGCTGTGGATCAGAGCCTCCCTGTGATCTGGGGCTGGGAACAGGCAGAACTTGCCCTCCCAGGCTCAGCTGCAGCCACCCAAACCTGGCTACAGACTCAAGCATTCCTGCATTTTGGGTGGCTCAGAAAGGCCCCCTTGCCCTTGCAGGCTCAGGAGTGCCTGCCCCCCACCCCCACTGCCTGGCTTCTCCCTGCTGGCAGCACCTGCTCTGATATTGGAACAAAATTGGGTGTGAGCCCAGGGGCCATAAATGGCAGCAGGAGGCAGACAGATGGCAGAAAGTGGCAGTTCCCTGGTAAGGCTCCATCTTAAGACCAGAGAGAGCCTGAAGGCTAGAGGCTGAGCTGCCAGTCCCGTGGACTTGAGGAGGGCACTGTGGTCCCTTTTCTGCACCACCCATGGACCAAATGGCACACAGTTCCTCTTCTCTCGGGTCTATAAAGGCCCCAGGCTTAGCCACAGCAGGCAGAGGACACGGAGGACAGAGGATGGAGAGATGAGGCACTACCAGGTCCAGAGAGAAGGAACATCAGCAACCTCCAGGGCCTCCTCTCTCCTGAGAGCAGCAGATGTCAGGATGACCAGTAGCAGAGAGGAGCTACCCTCTCCAGGGCCTCCTCTCTGCTGAGAGCTGAACACTCAATACATCAACATGCCTACAGAGAGGAGGTACCCACTCCGGATCTCTTCTGAGCTGTTTTAACGCTTAATAAAGCTCTTGTTCATTTTGTTCACCTTTCACTTGTCTGCATACTAATTATAGTTTCATATATAGTATACTGGCCAGGTATGGTAGCTTGTGCCTGTAATCCCAGCACTTAGGGAAACCAAGGTGGGTGGATCACTTGTGGTCAGGAGTTCAAGATCAGCCTGGCCAACATGGTGAAACCACATCTCTACTAAAAATACAAAAGTTTTCTAGGTGTGGTGGCACATGCCTGTAGTCCCTGCTACTTGGGAGGCTGAGGCACAAGAATTGCTTGAACCCAGAAGGCAGATGTGCAGTAGGCTGAGATTGCACCACTGTATTCAGCCTGGGCAACAGAGCGAGACTCCATCTAAAGTACAGTAAATGCTTCAGTTTTTGTTTTTACTATTTTATTTTATTTTATTTTAGGCAACTCTATGTCCTTCCCATTTTTACATAAGTTTTAAAGCAAGGTTGTTCATTTCTTTAAAAATATCTTGGCAGTTTTTATTTAATTTTCATAAATCCACAGATTAATATTGTTTTCTACCAATGAATGTAGTAAATATTTAGTTTATATTGTATTTGTCTGATAGGTTTGGTTGTGTCCCCACCCAAATCTCATCTTGAATTCCCACATGTTATGGGAAGAACCTGGTGAGAAGTAATTGGATCATGGGGATGGGTCTTTCCCATGCTGTTCTCATGGTAGTGAAAAAGTCTTATGAGGTCTGATGGTGCTAAAAATGGGGGTTTCCCTGCACAACCTCTCTCTCTTAGCTTGCTGCCATACATGTAAGACATGACTTGCTCCTCCTTGCCTTCTGCCATGACTGTGAGGCCTCTCCAGCCATGTGGAAATGTGAGTCCATTAAACCCTTTTTCCTGTATAAATTGCCCAGTCTGGGGTATGTCTTTTTCAGCAGCATGAAAATGGACTAATACAGTAAACTGGTACCAGAAAAGTGGGACATTGCTGCAAAGATACCCAAAATGTGGACATGACTTTAGAACTGGGTAACAAGCAGAGGTTAGGACAGTTTGAAGGATCATAAGAAGACATGAAAATGTGAGAAAGTTTGGAACTTCCTGGACACCTGTTGAATGGCTTTGCCAAAAATGTTGATAGTATATAGACAATAACATTCAGGCTGAGGTGGTCTCATAAAGGAATGAGAAACTTGTTGGGAACTGGAGCAAAGGTGACTCTTGTTATGTTTAGCAAAGAAACTGTAAGCATTTTGGCCCTACCTAGAAATTTGTGGAACTTTGAACTTGAGAGAGATGATTTAGGATATCTGGTGGAAGAAATTCTAAGCAGAAAAGCATTCAAGATTTGACTTGAGTGCTGTTAAAGGCATTCAGTTTTAAAAGAAAAACAGAGCATAAAAGTTGGGAGAATTTGCAGACGGGCAATGTGATAAAAAAGGAAATCCCATTTTCTGAGGAGAAATTCAAGCTGTCTGTGGAAATTTGCATAAGTAATGAGGAGCCAAATGTTAATCACCAAGACAATGAGGAAAATGTCTCTAGGGCATGTCAGGGACCTTTATGGTAGTCCCTCCCATCACAGGCCTGGAGATTTAGAAGGAAAAATTGGTTTCATGGAATGGGCCCAGGGTCCCTCTGCTGTGTGCAGTTTAGGGACTTGGTGCCCTGCATCCCAGCTGCTCTAGCCATGACTAAAAGGGGTTCAGAGGGTGCAAGCCCCAAGCCTTGGTGGCTTCCATGTTGTGTTGAGCCTGTGAGTACACAGAAGTCAAGAATTGAGGTTTGGGAATCTCCATCTAGATTTCAGAGGAAGTATGGAAATCCCTGGATGTCCAGGCAGAAGTTTGCTGTAGGGGTGGGGTCCTCATGGAGGACATCTGCTAGGGTAGTGTAGAAGGGAAAGGTGGGGTGCGAGGCCCCACACAGAGTCCCTACTGGGGCACTGGCTAGTGGAGCTATAAGAAGAAGGCTACCATTCTCCAGACCCCTGAATGGTAGATCCACTGACAGTTTGCACTGTGCACCTAGAAAAGCCTCAGACACTCAATGCCAGCCCATGAAAGCAGCCAGGGGGAGGCTGTACCCTGCAAAACCATAGGGTGGGGAGCTGCCCAAGAACTGGATGTGAGACATGGAGTCAAAGGATATTATTTTGGAGATTTAAGGTTTAACTGCCCAAAGGCTGGCACAGTGGTTCATGCTTACAATCCCAGCACTTTGGGAGACCAAGGTGGGCAGATCACTTGAGGTCAGGAGTTTGAGATCAACTAGGCCAACATGATAAAACCCTATCTCTACTAAAAATACAAAAATTAGCTGGGCATGATGGCAGGGGCCTGTAATCACAGCTACTTAGGAAGCTGAGGCAGGAGAATCACTTGAACCTGGGAGACAGAGGTTGCAGTAAGCCCAGACTGTGCCATCGCACTCCAGCCTGTACTTTAGGTGATAGAGCAAGACTCCATCTCAAAAAAAAAAAAAAAAAATTTGACTGCCATGCTGGATTTTGGACTTGCATAGAGCCTGTAGCCACTTTATTTTGGCCAATTCCTCCCATTTGGAAAGGCTGTATTTACCCAATGCCAGTACCCTCACTATATCTAGGAAGTAACTGACTTGCTTTTTATTTTACAGGCTCATAGGCAGAAGGGACTTCCTTGTCTCAGATGAGGCTTGGGACTGCATACTTTTTAGTTAATGCTGACATAAGTTAAGACTTTGGGGACTGTTGGGAAGGCATGATTCATTTTGAAATGTGAGAGCATGAGATTTGGGAGGGGCCAGGGGCAGAATAATATGGTTTGGCTATGTCTCTACCCAAATCTCATCTTGAATTCCCATGTGTTGTGGGAGGAACCTGGTGGGAGGTAATTTAATCATGGGAATAGGTCTTTACAGTGCTGTTCTTGTGATAGCCAATAAATCTCATGTGATATAATAGTTTTATAATCGGGAGGTTCCCTGCACAAGTTCTCTATTTGCCTGCTGTCATCCATATAAGATGTGCCTTTACTCCTTCTTGCCTTCCACCATGATTATGAGGCTTCCCCAGTCACATGGAACTGTAAGTCCATTAAACCCTTTTACTTGTATAAATTACACAGTCTCGGGGTGTGTCTTTATTTTTCTTATTTATTTATTTATTTATTTAGAGACAGAGTTTCACTCTTGTAGCCCAGGCTGGAGAGCAATGGCACAATCTCAACTCATTGGAACCTCTACCTCCCAGGTTCAAGTGATTCTCCTGCCTCTGCCTCCCAAGTAGCTGGGACTACAGGTGCCCACCATCATGCCTGGCTAATTTTTGTATTTTTAGTAGAGGCGGGATTTTACCATGTTGGCCAGGGTGGTCTTGAACTCCTGATCTCAGGTGATGCAACCACCTTAGCCTCCCAAAGTGTTGGGATTACAGGCATGAGCCACCACTCCTGGTCTTAGGTATGTCTTTAGCAGCAGCATGAAGACAGACTAATATGTTGTCTAAGTGAAATTTTATAGTTTTTCTGTACAGATCTTGAATATACTATTCAAAAGTTATTCCTACATTATGACTTTAATGAAAATTTTCCTGTGTTATGGTTTTTATTCCTGTGTTATGATTTTAACAAAGCAGCTACAGGCCCCATGCAAGTCCAAAATCCAACAAGGAATTGAAATCTTAAAGCTCCAAAATGATATCTTTTGACTCCAAGACTCATATCCAGGTCACACTATTGCAAAAATTTCAGTTTCAAAATATTGATTGCTGGTATATAGGAATAAAATATATTTTAAAAAAATATCCATTGTATCCTACAGCTTTTCTAAGTTCATGTATTAAATTTAGCAGTTTGTTTTGGTTTTATCATTTTAGTATTTTAAAAATAGACTTACTTTTTAAAGCAGTTTTAGGTTTACTGAAAAATTATAGAAAAAGTACAGTCCCCATTTACCCCTTTTTTCTGCAATACACACACACAATTTCTTCTGGTATTGAAATCTTGCATTACTGCAGTGCATTCATTTCCATTGTTGAACCAATACTGAAGTCATTAACTCAATTCCATACTTTACAGTAAAATTTATTTATGTTGTATAAATCTATGGGTTTTTCACACATGACAGTATTATCATGCAG
Source organism: Ateles fusciceps (assembly GCA_036589455.1). Taxonomy (NCBI): domain Eukaryota; kingdom Metazoa; phylum Chordata; class Mammalia; order Primates; family Atelidae; genus Ateles; species Ateles fusciceps. The sequence continues at coordinate 1,220,719 of JAZHEH010000804.1, read as the reverse complement.
AATAGTTTCACTTTCCTAAAAATTCTCTGCTCCCCTATTGATTCTTCCTTCTCTGCCATCAACCACTGGCCATCACCAATCTTTTTACTCTCTCTAGTTTTCCCTTTTCCAAAATGTCATATAATTGGAACCATGTGGTGTGTAGCCTTTTTAGATTGGTTTCTTTCACTTAGCAATATGCATTTAAGGTTTCTCTACATCTTTTCATGGCTTTATACTTCATTTCCTTTTAGTGCTGTGTACATCCCTGTCTGGAAGTACTACAGTTTATTCATCTATTCACCAAGGACTTCTTGGTTGCTTCCAAGTTTGGTAACTATGAATAAAGTTGCTATAAACATCCGTGTGCAGATTTTTATGTGGACATAAATTTCCAACACATTTTGATAAATACCAAGAAGCATGATTGCTGGATCACATAAAATTATGTTTAGCTTTGTCATAAACTGCCAAACTGTCTTCCACAGCAGCTGTACCATTTTGCATTCCCACCAGCAATGAGTGAGAGTTCCCACTGCCCCACATCTTTACCAGCATTTGGTGTTGTCTAGGTGCTATTGACTGAATTGTGCTCCCCTAAGATTCCTGTGTTGAAGTCTTAACAACCAGTATCTCAGAAAATGACTGTTTTTGGAGATAGGGTCTTTAAAAAGGTAATTAGAATGAAATGAGGTCATTAGAGTGAGCTCCGATTCAATATAGTGTCCTTATAAGGAGAGAAGATCAGAATACAGACACAGAGGAAATAGTGTGAGAAGGCACAGGGAGAAGATAAACATCTATAAACCACAGAGAGAAGCCTTATAAGAAACTAACCCTGCTGACACCTTATCTTGGACATCTAGTCTTCAGAAGTATGAGAAAACACATGTCTGGTTTTTGAGTCATCCAGACAGTACAGTGGTTTTGAGCCATCTGGTTTTTGTTATGGCAGCCCTAGAAAACTAACACACAGGGTGTTTAGTTTTCACCATTATTATAGATGTTTAGTGGTATCTCATTGTTGTTTTTATTTGCAATTCCCTAATGATATATAATATTGAGTATCTTTTTATGTATTTATTTGCCATCTCTGTATCTTCTTTGGTGAGGTGTCTGTTCAGATCTTTTGTCTATTTTTTTTAATTGAGTTGCTTGTTTGTTGACTGTTGTGTTTCAGGAGTTCTTTGTATATTTTGGATACATGTTCTTTATCAGATATATGCATATTTTCTCCCCCAATCTATGAATTTTCCATTAAAGCAACGCTTTTCTGAGCATACTAGCCAGGGCTCCTTGCATAACGTGGTCTGTCTACTCTGGCTGGTAGGAATTCAACTTACTTCAGTCTTATTTGAGCTCCAATTAATTATCCAGTATTCTGCTTTTTAGTGATTATTTCCTATATCCTGTGAAATTTTATCCCACATATGTGCATCTCAGCATTCAGCCAAAGAATTGTTAGAATGAATACCTCTGCAGAAAGCTAGAGCTCTGTCTTCCTGTGGAATGGCTCCCTCCTTTCAGGTGCACAGTCACACAAATTCTAGCTGCCACATTCTACCTGGACTGCCATTTTTGTCTCTTCAACTCAGTGCAACCACTGTTCTTTGTTTGAGGTCTGTTTTTCTATATTGAAACCTAAAAACTGAACTTGCAGAGCTTCTTTTTCTTCCTTCACAGTTTACAGCACTGCATAGTGTGTTTGCCAACATCTCAAAATATTTCTTTTCACATATCTTGTCCATGTTTTTGATGTTTATAGTGGGAATGAGATTCTATGTGACATTTCATAGGTCCTAGTGAAAATCCCACCTAGTCATTTTGACATACTTTCAATGCTAAAGTAGCAACCTGTTTGTCAATGTCTTTATAGGCATACAACCTTTTATTTTGACCTCAGTTTTGCACAGTTTTTAAAATTGATATTACCTTGAGATAAGTTAAATAGCATCAATCCTCTTTATACTTTCAGAAACAAACATTTTAATAATAAATAAAGAGATAATATTCACTTCTTTCAGACTTTTACATAATTATAAACCTAAAAATAGTGTGTGTTTCACAAGGAAGAACCAAGATGTAATACTTTAGAGTGTCAGACTTTGCCATACTGGTGCAACCAGTACAAATTTTCTGTTAAATAATCATGAAAGGAGGGAAGGAGAGAAGGAGGGAAGGAGGAGGAAGAGAGAGACAGATAGAGAGAGAGATTTAGAAAGACCAATATAGTAAAAACAATATAATCATCATCACTGGTCATTAGAGAAATGCAAATCAAAACTACATTGAGATATCATCTCATGCCAGTTAGAATGGCAATCATTAAGAAATCTGGAGACAACAGATGCTGGAGAGGATGTGGAGAAATAGGAACACTGTTCCACTGTTGGTGGGAGTGTAAATTAGTTCAATCATTGTGGAAGGCAGTGTGGTGATTCCTCAGGGACCTAGAAATAGAAATTCCATTTGATCCAGCAATCCCATTACTGGGTATATATCCAAAGGATTATAAATCGTTCTACTATAAGGACACATGCACATGAATATTCATTGCAGCACTGTTTACAATAGCACAGACCTGGAACCAACCCAAATGCCCATCGATGATAGACTGGACAGGGAAAATGTGGCACATATACACCATGGAATACTACGCAGCCATTAAAAACGATGAGTTTGTGTTCTTTGTAGGGACATGGATGAACCTGGAAACCATCATTCTCAGCAAACTGACACAAGAACAGAAAATCAAACACCGCATGTTCTCACTCATAGGTGTTTGTTGAACAATGAGAACACATGGACACGGGGCGGGGAGCATCACACACTGGGGTCTGTCAAGGGGAAATAGGGGAGGGACAGTGGGGGCTGGGGAGTTGGGGAGATATAGCATGGGGAGAAATGCCAGATATAAGTGATGGGGAGGAAGGCAGGAAATCACGCTGCCATGTGTGTACCTATGCAACAATCTTGCATGTTCTTCACATGTACCCCAAAACCTAAAATGCAAATTAAAAAGAACAATATAATCCAAACATCACTAAGGAACATATAATAATATATAAGGGAACATATACTATCTATGCTATCTGCAACATTTGTAGGAAATGAATGAGAAATGTTGTGGGGATTGAAAGAGAATCCATTAAATAACCATTTTCTTCTTTTAATTTCAGAGCCAATTAATGAATATAAATAAAATAGAAGATATATGGAAATATAATTACATTTTCATTATTAAGGAAGTACCAAAGTAAGGCATTTCTTTTATTTGTAGGCAAATGGATTTCCTAATATAGAAACCAAAAAATATACTTATTCTCCAAATCATTGGTAGAACTGGACCACTCTGTGATGACCTGTCTTTACAAACAAATGACTTAAAGAAGCAGGGCAGAAAGTGTGCTCTTTTCAGTACACCCTGGCTCTCATGAGTGATCAGACTCAAAGGAGCTTGGCTACACATGTAAGTTTCACCTTATAAGTTCTCAGTCTACCTCTAGAGAAGAAGAAAGGCTGAAGAAAACACAGCGCCTTTATATTGATGACGATAATAGTACTGCCAAAAATAATAGAAATTTCAGAAGCATTTGTGAGTGGTATTTTACTCTTTTCTAAGTACAGTATGAATTTGCTTTTTCTTATTGCAAGACTACCCCCATAATGTCAAACAATAACAATGTTTGACCGTGTATGTTTAACTATGTCAAAGGGAAAAGCTCGGAGTGTCTACAGGGCAGGCTATATGGAATGAAATTGTTTCAAGAGGATAGGAAATTGTTTAAAGATTGTGAAAAGATGCCCACTTGTGAATTCGATTTATATTAATTCTGTAGAGCACTGTGGAGAGACAGAACATGGAGACATTGATGATTGAGATGCCAATTAGGAGGCTATGGTAGCAATCTCAATTATGTATATGGAGGAAGTGGTGGTGCATTTGAGACACAAGCAACTGGATTTGTAACTGTGAAGGTGGTAGGGACTTCTTTCATCTAAATTTTAATGAAATTGTTATGTTCCAAACCACGTCATAAATTCACTGAAAAGGTTAAATTCTGCCCACAGATTTCACCTAAGTCTTTGTTTAACATGAGTAAAAGGGAGTCTTACCACTCCTTGCCCTGTACTGCCTATTTGTTCATTATTCAACCTTCTGTTTCATATAATTCTGCACAATCTCTATAACATTAATATTTAATCCTGAATATAATGCAACATATGTCATTGAAAATAATACCACAACCCTGATACACTGTATTTGGAACAGTTATGACCTTCAAGTAAAAAAAACAGGACTTTAACATCATTATTCTATTTTTGTTGTTTAAATTATATTAAAATAATGTGCATTTATTTTCTTAGGACACTCCATAGACCTATTTTCATAAGAACACATAGTTAAGTCCCTTCTAGTTATGTGGAAAATTCCTTAGTCATTGTCAGAGGAAGAATTCACCAAGAAATCACAAAACTAACAGACTATTTATTTTATGACTTTAGAGAGAAAATATCTCATTAGTTTAAATGGAGAGCAGTGGAGGAGGTACAGTTATGAAAGTCTCCTATTTATCATAGTTCCCTCCAATTCTGACTGCATATACCCATTCAAGTTTCTAATCATAGTTGGTCTTGGTTTGTTTTTTTGGGGAAAAAAAATGTAGAGAATTGGTGAGGAATGGCATTGTGAGAGTCTGTATAAGAAAAAAGTCTCAAGAGAAGAGAAGAAAATTTGATATTATCTAAAGAAAGCTTTGTGACTTTGGAGGATTTTTTGATTATACATTTAGAAAGAAGAAAAAAAAGGATAAGGTGCTCACACATAAATACAAATTTAAGAGTGCATGAAACTGTAACAGTGCCAAGAAGGCTAATAAAAAATAATCTGAGCCTTGGAAAATATGACAGGAACAATAAAAAGAACACTTTTACTAGGTTCAAAAACAGGAAAAGGAACAAGGAAGAGAGAGTTCCATTCCTTGCAACAGATGGTATAATGTTAACACAACAACTTAACTGCTGTTTTGCTTTTGTCGTGTTCATGCAGGGAGTTTGTCTCACTGAAACTTATAGGAAGATAAGATGCTGTTTAAGTCCCAGTGTAGCTGAGGAAATAATGAGATAGCTCTCAATGCCAGCACCTCCACCTCAGAGATCTCCAGGCCAAATACCCGAGTACAGGAGGAAAGAATGGTTAGAAACCAATTTGGCAATTGCTGAAAACCACGAAGAATGAGATAGGTGACAGGGTCCGGGGACATAATTCAGTTTTTCAAAAAAAGGTAAAACACATGTGTGAGAATTTGATGTCAGCTATTTAGATTGTTTCAGAGTAGCCCTTGGAAAAGAGTAAAGCACATACTAGGTACCAGTATGAATTTACTAAGGACAAACCATGGCATAGAGTATAACTTCCTTTTTCTCAATAAAATAGGGGAATGCAATTATTTTACTACACATTAACTTCTGTGAAAAGCATCTTTCACTCAGCATATTTGTGAGATTAATCCTTGTTTTTTCACTTATCAGTGGCTCATTCCTTTTTATTACTGAGTCATATTTCAGTATGAATACACCACAGTTTATTGCTCTCTGTACAGACACTTCAACAGTTTTTAGTTTTTCATTACAAAGAATAAAGCTTTCCTGAATATTTTCATTACAAACATTTTTTGAGTATAGATTTTCAGTTTTCTTGTGTAAATTCCTAGGTAGGAAACTCCTTGGTTACAGTGAAAATATATGGTATATATGCTTTTATATATCGTATGTAAAATTAAAGGCCCCTACTTCAAAGTGAAGGAAAATATTCCATGTTACATTCCCACACACTTTGTATTAGAGTTCCCCTGGCTCCATGTTCTTGCTAGTGTTTCGTTGTTCCAACTTTTAAAGTTTTAGCAATTCAGGTGTGTATAGTGAAGTTATTGATTATAAAAATCAGTATTAAAATTTCTTAAAACCTCACAGACACATAGTGATAGAACAATCTGGTGAATAATCAATGATTGAATAATTATTTCCTGGGAATTAAAATCAATGTATCACCTTTGATTCTCTTAGTCTGTCAATCAAATACATAATCATGCAAGCTGGGAAAGTTACGCAGGTCTTGGTTTCCTTTTTAATGAAATAGCTTAATAATAGATCTACCTCATAGATTTGTACTAAAGATAAAATGAAAATACCCATAAGATACTTATTAGAGTCTTAAAAAGTTTATTTGAATCTCAGGGACCCGTTTAGTACACACTGTCTTAAATTGGAGTGGGTTCTTCAGCAGCAAACAGTTGGTCAATATTTCTCTGGAGATATTTATTTTATGCCACCCCAGAATTCCAGAAGACCCTATATTTAACTTTATATTAATCAGCATTTTTATTATTGCCTGAATGAAAATAGAAGTACCATTAATCAAATCTCTAAATCTGATATGAGAATTAATGTTTGGTGTCAGAATTTAATTGTAAAACATTTGAACATATTTTTAAAAACCCATAATCTAATAGAAATAATTGTTTTTTAAAAGCAAGCAAGCAAACAAAAATTCACTGCACTTCCATGGTCTTGCTACACTTAAAAAAAATAGTAAAGAGAAAAATTGGTTGAGTACAGCATTACAACCCTAACTACAGAAAAAAGTAATATGTATAACTGTGTTTATAGCATTATGTTATTCATATTTTAATGTGTTTACTTTCATTAACGTTTTAAGGAGGATCTTGAAACAAAATGTATATTAAAAAGAGAATAAATAAGATGCATGCACCTTTGAGAAATAGTTGATGAGATTTTTAGTAGAAGATGGTGACATTGATGTTTTGTCATTTATGCCAAAAGACAAAAACAAGCAAGAAAGCAAACAAATAACAGTAACAACAAAATTTTAAAACCCCTTGCATGGAAGAAATGCTTATTTCCTCAGGACTAAAAGGTATGACTTAGATCTAAAGTATTTACATTTGGGGGAAGGTGATTTTAGCTAAATATAGAAGAAATTATATTTTCTTTTCCTTCTCTCCTTGAATCCCATTTTTACTGATTTTAGGGCACTTGTCAAATTATGTTGTAATGCGGACTTTACTGCCTGTCTACCTGAGTGTAAGCTCTTTGAGACTGTAGAGTTGATCTTTGAACAACTCAGGAGTTAGGGGCACTGACACTCCACACATTTGAAAATTTGTGTGTAACTTTTGACTCCCCTCCAAGCTTAACTAAAAGATTACTGTTGACTTGGAAGTCTGACCAATAAGATAAACAGTCAATTAACATATATTTTAGTGTATTATATGTAGCATAACTGTATTCTCACAATGAAGTAGGCTAGGGAAAAGAAAGCGTTGTTAAGAAAATCATAAGAAAGTGTTGCTAAGAAAATCAAAAGAAAGAGAAAATATATTTACTATTCATTAAGTGGAAAAGGATTGTCACAAAAGGTCCTCATTCTTACCGTCTTGACATTGAGTAGGCTGAGGAGGAGGAGGAAGCGGAGGGGTTGGTCTCGCTCACTGTTTCAGGGGTGACAGAGGAAGAAGAGATAGAGGAGGTAGAAGAAAAGGCAGGAGAGGCAGGCACCCTAGGTGTAACATTTATTGAACAAAATCTGTCTATAAGTGGATCCACACAGTTCAAACCCATGTTGTTCAAGAGTCAGCTGTAATTTTTTGTCTTGTTAATTCTTCACAATTATCACAGAGCCAAGTACACATACTTGAGAGACGTGTTAAATTGAGTATAATAGATTATTTAATAAATAAAGACATCCAATAACATGACTAGATGCATTTGCAAGTAGACACTCCCCAGATCCTGCAATTATCACACAACTACAAAGGCAAATAATGTAGGTAATTTAGAAGTAATTTATTTTTGTATCAGTTGGGAGTTAGTTCTGGAAGATCTCTAAAGCCAAGTCTTTATGTCAATTCCATGAAGAATCATGAATCAGATGCAGTAAGTCTGTTTCATTATGAATTCTTCACATGTGGATAATTTTTTATGGATTCACTAGAATTTAAAAACATACACACAGACACACCAAAAAAAAAACCCAAAAAGCAAAACAACTAAGAATATCAGTAGTGCCTCTTGAAGTAAGGCCAGAATCTATGACTAACTTGGCACATAAAGTATTTAATTTCCTGGAAGTGATATTAGATTTTGCTGGGGTGTGAATCACTCATTTTGTTTGTCTAGAATGTCAATTTCTGCTATTTTTCTGAAAACCATATGTCATTATGAAAAGAATCATACTTCAAGTTTAAGGTGCTTTGAGTACTGAATATGATTCATTATTTCTAACTTCTCATGATTTAAAACCATAATATTCATCTCCATTAGTTAAAAACATTTTGTTTGAGTATGAATAGAGATATTAAATGAAGCTCACCAAGATCCCATTGAATACTGGCAGAAGTTTTCACTGTGACATTTTCCAGATAAGAGCTCGTGATTTGAAAGACAAAAGGAATCTTTAGCTTTTTCTCTTTAATTCTGGCTGGCATATTCTAACCCTTTTTATTTTCTAACGTTATTTTTCTAAAATATATAAATGGATTTTTTATATTAAAAATTATATATTAGATTTCATTGGCATGATTTCAGATTACATGCATGTTACATCTATTATTTTACTTACGTGTTCTTTTTTTTCTGTTGTTTTCTCACAGTTTATATTTTTCCCTTAGATGTTTGGGTCACTGTTTTAAATAGTCACATTTTCAACAAAGATATCTTATGAATAAATTAATTGAGTGATTGATAACACCAACACATATTTTTCACACATACTAAGACAAACACCTCTAATGAAAATTATTTGAAAAATACAACGAGTTACAGAAACAAAGGAATTTATTATGGAATCTAAATATATTGAGTTTTTTTAAACAAAGACAATTGGAAGTCCTAGCCAGAACAATCAGGCCAGAGAAAGAAATAAAAGGCATCCAAATAGGAAATGAAGGATCAAACTATCTCTTCACTGACGATACAATTCTATACCTGGAAAACCCTAAAGACTCCACCAAAAGGTTCCTAGAGCTAATAAATGACTTTAGCAGTTTCAGCATATAAAATCAGTGTACAGAAATCAGTAGAATTTCTCTACACCAATAATGTTCAAGCCAAGAGCCAATTCAAGAATGCAATCTCATTCACAATAGCTGCACACATGAAAATAAACCTAGCAATACAGCTAATCAAGGAAGTGAAAGATTTCTACAAAGAGAATTATGAAACACTGTTGAAAGAAATCACAGACAAAACAAATGGAAAAACATTCCATGCTCATGGACTGGAAGAATCACTACCGTTAAAATGGTCTTACTGCCCAAAGTAACCTACAGATTCAATGCTATTCCTTTCAAAGTACCAACAACATTTTTCACAAAATTAGAAAAAAAAAAATTCTAAAATTCATATAGAACCAAAAAAGAGCTCAAATAGCCAGAGGAGTCCTAAACAAAAAGAACAAAGTTGGAGGCATCAAATTACCTGAATACAAACTATATCATAAGGCCAAACAATATGATATTGATACAAAACAAACACATAGACCAATGGCACAGAAAAGAGAATGCAGAAATAAAGCTGCACATCTACAGCCATCTAATCTTCAACAAAGTTGACAAAAATATGCAACGGAGAGAGGAATTTCTATTCAATAAAATGGTACTGGGACAGCTGGCTAGCCATGTACAGAAAAAATGATACTGGACCCATACCTTTCATCATATGCAAAAATTTATTCAAAGTGGAATAAATAACTAAATATAGATTTCAAACTATAAGAATCCTAGAAGAAAACCTAGAAAAACACCATTTTGGATACCAACCTTGGGAAAGAACTTAGGACTAAATCCTCAAAAGCAATTGCAACCAAAACAAAAGTTGGCCAATGAGACCTAATTAAATGAAAGCCCTTCTGCACAGATATCAACAGAGTAAATGAACAACCTACAGAACTGGAGAAAATATTTGCAAAGCTATGCACCTAACAAAGGTCTAATATCTAGAATCTATAAGAAACTAAAACAATTGAACAACCAAAACACAAATAACCTTATTAAAAATGGGCAAAGGATATAAATGGATACTTCTCAAAAGAAGACATACATATGGCAACAAATATATAAAGAAATGCTCAACATCACTAGTCATCAGAAATATTCATATTTAAAACAATAAGGTGGTATCTGACACCAATTAGAATGGCTATTACTAAAAACCCAAAAATTAGCAAATGTTGGTGAGGCTGTGGAGAAAAGGGAACACTTAAATACTACTGGTGGGCATTTAAATTCGTTAAGCCAATGTGGAAAGCAGTTTGGAGATTTCTCAAAGAACTTTAAACTACCATTCAACCTAGCAATCCCATTACTAGGTATATATCCAAAAGAAAAGGAATTGTTCTACCAAAAGACACATGCACACAAATGTTCACTGCAGCACTGTTCAAAATAGCATTGACATGGCGTCAACCTAGGTTCCCATCAACAGTGAATTCAATAAACAAAATACGGTACATAATACACCATGGGATACTATGCAGCCATAAAAAGGAATCAAGTCATGCCCATTGCAGCAACATAGATGCAGCTGGATTCCATTATTCTAAGAAATTAATGCAGGAAAGAAAATCAAATACCACATGTTCTAACTTATAAGTGAAAACTAAACATTGGGTACTCACTGACTTAAAGATGGCAACACTAAACACTGGGAAATACTAGAGGGGGGTCAAGCATTGAAAAACTATTGGATATTATGCTCGCTACCTGGGTGATGGGATCATTTTAATTCCAAACCTCAATCCCATGCAATATACCCATGTAACAAACCTGCACATGTACCCCCAAATCTAAAATAAAAATCAAAGTTGTAAAAAAAACAAAGACAATTATTGGTTTGCTTTGAAAAGTTGATTTACAAGTAATTTTAAAATGAGAAAAAAAGAAACAGTAGATAGAAAAAAACAACATTATTTTAAGTTCAAAAAATTAAAAATGCAAAAGAGATAAAACAGTATCTCATACCAAAAGTAAAGATTATATCATTGAAATGTAATATGACCATGCCTTACAAGTATTTCAGGAGCAAGGAGAATCTGGGGTCCAGACTGTCTAGCTAGCAGCAGATGGGAGACTTACACCCACTTCAACCTGGGCATAACTTTTTCTCTGCTGTGCATTTTGCAAAATATAAACTTTTATTTGCTACCTCAAAGGCTTTTCCTTATAATGCTTGTTACACATTTAAAGTTGTTTCTTTTGTGGGGTAATGTTAGGAGTGTTATTTAAGAGGATTTATGGTGGTCCGTTTCTTAGAATGTCTGGTCCTAAATTTTAAAATGTATAAAAAAATCACTGTAACTCAGAGCTAGGGAGTACAGATATCTTAAGTTTGCCAGGAAGTTCTGATTTAGACCTTGTGTCTAAGCACAATTATTAATAACAGCTGCATTTCACTTCCAACTGTGTCCCAAACTAATGAAAATCCATGGTCACCTTATTTACAGATTACCAGTTGGATTTTAATTAAGCCACTACCAGCCAATCTGTACCTACGAGCTCCACTCCTCAGAGTACTACTTGGACTAATCTAACAGCATGTGCATTCCATGGTATCTCATTAGAATCTCAGGACTCACTCCAGATTTACTGAGTCAGAATCTGCATTTTAACAAGATCCCTAGGTGATTCACATGTATAATAAAATTTAAGAAACACTAATCTATAAAAACAGAACAACTTGACATTTGTTTTAGGACACTTCATTCTTTGGAAAAGAGTATAAACATGTATATACAAAATATCAAGCAACACAAAGAAAGCTGAATAAAGCAAAGGAAAAAAGTCAATCTTTTTTTCCCATTCTCATTTGCAATTAGATTGCTTTGTTCATTTGCATTTAGATTATTAATCAACATAGCATTTTAAAAACTTTTATCTTTATATATTTAGTTTTTAAAAATTTTGTTAACATTGCATATATCAAAAATGTAACTAAAACTTATGTATATAAACAATTAAGAAACTAATATCTATTTTTACCCTAGTTAAGGCAAGAAAGAGAATATGATTAGCATTCATGATGTAACCCAAGTTCCCTCCAAATGTTTCTATCTTTAATGTAGTTGCTATCCAAAATTTGCAACAATTATTTTCTCACTTTTCATCATTTTAAAAAATGTATATGGATTCCCAAATTATACAATTTAATTTGCCCATTTACAAATTTTATATGAATGGATAATACTGCTCATATGTAGGATTTTATTTTTTGTTTTTGTTCATTCAATATTATGTTTGTAAGATCGACACAAGGTGCTACAGGTGATTATGATATATTTATTTTATTGTAATATAATTTTTTATTATATGAAAATACAGAAGCTAATGCATTTGTTTTATTTATAGACTAAGAACAATATTGTTTTAACCATTGTTATACATGTTTGAAGGTACAGTATAGATCCAGGAATTAAATTGTTAGTTATAGTATATGTGTGTCTTTAGCTTTACTAAATAATGACAATCTATTCTTTAGGGTGTTTATAAAAATTTACACTCCCACCATTAGTACTCTTGTGTTTATTTCTATGATTACCAGTTTTGCTAATAGTTGGACATTTAAATTTTTATAAGTCTATCAGATGTGTTTTAAATTCTCATATTCATGAAAAATTAAGCATGTTGACAGTGTTTTCTTTGGAGGTTTGAGAATTTGAATATTCTTTTGTAAACCAAATAGTCATGTTAGTTTAGTTATCTTGTCTTTTTGCTTTCTTCAGGGTATGTATGATGAGCAGAAATCTCTCTTTTGTTGCAGCTGAATTTATTAATATTTTTCTTTTATATTAGCACTTTGTTGTGTAAGAAAACTTTCCCTATTTTGAAATAACATTTCTTTTATTATGTTTAACTTTCATAAGTCTTCATAGTTTTACCTTCTAGATTTTAGTCTTCAAGCCACAGGAATTATTTTTAATATAAAATCAAATCTGGATCTTCAATTTTCTTAATAGCAATTATTTGGTGTATGTTGCTCAATGTTTCATATCAAATATCAAAATGTGAATCAATCTGTTTGGGGGCATGCTATTCCATTTCATTAGATATTTGCCTATATTGTTGGTAATGCCAAACTTTTTTTGTTACTGTAAATATATAAAGTAAACACTGTAATGATTTATGAATGAAACCGATTTGATGACATTGAAAGACTCACTGTAAGAATTTCATAATACAGTCAGAAGTATCAACAGCAGAATAGACCAAGCTGAGGAAAGAATCTCAGAGCTCAAATATCAGCTCTTTGAATCAACTCAGTGAGACAAAAATAACAAAAAAGAATTTTAAAAAATGTACAAAACCTCTGAGAAATATGTGATTATGTAAAGAGACCAAACATATGATACATTGATATCCCTGAAAGAGAAGGAGAAAGGGTAAGCAACTTGGAAAACATACTTAAGAATATTGTCCAGAAAAGCTTCTCCAACCTTACTACACAGGTCAACATTCAAATCAAGAAATTCAGAGAATCCTAGTGAGATAATACAAAATGACCATCGCCAAGACACACAAGCAACACATTTTCCAAGGTCAGTGTGAAAGAAAAACATTAAATAAAGACAGCTAGAAAGAAGGGCAGGCCACCTACGTAGAGAACCTCATCAGGCTAGCAGGAAACCTTTCAGCAGAAACCCTACAAGCCAGGAAGGAATTGTGGGGAGGGGCTATGTTCAGCATCCTTAAAAAAAGAAATGCTAATCAAGAATTTCATATCCAGCAAAAATAGGCTTAATAAGGGAAGAAATAAGATCCTTTTAGATGAGCAAATGCTAAGGAAATTTATTACTATTAGACCTGCCTTAAAAGGGGACCTTAAAAGAGTGCTAGCCATGAAAATGAAAGACCATTACTGGCCGCCATAAAAACACCCTTAAATACATAAGATCATTGACACTACAAAGCAAACACACAAACAAATCTATATATCAACCAGGCAACAACACTATAACAGATTAAAATCCACATATATCAATATTATCCTTGAACATAATCAAGCTAAATGACCCATTTAAAAGACACTGAGTAGCAAGTTGGATTAAAAAGCAAGATCCAACTGTATGCTGTCTTCAAGAGACTCATCTCACATACAATAACACCTATAGACTGAAAGTCAAGGGATGCAGAAAAATCTCCTAAGCAAATGGAACACACAAAAAGCATGGGTTGCTATTCTAATTTCAGAGAAAATAGGCTTTAAACCAACAATGATTTAAAAAAAGAAAAAGAAACGCACTACATATTAATAACAATATCATTTTTATAAGAACATTTAAGTATCCTAAAAATGTATGCACCCAACACTGGAGCACCTAAATTCATTTAAAAAAGTTCTTAGAGACCTACAAAGAGACTTAGTTAACCACAGATTAAAAGTGAGAAATGTCAGTATTCCACTCACAATGTTAGGCAGATCATCAAGGCAGAAAATTAACGAAAATATTCAGGACCTAAATATGGCACTTGACCAAATGGGCCCAACAGACATCTACAGCAGGGGTCCCAATCCCCAGCCATGTACTGGTACCAGTCTGTGGGCTGTTAGGAACCAAGCCACACAGCAGTAAGTGAACAGTAGTCAAGTGAGTATTACTGCCTGAACCCTGCCTTCTGTCAGATCAGAGGTGGCATTAGATTCTCATAGAAGCATAAATCCTATTATGAACTATGCATGTGATTGATCTAGGTTGCATGCTCCTCATGAGAATGTAATACCTCTGAAACCATCTTCCCCACCAACAGTCTGTGGAAAAATTGTCTTCTATGAAACTGGTCCCTATTGTACAAAAGCTTGGGGACTGCTGATCTACAGAACACTCCACCCAACAATAACAGAATTTTTCTCATCTGCACATGGCACATACTCTAAAACTAACCACATGCTTGGTCATAAAGCAATAGCCAAGACATTTAAAAAGAAACAAAATCATAACAACCATACTCTTAGACCACAACACATTAAAAATAGGATGTCAATACTAAAAAGATGTCCCAAATGAAACAGTTACATGGAAATTAAAGATTCTGCACCTGAATGACTTGAGTGAACAATGAAATTAAGGCAGAAATCAAGAAAATTACTGAAATTAATGAAAACAAAAATACAACATACCAGAATCTCTGTGGCTTTCCTCAACTGACTTTATTATAGCAATTGTTCTTGTTCTTTTCTATGTATTAAGACAGTTTGAAAGATCACATTTGTGTAAATAAACAAAAAAAAAATGTAACGACTCCAAGAAAACCCAGCCATTTCTTACACAATATATCTTTCCATTCTGTTTCCATGTGGTCAAGTGCCAGGTTTAGGTCCTAAATATCTTTGTTAGTATTCTGCCTCAGTGATCTGTCTAATACTGTAGAAAACAGCTAAAGTAGTAGTGAGGAAAGTTTATAGCACTTAATGCTCCATCAAAAAGTTTCAAAGATCACAAATTAATAATCTAGCATTACACCTGGGTGAACTAGAAAAACAAGCACAAATCAACCTCAAATATAGCAGAAGTGGTGAAATAACTAAAATCAGAGCTAAACTGAATGAGGTTGAGATGGAAAACCATGCAAAAGATAAATAAAAACAAAATTTTGTACTTTGAAAGAGTAAATAAGATTGATGACCTGCTAGCTAGACTAATACAAAAAAGAACATCCTAATTAAAAAATCAGAAATAATAAATGGAACATTACCACTGACCCCACAGAAATAAAAAAGAAAAAAACCCCTCAGAGATGATTACAAACACTTCTATATATACATCCTAGAAAACCTAGAAAAAATGGATACATTCCTGGATACATACAACCACCCAAGATTGAACCAAAAAGAAATTGAAACCCTTACCAGGCCAATAATGCATTCTAAAATTAAATCAGTAATAAAAATTTTTCTAACCATCAGAAAAATCCCTGGATGAGAAGGATTCACAGCCAAATTCTACCAAATGTATAAAGAAGAGCTGGTACCAATCCTACTGAAATCATTCCAAAAAATTGAGAAGGAGTGACTCTTCTCCACCTCCTTCTATAAGGCCAGAATCATTCTGATACTAAAACCTGGCAGAAACACAATAGAAAAAGAAAACTTCAGGGCAGTATTCCTGATGAACACAGACACAAAAATCCTCAACAAAATAATAGCAAGTTGAATCCAACAGCACATGAAAAAGTAAATCTACCATGACAAAGTAGAGTTTATTCCTGGGCTGCAAAGTTAATTCCATATACACAAATGAATGAATGTAATTTATCACATAAACAGAAATAAAAACAAAAACCCTGTGATCATCTCAATAGAAGCAGAAAAGGTTATTGAAAAAATTCAACATTCCATCATGTTAAAAACCCTCAACAAGCTAGGCATCAAATGAACAGACCTCAAAATAATTAGTCACTTATGACAAACCCACAGCCAACATCATGCTGAACAGGAGAAAATTAGAACTCACCTTGAGAACTGGAACAAAACAAGGATGCCTACTATCACCACTCCTATTCAGCATAGTATGGGAAGTGTTACCCAGAACAATCAGCAAGAGAAAGAAATAAAAGGCATTCAAATAGAAGGACAGGAAGTCTAAATATCTCTGTTTGCAGATAATATGATTTTATACTTAGAAAACTCCATAGTGTCTGCCCAAAGGCCCCTAGATATGATAAACAACTTTAGCAAAGTTTCAGTATACAAAATCAACGTACAAAAATCAGCATTTCTATACTTAAATAATGTCCATTCTGAGAGCCAAATCAAGAATGTAATCACATTGACAGTAGCCACACAGAAAAATCCCTAGGAATACAGCTAGCGAGGGAGACAAAAGGTTCTATAATGAGAATTAGAAAGCACTGCTCAAAGAAACCAGAGATGACCCAAACAAATGGAAAAACATTCCATACTCGTTATAGAAAGATTCAATATTGTTTAAATGGCCATACTTCACAAACTAATTTATACATTGTATTTGTCTGTTTTCATGCTGCTAAATAAAATTACACCTGAGACTGGGTAATTAATTCAGGAAAGAAATTTTTTTTTTTCATTCGAATACGTATTTATTTAGAATGCACACTAACAGCATGATGATAAATTGTCATTCACAAGCCTGTACCAAGAAGCACATAATTTTTTCAATGTGTTGTTTTTCACAAGTAATTTAAGTATAACATTATTATCATTTGGTACTTGAGTCAAAGACGACATTTAGATTCTTCAGCTTTGAGGCATTTAGTAACATTATTGTCTAGTCAGGCAGAGGAAAGAAATTCAAAAGCAGTTTCTTTTTCTTCTGTCAGTTCCTTTGCAGTAAGATCCATCTTCTCACGTGAGAAATCATTAATAGGGAGACCTTCAACGAACTTCCAGGTCTTATTCTTGATTACAACAGGGAACGAGTAGAGCAGATCATCAGGAACACCATAGGAGTTGCCATCAGAGATAACACCCATGGACACAAACTCTCCCTCTGGGGTTCCAAACCAGATGTCCCGGACGTGGTCACAGATGGCTTTTGCAGCAGACATTGCACTGAATAGTTTTCGAGCCTTGATGACAGCAGCACCACGCTGCTGCACAGTCGTGACAAATTCTCCCTTGAGCCAGTTGTCATCTTTCAGAGCTTCATAAACACCAACTTCCTTTCCTTGCAATTTCACCTTGGCATGGTTGACATCTGGATACTGAGTCGAGGAATGGTTTCCCCCAGATAATGACATTCTTTACATCATTAGCAGTCACACCAAGTTTAAGAGCAATTTGAGCTTTAGCTCGGTTGTGATCCAAACGGGTCAAGCAACTGAAGTTCTCCTTGGGGATGGATGGAGCTGACTTGGAGGCAGTCAGGCAGTTGGTATTGGCTGGATTACCCACGACTATAACCTTAACTGACTTCTTTGCGTATTTATCCAAGGCCACACCCTGAGATTTGAAGATTTTCACGTTTGCTTTCAGTAAATCTTTTCTCTCCATGCCCTCCCTTCTTGGCATGGAGCCTACGAGAATGGCCACATCCAGGTCTTTGAAGGCAACCTCTTCTTTATCTGTTGCGATGACATCTTTCAGGAGGGGGAAGGGCACAGTCTTGAAGTTCCATTAGAACACCGTCCAGGACACCCATCATGGGGGTGATATCCAACAGCACAAGAATTATAGGCTGGTCTTTACCAAAGACAGATCCATTTCCAATACTGTACAGCAGTGAATATGCAATCTGACCAGCTGCTCCAGTCACAAGGACTCTGATTGGTTCCGACATGGTTGAAAACTGCGAGAACAACTTCAACGCCTGCAAAACGAGCCTCAGAGCGTCAGGTCACCTCTACCGCGGAACTGACTCGCTCAGGAAAGAAATTTAATGGATTCACACTTCCACACGGCTGGGGAGGCCTCACAGTCATGGAGGAAGGCAAGGAGGAGCAAATCATATCTTATATGGATGGCAGCAGGCAAAGAGAGAGCTTGTGCAGAAAAACTCCCCCTTATAAGACCATCAGATCTCATGAGACTTACTCACTATCATGAGAACAGTGTGGAAAAGACCCACTGCCATGATTCAATTACCTCCCACTGGGCCCCTCCCACAACACATGAGAGTTGTGGGAGCTACTATTCAAGATGAGATTTAGGTGGAGACACAGCCAAACCATATCACACATTTAATGCTATTTTAATCAAACCACCAATGCCATTTTTACCGATTTGGAAAACACTGTTCTTAAATTTATGAGAAACCAGAAAAGAGCCCTCATAGCCAAAAGAATCCTAAGTAAAAAGAATAAAACCAGAGGCATCGTACTACCCAATTTCAAACAATACTACAAGGCTTCAGTAACCAAAACAACACGGTACTGGCACAAAAACAGAAACATAGATCATCGGAACTGGTTAGAGAACCCAGAAATAATGCTGCACACCTATAACCATCTGATCTTTGAAAAAGTTGACAAAACAAGCAATAAAGAAAGAGCTTCCTATTCAGTAAATGGTGCCAGTAACTGGCTAGACCTATGCAGCAGATTGGAACTAGACCCCCTAGAACACATATATGCAGCCAAACAGTATATGCTCAACATCACTAATCATTAGAGAAATGCAAACCAAAACTACAGTGAGCTACCAACTCACACTAGTTACAATAGCTGTTATTAAAAAGTCACAAAATAATAGATTCTGGGGAAGCTGCGGAGAAAAATGAATGTTCATATGCTGCAGGTAGTAATGTAAATTCGTCAGCCACAGTGAAAAGCAGTGCGGAAATTTCTCAAGAAACTTAAAACAGAACTACCATTTGACCCAGTGATCCTATTACCCAAAGAAATATTAATTGTTCTACCATAAAGACACATACATGCATATGTTCATTGCAGCCCAATTCTCATAGCAAAGACAAAATCAACCCTGATGTCTGTTAATGGTGTACTAGATAATGAAAATGTAGTACATATACACAATGGAACATTACATAGCGATAGAAGAGAATAAAATCACATCCTTTGCAGCAACACTGATGGATCTGGAGGCCATTATCCAATGCGAATTAAGGCAGAAACAGAAAAACAAATCCTGAATGTTCTCACTTAGAAGTAGGAGCTAAAAACTGAGTACACATGGACACCAAGTAGAGAACAATAGATGCCAGAGCCTACTTGAGAGTGGATTGTGGGAGGAGCATGAGGATGGGAAAACCACCCATTAGGTCCTATGTTTATTACCTGGGTGAGGAAATAATCTGCACAGCAAACCCCCACAATACACAATTCACCCCAAGTAACAAGCCTGCACATGTACCACCTGCATCTTAAATAAATGTTGGGAAAAAAGAGGATGTAAGAGTTTCCAAAAATAAATTGAAAAACATTAATTCTTTTTTTTTGAGACACAGTCTCATTCTGTTGTCCAGGCTGGAGTGCAGTGGTGCAATCTTGGCTCAATGCAACCTCTGCCTCCTGGGTTCAAGTGATTCTCCTGCCTCAGCCTCATTAGTAGCTGGGATTACAGGCACACACCACCACGCCCAACTAATTGTTGTATTTTAGTAGAGACAGGGTTTTACCATGTTGGTCAGGCTGGTCTTGAACTCCTGACCTAATGATGTTCCTGCTTCGGCCTCCCAAAGTGCTGGGATTACAGACGTGAGCCGCCACGCCTGACCAAATAGAAGTGGATTTTTTGTTGTTGTTGTTTGTTTTTTGAGACAGAATCCCACTCTGTCACACAGTCTGTAGTGTAGTGGCTTGATTCTCTGCCTCCCTAGTTCAAACAATTCTACTGCCTCAGCCTCCCTAGTAGCTGGGATTACAGGCTCCTGCAACTGTGCTTGGCTAATTTTTGTACTTTTAGTAGAGACAGCGTTTCACCATTTTGGACAGGCTGGTCTTGAACTCCTGTATTCGTGATCCACCCATCTCGGCCTCCCAAAGTGCTAGGATTCCAGGCATGAGTCACTGAACCCAGCCTGTTTGGCATTTTTTACCCCCTCCTCATCAATCAATAAAATATTTGTCAGTTTTATTAATCTTCTTAGATAACTGACTTTGAAGTTTTTCCTCCTCTTTTTTGGGTGGATACTTAGCTGCTTCTTTGTCAGCCTTTCTTATTTTATTTTCTGATAGAGCTCCACAACAAAGTACTACAAACTGGGTGGCTTAGGAAAAAAAAACACATGCATTTATTCTCTCACAGTTCTGGAGGCTGGAGTTGCATCCTGAGTTCAAGGTATCAGTAGGGTCATGCTCCCTCTGAGGGTTTTTTGAGACAGTTCTCTGTTGTCTCTTACATTTTCTGGTCAGTACAGGCAATATTTGGCACTCTGGCTTAAAAATGTATCACTTCAATACCTTCCTATCTCTTTACATAGCTTTTCTCCCACTGTGTGGATCCACATGTATGTCCGAGTTTCCTATTCTTATAAGGACAGCAGTCATTGTATTAAGGCTCATCCTAATCCAACATGATTTTACCACATCTGAAAGACCTCATTTCCCTCTTCTTAGAAGCAGAGTGTTTCTATATTACAAAACATCTTTTAATTAATAAATAAAAACAATCCCCTATGTTAAATAATTCTTCGTTCAATATCTCATTCAAAAAGATAATTTCTCTTTGTATTTTCACTATATGTATACCTAATATAATACATGTAAAAGAGATATTTTTATATATACGTATTTTTAATCCCATTCTTTTTATAAATCTCTCATTATAATAACTTTCTTGTTTATAGATTTAAAACAAAATCACTATTATATTTTTAGAAATATCTAAAGTCCATGACATGTATAAGAATAACCATGTATCAAAAAATTTTGTGTCTCTATTTTTATATAATTGACAGTGTGCCAATATTCTCAAACAGTGACTGAAATCTTTATTTGTAAAAGTTACATCAGGTAAAAGATAAAACATTTAAAGATGAAAAGGCAATTAAATTGTCAAATAATGATATATATAGGAAATTAGTGTCTTTTAACTAGTAGGAATTCAAGAGACTTATAATGCAATAAACCATTTATCTAGTTCCCCAATTATAGATTTAAATGTGGTTTTTCATGTCTATTACAAACTTCCAAGTCCATTAAATTCCTCCCAAGTAGAATTTATTAGCTGTGTAATCTATGTAGAATGCTCACCAAAATATTTTTAGTTTGCCCCTGTATACACATTTAAATAATATATTTAGCCTGACTATAGTCAAGGGATGTCATTTTGTATGTTACATACTCACTTGTCCTCTAAAGACCCCTAAGTAACTTTTGGTACATTTTCTCTCATCAATACAATTGGATATAAAGTATTTTCGTAGCACACGATGATGGGATTCCAGATTCCTGTGTTATCAGTTGGATACCTGGCCTAAAGAACTGTTCAAACTGCTCCCATCTGAAATGTGAATCAGATATAAACCATTACTGAGATAAACTGCTGAAATTTCAATATGTAATAGCTTCCATAATATAGACTGTGCTATCATGATCTGTACGGTAATTGCTACCTTGACTTGAGACACTACTATAGGAGAATAAATAGAGTGAAATATGTAGTACTCATTATAGACAATACACAGGATAAAATATATAGCATGAGTTACTTGGAGGCAGCAAACAAAGAGATATAGCAGGAAAGATAGATGAATATGCAAATTATGTAGCTGCAACATATTGAATAAGGTTTTCATTTGCTGTAACTTGAAATGTAAATAATGTGCTTATTATATTTAAAGCTCTAGGGGAATAATTTGGAAAATGGTACCATAATAGTGTGGATTGCTTACTGTTGGCTGTGGTTGCCAATGTATTGCAAGAAAGAGAAAATGAACTTGGTAAAGAACCAGCTGGTTGAAATCAGAAATGAAAGGGAATGAAGAGAGCCCAGAAACCCAGGGTTTCTCAGGTTTTGAAAAATAGATTATGTTTATCTCAAAGAGTCCAGGAATGGTGGCTCATTTCTGTAATCCCAGTGCTTTGGTTGGTCAAGGCAGAAGAACTGCTTGAGGCCAGGAGTTTGAGACCAATGTGGGCAATATAGTAAGACTCCATCTTTATAAAGAAATTTTAAAAACTAGCCAAGCATAGTGGCAGTTGCTTATAAGTTCTAACTAATTAGGAAGCTGAGTGGCAAGGATCACTTTAGTCTAGGAGTTCAAGGTTACAATGAGCTATAGTCTCACCACTGCATACCAGCCTGGTGACAGAGCAAGACCCTGTCTCAAAATAAAAATAAAAATAAAAAATTTTTAAATCTGAAGTTCTGACATTGAAAACAAACAAGCAAAATGGACAGAAGGGTTAATTGGTGATATTAAGCTAAGTCCTGGAAACTAAATTCAAATGATAAAGCAATAAAAAATAAGAGATGTAAAAATCAAAACTTCAATCTAAGATGTCCAGCATCTGAAAATAAAACAGCACTTATAGGCTAGAATAGGTAAAATATATGTGGTTAAATAATTTTTAAAATCTTATGAATATTTTTCAAAGGCAGAATACAAATTTCCAAACAGAAAAACTTACACAGTTTCCAGCATAGCAAATTTAAAAAGTATCACCAAGCCATAAGTTATAATGTCTCAACATGCTCAAGACAAATGGCAAATTCTATAAATTCCAAAAAAGTCAAAGGAATTCCTCCCTTATACAGGTATCTGAATGGCACTGAATCTTCAAGAACAGCATTGGACATTGGAAAATAGTAAGACTTTCAAGTTCTTGACAAAAGATGTAGAATTTTATATCCAGCCACACAAGACTTGTAGTAAAGTATTTTATGATGCATGTTCTTAAAGATATGCCCTCTATGCTCTGTTTCTCCAGCAGCTTATGTATGACATTTGTCACAAAAAAAAATGAGTGAAAAAGCAGAAAAATATGCATGAAGCGACATATTTATAAAGCAGAGAGTCCAACAAAAGAGTAAATTCCTTACAAAATGGTGAGGGGCAAGTGATTCCAGGAAATCAGCTGTGTAGGAGGCACTAAGCAATTTGCAAAGGTTAGCACAAAATGATAAAAGGCTCCAGGAGAGATATCAAAGAAAATGAAAATGAATTTGATAGATTACCTGATACATAGAGACCTTAGGAGTGTTTTACAATTTTGCACAGGAATGGTTTTTGTTAAAAATGCAGAAAATCCAGCAAGAAAAAATGGGGCAATTAGAGACAGCAGAAAATATTAAAACTTTTATATAAAGAAGCATATGTGGACTCCATGTTTAACTGTAAACTATGTACACTCAGCCCTTTGTATTCGCAGGTTGTGTGTCTGCAGATTCAACTGACGGTAGATCAAAAATACTTGAATAAAGGATAACACAAGAAAAATAAAAAATGCAGTACAACTATTCACATAGCATTTACATTGTGTTATTATGAGTAATCTAGAGATGATTTAAAGTATACAGGAGGATATGCATAGATTATATGAAAATATTGCAACATTTTATATAAGGGACTTGAGTATCCACAAACTTAGGTATCCATTGGGGTTGTAGAACCAATTCCACATGGATACTAAAGGAAGAGATAGACAGATAGATAGATAGATAAATATACATATAGATATATATGCACATATATACGTATACATATATATGCACATATATATACACACACGTATATATGCACACACAGAGTATCAAAATTGTGACATAATATTGGGAGAGAAGGGAAGGCTTTGTGTGGAGAAGACTGAGTAGTGTAAAGTGCTAAATTTCACACTTGACCTTAGCCATAAGGCCAAGAAGCAATATAGTCCTAAATTTTTATTTCAATATTAAAACTAAGTTGATAATATTCAAGATAGAAAATTGGGAAACAGAGATATCAGCATATTATTTACAATTATGGAGGTAAATTCAGGGCAAAAAATGAAAACATGGAAAGACCTTTTTGGGGGGAATCTGGAGTGTAGTTTAGAACAGTTAATATTCATTATAAAACATGTATGGTTTGATTTTTAATCAATATACATGAATAATTTGAAAATAAATAATAAAGATAAAGTGAAAGAATTTGGCATTTTCCTGGGATTTCAATACGTTTCTTCTGAGTAAATTCTGGTGGGTTAGTCAAGGTTATGTCACAAGAGAAGAATGAATGGGAGCTTCAGTTTTGGCTGTATCTTAAGGGGGATTGGAAGTTACTGTATAATTTCAGTGTAAACCATAATTAAATGTGCACTTTAAAAAGGTCTGGTGTCATCCCATGGAAGATACTTTGTTCACTTTTTCCATCTAAGGCTGTAGTGACCTTGTTTTGATAGCTATTTGGACTGTTTACCTTCTAGTCCAACCCTATTTGCTTTTGCCTCACTGTGACGTCGTTACCTCCACAGATATCCATCCAGTCACACCAGGGCTGAAGCCTTGCTAACTTGTGCAAATACTGGGGAACCTTCAGTCTGCCTAAGTCCAGGGACTTGGCAAACTTATTCTGTGAAGGGCCAGACAGTAAACATCTTTGTCGTGTGTGTGTGTGTGTGTGTGTGTGTGTGTGTGTGTGTGTGTGTGTGTACAGTTGACTCTTTAACAATGTGGGGGTTAGGGTACTGATCTCCCAGGCAGTCGAAAATTTTTGTATAACTTTTGATTCCCCCAAACACTTAACTACTATTAGCTGACTGTTCACCAGGAGGCTTACTGATAACATAAGCAGTCAATTAACACATATTTTATTTGATGGATAAGCCATATTCTTATAATGAAGTAAGCTGGAGAAAAAAATGTTATTAAAAATCATAAGGGGAAAAAATATTTACTATTCATTAAGTGAAAGTGGATTATTATAAAGGTCTTCATCCATCTTCTCTTCACGTTGAGTAGGCTGAAAAGGAGTAGGAAGAGGAGGTCATTGGTTTCGCCGTCTCAGGGTGGTAAGGGCAGAAGGAATTCCACATGTAAGTGGACCCATGCAGTTAAAACCTGAGTTGTTCAAAGGCCAATTGGTCAACTGCATAGATAGATATAGATAGATAGATAGATAGATAGATAGATAGACACAGACAGACAGACAGACACAGGTACACACATATGTAAGTATTCTGGGTCCACAATCCTTTAAAAATTATTCTTAGTTCACTGGCCATACAGAAACAAGCAACATGCAAACAACATTCATTTAGCCCTTGGATCACAGGTTAAAAATCCCTGATCTAACTCATGCTTTATCATAGATCTTTAAGCACATTTAACATGTATTTCATTTGTGCTATTGATAAATCCATCATACACAGTAGTGTTTTCCGCGTCATAGTTCCTCTTTGAAATTTTCACAGTCTCCCCATTATTCATCTAGATAAGGCATAGACCCCTTATTTGTGGCTTCAAAACACTTTCTTAACCAGTTTCACTTTCCCCACTATTAATTTCTTAACTATGCCTTTTCCCAGATGTTCAACAAAGCAGCTCAATATACCATAAGCCACCTACATGGAATCACTTGTCACAGTATAGACCCCTAGGCCCAGTTAAGCACATGAAAGAGAATTGTAGGCCCCCAAAAGAGTTACTTTTAAGAAGGTAAGTGATTCTAATATAGCTTCCGTTCTAAAAGCACTGTGTCCTATCAATGCACTTACCTCATACAAGCTTCTGAAGAACAGTAGGCTTCCCTGAAGACTTCCCTGTAAGAATCCCAACTCCTAGAGCAGCTTCACTCTTGGTACTCACCACAGGCTTCGCGAGACATAATTCTGTCCCCATTAGTATGGAGCAAGTTACAGATATACAGCGTTGTATCTCATCTCACCATCTGACTCTCTTGTGTGTGTGTATATTATTGTGGGTTTTTTTTTTATGTAAAGAGAATTCCAAGCCCATGTGCCAAAATAAGCCTTGTTGCAAATTATTCCATAATTAGAGATGGCTTCTACCCAAATATAGAAGAAAACCTGCTTCAAAATAGCAATATAAAAAGAAATCTGTCTAATTCTGGGAAAATGTTAGACTACGTTGGCCAGAATCCTTATCCAACCAAACAATAAAAGATTCTGTGAAAAACAATTATATCATTTTCAACAATTGTCCAAGCTTGTAATAAAAGAAACCTGTAGGATCTAAAACTGAAGAATAATATTGTGATTCACAGCAGTAGGAACAGGAGCTGATGATGGTCATGGCAGGCCTGGAGGATCATCAGGGCACCATGAGAAAGGGTAGCTGGAAGAGAAATCATCACAAACCTGCAAAAGGAAAGACTACAACTGCAGGGAGAGGAGATTAACAAATTCCACCTGTTTGTTCAGTGGCATAGCAATAAATTTGCCTCCTTCCAGTCCTAGCCAACAATTATATTGTTCTATGAAAAACATAACCCTTTACAATATAATTCTAAATTTGAGATCAGAATTTACACTAGCTGTACAATGTAGAAAATCCAAACTGAAAAACACAACATACACATTTCTGATATGGTTTGGATCTGTGTCCCACCCAAATCTCATGTTCAATTGTAACCCTCAATATTGGAGGTGGGGCCTGTTGGGAGGGGATTGGATCGTGGAAGTGGATCCTTTATGAATGGTTTAGCACCTTCCATTTAGTGTTATTCTTGTGATATAGTTCTCACAAGATCTATTGTTCAAACATGTGGTATCTACTCCCATTTCCTCCTGCTCTAGCCATGTAAGACATGCCTGCTTCCCCTTTGCCTTTTGCCACTATTGTAAGTTTCCTAAGCCCTCCCCAGCCATGCTTCTTGTACAGCATATGGATCCCTGGGGTAATTAAACCTCTCTCTCTATAAATTATGCAATATCCGGTAGTTCTTTATAGCAGTGCAATTAATACAGTCTCCTAAATATATAACGAAGCAATGAAAAAATAAGAGACAGATAAAAATCACTCAAAAGTTATAGATTTTTTTTGAAGTAATTGAATAACCTTTGGAAAATTACCCAATATTCAACACAGAGAGATGAGGAGATGGGGGAAAACTCAAATAATTAGAATTAAAAAAAAAAAGAAAAGAACCATGAATCTTAAAATTTAAAAGCACTCCATGTTTCATGTTTTGAGCAGAACAAAAAATACTATAATTAATTATATCATAATAAAACTGTAAAATACTAAAGAAAAATGAAGTAACCCTAAAAACTCCCGGAAGAAAGAAAAGATTACATACAAAACAACAGTAATTAGACTAATGAAAGTCTTCTTAATTATAGCAAAAGAGGCAAGAAAGGCATAAAGTAATTTCAGTGTTTTGGTACACATTAACTGAACTATAATTGAATGGGAATAAAATACAGAAAATTTTAAAGAATCAGAGACTATAAAATAAATCAAAGTATATGTTATTCTGTGAACAAGGTTCCAAGTATATACTTCAGGAAGAGGTAAAGAAGAAAGTTGAACTTAAGAGAACAGCAAGATACTAGAAACAATACTATCTATCTATCTTTATATATATATATATATATATATATATATTATAGACACACACACACATACACACACACATAGACACACATACTAACACATACATATATATAAACAATAGTGTTTAAACAATAGTTTATATATATGAATACTATTGTTTATATATATGTGTATATACACACACACACACATACACACTACTTTGAGGCGTATTGAAAACTGGCCAATACTAGAAAATAATAATTGATAGTAAGGCAATTTTTATTCTTAAATACTGATGTGATATTCATATTATTTAATAACTAGCTTGAAATTTAAACTAATTTAAAGTTAAAATATAAATCAAAATTTAAAATATATATTATTTTCCATTCTGTAACTAATGCATTATTCAAACATGCTTACCAAGTGATATAATTTATAATGCAAATCATTTATCAATAATTCAAATAATTTCCAAATCATTTGCTAAGTTTTAGAAATTATTGCTATGACTCATTTGAAGAATCTTTTGCTTGCTGGATATTGCTTCCATTTGTGCCATGACTTTTAAGTAACAGTGACCTCTTTTACTGACCTCCCACCAATTACATTGGTAGTTATTACATAATAGTTTTAAGAAAAAAAATTATCTTAAAAACAATGACATTGTTAATGCTGTTTCTCCTCTCTCTGCTTTTGGCAAACTACAAAGAAAAATAAAGTCCTAAGCACACTCAGAAAGGAACAAGACATTACCTATAAAACAACAATTTAACAGATGGAAGTCTTCATCAGTTTTATAACAGTCATAATACTGCCAGAGAACTTTATATAATCATATCTTCATTTTTGACCAAGTCATGAAAATCATGGGTTGGACTTCCCTTCGTTCTGCAAAGTAGATGACACGTGGTATAGGCAGGTAATTAAGAAAATAGGCACAGTTGCTGGGTTGATAATTAAAGCTCTACCATGGAAATGTGAAAGGACCCCAAACTGTTTCAGTTTCTTCATTGGAAAATGGAGTTGATGATGAAAATTACATCATTCTGGAGAGGATCCAAGATGGCCAAATAGAAACATCTCTGGAGTGCAGCTCCCAGCAAGAACAATGCAAAGGGTGAGTGCCCACTGCATTTCCAAACAAATTTTCACTGCCTACAGACCAGGAGATTCCTGGGCCGAAAAGCACCATGAGTTTTCAGCACGGCTGTTTCAGCTGGTGCTGGCTTGGCACACAGAAACTCACACAAATCTGGGCAGCCGTTTCAACTGGTGCCTGGAACACCTGGGAGACAGAGCCACCCATTCAACTGAAAGGGAGGGGGCAGAGACAGGGAGCCAGGTGATCTGGCTCAGCAGGTACCACCCCGACAAAACAAGCAATCTGAAATGCTCTGGATTGAGAGTTTCCCAGCAAGTGCAGCTGGACCTAGGATGGTCCACCTCAGTGCGGGGGAATGGCAACCACCACTACCAAGGCAGTCCGCCACTACCAAGGTAGTTCACACAGCAGCTGGGCAGAGCTTATGGCAGCTCAGCAGTGCCTCTGTTGGCAGACTGTGACTAGACTACCCTATGCGGGGGCAGGGCATCTATGAAAAAAGGCAGCAGCATGGCAGGAACTTACACATAAAGCCACCTTCCAAGGACAGAGCACCTGGGAAAAGAGGCAGTTATGAGTTCCACTGCAGCAGACTTAAAAGTACCTGCCCAGCATCTCTGCATGGACAATGGAGCTCCCAGCACAGCACTTAAGCTCCTATAAGGGACAGACTGTCTCCTCAAGCAGCTCCCTGATCCCCCATAAACCCAAAGAGACACCTCATAAAGGAGAGCTCAGGCCAACATCTGGCAGGTACCCTTCTGGGATGAAGATAACAGAAGAAGAAACTGGCAGCAACTATTCTGCCAGCCCCTGTGGGTGATCCCCAGGCAAGAAGGATCTGGAGTAGACCTCCAGCAGTCCTATAGCAGAGAGGCCTGACTGTTAGAAGGAAAACTAAGAAACAGAAAAAAATAACTTCATCATCAACAAAAAGACATCCACTAAGAGACCCCATCCAAAAGTCACCAACTACAAAGACCACAGGTAGATAAAGCCACTAAGATGGGAAGAAACCAGTGTAGAAAGGTTGAAAACACCAAAAAACCAGAATGCCTCTCCTCCTACAAAGGGTCACAATTTCTCACCAGCTAGGGATCAAAGATGGATGGAGAATTAATCTGATGAATTAACAGAAACAAGCTTCAGAAAGTGGGTAATAACAAACTTCTCAGATCTAAAAGAAAATGTGCTAACACAATGCAAAGAAACTAAGAACCTAGAAAAAAAGGTCAGATGAGATGCTAACTAGAATAAACAGCTTAGAGAAGAATATAAACGACTTGATGCAGCTGAAAAACACAGCATGAGAACTTCACGAAGCATACACAAGTTTCAAGAGCTGAATTGATCAAACACAAGAAAGGATATCGGAGACTGAAGATCAACTCAAAGAAATAAAAGAAGAAGGCAAAATTAGAGAAAAAAAGAGTGAAAAAAAATGAACAAAGCCTCCAAGAAATATGGGATTATGTGAAAAGACCTAATCTCCATTTGATAGGTGTACCTGAATGTGACGGAGAGAATGAATCCAAGCTGGAAAACACTCTTCAGGATATTATCCAAGAGAACTTCCCCAACCTAGCAAGCCAGGACACCATTCAAGTCCAGAAAATACAGAGAACACCACAAAGATATTCCTCAAGAAGAGCAACCCCAAGGCACTTAATCATCAGATTCACCAGGGTTGAAATGAAGGAGAAAATGCTAAGGGCAGCCAGAGAAAAAGGTGGGGTTACCCACAAAGGGAAGCCCATCAGACTCACAGCAGATCTCTCAGCAGAAACCCTGCAAGCCAGAAGAGAGTTGGGGCCAATCTTCAACATTCTTAAAGAAAAGAACTTTGAACCTAGAATTTCATATCCAGCCAAACTAAGCTTCATAAGTGAAGGAGAAAGAAAATCCTTTATGGACAAGCAATTACTGAGAGATTTTGTCACCTCCATGCCTGCCTTACAAGAGTTCCTGAAAGAAGCACTAAACAAGGAAAGAAACAACCAGTATCAGCCACTCCAAAAACATACCAAATGGTAAAGACCATTGACACAATGAACACAATGTGTCAACTAACAGCCAAAACATCCAGCTGTTATCAAAATGGCAGGATCAAATTCACATATAACAATATTAACCTTAAATGTAAAAGGGCTAAATGCCTCAATCAAAAAAAGTCAAGATTGATCGGTGTGCTTTATTCAGGAAACCTATCTCATGTGCAAGGACACACATAGGCTCAAAATAATGAGATGGAGGAAGATTTACCAAGCAAATGGAGAGCAAAAAAGAAGGAGGAGTTGCAATCATAGTCTCTGATAAAACGGACTTTAAATCAGCAAAGATCAAGAGAGACAAAGAAGGGCATTACGTAATGGTAAAAGGATCAATATATCAAGAACAGCTAACGATCCTAAATATATATGCACCCAATACAGGAGCACTCAGATACATAAACCAAGTTCTTAATGACCTACAAAGAGACTTAGACTCCCACACAATAATAGCGGTAGACTTTAACACTCCACTGTCAATATTAGACAGATCAATGAGACAGAAAAATAACAAGGATATCCAGGACTTGAACTGAGATCTGGACCAAGCAGATGTAATAGGCATTTACAGAACTCTCCACCCCAAATCCACAGAGTATACATTCTTTTCAGCACCACATCACACCTACTCTAAAATTGTTCACATAATTGGAAATAAATCACTCCTCAAAATGCAAAAGAATGGAAATCATAACAAACAGTCTCTCAGACCACAGGACAATCAAGTTAGAACCCAGAATTAAGAAACTAACTCAGAATTGCACAGCTTCATGGAAACTGAACAACTGGCTCCTGAATGTCGACTGGATAAACAATGAAATGAAAGGAGTAATAAAGATCTTTGAAACCAAAGAGAATGAAGACACAACATACCAGAATCTCTGGTACACATTTAAAGCAGTGTCTAGAGGAAAATTTATAGAAATAAATGCCCAGATGAGAAGCAAGGAAAGATCTAAAATCAACACCCTATTGTCAAAATTGAAAGAGCTAAAGGAGCAAGATCAAAAAAAAAAAAAAAACTCAAAAGCTAGCAGAACACAAGAAATAACTAAGATTAGAGCAGAACTGAAGGAGATAGAGGCACAAAAAAAACCTTCAAAAAATCAACAAATCAGGAGCTGGTTTTTTGAAAAGATCAACAAAATAGACCGCTAGCCAGATTAATAAAAAAGAAAAGGGAGAAGAATCAAATAGATGCAAAAAAAAAAAAAAAAAAAAACAAAAAACAAAAAACGATAAAGGGGATATCACCACTGATTTCACAGAAATACAGGTTTACTGGTTTATGTGCATAGAGTTATTTGTAGTAATCTCTGATGGTAGATTACTACAAACAACTCTATGCACATAAACCAGTAAACCTGTAAGCAATGGATAAACTCCTGGACACTTGCACCATCCCAAGCCTAAACCAGGAAGAAATTGAAACCATAAATAGACCAATAACAAAGGACTGAAGTTGAGGCAGCAATTAATAGCCTACCAAAAAATGTCCAGGTCCAGATGGGTTCATAGCTGAATTCTACCAGATGTACAAAGAGGAGATGGTACCATTCCTTCTGAAACTATTCCAAACAATACAAAAAGAAGGAATCCTTCCCAAATCATTTTATGAGGCCAACATCATCCTGATACCAAAACCCGGCAGAGACTCAACAAAAAAAGAAAATTTCAGGCCAATATCCATGATGAACATAGATGCAAAAATCTTCATAAAATACTGGCAAACTGTTTGCAACAGCACATCAAAAAGCTTATCCATCATCATCAAGTAGGCTTCATTCCAGAGATGCAAGGCTGGTTCAACATATGAAAATCTATAAATGTAATCTACCACAAACAGAACCAAAGACAAAAACCACATGATTATCTCAATAAATGCAGAGAAGGCCTTCAACAAAATTAGACAGTGCTCTATGCTAAAAACTCTCACTAAACTAGGTATTGAAGGAACATATCTCAAAACAATAAAAGCTATTTATGACAAATCTACAGCCAATATCATACTGAATGAACAAAAACTGGAAGCATTCCCTTTGAAATCCGGCCCTAGACAAGGATGCCCCTCTCTCACCACTCCTATTCAATATAGTATTGGAAGTTCTAGCCAGAGCAAATAGGCAAGAAAAAAAAAAGTGTGTTCAATTAGGAAAAGAGGAAGTCAATTTTGTCTCTATTTGCAGATTACATGATTGTATGTTTAGAAGACCCCATCATCTCAGCACCAAATCTCTTTAAACTGATAAAAACTTCAGCAAAGTCTCAGTATACAAAATCAATGTGCAGAAATCACAAGCATTCCTATATACCAATAACAGACTAAAAAGAGACAAATCATGAGCAAACTCCCATTCACAGTTGCTACAAAGAGAATGAAATACCTAAGGATACAACTAACAAAGGATGTAAAGGGCCTCTTAAAGGAGAACTACAAACCACTGCTCAAGGAAATAAGAGAGGACACAAACAGATGGAGAAACATTCCATGCTCATGCTTAGGAAGAATCAATATCATGAAAATGGCCATACTGCCCAAAGTAATTGATAGATTCAACACTATCCCCCATAAAGCTACCTATGACCTTCTTCACAGAACCACCTTAAACTTCATATGGAACCAAAAGAGAGCCCGCACAGCCAAGTCAATTCTAAGCAAAGAGAACAAAGCCAGAGGCATCACGCTACCTCATTTCAAACTATACTACAAGGCTACAGGAATCAAAGTAGCATGGTACTGTTACCAAAACAGAGACATAGATCAATGGAACAGAACAGAGGCCCTGGAGGCAATGCCACACATCTACAACCATCTGATCTATGACAAACCTGATGAAAACAAGCAGTGGGGAAAGGAGTCCCTGTTTAATAAATGGTGTTGGGAAAACTGACTAGCCATGTGCAGAAAGCAGAAACTGTACCCCTTCCTGACACCTTACACTAAAATTAACTCCAGATGGATTAAATATTTAAACATAAGACCTAACACTATAAAAACCCTGGAAGAAAACCTAGGTAAAACCATTTATGACATAGGTATAGGCAAGGAATTCATGACTAAAACACCAAAAGCATTGACAACAAAAGCCAAAATAGACAAATGGGACCTAATTAAACTTCAGAGCTTCCGTACAGCAAAAGAAAAATCATTAGAGTGAACTGCCAACCAACAGAATGGGAAAAAATTTTTGCAATATACCTATCTGACAAAGGGCTAATATCCAGAATCTACAAAGAACTAAAACAGATTTACAAGAAAAACAAACAAACCCATCCAAAAGTGGGTGAAGGATATGAACAGACACTTTTCAAAAGAAGACATATATGAGGCCAACAAACATATGAAAAAATGCTCATAATCAGTGATTATTAGAGAAATGTGCAGCAAAACCACATTGAGATACCACCTCAGGCCAATTAGAATGACGATCATTAAAAAATCTGGAGACAACAGATGCTGGAGAGGATGTGGAGAAATAGGAACACTTTTATACTGTTGGTGGGAGTGTAAATTAGTTCAGTCATTGTGGAAGACAGTGTGGGGATTCCTCAAAGACCTCAAAATAGAAATTGCATTTGACCCAGCAATCCCATTACTGGATATATAACCAAAGGATTATAAATCTTTCTATTATAAAGACACATGCACAGGTATGTTCATAGTGGCACTGTTTACAATAGCAAAGACCTGGAACCAACCCAAATGTCCATTGACAATAGACTGGACAAGGAATATGTGGCACATAGACACCATGGAATACTATGCAGCCATAAAAAATGATGAGTTTGTGTCCTTTGTAGGGACATGGATGAATCTGGAAACGATAATTCTCAGCAAACTGACACAGAACAGAAAATCAAACACCGCATGTTCTCACTCATAGGTGGTGATGAACAGTGACAACATGTGGACACAGGGAGGGGAGCATCACACACTGGGGTCTGTTGGCGGGGGGAAGGGAGGGACAGTGGGGGTGGCTGGGGAGGTCAGAGAGCGATAACGTGGGGAGAAATGCCAGATATAGGTGACAGGGGGGATGGAGGTACCAAACCATGTTGCCATGTGTGTACCTATGCAACAGTCCTACATGATCTGCACATGTACCCCAGAACCTAAAGGTAAAATATAACAGGAAGCTGCATCTTTCCTGCTTGAGGGGCCAAGCCACCCCAAGTTGTCCTTTGGTTCCTGTGGTCTTCCTCTTGTTGCTGGCATGTTCACTATGCCAGTGGACACCACAGTGCCTGACCAGAGACAGCAGTGGCTCTTTAATATCAGCCATGAGCTTTCTTGGTCTCTCTCAGAATCTTTCAGAACCAGACATGTTAGGGAGCCAGATAGGCATTTGTTCCCTAGGGGCGCCAACTCTGCTGTCAATGTGCCTTGTCTAGTACTGACTGGGCTCACTCTGACAATTTAGACTTACGAACGTGGGAGGTGCAGGATCACCAGTGAAGTGGCTGGTGCTGGGACATAACCCTGCCTTTTGGGGACCAGATGTGTCCCATGCTTGAGGAATTAAAATGGCAATGGCTAGGAAGTAAGAATTTTAAGGTACTGCCTGCAAAGGCACTGAACAATCAGAATGAATTGGCCTTGGAAGGAAATCTGAAAGCAGTGCAATGCTGAGCCAAAAGAAAAATTGTGGCTGCTACCTACTCTTCTCAAACTATCCTCTCATATTTTAAACCAAGTAGAAAAGAGCTGATTAAAAATGCTCTATAATGAAAACAGATGACTATATGTTATGCCTTCCTTGCATAATCTGTTTTGTATGCCATTGTCTACCCTCATAAACTCACCTGACAGGTGACTGGTGAACTGAGGACTCTAGGTTGATTGGATGTAATTGTTCCTGCTGCAGGGTCTTAAGCAATGCAAAAGTAGACTTTTAATTTAATATTTTGTTAATTGTTGATAGGAATTCTTTGCATTCATGTTTTTCCTTCCAACTTCTATTTAGGTTAAGTGGTTACATGTGCAGATTTGTAACATGGGTAACTAGCATGTTGTGGAGATTTGATATACAGATTATTTCATCAGCCAGGTAATGAACATAATATCCTAAAGGTAGTTTTTCAGTCCTCACCCTTCCCCACTCTTAACCCTCATGTAGGCCCTACTGTCTCTTGTTCTGCTCTTTGTATACATATGTACACAGTGTTTAGCTCACACTTGTAAGTGAGAATATGTGGTATTTGGTTTTCTGTTCCTGTGTTAATTTCCTTAGGATAATGGTCTTCAGCTCCATCCATGTTGTTGTAAAGAACATGATCTTGTTCTTCTTTATGGCTGTGTAGTAGGCCAGGCTGTATATGTACTACTTTTTTTAAATCTAGCCCAGCATTATTTATTATTATTATTATTATTTTAATTTAGTCCAACCTAGATTATGGGCATCTAGGTTGATTCTATGTGTTTGCTATTGTGAATAATGCTGCAATTAACGTACACGCTCGTGTGTGTTTATGGTAGAATAATTTATATTTCTTTGGGTGTATACCCAGTAATGTAATTGGTGGGTTGAATGGTAATTCTGTTTTAAGTTCTTTGAGAAATCCAAACCTTCCACAGTGGCTGAACGAATTTGCATTCCCATAACAGTGTATAAGCCCTGGCTTTTCTCCGGAACCTTGCCAGCATCTGCTTTTTTTTGTTTTTTTTTTTTTTTTTACTTATGCTCATTCTGACAGTTGTGAGGTGGTAGTTCACTGTGGTTTTGATTTGCATTTATGTAATGATTAGTGACATTGAACATTTTTGCATATGCTTGTTGGTCACTTGTATATCTTCTTTTGAGAAGTGTCTGCTCATGTCCTTTATTCCTTTTTTTAACGAGTTTTTTTTTTTTTTTTTGGCTTGTAAATGTGTTTAAGTTTGTTGTAGATTCTGGATATTAGACCTTCTTTGAATGCAAATATTTTCTCCTATTCTGTAGGCTGTCATTTTACTTTATTGAGTTTCTTTTTCTGTGCAGAAATGATTTTGTTCAATTAAGTCTCACTTGTCAATTTTTGTTTTTGTTGCTTTTGGAGTCTTTTTTCATGATATCTTTGCCAGAGCCTATGTCCAGAATAGTACTTCATAGGTTTTCTTCTAGTATTTTTATAGTTTTAGGTTTTATATTTAAGTCTTTAATCCATCTTGAGTTGGTTTTTGTATATGGCAAAAGAAGTGGTCCACTTTCATTCTTCTGCATATGTCTAGCCAGTTATTCAAGTGCCATTTATTGAATAGGGAGTCCTCTCCCCATTGCTTGTTATTATTAACTTTGTTGAAAGTTAGATGGTTATAGGTGTGTGCCTTTATTTCTGGGTTTGCTAACCAGTTCCGTTGGTCTATGTGTCTGTTGTTTGTACCAGTACCATGCTGTTTTTGTTATTGAAGCCTTGTAGTACAGTTTGAAGTCGGGTAGTGGTATGGTTTGGATCTGTGTCCCTGCGAAAATCTCTTGCTGAATGTAGCCCTCAGTGTTGAAACTAGGGCCTGGTGGGGAGGTGATTGGATCATGGGAGTGGTTTTTGTTTTGTTTTGTTTTTTTCATGAATAGTTTAGCATCATTCTCTTGGTGTTGTGCTCATGACAGTGAGTAAGTTCTTGGGAGATCTGGTTGTTTAAAAGTGTGTAGCACCTCCCTCCTCCCTCTCTCTCTTGCTCCTGCTCTGGCCATGTACTGTGTCTGCTTCCCCTTTACCTTCTGCCTCGATTGTAAGTTTCCTGAGGCCACTTCAGAAGCTGAGCAAATGCCAGCATCACGTGTCCTATACAACCAGTGGAACCATGATCCAATTAAATCTCTTTTCTTTATAAATTACTCAGTCTCAGGTATTTCTTTGTAGCAATGTGAGAATGGACTCATACAAATAGTGTTCTATCTCTGGCTTTGTTCTTTTTACTTGGAATTCTTTAGCTGTGCAGGCTCATTTTTGGGTCCTCATGAATTGTACAATAAAGTTTTCTAAATCTGTCATGATTGGTAGTATGATAGGAATATCATTGAATCTGTAAATTACTTTGGACAGTATGGCCATTTTAACAATATTGACTCTTCTAATCCATGAGCATGGAATTTTTTTTTTTTTTTATGTGTTGTGTTATGTCTGATTTCTTTCAGTAGTGCTTTGTAATTCACATTGTAGACATCTTTCACCTCCCTGGATACTTGTATTTCCAGATATTTGATTCCTTTTTTGTAACTATTGTGAATGAGAATGTGTACTTGATTTTTTTTTCTCAGTTTGAGTGTTACTGGTTCATAGAAATGTTGCCAATTTTCATAATTTATTTTGTGTTCTGAAACGTTGCTGAAGTTGTTTATTAGGTAGAGGAGGCTTTCAGCAGAGACTATGAAGTTCTTTGGGTGTAGAATCATATCATCTGAAAATACAGACAGTTGACTTCCTGTCTTCCTATTGATTTCCTTGTATTCCTTTTCTTGTCTGATTGCTCTGGCTAGGACTTCCAAAACTGTGTTTAGTAGGAGGGGGTGAGAGTGGACATTCTAGACTTATTCTGGTTCTCCATGGGAATGCTTTGACCTTTTGCCCATTCAGCATGAGGTTTGCTGTGGCTTTGTTATAAATGGCTTTTTATTTTGAGGTATATTCTTCGATATTTAGTTTCTAGGGTTTCTAACATGAGGGGATTTTGAATTTTATTGGAAGACTTTTTTGTGTTTATTGAGATAAGCATGTGGTTTTTGGTTTTAGTTCTGCTTATGTAATGACTCTCATTTACTGATTTTTGTATATGGAACAAACCTTTCCACTGTGAAATAAAGCCTACTTCATCATGGGATTAGTATTTTGATGTGCTGTCAGATCCAGTTTGCTAGTATTTTGTTGAGGATTCTTACATCTATGTTCTTCAGGAATATTAGCCTAAATTTTTCTTCATTGTATCTGTGCTAGGTTTTGATATAACAATGATGCTGACCTCATATAATTAGTTAAGGAGGAGTCCTTTTCCCTCTATTTATGGGAGTAGTTTTAGTAGTATTGTTACTGGCTCTACTTTATACATATAGTGGAATTCAGCTGCAAATCCATCTGGTTCAGGGCTTTTTCTGGTTGGTAGACTTCTTATTACTGATTCAATTTTAGAACTCATTATTGGTCTGTTTAGGGATTCAGTTTATTCCTGGTCCAATCTTGGAAAATTGTATGTTTCCAGGAATTCATTAATTTCTTCCACGTTTTCTAGTGTGTGTGCATAGAGGTATTTATAGTAGTATCTGAGAAGTTTGTTTTTTTTTTTAATTTTCTGTGGAGTCAGTGATAATGTCCACTTTATTATTTCTGACTGTGTTCATTTCAATCTTCTTTCTCTTTATTAGTCTAGGTAGTGGTATATCAATTTTATTTATTCTTTTGAAGAACACACTTTTGGTTTTATTTATCTTTTGTATGGTTTTTTATTCCTCCATTTTGTTCAGTGTAGCTCTGATTTTGGTTATTTATTTTCTTCTGCTACTTTAGTGATTGGTTTGCTCTTGTTTTCATAGTTCCCCTAGGTGTGATGTTAGATTGTTAATTTGTGATCTTTCTAACTTTTGGATGTGAATGTTTAATGCTACAAACTTTCCCCTTAACACTGCTATAGCTATGCCCCAGAGATTCTGGTATATTGTATCTCTGTTTTTATTATTTTTAAAGAATTTCTTGATTTCTGCCTTAATTTTATTGTTTACTCAAAAGTCATTCAGGAGCAGATTGTTTAATTTCTATGTAATTGTGTGAATTTGAGAGATCTTATTTGTAATGATTTCTATTTTAATTACATTGTGATCTAAGAGTATTGCTGGTATGATTTTGGTATTTTGAGTTTGCTAGAATTGCTTTACGGCCAAGCATGTGGTCAATTTTAGAGTACGTGCCATGTGCAGATGAGAATAATGAATATTCGGGTGTTGTTTGGAGAATTCTGTACATGTTTGTTTAATCATTTTGGTCAAATGTTGAGTTTAGATCCCAACTACCTTGGTTAGCTTTTTTCCTCATTGATCTATCTAACACTGTTAGTAGGACATTTAAGTCTTCCACTCTTATTATGTGGTTATCTAAACATATTCATAGATCTCTAGAAACTGGTTTTATGAATATGGGTGTTTCAGTCTTGGGTACGTATACATATAGAATAGTTAAGTCTTCTTGTTAAATTGAACCCTTTATTCAATAAGAAAAGTATTGTTGGTTTAAAGTCTGTTTTGTCTGAAATAAGGATAGGAACCCCGCTCTTTTTAGCCTATGCTTTGAGCCTGTGGGTATCATTGCATGCGAGATGGGTATTTTGAAGATAGCATACTATTAGGTCTTGCTTCTTTATCCAATGTGCCACTCTTTGTCTTTCAAATGGGCTGTTTATCCCATTTATGTTCAAGGTTTATACTGATATGTGCAGATTTGACCTTGTCATTATATTGTTAGCTGGTTGTTATATAGACTTCTTTATGTGGTTGCTTCATAGTGTCAATGGTATATATACTGAATTGTACTTTTGTCAATGGTTGGCTACAGTCTCTTGTTTCCATGTTTACCATTCCCTTAAGGACCTTTTCTAAAGCAGGTCTGGTGGTAACAAATTCTGTTAGCCTTTGCTTCTCTGAAAACTATTTTATTTTGTCTTCACTTATGAAGCTTATTTTAGCTGTATATGAAATTCTTGATTGAAATTTATTTTCTTTCAGAATGCTGAACATAGGCACTCATCCTCTTCTGGCTTACAGGCTGTCTGCTAAAAAGTCTACTGTTAGCCTAATGGGGTTCCCTTTGTAGATGACCTTCCCTTTCTCTCTAGCTACCTTAAATATTTTTTCTTACAACATGATCTTTAAGACTCTGATGACCATTTGTCTTGGGAATGGTCATTTTGTATAGTATCTCCCAGAGCTTTGCTGAATTTCTTCTGTTTGAATATTGGCCTCTCTAGCGAGGTTGGGGAAATTTTCTTGGACAATATCCTCAAATGTTTTCCAAATTGCTTGCTTCCTCTCCTCTTTCAGAGATGCCAAACACTTGCAGTGTCTCTTTACATAATCTCATATTTCTTGAAGGTTTTGTTCATTCTTTTTAAATTGTTTTCTTTATTTTGGTCTGAGTTGAATCAAATAACTAGTCTTTGAGTTCTGAGATTCTTTCCTCAGCCTGGTCTATTATGCTTTTTATACTTATGATTGCATTATGAATTTTTTTTAGTGAGTTTTCAGCTCTATCAGATCAGTTTAAGTTCTTTCTTAAAAATGGCTCTTTTGTCTTTCAGCTCTTATATTTTTTCCTGGCTTCCTTAGGTTTCTTGGATTGAGTTTTAAGTTTCTCCTGAATCTTGATGATCTTCATTTCCATACAGACTCTGAATGTTCTGTCTGTCATTTCAGTGTGGTTGAGAACTATTTCTGGGGGAGTAGTGCAATCATTTGGAGGTAAAAAGACACTCTGGTTTTTTAAGTTGCCAGAGTTCTTATACTGGCTCATTCTCATCTATGTGGGCTATGGTCCTATAATCTTTCAAGTTGCTATCTTTTGGATGGGGATTATTTGTCTTATATTCTGTGATGGTCTTGTGCATTTGACTGTGGTATAAATTAGGTTCAGTTGATTGGATTCATTTCTGGATAATTTCCACAGGGGGCCAAGTCTCAGATCAGCACTCTTAGGCTACATGTTCTAACCCTGGGGGACTGGGACCAGGCCCACAGCTTTGTTCTCTGGGCCCCCAAGGATCCTGTTTCACTGGAGGGGCTGAGGTATTCTCAGTCCACTGGCAACAACCCTCTTAAGGTGGGGGTGCCAGCAAAAGTACTTCATTGAGGAAGTGGCAGTGGGGTCCATGCTTTCAATCACCAGTGAAGTGGTACAAGAAGGCTGTGAGCAAAAGCACACTAGTGAATCAGTGTAGGGTGCTTTCAGCAGGCACATGCTGGGAGTGGCCCATTTGCAGAAGCTCTCTGATGATTTGGTGGTATCTGCTGGTGAAGATATTATGGCAGTGGCCACTGGGAAGTGCCATAGTTGGAGATCTGAGACAGCACTGCTGGGAGAGGCCAGCAGACAGGGGGCTCTCAGATCAAACCATCCCCATTGCATGAGCAAGACAGTCATGTTCTACCCATGTCTAACAGTCAACAAAGGCCCAAGCCACCTAGAGGAATATGGTGAGCCTTGGGGTATGGGGGTCCCCAGCCATGCGCCACTGCTGCCATTTCCATGTCAAACCATGTAGGCTCTGCACCACTGAGAGTCCTGTCCCTGCCAACTCTCTAAGCAGCTCTCTCTGCCAGCTCAAATGTCCCTGGTGGTCATCAGTTTCCCTTCAGCTAGGAGTCCAGAGGTCTATGGTAATATTTGGCCATTCAGGCCTATTTGACTCACACTTTCCCTAGGAGCTACCCAGGGCAAGAAGCACATCCTGGCACTCCAGCAACCTCGTGCAGAGTTCCCAGCCTCTTCCTGCTTCAGCCCAGGATCTGTGGCCTTCCTCTATTTACTCCCAATGCCCTCCTTCTGAAAATCTGCTTGGACTGGGCAGTCTTCTTGATGGTCTGGTCACTCCATAGGTTGGAGAAGCTATTCTTGGCAGCATACAGTCAGCCATCTTGGCTCTTGTCCCAGTATTAATTCTATTTTCAAAAATATTTCATGAAATGTTTTTTCTTTCTCACTGATTTTGTTGGATTATGTGATATGTCTCACCCAAATCCTGGCTATGTCTAGAGGTCTGGACAGATAGAAGTTCCAGGAAAGAGGTCTGAATGGCTAGTGGCTTGCAGGATCACTGAAGGGTAGCAGTTTAGGATAGTGACCTTTGATGTCTGTGAATATAAACGTATATTTTGACAACTGCTATGACCCCATGTATGTACTAGCAAAAATTAGCTTTATTTAAATATATATGTGTGTGTGTGTGTGTGTGTGTGTGTGTATTATAAGTGTCCCATTCAAAAAATTAGAAAAAGCCTAGCAGACTAAGCCTGAAGTATAAGAATGGTAATAATGCACAAATGTAAACAGGTGACATAGTTAAAACAAAGATTAATGAAATCCAAAATCAGATCCTTAGGAACTCCTAAAATAGACAAATCTAAGATTTAATTAACACAACTTCAAATTTCATAAATGAAATACTAGTAAGTTGACTTCAGTAAAAGTGTGTGTGTTTAAATGTGATATATTCTGACCACATA
The DNA here is from genome assembly GCA_036589455.1 of Ateles fusciceps. Classification (NCBI taxonomy): domain Eukaryota; kingdom Metazoa; phylum Chordata; class Mammalia; order Primates; family Atelidae; genus Ateles; species Ateles fusciceps. The sequence continues at coordinate 1,177,484 of JAZHEH010000804.1, read as the reverse complement.
CAGTTATCCCCCAAAGCAAAAAAATATAAAGATGACTTTTTAAAATGTTTTGACATATTTTACTATAATAATGGAACAAAATAGAATGATTCATTCTTTAGAGAATTATCTCAAAAACACAATGAGATTTTTAATCTATCAGAATTAATAATAGAATCAAGCAATGCATGTTATAATTAGTTAGAAATCATTACTATTCTAAATAGTAGTTTTATATTTTTAAATTACAAATACATATTATGGATTGTGATAATATATGTTTCAAATATTTAAATATTGTAGTCATTTTTAAAGCCAGATATTGGGAGTTTAATGCTTTTATAAAACCTCAGAATTACATAGCTCTATCATATATGGCTGCCAAATAAATTGGAGGTGGGGGAAAAATGAAAGAAGAATTTGCTATCAAAAATTACAAGTGGCCGGGGTATTAAGAGATGAGAAGAGTAGAAAAAAATTTATAAAGGGATTGTCAAATTGATGCCAAATGAATCAGGAAGGAGAAAGAAAGGGAATTTGTAAGCATCTGTTAGATTTTGTGCTAACCGGAGAAGAAAATATACTTTGGGAATCATTTCTGTCAAGGTAAGCTCATTATTTTCAGAGCTGCACAGTTGTAAGATGTAAAAAAGTTAATCTGGTTGTCTCTGTCGCCTTTGTTTAACTTTAATAACTTAAATGATAAATAGTAGATTCTGATTTTGTTGGTTTGGGGGCTTCCTTTGAGTTGCAAGCCTCTATGAAGAAACCTGGTAATCTGGCCACTTAGATTATTAAAACAAGAGAAATGTCAAACTCTTATAAGTTAAAAAATCAGAAAACAAAAAAGTTGATAATAAAATAGAGAAAATCTCTGGCATTCAATATTACAACCCAATATAGCAGATAATGAATTTCAATCAGTGGTTTTGTAAGGTCAGAAGGTGGGAACAAATCATAGAGCTAATGAATAGGACTTGCTTTCAACATTATGATTTCTAAAAAAAAAAGTGAAAATGTCACTGACAGAGTGACAATATTTTGTAGATTTTCACTTTCAAAGTTTATCCATAATATTTTCTCTTACTGTTAAAATGATCATTTTTTAAATGTAGAAACTCATTCAATAATTTTTTAACCAGAGATTTATCCCAAATCCCTATATATTCTTGGTTGATAAATACTAATGTCCAAAGGAAGCTTGTTACTCTAACTAGACTACCTGTCATAGTTTCCATTTTTGTCGATGTTAACCATTCAAACATTCAAATATCCAATAGGAAAGAGTTTCTGAAAGTTAAAGAGATCAAATTTGAGCAAAAGAACAGCACACAATTATTGTCCCAATAATACCTGTTTTTTACAAATATTTAAAATATATATTTGAAAACTATGTTCTTTGGTAAGAATAACATTGTATTGGTTAATAAGCTGGTCACCTACATTGTGTGAACAACTTATTGTTTGCTAACTACTGACCTCTCAGAACTACTTAAATTCCCATATTGTTCAGTTATATGCATCTCTGAGAATATTGAAATGATATAGACGGGGAAATTTATTTCTCTGTCCCCATAATATTTCGTTTATAACTATTATTGATCTTCTTATTATAATATAGTTTATCAATTTATGAATATTTCTTCCTACAATATTATGTGCTCACTGTAACCAGGGAAAATGTAAAATTTGTCATTATGTCTCCGGAATCAGTTTTGTTTCCAATGCATTCTAAATGTTCAAAATTTCCTAAATGCAAATAAACTAGGAGTAAATGAAATGTCCTTCAATAAAATAAATAAAATCTTATTACTAGATTTGACACCTTAGCTTGAATCTTGGCCGTTAATGGAGTGGACCCACAAAGGAAGTGGACATAGAGTAATAGATTTTGATGGAGGAGAAGAGAGGGTGAAACAATGGTGTTGATTCTATTGGCTGTTAGAACAGGGAACTCTCCCTAAAAGAATACAGAAATGGAATCGACAGTAGCCAAGAAAAATACCATTTGTATCACAATTTAAACTACAAATTTGGCCTATTGGTCTTGGGGCAAAGATACTGAAGGGTAACTGCCACTTGCTTTTGCCTCCTTAACTTTTTCCTCAAAGGAAAAATGCTAATAAATGGTTACCAGTTTTAATATCAGTGAATCATTCAGTATTAATCATAGCCACAGAAAAATCAGTATGTCTTAGGACACTGTCACATTAATTTGATAGCCAGCAATTGCTATTTATATAAGGTAACATTAAATATGAGGAATGACAAATAAGTGAAATTAAAAGGAAATGAAGCAATTTTTGAACAAGTCTGTGACTCAATAATGAACTAAAACCAATGAAGAGAAAGAAGAGGGTTTTTTTTTTTCACAGAATAAATCTGATAAAATGATTATACTGTGAACTCTTTCTGTTTTCCCATTTTATAGTGAGATTCAGCTTATACAACACCAACCCAGCACCAAATGTTTTCTGACACACTGAAGATTTTCTTGCCACAACCCTGGACTTTTCCAAGCCTAAGAACAATGAAGGCTTATGAATGACTTTGTCACCACACTTTACCACACAATAATATCCTTCCCTTCTTTTAAAATTTGTCTCAAATCTCTTTCTTTTATAAAGCCTCCCATAATTGATTCCATAATCTCTCAGATTCTTCTTCTTTATGACAACATTTTTATCACTTTAGCACTAAATTATCTACTTGTACATATCTCAGTCACTTTGTATTTACATATAGGTTTCTTTTTCTGGCTTTCCTACTGTATGATAGGGATTAAAACTTTATTTCCTTTAATAATGAGATACCAAAATACAAAAGAACGAAATTAACAATACTCTAACAGCCTAAACAAACTACCATTACCATTTCTCTTATTCTGTGTCCCATCTCTATAAACATCAGAGATACAGCTCTCCATTATCTTTTTCTAACTTAAGCAATTTGATATGCTGTTAAATAGTTTGAATTTGTGAAATGATATTTAAGAGATGCATGAGTATAACTTGGGTGTTTGCACCCTCCACATCTCATATTGAAATGTGATCCCCCGTGTTGAAAGTGGGGCCTAGTGGGAGGTGATTAGATCATGAATGGCTTAGTGCTCTTTCAGTGGTAGTAAGTTTGTAGGAATGAGGTCACCCAAGATGTAGTTATTAAATAGTGTGGGACCTCTCTCACTCTCTCTTGCTCTCTCTTCACCAAGTAATACTATGGCTCCTCTTTGTCTTCCATCATGGGTAAAAGTTTCCTGAGGTCTCACCGGGAGCAGAGTTGGCACCATGCTTCTTGTACAGCTCACAGAATTGAGAGCCAAATAAACCTCTTGTCTTTATAAATTGGCCACCCTGAGGTATTCTTTTATAGCTACAGAAAATGGAAACAATGGAAATAAACAATGGCAATAACAAGTTTCTAGAATCTTCAAGTTAATATCCCAAAAAACTAGAATCAGAGGAGAACTGATGATAGAAAGAAGCAAAGGGTATAAGGAATCAGCACTGAATATACATTTGATATGCCAGTTTCTATTATAGGTGTTTTATAGATAGGATACCAGTTATATCATTGCCACATTCCCACTCAGTGAGCATTGTTGCTCACATTTTATAAATGAAGCTGTGAGTACAAGTGGCCAAGTGTTTTGGACAGAGTCAGGCTGCTAGTAGCTGGCAGAGCCAGGATTGCACCCACTGTCATGCAGTTAGGCGACAAATGCTCATTTCCTTTCAAAACACTGTGTATCTCACAAAGAGAAATATTTTAATCTGTATTGTAACTGAGAGAATATAATTGAGACTTTTGGAAGAGAGAGAATTAAAAATTAAGGTTTGGGGTTTTGTTTGTAGTTATAAATACCATTTTCAGATTTTTTTTCACTGTATATTTCCTACCCAAAGATTTGTTAAAATATTTTCTTTATCAAACACATACCCAATTCTTCCATTGGTAAGATTTTTATTTTTGTGTCATTCCTGGTTTACATTTTCATGAAAATATATTTTATTCAAAACAAATACTGCTGTAAACCTGCATCATAATTAATAACTTATTTTCTTTACAGACTGTCATAATTTTATGGCTTGGTTTTCACTCTTTTTGCTCTTTCTTTTGCAAATCACCAGGAAAAAATACAGAAAATCAAACTGAATCAATATTGCTTTTATGTCTGCCACATTAACTACACTACAACTTTTTGAAGAGGAATCAGCAGAAAGGTAACATGAAGATTAACACCAGAGTATTACATACAGAAGACAGATCTCAGAGCCAACAGGCGACATTTGTTCTTTCCATAAATACTTACATTTATCTAAATTCTAGAAAGAAAAAATGCAAATTAATGCAATAACTCTTGTCTCTTAGGAAGATATTTTCAAATGTGTTGTTACACTATCATTTATTCAGTGCCATAAATAAACTTCAGTGTTAACAAGAATAAATTAAATCAAGGTCTCTGACCCAGGATGGAGCTATCAAGTAAAACTGTAGCAAATCATAAAATGTAATCATATCTAAACTCTTCATTATTAGAGGAGTAAATGAAGAGGTGTAAATTAAGAACAATGTGATTTATGGTTTCATTAAACAGAACACTGGGGCAATTTGAGACAGTACTTTAGATAATTTTTTAATAGATTGTTTAATTTCATGACTTAAAAGAAATTGGAGATTATCTAATCTAATATGTTTGTTTCTTTGCAACTGTTGTTTTTACAGATGAAGAAAATTATATCTGGAGAAGTCTATTACTTGCCTGAAGTTACAAAGATTTTTTTGTCAGGGATGGGACTTAATAAAAATCAAACCCTTTTTTTCATTATATATATTTCCTTCATTAACCTTATATAATATGTATTATATAATGCATATTAAGGAAAATAGAAGTATCTCTATAGTTTTGAGTTATATCATTTTTATTTTTTGTTTTTTGTTTTTTTTTTGTTTTGTTTGTTTGTTTGTTCTTGGTTTTCAAATGGTGAGAAAAAAATATAGGATAAAATTAAAGTCAAAGTTACGCTGACCTTTGGTGCTGAGGCCTACTTCAACAGGTATATCACTGTAAGGCCAGAGTATAGATTAGGAATCAATAAGGCCAAATTTAACCAAAGGTTTCCTGGAATATTTTGTATATTTCTCAACCAAGGGAAAGAAGGACAATAGCAGCATTTTGAAACCGCATTGACAAGTCACTGGTGTTCGTGACAAACTGGAGACAGCTGACATAAATGTGACCAGACAGTAGATTTGGCTCAAGCAGTAAGGCTGGTATGGTAGGAAACTAACACAGTTATGTGCCTTGCCCCAAATGTGTGTCCCTAGTTTTTTAATCAGTAAGATTCAGAGCAAACCTAAATATTTGTCACTGGTAAATAGAGTGAAAGACTGTGATCTGGTTTGGATATTTCTCCCCTCCAGATCCCCTGCTGAAATGCAATCACCAGTGTTGGAAGTAGGGATGTCATTAGGTCATGGGGACGGATCCCTCATGAATGGTTTAGCATCATCCCCATTGTGATAAGTGAGTTCTTGCTCAGTAAGTTCAGGCAAGATCTGGTTGTTTAAAAGTGCATGGCGTCTCCCTGCTCTCTCTCTATTTCTCCAGCTTTCGCCACATGATATACCAGCTCCCTCTTTGCCTTCCACTGTGACTGTAAGCTTCCTGAGGCCTCAGCAGAAGCAGATACCAAAATCATGCTTCCTATACAGCCTGCAGAACCATGATCCAATTAAACCTCTTTTCTTTTAAAAGTATCCAGTCTCAAGTATTTTTTATTGCAACAGAAAATCAGCCTAATACAGACTGAGACAGGAGTTTCTATCTTCCTCCAAAATATAAATAAAGACTACAGCAACTACTACTACAATTAATAGTCTAGGAGTAATTGTACAAGTAATGTTATACCAACATCAGCCTCTGAACTTGGGGCTTTCATAAGGAGTTCTCATTTCCCCAGTGTTTTCAACATGTTTTTGACCATGGCTGCCTCTACCCATGTTTTCTAAGAACTAATACATTAATTTCATTCCTCAAAATTTCTGTTTTTTAAATTTTTCTATCTTTTTATTCTTTCTTTTTATTTTTAAATAGTATTTTTTAAAATTATCTCTTTTTAAAAAATAGACAGATTTATGTGTCTTGACACTGCTCTAGGCCCATCATAAATATTTACACTATAATTTATGTAATAACATTATAAAATATGTCCTACTGTTTTTCTCATTTTGCAAGTAAATATAAAAAAAATGCATTCTGGCGATACTAAGAAATTTTTCCAAGATCATATAACTGATGAGTGAGGCCACTAAGATTTATCCCAGGTTTAAAGTCATAGAAAACTCACCAAAAGCATAACTTATGAAGCCAGGCTGATTTCCTATTCTAGAACTGATACATCTTATAACTATTCTGTAAATGAGACATCATTCCTATTCTATAACTGATATATCTTTCTATTCTATAACTATTCTATATTCTATAAATATAACTCTTCTATAACTAATGTCTTTTCTGTTCTTTAATTGATATATATTTCTTAGTTTCTCATGAAGAAAAGCACAAGACTTATGAAAAAATTAATATATATAAATTTTAAGAGGGGGTGCCTTGAGGGTTAAAAGTGGAACTTGTCAATCAGGAAAAATGATGAGACAAGTCTTAATCATTTTAGGAAGTTTATTTGCCAAAGCTCAGGATGCATTCCCTCCAAGACAGGTCTATGCCTTTCTCCAAAGATGATTTTGAGGGCTCCAAATTTAAAGGGAAGGGGGCAAGATATTGAGAAGTACACAATTTTCATGTAAGAGGGTGATAGAAAAAAATAGTCATGCGTTTGTCTGGTTCAGTGAATCTGAATTTTTTTACATAAGATGATGTATTAGTCAGGGTTCTCTAGAGGGGACAGACACACACACACACATATATATATATATATATATATATATATCTGTGTGTGTATATATATATAAAATACTACTTAATAAACTCTCATATATATGCACGCACACACACACACACACACACACACACACACACATATATATGGGAGTTTATATATATGGGCTATGTATATATGGGAGTTTATTAAGCAGTATTAACTCACACAATCACAAGGTCCCCCAATAGGCCATCTGCAAGCTGAGGAGCAAGGAAGCCAGTCTAAGTCCGAAAAGCTGAAGAACCTGGAGTCCAATGTTGGAGGGCAGGAAGCAGGTAACACAGGAGAAAATTGTGGACTGGGAGGTGAAGCCAGACTAGCCTTTTTAAATTTTTCTGCCTGTTTTATATTCTGGCCACCTTGGCAGCTCATTAGATTGTGCCCACCCAGATTGAGGGTAGGTCTGCCTTTCCCAGGCCACTGACTCAAATGTCAATCTCCTTTGGCAACACCCTCACAGACACACCCAGGATCAATATTTTGCATCCTTCAATCCAATTCAGTTGACACTCGGTATTAACTATCACAGATAACACAGACAAACGGAGCAGTGGAAAAATGTGGGGAATGTGCATTTTACATAAGACAACATAGACAAAATGGGGCAGGGGGAACTATCAGATATGCATCCGATTGTTCCTGAGGGTGACTGCACCTGTAAAAATAAACTATACATTTACATTGCCATGGTGAAATTTGTACAGAAATGCCTTAAAGATCTTGCAGCTCACTAAAAATTTCCTTGTGGTCAAAACATGGGGGAGGTATGGAGCTTTTCATCTTGTAGCATCTTATTTAGAAACAAAAAAGGAAGAGTTAGGTTTGTGTGACCCAGTTCCTAGCTTGACTTTTCCCTTTGCCTTAATGAGCTTGGGGTCCTGAGACTTAATTTTCTTTCACAAACTCTAGAATATGCAATTAGTTTAGGAACATTGTATTTGGTTGTTGCATGAGAATGCCAGAAGAGTAGATCATGCAGAAAATTGAATTTTACTATTTATTTTGACAATGCTTTTATAAAAAGGCTAAATAAATTTCTTGATCTATTAAAGGAACTTAATGGGATAGGTGAGCTCTTCAAGTTTGGGAATAAGAGAAGAGGAGAGCTGCATTGTTCTGCAAAATAGAGAGAAAAAATGTGTAGTTTTAGGAGACATGGGTGAAGGATTAAGTGAAGACATGAGCTAGCAAGTTTGTTGAAATCTAGTTCTATTTGATGTAAAGACCAAAAGAGCCTGGGTGCAGAGGCTGAAGCCTGTAATCCCAGCGCTTTGGAAGGCCAAGGTGGGTAGATCACTTGAGGTCAGGAGTTTGAGACCAGTATGGCCAACATGATGAAACCCCTCCTCTACTAAAAATGGAAAAATTAGCCAGGTGTGGTGGCACACTCCTGTAGTCCCAACTACTCAGGAGGCTGAGGCAGGAGAATTGCTTGAATCCAGGAGGTAGAAGTTGCAGTAAGCCACCGATTGCCACTGCACACCAGCCTAGGCAAAACAGTGAGACTCCACATAAAAAAAAAGAGGTGTAAGAGGTGTTAAGGTGTTAGGTGGAAAGGTAGCAATGTCAAATAGGTTATATGGAACTGTAGGTTCTTTTCCTTTCTGTGTGCTGTGTGACTCCTCCAGGAAACTCCAGCCTTTTTTTTAGTGGGTAGTCTTGCATGAGAGCTTTCTGTATGCAGGTGATTACTCTTGAATGAGTTTTATTGCACATCTGCACACTTGGGGGACCAGAGAGAAACCACTCTGAACTGTAGTTCAGGGATCCCAAGGACTGTGAGAATGTGATTACTTGGAATCCTTTGATGGCCTTTGCTTCCACAGGGAGTAGAATTGGAGTTTGTGACATTCTGTCTGTAACTTGGCGGTGAAGCAGATTCTCAGGTTCTTTGTTCGTAGTGTTCAACTGATTCAGTTGAACTAACAAGCCACTTTCTAAGGACAAAAATTATATAGTTTCCACAAGACTGTTTAAAATATTGTACTACATGGCTGTCACTCAGTCAATCATTGACCTATTAAGTCAGAGAATGTATAAGAACATTGACTATATATAATAATCAGTAAATTTGTCAACTAGAATCCTGTTGTCATGTTTGTTCTAGAGAAAAATTATGTATATCGTATTTTTATATAAAACTTTGTCTTAAAATTATTTGTACCTATAGTTAAGTAAAAAAAAAAATACACTCTTATTTCTGGATTTCTAGATATATATTCTAATTAATAATATTTTATATTTCTAAGTATACATCACTCAAGTTTTCACAGGAGTAAGGCCTTGAATTGAGAAATGATGATACTTTATTATGCATGCCATCCAATTCTGATGTAGGCATTTGATTAAAAATGGATTACTAATCTTTATCTAGATATCATTTATCTTTGTGTCAAATCATAGCTTACTGTTGTATATTTTTATCTTAAATATTTACTATCTATCTTTTGCCAACAGAGTCCCATTTAAATTCCGTCAATGTGAGTGGTAAGAATTTGGGAAGGCAAAGAGAACCTGTTATAGGTCATAGGCATGTACATGGTATTTGACAATGAAAGGATTTGCCCATAGCTTCTAGGCATTATCCTCTGAATGGTCTGCAGTTGAGATGATTTGCATGATTTGCATGTGTCTCCTACCATTTTCTTCTCTCCTGAATTTTGTAACATTCCTTTCCATGGTAATGTAAGTCTCTAATTTCCTGCTTCTGTTATCTAAAGTAGTTCCTTATCCTGACCAAACCCAAATTAATACAGTCTGCTTTACCTTAGCCCTAGCCATTCAATACTCACTCATTCTTTCTCTAATTACATCATCAGTTAAATATAATTTTTCATATCCCATATTTCTTAGCAAATGGCATAAGGAAATTATTATTTCTTCCTAGCAACTATTACAAGTTCTCTGTGGTTTTAATTACTCGTAATATGTAACATATAATTTTGTTTCTCTCCCCTTAAGACTTAATACTTGGGTATTTTCTTCTCCCTACCCCTTAAGTCCCCAATTTTGCCAAAACACTTGTCAACATAAATATGGACATCATTTTTGTGATCAGATAGCTCCTGCAAGATAACAAACTGTATAGTAAACATATTTTTCACAAATATCTCATGATTTGAACATGTTACATTATCAATGCTAAATCAATTTTCTTTTGGATTTAAATTTAAAATGACGCTAACATTTGTAATCATTTTAAAACAGGTTCTGATGGTGTTTGAATCAACCTTTTAAAAAACAAGGCAGGTTTTTAATAAAGCATAAAGCCATGGGTTTTGCATTGCTTGATGAACATTGCACTTTCTAATTAGATAATTACATAATTATGCAGAGGTCAGAATAATTAAGTTTATATCTATTTACCAAATTGTGACAGTATCAATTTATAGCAATAGTTGATTGTACAACATTCAAATAAATTTAAATGATAATTTTTTTAAAATTACAGCCTTTTAGAGCAGAAAAAGATCTAAAATATATGATGCAAATTCATTTTTTTTTTACAAATATGTAATATATTGTTTGGAAAAACTACATAATTACCACTGAACACTGTTGGCACTGTTTATAATTTAAAAATTATTTTTCTCTCAGAAAGTTTTATCTTCCTCTGCTGCTCTATGTAATTAGTGCCTGAACACAAAAAATTTCCTGAAAATTCATACATATGGCAACAAAATAATAGAAGACATATATATATATTACATATATTAACTTTACTATAGGTTGTCCTTGTAAGTATTATTAAATCAAGTTTAGCCTAAAGCCATCTCCTTAAATATTTTAAGCTTAGCCTAAAGATTTCTCTGTATATTGTCAACTATAACCTAAATGGAGTTGTATACAAACTGTAGTCTACTCTTGTGCCAGTCTCCAAGTTTTGACCAAAGGTGGCCAACTGTTCAAACCACGTTCGAATAAGAAAAATGCCAAGCTGTAACCAATCTGGCTGTTTCCTCACCTCACCACCATTGTCTGTATGTCTCTTTATTTTTCTGTCCATAAATCTTCTACCACATGGCTATGCTGGAGTCTCTGAACCTACTCTGGCTTGGGAGGCTGCCCAATTCATGAATCATTGTTTGCTAAATTAAACTGTTAAACTTAATTCAGTTAATGTTTTTGTTTTAACACATGGCATCAGAAGTGGGATCCAAAGTAGGCTTCTAACAACCCTCATGGGCACTGAGTGACCAAGCAAAGTAACTGCCAGGCCTATTTTGTCTGTTGCTCTCTCAGAGCAGCTGGGAATCGTGTTAAATTTTTTTTTTTTTTTTTTTTTTTGGATTCTGAAGCTTCACAGGTTTGTGTTTCAAGCTCTCTGAGTTTCCTTAAGCAAATTGCTGATCCAAACTGGGTTTGGAAGTCATAGCAGAAATTGGACTGAGTCCAGGATTGAGTTAGATCTGACAATGGTTTGAATCTAGCTAGAGATCTCCTACGTCTGATTGGGTCAGAAAGAAACAGGTAGTAAATGGCAATATTGCAGGGGGGTAAATTTGGCTTTGGAAACTCACAGGGATTTTTGTTTTCTACCCCTTTGTTTCAGTTTTCTGGAATGCTTAGGTGGAGAAAAAAAATCATTAATTAGTTGATCAAAACAAACTGAGAGCCAAAGCCAATATTTGAAGTAGAAATGGGATCCTTAATTACTTAAGAACTGAGTTCCTTCTGGCTTACACATGCATCAGTATTAGATCCTGGAAGCAGCAAAGTCTTACAGACATGGCAAAATCTTACTAAAGATAAGTTACAGGAATGTTCCAAATAAAAAACACTGCAGCAGAAACTTCTAAAAAGATTTCAATGTTTTTATTTGAAGAATTTGTAAAACACAAATAAAAAGCTTCAGTGACTAATAGATGAGAAAAATTAAATCTGCTAACCTTTTTTCTTAGTTACTAACCCATCTCAAGGGTGGGAAAAAAGCTATCCTAGATAAGGTATTTTTAAAAGGTAGACCCTAAAGTAAAATAGGCTTGCTTTGTTTTTCATATCTACCCATGCTGAATCCAGGCATACACAATGCATTCTTGGCCTTATTCCTTAATAGACTCCACCCTGAACTCAAGTAATTCTAGTTAAAAAACAGTAGCTAATATAAAAAGAACAGCCTATTAAACTAAAATATATCTTTCTGAAATTTAATTAGCTGTCTTGAAACTCTTTTGTAAATAAAATTTACATCTATGAAGGAAATCTCCATTTTTAAGGACGTCTGCCTATGTATATTGGAAAGTATTACCATTCTTTTAAATTTACATAATAAGTTATACCTTTGTTTACGGTGCTTTTCTTTTTTTTTTTTGGTAATATTATATTTTATTTTCTTTGATGTTATTTCATTAAAGATAATAATGCTACAATCAGGTTGGTGTGTGAATGTGGGAATGTGTGTGCATGTAAAAGCCTATTATGAGTATATATGTGAATTTGTGTATATATGTATGTTTTTACTCCAATAAAAACCATGTCTATTTGATTCAAATAGACATGTTCTCTGATTCATGAGAACAGTTGAATCTCATGTTCAGTAGCATATGTAGAAATTTTTACACTGTTTGGAAATTGCAAGCGTAAGACTATGATTTAGAGTCGGGATATTAAGAGGTTCAGCAGTGAAGGACTAGGTAGAGAGAAGGGTCAGTGGAGAACCCATTGGAGGTAAAATTGACCTTATGTTTAAAAAAGTGATAAAAATAAGCAAACAAATGACAACCATCAACAAAAATAAAACAATTCCCTCCTTTGGAGTGTTATTAGGGAGTTATGTGTTATAAAATTCATCACTGAAATTAGAGGCATGAAAAAATAAATAAAAAAAGAAATTTGAGGTGTGAAAGTTCATGGCACAAGTAAACTAGGGGCAGAGACTGGGTTAATGGAAAGGCTATGTAACCATTAATGGCTCATCCCTTTCTGGCCATCCTGTCTTAAGTGAACTTCTATTTGAAGGGTTTTCTTTTTCCTTAGTTCGAGAAAATGATCATACAATATTTGGGTCTAAAATATTAGCTCTGTGCTTATGAAATTTAAATTTTTCTGTTCCACCTAGGAGTTGTCCCTTTAGAAATGCAAATTTCTTGACTAGTACACAATTGCTTAGGATAAAGAAACAGGTAATTGGATGATTGGTAGGCTGAATGGGGAAAAGAAAAGCTATTTAAAACCCAGCAAATGAAAATCTTTTATGAAACTATATGATCTGTTTCTGCATATTTGTAACTGTGTATGTGTATGTGATATTTGGTAAATAAAGCTAGCTTTTAAATTGTTGCTAAAATATAAATGGTTTCAAAATTATCAGTTAAATGTGTAAGGGTTATTGCCAAGTTTAAAATGAGGAAACTGAGACCAGCCTAGGAAAATTAAATGCCAATTTATTAAGCTCCCGGGTGAGGTTCTGTGGTCTGGGAAAGGGGGCCAGAGAAGTCGTGCTTGACTCCTCCTGGGCCTGGGGTTTTATAGGGAGTGAAGACATTTTGATTGGTTGTGGAGAAACAGGACGTGGATGGCGCAAGCTGCTATTGGTAGGTAGGCGGGATTTCAGGTAAGCGGGCTGCTCAGGGGGGAGTGGGACCTGAACGGAGCAGAATGCTATTGGACAGGTTTTGGCAAGGCTTCTTTTAAATTTTGGTGGGGTTTTCCAATGGTGGGCTAGGTGCCTGGTGCAGAGTTTAGTGTTGAGTGCAGAGGTGGGTGTAGAGTGCAGAGGTGGGTGACATAGTTACCAAGCGAGGGGAGGGATGGGCATGTCCGAGCTCCCGGCGAGGCAACCGGCCTTACCAAATATAATTAGATACTTGATTTACTTAACTGTGAGCTTAAGTCTTTGGTTTATAGTCTCTGGATTCATGGCTCTGGATAGGTGTAATGACAGTCTGGAGACCTGTTTTAAGTGCCTATATCAGGGACTACAAGCCAGAATGGAGCTCTATGTGGTCCCTTCTTCCTCTGCTTTCCCTGTTTTGCCTCCTGGATATTTTGGGAGGGGTTGAATTCTCCAGTTATAGTTTTAATAACTGTTTCCATTCCCATGGACTCAGAGAAGCCTTAACTTTCCTAGTCCTCATAGATGTCACATGGCTACTTAGGACCTAGAATGACTGGGGAAGTCATTATGGAGGCTACCTGTGTCATAGTATCAAAATTCTTTTCAGTAACTTAAAATCTTAGAGTTATATTTTGTTAAATTCAATAACAGATAATCATCAAATGTTTGATATTAATATCTCAGCCATATTTAAGTCTCTATACCTTGACATATTTTTATATGTTATTGATATAGGAGTTAAGAATTAGGCAGATACCAAGGGTGTGAGAGTCCTTGATAAGGCTTTTCTTTTTAATGAAAAGCAGCCCCCAAATTATTTTCCTTTCTAATGAAGAGCAGCCTGTAAAATCGAGCTGCAGACATAGACACCAGCAACTGCACCAGTCATGTTCAAGATGGTGGCTCCATCTTCCCTTCTCTTTGTCAGCCATGTGTACAGTAAGAAGCAGACAAGATGGCTCTGATCAACTGGAAAGGCCATTTGCACCATTTGTGTAATTAGATTAGGGTTGGGGTAACAGTTTCCATTTCTCCACCTCCATCCCCCCTCCCCTGCCCCTACCCCCTCACACTATGTAGACCACATACTTTATTGAACCAAATTTTGAGCCCTATGTAAATCAGACACCTTCTTCAGCCTGCCTATAAAATCAGCTCCTGTCTGCTGCCTCCCCTCTTTTCAGATGTCTCTTTTCTCTCTCTCTCTTTCTGTCTCTCTCTCTCTCTCTCCTTTATCCCCACTCCTCTCTCTCACAAGGAGCTGCTCTCCTCTCCCTTCTGCTGTCTATTAAACTTTCTAATCCTCAATCCACCCACATGTGTCTGTGTTCTGAATTCTTTCTCAGCACATGACAATGAACTCCAGAATATATACCCAGACATATATACTGCTTCAGTATAGAAAAGCTAAGTAGGTTTATATCTGTTAATAAACAATAATTTGGATAACTATCTTTCTAAAAACTTATAAAATATTTTTTATCTACAAATACTTACATAAAACAGTTCAAAATTATTTTCCAGGGTTATCACTGGAAATTAGAGTTACTAAGAGTTAAAAACTACTAGATATGAGAGAAACAATTCTGTATTCAGAATGTATAAGCAAAGCAAAATATGTGTTCCATGAGGAAAGTTATAAAGGCATAAAAACGTGTGTTAAAAGTTGGGTTTGAAGTTACTTAAATATTTCATATTGAAGTAGTAAAAATAGATAAAACAAGATAAATGTAGAAAGTTGGGGGAAATAAAAGATTTACAGAAATGTATGGTTAAAAAAGGACAGATTTTATAAATGTATTTGAGGTTTTGTTAAAGTCAGTTTTCATATTGATAATAAACTAATAGGTTTTCCCTTTTTAATAAGAATTTTATGTCATATTAGCATGAAAGTTTAATATTTTAATTCACCTTTTGAGTAAACTGAGAAAAAAATAGAATACATAAAAAGAGAGAGATTCTTTGTCAAACTGTCTTATGTCTTTTGATTGTTTAGAAAACTGAGTCCTCTTCATCAAAGACAAACAGGTTTTGTTTTAAAAAATCTTTTAATTATCACTTTGGTAAGTGAATCAGTATTTTCTGATGGTGACCTCTGATCTTCTTTTGGTCAAATGCTTTAAACCTTTGACATATTTGACAAGCTTCTCAAAATCAAATTTCAACTTCAAAAGCATGTTTTTTTTTCACCTCTAACTTTGGGATGCTGCAGAGGGCACCTGAAGCGTCCAAAGGAGAAGTAAATGGGATCATTTTATATGTTGTTACAGCAGAAGTGTTGTCAAATAAATAAGACTTAACCTTCTTCGGATTGTAATTCAATGAATGTTATTCGTGTGTTCCGAAATTGTATGAGATTTCTAAAATTCTAATGTGTGTAATATTTTGTTATTGTAGACCACAGAAATAACCAAATTTCCTTGTCCATTGTGTCATTAGCTATGACTATTTACAGCCATTTTCACAGTTAATTGTTTAATTCTGATGCAGTTTCTGAAAACTTCACAAGTATGCAAAATCCAAGAATATGTTGTCTTTCAAGAGGTTCATGACAGGATGAAGAGAAACCTGAGAAGCAGTCTTGAATACAGGTTTCTGAATAACTTTTGAATCATATCCTTTGGACTAAGTTAGAAATTCTTGAAACTTTAATAAAGAGACTGACTGGTTTATCTAAATCAGCCGGTACTGAAGTGGCTTAGGTATACAATTTGAATAAACTTCATTGTCTAGGTAAAATTACCCATGATAATCCTCAGTTATCAGTGTGGTGAATTTAAATTGGAGAAACAACTGGCATTCAAGAGAATATAAATTCAAATGAGCGTGAACTAATGGAGAAAAAGGGCAGCGGGGTTGTCCTTTCTGAACCCTTAAAGCTTTTGTTATTAAAAGTTCTGTATTCAATGACTTGTCATGGAAAAGATAAAATGATTCAGATGAAATGTATATGTGTATGTGTGTGTGCATATATATATATACACGCACATATGTTTATATACACGTGTGTGTGTGTATATATATAAATGTAAATGTATATATATATATATATATATATATATATGGACTTCTAAATTGCCAACATAGTTTATGACCAATATGTTTGGTTTGTCAAAGTCACATTCCTGGGAAGACAATCAAAACTTCAGGCATGTTCCACTACCTGATTGACCATTTAAACATTTATAGAAGAATTTAATCAATTGTTATCTCAATGCATGTTTCCTAGTTGTATAAAAGCTTTCTCATGTAAGAAGGCTGATGTTATAACAGTAACTCATTATGCCACAGTGTATTTTCTGAAGGTAAAGAAAGCTCTTCATGGTTCACTGACTGAAGACAATCAACCCCTTCACACTCTAAAACCCAAAGATTGAATCTTCTGATTGCATCAGAGAAAAACCGCCCTTGCCATCCACATTGTAGCATAACTTCAGGATCTTGAACCTTGGGCTCGTAATCTCACAACTCCTACGAGCCCCTCTACACTCTTGGAACTGTACACCCATTCAAATCCTTAAAGTAAAACTAACCAGAAAAGTTTCTCCCTAGAAGATGGCATCCTTGATGTGGACAGCTTTATCCAAAGATCATGGATTGAGACTTTTCTACTATCGTGAGACATTTAACACTCATTTTTCCCCCCTTTCTTATGTCTCTATGAACAATAGCAGTAAAGAGTGGGTCTGTTGTGTGCACTCATGGAATATACTTTATTTGTGAAAAATTTTGCAGCCAGTCTTATACATAGATGAACTTATGCCTTGATAGATGGAAGATAAAGGCCCAATGTAAATGAGAAATTTTTCTAGTACATATGTTGCCTCATAATCAGTCAGAGACAGAACATTGGTCCACTCCTCTGAACACACATCATAGGTTATAGAGAACATTGCCAGGAGGCCACCACTCTTTTAGAAAGGTTGTATTTGTTAGGTCCTTTTTTCCACAATTTTTTTTTTCAGTAGTCTCAACAATTTGTACATTTTATAAATTTCCTAAACACATATAAATATCTATGAATTATAATTTTGTTATCCAAGATAAAAATTTTAGCAAATAAGATTGAAATATATATATTTATTATGAAATAGTTATTTTTAGGTGAATATTTTAAAGTTTCTTCTTCTCAAACCCAGCAATTCATCAAAGTAATATTTTTGTAATTGTCATTATTTCTACCTAATTTATCTTATCCACACACTAATTTTATGTCAAAACTGACAAAAATGTATGACAAAATTAATATTAGTCAAATTTCCTCTTGAAAATAATTGTGTTTCCCACTTCTGTCTCTGCAAAATTTCTTCTGCATATAATCTTAAATGGATTCAGATTGAATGCCTCCCCCATGAATAATTGCTATTATACTCTGCTAGAATTAATAATTTTTTCCTGACATTTTTCCACCATAGAACATGGTTGACATCTTTGGGTCACCTTTATATTCTCCTCTATCCTCCCTTTTTTAGTTTTTTCTTCTTTACCAGACCATAGAATACTTTTGAGGAAAACAAAACAAAAAAAAAAAACTTATTTCTGGGCTCTCTATTCTTTTCCACTAGTCTATCTGTCTGTTTTTGTACCAGTACCATGTCATTTAGGTTACTGTAGCCTTATAATATAGTTTAGTCACAGGATTCTTCAGGTATTGCTTCCAGCTGGAAACCTCTGTGGCTGGTGGCTGCTAGCAGCTCTGTTTATGCTTGTTCCACCCACTCAGCCTGAAAGGCTGTGCTTGGTTCACATTACCTACTGGCCTGGATTCCACTCATGCCAAGGGCAAGCCAGGCACAGATGGCAAGGGGCATATGAACAAGTGAGTACGGAGTCCAGCTGCTGTACACAGCAAGGCTTGCTGGCTGCTATGGTGGGGTGGGCAGCTCCAAGTGCTGGCACAGGCACTGTGTGAGACTGTGGCTTCATAGAAGGCTTCATGTGAAGCTGTGGCTGGACCAGACATGACACAGCCTCCCCCCGCCCCCCCTCCCCCCCAAAAAACCCGGGGGCCCCCAAGCCTGCCGGCCGCAGGAACCACAGAGCCCCAGAAAGGTTGTTGCAGCATGTCCCAGTCTTGGCTCAGGGAGCCCTGAGGCATGGGCCCCAAGAAGGATTGTCACTTTTCACTCCCACAGTCCAGGAGAGTGTCACTGCCCACACCTCAGTGAGCCAGCCAGAAACGTGTTACAGCTCCTTTCACTCCTGCTGTTCAGTGGTTTCCTAGTTCTTGTCCTGCATCCAGGAAGAATGAGGTTATGCAGACAACTGGAGGGTGAGCAAGGTGGAGAAGAGATTTATTTAGTGACAGACCAGCTCACAGCAGAGAGGAGACTTGAAGTGGGTAGCTCCTATTCATGGGCAGGTCATTCTGACAAGTGTAGAGGAGACCCCAAATGGGTAGCTCCTATCTGCAGGCAGGCAGTTCTGACAAGTGTCAGTTCTACAAGTGTCAGAGTCTGGCTGAGTCTGGGGTTTTTATGGACTCAGAATAAAGAAAGTGCATTCTGATTGGTCCATGGGCAGGCCTGGAAAAAGCATCATCCAATTGGATGAAAGGCATCAAGGAAGTTCTCACTCCACATTGCAAACTCCACCCAGAAATGGCATCCCAGCCCTGAGGCTTCAGGCTCTTCCTGGGTTGAAAGAGGGACTTCATCTGGGACTCACCCCCTTCCCACCCAAGAGCCTCCCAATGCCATCAAAATGCTGTACATTGCACCCAGGCTCTCTGCACTAAGGGGTGCCTGCAGGCCCACAATGAGCCACCCTCAGCCCACTGGCCTCCTTCTCATGCTCATCAGCACCTGAAGTCCAGATGGGGATGTAGTAGCAGGAGTCTGATGTGTCAGCATCTCCCCCAAGTGCCCACACCCACAGCCAGGTCGCAACAATTCCCAGGCTTGGCCATAATTTTGCTGTACACCGAAGTGGGCCCTGGGAGTGAGTAGAGGCCAAGGGGCAAGAGCAGGTTCTTCCAAGTCTTCAGGGGAAGGGAGCTTTCTAGGCCCATGAGAGCACAGGGATGCCTGGGTCTGTAGCCTTGGCTGAGCAGCCGCTGTTGCACCTATGAGCATGGAGCTCCCACCCTGCCAACTCAGTAGGGCATGGGGCTCCTGCTAGGATCATCTGTTCCTGGCCCTCACTGGCTCTTTGGAGCACACAGCCCCAGCTGCACCTCCCACACTGCAGTTGGTGTCTTTGCTGTGGTCACTCCAGATGGGCTGCTGCCACCATGAGTTTGAAGTCGGGTAACATGAAGCCTCTGGCTTTGCTCTTTTTGCTTAGGATTGCCTTGGCCATTGGGCTCTGATATGGTTTGACTGTGTCCCCACCCACATCTCACCTTGAATTCCCACATGTTGTAGGAGGGTCTGTGGGAGGTAATTGAATCGTGGGGGCAGATCTTTCCCATGCCGTTCTTATGATAGTAAGTCTCATGAGATATGATGGTTTTATAAGGGGGAGTTTCCTGGCACAAGCTCTCTTCTCTGGTCTTCTGCCATATGAGACATGTCTTTTACCTTCTATCATGATTGTGAGGCCTCCCCAGCCACATGGAACTTTAGGTCCATTAAAATTCTTTCTTTCATAAATTGCTTAGTCTCAGGTATGTCTTTATCAGCAACGTGAAAACTGACTAATACAGGCTCTTTTTTGATTCTGTATGAATTTTAAAATAGTTTTTTCTAGTTCTGTGAAGAATTGCATTGGTAGTTTATTAGTGAATAGCATTGAATCTGTAAATTTCTTTGGGGAATATGACTGTTTTAACAATATTGATTATTTCTTTCCATGACTGTGTAATATTTTTCCATTTGTTTGTGTCATCTCTGATTTATTTTTTAATTCTCATTAGAGAAAATGAATGATCTAATTTCTCTGCATCCTAACCAGAATTTTGTGTTGTCACTATTTTTATTACACATTCAGACTGGAGCATAGCAATATTTCATTGTAATTTTGATTCACATTTCCCTAGTGCCTAATGACATTAGATATCTCAAATATCTTTTCATGTACTTATTTATAGTATGCATTTCATTTTTGGTGAATTTCTTCATGCTTTTTGCTTTGTTATTGGACTATTCAAGTTGTAAGATTTAAAAAATATATTCTAGATACTAATCTTTTGTTGGATATATTGTTTACAAATATTTTGTGCTCCATATACCTCATATTTTCATCCCCTTAGCAGACTCTTTCACAGAGCAAAGGTTTTTATTTGAATTGAGTCAATTGAAACAACATGGATGAGGCTTTCAGTGTCACAGCTAAGAATTATTTGCCTGGCCCTAGATCTCAAAGATTCTCTTCTACCTATTTTCTAAGTTTTATAGTTTTACATTTTACATCTAAGTTGGTGATCCATTTTGTGTTAATTTTCATATAAGGTGTGAGAGTCTTTTTAAAATGTAATTACTGATATGTTATAGCTTTAGTCTTCCACTTCAGTATTTGTTATTCTTTCAATGTCTTCTTTTTTTCATATCCTTGTGTGTTACTTGTCCATCTTTTTTTCACTCCAGTTTCACTTATGGATACTTTTTTTGAGTGTGTCTCTTTATACAGGTTGCTCTCTCTCCATATATATATCTATGTATATATTTGTGTATGTAGATATGTGTATATATGTATGTGTATACATACACACATATATACGTATATATGTATATATCTGTCTACTGGTGCTGTCATTTTATTAGTTTCAGTGAAGTATAGAACACGTCTCCCTTTTTTCCTTTACTATATCTCATTTAAAATTCAATAGTCTTAAATATTTCCTTTACACACATTTCGAAAATTTAAATATAATATTATAATTATTGCTTCAACAATAATACAATTCAGAAAACTCAACAGGAAAAGAAAAGCAATTGTATTTGTCATATTTTTACCAAGTTTTTTATTCTTCCTGATTTTCTAAGGTTTCATATTTTATCATTTTATTTCTATTTAGGGACATTTAGCTATTCTTTTAGGATACAACTTTGGAAGATAAATATTACTACCTATCGTTCATAAAAGAATATATTTTTTTCCAAAAGGACATATTCATAGCATATAGGATTTTGAACTGGCAGATCTTTCATTTCAGGACTTGAAAATAAAATTCCATTTCTTCTGTCTACACAAATTTGAGGCAAAATCTACTGTCACTTGATTTATTTTTCTCCGATAGCTAAGGTTTCATATTTTCTGACTACTTTCAAGTTTTTTTGTCGCTTTTATTTTCAGAAGTTTTAATTATTCTGTATGTTAGTATGAATTTGGGGGGTTTATCCTATTTGGAGTTTGTTCAGTTTCTTGAAATTATAAATTTATCTTGCCAAATTTGAAAAATTTCTCATCTTTTTTTTCTTTAAGTACTTTTTCAACCCATCTTCCTTTTTGTCTCCATCTGTGACTCTGATAACAAGAGTGTTATGTCTTTTATTGCAGTCCCACAGATTACTGAGGCTCTGTTAGTTTTCAAATTTTAGTCTATGTTTGTTGTGATATCTAGACTATGTAATTTTTATTGTTTGATCATCTAGGTCACTGATTTTTTTTTGTGTAGCCTCCATTCTGCTTTTCAGTTCATCTGCTTTTCAGTTCATCTACTGAGTTTTCATTTCAGTTATTATATTTTTCAGATCTAATATATTCATTTGGTCCTCTTTTATAGCTTGTTTATTTCTTTAATGTTTTCATTTCTTTGCTGAGTCTCTTGATCTTTTATTTGTTGCAAGTATGTTTATAATTGCTAATTGAAGCATTTATGTAATCACTACTATAAAATTTTGTCAGATAATTATAATCTGTTATCTCAGTGTTGATATCTATTAACTTTCATTCCATTTGAGATTTTTCTGTTCCTTTTTGTAAGAGTAATTCATTCCCTCAAGCATTTATTCTTTCAGTTACAAATAATCCATTATACTCTTAAAGTTATTTTAAAATGTAGAATGAAGTCATTATTGACTTTTGAGACCCTGCTGTGTTATCAATCAGTGGGTCTTATTCATTCTTTTTAACTATTTTTTTGTACCCATTAATTATCCCCACCTTCCCACTAGCCCTTACTATCTTTCCCAGCCTCTGATAACCATTCTTCTACTCTATATGTCCATGATTTTATTTGTTTTGATTTTTAGATCCTACAAATAAGAGAGAA
Organism: Ateles fusciceps; assembly: GCA_036589455.1. Lineage (NCBI taxonomy): Eukaryota > Metazoa > Chordata > Mammalia > Primates > Atelidae > Ateles > Ateles fusciceps. The sequence goes on along the minus strand of JAZHEH010000804.1, from coordinate 1,154,851 downwards.
CATATAATAATAGTCTTTCTGTGTCTGGCTTATTTTGCTTATATAATAATCTCCAGTTCCATTAATGCTGCTGCAAATGATCAGACCTTGTTCTTTTTTGGCTATGTAGTACTCCCTTGTATATATGTGCCACATTTTTTTTATCCCTTAATCTGATGATAAAAGCTTAGGTTGCTTCCAAATATTAACTATTGTAAACAGTGTTTACAGATATCCCTTTAATATACTGATTTCCTTTCTTTTGCATAGATTCCTAGCAGAATGATTGCTAAATAGCATGGTAGCTCAATTTTTAGTTTTTTGAAGAAACTACAAACTGTTTTCCATAGTGGTTGTACTAATTTACATTCCTACAGTGTATGGGGGGTTCTCTTTTTCCACATCCTCACCAGCATTTATTATTCCTCATCTTTTGGATATAAACTGTTTTAGCTGGGGTCAGATGATATTTCATTGCAGTTTTGATTTGCATTTCTCTAATGATCAATGGTATTGAGTACCTTTTCATATGCTTGTTTGCCATTTGTATATCTTTTCCTGAGAAATGTCTATTCAAAGCTTTTTCCCAATTTTTTTTATCAGATTGCTAGATTTTTTTCCCCATATAATTGTTTGAACCCCTTATATATTCTGGTTATTTATCCTTTGTCAGATGGGTGGTTTGTAAATATGTTCTCCCATTCTGTGGGTTGTCTCTCCACTTTGTTGACGGGATCCTTGCTGTTCCAAGGCTTTTTAACTTGATGTGATCCCATTTATTCATTTTTTCTTTGGCTGCCTGTGTGTGTAGGGTATTCCTGAAGAAATGTTTTGCCCAGGTCAATGTCCTGGATAATCTTCCCCCATGTTTTCTTGTAATTTAATAGTTTGAGGTCTTAGATTTAAGACTTTGTTCAATTTTGGTTTGATTTTTGTATATGGAAGGAGAAACTGGAGTCTAGTTTTATTCTTCATATGGATGTCCAATTTTCCCAGCACCATTTATTTAAGAGATTGTCTTCTCTTGGGCATATATTCTTGGCGCCTTTGTCAAAAATGAGTTCACTGTAAGTGTGTGGATTTGTTTCTGTGTTCTATATTCTGTTCCATTAGTCTATGTGTCTGCTTTTATACCAGTACAGTGTTGTTTTGGTTACAAAAGCTCTGCAACATAAAGTCAGGTGATGTGATTCCTCCAGTTTTATTCTTTTTGCCTGGCATAGCTTTGGATATTCTGGTTTGTGTGGCTAATGTAAATCGAATTGCTTTTTTGATTTTTTTTTTTTGCATTGTTCACTGTTGCCATATAGAAATGCTACTGATTTTTGTATGTTGATTTTGTACCCTGCAACTTTACTAAACTTTTTTTTAATCAGTTCTAGTAGGTTTTTAGTGGAATCATTACATTCTTCTAAATACATGATTGTATCATCTGCAAACAAGAATAATTGGACTTTTTCCTTTCAAATTTGGATGCTGTTTATATCTTTCTCTTGTATAATTGCTCATACTAGGGCTTCAAGTGCTATGTTGAATAACAGTGGTGACAATTGCAGGTCTTAGAAGAAAGGCTTTCAATTTTTTCCCATTCAGTATGATATTATATTGCTTTTATTATGTTGAGGTGTATTCTTTCTATCTTCAGTTTTTTAAGAGATTTTATCATGAAGGGATGTTGGATTTTAGTCAGTGTTTTTCTTTAGCATCAATGAAATAATCATATACTTTTTATTCTTAATTCTGTTGATATGACGTATCACATTGATTGATTTGTATATGTTGAACCATTCTTGTATCACAGGGAGTAAGACCTACTTGGTTATAATGAATGAATGACCTTTCTAATGTATTGTTGAATTAAGTTTGATACTATTTGGTTGAGAATTTTTGCATTGATATTTATCAGAACTATTGGTCTGTAGTTTCCTTTTTCCTTTGTTTTGATTTTTATTTTAAGTTCTGGGGTACATGTGTGGGATGTACAGTTTTGTTACATAGGTAAACATGTGCCATAGTTGTTTGCTGCACCTATCAACCCATCACCTACGTATTAAGCCCACCATGCATTAACTATTTTTCTTAATGCTCTCCCTCTCCCCAGCCCATCCCCCAACAGCCCCCAGTGTGTGTTGTTTCCTTCCTGTGTCCATGTGTTCGCATTGTTTAACTCCCACTTATAAGTGAGAACATGCAGTGTTTGGTTTTCTATTCTTGTGTTAGTTTGCTGAAGTTTCCCTTTTTTGATGTGTCTTTGTCAAGTTTTGGTATCTCGGTAACACAGGTCTCATAATGAGTTTGGAAGTATTCTCTCCTCCTCTGTTTTCTGTAATACTTTGAGTAGCATTGGTATTAGTATTAGTTCTTCTTTAAACATTTGGTACAATTCAGCAGTGAAGCCATTGGGTCCCAGGCTTCCCTTTACTGGGAGATATTTTTACTACAGCTGCGATTTCATTACTTGCTATTTGTCTATTTAGGTTTTGGATTTCTTCATGGTTTAATCTTGGTGGGTTGTATGTGTCCAGGAATTCATCAAATTCTTCTAGATTTTCCAGAATATTGGTATGTAGTTGCTCATACTAGCCTTTAATAATCTTTTGAATTTTTGCAGTATCAGTTATAATGTCTCCTTTATCATTTTCAATTTTATTTATTTAGATCATCTCTCTTTTTCTACATCTGGCTAAGCATTTGTCAGTTTTGTTTAACTTTTCAAAAAACCAACATTTTGTTTTATTGTATTGTTTTTTACTTCAATTTGATTTATTTCTGCTGCGATCTTTTTTATTTCTTTTCTTTTACTAATTTGGGGTTTGGTTTGCTCTTGCTTTTCTAGTTATTTAATATGAATCATTAGATTCTTCATTTGAAATTTTTATTCCAGTTTCATAGTGTAGATATTAATAGTTAACAAACTTGTTAGTGCTGCTGTCGTTGCATCCCATATGTAGTTAGACTGTGTTTCTATTATCATTTTCTTCAAAATATTTTTTAATTTTCTTTTTAATTTCTTTATTGACCCAGTGGTCACTCAGGAGCATGTTATTTAATTTTCATGTGTTTGTATAGTTTCCAAAATCCTTTTTGCTATTCTAGGTTTATTCTCTTGTGGTCAGAGAAGGTGTTTGATATTATTTCAATTTTTGGATGTTTTAAGACTTGTTTTGTGACCTAACAGATAGTCTATCCTTGAAAATGATCCATGTGCTGAGGAAAAGTATGTTGAATAAACTGTTCTGTAAATAATGTATTAGATCCATTTGGTCTACATTGCAGATTATGTCTGATGTTTCTTTCTTTATTTTCTATCTGGAAGTTCTGTTCAATGCTGAAAGTGGGGTGTTGAAGCCTCCAGCTGCTATTGGTTTGGAACCTATCTCTCTATTTAGATCTAATAATATTTTCTTTATATAGGTAGGTGTTCCAATGTTGGGTGCATATATTTTTTAAATTGTTACATCTTCTTTCTACGTTGTTCCATTTATCATTATATTGTGACCTTCTTTGTCTCTCACAGTTTTTATCTTGAAATCTATTTTCTCTGCTATAAGTATAGTGACTCTTGTTCAGTTCCCATTGTCATGAAATCCTTTTCTTAATATTTTCAGTTTAGTGTGTCATTATAGGTGAAGAGTGTTTTTTGTAGGCAACAGATCAATACTTGTTTTTCATCTATTCAGCCAGTCTATGTCTTTTGATTGGAGAGTTTGGTCCATTTACATTCAGTTTTATTATTGATAAGTAGAGACTTACTTCTGCTATTTTGTTACTTGTATTCTGGTTGTTTTGTAATTTTTTTTCCTTCTTTTTCTTCCTCTAGTGAACATAGTTTTTCTCTGGGGATATAATTTATTTTCTTACTTTTTATTTTTTGTGTCTCTATTGTATGTTTTTTGGTTTGAGGGTACTGTGAGGCTTGAAAATGCTACCATATAACCCATTATGTTAACCTAATAGCAACTGAGCACTGTTTGCATAAAGAAACAAAGAAACAAGCAAATAAATAAATAAACTAATAAGAATTCTACACCTTAATTTCATCCCTTTGCTTTTTAACTGTTTGTTGTTTCTGTTTATATTTTCTTGTACTGATTATGTCTTGTAAAGTTGTTACAATTATTATTTTTGACTGGTTCATCATTTAAGTCTGTCTGCTTAGGATAACACTGCAGTTACAGTGTTATAGTGTTCTGTGTTTCTCTGTGTACTTACTATTAACAGTAACTTTTGTTCCTTCAAGTGGTTACTTGCTGCTCATTAATGTCCTTTTCTTTCTGATGCAAGTACTCCCTTTACCATTTCTCATCAAAAAGGTGTGGTGTGGATGAAAACTCTCAGCATTTGTTTGTGTGGAAAAGTCTATTTCTCTTTCATGTTTGAAGCAATATCTTTTATGAGATAGACTCTTCTAGGATGATGTTTTTAACTTCAGCACTTTAAGTATGTCATGCCACTGTCTCCTTTCCTGTAAGGTTTCCACTGAAAAGCCTGGTGCCAGATGTATTGGAGTTCCGTTGCATGTTATTTGTTACTTTCCTCCTGCTACTTTCAGGAACCATTCCATATCCTTTTCCTTTGGGTGTTTTATTATTAAATGCCTTGAGATAGTCTTTATTGGGTTAAATATGCTGGTGTTCTATAACCCTCTTGTACTTGAATATTGATATCTTTCTTTAGGTTTGGTACATCCTCTGTTATTATCCCTACGAATAAACTTTTCATCTCTCTGTGTCTCGCCACCTCCTTTTTAAGGCCAATAATTCTTAGATTTGCCCTTTTGAGGCTATTTTCTAGATCCAGTAGGTGTGCTTCATTGTTTTTTTTTTTTTTTTTTTTTTCAGGATACAAAATATACAAAAATTAGTAGCATTATTATTTTTTTTTTTTATTGCATTTTAGGTTTGGGGGTACATGTGAAGAACATTGAAGATTGTTGCATAGGTACACACATGACAGTGTGATTTGCTGCCTTCCTCCCCCATCACCTATATCTGGCATTTCTCCCCATGCTATCCCCTCCCCAACTCCCCCACCCCCCCACTATCCCTCCCCTTTTTTTTTTCTGTTGTCTCCTATTACTGTGCGTATTCAAATAGTCTTTCTTGAAGTACACTAGTTCTTTCTCCTGCTCAATCAATTCTGCTATTAAAAGACTCTATGGGCTGGGTGCAGTGGCTCATGCCTGTAATCCCAGCACTTTGGGAGGCCATGGTGGGCAGATCAGTTGAGGTCAGGAGTTCCAGACCAGTCTGGCCAACATGGTGAAACCCCGTCTCTACTAAAAATACAAAAATTAGCTGGGTGTGGTGGCGGGCACCTGTAATCCCAGCTACTTGGGAGGCTGAGGCAGGTGAATCGCTTGAACACAGGAGATGGAGGTTGAACTGAGCCAAGATCGTGCCATTGCAACCCAGCCTAGGCAACAAAGCAAGACTGCATCTCAAAAAAAAAAAAGAAGACTCTGGAGCATTCTTCAGTATATCAATTACATTTTTTCAGCTTCAGAATTTCTGATTGATTCCCTTTAATTATTTTGATCCTTATATTAAATTTATCTAATAGAATTCTGAATTCTTTCTCTCTTATTATATTGAATTCTTTGAGTTTCCTCAACACAGCTATTTTTAATTCCCTGTCAGAAAGGTGACATGTCTCTGTTTCTCCAGTATTGGTCCCTGGTGCCTCCTTAAGTTCATTTGGTGAACCCTGAGATCCTGCTTGGTGCTGTACCAACCTGTGTGGGTACCTAAAGTGCAAGACAAAGTCCCTTTAGTTTTCCCTCTGCTTTTGCTCAAGCAGTTTTGCTCCATAGCCACCACAGCTGGTAATGTCCTGCATTTCATCTGAAGTGAGCAATTCTCAGAGGCTCACTGAATGCCCTTGATGTAGTACCTGGTTATCCCTGTGGTTACTCAAGGCCCAAGAGCTCTTCAGCTAGTAGGTTATAAATGCTGCCAGGACTGGGTCCTATACTTCAAGACAGCAGCTTCCCTTCTGCTTTGGTCCAGGGTATATCTAGAAATGTTGTATGGGAGCTGGGGCCTGGACTGTGAGCCTTACAACAGGTGACCTCCTATGGCTGAGCTGGTATCCAAGATGTTAGGCAAAGTCCTCCCCCACTCTTCCCTCTCCTCTCCTCAAGTGGAAGGAAGAGGTCTCTTTTGGAGCTGAGACTTGTGTAGCTGGGGTTAGGGGAGGGGTGATGCCAGCACTCCCTTGGCTGCTCCAGCTGGTGACACAGTATGTCCCATGCACCCTCAGTCCACTGTCTCTGGGCCTGGTTCAGCACTAGGACTCACCTAAGATTTGCAGTCCTTATGGCCTAGATTGCCTTTAAGTTAACTTAAAGACACAGGACGGTAGCCCTCTGTGGTGAGATTTGTGGGAACTCAAGTTCAGACTGCTGGGAGAAGTGATTCCGCAGCTAGGGCTGGTTTAAATACATCCACTGTGGGTGGGCATCAGCTGAGATTGGTCTGGTTTTCCTTTCTTTCTAACAGAAAAGCACTGAGTTCAATGCCTCACTACAGCTGTGTTCTACCTCTCCCTCCTTCAGGGTCCAGAGCCACTCTTTGCACCATGCTGCTGCTACTGGGGATGGGAGAGGGGGTGGCGTCAGCAATTCAGAACTGTTTTCTCTATCTTTTTAGTGGCTTTTCTTGTGATAGGAAGTTAAAACCAGGTTCTATGAGGGCCTAATTTTTTGGTTCTTACAAAGGTGTTTTTTTTTCTCTGTAGATAGTTGTTAACTTGATGTCCTTAAGTGGGAGACAGTTGGTGGAGCCTTTTATTTAACCATCTTGCTCCGTCCCCACCTCGTTTCTATATATATAAATATATATATATATATATATATATATATATATATATATATAATTAATTGCATTTTAGGTTTTAGGGTACATGTGAAGAACATGCAAGATTGTTGATATGGGAAATGCTTTTCAATTAAAATAGGTACATTTTGGTATCATGGTATGAGAATATTAATCACATAAGAATATTAATCACAAGTATTGTGTTTCAATGATTTTCTATGACACCATTCTTGCAGATGAAGCTGAGAGTGCCACCTTGTTACCACCAGGTAGAAATAGAAGTCCATCTTCCCACTGACTGCTGCAAACACGTGAAGGGCAGCGGAATCTCCTACTTACTGCTAGGTGGGTGTAGGGGTGCTACTCACCACAAAGCCTCCACTAACAGTGTGATTGGGGTGACCATTTTACTGTTAGTGGTGAAATCTTAACTCTTTACCTGGCCTGTGCTGTCAGCACCCTTTCAGAAAGGGGTGAGAGATTTTCATTGCTGCTGAGTGGAGGTGGAAACTCATGTAAGTTGTGTCAACTAACATGGGGAAAGGGGGTTGCTGGCTCACTATTGGTCAGTAGGGATGTCAGTCCTGGCTTTCTACTTGGCTTTTTCTGAGAATCCTTTATTGGAGTTAGAGCACCTTGTTACAGCCTCTGAAAGGTAGATGTATAACATCCCCACTCAACCTATAGCAATGTAGGTAGGAGTAAGGGTGGGCTCATGTTTTTTTCCGTGGCATCAGGTTGTAGTAGTGAGGTTATTGACTAAAAGTTTGCTGCTTTGATAGCCTGCCCTTTCTCTAGAGAAAGCAGGGATTTTTGTCTTCGTGTCTTTGTCTGTTGGTGTTTCTGGGTTGCCAGTTTTTTTGACTTCAAGTTTGGGATATATGAATCAAAAATAAATCCTAGAGAATTCACCACAGTGTTGTGTCTTGGACCTTGAGGTCCATAGCCAGTCTATCTTCTGCTTACCTGCAGGAGTCTTAGTATGTTGGTTTTATATATGATCAAAGGAGTTTTAGCTTTTCATAGCAGGATAGAGAAAAATACATGTGCAGATGTTCCTGGACTTATAATGGGGTTACATCCCCATAAACCCATAGTAAGTTGAAAATTTTATAAGTTGAAAATGCATTTAAAACACCTAACCTACCAAACATCACATCTTAGCCTAGCCTACCTTACTTTGTTTTGGGACACCGAAACTTTTAGATAAAATCATCTTATTTATATATTTTATTTCATATATGAAGTATTTGTAAACCAAAATATTTCTCTTTATCTTCAGTGATAAAGTCATTCATATCTTGGACAGCTTCGGGTGTAGTAGCTGTAACAGTTTGTACAAGAAATAATTATATGATCAAATATTTTGAATATGTTTTCATCATGTATTTGCTAAAACATAAAGAACATGAGTTCCAGGTAAATATTGTAATGACAGTCTTTCCTGTATTTCCTTGCCTTTCAAATTCCTGTCAATAAATGTGACAGCAAGGATAAAATTCATAAAGAAATTTAGCCACAGTTTCTGACATAAGAGAAGAAACGATGTGTAAATTATCTTTATGTCCACACAAACCAGCAAAGTGTCTGGCAGAACACTGATGGCTTAGTAAGTATCTACTATTGGATATTTTAAATCATGTTTACCAAGTGGCAGCATTAATAGAGATTTAAATCACATCCTAGTTAATCACTTCATCTGTCTTGCATGTTGTATTTCATTAAGTGATTATAACTCTCATTCTGCAATTCTTATGTATCTTTTTTTCCTCTGAATTTAAATTTGTTCCCACTAATAATTATTAATACATTATGGGTAACAAATACAGCAATCTTATTAGAACTAATAGTCTTTATGCTCCTTTTATGTCACCTTTTCTCTACTCAACATTAGCCAGAAGTTTAGTTCATCTAAAAGGTCTGACTTGTGAATTAACAATTCAGATTTTCTTCTCTGGATGACCCACATCCCTGGTTACCATGATTTTGGGGGGCACAATTTCTCAATTTTTTATTTATACTTTTCAGTGGTCATGTAAGCAGCAAGACTCACCCCAATGAATACTCTGTTCCAGAATATTCAGCTTTGTCCCATGATTGAACTGTAACCTTGTCCCCCTCGTACTGAGTAAATTATGCATTCCAGTAAAATAACTCATTTGTTTTCCTACCAGCCTGTTAACATGGGAAGACCCAGATATATCCGCTGCAGCTTTATGTTTAATAAAATGCTGTTACGCTATTAAATGCTCGTGGTATGATCTCCCACCTGGAGCCAGAAACTCAAAGCCAGAAGAGCATTAAGTTGTGGGAACAGAAGCATAAATTAGCCACATATGTCATTGGAAATCTTTCTGAGAAGAGCAATTTCTTGGAATTCTAGCAACCAGGAACACAGCATTATATAATGTTTCTTGGTTCCAAGTATAGGCTCCACGTTGCAGACTAATGGCTAACTACCAGAGTGTCATTTCCTAGTTAGCTCTTAAGCTGAGACTTCGAGCTTCCATTTCCATAATCAGGGGCATCTCACCCTTTAAGTTAAGATGTGCAATCAATGCAAAGTTTCATGTCACGAATAATATTTCCTGTCTGTATCAAGGAGACATTTTAAATAATAATTTAAAAGTGGCTACTGAATATGTTCAGGAACATTAAATTTCCAGTGGTCATGAATCGCCTGGTGCAGCAAATTGTGACAGAATGCCAAAATGTATCTCAATATTAATTGCACATAGTAAAAATATCAACATGATGCTACAGGGGTAAAGAAAATTGCAGGAATATGTCATAAGAATGAGATGTACAGGACTTCCATATTAATTTCTCATGCATGCCTGTGAATATTAGGGATCTGTATATTGCTCTTAACTGAAAAACTGTGATGCCATCAATTATTAACACAAATGTAACAAACTATTGCCTTGGCTTTTAATATTTACATATGATTAAAATGCAGAATGACATGAGAGAAAGCATTAAGAATTCTAAGGTTATAGAAAAATCAAGGAGTAGTTAAAGTAATATCTCTTAAGGTTCTAGTTATTCAGGAATATGTGATACAATATCTTCTGGACAAAAAGAAGTACATGAATGTTTAATCAACATAATAATAGAGGAAGGAAATAAACATTTGATTAAATCAAAAGAAGAAACAAAAAGAGACAAAATACATATATAGTAGATGTATCAAATAGAAAACAAATAAGAAGTGTAAGCATAAGACAGAACTCATTTCAAATGGAAAAAGACAAAATATTCAAAGACAAATATTGCTAAACTGGTTAAATCTAACAACTATGCTCTAAAATATTAGATGTTAGGGATTTGACAGAATTAAATACTCAATAACACCCATTTGTGTTACAAAAAATAATGAAAATTAAACTATAAACCAAGTAGGAATAGGCACTTCATTAATATTGGTAGGATTATACCCAAAAATTCTTCAGAAACCATTATTCTTGATGAATTAGTAACAGCACTTCCCTAAAGATAGAGAATGAAGAAGGGCTGCAATTGTCTTCATTTTCCATTTCAATGCATAGCTTAGTCAGAGCAATATAATGGTGAAAATAATTAAATTTATAATGATTAGAATGTAAGAAAATAAATTGGCATTATTCACAGAAGGTTGATGGTGTGTGTAGTAATGAAAAACTTTTATGGATAAACTGTTGGAGATAAATAAATTTTGATTATAACACAATTACAATTAGAAATATATTTAGTATACTTGCAACAAAAAATTGAAAATTACAATTGGTATAATTTATACCAATTTCTCTTTCAGTACTACTGAAAGAGGGCTATATCATGTTCATTGTTTGGAAGATTCAACTTTTTTTGAGAGATGGTCTTGTTCAGTTGTTCAGGCTGTAGTGTAGAGGCATAGTCATGGCTCACTGCCGCCTCACCCTCCTGGGCTCAAGTTATCCTCCCATCTTGGATTCCTGAGTAATTAGGGCTACATGTGTGTGCCACCATGGCCAGCTAATTTTTTTTTTTTTTTTTTTTTTTTTGCTAGAGACAGGATCTCATTATATTACCCATGCTGGTCTCAAACTCCTGGCCTCCAGTGATCCTTCCACCTTGCCTCACAAAATGCTTGGATTATAGGCATGAGCCACTAAGCCCAGCAGCATTCAACATTTTTAATATGTTGCTGCTTCCAATATCCTTCCATGCATTTAATAAATTTACAATTAGATTTATACCATGTGTTCTGTGGCTGGAAATGACAAATGGGTATTAAAAATCATATGCAAATTTAAAGGCAAGAATACTTATGACTATAATAAGAAGAATGAATCTAAAGGCATTACAATATGGATACAAGATTTATAAAGCTATAGTTGTTAATATAATGTGGTACTGACACAAACTAGATAGGCTACCAAATGGAACATAATATTGTCTAGAAATAGAACTTTAATTACAGTCAGTTTATGGCAGAGGTGATACATAAGTACAACAGAGATACATAAGTACAAAGGAGATAGCATGATATTTTCAATTAATGGTGCCATTGCAATTTGTTATTTAAATGGAAGTACAATAGTTTTTATATATGTATATGTGTGTACATAGATGAAATGCCTCTTTCACAGTCACACCATACACAAAAATCAATTTAGGATGAACTATAAATCTAAATATAAAATGCAAGCCTACAGTTTCTTGAAGATACATAGACACACTTTATGACACGAGGGAGACAACAATTTCTTAAATACTGTAAAGAGTACTTACCTAAAAGTGAAAAAATATAAACTGGATGATACTAAGAGGTTTTTTTCCTTTAAAACAAACCATTACATGAGTGTAAAAAAGCTATTATATGGGATAAGATATTTTCAATGTATACACATGAAAAAAGATAGATAATATAGAATAGATAGACATATAGATAGACGGCAAAACAGGCAGACATATACTACATAGAGAGACAGATTCCTATACATAAAAAATATTCCCCTGAAGATAACTTTTGTCCCTACTTTTTCATACAGATTTTCCTTAAGTGGTCTATGTGATTAATAACATATATGTATTCTTTTGTTTGATTTTTCCCATAATTAAATGGCAGCATACTCAAAAAAAATGTAGAGACAGAGAAGCCAATAGAATCCATGAACAAAGATATAATCAAGTACTATATAAAAGCAAATGCCTAAATGGCAAATAATAAATGAAGTTTCTCAACATTTTCAGTGGGGGAAATGAGAATATATGTGCCTCTCCCTGTGAAAAATAAAACCAGTCAATAGGAAAGGTATATTAAAACTGTGAATTCATTTCTTAAAATCAGTGGAATCCTTTATCACAGAGCAATAAATTGCCCTTTGGTGAGTACTAAATGATAGTGGGTTTATGCAGAAGCTAATTTAGATAATTAATTCTACCACATAAATGTTAGATACACACTTTTTTGGCACAGAGCAATAGACAAACACAAATTAGTCTATAAAATCCATTTTATAACCCATCTTAATCAAATACTGCCTGCTACATGTAATATACAATAGCATTAGAGCAGATTTAGACATCTGAGAACAAATTTTTTATGTGATAAAACAACTTGAAAACTCCCAGAGCATTTTAATATAATCAAGAATGTTTTTTAAAATATTAGCATAATAAACAAAAATGATCTTAGTGAAAAATACTAATATGAGAATGTAATGGATGCAAGACACTGTTCTAAGAGCTTTACGTATATTAATTTACTTAATAAAACACACTATGTATGAGATTGGTCACATTACATTTTCTGTTTTATAGATAACAGTTTTGAGGCAGAGAAGTTTCATAATCTGCCTAGGATCATTGCACTTACAAGTGATGAACCCACTGTACAAATTTTGGCAATATGTTTTACATCAATTAGCATTTATTATCTGCATTTTAGAATTAATTCTGTTTTATTCCTCTGTATTTATTTTCTCATCTTATTTCATTTACAATCTGTTCACTAATATCCCACAAATTTTGAGATTTAATAATTAAATTAACAATTACTGGTAGTTTAATTTTTGGCCTACTGAAAAAGAAATTGGGAATGACTTTCTGTAACGTTTTGTATTCTTGAACATTTTATACTTTCCCTAAAGTAATGGAAATTCCATAAGTAGTAGAATAACACCTCACAAATCTTTCTGCCACATACACATCAAGGAGAGAATTTATTAAAGTATCTTACACTTTACATTTGCCAAATAAAAGCTCTTTATAACAGGTTAATGTAGTTTCATTAATTTTCAGACTCCAATGGGAATAAAATTTGCAGATCATTAAATTTTTACTTATATTCTTTGAAATATCTCTAAATTGTTATTTCTTTGTGAAAATAATATTATTTTATATTTTTATATAATATTTACAAAATGCTACATTTTATAGCTATTCTCACCATATGCCAAAGTTTAACGAAGAAATCCTTTCTGAAGATTTTATTACATCGAAAATATTTGACAGGGTGTACTCTTTATGATAAGTAGAATTATGAAGAGGATGATAATTTTATTAAACAAAACTCTTTTTTTTTTTTTTGCAGATGACAGAAACTTCATTGGCTTTGGCAAAGAAGAAATTTATTAGCTTACAAGGTAAATGGAGGAATTAAATAATCAAATCATGGGAAGAGTAAGGACGCAGCTAAACCTTAGCATCAATGGGACAAGAATTTCAGACCCATAGGAATCTACCTCTATCTTTCATCTATGTCTTTGATATTGTTTAGAAATTTCTTATTCTGGTGTGTGTTTTCCACATGTTAAAGATCATATAACTAACAACTCTCAGACGTCCTGACTTACAGCATTTGCTACTTTGGGAATCACCCCATTTCAGTTTTAAAAACACTCACAAAATCTGTATGATGTTCCTGCCTGGGTCTGATGCTTGGCTTTGGGCAATGAACTCATGTAATGGTGTCATGTGTTAAAATGGAAAAGCCCACGAGAACCATAGGACTGGAAGGGTGTAATAAAGAATGTCTAAAAGATGAGAACTGAACTTCCCAATACAAGAATAGGGTCACTGGGCTGACAAAGCAATGTTTTTCTGTTGTGAATTAACATTGACAATGGGAATGGTGGTAGCAGAGCAGCATTTATTCATGTTATTATGATTGTTATTGTGAAAATACCCTGGGAAGAATTCGTTCCTAACTGCCTCACAGTAGTTAAAACCTAGTTGGGAGGCAAAAATATATGAAAATATTACATAAAGTCTCCATATTATTTAGTGCAAGAATATTGATTTAAATACGTGGAATAAAATAACCACTGAGACATCCCCCAAATAAGATTAAAATCAAAGAATTATATATATACATATGTGTGTGTGCGTGTGTGTGTGTGTATTTTGTTGCAATTTAGGTTCTGGGGTACATGTGCAGATCATACAGGATTGTTGCATAGGTACATACATGGCAATGTAGTTTGCTGCCTCCATCCCCCGTCACCTATATCTGGCATTTCTCCCCATGTTATCCCTCCCAAAACTCCCTACCCCCACTGTCCCTCTCCTGTTTCTCCCCAGCAGACCCCAGTGTGTGATGCTACCCCTCCCCTGTGTCCATGTGTTCTTATTGCTCAACACCCACCTATGAGTGAGAACATGTGGTGTTTGATTTTCTGTTCTTGTGTCAGTTTGCTGAGAAGGACAGTTTCCAAATTCATCCATGTCCCTGCGAAGGACATGAACTCATCAGTTTTATGGCTGCATAGTATTCCATGGTGTATATGTGCCACATATTCCTTGCCCAGTCTATCATCGATGGGCATTTGGATTGGTTCCAGGTCTTTGCTATTGTGAACAGTGCCACAGTGTACATGTGCATGTGTCTTTATAATAGAATGATTTATAATCCTTTGGATATATACCCAGTAATGGGATTATGGGGTCAAATGGAATTTCTATTTCTAGGACCTTGAGGAATCACCACACTGTCTTCCACAATGGTTGAACTAATTTACACTCCCACCAACAGTGCAAAAGTGTTCCTATTTCTCCACATCCTCTCCAGCATATGTCTCCAGATTTTTTAATGATTGTCATTCTAACTGGCCTGAGATGGTATCTCAATGTGGTTTTGATTTGCATTGCTCTAATGACCAATGATGATGAGCATTTTTTTATATGTTTGTTGGCCTCATATATGTCTTCTTTTGAAAAGTGTCTGTTTATATCCGTTGCCCACTTTTGAATGGGTTTGTTTGTTTGTTTTTTTTCTTGTAAATCTGTTTTAGTTCTTTGTAGATTCTGGATATTAGCCCTTTGTCAGATGGGTATATTGCAAACATTTTTTCCCATTCCGTTGGTTTCTGGTTCACTCTAATGACTGTTTCTTTTGCTGTATAGAAGCTCTGGAGTTTAATTAGATACCATTTGTCTATTTTGGCTTTTGTTGCCAATGCTTTTGGTGTTTTAGTCATGAAGTCCTTCCCTACATGCCTATGTCCTGAATAGGTTTGCCTAGGTTTTCTACAAGGGTTTCTATGGTGTTGGGTCTTATGTTTAAGTCTTTAATCCATCTGGAGTTAATTTTAGTGTAAGGTGTCAGGAAGGGACCCAGTTTCTGCTTTCTGCACATGGCTAGCCAGTTTTCCCAACACCATTGATTAAACAGGGAATCCTTTCCCCCATTGCTTGTTTTTCCCAGGTTTGTCAAAGATCAGACGGTTTTAGATGTGTGGCATTGCCTCCAAGGCCTCTGTTCTGTTCCATTGATCTATTTCTCTGTTTTGGTAACAGTAACATGCTGTTTTGATTACTCTAGCCTTGTAGTATAGTTTGAAGTCAGGTAGCGTGATGCCTCCAGCTTTGTTCTTTTTGCTTAGAATTGACTTGGCTATGTGGGCTCTCTTTTGGTTCCATGTGAAGCTTAAGGTGGTTTTTTCCAGTTCTGTGAAGAGGGTCATAGGTAGCTTGACGGGGATAGCATTGAATCTATAAATTACTTTGGGCAGTATGGCCATTTTCACAATATTGATTCTTCTAACTATGAGCATGGAATGTTTTTCCATCTGTTTGTGTCCTCTCTTATTTCCTTGAGCAGTGATTTGTAGTTCTCCATGAAGAGGTCCTTTACATCCTTTGTTTAGTTGTATTCCCAGGTATTTTATTCTCTTTGTACCAATTGTGAATGGGAGTTACCTCTTGATTTGGCTCTCTTTAAGTCTGTTATTGGTGTATAGGAATGCTTGTGATTTCTGCACATTGATTTTGTATCCTGAGACTTTGCTGAAGTTGCTTATCAGTTTCAGGAGATTTTGGGCTGAGATGATGGGGTCTTCTAAATATACAATCATGTCATCTGTAAATAGAAACAATTCGACTTCCTTCTTCCCAAATTGAATATCCCTTATTTCTTTTCTTGCCTGATTGCTCTGGCACCAACTTCCAGTACTATATTGAATAGGAGTGGTGAGAGAGGGCATCCTTGTCTAGTGCCAGATTTCAAAGGGAATGCTTCCAGTTTTTGCCCATTCAGTATGCTATTGGCTGTGGGTTTGTTGTAAATAGCTTTTATTATTTTGAGATACGTCCATGGATACCTAGTTTCTTGAGAGTTTTTAGCATAAATTGCTGTTGAATTTTTTTGAAGGACTTCTCTGCATCTATTGAGATAATCATGTGGTTTTTGTCTTTGATTCTGTTTATGTGGTGGGTTATGTTTACAGACTTGTATATGTTGAACAAGCCTTGCAACCCCAGGATGAAGCCTACTTGATCGTGGTGGATAAGCTTTTTGATGTACTGTTGCAATTGGTTTGCCAGTAATTTATTGAAGATTTTTGCATCAGTGTTCATCATGGATATTGGCCTGAACTTTTCTTTTTGTGTTGAGTCTCTGCCTGGTTTTGGTATCAGGATGATGTTGGTCTCATAAAATGATTTGGGGAAAGATTCCCTGTTTTGGATTGTTTGGAATCGTCTCAGAAGGAGTGGTAGCAGCTCCTCTTTGTATGTCTGGTAGAATTCAGCTGTAAACCCATCTGGACCTGGGCTTTTTTTGGTTGGTAGGCTATCAATTGCTGCCTCAACTTCAGCCCTTGCTATTGGTCTATTCAGGGTTTCAACTTCTTCCTGGTTTAGTCTTGGGAGGGTGCAAGCATCCAGGAATTTATCCATTGCTTCCATGTTTACTGGTTTATGTGCATAGAGTTGTTTGTAGTAATCTCTGATGGTAGTTTGTATTTCTGTGTAATCGGTGGTGATATCCCCTTTATCGTTTCTTATTGTACCTATTTGATTCTTCTCTCCTTTCTTTTTATTAATCTGGCTAGCAGTCTATTTGGTTGATCTTTTCAAAAAACCAACTCCTGGATTTATTGTTTTTTTGAAGGGTTTTTTTGTGTCTCTATCTCCTTCAGTTCTGCTCTGATCTTAGTTATTTCTTGTCTTCTGCTAGCTTTTGAGTTTTTTTGATCTTGCTCCTCTAGCTCTTTCAATTTTGATGATAGAGTGTCAATTTTGGATCTTTCTTGCTTCTCATGTGGGCATTTATTGCTATAAATTTCCCTCTAGAAACTGCTTTAAATGTGTCCCAGAGATTCTGGTATGTTGTGTATTCATTCTCGTTGGTTTCAAAGAACATCTTTATTTCTGCCTTCATTTCATTGTTTATCCAGTCAACATTCAAGAGCCTGTTGTTCAGTTTCCATGAAGTTATGCGGTTCTGAGTTAGTTTCTTAATCCTGCATTCTAATTTGATTGCACTGTGGTCTAAGAGACTGTTCGTTATGATTTCCGTTATTTTGCATTTGCTGAGGAGTGATTTCTTCCAATTATGTGGTCAATTTTAGTGTAAGTGCAATGTGGCACTGAGAAGAATGTATATTCTGCAGATTTGGGGTGGAGAGTTTTGTAGATGTCTATTAGGTTTGCTTGGTCTGGATCTGAGTTCAAGTCCTGCATTTCCTTGTTAATTTTCTGTCTCGTTGATCTGTCTAATATTGACAGTGGAGTGTTAAAGTCTCCCATTATTATTGTGTGGCAGTCTAAGTCTCTTTGTAGGTCATTAAGAACTTGCTTTATGTATCTGGGTGCTCCTGTATTCACTGCATATATATTTAGGATCATTAGCTCTTCTTGATGCATTGATCTTTTTACCATTATGTAATGCCCTTCTTTGTCTCTTTGATCTTTGTTGGTTTAAAGTCTATTTTATCAGAGACTAGGATTGCAACTCCTGCTTTTTTTTGCTCTCCATTTGCTTGGTAAATCTTCCTCCATCCCTTTATTTTGAGCCTATGTGTGTCCTTGCATGTTGGATAAAAAGTCAAAACCCATTGGTGTGCTATATTCAGATGGGTTTCCTGAATACAGCATACCAATGGGTTTTGACACTTTATCCAAGTTGCCAGTCTCTGTCTTTTGCTTGGGGCATTTAGCCCCTTTACATTTAAGGTTAATATTGTTATGTGTGAATTTGATCCTGGCATTTTGATGCTAGCTGGTTTTTTGCCTGTTAGTTGATGTAGTTTCTTCATTGTGTCAATGGTCTTTACCATTTGGTATGTTTTTGGAGTTACTGGTACTGGTTCTTCCTTTCTGTGTTTAGTGCTTCTTTCAGGAGCTCTTGTAAGGCAGGCCTGGTGGTAATGAAATCTCTTAGCAATTGTTTGTTCATAAAGGATTTTCTTTCTCCTTCACTTATGAAGCTTAGTTTGGCTGGATATGAAATTCTAAGTTGCAAGTTCTTTCCTTTGAAGATGTTGAATTTTGGCCCCCACTCTTCTGGCTTGTAGGGTTTCTGCTGAGAGATCTGCTGTGAGTCTGATGAGCTTCCCTGTGTGGGTAACCCAACCTTTGTCTCTGGCTGCCTTTAGTATTTTTTCCTTCATTTCAACCCTGGTGAATCTGATGATTTTGTGCCTTGGGGTTGCCTTTCTTGAGGAATATCTTTGTCGTGTTCTCTGAATTTCCTGGACTTGAATGTTGGCCTGCCTTGCTAGGTTAGGGAAGTTCTCCTGGATAATATCCTGAAGAGTGTTTTCCAGCTTGGATTCATTCTCTCCATTACATTCAGGTACACCTATCAAACGTAGTTTAGGTCTTTTCACATAATCCCATATTTCTTGGAGGCTTTGTTCATTTCTTTTCACTCTTTTTTCTCTAATCTTGCCTTCTCGTTTTATTTCATTGAGTTGATCTTCAATCTCTGATATCCTTTCTTTTGCATGGCTGATTTGGCTATTGAAACTTGTGTATGCTTCTTGAATTTCTAATGTTGTGTTTTTCAGTTCCATCAAGTCATTTATATTCTTCTCTAAGCTGTTTATTCTCATTAGCATTTCATCAAACATTTTTTCAAGTTTCTTACTTTCTTTGCATTGGGTTAGAATATGTTCTTTTAGCTCAGAGAAGTTTGTTATTACTCACCTTCTGAAGCCTGTTTCTGTCAATTCATCAGACTCATTCTCCATCCAGCTTTGTTCCCTTGCTGGTCAGGAGTTATGATCCCTTGGAGGAGTAGAGGCGTTTTTTTTGTTTGTTTGTTTTGTTTTGTTTTGTTTTTTTTGGTGTTTTCACCTTTTTGTGCTGGTTTCTTCTCATCTTTGTGGATTTATGTACCTGTGTTCTTTGTAGTTGGTGACTTTCAGAGGGATGTCCTTTTTGTTGATGTTGAAGTTATTTCTTTCTGTTTTTTTAGTTTTCCTTCTAACAGTCAGGTCCCTCTGCTGTAGGACTGCTGGAAGTCCACTCCAGACCCTGCTTGTCTGGGGATCACCTGCAGTGGCTGCAGGACAGTAAGGGTTGCTGCCAGTTTCTTCATCTGTTATCTTCATTCCAGAAGGATACCTGCCAGATGTCAGCCTGAGCTCTCCTTTACAAGGTGTCTCTTTGGACATACGGGTGCCAGGGAGCTGCTTGAGGAGACAGTCTGTCCCTTATAGGTGCTTAAGTGCTGAGCTGTGAGCAACATTGTTCCGTTCAGAGCTGCTGGGCACATACATTTCAGTCTGCTGCAGCGGAACTCATAGCCGCCTTTTTTCCCAGGTGCTCTGTCCTGGGAAGGTTGGTCTTTATTTATAAGTTCCTGGCATGCTGCTGCCTTTTTTCAGAGATGCCCCCACCCAGCAAGGAGGTAGCCTCATCATAGTCTGCCCCTTTATATTAATTGAAAAAACATTTAAGTTTTTATAAAAACCTCTACCATGATTTTATTTTTATTAACTTATGATTCATACTTTGTGGATAACTATTGAGATATTATGATAATATCCTCTTCTATGTCATACATCTACCTACCATCCATAGGATCCACTATTCCATTGATGACTCCCTTGTGTATTCACTAGAGGGGGAAACACTATTGTGGCTGCCTAATACTAATTATACAATTCTTCCTACATTTTTTCCTGCATTTACTACTCTCTTTTCACTAAGAAATTAGTATATACACACTTCTTTTCTTAGTGAAGTGAAAGTAGTGTGTATATATAATATGTAAATACATATACACACAAACATTTAGTCTAATGGATTTCCTTTTTATTCATTGGGTTCAGTCTGATACTCTATTTATTTGATGTTAAAATTATTCTGAATTTAGCCAATAAGAGCCATGTCAATCTAGCTACTGTGTTCTTTTTATGTTCCATTACTCTTTGAGCAATTCCTTATGCCTTATTTTTTGACTCAATACAATGTGCAAGCTTATATTGTAGTTTTCTTATCTCCATTTTAAATTCAGCCATTTCTGCAAGGCTGCCTGTTCCTTTTAGTAGAAGATGGTATTTAGATACTAATACCCAAAAACTAGATGTGCTCAGTGCTTCTATGCCCTCCCAGTAGACAGAGCTGAGAAATATGTACAACTAGATAGATATGTAGATATACAATTTTATTCTTATTGTTCTTGGGTTTTGTATTTGTGAATCCACTTACTTGCTAAAATATATTTGAAACCCTAAAATCAGTACTCATGATGCTTTTGCTTTATTCATGAACATGCTCAAAGTGACAAAAAATTTGAGGCACCCTGTAAAGGTGTTCACAGTTGAGATAAAATGAGGCAATGTTCTCCCCTTCCTGTTTTCATCTTCATGCTATAAACAAGTATCCTCTTGTGATCTGTTTAGTGCTACATTTTTCACATCTTGCTGTTTTGGTGATTTTGCTATTTAAAATGACCCCAGGGTAGTGCTGAAGTGTTGCCTAATGTTCCTAAGCACAAGAAGCCTGTGATATGACGTACAGAGAAAATATGTGTTAGGTAAAGTCCATTCAGGCATGAGCTATAATGCTGTTGTTGACTATGAATCAACAATATATATTCAATAAAGTGTCTTTAAGCAGAAACACACCTAATGATCAGTTGACAAAAATGTAACCAGAGCCTCACAGGAACCTAACTATATATTTTTTTCAAAAAACAGTGGTTTCAGTTTCTGCTAATTCCATAATCACAGCAATTTTATAGAACGTAATACTTCAAATAAAAATCTAGTATGTATAGGCCAATGCATGCATACATATATAACTATTTCTACTTATCAATGTGTATTTGTGTCTCTGTATGTATAAATAAAACTCATGAGTTCATATCAATATTTATAATTTCAATCAAACACATTGGGGTTCTTTTCAGCTGTCTTCCTTTGCCAAAATTACGAATCTGTTCTCAGACAATGATAAATCTGATTCCCACACCATTAGTATGTATACTTATTGTACTTTGTACTTATTATAAGTACTTATTGTACTTTTTACTTATTGGAATAAGTATACATAAGTACTCACAATGTGCACTTATTGTACTTTATACTTAATGTGTACTTATTGTACTTTCAGTGTTTGTACTTCCAATAAGTACAAAGTACAATAAGTACACATTGTGAGTACTTACACTTATTCACAAATAACAATGTAAGTGCAAAGTACAATAAGTACACATCGTGAGTAGTTATGTATACTCATAAATATTTTGGCATCTCTTTGGCTCTATCCTTCACAGGCCCCATCTTGTCCATGCACCTGTCTGTTTCCTTGGCTTCAGAGCATTGCCTCCAAATCCTACAGCACAACTTCCTCCTCAGCATCCAGCCTTATGATGTACTGAAATACTGTGTTGCCCCACTCCCCTTACTACCTGTGCTGGGCTTTGAGGCTGACATCATTACACCTGTAAACCACAGGAGTGAAGAGAAGGTGAGAAGGAAAAGAGTGATGTTAAAAAAATATGGTTGAAAAGGAGATAGGATGACAAGAACATGCAATGAATATATATGGCGTATTTTCCTCTAAAGGAACATAATTTTGTGAAGTTTCTGTTATAAACAACAAATGTATTTAATCTGTCAATTATAAAGATACTAACATATATGAAAATCTGGAAGCAGTGTTAAAAGGTAGAATGTATATTAACAGTAACAATATTGTAGAATTCATGCAATTGTACACGATAGTTAAGCTCCCCTGTAAGTACTATACATAGGATTTTACTGATATATGAGGCAACTTAGTTGCTTACTTTAATAGATCACAATATGTTAATTAAATATTGGCGATTTTTAGTAATTATTTGAAATTTGGATTAAAATAGTTATCTGAGTAAAGTCTCACAGAAATGTTAAAGCAAACAAAAGCACTACATAAAACATATATTTGTGCATGTGAGAAAAGTGTGCATGTGTAATATATAAACCTGCCAAAAATTTGAATTTGGTACCAGACTGTAGAAAACTGCTACAAATTAGAGGTGGCTAATACTTTAACATATCTTTCATTACTTTATATTGTATTAATAAATAGTGAAAAAGAGAAATTTTAAAATAGCCTATCTTGTATCTTACATTATTTAAAACTATTATATTATTGCAAATCAGGTAATGTAAGTGCTGAAAGTCCAATTTATATGTGTGTTTCTAATTGTCTTCATTAATTAAATATTTGAAGTCAAATGCATACATATAGCCAACTCCAGAGATTCTTAGCAAATTTAAAAGTTAGTGATCTAATAATTTGGTTGGATAAATAAACTGCATAGAAAGGAAAATGAAGGCTTAAAGCAATTCTTGAAAAAATGAAAGGCAAACGAGCAAACAAATGCATTTTTATTAATACAGGGTGTGTGTGTGTGTGTGTGTGTGTGTGTGTGTGTGTGTGTGTTGTGTCATTGATTTGGCCTCCTTGATTTTTTTTTCAAGGTCTTGGCTAAGTATAAACCAGCATATATGTATATATACATGCCTTCTTTTTTTTATAGTAGAAATACTCCTATATTTTCATGAATTATAAAAAAATGTTGAGACACAAGAAAGAAATTGTGGAAAAGAGTTATAATACATTGAATTTATTAAATGAAATCCTAGTCATCTATTTCAAAATAGCATTGAGATCAAGTACATATTCTGCCATAATTTAAATTTTTTTATTTAGCACGTCATAATTTTTAAAATGTGACATATTAGTATTTATATTTTCTCAGGATATATGAGCTATAGTGAAAAATTAGACTTGGAGTTAAAAAATTATTTGGAAAAAATAAAGCACTTTGTGAAAGATTAGTATTTATTTATATAAAACATTAAAATCTCAGCATATTTTAAAATAATTCTACTCTGCATAACACTAGAAGCAAGTGGTATCATTTTAAGGATATGAAAAATCTTTACCTTTCATAGTTAGAATACATTGAGTTTCTGTCCTTTGGAAAAACTCATATTTAGCATATGGATAGTACTAGTGTTAAAATTAACAGAGATTATAAAACTAACAGAAATTAATGAGCACTTATCATGTTCTAAGCACTTTTCTCAGCACTTTATGTTATTACCTCATTTGATCATTAAGTAGATCTTATTACTACTGCTCCCATTTTACAGATGAGGCAATTGGAACAACAGGACTAAATTGACTTCTCCAACCTGCTAGTTTGTGGCAGAAGTCTGGTTTCAAACCCATCGACTAGAACTCAAGAGTCTGTGTAGATTGCCATTCTGTCATTCCTTCTCTCTTCATATCATTGAAATGTATGATGAATTACAATCATTTCAAATAAACATGTAACCCACTTTATGTCATACATATTTTCTTAAAATGTTAAATAGCCTAATTTTTCACAAAACTGTATTACATTTTTGATGCACTAGGAATGCAGGATAGCTAATGAAATGATGATAAAGTCTCTCTGAAAAGGATAGCTTTTTCCTTTATGAGTCATACTTTTTATTTTTGAGTTGATATCTAGAGGATCTGTTTAAAACAAGATACATCAAAGATCATGATAGAACTAACAAGCTAGTTGTATCAATATAGTAATTGGTACTCAGAGCCCTCACTGTTTAAAAGAAAATGAAAAGAAAATAGTGATGCACTTAGCTCATGTTGGTGCTTCAGCTGGACTTGAAATGCAACAGAACAACAAAGCTTTATTACTAAAGTGGAGAGATTTGAGGCTATCTCAAAAAAAATAAAAAATCCTGGAAAATATTTAAGATTTCAAGATTTGTGATCATAAAGACATTACTGTTGACTTGCAAAGGTGAGCAATGGTGTCTAAACTATTAACTACCCTCACTTCTGGTAGTTTCTACAGTCATTTGGCAGAAACCCCACAGCTTTTAACAGGCAAGCCTTTCTTTGGAAAATCTCAGTTTTACATTGTTATTTACTTATCTCATTTTGTTCTTAGGGAGACCAAGGGGAACATCATTTACTTTGTTTTTAAGTTATCTATAGATGTCCATACATTCCACCATTGTTTCGACCAGGAAACAATTTGTAAGTGCTCATCTTTTTCATTTCTTCATTACCTTTATTCTGAAATAAGAAGAGTCCTAAAAGATGGTTTACATATTTACATAAGCTTCTTGTGTATAAATGAACTATGAACTCCAGGCACCACAGCTCATTCTCTAGTTGAAATTCTAGAATATCACTTTGCCAGCCAACTTTCATTATTGTGTGTGTGTGTGTGTATGTGTGTGTGTGTGTGTGAGTGCACCCTTACGTGCCTGCTAACTTCTTAATTTTCATGAAAGCATTGCTATCAAGTTGGCTCAAAGCATCTGTTACTTTAAGGAGAGCTCAGCCAGAGAGGGCTCAGAGAGCTGAGCCAGGAGAGCTCAGCCAGAATTCCAGTTACATGCTTCAACATGTACCAATCTTGTTTCATTTATTCTCCCAATAAACCTCTCTTCATCACCACTGGATTAATTTAAAATGAGTCAAAGGTATTATATAATCTGAAAGTATTCCATTTCTAAGATACAAGAATTCTTTCATATCATATACAATCTTGTCAGTGTTTTAAAATTTCTCTTTTAGAATTGCAGTGTTTGTGTTCAGTTGATACGTCTTTTATATCTTTTTAAATCAATGCATTTGTAAAGTTAAGCCAAATCATTTGTTTTATAATATTTTCTACATTCCAGAGTCTGCTAACTGAATCTCTCTTGTATCTTTGACAATTTCCTTCATTCTTTTATGTTTCCTACAAATTGGAAGCCAGAACTAAGTGCTTGTCCAGATTCAGATTTGATTGTTTTTGTGAAGAATCATTCATAGATGGTGCTGTATACTTCCTATGGCATTACATCAGGATATATATAATGTCCTATGGTATCTCTTTTTGTAATTTTAACATTAGTTGGTTCAGTTGGGGACAGCCTGGTCCATTACAAAATTCTTCATCAGCCTTTTATTTTATAGTTTTAGCAATCAAAAATAATTTTTAATTCATGGTTTTATTAGGGTTTCCTAACTAATAAGATTCAGATTCGATTATTATGTCTGAATATGTTTAGCTAGAAATCTATTTAAAAATTTCTTCATTAGTTATTCAGTACAGAAGAGTCAGAATAAATACTTGACTGTTTTTCTTTATCAGTTTTCAGAATAATAAGTTGGTACCCTAGCAACCAGAAAAGTTGAGAATAAGAATATTTAAAGTATTATTAGGAACTAGTGGATTTAAAAAATGTAATGTGCTTCCATTCATTGCATGTTATTTGTTTGTTTGTTTGTTTGTTTTTGGTGCTTAACTCGTCCTGTATTTGTCCATTTGGAGTCTTCTCAAATTGTCTCACAACTCCCTCGTGGTCCAAGTGCACATATATTGCACATTCTTTTAAAGCTGTTGAGATGTGTTTTATGATTCGGAATACTAATATCTTGGTGAATGTTTTATGTGATCTTGAAAGGGTTATGTATGCTTGTGTTGTTCCACGAACTATTCTGTAGGTGCTAAAGAGCCATTTGACTGATGGAGCTGTTGACTTCAACTATGTCCTGACTGATTTTCTCCCTGTTGGATCTGTCAATTACTGATAGAGGGGTGATGATATATTATTCTCTAATAGTGGATTTAGCTAGTTGCTCTATCAGTTATCTTTGCTCTATCAATTCTGTTAGCTTTTGCTTCACTTATTTTGTGGTTCTTTGGTTAGGTACACTCATATTAAGGATTTTTATGTGTTTTTCAATAATTGATGCCTTTAGCATTATGTAATGCCCCTGTATATAATTGATAATTTTCCTTAGTATTTTACCTTTGTCTGAAATTTATGTAGCCACAATACCTTTCTTTTTATTAGTGTTGGTATGATATATATTTCTCCATACCTTTACTTTAGTATGTGTGTTTTTATTTAAACTGGGTTTCTTGTAGATAGCATAAAATAGGGTCTTATTTTGAATTCATTCTGTCAATCTGTCTTTTAATTATTTAGAAAATTTATATTTAAAGTAATTATTGGTACAGTTGTATTAATATCTATCACATCTGTTATGATTGTTTTCTGCCCTTATTTTTTACTTTCACTCTGACTTCTCTGCTTTTAGTTGAGGATTTTATGAGTTTATATGATTCCATTTCTTCTCTACCCTTAGCATATAAATTATATTTCTTTTTTTTTTTTTTACTTTTTAAAGTGGTTGTCCTTGAGTTTGCGATATACATGTACAACTAATTCAACTCCTCTTTCAAATTACAGTATAATACTTTATGAGAACAAATACAAGAGATTCCCAATTCCTCTCTCTTCTCCCTTACCACATTGAAGTGATCAATATTTCACTTACCTATAAGCTATAATCACTGAATACTATGTTGCTATTATTATAACTGAACTGTTATTTGTTAAATTATTTAAGAATAAATGTATTTTATTTTTACTTTAATGTATTCCTTCTCTAATGCTCTTCTTCTCCTTATATAGATCGGAATTTCTGACTTGTGTCATTTTCATTCTTTCTTAAAAATTCCTTTTAATATTTCTTGCAAGGCAAACCTATTGGCTAAAAATTCACCCAAATTTCATTTGTCTCAGAAAGTCTTTATTTAGAGATTATTTTGTGGGATACAGAATCTTAGAATTCTTTCTTCATTCAACACCTTAAAATATTTTACTTTTTTCTTGCTTGCATGTTTTTTTGAGAAAATAGCTGATGTAATTATTATCTTTTCTCTTCTGTTGGTAAAGTGTTCTTCTCTAGATTCTTTCAAAGCTTCCTCTTTATTTTTGATTTTCTGCAGTTTGAATATGATATGGTGAGGTATAAGTTTTTTAGTAGTTATCCTCCTTGGCCATGTCTGACCTTTCTGGATCTGTGGTTGCTATTTATTATTAATTTGGGGGCATTCTCTATCATTATTTAAGCAAATACATTATTTTTTTCTGTTCTTTTCTCCCTCTAGTATTCTCATTATGAGTATGTTATGACATTTGTAATTGCCCTATTTTTTTTTATATTTTATTCTGAATTTTATTTTTTCACATTGAATTTCAGTTTGGAATTTTCTATTGGCATTTATTCAACTTCATTATTTCTTTCTTTCTCTGTGTTTCCTTTGTTTTAGTCCTTTAGTATTCATTTTAGAGAAGATCTGCAAGTTGTGAATTCTTTTAGCTTATGATTGTTTGTTTCTATATATGACAAAAGAATATGATAAAATGAATAAATGAATATGTTTTTTTCATTTTGAAGGGTATTTTCACAGAGTATAGATTTTGAGGGGTTTATGTTTACTTTTACTATTTTAAAGATATTCTCTTAGTGTTTGACAAAAATTTAAACATTAGTCTTGATTTTCCTTTGAAGATACTATGACTTTTTTCTAACTGCTTTAAAATGTTTCCCTTTGTCTTTGATATTCAGCAATTTGACTAGGACATATCCAGATGTGTTCATCTTTATATTTGTCCAAATGGGTTGTACTGTGCTTTATAAATGTGAATTGATAATTTTATCTGATTTGAAAATTTCCAGACAAATACTTTATCAAATATTGTTCCTATTCCATGTTCTTCTCTTTTTCTGAGCAATAACTATACTTCAAACTATTTTATTATGTTCCAAATATCTCTTTCTTTTTTAAATTGTTTGCTTCTCTGCTTCAGTATGTAAAATTTTTATTGACCCATCTTTGGGTTCACTAATTCTTTATTCTGTTTTATCTAATTTTTAATATTATTAAAATTTTTAATTTTAATTTTAAATTTGACTATTAAATAAGATTAAATATTTTTATTGAATATTATTTAATCCTGTTTTTATTAAATAAGATTAATATTTTTATTGATTACTTGATACTATTTTTATTAAATAAGATTAATGTTCTTTTAAATTTAATTAATATATAAGCAGCGTTATTTCGAGGACTTTTCAATTCCATTAACTGGATCATCCCTTGAGCTCCTTTACTTTATACATTTTCTCTAAACTTTAGTTACGTACTTTCATGATTATTTTAAAATTTTAGGTTCAAGGGTACAAGAACAGATTTGTTGTATAGGTAACTAGCATGTCATGAAGTTTGATGTACAGATCATTTTGGCACCCACGTAATAAGCATAGTACCCAATAGGCAGATTTTCATCCTCTCCCCTCCTCCCACTCTCCTCACTCAAGTAGGCCTTGGTGTCTAACATTCTTTTCTTTGTGTCCCTGTGTTCTGAATGGTTAGCTCTGACTTCTAAATGAGAACATGTAGTATTTGTATTCTGTTTCCACATTAGTTTGCTTAGGATAATGGTCTCCTGCAGCATACATGTTTCTGAAAAAAACATGATTTCTTTCTTTTTTATGACTGCATAGTATTCCATGATGTGTATTTACCACTTTTTCTTTATCCAGTGTACTACTGATGGTCATGTCGGTTGATTCCATGTCGTTGCTATAGTGATTAGTGCTGCAATGATATGCATAAATGTGTCTTCATGGTGGAATGCCACCATTCTGTAGGTTGTGTGTTTATTCTATGTATTTGTCTATTCTTGCATTGCTATAAAGAACTACCTGAGACTGAGTTTATAAAGAAAAGTTTAACTGATTTACAGTTCTGCAGGCTGAACAGGAAACATGACTGGGGAGGTCTGAGGAAACTTACAATCATGGTGAATGGTGAAGAGGAAGAAGATACATCTTACATGGCAAAAGCAGGAAGAAGAGAGTGAAGGGGTAAGTACTACAGACTTTTAAACTACCAGATCTCATAAGAACTCACTGTCATGAGAACAGCAAGGGGAAAGTTTGCCCCTATGATTCAATCACCTCCCACCAGGCCCCTCCTCCAACACTGAGAAAACTATAATTTGACATGAGAATTGGGTGAGAAGACAGAGTCAAACCATACAATGCTGTTGATAGTTTATTTTGCTGTGCTGAAACTCTTTAATTTGGTCTCATGTGTCCATTTTTTGTTGTTGCTGTTGTAATTGCTTTTTGTATCTTTCTCATGAAATCTTTGCTAGGGCCTATGTCCAGAATGGCATTTCCTAGATTATTTTGCAGCATTTTAATAGTTTCATGTTTTACATTTAAGTCTTCAATCCATCTTGAATTGATTTTTGTATATGGTGTAAGAAAGGAGTCCAGTTTCAATCTTCTTAATGTGGCTAGTCAGTTACCCACACCATTTATTGAATACAGACTCCTTTTACTATTGCTTGTTTTTGTCAGCTTTGTCAAAGGTAATCTAATTGGTTGTAGTCATGTGGCATCATATCTGAGCTCTCTCTTCTGTTCCATTGATCCACCTCTCTGTTTTGGTACCAAACCCATGCTGTTTTGTTACTGTAGCCTTGTAGAATAAAGTTTGGTAATGGGATGCCTCCAGCTTTTTTCTTTTTGCTTATTATTGCCTTTACTATATGAGCTTTTTTTCTTCTGGTTCCATATTAATTTTAAAATAGTTTTTTCCTAGTTCTGTGGAAAATGGTAATTTTGTAGGAATAGCATTGAGTCTGTAAATTGCTCTGGACCTTATGGCCATTTTAACAATATGAATTCTTCTTATCCATAAGCATGGGGGGATTTTCCATTTGTTTGCATCATCTCTGATTTCTTTGAGCAATGTTTTTTAATTCTCATTATGAACATCTTTCACTTCCCTAGTTAGCTGTGTTCCTGGGTATTTTATACTTTTTATGGCTATTGTGAATGTGATTGTGTTCTTGATTTGGCTCTAACTTGGTTATTGTTGCTATATAAGAATACTACTTATTTTTGTACACTAATTTTGAATCCTGAAACCTTGCTGAAGTAATTTATCAAATCAAGGAGCTTTGGGCAGGGACTATATGGTTTGCTAGATATAGAATCATATTGTCTGCAAAAGGGGGATGATTTGACTTTCTATCATCCTATTTGGATGCAATTATTTCTTTTCTTTGGCCAATTATTCTGCTTAGGACTTCCAGTAGTACGTTTAATAAAAATAATGAGAGAGGGCATGCTTGTCTTGTTTCAGTTTTCAAGGGGAATGCTTCCAGCTTTTGCCCATTCAGGATGTTGGTTGTGAATTTTTCATAAGTGGCTCTTATTTGAGTTTGTGCCTTCCATGCTTATTTTGTTGAGAGTTTTTAACATGAAGGGATGTTGAATTTTATCAAAAGCCTTTCTGTATCCAATGAGAGGATCATGTGATTTTGATTTCTAATTTTGTTTATGTAATGAACTATATTGATTTATTTGCCAATATTGAACCAACCTTGCATCCCACGAATAAAGCCTAAAAGATTGTGGTCATTTAGATTCTGGATTCAGTTTGCTAACATTTTTGTTGAAGATTTTTACATCTTTGTTCATCAAAAATATTGGCTTGTAGTTTTATTTGTTGTCTGCCAAGTTTTGGTATCAGATGAATGCTGGGCTCATAGAATGAATTAGAGAGGAATTCCTCCTCCTCAATATTTTGGAATATTTCTCAGTAGATACTATACCAGGTCTTCTTAATATGTCTGGTAGAATTCAGCTGTGAATCCATCTGGTCCTGGGCTTTTTCTGGTTGGTAGGCTTTTTATTACTGATTTAATTTCAGAACAAATTATTGGTCTGTTCGTAGTTTAAATTTCTTCTTAGTACAACCTTGGGAGGTTGTATGTTTTCAGGGATTTATCAATTTCTTCTAGGTTTCTATCTGGTGTGCACTGAGGTTCTCATAGTAGTCTCTGAAGGTTTTTTTGTATTCTGTAGGGTTAGCGGTAATGTTCCTTTTGTCATTTCTGATTTTGTTTATTTGAAACTTCTCCATTTTTTCTTTATTATTCTGACTAGGAGTTTATCTATCTAATCTATTTTTTCAAAAGTATCAATTCCTAGGTTTGTTACTCTTTTGTATAGTTTTTTGCTTCTCAGTATCCTTCCATTTAACTTTGATTTTTGTTACTCCTTGCCTTCTACTAGCTTTAAGGTTGCTTGCTCTTGTTTCTCTAGTTCCTCTACATGTGCTGTAAAATTGTTAATTGGAGGTCTTTTTAACTTTTTGATGTGGCATTTAGCACTATAAACATCCCTCTTAACACTGCTTTTGCTATGTCTCAGAGATTCCAGTATGTTGTATCTTTATTCTTTTTAGTTTCAAAGAATTTCTTGATTTCTATTTTGATTTTATTGTTTATCCAAAGGTCATTCAATAGCAGGGTTTTGTTTTTTTTAATTTCCATGTAATTTTATGGTTTTGAGGGTTTTTAAAGTAATGATTTCTATTTTTATTGTGCTGTGGTCTGAGAGTGTGATTTGTATGATTTTGTTTTTGTTTGCTTGTTTTTAATTTCCTAAAGATTGTTTTATGGCTAATTGTGTTTTCTATTTTACAGTGTATGCTATGTCCAGATGAGTAGAATATATATGCTGGTGGTGTTTGGTGGAAAGTTCTGCAGATGTCTATTGGCTCCTTTTGGTCAATGTTGAGTTTGGGTCCTGGATATCTTTGTGAGTTTCCTGCCTCAATGATCTGTGTAATACTGTCAGTGGGGTGTTGAAGTCTACCACTATTATTGTCTAGTTATCCAAGTCTCTTCATAGGTCTGTAAGAACTTGCTTTATGAATCTGGATTATCCTATGTTGACTGCATATATATTTAAAATAGTAATGTCTTTTTGTTGTATTGAACCCTTTACTATTATGTAATGTCTTCCTTTGTCTTTTTGATAATTGTTGGTTTAAAGTCTGTTTTGACTGAAATTAGACTATTAACCCCTGCTCTTTTCTGTTTTCCATTGGCTTGGTAGCTTTTTCTTCATCCCTTTACTTTGAGCTATGGATGCATGTGAGATGGGTCTCTTGAAGACAGCATACAATTGAGTCTTGCTTCTTTTTTTTTTTTTTTTTTTTTTTTTTTTTTTTTTTTTAAATTTAGGCTAGAGTGCAGTGGCCTGATCTTAGCTCACTGCAACCTCTGCCTCCCGGGTTTAAGTGATCCTCCCACCTCAGCTTCCCTAGTAGCTGGGACTATAGATGAGCACCACCATGTTCAGGGGTAATTTTTATATTTTTAGTAGAGACAGGGTTTCACCATATTGGTGGTCAGGGTGGTCTCAAATTCCTGATTCACCTGCATCAACCTCCCAAAATGCTGGGATTGCAAGCATGAGCCACCTGCCTGGCCAGGGTCTTGCCCTTTATTCAACTTGCCACTCTGTGACTTTTCATTGGTCACTTATCCCCTTTACTTTCAAGGTTAATATTGGTATTTGTTGATTTATCATTGTGCTGTTAGCTGGTTATTAAGCAGCTTTATTTGTGTAGTTGGTTTTATAGTGTCATAGTCTATGTATTTAGTGTTCTTTTGCAGTGGCCAGTAAAGTCTTTCCTTTCCACATTTGGCACTTGCTTCAGGATCTTTTATAAGGCATGTATGGTGGTAATTAATTCCCTTAGCATTTGCTTGTCTGATTAGGATCTTATTTCTCCTTCACTAATGAAGCTTAGTTTGGCTAAATATGAGAGTCTTGGTTGAATTTTTCCTTCCTTAATAATGCTCAATACAGACTCCTAATCTCTTCTGGCTTGTAGGATTTCTGCTGAAAGATCTGCTGTTAGCATAATGAGGTGTCTTTTTAGGTGACCTCCCCTCTTCTCTCTAGCTTTCTTTAACATTTTTTATTTTGTTTTGACCTTGAAGAATCTGACGACCATGTGTCTTGTGGATGGTCTTCTTGTGTAGAATCTCACAAGAGTTTTCTGCATTTCCTGCATTTGAATGTTGGCCTTTCTAGTGATGTTGGGAAGGCTTCATAGATGATATCCTGAAATATGTTTTCCAAGTTGGTTCTTGCTCCTCCTCTCTTTGAGGAATGCCCATGAGTCATAGATTTGTTCTCTACATCATCCGTATTTCTCAGAGGTTTTGTTCATTCTTTTTTCTTTTTGTCTGACTGAGTTGGGTCAGAGATGTGGCCTTTGAGCTCTGAGATTCTTTCTTCAGCTTGGTCTATTCTGTTAATACTTGTAATAATATTAAAGAATACTTTAGTGTGTTTTTTAGCTCTGTCAGATCAGTTTGGTTCTTTCTTATATTGGCCATTTTGTCTTTCAGTTCCTGTATTATTTTATTGTAATTGTTAGATATTTTGGATTGTGTTTTAACTTTCTCCTGAATCTTGATGATCTTCATTCCTGCCCATATTTTGAATTCTTTCTCTGTTATTTCAACCATTTCAGCCTGGTTGACAACCCTTCCTTGGGAACTAGTGCAGTCATTTGGAGGAAAGAAAACACTGGCTTTTTTAGTTGTCAGAGTTCTTGTACTAATACTTTCTCATCTGTATGGACTGATGCTCCTTTAACTGTGGTGTAATTGAGTGCAGTCAGTTGACTCTTTTTCTGAATGTTTTTTGAGGGCTGAGGCTTTGTGCAGGGTCTTTATTTGTTGTTGAAACCTTGTCCTTGTTTTCACAGGGGTATATTAGCAAAGTATTTTTGGAATAGGAGTTTGGGCTATGATTCAGTTGATGGCACTGAAGTGTAATGGCCAGTAGGTGGGCTCATGCTCCACCACGTGGCTCCTCTGTATTTCCTCATGACAGCAGCCATGCTTCTTCTCAGTGCTCTGAAAGTGTGGGCTCTTTTCCCACTCCAGCGTTGGCTAAAGTTCTAACCATGAACTCCTGGGCCACACACTGCTGCCTAGGCAAGAACTAAGGCTTTATTTTCCCTCCCCAGCTTGAAGGCAGCAGGAGAAGGGACCTTGGCTGTGGCAGAGGACCTTCCACTTGCCTCTTGGGGCTTCACTGTAGAGTAATGCAGAGCCACTACCAATTGGAGAGTTGGACTTGGGCTTGAGGCAGCTGCCTTGTGGACCCATGCCTGGAGGCTCTGCCTGGTGATAAGCAAGGGTGGCAGGGGGCTCACAGTGGAGACAGACTGGCCTCTTCTCCTTAGGACAGCTGCAGCTTCCTGGACATTGGGTTAAGCACTCAAAGTTTCTGCTCCTTCTTTAGTCCAAGGGCAGTAAGGGCAGTACCAATGCAGTGGCAGAGGGGCTTTCAGTTGTCCCTGGGAACCCTACCCTCAGAGAAATGCAAGCCACTGCTACAGGAAATGTTCAGCCCAGGGGGTGAGGTACTACACTGCTAGCCCAAGCTGGAGGCTTCACTTGGTGAAAAGTGGGAGGTCAAGGACTCCCAGGAGGAAAGACTGGGCTCCTTTCCATATCATGACTGTGGTGTGCTAGAAGTGTGAGCGAAGACCTCAGGCTGTTTCTCTCCAGGCTGAGTGCAGTAAGGGCAGAGCTGCTGCCATGGCAATGTCAGAGGGGATGTCAGTTGCTTCTAGGAGCCCCACCTCAGGAAAATACAGAGCCAGTAGCAGTGGGAATTCTCACCCGGGAGTAGGACAACTGCTTTGCAGTCCCCAACCAGGGGCCTTGCCTGGTGAATAGTGGTGGGTGGGGCTTACAGGGAAGAGAGACTGGGCGTTTCTCCATATGGTGGCTCTGGTGTGCTGGAGCACTGGGTGGGGGGGGATACAATGTAGGGACCAGATCCTTTGTTCTTTCTCCCAGCTTGAAGGAAGTCAGGGTCATACCACGGCAGCTGCAATAGCAGAGGACTTATGGGTTGTCTTTTGGATTTTCTCCTCAGGGAAACACAGAGCCATCACTGACAAAGCGTTCATGTGGGGGCAGGGTGGTTGTGCTGGCGGCCCAGGTCAAGAGGCACTGCCCAGTGAAAAGGAGTAGCAGGGGGTGAGGACCCATGTGGAAAACAGTCCAGCTGCTTTTCTGCAAGCCTATGCCCTGTGCTGGGGGTATGTGTTAGTCTCCAATCACTGTGCTCACTCCCAAGCCTGTGGGCAAGAGGAGCAAGGGCAATTGACTGACAAAAATAGCAGCCTGCCTGCCCCTTCCAGGATCTCCATCCCAGAGAAGTGCAGAGCTGTTCCTCGAGAGTCCAGGTGGGGCTCCTTTGGCCATGCTAAGGTCCCAGGCCACTCTGGCAATGTGCACTGTAGCAGAGCCCCACAGTCCATCCACTGCTTAGCCCCATGGATTCTGCCCCTGTTCTGAGAACATGCAAGGGAGTTTGACCTTCCCCAATGCCACAGCTGCAACTGTTGGTACCAGGGTGCCCAGGGATCCAAAGCTCTGAGGATTTTATGTGTGCCTGAGCAGTAACTCTGCCCACATTCCATATGGCTGTCTGCGTCAGTCTAGAGGCATGGGTAGGGCATGGGTGTCATGGGGGATCTCCTGAGCTCAGGGTTACAAAAGTCTATGGCAGAAGTGTGGCTCCCCAGGGACTCTCACTTACCATTTTCCCATGGTGAGGGACATCTCCTGGGATATCTCCTGGCTCTGTCACTTCTAGGTGAATGATTGTCGTGTCTTGCTCCTCTGTTCTCTGTGGGTTGAGATGTTTCCTTGATGAATCCCAGTGTGTCCAGCTGGATGGTCCAGTTGAAGATCTGGAGTCCACTCGCCACTCCTTCTTCTCTCTGTGAGAGCAGCACACACCAGCTACTTCTAGTCAGTCATCTTGGAAGGAGCTCATCTTTCTTTATTTTTTTATATGCCTATTGTGGAAGAGGTAGAAGAGACATTAAAGATTATCTGAATTGTACTATATTCCCCAAAGATTGTTAATTATTCTCTGGCAAGGCCTTAAATGTAGACACACTTTTTTTTTTTTTTTTTTTTTTGAGACGAGGTCTTGTCTCTACCACCCAGGCTGGAGTGTAGTGGTGTGATCACAGCTCTTTGCAGTCTGGACCTCCCAGGCTCAAGTGGCCCTCCTGCCTCAGCCTCCTGAGTAGCTGGAACTACAGGCTCACACCACCACCCAGCTAATTTTTGTACTTTTTGCAGAGATGAGGTTTTGCCATGTTGCCCAGCCTGGTCTCAAAGTCTTGGACTGAAGCAATCTGCCCACCTCAGTCTCCCAGAGTGCTGAGATTGCAAGCATGAGCCATTGCATTCAGCCAGGCACATCGTCTTAATTTTTTCAAGGGTTGGTTTCAGGCTTTTTAAAGGTACGTTATTTCAGCTTTCCCTTTACACCTACAAGAGACATGACCCTTACTCCTAGGAACTAGGTCTTACTCTTACAATCTGGTTCTACTGGAAATTCTAGCTAAATCTTACTATTCATGAAATTCTCTCCACTACAGCTGGAACCAATGTTATCTTCTATCTTCCTAATACTATGTGGCCTCTTTGATTTCTGCTACGATCTCTAGCTTCTAGCAGCTATTCTATGCTTGCCCTTCTAGAATCTCTTCTTATATATACAAATCTCAGTAGTTGACCAAAAAAAAAAAACCCCAAAATTGGGGGGAACACTTTACGACTCCTTTTTAGTGTCCCCCTCGTTATGGAATCCTGCTTCTCAATTCAACCACTTCAGTACCCTTAAGCTCTAATCCCTATCTCCCCTGCCTAGTGAAATTGCCATTCATCTTGGGTTCTATGTAGCAGCTTAGCAATTGGTAAATGCTCTTGGGGGAAAGATGGAATATGTGTGATCTTAACTTTCTATGTTTTATTCGTTCAAAGACTGTAATCCACATTGGTTGCCTTCCAATGCCTGCAGTCACTGTATATATTTTAGTTGTTATGGCATTAAGGAAAATCTTATATCTAAGCCATTTACTTTAAATGACTGTATTTAAAATCTTAATCTTACATGGTTTAAAAAAAATACGGTGTTCAAGGGAAATGGATAAATACAAAAAAAACCACACAATATATAATGATAAAAATTCTTTGGCATATGACTTGGGGTTTTTATATATTCAATCCAATCTCCAGTTATTTTTATATATTCAGAATTATATGAGAGATTAAAATTCAGAACTATGGAGGACTTCTGCCAAGATGGCTGAAAGGGAGCTTCTCTTGAGTGCAGCTCCCAGCAAGTGAGACACAGAACGAGAGTGATTTCCACATCTCTGAATGAGGTACTGGATTCATTTCAAAGGCACTAGTTGAACAGTGGGATTAACCCTCCCCCACCCAAAAAAAAGGTGGTGAGAGTAGCCGAAGAGGGTGAGCTGAGAAAAGGTAGGGCTCTGCCCCACCCTGGAAGTGCATCTGGCACAGAGAATTGGGGGACTTTACCCCTTTGGTACTCCAATTCAGATACTGTGCTTCACGCTGTGACTTCTGCAGTAGTCGAAGAAAATGCCACCTAGCTGAGAACTGCCCTGAGTTGCTGACTTGGGTGAAAGTCCTGGCCAGCCTGGTGCCACAAATTGTTGGCACAAACCAGGGTGGAGACTTTGACTAACACCAAGAAGGCCTGCGGGATTGAACTGCCCATCCCACAGGAGGGAGAATTGAAAACAGGGAGTCAGATGATAGGGCCAGACAGGTCCCAGCATCACAAGATTCAGCAAGCAGAAGCCCTCTTGCTGGAGAGTTTCGCAGTTAACACATCAGACTGAGCTCCATCTGGGATGAGTGGGCTCAGTGGAGGGAAAAATGCACACCATAAGGAAGGTGGGACTAAACTCACCTGTGTAAACAGAAACCAGGAGATTAATAAAGAGCAGCCTGGCAGAGACAGAGGCAGCCCAGCAGCACCTCCACAGGCAGACAGACAAGTGACAGACTGTCTTAAGCAGCACACTGATACATGTGTAAAAATTTTTTAAAAAGCCTCATATAGGAGAAATAACTCTGACTTTAACAGAAAGGATGTCCACTCAGAGATCCTACCCAAAATCACCAACTTCAAAGATCAAAGATAGATAAATCCATGAACATGAGAAGAAACCAGTGCAAAAAGGATGAAATCATCAAAGTCCAGAATGCCTAACCTCACCTGAAAGATCACAATTCCTTACCAGCAAGGCAACAAAATAGGATGCAGAATGAATCTGACGAACTGACAGAAGCAGGCTTCAGAAGGTGGGTAATAACAAACTTCTCTGAGCTAAAAGATCATGTTCTAACCCAGTGTAAAGAAACTAAGAACCTTGAAAAAAGGATAGACAAAATGCTAACTAACTAGAATAACCAGCCTAGAGAAGAACATAAAAGACTTGATGGAGCTGAAAAACACAGCACAGCACGAGAACTTCGCAAAGCACACACAAGTTTCAATACTTGAATCGATCAGGGAGAAGAAAGGATATCAGAGATGAAGATCAACTCAATGAAATAAAAAGAGAAGGCAAGAAAAGACAAAAAAGAGTGAAAAGAAATGAATAAATCCTCCAAGAAATATGGGATTATGTGAAAAGACCTAATCTATGATTGATTGGTGCCCTTGAAGAGGATGGGGAGAATGAACCCAAGCTGGAAAACACTCTTTGGAATATTATTCAGGAGAACTTCCCCCAACCTAGCAAGGCAGGCCAACATTCAAATACAGGAAATGTAAAGAACACCACAAAGATATTCCTCAAGAAGAGCAACCCCAAGGCACATAATTGTCAGATTCACCAGGGTTGAAATGAAGGAAAAAATGCTAAGGGCAGTCAGAGAGAAAGGTTGGATCACCCACAAGGGGAAGCCCATCAGACTCACAGCAGATCTCTCAGCAGAAACCCTACAAGCCAGAAGAGAGTGGGGGCCAATATTCAACATCCTTAAAGAAAAGAACTTTCAACCTAGAATTTCATATCCAGCCAAACTAAGCTTCACAAGTGAAGGAGAAATAAAATCCTTTATGAACAAGAAATTACTGAGAGATTTCGTTGCCACCAGACCTGCCTTACACGAGCTCCTGAAGGAAGCACTAAACATGGAAAGGAACAAGCAGTATCAGCCACTGCAAAAGTGAATTAAGTGGTAAAGACCAACAATGCAATGAAGAAACTACGTCAACCAATGGGCAAAACAAACAACCAATAACAAAATGGCAGGATCAAATTCACACATAACAATATTAACATTAAATGTAAATGGCCAAAATGCCCCAATCTAAAGACATAATCTGGCAAACTGGATAAAAAGTCAAGATCCATTGGTGTGCTGTATTCAGGAGTCCCTTCTCACATGCAAAGACACACATAGACTCAAAAAAGTGGTGGAAGAAGATCTACCAAGCAAATGGAGAGCAAAAAAAAAGCAGGAGTTGCAATCCTAGTCTCTGATAAAATGGACTTTAAACCAAAAAAAGCAGGAATTGCAATCCTAGTCTCTGATAAAATGGACTTTAAACCAACAAATATCAGAAGAGACAAAGAAGGGCATTACAAAATCATAAAAGAATCAATACAACAGGCAGAGCTAACTATTCTAAATATATATGCACCCAATACAGGAGCACCCAGATACATAAAGCAAGTTCTTAATGACTTACAAAGAGACTTACACTCATGCACAATAATACTGGGAGACTTTAACACTCCACTGTCAATATTAGACAAATCAACAAGACAGAAAATCAACCAGTATATCCAGGACTTGAACACAAATCTGGACCAAGCAAACCTAATAGACATCTGCAGAACTCTCTACCCCAAAGCCACAGAATATACATTCTACTTAGCACCACGTTGCACTTACTCTAAAATTGACCACATAATTGGAAGTAAATCACTCCTCAGCAAATGCAAAAGAACAGAAATCATAACAGTCTCTCAGACCACAGTGCAATCAAATTAGAACCCAGGATTAAGAAACTAATTCAAGACTGTACAACTTCATGGAAACTGAACAACTAGCTCCTGAATGTCAACTGGATAAACAATGAAATGAAGGCAGAAATAAAGATGTTCTTTGAAATCAGTGAGAACAAGGACACAATGTACCAGAATCTCTGGGACACATTCAAAGTAGTGTCTAGAGGAAAATTTATAGCAATAAATGCCCACATGAGAAGCAAAGAAAGATCTAAAATCAACACCCTATTGTCAAAATTGAAAGAGCTAGAGGAGCAAGATCAAAAGAACTCAAAAGCTAGCAGAAGACAAGAAATAACTAAGATCAGAGTAGAACAGAAGGAGACAGAGACACAAAAAAACCCTTCAAAAAGTCAATAAATCCAGGGGCTGGTTTTTGAAAAGATCAACAAAACAGACCACTAGCCAGGTTAATAAAAAAGAAAAGAGAGAAGCAGCAAATATCATGCAATAAAAAACGGTAAAGGGTGTATCATCACTGATTCCACAGAAATACAAACTACCATCAAAGATTACTACAAACAACTCTATGCAAATAAACCAGTAAACCTGATAGAAATGGATAAATTCATGGACACTTGCACCCTCCCAAGACTAAATGAGGAAGAAGTTGAAACCCTGAATAGACCAATAACAAGGGCTGAAGTTGAGGCAGCAATTAGTAGCCTACCAACCAAAAAAAAATTCAGGTCCAGATGTGTTCACAGCCAAATCCTACCAGACTTACAGAGAGAAGCTGGTACCATTCCCTCTGAAACTATTCCAAACAGTACAAAAAGAGAGTATCCTCCCTAACTCATTTTATGAGACCAACATCATCCTGATACCAAAACCAGGCAGAAACTCAACAAAGAAAGAAAACTTCAGGTCAATCTCCATGATGAACATAGATGCAAAAATCTTCAATAAAATACTGGCAAACCAATTGCAACAGCATATCAAAAAGCTTATCCATCAATACCAAGTAGGCTGTGTTCTGGGGATGCAAGGCTGGTTCAACATACGCAAGTCTGTAAACGTAGTCCATCACATAAATAGAACCAAAGACAAAAACACATGATTATCTCAATAGATGCAGAGAAGGCCTTCAAAAAAATTCAACAGTCTTTTATGCTAAAAACTATCAAGAAACTAGGTATCCATGGAACATATCTCAAAATAATAAAAGCTATTTACAACAAACCCACAGCCAATATCATACTGAATGGGCAAAAACTGGAAGCATTCCCTTTGAAATCTGGCACTAGACAAGGATGCCCTCTCTCACCACTCCTATTCAATATAGTATTGGAAGTCAGTGCCAGAGCAATCAGGCAAGAAAAAGAAATAAAGGGCATTCCATTTGGGAAGGAGGAAGTCAAATTGTCTCTCTTTGCAGACAACATGATTGTATATTTAGAAGACCCCATCATCTCAGCCCAAAATCTCCTGAAACTGATAAGCAATTTCAGCAAAGTCTCAGGATACAAAATCAATGTGCAGAAATCACAAGCATTCCTATATACCAATAACAGACAAACAGAGAGCCAAATCAAGAGTCAACTCCCCATTCACAATTGCTACAAAGAGAATAAAATACCTGGGAATACAACTAACAAAGGATGTAAAGGACCTCTTCAAGCAGAACTACAAAATACTGCTCAAGGAAATAAGAGAGGACACAAACAGATGGAGAAATATTCCATGTTCATGGCTAGGAAGAATCAATATTGTGAAATGGCCATACTTGCCCAGAGGAATTTATAGATTCAACACTATCCCCATCAAACTTCCAATGACCTTCTTCACAGAACTGGAAAAACCACTTTAAACTTCATATGGGCCCAAAAGAGAGCCCACATAGCCAAGACAATGCTAAGCAAAAAGAACAAAGCTGGAGACATCAAGCTGCCTGACTTCAAACTATACTACAAGGTTACAATAATCAAAACATCATGGTACTGGTACCAAAAACAGCGACATGGACCAATGGAACAGAACAGATGCCTCAGAAGCAATACCACACATCTACAACCATCTGATCTTTGACAAACCTGACAAAAACAAGCAACGGGGAAAGGATTCCCTGTTTAATAAATGGTGTTGGGAAAATTGGCTAACAATGTGCAGAAAGCAGAAACTGGACGCCTTCCTGACACCGTACACTAAAATTAACTCCAGATGGATTAAAGATTTAAACATAAGACCTAACACCATAAAAACCCTGAAAGAAAACATAGGCAAAACCATTCAGGACACAGGCATAGGCAAGGACTTCATGACTAAAACACCAAAAGCAAAGGCAACAAAAGCCAAATAGACAAATGGGATCTAATTAAACTGCATAGCTTCTGTACAGGGAAAGAAACAATCATTAGAGTGAACCAGCAACCAAAAGAATGGTAAAAAATTTTTGCAATCTACCCCTCTGACAAAGGGCTAATATCCAGAATCTACAAAGAACTAAAACAAATTTACAAGAAAAAACAAACCCATCAAAAAGTGGTCAAAGGATATGAAGACACTTTACAAAAGAAGACATATATTAGGCCAACAAACATGAAAAAATGCTCGTCATCACTGGTCATTAGAGAAATGCAAATCAAAACCACATTGAGATATCATCTCACACCAGTTAGAATGACAATCATCAAAAAGTCTGGAGACAGATGCCAGAGAGGATGTGGAAAAATAGGAACACTTTTACACTGTTGGTGGGAGTGTAAACTAGTTCAACCATTGTGGAAGACAGTGTGGCACTTCCTCAAGGACCTAGAAATAGAAATTCCATTTGACCCAGCAATCCCATTACTGGGTATATATCCAAAGGATTATAAATCATTATATTATAAAGACACATGCACATGTTTGTTCACTGCAGCACTGTTCACAATAGCAAAGACCTGGAACCAACCCAAATGCCTATCAATGATAGACTGGGC
The DNA here is from genome assembly GCA_036589455.1 of Ateles fusciceps. Classification (NCBI taxonomy): domain Eukaryota; kingdom Metazoa; phylum Chordata; class Mammalia; order Primates; family Atelidae; genus Ateles; species Ateles fusciceps. The sequence continues at coordinate 1,111,820 of JAZHEH010000804.1, read as the reverse complement.
AAGGAATATGTGGCACATATACATCATGTAATACTATGCAGCCATAAAATTGATGAGTTCATGTCCTTTGTAGGGACATGGATGAATCTAGAAACCCTCATTCTCAGCAAACTGACACAAGAAGAGAAAATAGAGCACTGCATGTTGTCACTCATGGGCAGATGTTGAACAACGAGAACACGTGGATACAGGGGGAAGCATCACACCCTGGAATCTGTTGGGGGGGCCTAACTGAGGGACAGCAGGGGGTTGGGAAAGGTGAGGAGGGGTAATGTGGGGAGAAATGCCAGATATAGGAGGTGGGGGGGATGGAGGTAGCAAACTACCTTGCCATGCATGTACCTATGCAACAATCCTGCATGATCTGCACATTTACTCCAGAACCTAAATTACAATTAAAAAAAATTCAGAACTATGACTCTAAGGTTATATAAACCTTCAATAAAATTAAATAATATCTAGTAGATTATATTTATTAAGCTATACATGCGTCTCACTGGTACTATATTAGAGAAGGTCTTTAAAGAAAAATATATTTTAAAAAGATAACTATCTTTGTTTTTGGAAACTGACAATATGAGTCAGTGTCTCTTGCTCCTCTAAGGCATGCATACATCAACCCAGGATTTTTACTCTCACCACTCAGTACTATGAGACATTACCCCACAATGCTCTGATGAAGAAATATAAAACATGTTTCTATTTTGAAGGGAGAAAACAAAACTCAAAGGAGCTAATTTGCTTATGCACAATATCACATGTAGTTAGTAATGAATAAAATACTAAACCATGTATGTTTAAAATTTTTCATTATAGCACTCTTTTTAATATGCAAACTGCTTATATTTAACAGTTGTTTTATGTTTTTGTCTGTGTGTGTGCTTGTGGTGTGTGTGTGAAAGAGAGATAGAGATACACAAAACACACAGAGATATTAAGTTGAGAAATACAAGGCTTTATGATTAACCAGATAACTTGAGAAAATTATCTAAGCAGTAGATCCCCCAAGGATTGTAGGAGACTTTTGAGTCTCTGGCCCCCAGTCTAAGTAGGAGTTCCAGAATGTTGCTTCAGGAAACTTCCATAAGAAGAAAGCCTGCAGTTGTAAAGGACTGAGGTTTGTTTTTAATAAATGGAATTACCTCCTCAATTATGAACTAGTTTTTTTTTCTTTGTGCTATTGCGAACTTGGTACTTTATCCTAATGACAAGAATATCTTGAATAAGGATTTTGTTGTTGCTGTTGTTGTTTTTGACTCATTTTTTTCTCCTGGAAGCATAAATGAGCTAGAAAATAATCCGAACTTAGGATTCAGCCTAATTCAAGACCTAAATTTCCTAACTCTTTGGTTTTACATTGGATATTTTCAGCATGAAGATTACTGAGTATGTACTATATTAGTGTGCTTAAGGTGGCAATAGTGATAGAGCAAATTTAAATTTGTCTAAAGCTTGATTTACAAACAAAAATATATTTTTGGATATAATTTAATGATTCCTTTAAAATATGCATATCTTCTCTCCCTTTTCCCCCCACCCTGAAATTATAGATTCCCTTTATAGCAGCAGAATACATGAGGCAGCACAAAACATGTCAGTCTGTGTGTGCATAACCACATATACATTTATTTTTTCCATTCTATATTGGTGAGTTGAAACAATCCTGCTGCTATATCTCCTGGGGAAGACTTCTGTATTTTTTGGTAGGTGCTTACAAAATGAATAGATTTCAATGTTCAAACGTTGGCTTTGCAGCTGTGGCATGCCACCTTTTTTAAAAAAGGAAAAAAAGAACTGCCTTTATTTTTTCTGGAAGGAAAATGCCACCTGTCACAGAGTTCTGCAGCCCCCGTTCATATTTTTACAAATACTTTTCATTTAGTTTTCCTTTTCCTAATGAAAGGTCTAAAACTGTTGAAAATGTAAGTAGTGCAGCAGGAAATAAAAGGAAGATTAACTGTAAGAAACGAAAAAAAAGGATATTTTTTAAAAAGTATTTACATTGAATAATCAAAATTTTTACAGGCAGGATCAATATTGAAATTTGTCTCATTTTCTTGTTTTACACATAACGAAACTGAGGCTTTTATCAGTTCAATATTACACAACTAATTAGTAATGAAAATAAAGCTAAGACTCATTTCTACTAATCTCATTGACATTGTTCTTTAAATATCAAATCTGTATAAAAAGGTCATGTCCCAATCTCTTTCATTTTAATAAATAAAATTACTTTCTCTTCCCTACAAAATAACTTTGAACATTTTGCTGTATTAATCAATTATATTGTGTTTTATTCTGGTAGAGTTTAGTTACTTGTCTGTAATAAACTAAGCATTTCAGAAATATATTCTATACAAATATATTAGAAACTGTGAAAAGACAGGGTCATGTTGGCCTTTTATTTTAATCTATTATATAACCAACATGTGCCTAGAACACAGAATATGCACATTAAATATATGTGAAATATAAATGTATTTAATAATTAAACACATAATAAATTCTGATGAAAACTTAACTGAAATATGCAACCTGACTTACACAGGCTTACACTTCATTGAGGAACACAAAACATTTAAGAACTAAATATCACACAAAATTTCATAAAACTAATTTACAAACACACCATTTATGTGAAAGTTAAAATAATACTGAGTTGAAGAAGGAGATTTCCAAAGTATCTACCTGTAACCATAATTTTATATCCTTATGAATGAACTATTATTAAATAGGTCCAGTTACTTGGAACTGTTGACTATTGACTGCATAACACATTTTACATTATCTTAGTTCTTACAAAATTAATATGTTATCTGAAGTTATGACTATTTGTTAAAAGTGTTTCAAGGGAGCATATAAAGTTTTTGCAATATGGCATAATTTTGATTCACATGAAATTGATGAATAATTGATGAATAAATATACATATCCAAGTCACTTCTGGGGACTCAAAGAGAAATTCTGTTAATATACTAAAGTTGATCATATGTGGTAAACAACTGAAAAGGAGGAATTAGAATGATTTCAGCTTAAATCCTGGGAACTCTAGATGTTAACATGAGGATCAGATTTGAATGAGGTATCTTTGTTGGTTTCAGATTAATTCTTCAATAATAGATCTATCACCAAAAGGGTATAAAATATCCGTTATTTAAATCTGGTCATATGCCACATTCTCTATGTTATATCACACTTCCTGAACTGATCTTAGTAACTATCAAGTTTACTCTACTAATTGTCCATCTGCATAGACTGAGGAAGGGAGGTGAGGGAATTTGCCAAAGGTAAATATCAAGTCAATACGAATAGTGGGCAGCAAGACCAGGATAAAAACGCAAATCTACTCTATCTCAGATGAATATTGTTTCTAAGTCATATCGTTTAACTTGTTTGGAGATACTGGATTGACTTGGAAACTAATGATTCAAATTAAGTTGAATAGCCATGATAGTGAAGATAAAAGTTCCATAGATGATTGATGATTGGTAGTACTACATATATATATATGTATACTATATATACTATTGCATACAACTACATGTACTGTATATATGTAGTACTATACTGTTACATACAACATAATGACTCAGAAACATAATGGTTCAAATTAAGTTGAATAGCCATGATAGTGAAGATAAGGTCCATGAATGATTGGCAGTACTACATAAACTATTACATATAACTACATGTACTATATATGTAGTACCACCAATATTCCATGGAACTTTATATGTGTATGTGTATATATATATAAAGTTCTGTGTTTGTGAACTATATATATGAAGTGTGTGTTTGTGTGTGTGAGATACACAGTTTTTTCCCCAGCTCTGAGTGTGTATCTGTACAGGTGTGTATATAGAGTGTATATATAGAGTGTATATATATATATATATATATACATGTATATACGTGCACACACCATATATACATAGGGTACATATACACACACACACACACCTTATTGAGATATAATCCATATACCACACAATTCATACAATTAAATGGTATTTTTCAGTAGTTTTTAGTATCTATAACTTTTATTTATTTATTTACTTTTTTGAGACAGTGTCTCACTCTGTCACTCAGGCTGGAGTGCAGTGGCACAATCTTGGCTTATTGCATCCTCTGCCTCCCGGGTTCAAGCAATTCTCCGGCCTCAGCCTCCCCCAGTAGCTGGGACTACAGGCATGTGCTGCCATGCCTGAATACTTTATTTTTTTGGTTTTACTAGATACAGGTGTTTCACCATGTTTCCCAGGCTGGTCTCAAACTCCTGCGCTCAGGCGATCCACCCACCTCGGCCTCCCAAAGGGCTAGGATTACACGCATGAGTATGTTCTCAGAGGTGTTCAAACAAAATCAAAATCAATTTTATCATATTTTGTCACCCAAAAAATAAACCTTCTACACATTAGCAGTGATTCCCCATTTAACACTCAACATCTTCTCCAGTCCTAGACAAGAGGAAATGTACTTCCTGCCTTATATGTTTCCTTTCTGGATATTTCATATGAATAGAATCTTACAATATATGCTCCTTTGCAACTGGCTTCTTTCATTAGCATAATGTTTTCAAGCTTCATCTATGTTGTAACATGCATCCGTACTTCATTTCCTTTTATTGAATAATATTCCGTTGTATGGATATACCACATTTTTAATCAGTTGTTCAGTTGATAAATATTTGAGCTGTTTCAACATTTTGGCTATTATAAGTAATGCTGTTATGAATATTCATATACAAGTTTTTGTCGTAACTTGCGTTTCTATTCCTATTGAGAACAGATATTTAGAAGTGGAATTGCTGATATATGAGGTAATTGTATTTTTAATATTTGCAGAATTGTCAGACTTTTCCAAAGTGATTGAATCTTTTTATATCTCTACCAGCAGTATATGAGAGTTCCAATTTTGTACATCATCTCCAGTACATTTATTATTTGTCTTTTTGATTATATCCATTCTAGTATGCACAAAGTGATATCTCACTGTGGTTTTCATTTCCATTACTCTGATGGCTACTATTGTGGAACACTTTTTCATTTGCTTTTTGACTGTTGGTATATCTCATTGAGGAAATATTCAGATCTTTTGCCTATTTTTAAATTTGATTATATATCTATTTTTTATTGAGTTGTAAGTTACTTATATATTCTAGATACAAATCCCTTATCAGATACAGGATTTGCAAGTATTTTCTCCCATTCTCTTGTGTTTTTCACTTTTGAGATTTTGTCATTTGGAGCACAAGATGACACCTACTTTTACAAGTTTCATTTTATACACAATCTATATAAATGAATAAAAGATGCTATGGGAGTGAAATAGGCTGCATTTCTCCTATAGAATTGACAGGTGAGAACTAAGAATTTCATGGCACTCAGATCAGAACACAAAAGTTAATAGTCATTCATCACAGAACATGGATGTGATGATCTTCAAAATTAATACAGTATAATCTATTATGGCTAAAGTGTAGAATAATATTTCAAACCTAGAAATTTATGTGTACATTTATGATTAATATATGATACAGTAAATATATATGTGTGTGTACACACACACACACACACACACCGAGTTGACCATAAACCCACATAGTATTAATTGAAAATTAGCTAACACAAAGAGATGAAGGACTGATAACACACAGCAAGGAGCCGCATATATCTCTGTGAGAGATAATCTCACTAGGTGTCTTTGTCAAGATCAAAACAATTTTATGCAGTCAAGAAAGTTCTTTACTAAAAATTAAAGTCTATTTATTTGCTTGTTTTCTAGGTTTAAGTAATGTCTTTTCTTTTCCAGTTCTGACTTATTTGAGTGCAAGTACTTCAGTATTCAATTTGAAAGAGTGGAAATAAACCAGGAGAGAATAAAGGACAAGAAAGCCTTGATGTCTTATCCTTTTAAGGTGCCTTTATTCTCTCAGCTTTATTATTATTAGAGGCATGTGGATCTAAATTTAAATAACAAGGTAGTTAGGTTCCAGCTAATTGTCAGAGACTACTATCTTGAATTAATTGCTTCTAATATTGATTGATATTCAGCTTAGAGAAAGAAATATGTAAAGAAGTATATGTTGTCCATTACTTTTCTCATATAAAATATATAATTTGATTAACTCCTACTAACCAAGATCAGGTTATTCAGAATACAATTCATTGGCAGGCACATAATTTTTTTCACTGAATTGCATCTTTGAAGTATCATGCCTACATTGAGGGTTATTAGAAGACAGGCCTAATATGTGTTTCTGTATGTGTCCTGGAAAGACCTTTAAGTAGTGATGTGCTGGTCAACATTTGACAACTAGCTTTCTAGGGGACAAAATCCCTTCTATGTAGCATTTACCAATTCCCATGGTGTAAATTCTTCCACAGTGGCTGATTTCAAAATATCAATGTGACCTCACTGGACTCAAGGTTGAGAAGACATGTTCACAAATCCATCACATTGCTTGGTTTAAGTTAGAGCAAATCAGATCCTGAATATCATTACCTGCAGAAGTAAGCATACTTCTCTAGAATCATGGTTTCTTTGACCTTGTAGATAACAGTAACTTGCATCCTGGATCAAATTTTATTTTTTGTATTTGTGCTACAAAGCTTAGAGCCAAACTGAAAGCTAATTTAAAATAATATATGTATGTTTTCATGTCTTGATTGCCTCATTCTTAGGTCCATTTGATCTTAATCCTTGTGTTTTTTTTTTGTTTTTTTAGTTTAGTTTTGTTTTCAAAGACAGAGTCTCACTCTGTAGCCCAGGGTGGATTACAGTGACATGATCATGTCTCACTACACCCTCAAACTCCTGGGCTTGAGCAATCCTCCTGCCTCAGGCTCCCGAGTAGCTGGGACTATAGTTATGCCCCACCATGCCTGGCCTTACTTGCTTTCATTCCTAAAGTTCATTCCATTTTTTAAAATTTATAAGCTATGTCAATTATTTTCTGGAATGAGTCATAATAGACTTACATAAATAAATGAATAATCCTTGGACAACCTCAGACACAGAGTGGTAATTAAAAATGAAGTACTAAAAAATCTCATGGCTGAAAGTGAAAGAAAAGAGGTTGCATATTAACTCCACTTCCACCTAGGCAGGAACAACTTGCTTCCCTCTCTGGCCCTCAGTATTCTTACCTATGTAATTAGGTATGCCAGGATAAGCTCTAATGTTATTTAAATTATCCATAGTTTTGTGACTTCAAAAGCCACTGGTTCCTTGTAAAACTAGATTGCATTGACATTTAACACAGTTCAAATAAACTGTAGTTTCACACTATGTTCAAATGATTTTAATGTACACAATTTTAACTTTTGCAGACTGCTACTGGCTCACTGGCAAACTTGTAGGTACATATTATTAGCTTTTTATAAAATGACATTTCATCTGTAGGCAAAGTTAAAAATTTAGAATTTTATGCATGAAAAGATTGATAGCTGGCACAATTATTAATTTCTGCAGGCTTCCTGTTGGTGGTATATGATTTGGAAAAGACATTTGCATGTACAGTCTAATAAAAAATGATTCTATCCTGTCGGTTAATTTTGGAAAGCAAAATACTTTAAGCAACTCTACTTATAGGCCTAGTTCCCAGGGATATGTTAGCAATTCATATGAGCAGATGGCTATGGCATGGTAGAAAGTGTTCTGGGATTGTCAGAACTTGTACTTGAATTCCAGCTATGCTTTTATAACCACTTGACCTTGGAGAAGGTATGAAATAAACTAAGCCTTAATTTTATATTGTAAAATGGGCAAATCCATTCCATTTTCAGGACTGATTTCGAGATCCAATGAATTAATAGAGTTAATATTCTTAGCACAGTTCTAACTTGGCAAATGCAGATATTTGTGACAATCCCCTCACTAGTCTTTTCATATGTTCTTTAGTGCAGAATTGTTCAGTCATATTCAAGGGCTTATTTTAAATCAAATGGAAAGGAAATCAATTGTTTCTTCCCAAATTCCTTAGTGCATGACTTCTCTCATTACAACAAATTTAGGTAAAACATTCCAGTGATAGCTATCTCAATGAAGAAAAAAAAATCTAAATAATTGTTAAGCAAGGCCTACAAATATTCTAAATTAAAAAGACTGCTTAGTTCTGTTTTTTTCTACTGCTTAACTACATAAAAATCACATTTTTAATAATCTCACTTCTGGACAATATAGTGACCTACCTCAAAATTTGAAAATAATTACCTTATATTTTGATTCCATATTGTAAGACATAATATAGATGTTCTTAGAAGTTAGATACAGAGAAAAAGAATGAAAGCAAATCCTTTGTAAATATTTGTGATTCATAAGTTCAAAATAAATCTTACCCCCTTGGAAGATACTGTCATCACCTTATTTTTAAAATGTGTTGCAGAAGGAAAGTGTCAGATAGTGAACTTGTGATAATATCATTTAAATGTATTTATGGGACATAAAATATGCCTAATAAAAAAACTAAAGTCACTGGAGGATTTTTACTTTCAGTTAGAAGCAGTTGAATTTAAATTCCAGGTAAAGAAAGTATGAACAATGCAATATTTGTCAGCTATAGGGCCATGATAATTAAGTTTAAATTTGATGTATCATATGTCTGTTTCAAAAAATACAACATAGAAATTACCATGAACTATATGGTGTGTGTGTGCCAGAGGTGGAGGAGGGACTCTGGGAAAAGGGTGGATTGTGGAATAATATTAAAACACAATGAAGTATATTTCTATAAATATAAATAAAATTTAGGAATTTAGAGGGCTAATCACCCCTTTATCTTACAGTATAATGTATGTTAGCATGTAAGACTATTTACATATGGACTTTATAGCTCATAATTATTATTACTAATAGTATATTCATAGTAACATCTATAAATTACTAATGCAAAATAGAATGTTTTAAAACTCTCAATAGCCATTACGCCTGTTTCCAAATACATATTCATATATTTGATCCCTGATTATCAACCTGAGAGTCTGAGTACCCTTCAATGTATAGAGAAAGGAGCAAAATGCTCCCTTCTTTCCCATGTTTTTAGGTTTACTTGAGCCTCTGACCAGATACCAGTCTACTGGTGCTTTAAGGTTATGGGGTTCCTGGGGTATTACCTGGTTTATTTCAGCTAAGGATGCATATCGTTCTGTATCTCCCACATACCCAGGAACACAGCCAGAAATGGTATGGAATGCAGGGGAACTATGTGTTCACTTGTGGGTCTCTGCATCCTAACCTCTGCCTCCTGGGTAGGAGCAATTCTTCTGCCTCAGCCTCGCGAGTAGCTGGGATTATAGGGGTGCGCCACCCTGCCCAGCTAATATTTTGTATTTTTTGTAAAGACAGATTTTTGACATGTTGGCTGGACTGGTCTTGAATTACTGACCTCAGGTGATCCACCCACCTTGGCCTCCCAGAGTGCTGGGATTACAGGTATGAGCCACCGCACCCAGCCTAAATTTTTTTAAAAAAAGATTGGAGAAGACAGCACCTTACTTTTCTTATCTCTGTGATGATGTCTGTAAGATCTATTTACAAGCTGTACAAAGGCAAAAATATATCATTATTAAATGTTTATACCATATAGCCCAAAATTCGTATGTGACTTTATGTACCAATGTGTTTATTATTTGATGAGCTTGTCTCAGTGCCAGCTGTCACTAAAAGAATGAGAAAAGAGGAAATGGGTAGGAGACAATTGAGGGCTTCACATTTAACAATTGTTTCCATCTGCTTTCAGAACAATTTTTCTCAAAGAGAATGTGAAGACTAGAAAATAACTGGCAAATAATTTCTTTTCTGTTTATTTTGTCTGTTTGATCACAAACAAGAGCAGGGCATGTGAAATACCTTCTACCAGTGGTTACATAATTGAATAGTCAGCTATTCAAAAAAGCATGAAATACTGATTTGAAAGACACTTTTCACCAGGCACTGTTCTAGACACTAGAAAGATGGTAAAAAAATAAGGTAGACACATGTTCTGCTTTCATGGAGTTAACATTCTAGTGGGATATACAGCTATGCAGCTGAACTTTGAATTGAGAGAACCTTCTACAGTATGTCCCTTGCTGAATTTAAGTACGTTTTACTAAAAAGTATGTTTGGTTAAAACTCTGTGACATGGTTTGGATTCGTGTCTCCACCCAAATCTCATGTCGAATTGTAATCCTCAGTGTTGGAGGAGAGGCCTGGTAGGAGGTGGTTAGATCATAGGGGTGGATTTCCCTGTTGCTATCCTTGTGATAGTGACTGAGTTCTCATGAGATCTGGTCATTTAAAAGTGTGTCTCTCTCTTCCTCTTGCTACTGCCATATAAGACGTGCCTCCTTACTGTTCGCTTTCTCTGTGATTGTAAGAACTAATGCCAATCCTACTGAAACTATTCTGAAAAATAAAGGAAGAGAGAATACTTCCAAATTTATTCTACAAGGCCAGTATTACCCTCATACAAAACTAGACAAACACAAAAAAGGAAAACTAGTGGCAAATATATAAGTATTGATGCAAAAATCCTCAACAAAATACTATCAAACTGAATTCATAAACATAGAAAGGTCATTTATCATGACCGTGTGGGATTTATACCTATGATGTAAGGATGGTTCAACGTACATAAATCAATTGATACATCATATCACCAGAACGATGGATAAAAAACATATGAGTATTTCAATTGATGCTGAAAAACATTGGATAAAATTCAGTGATAAAAACCCTCAAAAAAACTGGGTATAAAAATATTTCAACTTAATAAAAGCCACTTATGACAGACTGGCATCGTATTGAAAGGAGAGAAACTGAAAGTTTTTCCCCCTAAGATCTGAAACATGACAAAGATGCCCACTTTCACAACTGTTTTTCAACATAGTACTGGATGTTCTAGCTGGAGGAATCAGACAACGGAAAGAAATAAAGGACATCTAAATGGGATAGGAAGAAGTCAAATTATCCTTGTTTTTAAATGATATGATCTTATATTTGGAAAAACCTAAAGACTTCATAAAAAACATATTGGAGCTGACAAACATATTCAGTAAATTTGCAGGATACAAAATCAACATATAAAAATCAGTAACATTTCTATATGCCAACAGTAATCAATCTGAAAAGAAATAAAAAAAGTAATCCCATTTACAATAGCCACATAAAAATTAAATACCTAGAAATCATTTTAAACAAAGGGTGAAAGATCTCTGCAATAAAAACTATAAAACAGTGATGAAAGAAATTGAAGGGGAAACAAAAAAATTGACAGGTTCCATGTTCATGGATTACAAGCATAATATCTTGTTAAAATATTCATACTACCCAAACCAGTCTACAGATTCAATTCAATCCCTATGGCATTCTTCACAGAAATAGAAAAAAAATCCTAAAATTTATATGGAATCCCAAGTTCTCAGTATGGCCAATGCTATCCTAAGCAAAAAGAACAAAATTGGAGGAATCACATTACCTGATTTCAACATATACTACAGAGCTATAGTAAACAAAACAGCATGGTACTGGTATAAAAACAGAAACATAGACCATGGAACAGATAGAGAACTCAGAATCAAATCCACACACCTACCGTAAACTCATTTTTGACAAGGTTGCCAAGTACATACAGTGGGAAAACTACAATCTTTTCAATAAATGGTGCTAGGAAAACTTGATATCCATAAGCAAAAGAATGACACTAAATCCCTATCCCTCACCATGTACAAAAATCAAATCAAAATGAATTAAAAACTTAAACCTAAGACCTCCAACTATGAAACTACTACAAGAAAACACTGGGAGGGCCAGGCATGGTGGCTCCTGCCTGTAATCCCAGCACTTTGGGAGGCAGACGCAGAAGAATTCCTTGAACCTAAGAGTTCAAGACCAGCCTGGGAAATATGGTGAGATTATTGTCTCTACAAAATACAAAAATTAGCTGGGCATGGTGGCATGTGACTTTAGTCTCAACTACTCAGAAGTCTGAGGAGGGAGGATTGCTTAAGCCTGGGAGATCAATACTGCAGTGAGCTATGATTCTACCACTGCACTCCTGCCTGGGCAACAGAGCAAGACCTTAACAAGAAAAAACAAAAGGAAGGGAAGGGAAGAAAAGAAGAAAAGAAAAGAAAATATTGAGGAAAGTTTTCAGGACATTCATCTGGGCAAACATTTCTTGAACAAATCCCCCACAAGCACAGGGAACCAAAGGAAAAATAAACAAATGGGATCACACCACATTGAAAAGCTTCTGCACAGCAAAGGATACAATCAACAAAGTGAAGAGACAACCCACAGAATGGAAGAAAATATTCACAAACTATCCATCTGACAAGGGATTAATAACCAGGATATATAAAGAGGTCAAATAATGCTATAGGTAAACATCTAATAAACATCTAATAATTAGATCAAAAATGGCAAAAGATTCAAGTAGACATTTCTTAGAAGAAAACATACAAATGACAAACAGGCATATACAAAGGTGCTCAACCTCATTGATCAGAGAGAATTCAATCAAAACTACAATGAGATATTTTAATCCAGTTAAAATGACTTATATCCAAAAGATGAGCCATAACAAATGCTGGCAAGGATGGAGAGAAAAGGGAACCCCCATACACTGTTAGTGGGAGTGTCAATTAAAACAACCACTATGGAGAACAGTTTGGAGGTTCCTCAAAAAACTAAATATAGAGCTGCCATATGATCTAACAATCACACTGGTGGGCATAGACTCCAAAGAAAAATCAGTATATCAAAGAGATGTCTGCACTCCCATATTTCTTATAGCACTGTTTACAATAGCTAAGATTTGGAAGCAACCTAAGTGTCCATTAAAAGATGAAAATACAAAGAAAATGTGGTACATTAACACAATAGAGGACTAGTTCACCACAAAAAAGAATGAAATCCAGTCATTTGTAACAACATGGATGGAACTAGAGATCATTATGTTAAATGAAATAAGCCATACTTAGAAAGACAAACATCACATGTTCTCACTTATTTGGAGATATAAAAATCAAAGCAATTGAACTCAAGGACATAAAGAGTAGAGGATGGTGAACAGAGGCTGGGAAGGATAGTGGGTAGTTTGGGGGGTGGTAGAGATGGTTGATGGGTACAAAAATAATAGAAAGAATGAATAAAACCCAAGATTTGATAGAAAAACAGGATGACTATCATCAATATTAAATTGTATATTTCATAATAACTGGAGGTTGCAAGCCAAGATGGCCAAGAGGAGGTAACACTGGAATGCAGCTCCCAGCGAATGAGACACAGAGGGCTAGAGGACTTCACAATTCCAAGCGAGGTGCTGGGTTCATTTCAGTGGGACTGGTAGGACACTAAAAATAGCCCAGGGAAGTAGCTGAAGCAGGGCAAGGGCTGTGAAGGGAGGCAAACTGAGACAGGGCAAAGCGCGTACCCACCTGGAACGTGCAGCCAGCTCGGCAGGTTGGGGTCTTCACTGCCTCAGTGCTCCAATTTGGATCCTGTGCTTTCCTCATCCCTCCTGCAACCCACATCCATGAGAGCCCTGCCAGATTGAGGGGTACCGTGCATTGTCAATGCAAATCTGAGTGATGGCTCCCGACTTGTACCATAAGTTGTTGGCACGGACCTGGGCAGAAGTTTGGACTAATGCCAGCAGGACAGAACTACCTGTCCCACAGAAAGAGGCAGAGTTGAAAGCAGGGAAACAGGCCATAAGATCTGGCAGGACTCACCCCTGCAAAACTCAAAGTGAAGCCCACACACTAGAGATCTTGGCAGCGAATACACCAGTTTGACCCCAACCAGGAAGATTGAGCTCTGGGAAGGAGAGATGCCATTGGGAAGGCAGGGCTAATCTCACCTGCAAACAAACTCCAGGAGAGGACCACCTATCCAGCAACCTGACTAAATCTGAGGCAGCCCAGCAGCACCTCTACAGACCAAAAAAGATACAGCTCCAACCTCAACAGAAAGGATTCCACTCACAGATTCCTCCCAAAATCACCAACTTCAAAGATCAAAGGGAGATAAATCCATGAAGATGGGAAGAAACCAGCACAAAAAGGATGAAAGCACCCAAAACCAGAATGCCTCTCCTCCTCCAAAGGATCACAACTCCTCACTAGCAAGGGAACAAAACAAGACAGATTGAGCTTGACAAATTGACAGAAGCAGGCTTCAGAAGGTGGGTAATAACAAACTTCTCTGAGTTAAAAGAACATGTTCTAACCCAATGCAAAGAAACTAAAAACCTTGAAAAAAGTTTAGACAAAGTGCTAACTAGAATAACCAGCTTAGAGAAGAAATTAAATGACGTGATGGAGCTGAAAAACACAGCACGAGACTTCACAAGGCATAACAAGTTTCAACAGCCTAATCCATCAAGCAGAAGAAAGGATGTCAGAGATAGAAGATCAAATCAATGAAATAAATGAGAAGGCAAGCTTAGAGAAAAAAGAGTGAAAAGAAATGAACAAAGCCTCCAAGAACTATGGGATTATGTGAAAACACCTAATCTACACTTAATTGGCATACCTGAATGCGATAGGGAGAATGAATCCAAGCTGGAAAACACTCTTCAGGATATTATCCAAGATAACTTCCCCAACCTAACAAGGCAGACCAAAATTCAAATCAAGGAAATACAGAGACCACCACAAAGATACTCCTAAAGAAGAGCAATCCCAAGGCACATAGTCATCAGATTCACTAGGGTTGAAATGCAGGAAAAAACCCTCAGGGCAGCCAAAGAGAAAAGTCAAGTCACTCACAAAGGGAAGACCATAAGATACACAGCAGATCTGTTGGCAGAAACTCTACAAGCTAGAAGGGAGTGGGGGCCAATATTCAACATCCTTAAAGAAAAGAACTTTCGGGAGGAGGATCCAAGATGGCCGATTAGGAGCAGCTGAGGATTGCAGCTCCCAGTGAAAGCGCGGAGGGTGAGTGGACGCCGCATTGCCAGATGGATTTTTATTGCCCACAGACCAGGAGATTCCCAGGGGAAGGAGACCCACGGGTCGCCAGCACGGCTGGTTTGGCCAGCGCAGCTGTTTTTGCCGGCGCGACTGTTTTTGCCGGCGCGACTGTTTTCGCCGGCGCTGCTGTTTTGAGCGGAGTCACAGCGCAGCGGATCCCCCATACAAAATACGTGGGTCTGGGTGCCGTTTTAGCTGGCAATTGGAGCTCTGGGAAGGCAGAGCCGCCTATTCATCTGACTAAAAAAGGGGACTGAAACAGGCAGCCAGGCCAGGAGATTTCCCGGGCAAAAAAACGCCACGAATCTCAGTGCCCGCGGTGTCAGCTGACACAATGGGTCGCCGCACGGGAAATCACACAGATCCCGGCGCCTTTTCAACAGGTGGCTGGAACACTTGGGAGACTCTGAGGCAGGGAGCCAGGTGATCAGGCTCGGCTGGTCCCACCCCCCACAAAAAAACAGCCATCGGAAATGCTCTGGATCGAGAGTTTCACAGCAAGCACAGCTGAGCCCGGGACGGCCCAGCTCTGTGGGGGAGGGGCGTCCACCATTACTGAGGCAGTCTGCCGCTACAGAGGTAGTTTGCCATTGCCAAGGCAGTTCTCACTACACCGGTATAAACAGGACTACAGGGAAGTTCATATGGCAGCGGGGTGGATCCCACAGCAGCTCAGCAAAGCCTCTGTAGGCATACAGTGACTAGGCTGCCTCATCGCTGGGCAAGGCAGCCCTGAGAAAAAGGCAGCAGCACCAGGGAAACTCATAAAGCCCTAACTCCCCCGGGACAGAGCACATGGGGAAAAAAGGGGTTTATGAGTTCTGCTGCAGCAGACTTAAACGTACCTGCCTAGCAACTCTGAATGAACAACGGAGCTCACAGCTCAGCACTTGAGCTCCTATAAAGGACACTCTGTCTCCTCAAGCAGCTCCCTGACCCCCGCATATCCAACGAGTCACCTCACAAAGGAGTGCTCAGATGGATATCTGGTGGGTATTCTTCTGGGACAAAGAGAGCAGAAGAAGAGACTGGCAGCAACCTTACTGTTCTGCAGCTGCTGCAGGTGATCCCCCAGGCAAGCAGGGCCGGGAGTGGACCTCAGCAGTCCTACAGCAGAGGGGCCAGACTGTTAGAAGGAAAACTAAGAAACAGAAATAAATAACTTCATCATCAACAAATGGGACGTCCACTGAGAGACCCCATCTGAAAATCACCAACCACAAAGACCACACATAGATAAATCCACAAAGATGGGAAGAAACCAGCACAAAAAGGTGGAAAACACCCAAAACCAGAACGCCTCTCCTCCTACAAGGGATCACAACTCCTCACCAGCAAGGGAACAAGGCTGGATGGACAATGAGTGTGATGAAATGACTGAATCAGGCTTCAGAAGGTGTGTAGTAAGAAACTTCTGTGAGCTAAAAGAACATGTTCTAACCCAATGCAAAGAAACTAAGAACCTTGAAAAAAGATTTGACGAACTGCTAATGAGAATAACCAACTTAGAGAGGAATGTAAGTGAATTGATGGAGCTAAAAAAACACAACACAAGAACTTTGCGAAGCATACACAAGTTTCAACAGCCGAATTGACCAAGCAGAAGAAAAGATATCAGAGGTCGAAGATCAACTCAATGAAATAAAACGAGAAGGAAAGAGTAGAGAAAAAAGGGTAAAAAGGAATGAACAAAGTCTCCAAGAAATATGGGACTATGTAAAAAGACCTAATCTGCGTTTGATAGGTGTACCCGAATGTGACGGAGAGAATGAATCCAAGCTGGAAAATACTCTTCAGGATATTATCCAGGAGAACTTCCCCCAACATAGGAAGGCAGGCCAATATTCAAGTCCAGGAAATACAAAGAACACCACAAAGATATTCCTCAAGAAGAGCAACCCCAAGGCACATAATTGTCAGATTCACCAGGGTTGAAATGAAGGAGAAAATGCTAAGGGCAGCCAGAGACAAAGGTCGGGTTACCCACAAAGGGAAGCCCATCAGACTCACAGCAGATCTCTCAGCAGAAACCCTACAAGCCAGAAGAGAGTGGGGGCCAATATTCAACATCCTTAAAGAAAAGAACTTTCAACCCAGAATTTCATATCCAGCCAAACTGAGCTTCATAAGTGAAGGAAAAATAAAATCCTTTGCGAACAAGCAAGTACTCAGAGATTTCATCACCACCAGGCCTGCTTTACAAGAGCTCCTGAAAGAGGCACTAAACATAGAAAGGAACAACCAGTACCAGCCACTCCAAAAACATACCAAACAGTAAAGACCATCAACACAATGAAGAAACTGCATCAACTAACGGGCAAAACAGCCACCTAGCATCAAAATGGCAGGATCAAATTCACACATAACAATATTAACCCTAAATGTAAATGGACTAAATGCCCCAATTAAAAGACATAGACTGGCAAACTGGATAAAAAGCCAAAACCCATCAGTGTGCTGTATCCAGGAAACCCATCTCACATGCAGAGATACACAAAGGCTCAAAATAAAGGGATGGAGGAAGATTTACCAAGCAAATGGAGAGCAAAAAAAAGCAGGAGTTGCAATTCTCATCTCTGATAAAATAGACTTTAAACCAACAAAGATCAAAAGAGACAAAGAAGGACATTACATAATGGTAAAAGGATCAATGCAACAAGAAGAGCTAATGATCCTAAATATATATGCACCCAATACAGGAGCACCCAGATACATAAGGCAAGTTCTTAATGACTTACAAAGAGACTTAGACTCCCACACAATAATAGTGGGAGACTTGAACACCCCCGTTGTCAATGTTAGACAGATCAATGAGACAGAAAATTAACAAGGATATCCAGGACTTGAACTCAGACCTGGATCAAGCAAACCTAATAGACATTTACAGAACTCTCCACCCAAAATCCACATAATATACATTCTTCTCAGCACCACATGACACCTACTCTAAAACTGACCACATAATTGGAAGTAAATCACTCCTCAGCAAATGCAAAAGAACGGAAATCATAACAAACAGTCTCTCAGACCACAGTGCAATCAAGTTAGAACTCAGAATTCAGAAACTAACTCAGAACCGCACAGCTTCATGGAAACTGAACAACTGGCTCTTGAATGTTGACTGGATAAACAATGAAATGAAGGCAGAAATAAAGATGTTCTTTGAAACCAACGAGAACCAAGACACAACATACTAGAATCTCTGGGACACATTTAAAGCAGTCTCTAGAGGAAAGTATATAGCAATAAATGCCCACATGAGAAGCAAGGAGAGATCTAAAATTGACACCCTATCATCAAAATTGAAAGAGCTAGAGGAACAAGATCAAAAAACTCAAAACCTAGCAGAAGACAAGAAATAACTAAGATCAGAGCAGAACTGAAGGAGATAGAGACACGAAAAACTCTTCAAAAAATCAATAAATCCAGGAGCTGGTTTTTTGAAAAGGTCAACAAAATAGACAGACCACTAGCCAGATTAATAAAAAAGAAAAGAGAAAATAATCAAATAAATGCAATAAAAAACGATAAAGGGGATATCACCACAGATTCCACAGAAATTCAAACCATCATCAGAGATTATTACAAACAACTCTATGCACATAAACTAGTAAACCTGGAAGAAATGGATAAATTCCTGGACACATGCATCCTCCCAAGCCTAAACCAGGAAGAAGTCGAAACCCTGAATAGACCAATAACAAGGTCTGAAGTTGAGGCAGCAATTAAGAGTCTACCACCCAAAAAAAGCCCAGGTCCAGATGGGTTCACAGCCGAATTCTACCAGACGTACAAAGAGGAGCTGGTACCATTCCTTCTGAAACTATTCCAAACAATCCAAAAGAGGGAATCCTTCCCAAATCATTTTATGGGACCAACATGATCCTGATACCAAAACCTGGCAGAGACTCAGCAAGAAAAGAAAACTTCAGGCCAATATCCATGATGAACATAGATGCAAAAATCTTCAATAAAATACTGGCAAACCGATTGCAACATCACATCAAAAAGCTTATCCACCATGATCAAGTAGGCTTCATCCCGGGGATGCAAGGCTGGTTCAACATACACAAATCTATAAACATAATCCACCACATAAACAGAACCAAAGACAAAAACCACATGATAATCTCAATTGATGCAGAGAAGGCCTTTGACAAAATTCAACAGCCCTTTATGCTAAAAACTCTCAATAAACTAGGTATTGATGGAACGTATCTCAAAATGATAAAAGCTATTTACGACAAACCAACAGCTAATATCATACTGAATGGGCAAAAACTAGATGCATTCCCTTTGAAATCTGACACTAGACAAGGATGTCCTCTCTCACCACTCCTATTCAATATAGTACTGGAAGTTCTAGCCAGAGCAATCAGGCAAGAAAAAGAAATAAAGGGTATTCAAATAGGAAAGGAGGAAGTCAAATTGCTCTCTATTTGCAGACGATATGATTGTATATCTAGAAGACCCCATCGTCTCAGCCCAAAATCTCCTGAGACTGATAAGCGACTTCAGCAAAGTCTCAGGATATAAAATCAATGGGCAAAAATCACAAGCATTCCTATACACCAATAACAGACTTAAAGACAGCCAAATCAAGAACCAACTGCCATTCACAATCGCTACAAAGAGAATAAAATATCTAGGAATACAACTAACAAGGAACGTAAAGGACCTCTTCAAGGAGAACTACAAATCACTGCTCAATGAAATAAGAGAGGACACAAACAGATGGAGAAATATTCCATGTTCATGGCTAGGAAGAATCAATATTGTCAAAATGGCCATACTGCCCAGAGTAATTTACAGATTCAACGCTATCCCTATCAAGCTACAAATGACCGTCTTTGAAGAACTGGAAAAAACCACCTTAAACTTCATATGGAACCAAAAGAGAGCCCGCATAGCCAAGTCAATTCTAAGCAAAAAGAACAAAGCTGGAGGCATCACACTCCCGGACTTCAAACTATACTACAAAGCTACAGTAATCAAAACAGCATGGTACTGGTACCACAACAGAGATATAGACCAATGGAACAGAACAGAGGCCTCCGACGAAACACAACACATCTACAACCACCCAATCTTTGACAAACCTGACAAAAACAAACAATGTGGAAGCGAGTCCCTGTTTAATAAATGGTGTTGGGAAAACTGGCTAGCCATGTGCAGAAAGCAGAAGCTGGACCCCTTCCTGACACCTTACACTAAAATTAACTCCAGATGGATTAAAGACTTAAACATAAGACCTAACACCATAAAAACCCTAGAAGAAAATCTAGGCAAAACCATTCACGACATAGGCATAGGCAAGGACTTCATGACCAAAACACCAAAAGCAGTGGCAACAAAAGCCAAAATAGACAAATGGGACCTAATCAAACTCCACAGCTTCTGCACAGCAAAAGAAACAGTCATTAGAGTGAATCGGCAACCAACAGAATGGGAAAAAATGTTTGCAGTCTACCCATCTGACAAAGGGCTGATAACCAGAATCTAGAAAGCACTGAAACAGATTTACAAGAAAAAACAAACAAGCCCATTCAAAAGTGGGCGAAGGATATGAACAGACACTTTGCAAAAGAAGATATACATGAAGCCAACAAACATATGAAAAAATGCTCATCATCACTGGTCATTAGAGAAATGCAAATCAAAACTACATTGAGATACCATCTCATGCCAGTTAGATTGGCAATCATTAAAAAATCTGGAGACAACAGATGCTGGAGAGGATGTGGAGAAATAGGAACGCTTTTACACTGTTGGTGGGAGTGTAAATTAGTTCAACCATTGTGGAAGACGGTGTGGCGATTCCTCAAGGACCTAGAAATAGAAATTCCATTTGATCCAGCAATCCCATTACTGGGTATATATCCAAAAGACTATAAATCATTCTACTATAAGGACACATGCACACGAATGTTCATTGCAGCACAGTTTACAATAGCAAAGACCTGGAACCAACCCAAATGCCCATCGATGATAGACTGGACAGGGAAAAATGTGGCACATATACACCATGGAATATTATGCAGCCATCAAAAACGATGAGTTCATGTCCTTTGTAGGGACATGGATGAACCTGGAAACCATCATTCTCAGCAAACTGACACAAGAACAGAAAATCAAACACCGCATGTTCTCACACATAGGCGGGTGTTGAACAATGCAAACACATGGACACAGGGAGGGGAGTATCACACACTGGGGTCTGTCGGGGAAAAGGGGAGGGACAGTGGGTGGGGAGTTGGGGAGGGATAGCATGGGGAGAAATGCCAGATATAGGTGATGGGGAGGAAGGCAGCAAATCACACTGCCATGTGTGTACCTATGCAACAATCTTCCATGTTCTTCACATGTACCCCCAAACCTAAAATGCAATAAAAGAATATATTTTAAAAAAACATAAAAAAAAAAAAAAGAAAAGAACTTTCAGGGCCGGGTGTGGTGGCTCATGCCTATAATCCCAGCACTTTGGGAGGTGGAGGTGTGTGGATCATGAGGTCAAGAGATCGAGACCATCCTGGTCAACATGGTGAAACCCCGTCTCTACTAAAAATATGAAAAATTAGCTGGGCATGGTGGCGCATGCCTGTAGTCCCAGCTACTTGGAAGGCTGAGGCAGGAGAATTGCTTGAACCCAGGAGGCGGAGGTTGCGGTGTGCTGAGATTGCACCATTGCACTCCAGCCTGGGTAACAAGAGCGAAACTCTGTCTCAAAAAAAAAAAGAAAAGAACTTTCAACCCAGAATTTTATATATGGTCAAACTAAGCTTCATAAGTGAAGGAGAAATAAAATCCTTTATGGACAAGCAATTGTTGAGAGATTTTGTCACTACAAGACCTGACTTATAAGAGCTCCTGAAGGAAGTACTAAACATGGAAAGGAACAACCAGTACCAGCCACTGCAAAAAAGTACCAAAAGGTAAAGAACACCACCACAATGAAGAAACTGCATCAACTAATGGGCAAAATAACCAGCCAGTAACAAAATGGCAGGATCAAATTCAAACATAACAATATTAACATTGACTGTAAATGGCCAAAATGCCCCAATCAAAAGATGCAGAGTGGCAAACTGAATAAAAAGTCAAGAACCATTGGTGTGCTGTATCAGAAGACCCATCTCATGTGCAAAGTCTCACATAGACTCAAAATAAAGGAATGGAAGAAGATTTACCAAGTAAATGGAGAGTAAAGGGAAAAAAAAGCAGGGGTAGGAATCCCAGTCTCTAATAAAATGGACTTTAAACCAACAAAGATCAAAAAGAGACAATGAAGGGCATTTTATAATGGTAAAAGTATCAATGCAACAAGAATGGCTAACTATCCTAAATATATATGCACCCAATACAGGAGCACCCAGATACATAAAGCAAGTTCTTAATGACCTACGAAGAGACTTAGACTCCCACACAATAATAGTGGGGGGACTCTAACACTCCACTGACAATATTAGACAGATCAATGAGACAGAAAGTCAACAAGGATATCCAGGACTTGAATGCAGATCTGGACCAAGCAGACCTAATAAACATTTACATAACACTCCACCCCAAATCCACAGAATACACATTCTTCTCAGCACCACATCACACCTACTCTAAAACTGACCACATAATTGGAAATAAATCAGTCCTCAGCAAATGCAAAAGAACGGAAATCATAACAAACAGTCTCTCAGACCACAGCACAACCAAATTAGAACTCAGGATTAAGAAAAGCACTCAAAACCACACAATCACATGGAAACTGAACAACTTGCTCCTGAATGACAAATGGATAAACAATGAAGGCAGAAATAAAAATGTTCTTTAAAACCAATGAGAACAAAGACATAACGTACTAGAATCTCTGGGACACATTTAAAGCAGTGTCTAGAGGGAAACTTATAGCAATAAATGTCCACATGAGAAAAGAGGAAAGATCTAAAATCAACACCCTATCATCAAAATTGAAAGAGCTAGAGGAGCAAGATCAAAAAAACTCAAAAGCAAGCAGAAGACCTGAAATATCTAAGATCAGAGCAGAACTGAAGGAGATAGAGACACAAAAAACCCTTCAAAAAATCGATAAAGCCAGGAGCTGGTTTTTTTTGAAAAGATCAATAAAGTAGATGGATGACTAGCTAGGCTAATAAAAAAGAAAAGAGAGAACAATCAAATAGATGCAATACAAAATGATAAAGGGGATATCACCACCCATTCCTCAGACAAACAAACTACCATCAGAGATTACTACAAACAGCTCTATGCACATAAACTTAGTAAACCTGGAAGAAATGGATAAGTTCCTGGACACTTGCACACTCCCAAAACTAAGCCAGGAAAAATTTGAAACCCTGAATAGACTAATAACAAGATCTGAAGTCAAGGCAGCAATTAATAGCCTACCCATGAAAAAAAGTCCAGGTCCAGATGGGTTCACAGCCGAATTCTACCACACGTACAAAGAAGAGATGGTACCATTCCTGTTGAAACTATTCCAAACAATACAAAAGAGGGAATCCTCCCCTAAATCTTTCTATGAGACCAACATCATCCTGATACCAAAACCAGGCAGAGACGCAACTAAAAAGAAAACTACTGGCCAATATACATGATGAACGTTGATGCAAAAATCTAATAAAACAATGGCAAACTGATTGCAACAACACATCAAAAAGCTTATCCACCACTACAAAGTAGGCTTCATTCTGGGGATACAAGGCTGGTTCAACATATGCAAGTCTATAAACGTAATCTACCACATAAACAGAACCAAAGACAAAAACCACATGATTATCTCAATAGATGCATAGAAGACCTTTGACAAAATTCAACAGCCCTTTATGCTAAAAACTCTAAATAAACTAGGTATCAGTGAAACATATCTCAAAATAATAAAAGCTATTTACAACAAACCCACAGCCAATATCATACTGAACAGGCAAAAACTAGAAGCATTCCCTTTAAAAACTGGCACTAGGCAAGGATGCCCCTTCTCAACACTCCCATTCAATATAGTACTGGAAGTTCTAGCCAGAGCAAATTAGGCAAGAAAAAGAAATAAAGGGCATTCAATTAGGAAAAGAGGAAGTCAAATTGTCCCTATTTGCAGACTACATAATCATATATTTAGAACACCCCATTGTCTCAGCCCAAAACCCCCTAAAGCTGATAAGCAACTTCAGCAAAGACTCAGGATACAAAATCAATGTGCAGAAATCACAAGCATTCCTATATACCAATAACAGACAAACAGAGAGCCAAATCATGAGCAAACTCCCATTTACAATTGCTAGAAAGAGAATAAAATACCTAGGAATACAACTGACAAAGCATGTAAAACATCTCTTCAAGGAGAACTACAAACAACTGATCAAGGAAATAAGAGAGGACATAAACAGATGGAGAAACATTCCATGCTCATGGTTAGGAAGAATCAATATCGTGAAAATGGCCATACTGCCCCAAACTAATTTATAGATTCAATGCTATCCCTATCAAGCTACCACTGACTTTCTTCACAGAACTGGAAAAAAAACACTTTAAACATCATATGGAAACAAAAGAGAGCTGGCATAGCCAAGACAATCCCAAGCAAAGAGAACACAGCTGGAGGCATCACGCTACCTGACTTCAAACTATACTACAAGGCTATAGTAATCAAAACAGCATGGTACTGGTACCAAAACAGAGATATAGACCAATGGAACAGAACAGAGGCCTCGGAAACAATGCCACACATCTACAGCCATCTGATCTTTGACAAACTGGACAAAAACAAGCAATGGGGGAAAGGATTCCCCTGTTTAATAAATGGTGTTGGGAAAACTGGCTAGCCACAGGCTGGAAGCTGAAATTGGACCCCTTCCTTACACTTTATACAAAAATTAACTCCTGATGGATTAAAGATTTAAACATAAGAACTAACACCATAAAAATCCTAGAAGAAAACCTAGGCAACACCATTCAGGACATAGGCACAGCCAAGGACTTCATGACTAAAACACCAAAAGCAATGGAAACAAAAGCCAAAATAGACAAATGGGATCTAATTAAACTTAAGAGTTTCTGCACAGCAAAAGAAACTATCATTAGAGTGAACCCACAGCCAACAGAATGGGAAAAAATTTTTGCAAGCTACCCATCTGACAAAGGGCTAATATCCAGAATCTACAAAGAACTAAAACAGATGTACAAGAAAAAAAAAACCATTCAAAAGTGGGCGAAGGATACAAACAAACATTTTTCAAAAGTAGACATTTATGTGAGCCAACAAACATTGAAAAAATGCTCATCATCATTTGTCATTGGAGAAATGCAAATCAAAACCACATTGAGATACTGTCTCATGCCAGTTAGAATGGTGATCATTAAACAATCTGGAGACAACAGATGCTGGAGAGGATGTGGAGAAATAGGAACACTTTTACACTGTTGGTGGGAGTGTAAATTAGTTCAACCATTATGGAAGACAGTGTGGTGATTCCTCAAGGATCTAGAAATAGAAATTCCATTTGATCCAGCAATCCCATTACTGGGTATATACACAAAGGATTATAAATCATTCTATTATAAAGACACATGCAAATGTATGTTCCTTGAAGTGCTGTTTACAATAGCAAAGACCTGGAACCAACCCAAATGCCCATAAATGATAGACTGGACAAGGAAAATGTGGCACATATACACCATGGAATACTATGCAGCCATAAAAAAACAATGAATTCGTGTCCTTTGTAGAGACATGGATGAATCTAGAAACCACCATTCTCAGCAAACTTACACAAGAACAGAAAACAAAACGCCACATTTTTTGACTCATAGGTGAGTGATGGACAAGGAGAACACTTGAGCACAGGGAAGGGAACAACACTCACTGGGCTAGGTGGGGGATTGGGGGAGGGGAGGGGAGGGACAGCATGTGGGTGGGGAGGATGGGAAGGGATAACGCTGGGAGAAATGCCTGATGTAGGTGACAAGGAGGAGGGTGACGGAGACAGCAACTCATCAGGCATGTATGTACCTATGCAACAATCCTGCAGGATGCAGGATATGTACATGTACCCCAGAGCCCAAAGTACAATAAAAAATAAAAAAGAATAACTAAAAGAATTTAATTGGATTGTTTGTAACCCAAAGGATAAATGCTTGAAGGGATGGGTATCCCATTCTCCATGATGTGATTATTACACATTGCATACCTGTATCAAAATATTACATGTATCCCACAAATATATACACTTATCATGGACACACAAAAATTAAAAATAAATCTTAAAGTGCATACAACAGTATCTGACACATAGCAAACAACTTGTGAATTCTAGCTATTGTCCTATTATTACTTTAAAGTATAATGATTATAGATTTTTATTTATTTTCCTCTGTTAATAAATTAGTCATATTTCATTGTAAGTCAGAGAGACGTGGATTTGTATATTATATCATCTCATGCAATATGGCATTCTGAAAATGTGGTACTAAAATGTATAGGCAAATAATCTACCTGGGCCTCATATTTATTATTATTGCATAGGTAATAATATTCATTAAGCAAGATAAAACAACCATAATGGAAAGCAATTACAGATAATGAGATAATTAAGGGCATATTTATTTTGAGCCACCTGAGGCATTGTAGAGAGATTTAATAGTTGGATAGTGGGTCTTGAACTTAAGAAAAAGACTTAAGGTGTAAGACTAGAAATACTAGCTAAATTCTCTGCCAATTTCTTGATCTAGGACATGGTTATTCATTTCTGAATCTCAGTTTTATACTCTTAAAAATAAATGGAACTGATGACTAACAAAATACTGTATGTAAAGCTGGCTAGCACTGCACCAGAGCTTTTAGTTATATCCTTTGTCTTTCTTTCCATTTAACTCCTCCTCTTCTCTTTCCCATATGCTATAGTGTAAACAACATAGGTATTGGTGACAAAAATAATTTGTTTTAAATCCTGATAGAATTATTAATAATGTAACCTTGAATATATTACTTAAACTCCATGAAATTTTGTTTTATCATCAACTATTAAGTAAGCATGTAACTGTGTGTTGGTTTTGCCAAGATTAAGTAAATATTTAATTATTGTTTATAATTTAATTTATTACTATGATTTTAGAAATATGCCAGGAAAATACAAGGTGATTGTACAATGGTAGCTTTTTCTTTTTTTCTTTTTATCATTTCTATTTTCTATATGTATTTTTCTTATTTATTTTTAATTACCTTGAGAAAATGTAAAATAAATACACTTCAGGATTCTACATAAGATCTTGATTTTAGTGTTTGTCTGTTATATACTTTTGTGTGGGCTTTCTATTATTGGTGCTGGCAAAGCTTGTCCAAAAGTGTCTTTCTACTAGTAAATGAAGGCAACAAAAAATGTCATGCATGACTCACTTGGCTGACACACTTTATTTGTTGGAGTAAAAAGAAAAACTCGTTAGCAAGATTAAAATGCTGATTAGAGTGAAATCTAAGGATTTCTGAATTCCCAATTAATGTGATCCTTTCTTTAACTGCCTCCAAGCTTTGAAGACCACAAAATGTACTTTAAAAAGCAGTCATACCAAGTAATTATTTTATTTTAATATTGATGAATAATGATATTTCTAATATCAAATACATCAGGAAAATTCATTTTTATTTTTATTCAACAACCCATTCTGTTAAGCTTTTTATTTTTCTTCAATTATAGAGCATAAATAATATCTTCCCTTGGTTACCTCTTTGGATTACTGGAATGATGAAATAATCTATATATAATTATAAAACTCATAAATTAGTAAGTTGTTGCTAGTAATACTCCAACAAAATATGAAAATAGAAGCAACTAACACATTAAAAGTTAACAAGTTATTTTTTTGTATAGCTGACAAATATCTGTTGTTATTAAATAATGTATATGATCAGGCAGAGTTTTGTATGCTTTTTATAACCCCAAAAGTAAATTTTCCATACAAACTACCAGCTATGTGAGTTTTAGAATATTAAAGATATTCTGGGAAGAAGAAATGTGAATCCTTGTTGAAAAATAAGATTTTTGGCAGGTTGTTGTCAAAAAACTTGAAATTCCAAAGTGTCTACCAGTTGTATAGTACTAAAATAAACCTATCCTTGTTTTTTTCAAAATTTTATCAATAACCATGCAGCTGGAAACTGCACAAGCTAAATTAAATCAACATATTGGAAGAAAAGGAGTTGATGATGGCAGTAATCACTGAGTATTTAAGTGATGTAAGGGCTGAGAAGTAAATAAAAAGCGTGGGAGGGTGGGAGAGAAAAAATAAATCATAGACAGCAGATAGTTTATAACTAGGGCAAGCCAGTAGCTTCAATGAACATTTTCTATAAAATACCATGACAAGTGATGCTTAAAATATTGTGCATGCAATTAATTATTGCTGCTTCTCTTTACCCAGTGGATAATATACTGAATTTGAAATTTTATTATTTCAAACTACTAGATTTTGTACATAATTATGACAAATTCTTTTAAGGTTTTCATGAGATGTCAGTACTAGCTATGATCAATAGCTATAAAATGACTGCAGTATAGGTTGGTTTCAAGTTTAATTTCTAAAATAGCCAATGTGTTCAAGAATTATTTATTATTAAATTCTAAGGCAATTACTTATTAATCATTAAAAATAAAAAATAATCTGCATGTTCAACTCAAGAAGCTAGAGAAGAGAAAATATTATTATTATTTTTTGAGACAGAATCTTATTCTGTTGCCCAGGCTAGAGTACAGTGGTGCAATCTTAGCTCACTGCAGCCTCCACCTCCTGGGCTCAAGTGATTCTTCTGCCTTAGCCTCAGGAGTAGCTGGGACTACAGATTCATGCCACCACAGATTCACACCCAGCTAATTTTTGTGTTTGTAGTAGAGACGGGGTTTCACTATGTTGGCCAGGCTGGTCTCGAACTCCTGACCTCAAGTGATCCACCCCCCTCAGCCTCCCAAAGTATGAGGATTAAAGGCATGAGCCGCCATGCCTGGTGGAGAAAAGATTTTTTTAATTAAGAAATTTAGTAACATTAGTAAATAAGATATTTCTAAATAATATACAAGGAAATAAGTGAAGCACAAAATGAACTAGAAAATCCTTGTAATCTCAAAGTTTCTGTGGTACAACAAAGCAGTGCTTTGTAATAAATGTAGATAAATTTAAACACTTTTAAATGCAAAGCAAACCCTAAATACATAGAAAAAGAATAAGAATAGTGCTAATTAAGAAATGTGGTTCCATGAAAGAATAATAACATTGATAAACTCATAGCTGGATAGATCAGAAATTACCAGTTTTATTAATGAAAGAGTGAACATTATATAGAATATCACAGACATTACAATGATATTTACAAATTTGAAAAATAATTATTAGACAATAAATTTAACAACTTAGATTTTAAAAATCCTTAAAAAACACAACATGCAAAACTGACACAATATTAAAGAGAAAATGAAAATATCCATATGTCTCTTAAGGAAATTGAATGTGTTATAAAAGTCCTTTCAATAAAGTAAATTTGAGAAGAGTGGCGCTTCAAGAAGGCTGACTACAGCCATCTGGTATTAGACTCCTCTACAGAGACAAACCAAATAATGAATAGATAATAACACTTTGAATACATCACCTAAGAAAGAATGCTGGAATTAAACAGAGGATGACAGGAAACACCTGAAGTGAAAAAGGAGAGGAAAATGATCTAGTCTACTCAAGCTTTATTGGCTGAAAGACTAAAAAGGCTCCCTAGTGTGGAGAAAGGGTGAGTGACTCCGATAGCAGTCTATATTCCCACCACAGACCCCTGCAATCCCAACTATGGAAGAGTTCCTCAACTTATGATACACATAGGTTTTGAAACTAACATGGAGCACTGCCTGAAGACTGTGCAACAGCATTTTTCCAGAGAAGGAGCACACATTCTTTTGAAATAACCCAATCAGGCAAATATTAAGAGGAATAAAAAGGTGTCTGTGTGACATAAGGAACAACATGAAACAACCAAATATTTGAATTTTCAGAGTCCCAGAAGGCAGAAAGGAAACAAAAGTGGGAGAAACATATTAATTGTAACATTTCCCAAGTCTAGCAAGAGATTTAGACATTCAGATACAGGAAGCTCAGAGATACCCAAACCAATACAATATAAAAAGCTTCTCTTTACCGCACATTGTAGTCAAACTATCAAAAGTGAAAGATGAAGTGAGAATTCTTTTTTAAAATCTACAAGAAAAAGTAAAGTCACTCATAAGGGAACTCCCTTCAGACTAAGTGAGTTTATCAGTAGAAACTTTATAGGCCAGGGGAAAATTAAATGATATATTCTCGGTGCTAAAGAAAGAAAACTGCCAGCAAAGGATACTAGACCCAGCAAAGCTAGTCTTTATAAATGAAGGAAAAATAAAGTTTTTCTCAGACAAGCAAAAGCTGAAGTGATTCATCACCACTATACTGGCCCCAAAAGAAATGCTTGAGGGATCTGTACACGTGGAAGTAAAAGGATATCTATATCACAAAAATACACAAAAGTACAAAATCCACTGATAGAAAAAACACACAAATGAGGAAGAGAAAGGACTCAAATGTTACCAGTACAGAAAAACACCAAACAACAAAAAGAAAAACAACAACAACAATAAGAAAGAAAGGAACTAAAGGACAAACAAGCAGGGATGAAGAAAACAACCAGGTATCAATTAATGAAATGATAAGAAAAAACCCTCACATATCAGTAACAACCTTGAATGTAAATGGAATAAACCTGTCCACTTCAAAGATATAGACTGACTGAATGGATAAAAGAAAAAAGTATGACCCAAATATATGCTGGCTATAAGACACTCATCCTACCTGCAAAGACACATGTAGAATAAAATTAAAGGGATAAAAAAAGAGATTCCATGCTAACAGAAATCAAAAGTGAGCAGGAGTAGCTATACCCGTATCAGATAAAACAGACTTTAAGTCAAAAACAATAAAAAGAAACAAAGAAGGTCATTATATAATGATAAAGAGATCAGTTCAGCAAGAAGATACAATTCTACCTATACAATGAACCCAACACTGGAGTACCCAAATATATAAAGCAAATATTAGATCTAAAGGGAATGATAGACTCTAGTACTGTATGACTATATGTATTTGGGAACTTTACCACCCAACTCTCAGCATTAGAAAGATCACTTAGACAGAAAATTAACAAAGAAATATTGGATTTAAACTGCCCCAAAGGACCTAACAGATAGTTACAGAGCATTTCATTTAACAGCTACATAATACATGCTATTCTCATCAGCATATGGAATATTCTTCAGGATAGTTTACATTTTAGAAGACAAAACAAGTCTCAACAAATTTTTAAAAATCAAAATCACAAGTATCTTTTCAGACCATAATATAATAAAACTAGACATCAGTAACAGGAGGAACTTTGGAAACTATACAAATATATGTAAATTAAAAAACATCCTCCTATATGACCATTGGGTCAAGGAAGAAATGAATGATAAAATTTTTTAAACATTTTTGAAACAAATGAAAACTAAAATACAACATACCAAACCCTATGGGATATAGCAAAAAGCAGCATTTAGAATAATGTTTATAGCAATAAATGTCTACATTTAAAAAAAGTAGAAAGATTTTACATAAACAATCTCACAGTTCTCAAGAAACTACAAAACAAGAAAAAAACAAAGCCAAATAGAAGGAAATAAATAGTAAAGACCAGAGCAGAGTAAATGCAATAGAGACTAAGAAACAACAAATTATCAACAAATGAAAAGTTGAGGTTTTTTAAATATTAAATAAAATTGATAAACTGCTAGCTATACTAACCAAAAAATAAAGACTCAAACAATATCAGAAATGGAAAATGAGACATTATAACTGATGCTACAGAAATACAAAAGATTATCAGAGACTATTATGAACAACTATACACTAACAAACTGGAAAAACTACATGAAATTGATAAATTCTTGGATATATACAACCTACCCAGATTAAACCAAGAAGAAACAGAAAATCTGAACAGAATAATGAGTAATTATATTGAATCAGCAATAAAAATTGCCCCAACAGATAAAAGTCCAGGATCGGATGGCTTCACTGCCAAATTCTACCAACCCTTCAAAGAAGAACTAACATCAATTCTCCTCAAAGTATTTTTTAAAACATGTAGAGGATGGAATTCTCCCAAACTTATTCTAAGAGGCCACCATTACCCTTATACCAAAACCAGACAAAAATACAACCACCACAAACATTACAGGCTAATATTCCTGATCAACATAGACACAAAAATCCTTAAGAAAATATAAGAAAACCAAATCCAGCAGCACATCAGAAAGGTGACACAACAACATCATGCAGAATTTATCCCAGGGATTCAAGGATGGTTGGACCTATGCAAATCAATACATATGATACATCACAACAACAGAATGAAGGACATATATCATATGAACATTTCAACATGATCAGTAAAAGCATTTGACAAAATCCAACATCCGTTCACATTAAAAACTATCAGTAAACTAGAAGAAATGTATTTCAACATAATTAAGGCTATATATGATAAATCCACAGCTAATATCATATTAAATGGTGAAAAGCTGAAAGCCTCTCAATTAAGAACTCAACCAAGATAAAGATGCCCATTTTCACCACTCTACTCAACATAACACTGAAAATCCTAGCTGGACCAATCAGGCAAGAAAATAAATAAAAGGCATCTGAAATGGAAAATGAGAAGTCAAATTGTTCCTCTTTGAGGGTGACAAAAATCTCATATCTAGAAAAATCTAAAGACTCCACCAAAACTCCTGGATTTGATAAACAAATTTGATAAGGTTTCATGATACAAAAATCAACATAGAAAACTCTAGTGTTTCTCATAGAGGAGAGCAACACACACTGGGGCCCGTCAGAGGATGAAGAGTGGGAGGAAGTAGAGGATCAGGAAAAATAACTAATGGGTATTAGGCTTAATACCTGGATAATGAAATAATCTGTGCAAAAAATCCCATGACACAAGTTTTCCTATATAAGAAACCTCCACCTATACCCTTGAACTTAAAAACTAAAAATAAAATAAAACAAAATGAAAAAGAAGCTTAAAAAAGAAAATTTAGTATTGTTTCTATATACCTTAATGAAATAGCTGATAAAAAAATATTAAGAAGGAAATTCCATTTACAATCAACACACATACACAAATGCCTAGGAATAAATTTAACCAATGAGGTGAAAGGTCTCTACAAGCAAAACTGTAAAACTGAAAAATAAAAATAGTTGACGAGAACACAAACAAATGGAAAAACAACCTATACTCATGGATCAGAGGAATTAATGTTATTAAAATGGCAATACTACCAATGAAAGCTATAGATTCAGTTCACTCCCTATCAAAATACCAATGTCATTTTCCCAGAAATAGAAATAACTATCTTCAAATTTGCATGGAACCAAAAAACAGTCTACGTAGCCAAAGAAATCCTGACCAAAAAGAACAAAGCTGGAAGGATCTTACTGATTTCAATATATATTACAAATCTATAGCAACCAAAAAAGCTTAGTGTTCATATAAAAACAGATAGACCAATGTAACAGAATAGAGAAACCAAAACTAAATTCACATATTTACTGTGAACTGATCTTTGACAAAGGTGCCAAAAACATGCAGTGTGCAAAGGATACCCTCTTTAGTAAATGTTGCTGGGAAAATTGGTATCTACATGCAGAAGAAAGAAATTAGACCCATATATCTCACTATATACAAAAAGCAGCTCAAGATGGAATAAAGACTTAAACATAAGACCCGAATTATATAAAACTACTAGAAGAAACAAGAGAAAACACTTTATGACATTGGTCTAAGCAAAGATTCCATGGCTAAAACATCAAAAGCACAGGCAAAAATCCAAAAATATACAAATATACAGATTATATTAAAGTAAAAACTTCTACACAGCTAAGAAAACAATCAACAGAGTGAAGAGACAACCTGTTGAATGGGAGAAAACATTTTCAAATTATTCATTCAACAAAGGACTAATATTCAGAGCATAAAACGGACTCAAGCAACTCAACAGGAAAAAGAACAAGTTATCCCATTAGAAATGGGTAAAGGACATGAACAGGCATTTCTTAAAAGAAGACATACAAATGGCCAGCAGGTATATAAAAAATGCTCAACATCAGTGATTATTAGGGAAATGTAAATCAAAATCACAATAAGCTATCATATTATCTGGCTATTATTTAAAAGACAAAAATAACAGATGCCAGTGAGGATGTGCAGAAAAAGGAACTCTTATACACTACTGGTGGGAATGTATGTTAGTACATCCACTAAGGAAAGCAGTATGCGCATTTAACTATTCATAGAACTTTTGTATAATTATAATCTAGCCATCCTGCTACTGGGTATTTATCCAAAAATAGTAATGAATATTTCAAAAAGACACCTGCATCCTCATGTTTATTGCAGCACTATTCACAACAGCAAATATAAAGAATCAACCTAAGTGTTGAAGAAAATGTGGTATATATACACAGTGTCCATAAAAAAGACTAAAATTATGTCATTTGCAGCAACATGAATGAAACTGGAAGTCATTATGTTAAGTGAAATAAGTCAGGCAGAGAAAAACAAATATCACATATTCTCACTCATATGTGGGAGCTAGTAAAAGTTGATCTTATGAAGATAGAGAGTGAAATTATAGATACTAGATGTTGACCAGGATGTGTGAGTTTGTGGAGTGGGGGGTGAAGAGAAGTTGGTTAATGGGTACAAGGATACAGTTAGATAAAATATATTTTAATGTTCTACATTAGAAGATGGGACAGTAGTTAATACCAATGTATTATATATTTTAAAATAGCTGAAAGAGAGGACTTGAAATGTTCCCAACATGCAGAAATGATATTCGAGGTGATGAATACCCTAAGGATCCTGACTTGATCATCACACATTTTATGCATGTACCAGCATTTCAAATGTACCTCAGAAATCTGTACAAATATTATGTATCAATGAAAAATTTAAAAATATATATTTAAAAACATAAAATTAAAATAAAGCAAATGTCATGCCCTCATGACTTCAATGATACCTCTGCCAACATTCAAAGAGGAAATACCAATGTCGTGTGAACTCTTCCAAGAAACAGAAGTGGAAGGAGGCCTTCTGAACTCATTTTATGAAATCAGCATCACCATAACAGAGGCTGAGTATCCTAATCTGAAAATTCAAACTCCTAAATTCTCTAAAATTTTAATCTTTTTGAGCACCAACATGATGCTCAGAGGAACTGCTCATTGGAACATTTTGGAGTTCAGATTTTTGGATTAAGGATGCTTAACCTAAGGATAATGCAAATATTCCAAAATCCGAAAAAATTTGAAATTCCAAACGCTTCTGGTCGCAAGCATTTTGGATTAGGGATACTCAACCTGTACCAAAATATAACAAAGATGTAGTTTAAAACATACACCAATATCCCTTAATTAATATAGAAAATTATTTAGCAGATATTAGCCAACAATTACAGTAGTATTAAGAAGCTGAGTATACTGTGAACAATCAGCATTAATCTGAATAATTTGGGATTGGTTTTACATTTGAAAATCAGCCATTGCATTTTACCATAAAAGAGAATAAAAGACAAAAACCGTTGCCATTTCAATAGATACTTAAAAAGCATATAACAAAGTTTAACAGATAAAAAACTCTCAGCAAACTAAAAAATATAAGGAGTCTTCCTCAACCTAACAGAAGTCATCTACAAAAGGCCTACAGCTAAATAATAAATATTTGAATATTGCAAAAGGCTGTGATGTACATTTCTACCACTTCGATTCTGCACTGCACTGGCGCTCTTCTCCACTGAAATCAGGAAAGGAAAATATATTAAAAAAATAGTAAAGATATAAAAGGGAGAAGTAAACCATTTATATTTGCAAATGTCATGATTAGTTATATAGCAAATCCTGAGGAATGTATAATAAAACTATGGAACTAATACAGTTATTTAATGAGGTTGCATGATACAAGGTTAATATATACCAGCAGCAAACAAAATGAAGAAAAAAAATGTCATTTAAAATTTTGTCCTTACACATATATGTCATTTAATAAATTTAATAATACATATGCAAACTTCTGCATTAAAACATACAAAACATTGCTGCACGAAATTAAAGACCATCTATGTAAATATCTAAATAACTAGAGTTTTACAAGATTTATGGGTTCGAAGACTCTATTGGTAGGACATCAACTTTACACAAACTGATCCATATATTCAATATAAATTTAATGTAAATCCAAATGCCAGAAGAATTTTTATAGAAATTGACAAGCTAAATGTATACTTTATGTGGAAATGCAAAAATCTAAAATAACCAAAGCTATCTTGAAAAAGAAACCAAAGTTGGAAGATTTATACTTTATGACATCATGAGTTAATATAAAACTACACTAATTAAGACAGTGCAGTACTGGCATAAGTATTGGCACAAAAGTTTGATGTAACAAAATAGAAAGTTAAAACATAAATACACAATTACATAATTTCATGCACAGATAAATATTTATATAGTTTCATTTGACTTATGAACAGGGCATCAAATTAGCTAAAAGGGGAAATAAAAGTTTGTTTTTTCAACATGTTGTGCTAGAAAAAGATGTGTATTCTTGGAGAAAAAAGAAAAAAGAAAAATTTGACTCCTACCTTACATAAAGCAAAACAATTGTTTAGAAATAGAGTGTGAATTAAAAGATAAAAGCAATGAGTATAAGACTTTTAGAGAAAAGAAGTAGCAAATATTTTTATGACTTAGGAGACAAGCTTTTTCACCAATTCACAGAAAGCAATAACTTTAGAATAAAATATATAATAATAAACCAGACTTTGTAAAGAAAAATGTACTCATTAAAAAATATCAGTTAGAAAATCAATGGGTAAGCTCTGGAGAGCAAAGAAAACAATCAACAAAGAGACAACCTACAGAATAGAAAAAAATATTTACAAAACACACATCTGATAAGAGATTAATATCCAAAATATACAAGGAACTCAACTGCATCATAAGAAAATAGACCACTTAAAAAAAAAAACAGATGAAGGACCTGAACACATATTTCTCAAAAAAAGACATACATATAGCCAACAGATATATGAAAAATGTTCAACATCACTTGTCATCAGGGAAACACAAATTAAAACCACAATGAGATATCATTTAATACCTGTCGAAATGGCTTTAATCAAAAACTAAAGACAAGAAGTGTTTTTGAGGATGTAGATAAAATAGAACCCTTGTGCCCTTTTGGTGGGAATGTAAATTAGTATAGGTATTAATAAAAATAGTATGGAAGTTCCTTGAAAAATTCAAAATAGAATTACCATATGATCCAGCAATTCCACTATTGGGTATATATACAAAGGAAATGAAATCATTATTTTAAAGAGATATCTGTCCTTTGGTGTTGATTTCAGCATTATTCACAACAGCTAAGATATGGAACCAACCTAAATGTCCATCAAAAGATGAATGAATAAAGAAAATATGATATATTTACACAATGGAATACTATTCAGCCCTAAGAAAGAAGGAAATTCTGTCATTTGTTTCAACATGGATAATCCTGGAGAACATTATGTTAAGTGAAATAAGCCAAACACAGAAAGACAAATACAGTATGGCATAATCTCACTTATATATGAAATCTTATAAAAGATGAACTCATAGAAGCAGAGCGTGATGGTTACCAGGCACTGGAAGTGGTGTGGGGGGATAGGAGAATGGTCAAAGCATAAAATGTTTCGGTTAGACAGAAGGACTAAATTCAAGAGATCTGTTTTACAACATGATGACTATAGTTAATAATAGTGTATTGTATACTTGAAAACTGTTTAAAAGAGTAGATTTGAAGTGTTCTCAGCACAAAAAAGATAAGTATTTGAGGTAATGCATATATTAATTAGCTTGATTTAGCCATTCCACAATGTATCCATATTTCAAAACATCATGTTGTGCACAATAAATATATACAACTTTTATTTGTCGATTACAAAATTAATATTTTTTAAAATTAGGTGTGGTGATACATGTCTGTAGTCTCAGCTACTGAGGAGCCTGAGGTGGGAGGATCACTTGAGCCCAGGAAGTGAAGGCAGCAGTGAGCTGTGATCGCACCACTGCATACTCCAACCTGGGGGATAGAGCAAGTCCTTGTCTCAAAAAAAGTCTTAATTAATTATTAAAGAAAATAAATGTAAGCCACAGGCTGTGAAAAAACATTCACAAAGCAAATATATGACCAAAATCTGGTCTCCAGAATTTATAAGGAGCTCTACAACTCAATAATAACAATACGAGCCACTAAATTGAAAAAAAAAAAAATAGTGGGCAAAAGATTTGATAGACACTTAGAAAGAGTGGGAAAAAGAGACAGATGAGTTCACATAAAGCACAGGAAAAAGACTCAATATTATT
Organism: Ateles fusciceps; assembly: GCA_036589455.1. Classification (NCBI taxonomy): domain Eukaryota; kingdom Metazoa; phylum Chordata; class Mammalia; order Primates; family Atelidae; genus Ateles; species Ateles fusciceps. Next base: position 1,073,337 of record JAZHEH010000804.1, on the reverse strand, counting down.
TTATAAATGAAAATTATAATGAGATACTACACAATGTATGTCATACTGTATATCAAAAACAATTCAAATAGACCTATTGTAAGGGCCTAACTGGAAATCTTGTAGAAGAAAACACAGGAGAAAATCTTATTATGACTTTGGGTTTGGCAAAGAGAATTTAAATAGGACACAAAAAGAAAAGCTTTAAAAGGAAGCATCTAGTAAATTGGACTTCATCAAAATTTACACTTTTATTCTTCCAGAGTCACTGCTATGAAATACAAAAAGTGAGCCACACCAGGAGTACACACTCCTGAGACCTAAGCCTGACAATGGGCTTGTATTTAGAACATAAAAAGAGCTCTTACAATCAGAAAAAAGAAGGCAACCCTTGAAAGCGAATAAATGAATCATTTCCTCTCTCGAAGGCAAATATTTTGACATTTAATACAAAATTGGCAGAGGGTAAGAAAATGAATAAGCAATTCACACAAATCAGAAACCTTTTTTATTAGCTTTCTGTTGTTTGATGGATGCAACCATCATTAGAGTTCTCTATGGTTCCTAATTATTCTTGGTATTTTCATCTCATCAATAAACTCTGTTTCTTTCAAAATAACATTCTTTTTGGTCATTTCTGCATATCTTTTATTCATCAGATGTTTTTAAAAGATTGCTGGTACCTTTTTATTGTTGATACTCTATAGGTTACCTAAACCTATGAGTTAATAGGTATAGGTAAATGGTGGGATATTCTATGTCATTTTAAGTTATTTTGCCAAGAAGCCCCTTCCCTGAATCACCTGACTGCGGGCTCAGTGTATACTGGGCTGTGTCTGGCCAGGCACATGGGCAGCAAGGGGTGACATGGGCAGACTGCCTGTAATGAGACACCATGGTCAAAATACAAAGGACTGAAATTCAGGCGTGAACACTTTATGCATCTTAGACACAAATACACACTCTGCAAAAAGAGAAGGAATATTTTATATTTCGAAAACTCACAAAGAACAAAATAATCTCTTTTCCTCTTTCAAATCAACAGTGTTTTCCAAGCAACGTTTCCTCTGGGTGCATTCCTAGTTTCATGTCTATAGTCTACTCAGCCTGTCCCTCTCCTGCTGATGTTAGCTGGGAAGGCTTTATCATCTGCCCTGGAGATACAGCCTCTTCAGCATTGAGTTGTAATTGCATAATATGTTTCATAAACACAGGATAAGATTAACTCAAATGCAGCTTTTATTCCTTCCATAGCACATTTAATAAAGAAGTTAGTTAATTTAAATATAATTTATTTTAAATAAATAAATAAGAGGGAAAACAGACAAACGGGGTAATCACATAGTAAGTTCAACTTTTAATTTAATCTAATTGACTGAGAGAATGGTATTCCTTCCCGGGAACTATGAATAATGCTCTCAGGAGACGATTAGGTGCCATCTGATGTCTTCCCACCCCCACCAATTCCAACTCCTTTGATGAAAAATTCATAAATATTGTCTCCATCTATTCACATTTTCACAATTTCTCAAGAGCAAACAGTCTATGCTATGATCATATGTTTATCTAATTCACACCATTTATCTATGCAGGTCTTGTCTCCTCAAGTTAAATTGAAAGGTGGAGATTTTACATTATATAGACTATGTAAGAGTTTTATACCTCAAAAAAGGTATTAAGTAAAAGTCTCTTGAATTAATAATGCTAAATATAGATTGTATTTGTAGATAAAAACCAATTAGAATATTTTCAAGTGATTTCATATGTACCTACGTTTTTACTGTCATTCAATAATTTCTTTATACTCTTCTCTTTAAAAACATGCTCAAATCGTGAAGGCTTATATTACCTTTATGAAGTAACATAATATTTCTAATTGTTCATTGTCATCTTTGATGTATCATTCAATATTAGGTGCATTCTAATTATTATACATCGGTAAAATATATATTTTCATTTCAAAATGAAATGAATTAAAGATGAAAGTTTTCTAGCATTTGAGAATATCTTGTAATAAAAACAAAATGTCTTTTTGGCAAAAAGAAAGGCATTATAGAAATGATTTTAATTCAAAGCCACAAGTGGACATCACCACATATATCATCCAATGTTTTATAAGAAAATATTATAGAAAACTCCAGGCATCCCTTTAAAAACAAGCCTTTTGTAGTCTAGAATAGCAGAACTGCTGAAATTATACAAACACTACTCAACTTTCAGATTTGTAGACAAAGAATAATGGACTTTATATTTTCTAACTCTAGAGAAATAGACAAGTCATACTTAAGAACAATTTCAACAATTTCCATATAACCAAAGTCTGGAATGTATTAGAACAATGTAGTAGGGGATTACTCTAATAAAAAATAATTTTAATATTGAAATAGTAAAAATATTTATTTAAACTACCAAGTGCAGAATTATTATGGCATTGGAATGAATGGATATAACAAAACTTCTACCATGATAAACAAAAATGTTTTGAGTTACATAGTTATTTAGAAATCTAAGTTCACATATATCTATGATTCACATTCCTCTTTGAGCTTCATGTGTTAGAAAATAGCATAGGCTATATTATTCAGATATGAGTGTGAATTCCTGTTTGGCCACTTATTACCTGTGTGATTATTATGAACTAAATGTTTGTGTACCCCCCAAATTCATATGTTGGTATCCTAACCCCAAATGCAATGGTGTTAGGAGGGGGGAACTTTGGAAAAATGATTTGATCATAAGAGAGAGCCCTCATTAATGGGATTAGCATCCTATAAGAAGAGACACAAGATCTTGCTCTCTCTCTCTGCTCTCTCCTGCAGTTGAGAATATGAGAAGATACTGCAAACCAGGAAATGGCCCTCATCAGTGGAATCTCCCAGCACTCTGATCTTGAACTTTATAGCCTCTAGAATTGTAAGAAATAAATGTTTATTAAACCACCCAGTGCATGGTCTTGTTGCTATAGGAGTCCAAACTAAGATAGTAATCCTGAACAGTTTCCTTAACCTCTCTAAGCCTCAATTTCCATATACATTTACTTTCTTTAGGACTTATGTATAAGAAAACCCAGAAGTAAATTTGGCCCAACACTTTATTTATGATGATATATCTTTGTAATTCATAGCCTGTAATTAATTACATTGCAAATTGAGCCAAAAAATTCCTCTGGGAAACAAAAATTATTTTACATAAAAATACAGCATACAGTAAAAGAAAATAGTATGTGCAATGTCATTTGTAATTATAATAATTTAATTGAAGTAAAAACATAGTTCCAAATTTACACATGATTTTTATTTTGATGATTAACTGATATGTATTACATAGCCAGTTTAAATGGAATATTGAAGTAATAGATGGCTAGCCAAATTATCTGAATTCATTAATTAGAAAACATACATATATGAAGAAAACTGTTTTATATATATATATATATATATATATATAATGAAATATAACAGATAAAAAATATGTACTAACCATTCATCTTAAAAAATATTGTCAATAATTTTAAGAATCCTTGATTGCTACTTCTTAATTGTATTCCTCCATTTTCTGCTTTTGTACTAAAATTGATACTGCAATTATATTCTTGCAAATGCCTCCTGATGCTCATTTACATAAGATTTTCTTGAGCACTTTTCTAAGACTGAAAATACTTGATCATAACTATGCATATTTTCCAAATTGCATAGATAAGTCTACATTGTCTTCAAAAGCTTTTACATCAGTCAAAAATTTTACATCCCCAATAGCCATATATAACAATTCCCATTGCTACATGTCTTCACCAACACTTGGTACTTTCCAGATACTCTACTTTCTGTTGAGTATAAAACTATATTGCATTATGGTTTTAATTAGCATTTCCCAGATTACTAATGAGGTTGGCATATTTTCTTATATATATTGATCACTTACATTCTTTCCTCCATGAAATGGCTGTTCATGTCTTTTGTACGTTATATTTTTGTTTTATATTTGTCTTGATTTTTCTATCCTCTTTTTTAATTCTATTAGATTTAGACATATCCTCATTTCTGTGTCATTGTTTTCCTCTTAGTTTCTTTTTCTAACTCATTATTGACAGATAGCTCTGTTGGGTATAAAGGTCTGAATTGGTAGTCCTATTTCCTAGCACATTTTGAATATATTATTTTAATATATTCTGGCTTTCTTTGTGATTCCTTTGTATACAATCTGTTCTTTCTTGCTTGCTAAATTTAATATTTTCTCTTAGCCTTAGTAGTTGGCATTCTCAATGCAATTCTTTTAATTTTCTTCTTTTTTATCATGAACACTTTTGCTGTATCCCAGAGATTTTAATAGGTTGTGTTACTATTATCATTCAATTCAAAGAATTTTTTAATTTCCAACTTGATTTCAATGTTGAACTAACAATCATTCAAGAGAAGGTTATTTAATTTCCTTGTATTTGCGTGATACTGAGGGTTCCTTTTGGAGTTGATTTCTAATTTTATTCCACTGTGGTTTGAGTACTTGATATAATTTTGATTTTCTTAAATTTATTGAGTCTTGTTTTATGGCTATCATATGGTCTATCTTGGATAATGTTCAATGTGCTGATGAATAGAATGCATATTCTCCAGTTATTAGGTAGAATGTTCTGTAAATTATGTTAAGTCCCTTTCTTTTAGGTAAAGTCTAAATCAATTCTTTGTTGAGTTTCTGTCTTGATGACCTATCTAATGCTGTCAGTGGAGTATTAAAGTCCCCCAGTATTATTGTGCTGCTGTCTATCTCATTTCTTAGGTGTAATTGTTTTATAAATTTGGGAGCTCCAGTGTCAGGTTAACATATATTTAGGATTGTGATATTTTCCTGTTGGGCTAGAACTTTTATCATTATATAATGTCCCTCTTTGACTTTTTTACTGTTTTTAGTCTAAAGTATGTTTTGTCCAGAATAAGAATAGCTACTCTGGCTCACTTTTGGTGCCTATTTGCATGGAATATCTTTCTCCACCCCTTTACCTTAAGTTTATGTGAGTCCTTATATGTCAGGTGAGTCTCTTTAAGACAACAGATACTTGATTAGTGAACTCTTATCCATTCTGCCATTCTGTATCTTTTAAGTGGAGCATTTAGGCCAGTTACATTAAGCTGGTTGTTGCCTGAATACCTTGTTTTTTGTTTCACTGTCTTATTATGTTATAAAACTCCTGTGAGATTTATGTTCTGAGAAGGTTCTATTTTGCTACATTTCAAGGTTTTGTTGCAAGATTTAAAATTCCTTTTATCAGTTCTTGTGGTGCTAGCTTGGTAGTGGAGAATTCTCGCAGAATGTATTTGAAAATGACTTCATCTTTCCATTTATAAAGTTTAGTTTTAGATAGATACAAAGTTCTTGGCTGATACTTGTTTTGTCTAAGGAGGCAAAAGATAGGGGCCAATCACTTCTAGCTTGTAGGGTTTCTGTTGAGAAATCTGCTGTTAATATGACAATCTCAAACAATCTCTCATTTCCTTTTATGGAACTGTGTTCTGAGCAATATTAAATTTTCTTTTAATTATTATAAATATATCTTAAGCTCTCCTTTATATGTTCCATCTTATTTTATCTCTACACAGCTTTATATGTAACTTCACAGGTATATCTTGTGGTTCAATAATTTTTAATTAATTATAAAATTTAATATATTACCCATTTACTTTTTATTTCAATTATTATTTTTTAATTTCTAGAAGTTTTTTATTTATTGTTAAATCTTTTTCACAATTTTTGGTAGCCTTTATATTCATAACTATTTTATTTCAAGTTTATCACTTGTTTTAAAATAATTTCATTTATAATTATTTTCTTTTATCATTTATATTTTTCCAAAATTCTCATGTTTTTATGTATTCATTAATACTGAGTTATTTCTTTATATGTTTTTAATTCTTATATTTGATTTCATTTGCCATAAGCATTAGTTCAAGGATCTTTATTTGAAAAAGTTTTTAGCCAGAAAATATTTAATTTTATCTCTCTGTGTATCTAAGATATTTAATTTTAAATCTTAGATACTTTAATTCTTAATTCTTAGATAGAGGTCTTCTAATCTTGTGGATACTACAAATTAAAACCTCAAGTGAGACACACCTTCATTACAAAATCTTAGGAGAGACTATTTTAACCCATAACTTGAAGCTAAGTCATAGCTATATAAGTTTTCTTTTGGAGTTTTCTGCTCATAGTTGCATTTTCATTCCTTTACATGTAATCTTTCTTTGAGGAAACAATCCTTTATTATTGAATCTAATGAATTATTTGTAAGAAATTAAACACTTATTCTTATGTTAAAAAGGGGGGAGGGGTTGTCCTAACATTGTGTTAGTTCATTATTCCTTTTGTTTGTTTCTTGTTGTTTTTTTTTTAATATTGGGAGAGTTTAGCAAGACATTAAAAATTATATTTTTCATAATTTATTTAGAATCTAGATGTTTTCAAGCATAATATTCAGTCAATAATACTTCAGAAAGCAGAAGTCAGTTGTCATATTGTCATTATTTGAGATTTTTGATAAGATACCATAATTTAATTACAAATTTGAATATTTGACATTATTTCTGTTCTGAAGATTTTTAAAGAGAAGAAACTATTATCATTATAAGTGGTGCAGTCTTTTCTTTGAAACCAATTTTTATATAAAACTGACATTATTCATCTCATTTAACACTGAACTAAATAAGACTGACTTTCTATCCTGCAACCAAAAGGCACAGCACTGACATTTAGTAGGAAACATTTAGTCTTTTTTTTTTTTATAGAAAGACATTGGGCTTCTCCATGAAATTGAAATAAATGTGAAAAGTAAGGGAAAAGCATGCTTTAGGAAATTGAGAGAGAAATTATTTTCTTTCAAAAATTCCCACTAATTGGGGCTCAAATGAGACTGTGAGAGGCAAACATTTTCTAAAGTAGGGTAGGAAGAGGGAGAAATGAGAATTTTCATTTTATGTGTAACTGATTAAAAATTAGCTTAAAGATGGAGATTAGAAACTGCAGCTGGGTAAAATAAAAAGAATCAATTTTTAGATAACTTTCTAAAATAAATTCTAATTCTAATTTCAGTAGAAATGTATTCATGTTAAAGGAAAATAATCAACTACCATTTTAAGCATCTTCATTTTTTATTTTGTTCTGTTGACTTAAAACTAAGAGCTGGCTTAGCAGATTGATATTTATGTGATGTCATTCATAAACAAACATGTTCTGAGTGTGCATTACACTTTTTACTTTTGCTTTGTTTTGTTTTGAGACAGTGTCTTGCTCTGTCGCCCAGGCTGGAGTGCAATGGCATGATCTCTGCACACTGCAACCTCTGCCTCCAAGTTCAAGTGACTCTCCTGCCTCAGTCTCCCAAGTAGCTAGGATAATAGGCACCCACCACCATACCCAGCTAATTTTTGTATTTAATTTTTTGGTAGAAACGGGGTTTCACCATGTTGGCCAGGCTGGTCTCGAACTCCTGTCCTCAAGTCATCCAACTGCCTCGGTCTCCCAAAGTGCTAGAGTTACAGGCATCAGCAACCGTGCCAGGCCCACACTTTTTCAATTTAAAACGTTACTTTCTCAATTCTCATATCACTATTTTCTAAGAAAAAATACATTCCTTATATTATGTGTATTTTACAGATATTTTTCTCTTTCACAGGGAAAAACCTAAAAGACAATGTTCATGTTAATATTAACTTTCTCGGTTTTTCACTGAAATTCCTTTTGATGAGGAATCACTTGGAAGAGCTATTAAATAATGGATTAACATTTAATGCAGTATCTGATTATTGAGAAAAGACAGTTGAATTTCTTCATTTTATACATGAAGTATTAACCACAGACCATGCTGAGTGCAATTGATTTCAGTGGCAAAATCTCAGCGAAATGTTACAACCTAGCTACTTTGCTTGCCAATAGTGATATGTTTCACAACTATTTGTGCTGAGACTTGGTATCTTCTCATAGACATTTCCTACTGTATTGTTTCCTCATTTTCAGCTAGAAAATATTGATTATATAATCAAAAATACAGTTTTCATTATTTTCAGGGCTACTGACATACACCTTTAAAGCAGTTGGAGATACAGTGGTAAATATTACTAGCAAAATCCTTGTGCCTACAGGTCCAACTATGTAGACTATGCCTGAGAATATGAGTTTCTAGCTTAGATTTTAGAGAAGTTTCATTATATGCTTGAATTTAAAAATCCCTGAAAACAATTAGGTAACTGTATTTAGTTGTTTTAAAATTAAAAGAAACAATTTCAAGGTTTTACTATTTATTTTTCTTTAAAAATTCACCTTTTCAGTGTCTAAGTAGATTTTAAAAGTCATTTTGATTCAAGAGTTAAATCTAGTATTAATTCATATGATATGGACATCAGTGAAACTTCCTCAGTATAACTGAAGACCATGGAGTGATATAAAACCTGTGAATCATGTCAACTCATCCAAGTTTTCAATCGTTTAATTAACTCAGAATAATGTTGAAATGTATACAGTTGCATAATTCTATGTGTGTGTGTGAACATACTCAAGCAAATGCTTTATAAATATAACTATGTGTTCTTACACAGTTCTTACACACACATAGTTATAAGGTATTTGCTTGAATGTTCATGATATATAGGTACATAGTTATGCACATACATGAAATATTATTCATGAGGGAATCATAAGTAAAAATTATTGAGAGTAATTTAATGATAATAGAGAATCTATTCTAACATTTCAGAAACAGCATTTTAAAAAAATTTACCAACGTAAAACATAATTAATAATTAAATTTGAGTTTAGAAGCAGCCATGGGCAGAGCTGCTGAGCACTCCCACGTTTCCAAATGGAGCTTATGGAAGATTATGCCCTAGAAGCACAGTCAATACAAAGCCAGCTGGAATATTGTCAATATTGTATTGCAGAACGTAGAAAGCTCTGTTCCTTGTCATATTGAAGTCATCAGTCCTGCTCTATTTGTCTGCAAGGATAAACATTCTCTAGAAAAAGAAACCACCATCCAGAATCCCATATACAGTGCCCAGCTTTTAATCTCAAATTCTGAGCCATGCCAAGAAAAAAGCCCCTATACCGCTGATTAATAAGTAAACTTAGCAAAGTTGATGAATACAAGGTCAGCATACAAAATTCAATTATAATTCCACATGCTAGCAAAAAAATAGAGAATAAAAGTTTTAAAAGGGAATGATTTTTTTTGTTTTTGTTTTGTTTTGTTTTGTTTTTCCAGGAACACGTGCACTTTATTGAACGTGATTGTAGGAAAGCGTGTGAGGGTAAAGGGCTGATACAGGACTCGGCTAGGGGCAGGGCGAGGAATGGAAGCTGGAGTACGTGGGAGACAGGACACGGGCAGAGCCCCTGGCCGGGATGATTCCTCTGGATCTACTGATAGGCTTGCAGAATGAGTATTGGGGTGATGATCAGCAGAATGGTCATGATGATGCTCAAAATCAGGGCCCAGATGTTCAGGCACTTGGCGGTGGAGGCATAGGCCTGGGCCCGATCAGGTCTCCAACCATTTTTTGCGACGGAGTCTCGCTCTGTTGCCCAGGTTGGAGTGCAATGGCACAATCTCGGCTCACTACAACCTCTGCCTCCCAGGTTCAAGTGATTCTCCTGTCTCAGCTTCCTGAGTTGCTGGAATTACAGGTGTGCACCACCATGCCTGGTGGCTAATTTTTGTATTTTTAGTAGAGACGGGGTTTCACTCTGTTGGTCAGGCTGGTCTCGAACTCCTGACCTCATGATCTGCCCACCTAGGCCTCCCAAAGTGCTGGGATTACAGGTGTGAGCCACCATGCCTGGCAAAAAGGGGATGATTTTTATTAGTATCGGAAGAGCTTCAGTACCTGACAGTAGTTCTAAAAACAGCTGTGAATGATGGTTTCTCCACATGTTCTCACTCATAGGCGGGTGTTGAACAATGGGAACACATGGACACAGGGAGGGGGAGTATCACACACTGGGGTCTGTCGGGGGGGAAAAAGGGGAGGGATAGTGGGGGGTGGGGAGTTGGGGAGGGATAGCATGGGGAGAAATGCCAGATATAGGTGATGGGGGAGGAAGGCAGCAAATCACACTGCTATGTGTGTACCTATGCAACAATCTTCCATGTTCTTCACATGTACCCCCAAACCTAAAATGCAATTAAAAAAAAAAAAAACAGCTGTACAAGAATTCTAAAATAAAACTCCAAAACATTATTACGGAAATCAAAAAAAAATTCAGCAAATGAAAAGATAGATACTGTTAATAAATTCCAAGACTCAATATTTTAAAGACATACTCTTTTCCAGATCAATCTATGGAATCGATGCAAAACTCTATCAAAATGTGAACAAATTTGTATTACTTGCGTGGGTGTGTCTGTGTGTGTAAACTTAGTGGCTGCTGAAAATTAATTTGAGAAAATCACAAAACACTAAATAAAATAAAGAAAAATATTAAAGAAGAGTAAAGTTAGGGAAATTTTACAGTAGATTTTTGGAAAAATAACCTACAGTGATTAAGACAATGCTACATGGACAAGTAAACTAATGGAATGATGTCAAGGGTGCAGACCCATCCCTACAGGGTAATTTGATTTGTGAGAAACGTCATACCATATTACAGTGAGGAAAGTGACAGTCTTACAAATAAATGTGCTGTAACAACTAGATGGCCATATAGATACAATTTAATCTTGCCTTCGACCACAGACCATTCACAAAAATCAATTCTAGATTGACTGTAAATCTTTATATAAAATGTAGCTACATAAAAGTGTAGGAAAAATAGGAAATATTTTTATATCATTGAGGTAAGCAAATATTTCTTAAATAGGACACTAAAATTGCTAACAGTGATGGTGAAATTCAATAAATTGATAAAACTATTAAAGTTAAAACTCTATTTATCAAACAAATATTGTAAAGACATTGAACAAACAAGAATGGGGGAAGCTGTCTGTTGAACCTGTATCTAGCAAAGTCCCATATCCAGAATATATAAGTATCTACAAATCTTTTTTTTTTTTTTTTTTTTACTTTTTAAAAATTTTCTTTAATTTTTTGAGGCTGAGTCTCTCTCTGTCATCCAGGCTGGAGTGCAGTGGTACGATCACAGCTCACTGCAGCCTCAAACTCCTGAGGCTCAAGTAATCCCCCCTGCCTCAGACTCCCAATATCTGGGACTACAGGCTTACACCACCGCACCTGTCTAACATGTTTATTATTATTATTAGTAGTAGTAGTATTTTGTAGAGATGAGGTCTCACTATGTTGCCCAGGCTAGTCTCAAATTCCTGGGCTCAAGTTATTTCTCACCTCAGCCTCCCAAAATGCTAGGTGTATAATACGCATAAGCCACTGCCCCGGCCAATATATACAAATCAGTAACATAAAGATTAACAGAGAAATAGAAAAAATAGACAAAAAACATACACTGACACTTTATGATGTCATCAGGGTAATAAACATATGGAATTTGTTTCAGAAATCAAGTTGCACAGGGAAATACCACAGGGCCAAAACCACAATTACTACTAGCACACAGCTACCAGAGAGCTAAAATAAAAAAGATAATGTCAAGTATTAGTAAGGATGTAGCACTCTCAGATACAAATGGAGAGTGAATGGTAACCACTCTTCAAAATTGTTTACCAATATCTAACATAGCCAAATTATGCATACTCAGTGTCTCAGTCACTCCTCTCTTATATATATATTCCAGTATACATATGCACATATGCTCATTAACAGACACATACAAGGATGTTCATAGCAGTGTTAATAATAGCAAATGTCTGGAAACACTAAGATAAATTAAAAATATCACTACTTATAAAAACTGGATAAATCTCAAAATGTAATTTCTAATAAAAATGTATGTATAGATGAGTATGTATGGTACATAATTCTATTAATAAAAATACTATTAAGAGGTCAAATACATCTGTGGACTGAGACATCATAATAGTTATTACCTTTGTGAAGAAATGGTGACTGGGATGTTCGCTTTTGGAATATTGGTAATGACCTATTTCTTTTATCAGTGCTGATCACTCAGTTTATTTCAATTTGTGAAAATAAAGTTGTATACTTTTTTTTTTCTTTTTTTTAAAATATTTTTTATTGCATTTTAGGTTTTGGGGTACATGTGAAGAACATGCAAGATTGTTGCATAGGTACACACATGGCAGTGTACCTATCACCTATATCTGGCATTTCTCCCATCACCTATATCTGGCATTTCTCCCATCACCTATGTCTGGCATTTCTCCCCCATACTATCTCTCCCCAACTCCCCACCCCCCGCTGTCCCTCCCTTTTCCCCCTGACATACCCCAGTGTGTGATGCTCCCCTCCCTGTGTCTATGTGTTTGCATTGTTCAACACCCACCTATGAGTGAGAACATGCAGTGTTTGATTTTCTGTTCTTGTGTCAGTTTGCTGAGATGAACCTGGAAACCACCATTCTCAGTTGTATACTTTTGATTTGTGTACTTTGGATCTATGTATGATAGTTCAAAAAAACATTTAAATGATAAGATTAAAAAAACAAAAACTGGATTTACACTATTGTCACACACATCTGACCAAGAAAAAGTCATTTCTACTTCAAAAAGCAAATATATTAAAAATACTGTGCTACATCAGAAACCTAGCGAGATCTCAAATGGACACCCTAACATCGCAACTAAAAGAACTAGAGAACCAAGAGTAAACAGACCCCAAAGTTAGCAGAAGAGAAGAAATAACCAAGATCAAAGTAGAACTGAAGGAGACAGAGACATGAAAAACCCTTCAAAAAAATCCGGGAATCCAGGAGCGGGTTTTTTGAAAACTATAATAAAATAGATTGACCACTAGCTAGACTAATAAAGAAAAGAGAGAAGAATTAAATAGACACAATTAAATTAAATAAAGGGATGTCACCACTGACCTCACAGAAATACAAACAACCATCAGAGAATAATATAAACACCTCTATGCAAATAAATTTAAAAATCTAGAAGTGGACAAACTCCTGGGATACATATAGCCTCCCAAGACTGAACCAGGAAAAAAGTAGAATCCCTGAATACACCAATAACAAGTTCTGAAATTGAGGCACTAATTGTTGGTGGAAAGTAAATTAGTTCAACCATTGTGGAAGACAGTGTGGCTATTTCTCAAAGATGGTAGAATAAGAAATATCATTTGACTCAGCAATCCCATTTCTGAGTATATACCCAAAGAAATATATATTGTTCTATTATAAATATACATGCTCATCTGTGTATTTTCATTGCAGCACTATTCATAATAGCAAAGATATGGAATCAATCCAAATGCCCATCAGTGATAGACTGAAGTGTGGTGCATATACACCATGGAACACTATGCAGCCATAAATTGGAATGAGATTATGTCCTTTGCAGGGCCATGGATGGAGCTAAAGGCCATTATTCTCAGCAAACTAATCGATAGTTTGCTGGAACAGAAAACCAAATACTGCATGTTCTCACTTATAAGAGGGAGCTGAGTAATGGGAACACATGGACACAGTGAGGGAAATGACACATACTGGGGCCTGTCGTGGGAGTTGGTGGGGAGGGAGAGCATCAGGATGAATGGCTAATCCATATGGGGTTTAATACCTAGGTGATGGGTTGATAGGTGCAACAAACCACCACGGCACACATTTTCCTATGTAACAAATGTACATGTCCTTCACATGTATCCCAGAACTAAAAATGAAATTAAATTTAATATTAAAAAAAGGATATTGTGCTATTACAGGTGGCTCATTCTTAGTAAAAAATTTCAAACATGACATTTATCTACAAAGTGTTATTATGTATGCGCATTTTCTTTTTTTGTTTTTATTTTAATTCAGGGGTACATGTGCAGATCTTGCAGGACTGTTACATAGGTACACACATGCCATGTTGGTTTGCTGCCTTCATCCCCGTCAACTACATTAGGTATTTCTCCTAATGTTATCCCCTCCCCAATCTCCCCCACCCCCTGCTATCCCTCCTCTAGCTTCCCCCACAACAGACCCCAGTGTGTAATGTTCCCCTCCCTGTGTGCATTTGTTCTCATTGTTCAACACCCACTTATGAGTGAGAACATGCAGTCCTTGGTTTTCTGTTCTTGGGTCAGTTTGCTGAGAATAATGGTTTCCAGTTTTATCCATGTCCCTGCAAAGGACATGAACTCATTTTTTATGGCTATATATTATTCCATGGTGTATATGTGACACATTTTCTTTATCCAGTCTATCTTTGATGGGCATTTGGGTTGGTTCCAAGTCTCTGCTATTGCAAACAGTGCCACAGTGAATATACGTATGCATGTGTCTTTAAAATAGAATGATTTATAATCCTTGGAGTATATACCCAGTAATGGGATTGCTGGGTCAAATGGTATTTCTAGTTCTAGATCCTTGAGGAATTGCCACATTGTCTTCCACGGGATTGAACTAATTTACACTCCCACCAACAGTGTAACAGTGTTCTTATTTCTCCACATCCTCTCCAGCATCTGTCTCTAGATTTTTTAATGATTGCCATTCTAACTGATGTGAGATGGTATCTCAGTGTGGTTTTCATTTGCATTTCTTAATGACCAGTGCTGATGAGCATTTTTTCATATGTTTGGTGGCTGCATAAATGTCTTCTTTTGAAAAATGCCTGTTCATATCCTTCACCCACTTCTTGATGGGGTTGTTTTTTTCTTGTAAATTTCTTTAAGTTTTTTGTAGATTCTGGATATTAGCCCTTTGCCAGATTGGCAACTTACAAAATATTTTTCCCATTCTGTTGGTTGCCGGTTCACTCTAATCATTGTTTTCTTTTTGCTGTGTATGCGCATTTTCTAAAATTGGGCATAAACTTCATATTTGATAGTGAGGTTTTTTGTTCTAAATATGTACGTATAATGATTAATAACTTCCTCATTTGTTGCCCTATACAAGAGACAATGCTTTGCTCAATTGTCTTGTAAGAAGGCATGCATTTTTAAGTCTTTGGTGAAATGGTTGTAATTAGTAGTACCTTCAAATCATCTTCTAGAGCAGAATGATGTACTTTCAAATAAACTCACACAGGCTACTTGGTTTGTGGCAACTCACAAATGTAGGGTCTATGAATAAATTTTATGATTTTAAATATTTATTTTCAGTATAGATGATATATTGTTCAACGCTTTCTGTTTTCCAGTTCTTAAAAGATAATTTTATGCACACTAACAGTACACATTTTTTGATTTATAAGAATATAAATAATGCATTATTTTAACAACACAAAAGTAAGAGCAAGACAATTACCTCAGATGCTCAATTTTCTAGTTTACATTTTCTGAGCACTCTTAACATTGTTATTCTACAGAGAAATCATCTTCCTTTCAATCCCATTACCATGAAAATGAAATGTTAGGGCATTATTCAGAAAATATGGAGTTGTATTTGAAGGTTTTAAACTTAGGTAAATGACATGATTAGAGCTGAAGAAAACCAGCTTGGCATTAGATTGTAGGTTGGATTAGAGAAGAAAACTGAAAGATGGAAGGCCAGATAAGATATAATTAGTAAAGCCTAAGCAAGAAGTAAATATAACTTCACATAGGTGGTTGTCAGTAAAAATACAAAGCAGAAGTAAAAATGAACAATAATGATACAATATAGTTAGCAAATATGAAAACTGATTGGATGTTGAAAATTAGGCAGAAAGATACATAGGAGATTTTATGTGTGTGAGTGTTCAATTTACTATCATATGCCATGTGTGGATTTGACATCTACTTAAATATTTCCATTTTTTATAAGCTCACACAATAAATCACTTCAGCCCTGTAAACCATTTAATATTTGATCATATTTCCCAATACCTGAGGCACCTCTACACTGAGCCTAAGTAAAAGTAGGTGAGAGGAAGGGGCCAGAACGTTTTCTACTAAAGCAATGTTGGAGAGAGGAAACATGAGAGACAGAGAGAGAGAGAGAGAGAGAGAGAGAGAGAGAGAGAGAGGAGAGAGAGGGAGAGAGAGAGGAGAGAAAGGGAGGGAGAGAGGAACAAGAGAGAGAAGTTTGAAGCTGGGAAAGTTCAGTCACATTAACTGACAATTCATGGTCTCTCCACTCTTCATGCCAATACTTATAATGTCTCAGGGTACAATGTGGCAGGCAAGCAGGTGCTACCACCAATAATGGTCCTTGTCCCAAAGAAAAGACCACTGTGCTGGGCATGGTGGCTCATGCCTGTAATCCTAGCACTTTGGGAGGCCAAGAGGGAGGATCATGAGGTCAGGAGATCGAGGCCATCCTGGCTAACATGGTGAAACCCCATTTCTACTAAAAATTTTAAAAAATTAGCCAGGTGTGGGGGCATGCACCTGTAGTCCCAGCTGCTCAGGAGTCTGAGGTAGAAGAATCGCTTGAAACTGAAAGGCGGAGGTTGCAGTGAGCCGAGATCATGCCACTGCACTCCAGCCTGGGTGACAGAGCGAGACTCCATCTTAAAGAAAAAAAAAAAGACCATTGACTATGTTGATCTGTAGCTTCTGGGACCTAAGAGACAATATACAGAGCACAGAAAGAATGCTTGCTGGAAGCTGTGTTGAATGCATAAGAGTATTATCCCTGTCCTCAAAAATCCTCTTTCCCTCCTTTTGACAAATCAAGATTTCAAGCTCTAATAACATAATAGAAATTCTTTTTGTACTGAATCTGACATTTGATGTTGAAAGGCACAAAAATGTACGATCCAGTGAATGGATCTTGTGAGATTCAAAATCAGAATGTGCGCCTGTCATAAGTAAAATGTTAACCCAGATACCAGCATGAAATATATTTTTAATTAATTAATTAATTATTTTTTATTGCATTTTAGGTTTTGGGATACATGTGAAGAACATGCAAGACTGTTGCATAGGAACACACATGGCAGTGTGATTTGCTGCCTTCCTCCCCCATCACCCATATCCGGCATTTCTCCCCATGCTATCTCTCCCCAACTCCCCCACCCCCCTGCTGTCCCCTCCCCTATTTCCCCCCCCAACAGACCCCAGTGTGTGATGCTCCCCTCCCAGTGTCCATGTGTTCTCATTGTTCAACACCCGCCTATGAGTGAGAACATGCAGTGTCTGATTTTCTGTTCTTGTGTCAGTTTGCTGAGAATGATGGTTTTCAGGTTCATCCATGTCCCTACAAAGGACACGAACTCATCATTTTTGATGGCTGCATAATATTCCATGGTGTATATGTGCCACATTTTCCCTGTCCAGTCTATCATCGATGGGCATTTGGGTTGGTTCCAGGTCTTTGCTATTGTAAACAGTGCTGCAATGAACATTCGTGTGCATGTGTCCTTATAGTAGAATGATTTATAATCCTTTGGATATATACCCAGTAATGGGATTGCTGGGTCAAATGGAATTTCTATTTCTAGGTCCTTGAGGAATCACCACACTGTTTTTCACAATGGTTGAACTAATTTACACTCCCACCAACAGTGTAAAAGTGTTCCTATTTCTCCACATCATCCAATGCCACAGCTTCTGCACGGCAAAAGAAACAGTCATTAGAGTGAATCGGCAACCAACAGAATGGGAAAAAATTTTTGCAGTCTACCCATCTGACAAAGGGCTGATATCCAGGATCTACAAAGAACTAAAACAGATTTACAAAGAAAAAACAAACAAGCCCATTCAAAAGTGGGCGAAGGATATGAACAGACACTTTACAAAAGAAGACATACATGAGGCCAACAAACATATGAAAAAAATGCTCATCATCACTGGTCATTAGAGAAATGCAAATCAAAACTACATTGAGATACCATCTCACGCCAGTTAGAATGGCGATCATTAAAAAATCTGGAGACAACAGATGAAATATATTATTAATTGAGCACTTGAAGAATTTTTTTATGAACAAAACCAGAGTACATTTTTGTAATGATATAATTTCAGTAAAATTGTGACACTAGGGGAATGAAGCCCAAGTTCCAGGGATTTGGGGGGAAATTATACTCACTCTGCACCAAACAGTATATTTAAGAACATATAAAATTCATCGCAGTAGTTTCATCAATAAGTGTAATTTTTACATCAAGATTTGGACAAAGGCTGTGCTCTAATAAGTCTGCAAAGAGGTGATCTGCTTAATACTCAAAGTACAATACCCTTTGCAGCACTGCACTTCTTAGAGGACATAAATCAACCACTTTGGTTTATAAGATCGTTATGGTATAGGGAGTTCTGAGTTGTCCTGAAGCCATTCAATGCAAAGCAAATATTCAGTGTTTGCATGATAGTTTCCTCATTTCCTTGTGTCAGGTTCCTGACAGGAAGATTTATACGAATGCACTGTTTGGCTTGCACATGTAAACTCAACAATTTCCTTACTGGCCTGTAGTTTGATTAGCCTTATGCCAGAAAAAAATAAAATAAAATAAAATAAACAAAGAAAAACTTACAACAACCTGTTGGTACTAATCTTGCTACTCACAGTCTAAATGCTGATAAAATTTGAACCTATAAAAGTTTATAAACCTGTTTGTCAAAAAAAATCATAAACTCGGAACTAGAAGAAAATATGAGTGTATATATGTGTATGTCTGTGTTCAGTAAAATTTTAGCATGTGGAATATAGTTCCTAAAAATAGGTAACACAATGTGGAGCAGTCCAGTGGAAAAGTAGGCCAAACACATGACAAAAGAAGGTAGAGGGAGAGATGAAAAGAAGGTGGCTAACGGGTTCAAAAATACATTTAAATAGCAGGAATGGGCCAGGCAAGGAGGCTCGCATCTGTAATCCCAGCACTTTGGGAGGCTCAGGAGGGCAAATCACGAGGTCAGGAGATCAAGACCATCCTAGCCAACATGGTGAAACCCCGTCTCTACTAAAACACAAAAATCAGCTGGGCGTGGTAGCGCGTGCCTGCAGCCCCAGCTACGCAGAAGGCTGAGGCAGGGGAATCGCTTGAACCTGGGAGGCAGAGGTTGCAGTGAGCTGAGATCGGGCCACTGCACTCCAGCCTGGTGACAGAGTGAGACTCTCAAAAAAAAAAAGGAATACATTTTAGTATTTGACATAACAATAAGGAAATTATAGTTAATAATAATTTATTGTAGTTTTCAAAATAAATAAAAGAGAACTGTAATATTTTCAACATGAAATATATATGTTTGAGGTGATGGTTATCCCATTTACCCAGATTTGAGCATTATACATTGTAAACATGTTTCAAAATATCACATGTATCCCTAAAATATGTACAGCTATTATTTATAAATTTAAAAATACAAAAAATATAACACAAACACATGACAAAAGAAGAGAAACTAAGGTCAATTAGCATATGAAAAGATGTCAAAAATCAGTGTTGATTTGAGAAATATGAATATAACCAGAAAAACTTTATACATTCTAAGTTTTCAAAATTAAGAAGTCAAATAATACAAGCATGATCTCCTTTCTTTATGAGAATGTAAATTGATTGTAACAATTTTTGAAACAATCTAGCACAATCTCATAAAGCTAAATATTTGTAAACCCCTTTACCCAGTAATTTCATTCACAGACCTATATCCAAACTCTTGTCTGTGTGCTCCATGTAGAAGAGCATATTCTCATCAAAAGTTTGTATTAACAAAACAAAACAATAAAACAGAACTAAAAGCAATTCAAGTTCATAAAGTATGATATATTAACACAATAAGACAACAGGGAAATTAGTTGTACAGAGCAACATGAATAGAGTTTGGAAGTAGAACATCATTAAGACTTGAAAGCATAACATTAAGTAAGATGTCAGACTCACAACACTATCTCAATGTTATCTTTTATTCACTAATTTAACAAGAGAAATTGATGAGTTCATATCCTTTGTAGGGACATGGATGAAACTGGAAACCATCATTCTCAGCAAACTAACATAGGAACAGAAAACCAAACACTGCATATTCTTACTCGTAAGTGGGAGCTGAAGAATGAGAACACACGGACACAGAGAGGGGCAACATCACACACCAGGGCGTGTTGGGGGGTTGGAGGGTAGAGGAGGGATAGCATTAGGAGAAATATCTAATGTAGATGATGGGTTCATGGCTGCAGCAAACCATCATGGCACGTGTGCAGCTAAGTAAAAAAGTAGTCATTGGTCCTCTTTAATTACCTCATGAACAAGATGAACAATACATGTATCCTAGAACTTAAAGTGTAATAATAATAAAAATTTGTTATTTTGAAAAACATGTATATACAACAGGACTTCAAAATTTCATTAAAAATAGAAATAAAGGATAAGAATAAAAATATAAACTTATTTCTTAACATAAGCTCTGTCAAGTTCAAAATACTTTTGTAAGAGATGATACCAGCCATTCAGTCCATCCCTAAAATTTGAGGGTCCTGGGACTTTAACCAGAACAACAACTGATTTAACAACTTTTTTATACGATTAGTTTTATATTTTTAACTGAAGAAAAACAGGTGTGTCCTTTAAACATTTTGTTAAGATTAGAAAACAAAAAGAAGTTAGAAGCAGCAACAAAATCAGGACTGGAAGGTGGATGCCTAATAATTTGTTGAAACTCACAAAATTGCTCCTGTCTGATGAGAAAAATGCGCAGGTAACTTGTCATGGGGTTGAATGACTGTTGCAGGTTTCCTAGGTGTTTTTGCTAAAGCCTTGGCTAACTTTCTCAAAACATTATCATAATAAGCAGATATTATTAGTCTTTGGCTCTCCAGGAAGTTAGCAAGCAAAACGGCTTGAGCCTCCCAATAACGTGTTGCCATGACTTTTGCTCTTGACCAGTCTGCTTTTGTTTGACCAATCTTGGTAGCCATTGCTTTGATTGTTCTTTGTCTTTAGAGTCATACTGGTGAAGACATGTTTTTATCTCTTACTATAATTCTTTGAAGAAACGCTACAGGATCTTGATTCTGCTTGTTTAAACTTTGTATTGAAAGCTCTGCTCTTGTCTCCAGTTAATCTGGGCACAACACTTTTGGCACTTACCAAATGGAAAGTTTGTTCAACTTTAATTTTTCAGTCAGAGTTGTGTAAGCTAAACCATTTGAGATGTCTATGGCCTGGGCTGTTGTTGGTGCTGTTAATCATTGGTCCTCTTCAGTTAGCACATGAACAAGATGAACAACAAATTGAGGTGGATGGTCTGCTACTGCAAGCTTCCTTTTCAACTCTGTCTCATGGCTTCTTAAAACGAGGTATTCATTTGTAAGATGTTGATGTTTCGGGGACGTTGTCTCCGTAAACTTTTTATGAAACATCAATGAGTTCATCGTTCTTCCTCCCAAGCTTCACTGTAAAATTAATGTTTGTTCTTGCTTCAGTTTTAACAGAATTCATGTTGTTCTGATAGAAGCTCTTTTCAAACTGATGGGTTATTCTTAAGTACCTCAAACTAGATGATTTTCAAGCATGTTACAACAAGTTAGTAGGAGTTTATTTTCATGCAAAAAATAAATTCATGCAAGTTTTTTCATAATATACATTTTCATAAACTATTTGAAGAACTCTCTTACATAATAAAATATATAAAATACATAGGGACATAGGAGAAAGACAGAAAGTAGCAATAGGTAATGTAAGCTATTGATGACATTTTATTTCATGGGCTGGAAAGTAGGTTCATGGTTGTTTATTATTACAGTTTGTCAATCATATTAATATTACTTATATTTATTTGTATTTGTCTAATACATTAAAAATTGATAAAGCAAAACTACAGAAAAGTTTAAACATCTATGTATAACAATTTTTTAAGATGAGACAATATCCACTTGCTTAATCAGATAGTTTATTTTACATGTTTGAGAAAGAAGATACTTCATATTATTTGTCAGCAGATATATTTCACCTTTTCCTATGATTTTTTTATTAAGCAAATGGCAAAAAAGAAAGTTTTTATTGTAGAGCTAAATACATATCACATAATAGTTTGTTGATAATATGCTATGATTAATAGTGTGTTGTTATTAATATGTTATTAATACACTATTAATAGTAATTGTAAATGGTATGTTATTAGTAGTATGTTATTTAATAGTATGTTGAAAAATAAGCAGTTTAATGTTTGTTGAGCAGAGTAAAATATAGTTGAATATTTTTCCTTGTATATGACATAGATTGTATATGAGTGTGTATATTACCTCAGAGAAAAGTGAGGTACATTTTTGTGACAGTAAACCCTATGTTTACATGTAGATTTTTATAAACCCAATGAATATAGTTGGAAATGTTAAAATTGAAAGTTATCTATAGTCTTTTAGATTTTCAGACTGTTTTTAATCATCTCATAAAAGATTAATAAAAGTTCTATTTTGTGCATCCCAGTGAGGCTGGAAAACGAATATTGTTTCTGTGACACTGTTGGTTTCTTCATCATGTATCCATACCATTTGCAAATGAATTGGTCTACTTGTGAAATTTTAGTTGTCACTTTTACATAGGAAATCTTCACTATTTCCAAAACAGCCAAGCTTTTTAAAGAGATGTGTCTTAGTTACACCATAACTTTAACAAATTAAAGACTATTACTTTGCCAGTTTTAAATTAAGATTAAAAATTCTGCTGAAAAGGATGTGAATCCTGAAAGAACCAATCCTTCAAGATAGATTTCGAGTGGCTAACTGTGCTTAAATTCAAAATAGAGCCAAGCCCCCAGTTGCTGACTATAGGGGTCACACACATATCCTGCATTCCTAGGAAACCCAGAGATACTCCTAAAATTTTGGGACTTTTATAACTGTCTGTAGCCATTCAGGCTAAAATCCCATTTTGCTTTCTGGACCTAACCAACAGACTATGTGCTGCACCAATCAATAAGAACTAAGCAAGTTTGTATTCCTCATTTGCATAAGCAGACTAGAATGGAAACCTGAATGGGACTCTATGAAAAAAGCACAATCTCTTTTCTCTCCAAACACACCTTTGCTTTGTAAGGAAGGCAGCGTCTCCCCCTGTTTGCAAACTGCTCACTGGAATAGTCTCCTTTCTTTTTTAAAAAAGAAAATTCTTTTCAGTGGATTTCTTAACAAGTGGTTTGAAAGTTTTAGCAGTGGCTAATTGAGCTAATAACATGATTTAAAAAGAACAAGTTCAGCAGCATACAAAAGCTTATAAAATGACCCATATCACAAGATAAGTATTAGAGTATTTTAGATATGAAAAAGAGCTTAGAGGCAATTTCCAAGTAATCCATTCAAGTAAGAGATTCTGTATGCAATATCAGACAAAGTTATTCATTTGTCAAACTAAATTAATGTCTTTTGTCCAGTTTAAACATATCTTTTTCTTAAATGTAGTATAGTAATGTATAAACTAAGCAATTAATATTAAATTTGTATTTATAATGTACACATTAAATATGGCTTCAAATTTAGCTTTATTCACCATAAGACAAAATTCAACTATAGTAGAAGATGTACCTAAATGGCTTTTAGATCTTTTGTTTGGAATTACTATGCTGCAAGACAAGTAGTTATTAGTTATAAATAATACATAGTTTTGTAACTTACCGGAATAAACTTTGTTTCTATACAGCCAATCAGATGTTAGTGATTTTCCTCTTCTTTATCATGTTCATATGTTTCATATGTTTTCATATGTTCATGGTACATTATCAAGGATAATGGGAAACATCTCCCTGGTTAAAAACAAAACAAACCATGTCTTAGAAACAGCCAGAAAGTGGGCTCTATACAATAGTTAGACACACCCACAAAAAGGTAAATAGAGTTGCCTGATAAAATTATATTGAAAATAAGGCCAAAAGTTGAACATGATACTCAGTTAACTGATATTAATAATTCATATTTGATCCTACATCACAGCAAATCTTTAATAGTGCCTAGCACATACTAAAGTCAAAACTTACTAGATAACTAAATTACTAAATATCTATTCTTAGTGTTATTTTTGCACTTTTGCTTTTGAAAATTGAAGAAAGTTGGTTTAGAACTCTGAGAAAGAAAAGAAGTCACCCTTAAATAAGAACATAATTAAAGAAGGATGCTCCTAATTCAAATTTAGCAAATTTGCGTAGTGAGCAGGTAAACCTGCAGGTGTAGTATTTTAGGCATACCTTATTGTGCACAAAACTAGCAATTCCAAATTTCAGAAATCTATGCTATAGCCATAAATTATTTATAATCCATTATTACAATCTCAAAATCACTTTCCACAGCAGATTCTCAAATCCTGTAGTTTCCACTTCTTGGAATCACTCAAACATAAAAAACAAAACACAAAAAGCACGAGAGAGAGAGAGAGAGAGAGAGAGAGAGAGAGAGGATACAGTTGAAGTGAACTAAGTAAAGTATACATCACAGGAGAAATTTTTCAGTAATTTATGTTAAATTTATAGTAGAGTAAAACATATATTAAAAATAGGCATGTAATGTTATAAACATGTTACCTGACAAAATGTCTATCATGCATTTAGGGAAAACATAGTATTTCAATTAATCCAATGAAAGTGATTGAATAAGAAGAATGTGCTTGTGTATGTGTGTGTGTGCATATGTGTGCACACATGCACGTTTGTGACAGAGGAGAGAAACTAAATATAATTATACTTGAAAAAGCAATATACAACATTCATGTACCAAATTTTTATTAAAAAATCCACCTGAATATTTTGTTCCAAAAATAGTCATATATAGAATGTCCCATGATTTAAATTATAAAAACAGTATTAAAAAGAACATTTTATAATATTTTCCCCTTTAAGTTCTAATTGTCAAGATGCTCTGCTAAGTATTCAGCAAAACAGGTTTAAACAATGTAATCTGAACTCCTCTAGTTGCACAGAATTTAAAATTCACAATGCTCCAGAGCTGATTAATTACATATAAATTGTATTTTTCTTTGTGTGCAACTCAATAGATAATTAGACTTAATTGGTTTGTGAATGAAAAGGAGTTGCACGTCAGAGAATAGAAGTTGCTATTATATAAAATTAAGAGTTTAAAAAGGTTTCAAAAATAATTTTAAAACAATATTTGACTTATAAAGTTTCCTAATTAGCCAGAAAATTTTGTCCACATTTAATAATAATACACAGCTGCTCTTTTATTTGATTTCTTTCAAATACTTTTAGGCTGGAAAAACAGAGACATCTATATAATGTAAATACATTCTCTTAACTTCTCTCTCCCACCCTTCTGCACAGACAAAACAGTATATTGACTGTACATAATCAATTTTATCAATATTTCTCATTTAATTTTTTAGTTTACTAAAATTATCTGTGTTCTTTTGGCTATCTAGGCTTCATCTTCTGCTATTTTCTAGATCTACAGACAAGTTTTCTTCAGATGTTTTAAGATTTTGTGACACTTTACAGTCAATTTCAGATAAGTTGGGTCTCTTGCATTCATGCAATATTAAGGTTTAGTTTTTCTGCTTCAGAGCAGTACTGTGAACTAACCACTATTTACCCTTAAAGTGCTCACCTGCAGCTCACCTTTAGCTTTAGCTGATAATTTGGTAGTGGGTGATGAGGGTGAAGAAGAATGGAAAGTACTTATTTTCACTCATAAAAAAAAAAAAATGACAAACACCTAATACATTTTGGACCTTGAATTAAACTGTTCAACCTGAATGAGAAAGAGGAAGCAACCTCATCATACAATTAATATTTTCCCTCAAATTGCCAGTTATTATAGCAAATGCATCTTTCCCATTGAAGCTTTTCACATGCAAGGTTGAACAGGGTAATAACTGTCCCATTATCCCATTGTCTTTATAAAATATATGCAGCCTGCTACCTAGGAAACTTGAGTGTAGGAGGAGCTGTTCTGAGACTGCACATGGCTCCAGTTGCCAAGGAAACTCATGCCTTTTTTCCCTGTAAATGCACAGAGCAGTTCCTTATTAGGATTGGGGTAACAGTCTTCTTAAAGGAAAAGCTGAGTGGAGAAGGTAGTAAATCCTTTCCTGCATATGATCTGAATTGTAAACTCTGTGTAAGCTGTGTTGAATTGTTTTTAGCAAGTAGGCTTCAGTGATAAAAGTAAAAACTAAAACTTGTGGATTATCACATATTGTTTTATCTGACATAATT
Organism: Ateles fusciceps; assembly: GCA_036589455.1. Classification (NCBI taxonomy): domain Eukaryota; kingdom Metazoa; phylum Chordata; class Mammalia; order Primates; family Atelidae; genus Ateles; species Ateles fusciceps. Next base: position 1,047,280 of record JAZHEH010000804.1, on the reverse strand, counting down.
GAAAATATTAGAAAATGCAAAAAGTTGATATTAAATGAAAAATATACCATTTGTTTATAAAGAAAAAAATTGATTTTCAGACTAATAAATGACATATACTGACAATGTATGGTATGTATCCAAATTTATTTAATCTACACTTTTAGAATGACTCTACATAAAATGTTTTCCTAAAATACTTTAATATCTAGCAATTCTAACTAATCATTTAAATTAATTCTCTTTGTATCACTCTGTTATTATTGCGCTAAAAATCACCGATTTCTCCTCACTCACCGCTACTGCTCTCTAGAAATGCTTCCATTACTCATAGTCTTTCACTAGATGAGACCGGTGTCCAGGGTACTGGCTCCTCATCTCACTTGGGCTTATGCTAAAGATGTAAAATTTGGTGCAGATGCCTAAGTCTTAATGCTTCAAGATATAGACCTTTTAGCCAATGCTGTAGCTGTTACAATAGGGCCAAAGGGAAGAGCAGTGACTATTGAACAGAGCTGTGAAAGTCACAAAGTAACAAAAGATGGTGTAACTGTTGAAAAGTCTATTGACTCCAAGGATAAATATAAAAATATTGGTGTTAAACTTTTTCAAGTTGTTGCCAATAACACAAGTGAAGAGGCTGGAGATGACACTAGTACTGCTACTGTTCTGGGATGCTCTATTGCCAAGGAAGACTTCAAAAAGATTAGCAAAGGTGCTAATCTATTGGAAATGGGGAGAAGTGTGATGTTAGCTGTTGATGCTGTAATTGCTAAAGTTAAAAGACAGTCTAAACCTGTGACTACCCTGAAGAAGTTGGTCAGGTTGCTACAATTTCTACAAATGGAGACAGATGGAAGAAAGGTTGCCATCACAGTAAAGGATGGAAAAAACACTGAATGATGAATTAGACATATTTGAAGGCATGAAGTTTGATCGAGGATATATTTCTCAATACTTTATTATCAGGAGGCTAGAAATGTGAATTCCAGGATGCCTATGTTCTAATGAGTGAATAGAAAATTTCTAGTGTCCTGTCCATTGTACCTGCTCGTAAAGTTGCCAATGCTCATCATAAACCTTCGGGCATAATTGCTGAAGATATTGATGGAGAAGCTCTAAGTACATTCATTTTGAATAGGCTAAAAGTTGGTCTTCAGGTTACAGCAAAGTTCCAGGGTTTGGTGACAATAGAAACAGCTTAAAGATATGGCTATTGCTACTGGTGGTGCAGTGTTTGGAAAAGAGGGCTTGACCCTAAATCTTAAAGCTGTGCAGCCTCATGACTTAGGTAAAGTTGGAGAGGTCACTGTGATCAAAGATGATGCCATGCTCTTAAAAGGAAATGGTGACAAGCCTCAAATTGAAATAATTATATTCAAGAAATCATGGAGAAGTTGGATGTCACAATTAGTGAATATGAAAAGAAAAAACTGTTAGAATGGCTACAGAACCTTTCAGATGGAGTAGCTGTGCTGAAGATTGGTGGGACAAGTGATGTCAAAGTGAATGAAAAGAAAAACAGAGTTACAGATCCCTTAATGCTACAACAGCTGCTCTTGAAGAAGGCATTGTTCTGGGAGGGGGCTGTGCCCTGCTTCAGTACATTCCAGCCTTGTACTCACTGACTTCAGCTAGTGAAGATCAAAACCTTGGTACAGAAATTAGAATATTCAAAATTGCTGCAATGACAATTGCTAAAAATGCAGGTGTTGAAGGATGTTTTATAGTTGAGAAAATTATGCAAAGTTCCACAGAAGTGTGTTATGATGCCATGATCAGAGATTTTGTGAATATGGTGGAAAAATAAATCACTAACCCAACAAAGTTTGTGAAAACTGCTTTATTGGCTGCTTCTGGGGTGGCCTCTCTGTAACTACAGCAGAAATTTTAGTCATAAAAATTCCTAAAGAAGAGAAGTACCCTGGAATGGGTGAAATGTAAAGAATAGGAGGTGGCATGTTCTAATTCCTAGAATAGTGCTTTACCTATGTTAGTGAACTGTGATAGGAAGCTCAAGGCAGTCTCAGAGAAGTTAGTTGGAGAACATGACTGAAGAAAAGGCTGGCTGATGTTTTTTTTTTTTTTTTTTTTTTATTGCATTTTAGGTTTGGGGGTACATGTGAAGAACATGGAAGATTGTTGCATAGGTACACACAAGGCAGTGTGATTTGCTGCCTTCCTAAGAAATCGCTGTGATCATCAGTTACTCGTTTCAGTTGACAAAACACATAAGGGTTTACCACTGTCATTGTACAGACCTACAGATAATTTATTTTGTATTTTTGAATAAAAAGACATTTGTACATTCCTGATATTGGATGCAAAGCCATGTACCAATATACTGCTTTCAACTTAAATCCCTAAGGCATTTTTACCACTATTCTGTTAAAATTTTAGTGCTTGCCATCACCAGATGAGAAGTTAAGCAGCCATCCTGTGGAGAGTGAGAATAATTGTGTACAAAGTAGAGAAATATTTAATTATGTGGCAACATTTGTATAATAAAAATTATTTTAAAGTTAAATATCACCTATTTCATATTCTAACCATTCATTTTTTATGCTTTTGAAATTAAAATTCTCTAAAGTCTCAAGTTCTCCTTGAAGAGGTCCTTCGCATCCCTTGTTAGTTGTATTCCTAGGTATTTCATTCTCTTTGTAGCAACTGTGAATGGGAATTCACTCATCATTTGACTCTCTGTTTGTCTATTACTGGTATATAGGAATGCTCGTGATTTTTGCAAATTGATTTTGTATCCTGAGACTTGGCTGAAATTGCTTATCAGCTTAAGGGGATTTTGGGCTGAGACGATGGGGTTTTCTAAATATACGATCATGTCGTCTGCAAATAGAGACAATTTGACTTCCTCCTTTCCTAACTGAATACCCTTTATTTCTTTTTCTTGCCTGATTGCCTTGGCAAGAACTTCCAGTACTATGTTGAATGGAGTGGTGAAAGAGGGTATCCTTGTCTTGCGCCAGTTTTCAAAGGGAATGCTTCCAGTTTGGGCCCATTCAGTTTGATATTGGCTGTGGGTTTGTCATAAATAGCTGTTATTATTTTGAGATACATTCCACTGATACCTAGTTTATTGAGAGTTTTTAGCATAAAGGGCTGTTGAATTTTGTTGAAGGCCTTCTCTGTATTTATTGAGATAATCATGTGGTTTTTGTCTTTGGTTTTGTTAATGTGATGGATTACATTTATAGATTTGTATATGTTGAACCAGTCTTGCATCCCAGGGATGAAGCCAACTTGATCATGATTAGAATGGTGATCATTAAAAAATCAGGAGTCAACAGATGCTGGAGAGGATGTGGAGAAATAGGGACACTTTTACACTGTTTGTGGGAGTGTAAATTAGTTCATCCATTGTGGAAGACAGTGTGGTGATTCCTCAAGAACCTAGAAATAGAAATACCATTTGATCCAGCAATCCCATTATTGGGTATACACCCAAAGGATTATAAATCATTCTATTATAAAGACACATGCACAGGTATGTTTATTGCGGCACTATTCACAATAGCAAAGACTTGGAACCAACCCAAATGCCCATCAATGATAGACTGGATAAAGAAAATGTGATACATATACACCATGGAATACTATGCAGCCATAAAAAAGAATGAGTTCATGTCCTTTGCAGGGACATGGATAAAGCTGGAAACCATCATTCTCAGCAAACTGACACAAGAACAGAAAACCAAACACTGCATGTTCTCATTGATAAGTGGGTATTGAACAATCAGAACACATGGACACAGGGAGAGGAACATCATACACTGGGGCCTGTGGGAGGATAGGGGCCAGGGGAGGGATAGCAGGAGGTGAGGGGATAAGGGAGGGATAGCATTAGGAGAAATACCTAATGTAGATGACTGGGTGATGGATGCAGCAAAACACCACGACACATGCATACATATGTAACAAACCTGTACATTCTGCACACGTACCCCAGAACTTAAAGTATAATAAAAAAATTTAAAAAAAAAGAAGATGAGGAATGCTGGCCAGAGCAAAATGAAAGCCTACAATCTGGTGATCATCATTTAAGAAATATTTGGAACTTTAAAAAAAAAAGTCTCAAATTATGTATTCTAAATGTTACCTCAGTATGATCTATTATCACTTGTAGTTATTAAGTCTATCATTTATCAACTAAGTAAAATAACTTTAGGTAAAATCTAATAATTTTTTTCAAAAGATCCTTAAAAAATCATGTACTCTGGAAGGAAAAAAGGAAGTGGGAATATTTCCAGGCAAGAGGGCTATTTCTTGGAAATTTGAGCTGTATCTTCTATGTTAAAAATAATATTAAAATTCATATGGATCAAAAAAGACTCCCAGCAGCCAAAGCAATCTTAAAGAAAAAGAAAAATGCTAGAGGCATCCCACTACCTGACTGCAAAGTATACTACAAAACTATAGTAACTAAATTGGGCTGGCACTGCCATAAAAACAGACTCACAGACCAATGAAATAGAATAAAGCCCAGAAATAAATCCACATATTTACAGCCAACTGATTTTTAAAATAAAGGTGCCAAGAACATACATTGGGGAAAATACAGTCTCTTCAATAAATAGTGCTGTGGAACTGGATATCTATAGGCAGAAGAATGAAACCAAACCCTCACTGTTCACCTTATACAAAAATCAACTCAAAATGTATTAAAGACTTAAATATAAGAACCAGAACTATAAAACTACTAGAAGAAGACACAGGGGAAATGCTTCATGACAATAATTTGGGTAAAAATTTTTTGGATGAGACCTCAAATCATAAGCAATAAAAGCAAAAATAGACAAATGTGATTACATCAAACTAAAAAGCTTCTGCACAACAAGAAAGAAATCCTAAAAGTAAACGGACAACCTACAGAATGGGAGAAAATATTTGCAAATGATTCATCCAACTAGGACTTAACATATAGACTAAATATAGAAAGTATATTAACCATGTATTATATATTTGAAGATAGCTACAAAAGAGATTTTTGAAAATTATTATTACAAAAATATGATAAAGGTTTGTGATGATGAACACACTAACTACCCTTATTTGAGTATTAATGTAAGCATGTATTAAAACACACACTGTACCCCATAAACATGTACAACTACTATGTGTCAATTGTAAATATTTTTTTAAGTCAGGTATCCAACCTAAATGCAGACAGTAATACCCAAGTCTTTTATCACAAAATAAGTGGAAAAGTTTAAGTTGTTCCCTCTTGAGAAATAATTTGTGAAGAGTTATAATTCTTTGTGTATTCTACTGAGTAGTGAAAGTGTGTGAAAGCAGGCATTTTCATGTATTACTGACAGAGTGTATACTGGAGCAGCCTGTTTAAAGTGTAATATGGAAAAAAGCCCTTAAATGCCTTAAAGCCCCATTAGATTTTGTTGGACCCAGCAATATAGTTTTAAGGTAGTTTCTTTGAAAAAAAAAAAACAACTATATTTACAAAGATAAGAATCACACTTTGCCAAAAAATATCTAAATTTTATGACTTCATTATCAATGAAGTCATGATAATTGTATGTAGAAAATAAAGTACTATGCTGATATCCAGTTATTAAAATTAATCATAGTGAGAAGACTAGGTAATCACATAAAGTATGTCCATTATAGATTTTGAAGTGGAAAATGAAAAAATCACACAAAGGATCTAAAATATTTGACATAATACTGGAAGTACACACATCGACATGTTAAGAGTATTACTTTTCGTCCTTTTGTCCAATTCTGCCAAGTTGTTTGCATTGAGCATTTATTACGTTTGTATTTAGAAAATATTTTAAAGTTTTAGAAAGAATAAAGCTTAAATTACTAGGGGATACATATAATGGCAAAAAAACAAACAAGTTTGCACATAAATATATAGATACATACATCACAATGACAACAAAAATATGTACATTTAGCACATTATTAGGAAGCTCAATATTTTAAAATAAATGTAAAGATTTTTTGCTGGTTAGTTTGAGGTGTCAACCTGACTCAATTAAGGAATACCAAGAAACCCAATAATCCATTACTGTTGGCTGTGTCTGTGAGTGTTTTTGCAGAGATTAGCATGTGAGTCTGAGTGGACTACGTGGGGAAGAGCAGCCCTGGTAGTAGGTGGGCACCATCAAACAAAACTGAGGAAAGGCAACTGTGTTGAACCATCTGACAGAGCTAGGATACACTCTTTCTCTCTTGTCTTTGAAAACAACTCCAAGCTTCCTGGCCTTTGGACTTCACACACCAGTTTATTCTCAGGCCTTTGGCCTCAAACTAAGGGTTAACCATCAGCTTTTCTGGCCTTCAGACTTGGACTGATCCACACTAATGGCATGTCAGGGTCTCCCAGCTTGCAGATGGCTTGTCATGGGACATCTCAGCCTCTATAATCTCATGAACTAATCAATAAGTACTCTACTATCTATCTACCTACCTACCTACCTACCTGTCATGTGTGTGCATGTGTGTGTGTGCGCGTGTGTGTGTATCTTAGTTCTTTCTCTCTGGAGAATCCTAATATAAATATTAACCTTAATAACTAATCAGTAAAATCCAAACTGCAACATGTTTTATTTTTTGTCACATTAGCAATAATTTAAAAAGTGATAATTGTCAATGTGATTGGGAAAATATACTCTCTAGTATAAATGGGACTAAAAATTGGTATGATTTATTTGAAATGAAATTTGATGGTATTTATTACAATTAAAAATGTATGTATGCTCTGAGGAATTTGCTTTAGGTTTCTCAATAGTTGCATGGGCTTCTTCATTGTAGGGAACCCAGAACCTCAACTGCTGCAGAGAAATTTCAGTGAAGCAGTTAGTTGTCTCTTCTTAAAATTCATGAACAGTATGATTGAGCCTTAGCCAGTCTGCAACTCCTATCCAGGAACTTGAAGCCTGAGAGAATTGCTCCAACATGTAAGGATGGTGAGAGGTCATTTGCGGTGGCAGTAATGGGATTAAAAGTTCAGTGCTATAGCTAAGGTGGCTCATTGTCATTTAGCCCTAATGTTCATAACATTTTAGGTTCAGCATGATAATGAAATGCATATCATTTAAGCGTCAACAGATACATACACCTGTGATGGGACATTAGCTGTTCCTTGACTTTTCTAATTTTCTGTCTTTTCTGCGCTTAGTTCATTAACATTCCTGATAATGCTCTGAACCATGTAGTAGCCTTCTGATAAAATATTTTTCTGGCAAAGTTAGCTATATTGGTGTCTGTTATTGGTAAAAAGATTTATGATTAGGGCAATGCACCTTCCTGTGGACCAGAAATCTTAAATCTACTTATCTAGTATATTGAGATGCTTAGATACTTAAGCAAATGTGCAAAAACCTAAGTACTAGGAAGTTCAATACTGTATTGCATATAATCAAGATAATATGAGACAGCCTCCATAGGGAAACTGCAAGATATAATAAGTGTCAGCATCTTTATACAATGAAATGTTATACAAATATTAGAAATACATTCGTGTGTGTGTATATATATATTTGTGATATAAATATTAACCTTAATAACTAATCAGTAAAATCCAAACTGCAACATAATTTTTAATTTTTGTCACATTAGCAATAATTTAAAAAGTGATAATTGATATTTTAAATTTAATAATTTAAAAAGTTGCAAATCAGAGTACACATGACCTAATTTTATTTTAAAAAGACAGAAAAATCTGCACATATAGTTACATGTATATGACTGTGTAGAAAAAAAGTGATGTATATGGATATTTTTATATGGATATTTGTTTAAGAAAAGGGCATAGCAAGATAACACTGATGTACTTATTTATTAAAAGTGACTATTTCCTTCACCTATATATGAAAAAATAACAGTGCTTTTTAAAGTGAGAATGTGATTTTACTTTTAGGAAAAGTAAGAATGGAATATCAACACTAGTGTTTCTGTTAATTCTGCACTGATTAGGCCAATATGTTTCTGTTATAAGTAAAATATTCTAAGAAGGACGTAGCTAAATTGAAGCACAACACAACTAGATGTCGAAGGGTGCAGAACAAGGCCATGCAAAAAAAGAGGCAACCTCATCATAACCATTTAACTGAAAACCTGAAATATATAAAATTTTGGGAGTATTTTCCCTCCAAATATTTGAAACTGATATTATGTAGATACATCATACACATTTCTTGTGGTAACCACTTTGATGTACCACACAGACCATACTTCAGGAAGGAAACGTGTATTCCCCAGTTGCTGAGAGAGCTGCAGGCAAACAATCTTTAACTGTCAGCTCTTTGAAAATTGCCTCAATGGAGAAAGCCAACTACCCCAAAGTAAACTCCTTTCCCAAACAGCCCACATTTACTAACCAACTAATCATCTCTGGTGCAGAGGTAAGCTCTGTCTATTTTATGTAGATTTTTCCTAACCATTATCTAGGACAATCATCATTCCACAAGTTTCACTAGAATTGTTTATGATACACACCAGCGATCCCCAACCCTTTTGGCACCAGGAACCAGTTTCATGGAAGACAATTTTTCTGTGGACCTAGGGGATGGGGAAATGATTTAGGGATGATTCAAGCATATTACATATAATGAGATAATTATACAATTCACCATAATGTAGAATCAATGGAAGCCCCGAGCTTGTTTTCCTGCAACTACATGGTCCTATCTGGGGACGATGGAAGACAGTGACACATCATCAGGCATTAGATTCTCATAAGGGGCATGCAGCCTAGATTCCTCACATGCACAGTTCACGATAGCATCTGTGATCCTCTGAGAATCTAATACTACTACCATTACAGGAGGTGGAGCTCAGGCAGTAATGCAAGCAATGCAGAGCTGTCACACACAGATAGAGCTTTGCTTGCTCACTCACCTGCTGCTCATCTCCTGGTATGTGGCCCAGTTCCTAACATGCAATGGACCTATTAGGAATTGGGCTGCATACCGCATAGCATGGCCATGTGGTTGAGATTTTCCTCCCTCCCTACCTTCCCTTTATTTCCTTCCTTCCTTTCTTCCTCTCCTTCCCTTCTACCTACTTTCCTTCCTTCCTTCCTTCCTTTCCTTTCTTTGCTCCCTCCCTTCCTCCCTTCTTCCTTCTCTCCCTCCCTTCCTTCTTTCCCTTCTTTCCTTCCTTGCTTTTCTTTCTTCCTTCCTTTCCTCTCTCCCTTCTTCTCTCCCTCCTTCCCTCCTTCCCTCCCTCTCTCCTTCTTTTCTTACCTTCCCTCCCTCCCTTCTTCCCTTCTCCCTTCCTTCCTTTCCTTCCTTCCTTTCCTCCCTCCTTTCTTCCCCCATCCCTCCCTCCTTCCCTCCCTCCCTCCTTTCCTTCCCTCCCTCCCTCACTTCCTTTGTTCCTTCCTTCCACTTCCCTCTCTCTCTCCCTTCCTTCCTTTCATCCTACTGTCTCTATCTATTTTCTCTTTCTTTTGGCTAAGCACATTTGCACATTATACAGCATATGAGCTTATCAAATTTTCTTCAATTATATACACTATATATTTCTAGGTAATTTATTTTCAACTTTTTAAAATTTTCAAAATTATTTTAGACTTGCACAAAGTTGTGAAAATAGTCCAGTGAGTTTCAATTTACCATTCATCCAGTTCCTTTCAATGACAAATAGCCTCTTACATGCCAGATTATATTATCAAACAAGCAATTTTTTAATTTATATAAAGTTTATGATAGGTAATAAATAGGTAGATAGATAAACACAGCACAAAATACTGCATAATTCTAAAGAAATGTTCAATGTTTCCCCCTTTACAGACATTACATTCTCCTCAACCTAAAGCCCTGACAACCTCTGGATGATTCCCTATCACTATTAATTGAATACTTTGGAATGCTATATAAATAGAATCTTACTGATACATTTTGGCTCTGTGTCCCCACTCAAATCTCATGTAGAATTATAATCCCCATATGTTAGGGAAGAGATCTGATGGGAGGTGATTGAATCATGGGGGTGGTTTCTAATGGTTTAGCACCATCCCCCCTAGTGCTGTCTCATGATAGAGTTCTCAGGAGAATATGGTTATTTAAAAGTGTGTAGCACCTCCCCATTTGCTCTGGATCTCTCCTGCTGCCATGTGAAAAGAAGTGCCTGCTTCCCCTTCACCTTCAGCCATGATTGTAAGTTTCCTGAGGCTTGCCCAGCCATGTAGAGCTGTAAGTCAGTTAAATCCCTTTCCTTTAAAAATTACAGTTTCAGGTAATTCTTTACAGAAAATGAAAATGGACTAACACTTGTAGTATGTAACTTTTGAAGTTAGGGTTTTTTTTTATATTGTCATTTTTGAAAAATTTAGTCATTCTAATAACTGTGTAGTCTTCTCCTATTGTGGCTTTAATTTGCATTTCCTTAATGGCTAAGGATGTGGAATATGTTTTTATATGTTTTAATGTAGTTAATGCCATAGATATACCTTCTTTAGTAAGGTGTTCTATTTTCAAGATTATTTATTTTCTTACCTTTGAGTTTGCAATTTATATAATATTGATCAATTCCTCAAAATCCACAAACTCACCCAAGATGAAATAGACAATATAAATACACCTACAACTATTGAATTCATGGTCAAATATAATTCATGAGCAAAGAAATTGAATTCCTGTTTTAGAACCTTCTGAAAAACTGTATTTAGATCTAGATGATTTCATGTGTGAATCCTGCCATATATTTAAATAAGAAATAACATTTATTCTACACAATCTCTTCCAAAGAACAGAACAGGAGAAAACACTTTCCAATTTCTTTTATGGGACCAGTTCACCTTGATATCAAAAGCAAAGGAGGGCCAAGAAAAGCACAAGACTCTTGTGAACATCCATGAAAAACAGGCCATCAATGAGAAACAGGCTCTCAATAGGTACCAATCTACCTGTGCCTTGATCCTGGACTTCTTGGCCTCCAGAAATTCAAGAAATGCATTTCTGTTTTATAGAAGTTATCCAGTCTACATATTTTGTTATAGTAGCACAAATGGAATAAGACAATAATTACATTTTAAATTTGTCACACTTTCATGGTTTTTGTCATATTTTTTATCTTTTTAATCATTATCACCATAGTTTAATGAAGCCTTAGAAAATATTGATAACTGCAGATTTAAGGATTGTATTTTTCTTGTGCTAATTCTAATACCTGAGTGATCTAAGGTTTGATTATAGTAGTCCCCCCCTTATTAGCAGAGGATAGGTTTCAAGACCTCCAGTGGATAACTGAAACCATGGATACTACCAAACCATGTATACGCTATGATTTTTCCTAAACATACGTATCTATAACAAAGTTAAATTTATAAATTAGGAAACAGTAAGAAGTTAACAAAAATAACTAATAAAATAGAACGATTATAACAATATATTATAATAAAAGTCATGTGATTGTGGTCCCTCTCTTTTCTCTCAAAATACCTTATTGTACTGTAACTGAAACTGCAGAAATCAAAACTGTGAATAAAGGGGGACTACTCTACTATGTGCTGCTATTTCTTTCAACCATGGATTACATATTCAATTTTTTTGCACATTTAATTATTTTGTATTATAAGCTGAACATTGTGTGTGATAACAGTAGGAAGTCTAGTTAACGTAAATTTCATTTAAAGAGTGTTAATTTTTCTTTTAACTGATAAATTGCTGGTGAGTTATTTAAGTGCAGTCAGACATTGCAGTGGTTTGAGTCTGTCCCCCCCAAAGTTATGTGTTGTAAACAACCTGTAATGCAAAAATTGGGGGCAGTAGATTCTAATGAAAGGTGATTCATCCATGAGGGCTCTGCCCTCATGAGTGGATTAATGCCATTACTGAGGGAGTGGGTTTTTTATTCAGTTGGTGCAAAAATAATTATGGTTTTTGCCATTACTTTCAGTGTCTCTCTCTCACCCTCTCTTTTTCTTCCTGCCATGTGATGACACAGCAAGAAGGCCCTTGATAGATACCAGTTCCTTTATCTTGCACTTTCTGTCCTTCAGCACCATGAGCCAATAGATTTCTGCTCATTATAAAATATCCAGTTTGTGGTATTCTATCATAGTAGCACAAAGCAGACTAGGAAAGATATGAATTTATTTGTTGTTAGGGCATATTTATTTTGCTTTTCAACTTAGTCCTATGGCTTGGTCCTTACTCTTCAATGGGGTTTTTACTAAAACCTATAGTCTTTCTGCAGTCTCAACTGAAGTCCAATATGCTGAGTAATTTCTTTTTACTCTGGATTAACTGTAATTCCAGTGTCCCTCACCCTGCTGGCCTTTCACTGTTCATCCCTCTGTCCCATAGCAACAATTCTCTGTCAGGAACCACAGAGCTTTGCTTTTTTTTTTTACCAAGCCTATCCATTGACCAAGGACTGAGTAACTTTCATGCAGACTTTTAGGTGGCTTTCCCCTCGACAGTTCCCTCTCCTCAGATACTTTGAGAAGAAATCTCTGAAGCTCCAGTAGCCTACAAATCTGAACTTTGTTGCCTCAGTTAAGTGAGACTTTTACTCTGGTTTGGCTCCATCTCTCTCCTCTACTCCCTGCAATTAATCACCCTTAGGCAGAAAACTAGGGCAATCTGGGAGCTCCCCTTTTTGTTTTCTTTCCTCAAGGATAATGGTCCTAAACTGCTTCTTTTTCATTGTCAAAATAATGACAGTATTTCATCAAATTTTATAGGTGTTTTTTGGTTGGGAGCCCAAATCTCATACCAGTTATTCTTTCCAAGCAGAGATATATTTTTCTTGTTTTTAAGATAAGAACATTTAAATTAGGAAAGGCTAAGTTATTTGCTTATTGTGACAAAGTAAGTGATAAACAAAAATAAATTTTAACCTGGTCTTCAGATTTTATAACCATGGTATCACTACTACATTAGAGCTGTTTCAAAAACAAAGAGCACTAGAGGAATATTGATTGGTGTAGGTTTCCTGGCTAAAAGTTTCACAAACTTTTCATTTCTGGGTATAATAAACATGCAGATACTTTGTAGGAAATGACGTATGGGTAACAGCTGTTTATTTATTCCTAAATATTAAACACATAAAATAACAACAATAATGATCACTACTAGCATTATTATTCATAAAAGGCCATAAAATCACATAAATGATATAAACAAACATACTATTTTAAAACAAAGAAAAATTCCCTCAAATAAATACATTTTGTTTTATAAAAGACGATGTCAATGTACTTTATCTCCATTGGCCATAGTAGAGTCAAATTCAATATGGACCAAAGCCTGTCTGAAGATAGATATTTGGAAATGACTGATAGTACCATTTAAACAAACATTATTATAGCATTTTTTGTGTGTGGCAAGATTCTCAGTGCTGACAGTTATTAATGAATTTAAACATCATAATTACATTAAGAATCAGGTCCTGTTATACTCCCCATTTACAGATGATCAATCTGATGCATGAAAAAAATAAAATATTTTTCCCAAGGTCATGCAACTAATAAGTGCCAGATCAAGGACTGACACCCAGAGAATCAGGATCTTAAACTTTGCTCCTTTTCTCTGATTATTCCTTTTAAAAATAGGAATCTGAGTTAAAAGTAGATATAGGCAATTGATAATGTTTCAGAAGTTACTTTTCTAATTCAATCTTTGAATGGATATGCATTTTCCCACAACATATTATTGTGGTTAAAGAGAAATATTTTATTATAATTTTTTTCTTGAAATTGTGTCTCAGGTAAAATAAGAATGCACTATGTAGAATGGGAAAATGGCATATTTTTTCTAGTTCTGCATTTCTAGTCATAAATGAAGGTTAATATTTGAGAGCAGATAGGAGAGTACATCATTAAAACAGATAATGTTCCCTGAAAATGAATAGAAATTTAGAAGGTTAAATTTTCAGTTAAGCATAGTCCTAAAAATGTAAACCTTTTAAAAAATTTAATCTGTATAAATTCTTAGTGCAAAGAACTGTTTAAAATAGCTCCCTGAACGAAGTCATGCATCAAAAGAATGATGATGTAGTGTTCAAATGCAAATAGAAAGTATTGATTTAGGGTAGTAGCTTCCGTATAAGAAAGGAAGAAATAAATGTTATTCTTCCAATTTTTACTTCATGAGAAAATTAAAATGGATTTTCTAATTAAAATGTATTCATTAATAAACATTCAATAATTTAGATAACCATGAGAGAATAATTAAGCATATGTTGCCCTTTATCATTGAAAGTTATGAGCATCAAAAAAACAGAAGAAAAGAATAATTTGTAGGAAGATATATCAGGGTATCTAGTTTTTTTATGCCTTATTAATATTTCTAATCTTTTAGGAAGATGACATTTAGATAATCTCAATGAACTTAAATGAATGGAAATGACTTATTTGCTCAGATGTTGGTAAAAAAAAAAAAAAAAAAAAAAAAACTTGTATTTACTTGAAGTCTAAACCAGAATGGAGTAAAAGCAATTATTTTGCTATACATTATTTTATGTAAAAAAAAAAAGTTTGCAGATATTAGAATTTTTCTTTTTCTAGGATGACTATAGGAAAACAACTGGCAAAATAAATTATGTAAACAGATGGCTATTTTCCAAATATATTTAATAGCAGAAAACTATCAAAATGGCTCTAATCCAAATTCCAAAGCAGGAAAATGCTACGGATTTTTGGTTTCTAAATAAAACCTGTATTAGAACTATTCTGTGCAAGTTCTTTGATTTACTAATCTTCGCCTTTTATATATAACCCTTCAGAACTCAGCCTACTGTATTTTCTGAGTTCCTTGCTTTTTCAGATCAATTATTAAATATCACATCCTATATCTTTGTTTTTTGTTTGTTTGTTTTGAGACAGAGTTTCACTCTTATCACCCAGGCTGAGTGCAATGGTGTGATCTTGGCTCACTGCAACATCCACATCCCAGGTGCAAGCTATTCTCCTGCCTCAGCCTCTCAAGTAGCTGGGATTACAGGCATACGCCACCACGTCTGGCTAATTTTTGTAGTTTTAGTAGAGACAGATTTTCACCATGTTGGTCAGGCTGGTCTCGAACTCCTAACCTCAGGTGATCCACCCACCTCCACCTCCCAAAGTGCTGGGATTACAGGCATGAGCCACTGTGCCTGGCCACTTTCTCCATCTTTGAATTTCAATGTTTAAAACTTGCATTCAACACAATTAATGACATGGTTCTATCTTTCATATGCTGTTTTTATAATTCCTGTTCCTTCTTTTCTACATTTTTTGCATTACTAGAATATTTTAGTATTCTATTTAAATTTATTTATTAGCTTTTTGTCTCTTTCTTTTTATATTATTTTTGATGGTTACTTTCGAGTTTATAACTTACTCCAATCTGTTTAGATAGTAATTCCCCTATACATAATGTGTTACTTATTTGTTCTGGCTGCTATCAAGATATTAATGCTGACTATGATATATCTGGCCTTTGTTTCCTCTGAGCTTATCATATTTGGGGTTTGGTAAGCTTCTTGAATCTGAAAATTTGAGTATTAACTATCCTGGGAAGATTTTGGTCATTATTTCGTTAAACATCTCTCAAAACTGTGAACAAAACGCAAAATTCATAAAACACTAGAAAGTTCATAATTTTTGTATTTTTAATAGAGACAGGGTTTCACCATGTTGGCCAGGATGGCCTCGGCCTCCCAAAGTGCTGGGATTACAGATGTGAACCACTGTGCCGGCCTAGTTGTTTTTATATTAATTTTGGATTGTATCCTGGATATTCTGGACATTATATTGTAAGACTCCTCATCCCACTGGAAGTGGTTGTGTTTGTTGCTATTGTTGTTGCAGTAGACAATCCATTCATATTCAGAATACAAATTCTGTCTTGTCTTCTGTGGACAGTTCTAATTTGAATTCAGTTTTCAAACTTTTGGTGTTACTTCGGTTCTGTTTCACACACATACAGCACAGGGGTCAGCTTGGGTCTTGTGTTAGTTCATACACAGAATTAGGAGATCCTCTTCTCCAGCTTTTTCCCTTCATAAGAACTTCCCTACACTGTATTTTTCTGGCTATAAAAATAAATATCAGGGCCACCAGCTCAGATACATGGCAAGAGATAGAGCAGAGTTAAAAAAAATGATGATCATTCTTTCCCTCTTTAGACCTTATGTCTTCTTTTTCTGATTTTTCAGGCCAAAAATACCTTTTTCACCCTCACAGTTTGCTAGCACACTACTGCATGGAGGAAATAAAAATAAATGCATGTAAGAAAAGATATTCACACTCTTGTATTCACAAGGCTACATTTTCCTGGTCTTATGGTCAGAAAGGTCGTATTTCTCTTGTAGGATTCACATTTTGAACCTGATGAGCATTTCTACACGGAGATCACCTATGGTCAAAGGGGGGGGAAAGAAATAGGCCAGGGGCGGTGGCTCATGCCTGTAAACTCAGCACTTTGGGAGGCCAAGATGGGAGGATCACTTGAGGTCAGGAGTTTGAGACCAGCCTGACCAATATGGAGAAACCCAGTCTCTATTTTTAAAAAACTACAAAATTAGCCAGGTGTGGTGGTGCATGCCTATAATCCCAGCTACTTGGGAGGCTGAGGCAGGAGAATCACTTGAACTCAGGAGGTGGACGTGGTGAGCCAAGATTGCACCATTTTACTCCAGCCTGGGCAGTAACAGTGAAACTCTGACTTGGGGAAAAAAAAGAAGGAAAGAAAGAAAAAGCAGAAGGAAATAAAGGATATTTACTCCTATACTGTTCATTTTTCAATCTTTGTCTTTTCTATGGTATCCCTGGTATTATGAATTTTTTTATTATGAATTTTGTGTTTTGTTCAGTTTTTAGAGATGAGGAAATATGTTTTAGTGTACTGATTCCATCTTAATTGTTACTACAAGTTCATTGTTGGTTTTAAGCCTGTTTAACCACTCACTGAAGTGAAAATTTAATAAACATGTTTCTGAAAGTCAACCAGTCAGAGATAGCATCATATCTTTTACGTCAGCCGATCAGCAGTCAGATAACTCTGGAAAATACCAGTCAGATAACTCTGGAAAATACTGTTTGGTCAAGCCATATTGCAATCTGAAGCAAAAGAAAAACTATATGCAGATGTATATTGTATATATATGTGTTTTATGTAAATTTTAAAAGTACTTTTCTAAAATACTAAAATTTCAGGATTTTATCTTTTATTTTAGGTTCAGAAGATACATGTGCAGGTTTGCTATATGGGTAAATTGCATGTCACTGAGGACTGATGTACAAATGATCTCATTAACCAGATAGACAGCGTAGTATCAGATAGTATACTATCTGGTTCCAAACTTTGACCCACCTCCCACCTTTCCCCCTCTAGTAGTCCCCAGTGTCTGTTGTTCTTATCTTTATGTCCTTGTATTCAATGTTTAGCTCCTAATTATGAGGACAGAATGTGCAGAATCTGGTTTTGTTTCTGTGTTAATTTGGTTAGAATAATGGCCTCTAGCTTCATCTGTGTTGTTGCAAAGGAAATGATTTTGTTATGTTTCTCGACTGTTTAGTATTCCATCATGTATATGTAGGATATGTTCTTTATCTGTTCCACTGTTGATGGGCATCTAGGCCTTTGCTATGGGGAAGAGTGCCATGATTAAGCCTAAGAGTACAGGCATCTTTTTGGTAAAAAACTTTATTTTCCTTTGGTTATATACAGAGTAATGAGATTTCTGGGCTCTATGGTAGTTCTGTTTTAAGTTCTTTGAGGATCTCAAATGTTGTTATGCAGTGTATGACTACACTATGTTGACAATTATTATAATCTGAGAATGTGTCCTCCTTCCATATCATTATTCTTTATATTAACATGTCTTCCAAATATTTTCTACTATATTTGTGTTGAAAGTGCCATAATTTTGTTTTCAACTTATTTTTTTTAATTTTCCCTTTATAAGATAATATTCTTACTATTTTTTTCATATGAGAAAAACCAAGCCCCAAACATAGGGATAGAATATAGGCGAGTAGCAGAATTCAACTTACTTTTACGTTGTTGAAATTGTAATATAAATTTTATAAGAAAAAAATAGACAATGCTGCTATATTTAGAGGAGCTGAGAGAAAATACGGAATCAGCTAGTGTGGAATGTTAAGCTATTGGGGGAGAAACTGAGGCCTATAACTATTTGAGTGCTCTCAGCAAAAGCTTGCAATATTCTTACAATATCACCTTTCAACTATTCCTCAGAATATTGCAATCACTTCCTTACCTTTTAAAGATGGTGGATGGTGAGGGTAATTACCAATAGGCAATTATCCTTAAGTGAACATTTCCAAGTGTATAATTAGTTGAGAGGGCAATTTTCATTCCATTTGGGTCAATTTAGATAGTTGACTTTTGCTGGAAGGAAAGATTTACTTTTTAAAAGCAACTATTTAACAGCAGGCATGCCAGTCATTTTTTATACATGTAGCTTGCAATCCTAACTGCAAGCTCTAAACACTAAAAAGAAGTTTCCTTACATGGACAGCAATCCACAGTAAGAAAATTCATATTAAAGGCAAGTAAACATTGCGAAATACAATTTAGACATTTATTGAAGGTACATTCTGGAATTCTGAGACAACACTTCCAATTTTCATAAAGGAACACATTTGTTTGATATAAGTCAGATCAAAATGTATATGCTTAGACTATAGGATAATATATCTTTCCTCATAAGAATTAAATGACTCATAAGTAAAATGTGTATCTTCTTTCTTTTAAAAGTACATAGTATAATGAGGAAGAGCAAAATGAATTGGCTTTTCCAACACTGTATTATACTGATATTTCAGCAGTTAGGAAATGCATGATGGTACTAGTAACAAAGATTAGAAATAATATTAAATTTTATTTTTCTCTCAATTAAATCTAAAGCTTCAAAGGCAAATAGTCCAGGGCTGGTATGACAAAACTGGCTTTTTGTGGTTTTTGCTTCTTATCTTGAGAAAATAGCTTTAATTCTGGTCATCTTATAGTTCAAGATGGCATTTGAAGCCCCAGCCATCTATACTAGGAAGCAAGAGAATGAAGAGAGGGAAGATAGAAAGAAAACTTTTTTTTTAAATGAATTTCTCCAGGAATCACATTCAACAATTTCTTCTTACATCTCATTGACTAGATATATTCTTATAATCACACCTGTCTACAAAAAGGCTGAAAGTCTAGGCTTTGAACTGGAAATATTTCTTTACAAATAAATTGGTGTTCTATTGCTTGAAAAAAAGGAGTATGGATATTGAGTTAGCAGAATTATAATGACAATAACAACCAGCAGTCTCTGCCACAATAAGAATGAGGTGAGTGCAAAATCATTCAATTATTCATTTATTCATCACTCCATCTTTTCAAACACATTAACTGTCAATTACATACCAAGGACTATGCTAGAATGGAAACACACAAATACCACCAAAAATATATATAACGTAGTTATCGGGATAAAGGGACACATAGATAACTACAATAAAATGTGGAATCATGTTGTGATATAGATTAGGATAGGTTGTGAGTTCATTTGTTCACTAATTTCATCATCTCAAAATATCTATTCTTTGCCACGAAAGTTAGGGCTACGTAACCATGTAACTATAAAACAATTAGAATTTGTGCTGAGAAATCTAAGGAGATTCTATTTAGCTTAAACTCAAGGAATCTATTATTAGTTATAAGGCAGAGATAATGCTATTCTCTTGATGCTCTTTCTCTTAATTAAAATCCACTTATGTGACTCTAATAGCTTTCAAGATTTGTGTTCCAAAGATTCACATTCAGAGACTCTTACTACCATAAGAAATAGACAAGCTGCATATATTTTTTTCCCCTAAACTCTGATATACTCTTCTTTTCAGGCCAGTCATAAGCTTGCCTTGTTTAATGGACACATTCAAAGATTGCAGTTACATCTACTTAGTTTTATACATTTTTAAAGTATTTTTATAGATGCTATCAATTTTTTTAAAATAAGTATTTCATTTGATTACTAAGATTTTTTTTAACAAGACTGAATTAACAAAATACTTGTCAACATTTCTAAAGAATTTTTTTGTTCATTTAAATCAATTTTAACAACTCTAGGGCCTATTTTTATTTTAAATAATTATTTAACATGAGTACTTAATTTCAGTGTTTAATCTACATGTGAGGTGTTGAATTCACAGGAAACAAAACATATTCCTTGGTGTTGAAGATCATATAATCTAGTGTTTAAGGATTCAAGTATTCAAACAGAAAATTTTTAAAAGTAAAATTTACTGAAGATTTGAATGTTGTGTTATGGAACTAACAAATGGAAGGATACCATCTGCTAAAAATGAATAGGCAAAACAAAATTTTAAAAAAACAAGTAAAAATCTGAGAAGGCTTCAGAATAGAGGTGAAATTTGATCTATAAATACCATAATGGTGAACATGTAACACTAGGCATTTGCCAAAACCCATAAAACTTAAAAGCACAAAGAATGACTTTTAATATAAGTCAATTCAAAAAAATCATTTGGGAGATCAGGGATGCCAACGTCAAATCCAGAATGTGATGAGACAAACTACTGTATTGCAAATGTGTGAAACCACCACAGTGGTCATGGGGGGGAAAAGGTGCTAACTTAAGTCACTCTGGAAGTGAGTAAAGTCTAAGACTAAAGGAAAAAGAAATGGAATCTAAGCACTGTACTCTAGTTGTTTCTCACAGAGGTAAGTGTTAACTCTTCTGCAAATGCCGTTTATGTCTACAGGACTTTAAAAATTAAGTAAATGGATGGTTAATGATGGGGGGTAGGTTTCTCACTGTTGGAGTGAGAAGTTACAGATAAGCAAGGAAAGAAAGGAGGCTAGAATAATCCATCTGGTAATGGATTAGGGTTGGTTAATTCATTTAATATAGACACAGATGATTACATATAGAAATATTAATAAATGTATACATACTGAATTAATATATGTGATAAATATAATAATGACCTCCTGAAGGCATACAACTCCTAATCCTCAGAACCTGTGAATATGTTATATTACATAGTAAGGGAAGATTTAAGTTGCAGATGGAATTGACCATAAAACAGGATTATCCTGGATTATCAGGGGTGTAATCACAGGAGTCCTTTGAGTGAAAGAAAAGACAGGAGAGTCAGTGTCAGAATGGTATAATGTTAGAGAGACTGACCCCACCAGTGCTGGCTGTGAAGATGTAAGGGGGCCACAAGCCAAGGAATGAAGGCAGCCTCTAGAAACTGGAAAAGGCAAGGAAAAAAAAAAAACAGACAGAAGGAGAAAGAGTGAGAGAGAGAGAGAGAGAGAGGGAGGGAAAGGAAGGAAGGAAGGAAGGAAGGAAGGAAGGAAGGGACAAGGAAATGAATTACATTGTAGAGCCTCTAAAAAGTAATACAGCCCTGCTGACATCTTGATTTCAGCCCACTGAGGCTCATTTTGAACTTTTGACAACTAAAACAATAAAAGAATAAATATTGTTTACAGCCACTATGCTTATGGTAAATTGTTACAGCACTGATAGAAGATTCAGTATGCATACATATTTCTTCGTTGTAATAGTCAAAATGGTCTGGAAGCAATCACAACCCACCAGCAATGAGCATATCTAGTGTCCATATTTGGTTTCTAATACCATTCTCCCATTAAAGGATACAGGGCTCTTTGAAGGAATGCCTGATTCTAGGACAGGTCAGAAAACATAAAAAATGAACATGAAGCATTTTTGAGCACCAGAAAATAAAGAAGTGTTCTAACAAAATAAAAAAAGCCAGGAGGGATCCAAGATGGCCGATTAGGAGGAGCTCAGGATTGCAGCTCCCAGTGAAAGCCGGAGGATGAGTGGATGCCGCATTTCCAGACGGATTTTTATTGCCCACAGACCAGGAGATTCCCAGGCGGAGAAGCCCCATGGGTAACCAGTGCGGCTGGTTTGGCCGGAGTGGCTAGTTTGGCCAGCATGACTGTTTTGCCGGCGCCCCGGTATGGCGGTTCCCCATACAAAATACACGGGTCCAGGTGCCATTTTAGCTGGCAATTGGAGGTCCAGGAAGGCAGAGTCGCCCATTCATCTGATTAAAAAGGGGACTAAAACAGGGAGCCAGGCCAGGAGATTCCTGGGCAAAAAAGTGCCACGAATCTCAGTGCCACTGTTTCAGCCGGTGCAGTGGGTCGCCGCACGGGTAATCACACAGATCCCAGCGCCTTTTCAATAGGCGACTGGAACACCTGGGAGACAGTCGACCCTTCAACTAAAAAAAGCCTCTGAGGCAGGAAGCCAAGTGATCAGGCTCCGCTGGTCCCACCCCCCACAAAAAACGGCAATCGGAAATGCTCTGGGTTGAGAGTTTCACAGCAAGCACAGCTGAACCTGGGACAGTCCGGCTCTGTGGGGGGAGGGGCGTCCGCCATCACTGAGGCAGTCCAGCACTACTGAGGTAGTTTGCCATTGCCAAGAGAGTTCTAACTATACCCGTATAAACAGGACTGCAGGGAAGTTCACAGGGCAGCTGGGCGGAGCCCACAGCAGCTCAGCAAAGCCTCTGCAGGGAGACAGTGACTAGGCTGCCTCCTCACTGGGCAGGGCAGTCCTGAAAAAAAGGCAGCAGCACAACGAAAACTCATAAATAAAGCCCTAACTCCCCCAGGACAGAGCACCTGGGGAAAAAAAAGGGGTTTATGAGTTCTGCTGCAGCAAACTTAAAGGTACCTGCCCAGCAGCTCTGAATGAACAATGGAGCTCACAGCTCAGCACTTGAGCTCCTATAAAGGACAGACTGTTTCCTCAAGCAGCTCCCTGATCCCTGTATAT
This sequence comes from Ateles fusciceps, assembly GCA_036589455.1. Classification (NCBI taxonomy): domain Eukaryota; kingdom Metazoa; phylum Chordata; class Mammalia; order Primates; family Atelidae; genus Ateles; species Ateles fusciceps. The sequence continues at coordinate 1,024,537 of JAZHEH010000804.1, read as the reverse complement.
CCAAAGAGTCACCTCATAAAGGAGAGCTCAGACTGACATCTGGTGGGTATCCTTTTGGGGCAAAGATAGCAGAAGAAGAAACTGGCAGCAACCCTTACTGTTCTGCAGCTGCTGCAGGTGATCCCCCAGGCAAGCAGGGCCTGGAGTGGACCTCAGCAGTCCTACAGCAGAGGGGCCAGACTGTTAGAAGGAAAACTAAGAAACAGAAATAAATAACTTCATCATCAACAAACTGGATGTCCACTCAGAGACCCAATCTGAAAGTCGACAATTACAAGGACAACAGGTGGATAAATACACAAAGATGGGGAAGGAACCAGTGCAAAAAGAATGAAAACACCAGAAACCAGAATGCCTCTCCTCCTACAAGGGATCACAACTCCTCACCAGCAAGGGAACAAGGCTGGATGGAGAATGAGTGTGATGAATTGACAGAATCAGGCTTCAGAAGGTGGGTAATAAGAAACTTCTGTGAGCTAAAAGAACATATTCTAACCCAATGCAAAGAAACTAAGAACCTTGAAAAAAGATTTGACGAAATGCTAATGAGAATAAACAACTTAGAGAGGAATAGAAGTGAATTGATGGAGCTGAAAAACACAACACGAGAACTTGGTGAAGCATACACAAGTTTCAAAAGCCAAATTGACCAAGCAGAAGAAAGGATATCAGAGGTCGAAGATCAACTCAATGAAATAAAACTAGAAGGAAAGAGTAGAGAAAAAAGGGTAAAAAGAAATGAACAAAGTCTCTAAGAAATATGGGACTATGTGAAAAGACCTAATCTACGTTTGATAGGTATACCTGAATGTGACAGAGAGAATGAATCCAAGCTGGAAAATACTCTTCAGGATATTATCCAGGAAAACTTCCCCAACCTAGCAAGGCAGGCCAATATTCAAGTCCAGGAAATACAAAGAACACCACAAAGATATTCCTCAAGAAGAGCAACCCCAAGGCACATAATCATCAGATTCACCAGGGTTGAAATGAAGGAGAAAATGCTAAGGGCAGCCAGAGAGAAAGGTCGGGTTTCCCACAAAGGGAAGCCCATCAGACTCACAGCAGTTCTCTCAGCAGAAACCCTACAGGCCAGAAGAGAGTGGGGGCCAATATTCAACATCCTTAAAAGAACTTTCAACCCAGAATTTCATATCCAGCCAAACTAAGCTTCATAAGTGAAGGAAAAATAAAATCCTTTGCGAACAAGTAAGTACTCAGAGATTTCATCACCACCAGGCCTGCTTTACAAGAGCTCCTGAAAGAGGCACTAAACATAGAAAGGAACAACCAGTACCAGCCACTCCAAAAACATACCAAACGGTAAAGAGCATCAACACAATGAAGAAACTGCATCAACTAATGGGCAAAACAGCCAGCTAGCATCAAAATGGCAGGATCAAATTCACACATAACAATATTAACCCTAAATGCAAATGGGCTAAATGCCCCAATCAAAAGACACAGACTGGCAAATTGGATAAAAAGCCAAAACCTATCACTGTGCTATATCCAGGAAACCCATCTCACATGCAAGGATACACAAAGGCTCAAAATAAAGGGATGGAGGAAGATTTACCAAGCAACTGGAGAACAAAAAAAGCAGGAGTTGCAATTCTCGTCTCTGATAAAATAGACTTTAAACCAACAAAGATCAAAAGAGACAAAGAAGGACATTACATAATGGTAAAAGGATGATTGCAACAAGAAGAGCTAACGATCCTAAATATATACGCACCCAATACAGGAGCACCCAGATACATAAGGCAAGTTCTTAATGACTTACAAAGAGACTTAGATTCCCACACAATAATAGTGGGAGACTTTAACACCGCATTGTCAATATTAGACAGATCAACGAGACGGAAAATTACAAGGATATCCAGGACTTGAATTCAGACTTGGACCAAGCAAACCTAATAGACATTTACAGAACTCTCCACCCCAAATCCACAGAATATACATTCTTCTCAGCACCACATTGCACCTACTCTAAAATTGACCACATAATTGGAAGTAAATCACTCCTCAGCAAATACAAAAGAACAGAAATCATAACAAACAGTCTCTCAGACCACAGTGCAATCAAGTTAGAACTCAGAATTCAGAAACTAACTCAGAACCGCACAGCTTCATGGAAACTGAACAACTGGCTCTTGAATATTGACTGGATAAACAATGAAATGAAGGCAGAAATAAAGGTGTTCTTCGAAACCAACAAGAACGAAGACACAATGTACCAGCATCTCTGGGACACATTTAAAGCAGTCTCTAGAGGAAAATATATAGCAATAAATGCCCACATGAGAAGCAAGGAGAGATCTAAAATTGACACCCTATCATCAAAATTGAAAGAGCTAGAGGAGCTAGATCAAAAAACTCAAAACCTAGCATAAGACAAGAAATAACTAAGATCAGAGCACAACTGAAGGAGATAGAGACACAAAAAACCCTTCAAAAAAATCAATAAATCCAGGAGCTGGGTTTTCAAAAAGATCAACAAAATAGACCACTAGCCAGATTAATAAAAAAGAACAGAGAGAATAATCAAATAGATGCAATAAAAAACAATAAAAGGTATATCACCACAGATTCCACAGAAATTCAAACCATCATCAGAGATTATTACAAACAACTCTATGCACATAAACTAGTAAACCTGGAAGAAATGGATAAATTCCTGGACACATGCATCCTCCCAAGCCTAAACCAGGAAGAAGTCGAAACCCTGAATAGACCAATAACAAGGTCTGAAGTTGAGGCAGCAATTAAGAGCCTACCACCCAAAAAAAGCCCAGGTCCAGATGGGTTCACAGCTGAATTCCACCAGACATACAAAGAGGAGCTGGTATCATTCCTTCTGAAACTATTCCAAAGAATCCAAAAACAAGGAATCCTTCCCAAATCATTTTATGAGACCAATATCATCCTGATACCAAAACCCAGCAGAGACTCAACAAGAAAAGAAAACTTCAGGCCAATGCCCATGATGAACATAGATGCAAAAATCTTCAATAAAATACTGGCAAACCAATTGCAACAGCACATCAAAAAGCTTATCCACCATGATCAAGTAGGATTCATCCTGGGGATGCAAGGCTGGTTCAACATACGCAAGTCTATAAACATAAATCACCACATATACAGAACCAAAGACAAAAACCACATGATTATCTCAATTGACGCAGAGAAGGCCTTTGACAAAGTTCAACAGCCCTTTATGCTAAAAACCCTCAATAAACTAGGTATTGACGGAATGTATCTCAAAATAATAAAAGCTATTTATGACAAACCAATAGCCAATATCATACCGAATGGACAAAAACTGGAAGCATTCCCTTTCAAATCTGACACTAGACAAGGATGCCCTCTCTCACCACTCCTATTCAATAGAGTACTGGAAGTTCTAGCCATAGCAATCAGGCAAAAAAAAGAAATAAAGGGTATTCAAATAGGAAAGGAGGTAGTCAAATTGTTTCTATTTGTGGACGACATGATTGTCTATCTAGAAGACCCCATCATCTCACCCCAAAATCTCCTGAAACTGATAAGCAACTTCAGCAAAGTCTCAGGATACAAAATCAATGTGCAAAAATAACAAGCATTCCTATACACCAACAACAGACTTAAAGAGAGCCAAATCAAGAACGAACTGCCATTCACAATTGCTACAAAGAGAATAAAATACCTAGGAATACAACTAACAAGGAACATAAAGGACCTCTTCAAGGAGAACTACAAACCACTGCTCAACGAAATAAGAGAGGACATAAACAGATGGAGAAACATTCCATGTTCATGGTTAGGAAGAATCAATATCGTGAAAATGGCCATACGGCCCAAAGTAATTTACAGATTCAATGCTATCCCCATCAAGCTACCAATGACCTTCTTCACAGAACTGGAAAAAAACACCTTAAACTTCATATGGAACCAAAAGAGAGCCTGCATAGCCAAGTCAATTCTAAGCAAAAAGAACAAAGCGGGAGGCATCACACTACCAGACTTCATACTATATTACAAGGCTACAGTAATCAAAACAGCATGGTACTGGTACAAAAACAGAGATATAGACCCATGGAACATAACAGAGGCCTCCGACACAACACCACACATCTACAACCATCTGATCTTTGACAAACCGGATAAAAACAAGCAATGGGGAAAGGATTCCCTGTTTAATAAATCGTGTTGGGAAAACTGGCTAGCCATGTGCAGAAAGCAGAAACTGGACCCCTTCCTGACACCTTACACTAAAATTAACTCCAGATTGATTAAAGACTTAAACATAAGACCTAACACCATAAAAACCCTAGAAGAAAATCTAGGCAAAACCATTCACGACATAGGCATAGGCAAGGACTTCATGACCAAAACACCAAAAGCATTGGCAACAAAAGCCAAAATAGACAAATGGGACCTAAATCAAACTCCACAGCTTCTGCACGGCAAAAGAAATAGTCATTAGAGTGAATCAGCAACCAACAGAATGGGAAAAAATTTTTGCAGTCTACCCATCTGACAAAGGGCTGATAACCAGAATCTACAAAGAACTGAAACAGATTTACAAGAAAAAAACAAACATTCAAAAGTGGGCGAAGGATATGAACAGACACTTTACAAAAGAAGACATACATGAGGCCAACAAACATATGAAAAAATGCTCATCATCACTGGTCATTAGAGAAATGCAAATCAAAACTACATTGAGATACCATCTCACACCTGTTAGAATGGCAATCATTAAAATATCTGGAGACAACAGATGCTGGAGAGGATGTGGAGAAATAGGAACGCTTTTACACTGCTGGTGGGAGTGTAAATTAGTTCTACAATTGTGGAAGACAGTGTGGCGATTCCTCAAGGACCTAGAAATAGAAATTCCATTTGACCCAGCAATCCCATTACTGGGTATACATCCAAAGGATTATAAATCGTTCTACTATAAGGACACATGCACACAAATGTTCACTGCAGCACTGTTTACAATAGCAAAGACCTGGAACCAACCCAAATGCCCATCGATGATAGACTGGACAGGGAAAATGTGGCACATATACACCATGGAATATTATGCAGCCATCAAAAACGATGAGTTCGTGACCTTTGTAGGGACATGGATGAACCTGGAAACCATCATTCTCAGCAAACTGACACAAGAACAGAAAATCAAACACTGCATGTTCTCACTCACAGGTGGGTGTTGAACAATGCGAACACATGGACACAGGGAGGGGGAGCATCACACACTGGGGTCTGTTGGGGGGGAAATAGGGGAGGGACAGCAGGGGGTGGGGAGTTGGGGGAGAGATAGCATGGGGAGAAATGCCGGATATAGGTGATGGGGAGGAAGGCAGCAAATCACACTGCCATGTGTGTACCTATGCAACAATCTTGAATGTTCTTCACATGTACCCCAAAACCTAAAATGCAATAAAAAAAAAAGTCAAACAAAAAAGAAAATGCTAAGGTTACTTTTTAATGTGCTTTACCAATAAAAAAATAAAATTTAAAAAAAGAAAAAACAAAATAAAAAGATCCCACCATGATGGGGGTATGACTAAAGACACAAGAGCCAACTGAAAGAGTTCCCAGTGGCCAAGTAGAACAATATGAACAACAAAAGAAATTATCATATGTTGAGTTATAATGTAAAATATAAAATATCTATGAGTTCATATTGATAAATAAATGATTGCATAAACATATAAATGGAGAAAAGGAGACAAATGTTCTTAGCATAAGAATTCCAAATAATTTATGTAGAAACTCCATCCTCCAAGTGGTAGAGAATTCTCATCACTCCTTAAGTGTGGATGTATATAGTGACTTTCTGACTAGTACAGTATGGAAGGTGTGTGTGTATGTGCAGCAACTTTACAGAGAAGAAACACAACATTAGCCAGGTGATCAAGGTTTACATCATCAGTGTTAAGTCATTTGGATAGCATATACCTTGATATGATGCAATGGGGATGCACTTTACTTATTTGGTCTTGCTCCACTTAACTCATATCCTCAGTCTAATCATGAGAAAAATATTTGAAAAATCCCCACTGAGGGGCATACTACAAAATACCTAACCAGTGCATTCCAAAATTATCAAAGTCATAAAAAACAAGCAAACACTGCAGAGACAAAGAAGACATGATGACTTAATGTAATGCTGTACCCTCAATGAGGTCCTGGAACTGAAAAAGGACATTAGATAAAAACTAAAGAAATATGAATAAAGTATGAACTTTAATTGGTAATAATGTAGCAAAATCAGTTATTATAAATGTACCATACTAATGTAATATTTTAACAATATGGAAAACCGGATGTGAGGTATGTGGAAATGTATTTGTAATTTTCTGTAATCTAAAACTATTCGAAAACAAGGATACCGAATGCTTAAAACCTAGATAACAGATTGATGTGTGCAGCAAACCACCATGGCACATGTATACCTATGTAACAAACCTGCATATTCTGCACATGTATCCCAGAACTTAAAGTAAAAATAAAAAAGTGTAATTAGTAAACCTGGAAAGTAAAAAAGAAAACAAATAAACATTTTAGGCAAAGGATACACTATTCACAATGTGATAAGGACATGTATTTAGTTAACAGAGAACATTTTTGTATGAATAGAGTATAGACTGCTTAAAGTTTTGTCTGAATAGATAAGGCTAGGAAGAAATAAGTGTGGCTTGATTTTGAAAATACTTAAATAAAGGAAAATCAGTTTTAATTGTAGAAAACCAACTCAGGCTGTTAAAGAACAGATGCTACATAATGAAATTTACACTTGAGAAAAGGGTATGCTTATGGTAGTGTGAAAGATGAACCTCAAAGAAAAAAGTGAATAATGAGACAAAGCAAACAGGACAAGTGTTTATCAATATCAGGGGACTATTTCCATTACAGCCTGGGAAAGATATAGTGAGAGCCCAAGCCAATCAAGCAGTGGAAGGTGAGAGAGTGATAGGGACACAGGTTCTGCAAATTTAAAGGATAGATGTTTTAAAGTCTCTTATCATTATTCAGCCAAATCCAGGTGTGTTTGAAAATATTAAAGCAGGGGTTCCCAATACGGGATGTGCATCACGATCACCTGATGAACTTGTTCACTGTTGAGTTACAGGTTCTATTCAAACAAAATAGCTTGTGGAATGATGGCGGTAGGGCAAAGGCAATATGGAGATTCTTAACATATACTTTAGATAATTCAGAATAAAAAATTAAATATACAAGTGTTCCAACTTGTGAACTATGTCATTATTTGTTTGCTTCTAACTCAAACAAACAAAAAAAAATGGCAAAGAAAAAAAATTGGGTAAAGGCATACAACCCAATTTAAACTCTCTAGAATTTTTTCGTTTTTTAAACTTCCTTTTCATTAGAATAGGAAATGTAATTTATGTAATTATTACTCTAATATTTCACTCTAGAAAAATCAGTCAAATTCTTCAACATCTAAGTTATTTTAGGTTGGTTGAAGTAAAATGATAATATGCATAATGTATGTTTTTATATACAGTATGTCACATTTCATAGCATGAAAATGGGATGAAGTGGATACATTTCTATTGACTCATATAAGCCTCAAATCAGAAGAAAATCTTTTGTTTAGAATAATGGATGTGCTTGGATTTTAAATGTAAGTACATCTGAAGTGGTTTTTAAAAGCTAATGTAATGAGATTGCTCATTTGTACTTTGTTAATGTACAACACTAATGACATCTGAAATTTTGAATGCATTAAACTATGGTTGACTATTTCCCTGTGCACATATTTCAGCTCTGAAATTTAATTTAAGCTCAATCATGTACTATATTTGTCTTTTTTTCAATTATTCTATTATGCAGAACTAATGTGAAGACAGATCAAAGTTGTGTATTTGAACATGACTTCTATTTGAAAGTAGAATTATATTGTGTTTATGGTAGAAAAGACTTTCTAAAATGGAATAACATTTAGAAAAAAAGCAAGTTTTTTTATTATTTAAAATTGAGCTCCATGAAAAATCTCATTCAAAAGAAAAAGAAAAAGCACTTCCCATGCACTGTTAGAAGCAAAGAGCAAGATGAGAGCTTAGAAATCATCCATTCAACTCCTACATTTTACAAATAAGGCAATTACATTGTAGATGAGTTGTGCATCTTTCTAAAGATACTGATCCTGTTAGTGACTGAATAACATCTGTGATCTAAATTCGTATAAAATAGGCTAACAAAGCTTCTCCCAGGTTAGGAAGGAGGCACATAAACTGAAGAGAAAAAAATTCAAATATTTACTTTTTAATTAAAAAAAAAATCTCCTAGGCACATTCTCATCTATGAGAGTTGGGACATTGTCCGTTTGGTCAAGCTGAAACTTTGTTTACTGTAATGTATTTCCCTTTACAGTTCTGAATCCAAGTTTGCTAAAAGAGATGTGCTGGGGATAAGTGAAGCAGGAGTCATTCTCTGAAGGTTGCAGAGACTAACAGATGCAGCGTTTTGGTGGCTTTCAGATTGCCTGTACTCTCCTCTGCTTCACATCCATCTATTTTTCCTAGTCACTGGTAATGATGACTAACCATAGCCCCAACATTTGCTTAATGGAGAAATACAGAATAAAAAGCATTTGAGAACCAAATTAATATGGTGGGAGCTTTTGATGTGGCAAGTGTAAGGTTGACTTATACATTTAGTTTTGGACTGTATAAGTTTGTTTTCTGTATGTTACTATCTACTTTTGAACACTTTCTGAATGTTGATTGTCTACTTGCTGCCCGATGAGTAGAGTCATACTTATGTTTCTCAGGCAGAACTATAAGCCAGTATCACATTTTTGTTTTGTTTTGTTTTGTTTTGTCTTCGTGTTATAAGACTTTACTTTCGTTCAGTGCCAAGGCTGGTTTAATCCCTCTACCTAACCTTTGTATACCTTCTGGTTCTTTTCCCTATGTCGAGTCACTCATACCCGTCAATCTTGGAGATCTAGTTTGCAATTTTAGCCTCTAAAATTTGTAAACTTTATTAGCAAAGAAAGAGAAATAGGGACTATCTCACCCAACATTGGAGATGCTATGGTCCACTGAAATCTGTTCTCCAATTTTTCATAGCAGTAAAATTATATAGCAGGCAATGTGGCTGTACTACACTCTTCAGTATATTTTGCAATTGATTTTGGTCATATGACTAAGCCATTTCCAATGGAATGTGAGGATAGGTATGTGTGCCATCTTTGGGGCCAGGTGAAAGCATGAGTGTGCCTAGGCCAGACATCCCTCTGCCCTCTCTCCTGATGAAGTTATGACTACCACAGCAGCCCTAGAAGCCATGCATAGAGGATAACAAATCCAGCAACACTTTGGATCCCTGAATAACTATGTAGAGCCCACCCTCTTCAAACACTCATCTCAGATATTTATGAGACAGAATAATCAACTTCAATATTACTTGAGATTTTTTTTTTTCAGAACTCTGTTATACAAGCCTAGCATATCTTAACAAAATTAGGAGATAAAGCCTCCATGTGGGTATATGACAGAAGGAATCATAAATGAAATTCATAATGGTTCTGAAGGTTCAAAATATTATTAAAGAAATTTTATAGTAATGAAGCCCTAATTTGAGGAATTACGCTTGCATAGAAACAGTTCTTAAGAAATAAAAATTTCAGAATGTTTTGGTTAGGAGTCAACAAATTACATACAGCCTGCAGACCAATTCAGACCTGCTGCATATTTTTATAAATAAAATTTTATTGGAACACAGCTATATGCATTCAATTACATATTATTTATGGTTACTTTCACACTACAGTGTCAGAGATGAATAACTGCTACAGAAACTGGATGGTTTACAAAGCCTAAAATTTATACTACGTGGCTATTTATGAAAACATTTGCAGCCTCCTGCCTTCAATGAACAGATAATTTTGCCCCCAAAACAGTTAGTCTCTGAATAGAAGAGAATAAACTGTAAAAGTAAGAAGGGGGTACTTAAGGATGTTTTTTAATGAAGATTCAAGATTTTAAAGGCCAAGCTAGAGCTGCATGAAAGGGCCTAAAGGGAAATATATACCAGAATCTCATTAACTTAAAGATGACACTAGTCTGCATGACAGTTTTTTTGGATATGATCCCAAAAGCATAGGCAATAAAACAAAAAATAGACAAATGGGATTGTATCAAACTGAAAAGTTTCAGCATAGCAAAAGAAACAACCAAGTGAAGAGACAACTCTCAGAATGGAAGAAAATATTTACAAACCCTATGTCTGATGAGGAGTTAATGTTTGAAATATATAAAGAACTAAAACAACTCAATAGTGAGAGAATGAATAACTTAATTTCAAAGTAGGCAAGGGATCTGAACAACAGATACTCCTCAAAAGAAGACACACCAATGGCCAACAAGTATATGGAAAAATATGTTCAGCGTCACTAATCATTAGGGAAATGCAAATTAAAATCACAATGAGATATCACCTCACAGCTGTTAAAATTACTTTCACTGAAAATATGAAAGATAGTAAGTGTTGGAGAGGACTTAAGAAAATAAAACTCCTGTACATTATTGGTAGGAAAGTAAATTCATATAGCAATTATGGAAAACAGTATGGAGGTTCCTGAAAAAACTAAAATTGAAACTATCATATAATCTAGTAATCCTGGGTATATATCCAAAGGAATTAAAATCAATACGTCAAAAAGATATCTGAACTCCAATGATTATTGTAGCATTACTCATAATAGCCAAGATATTGAAATAACCTAAATGTCCATTAATGGATGAGTGAATAAAGAAAACGTGATATGTATACACAATGGAATACTATTCAGCCTTAAAAAATGTTCTGTCACTTGGGACAATGTGGATGAACCTGAAAGACTTTACGCTAAATAAAATAAACCAGGTACAGAAAGACAAACACTGCAGGATCTCACTTACATGTGGAATCTAAAAATTTTAAACTCTTAAAAAGTAGAGAGTAAAATGGTGGTTACCAGAGGCTGGGGTAGGGGGTTGATGGAGGAAAAGAGAAGGGGAGTTGTTGGTTGAAGGGTGCAGTTTCAAACAGAAGTCAGTTTTGAGATATACTGCACAGCAGGGTAAAAAAGAACATAATAAAGATAGCACTAGACAATGATGAGGCAATTTAGTGGTTTCCAGGATCGGGCAAGTTGTTATGGCCCAAAAAAACCTAGAACAACACAGGAAATATTTTAAGAAGAATAAAATTACTTCCATGGAGAAAGGCAAAATCTAGAAAACTTGAAAACCTCTCTAAAGATAAGAGGCTCCATAGTATGAACAAATGGAAAAAAACATATATGACAATTGAATAGATACATAAACAGAAACAGAAAATATGGATGTATGTGCATATGTAATATCCATATCTTTCTATCTCTACTCATCTATAATTTCTAGAATGTACCCACTAAAAGGACTTAGTAGCAATGAAAACAAGTAGCATCAGATAATTTTTCTAAATGCTATTCTTTACTAAATGGGACCAGGGTTCCTTGGAGAAAATATTGTCTCTAGTGTTAGAGCTGAGAAAATCAATGTAAAATAAACCTGAAAGTCTTGCCGTGCCAGAAAGTAAGCAAGTGATCTAAGAATACTGGAAACATGAAAAATAAATGGCAGTCAGCTTGAAAGGACTCCTAATCTCAAAGCATGGAATGATTTGCATATTAAAATAAGTAATTGTAATAACAGGTTATAACCACTTGTAAAGAATCCTTGAGCCAAAGCTCACTTACATACATAGTCATAACTCTATTAATAAAAATTTATATAAAGAAAGAAATAGGAGAGACCTCTTTCTTATACCCACTTTCCAACCAGTAAATGACAAAATCATAATGTTAAAAAGCAATAGTAATCATTGATTTAAGAAATAATCATCAATGAATGATAAATCTACCTGAAAATCTAATGAAAACTATGATAGTCCCATCGGCTTAATTTATTTCCATGCAAAATATTTATTAATTACAAAGAGAAAAAAAATAAAACTTGTCAGGCACCATTTTACTAATCGTTCAACATTAACATTCCAAATAATAGAAGAAATAATTATCATGTGCATTCTACTATAATTCAGTGAGAAGGACATAGCATCACCATTGTGGTTTCTTGATTAAAAAATTTATAACCTGAATGTAACATGAGGAAATATCAGATGCACTCAAATGAAAGGACATGTTTCAGAATAATTGGTCAATACATCAAAAAGTCAAGTTATAAAAGACAAAAGAAGGTAAGAAGCTATATCCTGTTAAAGGAGATTGACAAGGCATAACAACAAACTTTAAATCCCAGTACATATAGAATAACAGGGAGTAGATTACTCTCCCACTTGAAACAACTAATGAGGGGATAAAATTTAAGAAATAATGGCACCCAAGATGTTGAACAAAGAAGGACATTGCTCCATGAGGGAAGAGATACCAACTAGGAAAGGTCTTTGACTGACCAGTGTACTGTGTGGAGAAAATCTCCAGGTTACAGCACAGAGAGGGAGCACCTTGGAAGAGTTCAGCAATCATACTATCTGAGAAGACAAAATGGGGGATTCCTGGCAGGGCCGGGTAGTGAGTTTGCAGGGCAGATTACCAGAGAAGACACAGCTGCACATAAAGATAATTCCAGAGATCTGCATAAGGTCCCCCTCAAGTATTCAGTTGAGTACTGATCAGCATATGCTCATGAGGAAATTATCCAAGAATGAAGAAAGGACCACCTAAAAGGATTAGTAACCAAGGTACCCACAGATTGGAAATAATATCTGTTCCCAAAAGCCAGAACTCAGGAGTCATTGGTTAGATTACTAAGGAGAGTCTTGCTTAGTAGTGAGAAAAATTTAAACCTAGGCTAAGCACAGCTCTAATTCTAACAAAAATTAAAAAAGGAAACAAGACAAAAAAAAAAAAACAAAACAAAACAAACAAAAAAAAAACTACACTGTTTCCAAGTAGCTTAAGTATGTCCCATACAAACATCAAGAAAATTTATAGTTATGCAAATCTATTCAGCACACAGCAAAGTAAAATTTTTTCAAATCTGGTATCACATCAGCAATTAATAAACTGTCAAATAAACTGGGAAAAGACAAAGCCCATATTGAAGAGAAAAATTGGTTAATCAATAGTAATCAAAAAAAAGGACACACCTGAGAGAATTAGTAGATAAAGGCATTAAAATAGATATTGTAAATATGTTCCATATGCTCAAGTGGCTAGAAAAAGATTGAACATGTTCAGTAGAGAAATGAAAAATATTTCAGAAATGCAAATAGAACTTCTAGAAAGAAACACTACAATATTTGAGGCTAAAAATGAGATTGGGTGAGCTTAATGGCATTATTAGAGGTTACAGAATAAAATATTAGTGAGTGTGAATATACAGTAATAGAAACTAAACTGAGGCCGCAATAAAAGACTATCAAAATAATAAATAAACAGGCCATCAGTGAAAGATAGAGTAATTGCAAGTAGCTAAATATAGGAATATCTGGAGTCTCAGAAGATAAGGAGAAAAAGGGGGCACTAGAAAGGTATTTTTATAATGATGGAAAATGCTCTATTTGAAGAAAATAATAAACCTGCACCTCCAAAATATTAGCAAACCTCAAAAATTAAAAATACAAAGAAAATTATACTAATGAACATCATAATCATATTACTTAAAACCAGTAATAAAGATACACCAGTATTTTAAGTGAAGAAAGAACAAAACATATATATTACAAGCAAAGGAACAAAGATAAAGATTATAGCAGATTTCTTATTGGAAATAAGAGAAACTAGAATGAATGGAGCAACAACTTTAAGATAGTGACAATATGTTTCAAAAATGAAGATTAAACTACAAACATTTTCAGCCATGCAGTTCATCAGCAGCATAGTTGCATTAGAATAACTATTAAAAGAATTCTTCAAACAACTTTTAAGAAACAGAACTTTCAAATTTAATACAAGCAAATTTTAAAACCTCGTTTTTTCTGGGTTGTGCTTTTTGTGTGTTGTTTAATAAATTTTACATACTATAAGTTTATGAAGACATTATTTAGAAAAAAAAACTATAGTTTTACCTTTAACACCTTTTCTTTGATTTACTTGAAATTCCTTCTGGTTACAGTGTGAAAGGGATTCATTACATTTTTTCCTAAAGGATAACAGATTTTCCTAAAGAGGAACAGCATTTGTTGAATAGCTCATCTTTTATCTAGTGATTTTCAGTACCATCTCTGGTATAGATCAAATATCCATTTATTCATGGAATTGTCTCTTGCATGTTAATTTTCCTCACTTTTCCATTTGTCATTGTCCATACTTAACTGTCATACCTTTATAACTTCTAATAACTAATGGAATAAATACCTTATTCTTCTTATCTGAAGGTGAATATATATTGATCCTCCTTACAAATTTGGAATCAACTCTATATGTACTTTGAAAAAACTATGTGGATATCTTGATTAGAATCTCAAAGCTTTCTAAAAGAAAAATAGAAAATAAATGCAATTTTTAGAAAAGTTTTTGATTGCGATATTTAAATATTAGAAACATCCTTTAGTAATATAAATAAAAAAGGCAATAAAGTTATTCTTACTTACATATGTATTTAAAAGAGCCTAATAGAAGAACTAATAAATTATAATGGTTTTAAATAGCTCTGAATAATTTCTTTAATAATCAGGAGCTGATTAACACAATAAAGAACAAAGCAGAAATGAAATATGTTTTATTATATGTGCCTAATACAAAATAGATAACAGCAGTTTATTCAATAAATTTGAAAGATGTTTCTCTGATGATGTGTTTTACTCGAACCATAACATACATACAGAAAAGTACACAAAACAAAAATGTACAGATTAACAATTTAGCAAAAGCAAAATACTGTGTAATCACAAAACAGGTTAAAAAAATAGAACGTTACTAGGACCCCAAAAGTCCTCATCACGCATTCTCCCATTCAAAAATAATCATTATCCTAACATTATGATAATTATTTTTTTCTTTATTTGTATTTTTTCATTCATGCAAGGATTTCTAAGTCCAATAGTGTAGTCCTGCCAGTTTGAGTAATTTTTATAACTCAAATCATATAGTATGCTTTTTGTTGTTTTTACCTTCTTTTGCTCAACAATCTGCGAGCTTTACCCCTATGGTTGAATGCAACTGTAGCTGGTTCATTTTCATTGATGTGTAGGCTTTTATTTGTGAATATATCACAATTTATTTTCATCATAATGTTAATGGACACTTGAATATTTTTCAGTTTGAGGCTACTACAAATAATGCTAAGATAAATATGTTTGAACAGTCCTCTTGGAATATTTGTGCTCATTGATAAATATTCACACCTTTGAGTGGAATTGCTGGGTAATCAGGTACGTATATGCAGATTTCTAAAATGGCATTCTTATAAACCAAGTAGATGAGTACATTAAACTAAGACATAGCAGCATGGAAATAACTCTGTAGGAAAATGTACATGTTAGCTCGCTTGGATCTTACAAATGTCATCTTTTTAGTGTGATCAAACAATATAATAAAATATAAATTTGAATTAAGTTAATCTTTTTATAGATTGATATATTTGGAATTGAAGGAAAGATGGGTGAAACTACCATTAGGGTTTGCAGAATTACTTATGTAGTATTCTAAAGCAGCTCTTCAGAAAGACACCTCCCCACCACTCTTCTCTGGCTTTTACATTGGAATTTGCTTCATTGCTTTCATAAAGCGTTCAGAGTACTGTTTATAGAATTTTCCACTTTATTTGGCAGAGTCTCCCCATACATATGTCCCATTATCCACTCTTCTGAACAGTCAGCATCTCCCGCTGCCCTCCTTCTCACCCCAATCTAAAATCAAGTCAATATAATAACAGAAACAGAGGAAGAGAAATTCCAAATATTCTAAATGCAGATTACATATTAAGGTGAAATGTCTTATGTAGGTTGAATTATCTACTTACCTTATGAAATGAAATCACTTAAGATAAAGTTTAGATGGAAAGAAGTTTCTATATCTTTCTTTTTTGATTTAATTATTGTTTCCTACAGTGGCAATCATCATTCATTGATTATTTACTGTGTGCCAAAGGTCACACTTAATGCTCTTTATAATAAACTTCTTTAAATCTAACAATGTCCTTATGAGATTGATATTGTTATGATTACTCCTTTCCTTGACTAAAATCTAGATCATATCATTAATAGCCATGAGCCTTTGAATGAATTACTTAACCATTGTGAGCCTCAGTTACCACACCTTTAAACTGGGTACTGTAAGAATAGTGACCTTTGTGAGACTAGAAAGTAACAAATGAAGGTGTTTAGCATATCTGGCATATAATAAGAGCTCAATAAAATCGGAGCTAGCATCTTAACTTAGGTAGTATGTGGGACAAACAGCTGTGGCTTATTCTGTGTAACCATACCAAAACACATGGGCCCACTTTTTGCAATGTGAAAAGATTAGATAATAGATGTTAGAAAGCTTCAAGGTCAATAAGCCTTTAATAGCCACTCTATGCTACTGGTTCCTTTTATTAGAAATAAAATCACTTATGGATAGGAATTTAAAATACATCAAATGGCCTGAAATCAGTAATGATTCGATTTTTTTTTAAGTAAGGCTGAGTAGTTTATAATTCGCAGTTACTAAGTTAACAACTCATTACATTCAAGGGCCTCAGGGGAAATTAACTATTTCAAACTGGGAAAGAGCCATAAACTCTTGGAGAGAGAGAAAAAGTAAAATTAAAGATAAGCAATTACATAAAGGGTTTTTCATTTTCAATCTTGCGTTTCTGGACTACACAGTTTGTATTATTGGATTTCCATTAATTAAATTCACAAATAAGTCACCCTGAGAAGCTTACTGAATTATTTTTACTGCTGAATGCATAGAAACCTTGAAGTCTTATTGCCAAGAAAAACCACCATTCTCTGTTAAATGTGAACTTAACAATTATTTTGATTCCCCTGTAAACACTAAACATTAAAAAAACTTATAATACTATAATTGAAAGTCCAAGAAAATAGACATATGGAATTTAAGTCCATCTTAAACTAATCCATAAACTGAGAGTAAACTGGACATCTCACAACATTTGATTTGATTAAAAACAATGAAGTGTGTTTGTATATTTGAGGTTTTTTAAAATAAGTGAACAAATTTAAGCATATTATGAAAACATACTTTTAATTCCTACCCTATCTCTACTAATGAGGGGAGATCTCCATAAAGCCAAGTTCATGCTCTTTTTTTTTTTTTTTAATATTCCAAGGTATCTTCTTTTTTATTTACTAATTTTCCATCTAAATTCTACTATATATCTTTATTTTATTTTAGGTTCCGGGATATATACGCAGGATGTGCAGGTTTGTTACTTAGGTAAATGTATGCCATGGGGTCTGCTGCACTTATCAACCCATCACCTAGGTATTCAGCCCAGCATGCATCCCACCACTGGCCCCACCCCTGACAGGCCCCAGCTGTGTTGTCCCCCTCCCTGTGTCTGTGTGTTCTCATTGTTCAGCTCCCACTTACATGTGAGAACGTGTGGTGTTTGGTTTTGTTTCTGTGTTTGCTGAAGACAATGACAACCAGCTCCATCCATGTCCCTGCAAGGGACATGATCTCCACAATCAAGACACTTACACAATCCACAAATATTCAGTATGCAAATTAACAAACATAATTCATCACATAAACAAAACTAAAGACGAAAACCACATGATTATTTCAATAAATGCAGAAAAGGCCTTTGGTAAAATTCAACATCCTTTCATGTTAAAAACTCAATAAACTAGGTATTGAAGGAACATAACTCAAAATAATAAGAGCCACTTATGACAAACCCACAGCCAATATGATATTGAATGGGGAAAAGCTAGAAAGATTCCCCTTGAAAACTGGCACAAGACAAAAATGCCCTCTGTCACCCTCCTATTCAAAATAGATACGGAAGTTCTGGCTGGGGCAATCAGGCAAGAGGAAGAAATAAAGCATATTCAAATAGGAAGAGAGGAAATCAAACTGTCTCTGTTTGCAGATGACATAATCCTCTATCTAGAAAACCCCATAGTCTCAGCCCAAAACCTTCTTAAGCTGATATGCAACTTCAGCAAATTCTCAGGATACAAAATCAATGTGAAAAAATCAAAAGCATTTCTATACACCAACAATAGACAAGCAGAGAGCCAAATCACAAAGGAACTATTCACAACTGATACAAAGAAAATAAAATATCTAGAAATACAGCTAACATAACAAGGGAAGTGAAGGACCTTTTCAAGGAGAACTCAAACTACTGCTTAAGGAAATCAGAGAGGACACAAAAAATGGAAAAGCATTCCATGCTCATGAATAGGAAGAATCAACATCATAAAAATGGCCAAATTGCCCAAAGTAGTTTATAGATTCAATGCTATTCCCATTAAACTACCATTGACATTCTTCACAAAATTAGAAAAAAATATTTAAAGTAGTAATTTTAAAAATTCTTATGGAACCAAAAAAGAGCCAACATAGCCAACACAGTCCTAAACAAAAAGAACAAAGCTGGAGGCATCACACTACCTGACTTCAAACTATGCTACAAGTTTACAGTAACCAAAACAGCATGATATTAGTACAAAAACAGACACATCAACCAATAAAACAGAACAGAGAACTCAGAAATAAGACTGCACATCTACCATCATCTGATCTTTGGCCAATTTGACAGAAACAAGCAATGGGGAACGGATTTCCTATTTAATAAATGATGCTGGGAGAACTCGCTAGCCATATGCAGAAAAGAGAAACTGGACCCCTCTGTTGCACTTTATACAAAAATTCACTCAAGATTGATTAAAGACTTAAAGGTGAAACCCCAAACTATAAAATACCTAGATGAAAATCTAGGCAATACCGTTCAGGACATAGGCATTGAAAAAGATTTCATAATGAAAACATCAAAAGCAATAGCAACAAATATAAAAATTGACAAAAATAGGATCTAATTAAACTAAGGAGCTTCTGCATAGCAAAAGAAACTATCATCAGGATGAACAGAAAACCTACAGAATGGGAGAAAAATTCTGCAATCTATCCACCTGACAAAAGTCTAATATCCAGAATCTACAGGGATCTTAAACAAATTTACAAGAAAGAACAACCTCGTTAAAAAGTGGCAAAGGACACAAACATACACTTCTCAAAAGAAGATATACATGCTGCCAACAAACATGAAAAAAAAAGGCTCAACATCACTGATCATTAAATAAATGCAAATCAAAACCACAATGAGATACCATCTCACGCCAGTCAGAATGGCAAGTATTAAAAAGTCAAGGAACAACAGACTCTGGTGAGGTTGTGGAGAAACAGGAATGCTTTTACACTGTCGGTGCGAATGTAAATTAGTTCAACTATGGTGAAAAACAGTGTGGTGATTCCTCAAAGACCTAGAACCAGAAATATTATTTTACCCAGAAATCCCATTACTAGGTATATACCCAAAGGAATATAAGTTATTGTTATAATGACACATGCATGCATATGTTCACTGCAGCACTATTCACAATAGAAAAGACATGGTATCAGCACAAAGGCCCATCAATGATAGACTGGATCAAGAAAATGTGGCATATATCCATCATGGAATTTCATGCTCTTTTAGTCAGAACTTAGAATGTTCATCTGTCAATAAGGAATTTCAGAACAGAACTGAATAAAGTGACTTAAAGAATAAGAGACAAGGCTGAGAAAATCGACTTGACTTATATTGTAAATCTCAAAGTCAGAATTTTCTAGTTCATAAGTAGAACAGATTTACACACTTCAACTGTAAATCTTCCAAGGAGAATGGAGAAGACTGCTGATCTTGAATGCCCACTCCACTGTATAACTTTTATTTTATAAATACCTCATATTTTATGACATATGTACATAAACATTGATTTTCGCTTATCCCATCAACTTGAAGGTATTAATTTTAAGGCATCTCTTATCAAAATATCATTTAAAAAATTATAGTTTTAAAATAATTATACTTTTCAGCAGTCTTTTAAATCTACATTGCTGTGAATATGACTTTTATTCTGAGGGTCTTTGGAAAATTTGAGAAAGAAGCCTTTGAGGTAAAGTTAAGGTTTAAATGTTCTTTTCTTATAAGCTATTATCTCTTAAGACTACCATACTTTGAATGTCTCAGTGTAGATTATAAAGATTTTTAAGGACTAAAAAAATACTTGTAGATTATATAATTTCTAATTTATTTTCAAGGCTGAGTGGTTAACAACTAAACTTTATGAGGCCAAAGTTCTATTTGACTTGTTCACTGGGGTATCCCCCAGCCTTTGCCCAAAATGGTGTCTAACAAAGAACAAAGCCTTCACTACATACATACCTGCTGAATGAAGAAATGCCATCTGCAAGCACAGCTTAAAACACACTTGATCTGATTTACTTAGTCATGTGCATAAACCACAAATAACAAACAAGTTTTAGTAAATCCGTATAAGGAATCTGTATCCATTTGTCTACGTAGTCCTAGTTCTTAATACCTAAAAGGTGGATTAAGTGAAAATGCCTACACCAAGACAATTCAAGCACGTCAGTTCTCACCAGTTCTACATTGCAAAGAATCCAGGGATACCTAAAGGAATCTAGGCCAGATTCTTGCATACCTTTGTATGTCTTTTAACCTATTTATCTTCCTAAGGCAAGAATACGGACAGAAAAGACTTTAGTCCACATCGAGTCTCACACATACTATATACTCCATCTATATATGATTGATTGATTGATGGGATGGTTTCCTTGTCTATAAACTTCTTCCCCCAGTTTTCTAGAATATCAAATAGTCATTTGACTTAAGACTATTAACTGGTTTTAGAGGTTATCTGAGGGAAAGAGTTCCCCTTCATAAAATCTCCAGGGATTCTAATGCACAAAAATATAGGAACAAAGAAAGAGGGAATACAAATTATATGTAATAAGATTTTATTGAAATTTCAACCACTTCTAATTAAAAGATGCATATATTTTTCAACTCTTCTCTCTTCTGTCCTCATCCTGAACCAGAATGACATGACTCCTGGATGTATTGGCTTATCTGTGCACTTTCAAAATATAATCCTTTAATCGAAACACAAGATGCAAAGCAGAGAGCAATTTCTTGCAATGTAAGAACATTGTATGATGTAATAGAAAGTTCTGTCTGTATCTGGGTCTTGCAGGAAAATTAAGCTTTAGGGAAAAAGCCAAAATTCACTGCAAAACTGTTATATTTCTGAGAAAAAAGAAAAGAATAGCTATTTCCAGGAGTCTGATCCCAGGTTCCACTAGGAAGGGAAGGTGACAGGTGAACCTCTGCATGGTGTGACAAGAGCAGGCAAAGCCACTGCAGGGGCTTTCCAACCTGCAAAAAGTGCAGAGAGCCAGAGAGGTTGTGGAGAAGTGGCTGCTAACTCAGCGTATTTGGAATACTCATCAAAAGGAGTGATAAATCAATAAATAGAAATAAAAATATCATAATGTACAGCAGTACAATTACCTTTAGTAAATCATTGTACTCTGTCTAGAGAGACATACATCTAAAATGGTTACAAACAAATGAAAGCACCTAACTTTACTTTTTCTAATCTCTGCATCGAAGTAACATAGATTCTAAGGAGAGACAATGAGAGTGTATTTTGAACTGCTTTATTCTGATATTTTGTTTCATTTTGTTTTATTTGTTTTAATTTTATTTCATTTTGTTTTGTTTGTTCATTTTAATACTGAAAAGCTGTTAGAGGTGACAGAAACTAGGAATTAATACTCAGAAAGAATATGCATGACAACTTTACAATTATACTATATCAGCTGGCTAATCCCAGCAGTTTGGGAGGCCACAGCCTGTGGATTACCTGAGGTCAGGAGTTCAAGACCAGCCTGACCATTATGGTGAAACCCCATTTCTACTAAAAATACAAAAATCAGCTGGGCATGGTGGTGGTGCCTGTAGTCCCAGCTACTCAAGAGGCTGAGACAAGAGAATTGCTTGAACCGGGGAGGCAAGGTTGTAATGAGCCAAGATTGCACCACTGCACTCTAGCTTGAATGACAGTGTGAGATTCTGTCTCAAAAACACAAGACAAAACAAAACAAAAGAAAACAATTATACTGGATCACTTCTACTCCCTACCCCCTTTCCTGAGAGCCAGTTGGCATCTGAATTCCATGAGGCCTGACTTTTTCAGTCCTTTTTGCTTAACTGCATGTTATCTTGGAGTCATGGAAGGGAACTCCGAAATGAATTTTAGTGTACAGAATGTGTAATAATGAACGTCCTTGGTATCAACACTTGTGTAAGAGAAGAGAAGTGTGAAAAAAAGGGAAGTAAAGAACAATGGAAACACTTGGTAGAAACTAATTTATTTGTGAGCATTTGTAGGGCACTCCTGGGGTCCCCAGAAATCTCAGAGTGGAAGACGTACTTTGTGAACTGATGTAGGTAAGAGCTGGGGATATTAGTATTATTGTTTAATTTTACTAATGTATACCCAAATCCTCAAGAGAATGAGTGAAGAAAGATAACAGTGTTAGCTTCAGCTTCAAAATATGCTTTGAATGTAGCCAAGTCTCATCTTCACGGCTGTCAGCCCATCTCGGACACCTATGGTCCAAACCCTAGAGCGTTACAATTAGCCTGTCAGCTTGTTGCTTTGTTTCCACTCCCGCTGCCATGGAGTCTAGTGTCCAGGCAAAAGTAGAAAGTGCCTTCTCAAATATAAATCAGAAAATGTACTTCCTCCAGTGGCTTCTCATCACAGAAAAAAATGAATCTAAACTCTTAACTACCCCCACTTATCTTTACGACTTCATTTCGTACTGTCTCTCTCTAACACTGTGCTTCAGTTTTATAAATCTCCCCACAGTTTGTAGCAGGTAGGATGGATTAGCACTCGGCATACATCCCAGCTCTCCTTTACCATGACTTAGCATCAGCTTCATGACTGTCTAGAAGCAGTGGTGGTGGTGATGTTTTCATCTCTGACTACCAGCAGGGTTTCACCTATGATTACTCTGCATCTACCATTTATCAATGAGATTATTTGTTCATATCTGTTGCTCCTCCAGCAGTGTATAAGGGATATAATGCAGGTATATTAACTTGCCATTAAATCATGTAGAGCAATATGATAAAAATGTCCACCACAGTATATGCATATTAACAAGCAATATATATTGTTTTAATAAATATTGAAAGAGGAGCAGGGACACAAGAGTTGACTCAGAAGCCTTGTAAATACAAGCTGATATCACCTCTATAAGAACACTGAGGTAGACACCCTGAGATGAAAGGGGATGCCATGGGAAAGAAACAAACCTTATCTGAGACAAAACTGTGTATTTTATTTCAAATTAAGAATAATTAAAGGGAAATTTATTGAAAGATACTTGTTTTGTGAGCAAACATCAAACCTATTATGATAATGAGAAATTCATATATCTACACACCTAACATTTTTGTCTTCTCTCATCATAGATTCCAGATGTTGCAAGAATAAAATTCTGAAAATTTAAGAGAAAAAATTCTGAAAATAACCCCAAAATTTGGTTTGCTTTGCTGCTCAAAGTTTTGCATGTTCAGTTTTATTATTAGGTTTCCAAATGTCGAATGATTTCTCTCTGACATGCTAACACTTTTGTAATCAAATCCACCAGCATATCAGTCGCTTTATGCTGCCACTAAAAGCTGACAGTGAAGTGACCCAAAAATGAAGATTGCTGAGAAGAGCTTAATTTGAGGGGCCAGTGACTGGGAATAACAATCAGATGCCTTCACTTACATAATGATAATCCTCTCAACAAACAATACGACCCTCCACAACGGCAAACAAGCACAGAGTAGAAGCAGAGAACCAGAGAAAAGCAGGCTTTCTTGAGGTCACTGCCTTGTATTTAATGACTTTAATGCATGCAAATTTGGATAACACAACTCCAAATGGCTGACAGTAATGGCAAGGTGGAAAGAAATCTACAAGGAGACAGTTTGTTACTTTCAGTATGTAAGGCCTGCAGAGTTAGCTCTGGGGACTTTAAGAGATGAATGTGGGCTCTGGAGGCACAACCGCACAGGCTGACTGTGCACATTTGTATCTGCTGTTTGACATACTTGAGCTCTTTGACTCCAAAGCTCTATTTACATATTCAAATGCCTGTGAACTGACAGGTGATGTTTTGGAAACACTTAAAATATTTTTAATCAACTTCCTGAAAAATTATTGTACATGAGCATATACATCAAAAAGAAGAACTGGTTTTCCAAAGGGCAATGTCTTCAAGACTTAGCATCTGACATATTCAAGGCTATCCATTTTATTATTTGAGGAAACTTGGCAGTATTGCTTCTTCATATGACTGCCAGAATTTCTAGTCAATAAATAGTCTAAAACTGAAAGACTAAAAGGCAGAAAAGAAGGGTTAAACGAAATATAACATTGGCAGAATAAACACATAGTGAGAAACTTAATTTTTTTCCTAAACTGAAGAATATGACCACTGTTTAGGTTAGAAAAGAGAAGTTGTGTATATTTTATTTTTTAAATTATATGTCAAATATATAACTCTTTTACATGTGACAAAGTTCTATGCTTTCAAAGTCCCATGTAGCCACTTTATTTGTATTTAGAATGAAATGACTAAGAAACTGTCTATAATCATGTTTACGTTTTAAAAAATGTATAAAGTCATAGAACTAACTGGCATCAAACACTTGCCAGGAAGTAGAAGTTCTCTCTGCTTCTTCCATGGACTAATTATGTGCAATTCTCCTTCATTTTCCCCATGGTTAATAACACCCAGAATAAAGCAGGGCTCCATTTAGGCAAGTCTCAGTTGAGGTGATGCATTTTAAAGTAAACATCCATCTCATTTCAAAGTTTAAGTAATAATTAGGGAAGATATTTCCTGAAGAGTCTTAAATAAGCAGCCGAGGGGCAAGTGTGGAGAGAATTTCATTACACATTTAAACATCTAGAAAAACTCGCTAAATCCTCTAAGCAACCTTTTGTTTTGTAAGATACCGCGTCTCACTCTGTTGTCCAGGTTAAAGTGCAGTGCCGCAATCACGGCACACTGCAGCCTCAACCTTTTGGGCTCAAGCAGTCCTTAGATTGCAGCCACGGCTTCTCCAGTAGCTGGAACTACAGGCACAAACCACCACATGCAGCCTCCAAGCAACTGTTTTTCCCTGAAGTGTTATTCCTCAAAGCACTGGCCTTCCTCCAATTCTTTCCCTGAATTCCCTGAAATAGCACCGGGACCCTGCCACCCCTCTTCCTGATTTCCAGGTCTAGTAGTTACTTAGTGACCCTTCTCATAAAGAACACTTCAGCCTTTCCTTTTGACATCTTAAACTCTAGTGTTGACCCATTCAGAAACCTGGAAAACTCAGTGACTCCATGGAACTAGGCAGAGGGAGAGCCCAGCCTTCTTTAGATGCCTAATTAACTTCTGTGGCACAGCTATGCTTTGTTCATTTGTTGTTTTTGGTGATGGAGTCTCGCTCTGTCTCCCAGGCTAGAGTGCAGTGGCGCTACCTCGGTTTACAGCAATCTCCGTCTCCCGAGTTCAAACAGTTCTGCCTCAGCCTCCAGAGTAGCTGGGACTACAGGCGCACACCACCAGGCTCGACAGCTATGCTTTAATCTCCTGGCCATAGAAACAGTCTTGGAAATTAGTCAGACAAGGCTCTAATCTTCATTCTGCTGCAATTGCCTAACTTGTTCAATTTAGTCTTTTGGGGACTGTTTTAATCTGTAATAAAATACAGCAGCAAATACAACATTAAACACATCCCCAGCTTATTTAAGTCACTCAAAATATACTGTTTTGTCAGAAACAAACATACACTCTTCTTACCAATTTGCACTCAGCTATAAAAATTTTAGTTAAGGGAAATCTCGAGATAAACCATTTGTATGAATAACTGCTACTCTTTTAGTGATGTAAAGTCAGCTTGTATTAACCTTCAAAGCAGGCTTTGAAACCGACTACCTTTGGAAATACCACAGACTTTGTGATATAGTACCTGGGATACTCCTTAACCTCTAACTTCTCATCTTTCACAGGCTATAAAGGGGATGGTATTGGCTGGAGAGGGTAAAAATGTTTTCATAAAGTGTCGTGCCCTGAGGTAAAACAATGGAGGAGTTGGAAAAGACTCTGTGGATTGTTTTAAAACTTCCTCAACTAGAACTCAGCAAATGCTTACTGCCTAACAGTATTGCCAAGCCACGTGTAGGGAGATAATACAAAGACTCTGTCCCAGCCTGTCATGTACTGGAGTCAATAGTTACATACTCCAAAATTATATTATTGACAAATCTTTGAAAACTTGAAATCAGGCAATGGCAGTCACTCTAATAGCAATGAAATTGGGAATGGCACAAATCAAAACTCCCACACTCCAGAGCTGGCTTGTCAGGGCACCACTGACTAAGTCCTCAAGAATCTTAGTCTTGTGGATGGCCCAATAGACTCAGTTTAATTCAATATCATTTCAATTTCAACAGTACAAGTACTACGAGAAAGAACCCACTAGGGGAGCATAAAGATGAGGTAAATGTAGGGGTTGCTTTACACTTTGATGTCAATACCTGTTTCTGACTCTTACATTGACAATCTTTGAAAACTAAATGCTCCTGGAAATTTCTGTTATTCCACTGTGTGGTAGGGAGATGTGACTTCAAGCTGCACAGCAACCCTTAGACAAAATAAGATAGAAACCCCTTCTTTAGTTGAATGTTTCTCCTTTAATTTGACCTAAAAATAGGTTTTATTCATATATTTTATTTTTAATGGACAATAAATTTATCATTCTCAATGCTACAATGAGGTGTTACAATATGAAGCTGGATGTTAGTATGCACAATTGAACTTACACATCCTGTTGAATTTTGTCCCACCAAATATGAGTAGCTCTTGAATCCTGTGTGTATTTACTCAAAATGGCAGATTCTACCTCCTGTTGGTGTGGATAACCTACTTTTTCTCCCATCACCATTTTCTTCCCTTTTATCAGCACAGAGCCCTAGCTTTCCCTTCTCACCTTGATTTAGAGTGGATTATCTTGGTGCAGAAGACGGATGCCTTCAAAGAAAGAATGGTGGCAAAGGGAACAAAGAAAAGATCCTTTCCCTCTGCTGTGCCTTACTGTGTGTCAATCACTGCCTTGCTGTGAACCCTGCTTTGACTTACTAAGGTTGTGCTGAGACCTGTGATGAGAACTGTTCAGCACAGAAGATACAAAGAGGAGAGAACTCTCCCTTGGGCCAGAGTTGTTACGAAATGTGTACTCAGGTTTCTGCCATCTTATTTATTTCTTGCATGCACTGTTAGACATAGTTGCTGACTTCTGGGATCCTACCTATTTCAAAAAGTTAATAAATTAATCAGGTTTAGTTGGCCAAGAACCTTACCACTGTATATGTTTCTGGTAAATGCAGAGTTTGTTTGTACAGGGGATTGGTACTTAGATGAGAAACTAGCTCACAGAGTTTGGGAAATTTTTACATGTACTCCAAAAAATACATTTTTTCTCATAACATGTTCCCTGTGTCTCCTTTGGAATGTCCCCTGAATTGGTCATAAATCTCATGAGAACATTAGCTTCATTGCTTCACCTACCCTACATTTTTTAAAACACACACACACTGTCTCTCTCTCTATTAACCAGCTTCATCATGTTATTTGTACATCTTTAACTCTCTGCAAAAAGCATATCTGTTCTTGAAGGGTGAAAATATGTACTGCTTAACTGTATGCATTTTAAGGGCAGAGACAATTTGTTATTTGGTTTTGTTATCCAGTATGCCTAGTGTTTAGTATTCTTAATAACGTGTGGAAGGAAGGAAGGAAGGAAGGAAGGAGGGAAAGAGGGGAAGGAGGGGAAGGAAGGAAGGAAGGAAGGAAGGGAGGGAGGGAGGGAGGGAGGGAGGGAGGAGAGGGAGGGAGGAAGAGGGAGGGAGGGAGGGAGAGGGAGAGGAGGAAGGGAGGAAGGAAGGAAGGGAGGGGCTATGCAATTTTTTTATTTTAAAAAGGAATTAGATATTGCTTTAGTTGAGTGTGTTCTCATTCTAACCATGTGAAACTCCTAGGATATTTTTTAAATTTCCAAATTTAACTTCCAACTCACCAAAATAATCATAAGTATAAAGCATATATTCTAAAAGAATTGTTTATTGTGCATGCAAGAAACTCTTTTTGGGTCCCAGGGATACTTTGGCAAAAAAGGCAAAACCCTAGCTGTCAAGGAACTTACATTTTGTTGAAAGGCTATTTTTAATAGGATGGCCAGAGAAGGTCTTGTTGAGATGACTATTAAGCAGATACTTGAATGAAATCAATAATGTATCCCAGTCAATACATTTTAAAATGTTCTATTTTGTAGGAAAAAAATGTCTTCTATGAAAGAATTTGATAAAACAATATTTTTTGTAGGATATGGTTTTGTTGTTAAGATATGTTTATGAAAACTGTGTGAACCATTTTATTCTACCAGATTCAATTTGATTTATTTTAGATAAATGTGTACTCAGTGACAAGGCCACTTAAAAGCAAAGATTATCTTTAAAAACCCATTGAAAAGTAATATATAAGTCCCTAGACTTTCAACTATGTTTCTATGATTAAAATGATACCATAAAAATAGCTCAAGCTCTAAAATTATATTGTATAAAATTATGGATGCATAAGAATCAGTTTCCTCTGAGCTTTGATAATTACATTTTAAATAGAGAACTGATAATGCTGTAATTATAATATTAAAATACTAAGATAATCAGAAGCTCAAAGGGATACTCTGAGCTTCCAAAAGGTTTTACAGATGTCATTAAAACTTTTACTATATTTCCATTATATCATAGGAAGATTATTATTATTTGTGTGTTTCTGTTCACATCTAACTGGAAATCTTTTTCACACAGATAAAATTATTGCCATTACACCTATCTAGTAACATTGATTTTAAAATTATAATTTCATAGAATGCCCCCAATTTTTTTTCTAGCAGATTAAAAAGTCTCTTTACTCTTTCTTCTTTTTAGAACTATTCCCTCTCTTCTAAATGCATTCAAATCTCCTTTCCCCTATCCTTTTGCTTATATTCCTTTTCTCCCCTATATCCTCCGGGATTTTGTACCATTAAGTGTGTCTTCCTGAAGTTCTGATCTCTTTTTTTTTTTTTTTTACATTGAATTTATTTCTTTGTTTTTATTCTTTTCTCTAGTGAAGGTTGGTTCACTGTATGTTAGAAAATCAGAAAGAGGTTGAAAGCAATCAAAGAGAGAAGCACAATAGCTCCAGGATCCTGGCAACTACGAGTTTCGAGACTTACTTTATGCACATGACTCCATGGACATCTCTGCTTTTCCCCCGTATGTGCACCAGATCCATTGGGCTGAATCAATTATGTAACCCCTATGCATGATAAACTTGTATTATTGGCCCATGTAGATCCTCTCTCTTTTTATTTTATATTTTATTTCATTAGTTTTTCTTTGCCTCATCCTTACTCATTTCGTTTTCCATTTCACCTCATGGATTCTTCCTCTAATGTACTTAGAGTAGTCCCTAAATATATGTGAATTTTTAGAAATATATAGCATTGTTTTAATTTTCAGAATCATGCCTAACATTTTTGTAAGTTTTAAAATTGAATCATAATACTTGTACAGATTTATGGGATACATGGCTGTATTTTGATACATGCATGCAATGTTTATTAATCAAATCTGGGTATTTAAAATATTCATTACCTCAAACATTTATCATTTCTTTGTGTTGGGAACATTTCAAATCTTCTCTTTTAGTTATTTTGAAATAGATGTTAAATTCTTATTAATTATAGTCACCCACTGTGTTATTAAACACTAGAACTTATCCCTTCTATCTAACCATGTTACATTGGAGATCTTCTTTTAATGACATATGTCAATTCTCTTAATATTATTATTGGTTAATATTGAAAATAAAGTAAAAGTACAGCATTCCTAAGGAAACTATAGCTGGTTGGATTATTATTACAACTCTTTTCATCATGCCATTAAACTTTCTGGAAAGACTAGAAGCACCTCGTGTTTATTATTGCTTATTTCCCATTCTATCTTCAGTCTTGATTCGATTTCCTATTTTGACCAAAAAGTCATCTAATAGGTTATCAGTATCCTGAGTCACTAAGCACCTGCAGGCCTCATCTCTGGCAATGTACTGCTTGAACTCTAGCATGTTTTAACATTTAGGTAGCTTGTTTTTTAATTTTCCTTCCATAATAAATAGCAAGTAAGTTTCTTGCTTCATTTCCTATTCCTCTGCTCCAACTGTCTTCTTCACCATTCTCTTTTCATCAATCATAAGTTCCATTTCTTCATCCATTTTAATATAGCTTCCCCTAGTTTTCCTTCCTAGCTTCTCTCCAACTGCTAGTGCATTAATTTCTCTTAATACTTTCATTCATTCCTCTGTAAAAGTGTTCACTATTATTATTAGAGTGTTATTACTACTGTTTGATAATAAATGTGTTTCTTACCCTCAGTTTCATGCAAGTATGTATGGAGATAACGATTAAAGCAGACAGAAATATAATTTATTGTTTCTAATGCTGTGCCATCAGTTTTAGTGTTCAAGTAAAAATATGATGGTTGATTCAAGGAAAAATGATTAAATATCCTTCTGTCAATTGGACTGTCCAAATAAAGATACCATTAATTTGGATGGTGAAGAACAAATAGAAAATTTCTCAAGGCATAGAGAAAGAAAGAGCAATTGCTCCAGACAGAAGCAATAATCTAAGTAAAATTTAAACAGTGAACTTCAGGACAATAATGCTTCAATCTGTTTTATGATCCTATTTCTCTCCTATTCTTCAGCCTTGCCTTTCTAACTATGGAATAGACTTCTCCATGAACACAGCCAGACAGACCCTCAAAATAAGTATCTCCTCTGCCCTTTCTCCCACCTGTTGCTCTACGTTATGCTTTCTACCTCAGTTAATAACCCCTCATCCTCCCAGCCATCTAATGATTTTTGGAAATAGTTTGAACTTCCTTTATCTCACCCACTCTATACAGTAACTTACCCAGTATTATGAAATTTTTAGTCTTAATGTTTTTTGTATCCATTTTTTTTTCTTTCAGATTGTACCTATTCATTTATTCACTAACTCATTAATTGCTTTCCGGGCACCTTCTAGAATACTACCACTGTAGCTTCCCGGAACCACAGTGATGAATCAACCAAGCAAAATCCCTACATTCATGACTTTACATTTCATAATTATAAAGTGAACAAATACAAATACTGTGTCATTTTTCTGCATATGTTATGTGCAGAAATACTACTTCTTCAGAGTGGTTTGCTTAGAAAGGTTGTCCAGAGAAAGCAGAAGACAAAGAACAGAAAGAGAATCAGTTAAAAAACTGCAGCAGCTGATACATGAGCATGTGTCCTGGTAAAAATCTCTCCATAGCTATACGTATGTGGGATTTTGCTAGCCCCTGGGCATGCCAGGATGTGCTATGACAAATCAATGGCAAATATATCTCTTCTCCTCATTCTTCCTGTTCTTCAGTTTTTCCTTACTATGGTCAACTCCACAAACTCTGAAAGTAGCATGAAATTTAGCAGATGCTGAGGAAGTAGGGGGCATTTCTAGGCTCACTTAAGAAATTGTTAAATATATAATTTCTTTGATAATGTAAGGGTAAAATATAAGATGAAAACATTTCATTATTTGATGGAAACGTTACATATCATAGATGTTTATTAAGATTTTTTCAACCCCAGATTCAAAGTTCCGAAAGACCAGTCTGGCTTGAAAAAACTGAGAAAAATTTTTATAAAAGAATTCTGACAAGTGACCCACAAAAGTAGCAGTGACCTTTAGAACTTGCTACAAAGAATAATCGTTTTGGCAATGTCAGTAAGCTGAGATACATTAACCATGGGAAACTACCATTTTAAGATTAATTATAAATTAATAGTTCAACTGTCTTCCACATTTCCCCTGAAGTACAAGTCATGGAGGTACAGGAGAAGACTATTAACAGGTTTAATAGAGTAACAATTTTGAGAATGAATGTCTGACTTGAGGTAAACAAATCAATTTTATATGTAAAAAAGGCTATTGCTCATTTTTCGTTTCTTATTTGTTTGCCACCTTAATTTTATGCTCAACCTCATCTATAAAAGGCACCAAACTAATGTTTTTATCAATAGGACTTCTTCAGTGTTATAAAGACATTGTACTGTATTTACTGTGGTTATTTGGCTCTCATAAAATTTACTCTGGTATACATCACAAAATGCAGTCTCTTCAGAAGCAATAATTTGCCTAAATGGTATTTTTTACAATATATTTTTATTTACAAGTCATAATCTTATTTAAATTTGATGTACTAGTTTTAGTAAAAGAAAAAAAAAGGAGTGGAGTAATATTGGGTTTAACTTTTTTTTCCTTTTGAGATGGAGTCTCACTCTCACCCAGGCTGGATTACAGTGGTGTGATCTCAGCTCACTGCAACCTCCACCTCCTGGGTTCAAGTAATTCTCCTGCCTCAGCCTCCTAAGTAGCTGGGACTACAGGCTTGCACCTCCATGTCTGGCTAAATTTTGTATTTTTAGTTGAGATGGGGTTTTGCCATGTTGGCCAGGCTGGTCTCAAACTCCTGACTTCAGGTGATCTGCCTGCCTAGGCCTCTCCAAGTGCTGGGATTACAGGCGTGAGCCACCACACCTGTTTCATTAACTCTAAAGTTAAGGGTTTCATTAACTCTAAAGAACAGAAGTGGTGTTTGTATAAGAAACACCTGGATTTAGGGATTTAAAAGTGTGCTAGCTTCTACCCAGCCACTCTCCATTTCTGTGCCTTCTACACTGGGCTTTGGCGAGACTCTCTTCTCCACACAGCTTTATACCATAAGGTAGGAACATGGCTGTAGGCTGTGGTAGGTCTGCATCATCCTAGATAAGCATCGACATACTTTCTACTCTCCCTACAGATATGAGAGAGGTGGCTTACAGGATACTTTCCATTACAGAGTTAGTATGGAAAATCTAGAGAAGGATTCTGATTGGCCTGGATCCAATCATACTATATACCCTTGCATTGAGAGGAACAGGATATTCTTGAGTCCTAAGTTAGTGGTGGTGGTGAAATGCTATGATTTGCATATAAAGCCACAAGGAGTTTTGTAGGGATGGATAGATGTGCTGGGGGAGTGGTGTGCAGGAACAGAACAAATTACGTATTGTCTACAGTGCAATTTGAAAATATTCGAATATCTACGCTTTTGCAGAAAAGTTATTGAATTCATATTCTCAGTATACTGTGCAAATTCTTTGTTTTGAAATTTAAAATACTCTACACAAGTACAGAAGGGAGACCCGAGACCCTCTAATATTTGAAAATCCTATCCTGATTGTTTTTGTTTTGATCTTGCCATTAAGTGCTACCAAATGCGCAGGGCTCTTTTTTGGTCTCTTACCACAAATAGGAACCTGCTGTCCTTCACATAATTTAGAATATAAAGAAAAAGAAAGGATTCACCTTTAACACATATGCCCCAATTTCTAGTCTTGTTATTTCTCAAATTTCATCGAAGTTGGGCCTCATCTTGACCATTGGTATTTTCTTTTTTTTTTTAATTTTTATTTTTAGCTTTAGCTACTTTCCTATACTCTATTTGTTACAAACATTGTTCTCTGACACCTATATAACTTTTACAGCCTTTTGGAGAGACATTTTGTTCCATTTGGAATTTAAATTTATGTTTGGTAAGACTATGTTATCCATCAGATCTTTCTGTGACTCAGACCCCCAAAACTGTTTTCTTCTCAGAAGAATTGTTCTGCTAGTGCCCAGTCCTTTCACAATAACATCTTGGCACATTATTATAAACACCTCTCCTGACCTTTTACATGGAGTCAGACAGCCAAAGAGAGCAAATGAATAAGCTTTGGGAAAGAGCCTGAATCTAGCATTCAACCTTAGCATCCTTCTCCTTGTCCATTCCAACTAATGGGTCTGCCTTTCTTGTGTCTGGTCTTTCATTTGTGGATTCATATTTGAGTGTCTGACAGCCATCTCAGATCCAGTGACTAATATTCCAGTCGCTGATACCCATCTCAGATCCTCACCCTTGTGCTGGCAACCTACGATGGCACTTCTCTGTGTCACTGATTTTTGTTGGTCTCGCTGCCTTCTCAGACTTCTCAAAGATTTATTTGTTCACTGTCTCTGTTTCACCCGAACTCTAGTTCCAGCAACAGCTAGGAGACATTGCTCACTCAAATTGAATCCAACCCAGCCAGACTAGCCACAGTCTTTCTGTCACAGTCTTAAATAGAATCGATATGAATTTTTGCTGGTGTTAGCACTGTCACCTTAGTGGGTTATAATTTTCTAAGGCTTCTTGTGAGGACTAGTCAGTATGGCTACCAAAATCTTAAAAAACTACAGACGTCATGATGGTTATCACTATCATGAAAATAGGAGCTATGATGCCCCAAGTTTATTTCAATGAGTGCATTTTATAAAAATGTACATAGACAAAATAAACCCCTTCTCCACATGTGTAATATTCAAAAATTCCTTCTCATTTCAGCTTCTTTCTCTCTCCATAACAACCTTTATATTCTATAATGTATTGTAGAATTTTTAATGGAAAAGATGAAGAGAGTATACTTGCATATGTGGCTTTTGCTTCAATTGTGGTGAGGGACAGAGGAATTCTTGGCACCCTGACAGCTATATTAATTGTTTACATGTAAGAGAAATGTTGAACTTACATACCTTTAATGCAAAGAACATGTTAAAGGATCTGAACTCTAATCATCAAAAGACACTCTGAAAACATTCATAAGAAAATTCAAGTAATCTTTGGAAGATACTCTCAGTGGGTAAAATATATAAAATGTTAGAAAGCTTTAAGAGGATTTAAGGAGAAAAAGGGAAGAGGAGTTCAGATTCATCTGAGTGTGGAATATCCCACAGCTTTGAAACTTTTGCCTTAAGCTCAGGACAAATACAGTTTAGTCCAATTCCGATTGAGCATCCTCCTTTTAAGGTTTTCTCAGCAAATAATGCTGCGTCTTTGTCTGGCCAAGGGCCTTTCCAGGAGAACAGGAATTGATAGGGACAGGAGGCAGAGAAATTCTAGGCAGAAAAGGGCAGGTCCCGGATGAAAACCTCACCCTCAAGCTAAAAAGCCTGAAACCGCGGCCCAAAGTGAGAACTTGTATCCGTGTTTTCCCACTTGAATGCTGCCTTTCCTTAAACCACCCATGCCCACCCCATACCCCAACCTTTGCCTATAAATACACCAGACTCAGTTGGAGAGAAGCAGAGACTATGGCTGGATGTCAGAGAGAAGTGGCTCGGCTTCAGAGGGACAGCTTCACAGAGTAACTTTGGAGAAGAATCAGTTGCCATAGATAGTCGGACTTCAGGGGAAGATTACTTACGCTCCCAATCCCCTTTTCAGCTTTCTATCCCCTTTTCAGCTCCCAGTGAGAGCCGCTTTCATTGGCAATAAAATCCCCCAGCACTTACCATCCTTCAATGTGTTGGTGCGACCTCATGTTTCCTCTACGCCAACGCTCAGGAGCCAGGAGTGCAGATACAAAATGGCTGTTATACCAGCCCTTTGCTCTTGCTGTCAGAGGGCAGCCGACTCACGGGAAAAGGCAAAGGGCCCACTGAGCTGCTAACATTTAAGCCGTCCGTCTGGGGTCAGCAGACTTAAAAGCGTACTGTAATATGCCCTCTGGAGCTTCAGGCATCGCAGGCACCCCCCACCTGGAAAGTTCCGGGGGGCCTGGCAGGAGCTAACTCCCGCCACGCCAAAACAGCCAGCTGGTTTACGCCACTTCCGGTCTCCTTTGTTTGTGCGCCTCCTGTGAGGAGTTGAGAGCAGTGGGCTTGGTAAAGGAGGCACACCTGTCACGAGTCCCGTGAATGGGTCAGGGAAACATCCTGCTTCAGTGTCAGGGCCTGAGTGTGGGCATCTCAGGGCTTTCTCCATTCTCCCTGTGCTCCAGGCTGCTGCCTCCAGTGTCCTGGCCTCCAGATGGAAGAATGCATGTGACACCTGGCAATTCCTATGACTATTTCTGGCTGAATAACTCATCTGTGAAGTCAGGAAGCTTAGCCTATCCATCTTTCAGGAGCTGGTAATAAGTATTTTCACCTGAGCATCTGGGCGGGCAGCTATTGTACACGTGGCTGATATATGACCCTAAATGACTAAATCAGAAAAGATCATTAGAGATTACTTAGGCCAAGTCCTTATTTTACAAATGAAACAACTGAAGTCAAAAGTAGTAAAAGGATTTGTTCTCAGCAATCTAGTAAGTTAGTCACATTATGAAACTCACCTCTTCAAAGCTTATTCCACCGGATCACTCTGCCTGCCCTATTTTTTGTTTTAAATGATCAGATTTGTTTATAAAATAAAACTCTTCCACTAGCTGACATTTTAAGAACATGAAAACATTTAAGTAATGAAATATTACTAAAGCCCTCAGTAATGTGGCCTTATTTACACAAGAGCAATAGCCAGTGAAGGGTAATCTCCTCCCACTGCACTGTGTTCCTAACTTTATTAGACCATTTGTCATGCTCTATATAATAGTCATTCTCCATGTTAGTTTTTCTGCATGTTAACGCTAGTTTATCAGGGGCATGCCTTATTCATGCCTAAATCAATAATGTCCAACAGAAAAAAGTTTAATACATGCATGGTATTTAAATGAATGAATGGATACCTATATGAATACACGGAAAATCTGAGGAAGAAGGTTACATACGGAGCTGGAGTCATGCTATAAGGAGCAGATACAACCAGGACTGGATTGATGTGGGCTTGATATTTGAGTAAGGAATAGAACTCTGAGTTTATATATGGTCTTACATGACCGTACAACATTGTATAACCTATGAATTTGACAGTCTGTTCTCACAGCTTGACGTGCAGCCAATAAAGTTATATATATCACAAGTTCCTTTTCAATACTGCAGGAAAACACCATTTTCATTTTCCATGTCTCCCCAATAATCATTTAAATGTCAACTAAGTACAAGATGATGCACTTTTATTTTTTAAATGTGAATGGGGACAGAGGACATGAACAAACTAAAGATTGTGGGAAATTTCAGGATGACAGAGGGTTACTGTGGTGTGATTTATGGATTACTATTGTGGAGAAAGTCACAGCTATCACAAGGAGAGAGGTCTTGAGGAGAGGTTGGAGTTGTTTTTCCCAGTCCTGTCCTTAGATTCAGAAGATTTAAAGAGTGAGAGAGTGAGTTTTGGGAGTAGGTAGTAATGGAAGCGATTGATTGAAATACTGTCTATCACATCCTTCAAACCACTCCTCAAACCAACAAACACACATTAAATATATCAACTTTTGATTTCAGCCCAAAGTAGAGAAAACCTTCTACAAAAACACAGTGACCTTTTGGAAGTGGATGAATCTTTCAGAGTAGGTTTTGGTGCCCTAGAATAGGATCCTCCTCTGTGGCACTAGTGGTGGTATGGGGTGTGACTGCTGGCTGTTATTCCCTACCATCATGCTTAGAGCTTGTGGTATATATACCTTCTTCTTCATGCAGAGGCAAGGAAGAGCAGGAGACAAAGAGCAAAACAAAACTATTGGCAAGATTAACGTTTCAATATTAACAAAGAGATGGGAAAAATTCTCAGAAAGAAAGCGTATGACCAATTTACTCAACCAAATCATGTGACCCTATAGCAAACAATGATAATTTAGGGAAGAAAATAGAACTTAACTAAATCTCTAAGAGTGTTCTATAGGAGAATCAAGATGCTCCTGCACTAATATAAGAGCAACTTACATTGAGAAAGGGGCAATGCAGGGACTTTATGGTATTGAAATAAATAAGTCAACATAATTAAAAATCAAGATCAAGTAAGGAAAAAGATTAGAATTTTCTCAGAACACGGTTAAAAAAAGAGATATGAAAAATTTGGGGGGGGGGAAAAAAAAAGGCAAACAGAATCAGTCCAAAGGATCAACGTCTCTCTACTAGTATATCCAGAAAAAGAGGACAAAAAATTATAGGGAGATTAATTGTAGAACACAAACAAAAATATGCTTTTTAGACTGAACAGAACCATTGAGTACTGAGAAATTTCTTACTGATTATGATGTACATTATTTGGGTGATGTAGACACTAAAAACCAAGACTTTCTCACTACACAATATATGCATGTAACAAAATTGCACTTGTACCCCTTACATTTATACAAATAAAAAAGTGAAAAACAGCTGATACATGATGTTGAAATAAAAGTTCAAAATACCATGTATGACATTGCCATTTACTTACCAAATTTGAAAACAGAACGAAGTAATGCCCTTTCAACCACAGGAGATAAGCTTTTACTTGTTTAATGATGGAATGAACATGCTTGCCCATTACAGCCAGTTAAATGAAAAAGGAAAAGTTCGCTACAGGAGATTCTGTGGGAAATATTTTTTTTTCTGACTAAGAGAAAGAGAAAGGGAAAGAAGAGGAGAAAAAGAGAATGAAAAAGAGGATGAAGAGTAAGAGGGAGGAAAAGAGGAGAAGGAGGAATAATATGTTTATAGCCTAGAGGATCTCAGAAAGCTAGCTCTAAACCCTTAAATCAACCTCAGAAGCCTCTGTGTTTATATTTTGTTTTATGTGAAATGTATAAATACCTTTTATGTTAATTAAATCCAGTATCCTTTACTACAACCAAGGCTAAAAAGAAGCTCCAAAAGTTTTGAAGCTGGAAGGGAGATGACCCCAAAACAATTAGAATGAAATGAACATGATACCTTTATTCAAGATCACTGGATATTTAATAACAAGGAAACAGTATCTCAAAAGTTTTGTGATAAACGGTTTTGAAACTGGGATTCTATAACCTATTAAACCATCAAATATGA
This sequence comes from Ateles fusciceps, assembly GCA_036589455.1. NCBI lineage: Eukaryota > Metazoa > Chordata > Mammalia > Primates > Atelidae > Ateles > Ateles fusciceps. The sequence goes on along the minus strand of JAZHEH010000804.1, from coordinate 985,553 downwards.
AGTTATGCAAAATTCTTCTCTTTCATACATTTTCTTGAAGTAATTATGCAATGCTCTATATCAGCAAAATGAAAAAGGAATCTAAGAAATGAATATGAAAAATCTAATTGGAGAGAAGTGAGAGAGAGAGAAAAAAAAAAAAGATCCCAAATGACAGCTGTGCAGCAGTCATAACAAGCAATCTGTACAAAACTGACCTTTTATCAAGAAGCTGCGTAATCCCAGTGCTGTGATTTTAAAAGCATGCATTTCTTCTCTCAGTGAGATAAAGAAAGGCAATTAGAAATTTCCAGAAATAACAAAATGTATTTTAAAAATATGGTCCAAATAGCAAGCAACATAGCAAGATTTTTATTCAATGATTAAGTTTAAGAAAATGAATTATATTGAATCTCGGTGATTTTAAGATTCTCCTTTGAACAGCATAGAACTTATTACCTGATACTTCTAAAATATGTCCCTTTTTTAGTTTTCAGTTTTCAAAAGAAGTGGTTTCTCACACTTAGCACTATCGGCATTCTTTGCAATGGGTGAATATCCAGTGTGAAACTTGGCAGCATCTCTGGCCTCTACCAGTTAGATGCCTTAACACTCTAGTTGCAATGATCTCAGATGTCTCCAGTCATTGCCAAATGTCCCTTTGCAGTGGGGGCTTGGGAGTCAGAATTGCTCCCAATGGAGAATGATTACTATAGGCAAAAAAGGACATCTTTTTTAAATCTAAAAAGATGATATAAATGTTCTAAATTTTGATACAGAGAAGTAGGGTCACAATTGAGAGAAGATGAGTGATGATGTGTGAGCAAAGAAGTAGATGGAAGTAAAGGATATATTGTTTCTTCTTACGTAGAAGAAAGAGGAGACACTGAAGTTCTTGAACTGATATAAATATCAAGGTAATTCTTAAATTTCTAGGCAATCATCAACAGACTAAAAATAACTATGTAAAATTTAAAAAGTCATTGGGGGAAGGAGGTATAATTATAGGAAATGATATGAGTAAAGTATTTTTCATAATAGACAATAACAAATATAGGTGAAGAGTTTAAAATAAAGACGTAACTGTTTTTCCATATAATATAATTACTACCCAAAGCACTAAATGTAAAAAGCCAAGTTTTCTCTAAAGAAGAAAAAGTTTGATGTTCTACGTTTTTGCTGTCTATATTTACATATTTATATATATACATTATTATAATTTAAAATATCTTCTAAAAATACATTGTATTTGCCTTTAAATATATCTCAGAATCAACCATACTCAATGACCTTCGGGGACTAACTATTATAGTTTTCATGGTAAAGAAAGTGTTAATAGCCATGAACAGGATAATTTTCAGATCAATTTCTGGTACTGTTCCCCTTTCCAGATTACCTGGGCAACATTTTTCTAAAATTTTTATTGAACATTGTGATTCAATTTCTTCTTGCCTGTTTGACTCGACTAATGTGTGATCCCGTTTTCTACCCATTTAGCCTGGCTTGACTTCCTGTCAATCAATTTCCAGGTGTCTATGCGATAACCAAAGCTTGGGGCACTAAAGAGCTCTTAAGCAACCTGGCATGCTCATTTGGCCCTCATATTAGGGGTCAGCAGCTCAGTTCAGAGTGAGCAGGATCTGAGAGATCAAATGAATGGGATAGAGCAACAGTCCTTAGGCGGTCATTCTCTAATCTTTGCTGGCAGAGCCTTTAAAGACTGCTGGGAGAGTTAATTATGCAAATTAAATTGGTTGAATCTATTTACAAAAAGGCAGTACTGGACAGAGCCCTCGGCATAAACATTTGCCTCATCCCTTCCCACAAGCAAAATGACACCACTATACCCTCTGTAATCTGGATATGTTTGTCCTGTAATTAATAAAGGACAAGAAAGTTTATCTTGAATATGAATCACAGATAACTTAAAACACTAGACAGAATCAAAAAGCAGTGAACCAGCTTTGTAATATTTAGTGTTTAGTGAATGCCAGAAACATTTCTGAAGCTCTGAAATACTTTCATAAAATATATATACACATAAAGGCAAGCACAAACACAAAACACAAACACGCGTTCACATTTGAACTCATTAGACACAATTCAAAGTATACATATAATCGTATATATGTGAACTAACATGTATGTATATGTATACACGTGTCAGCATTTATGATATATGCGTATGTAGAGAAAGAAAGCACACATTGTTGGTGATAGTATAAATTTTTCAGTTATAACATCTCTAAATTCTTTTTTTAATACATAATAGCATATCTGTACATATTTTGGGGGTACATATAATTTAACACACTCATATAAATTTTAAAGATGAAATCAGTATAACTGGGATGCTCATTACCTTAAATATCTGTCTCTTTTTTATGCTAGAAACATTTGAATTATTCTCTTCTAGCTATTTTAACATTTACATTAGATTACTGCAAACTATAGTCACCCTACTGATCTATCAAACATGGGGTCTTATTTCTTCTATCTAACTGTATATTTATACCCATTTATCAAACTCTCTTCATCCCCCCCCCCTCCCAGTGCTAGCATAAATTAGTCAACAGATTATCTAGAAAATGGCATGAGGTCATTCAGAGACTTTTTAAATGTTTATTTATTTTGGTAGTGTGTCCACACTTCTAGAATTCTATCTTAGAGAAATAGACTATCTACAAGGTAGTTATGCATCAACATTCATCATAATACTATTTAAAAATTTTAAAGTAATTGCCCATAATTGGAAAAAGGATAAAGAAGAGGTCATAGTACAATCATAAACATAATAGAATGTAGTGTGTGTGTGTGTGTGTGTGTGTGTGTGTGTGTGTGTGTATGATCATGTGGGAAAGTTTTATAGCATAAATTAAAGGTCATAGAAATATTAATTCTCATATACCCCAGCACACATCCACATGTACATACACCCACACATAAATAAGGGGAAAAGAATCTGCTTTAAATATTAGCAGGAGATTAATGGTTTCTACAATATTTTTCCAAATTATTATACCATAAGCATATATCACTTGTGTAATCAGAAACACAACCATTATTTATGAAATAAGACTAAAAAATCTAATATCTTTCTGAAGTATTTGGGGTTTTTGTTTGCTTGCTTGCTTGTTTCCAACATGAAATCTCTTTTAAAGAAGAATAAAATGGGAAATGTTTTCTTCAAGCCACGAATACACATATTAAATAAAAGCATGAAGTTTTGAGTAGCTATTGGCATTATTTTAGCAATTTAATAATCTTATTTTTTTAGCCAGTTATTTTTTCCTTTGCGATGGCTCAGAAATTAAATGACCTTTTCTAACAAAAGATACTCAGATATAATCACAGGTAATGATGGTATTATGTAAGTTCAATATCTACAGTATACCTTCAAACGTGCATTCTATCAACTAGCAATTTTCCCAATCAGCTTTTCATTTGACTGTGCCACAATCCTTTCAAACCCCAATCATGAAGGTGGCTCTCGAGAAAAAAACTGTTCTGTTTAAACTCAGTAGGTAATGAATGTTCAAGGACTGAATGTGCTTTCTGCTCTCAGTAGCACAGTGTGCTTTCACTGTTTTGCAGTCATTTTCTTCAATTCGATGCAAATACTTGTAATTTCTCCCAGAAATAAATGCTATTAAATGCCCGATTTCTCTCCTATATGTCAGAAATATTATACCCCACAATAGGCTGTATTTTTGTCAAAATTAAACATCTACATTGTAAGCCACAGATAGACCCTGGATAACCAAAGTTGTCAGCTAGGAATCTTCCAGCATGCAGCAGATAAATTACTAATGAGAAGTAGACATTTTTGTATGGCAGCTACCATCCCCTTTCATCTCCACTGCTGTACCTGGTTATTTGAATTTTTTATGTAAAGAAATAGCTTACCAGTTATCATCAATAGGAATCTAATGAAAACAAGTAATATGATCACTTTCTAAATTTTAATCTTCTCTAATTTGTGACAGCTTGTTCTAACTACATATAGGAAAGTAGAAAATATAGCTTCATCTGTAAAGGACTATTGCTTGGATTTCCTCTATTTCAGATTGAGTGAAAATTGCATAGTGATTACTGGAGGCCATTGAAGTGCCTTGGGTTTTTTGTTTGTTTTTTTTTTTGCCCTCCACCCCCTTTTCTTGTTTTTTTTTTTTTTGTTTTTTTTTTTTTTTTTTGTTGTTGTTGTTTTGAGACAGTTTCACTCTTGTTGCCCAGGCTGGAATGCAACAGCACTCTCAGCTCAGGGCAACCTCTGCCTCCCAGGTTCAAGCAATTCTCCTACCTTAGCCTCCCGAGTAACTGGGATTATAGGCATGCATCACCATGCCCAGCTAATTTTTTGTATTTTTGGTAGAGATGGGGTTTCACCATGTTGGCCAGGCTGGTTTCGAACTCCTGACCTCAGGTGATCCACCTGCCTCAGCCTCACAAACTGCTGGGATTACAGGTGTGAGCCACTGTGCCCGGTGGGACTTTTTTAGAGAGTATGAATCTACATTAGTTTGGGTGTTAACTGAATTAATACGTAGAGAAAGTCAAGAAAGAATAGATTGAGAAACTGATCCTAAATTAGAAATCATTACTTTTATAGTTATTTTAAAGTTTTTATTACTCTTCAGAAATGAATGTAGTGTGACATTCTGAGCTTAGAAAAGATCATACATATTTATACACATAGCACATACAGGACTGGCAACTCCAAGGTGAATGATCTTTCTAACCAATGTATAGTAGATTTAGAAACCACAATCTAGTTAGGAAGTTCCACATTCCAGATAATAAAACCACTATGTTGTTCCTGCTCCTCATTTCAAGAGACAATACCATGAATGAATGAAGAAAGACTTTTTTAAATGTCACTATGATACAACGACTTTAAATGCTTTGCAAATGTTAACTCATTTAATCTTCATAACAACTTCCTATTAAAGATGAGGAAACCAAGACATAAAGAAGTTTAATAACTTAGATGGTGTCACAGTTAGAAAATAGCAAAGCTGGAATTCAAAACTAGGCAATTTGGGGTCCAAAGAATCTAGTCATTCTCCCCCAGCTCTGTACCATGCCACCTCCTTCACACTGCCTGATGATTTTTATGTAGTTTCAGGGATGCACCATGCCACCTACTTCACACTGCCTGATGGTTTTTATGTAGTTTCAGGGATCGCCAGAAGCTGCCATCTCTGATTCTGTCTTGGAATATTGCTTTCATTTGCTTTATGTAATGGCTTCATTATATAAAGCACATACAATGATGTAAAATATTGAAAATCATTATTTTACAAAAGTTATTTCCTTTTCCTTTTGAGAAACCCAAAACCCTACATTGCATGTATTAATTTCCACTCTACCTGGGTATTTAGAAGCACTACTAAACACAGGCTTTTGGCTGACTCTAGGAAAATGGAAGGAGTGAAGAATAGTGGAGGGATCTGAAATGTCTTTTCATGATAGAATGCTCTTTTGTCCTTCAGATTGTTTTTGCAATTTTTTTATAGTGGTGTGGTTGAGGTATTTGAGGTTAGGAGAGCTAAGGGAAGTTGGAAGACACTTGTATTTACTGGCTCTGCAGCCAAATGTCAAGCACACAGTGTTGAGTCTGTGCAACGTCTCCCAAATGACGCTGACATGAATCTCGATGAAGATAAAATAGGAAGGAAAGGCTGTGTACACTCCATCCTTTTACATCTGCTCTTGGATTTTCATTTTCACTACTTAATTTCTTTCAGGTTTTGGCAGACTACCCATGTTTTACTTTTAGGCTGAATATAGAACTTTCTTAATCTATAGATTATGTGAATTCAAAGAAAATGTGCTTAATATTTGTGAAGTACACAAAAATATTTACATAAAATCTAGCTTTAGACACTAATGAGGCTCCCAAGTAAAATTTTACCTTAATATATGACATTCTTTATCTAACAGCCAGGCCTGAAAGTGGTCCATTTATATTATCATAGTAACGCCATGTTGGACATACTACAGAGTTGTCCAAATGGTTGTACAGAGAATGAGTGCTAATTTTGTTAAGGAAAAAAAAAGTTGATTCAAAATAGACTGTTTGGTAATTGCACATAAACAGAACTGTACACTCACTTTCCAGATGTGATATTTTTTTTCCTGTCATGAGAATCTTAAATAAACCACTACTTTAATATTCAGTTCAAGTTCAAATTATTTATTTCGTTGCTAGATAACATAATATTTTGCTTACAGTGCCCAATTTATTTCTAAAGATTAGATTGCAAGCTAATTTTTATTCCCATCAAGTCTAAAATTTACAACGATGTTTATAGTTTTGAATCAGTGCCATTCTGTCCAGGTTTGTATTTCTGAAGGGATATTAGTAAAGGAGATCATCGCAAGTTCTTGAGACTATTCCACCATGCCAAATTTAATACTTATTGCTTAATACAGACACATTGTTCTGCAAATACAGACAATAACTATATGGTAAGTAACAAACACATAAATAATCAAGTTAAATGCAGTGAAAATATGACACAGAAAAGAATAGAAGGTTATCACAGAAAACCGAATTAATTATATTCACAAAACTTAAATTAACAATAAGCTAGTAAATAACATGTGCAAAGATAATACATGCAGCTGCTTACAGAAATTGCTTATTAAATGTTGAAAATGAAAGTAAGATATCTTATTTAACTTGAAGTGCCAATATATCCATCTGGTACAGGGGAAGAATGCCATGAACCACTGCATAAATATGTCAATTGAAACAAAACAGCTGTAGTGAAAGTTAAAGCCCAAATTTGTAGCTCCTTCTTATAGTACTCACTGTCCTTCCAGGAATAGAAATTCCCACTAGGAAAGGAAAAATATGCCAGCCACATGTTTCTTAAACTGCAGAACAATTGAAAAGAATCTTAAAATACAGTGGTTACAACTGTCATCCAGTGTTGACAATAATTTTGCTGAAAATATTTTTAGCCTGTATAGCTTATTATAGCAAGTGCTACCATTAGGATGGCATTAAAATAATAGCTATCTATTTGGGGGAATTACGTAATGATGCTCAAAGTACTAGAACATGACAACAGTCCTACTGGCTCTTGACCAAGCTAGATCATAATATATACTGATAACTCAATACGAACGTCTTGCTTTTCCCTGCATTGTGTATTTAAACGCTCAGAGAGAGCAAATAATCATCTCTCTGGCACCACTGGCTAATAAAGTCTTAAACTTAAGCAAGTTTCCCAGACAAGCCATGTATAATTCTTTAGGCCCTGATATTTGTCTGTTTAAAAATTATATTCACTTTTATTAAAATTTTCTCAGGTACATTTCATATTTTCATGAAATTTTTATTATTGTTTCACATTATACTCACACTTTAAGAAACTGCTTATTTGGGGTAAAATAAAAACATTTCAGGCAGATTCTAAGGACTTCAGTGTAGTATAGTGCCATAATTAAAATAGTTGGTAATGGAGAGAGATCCAAGCTGGTCGATTAGCAGCAGCTCAGGATTGTAGCTCCCACTGAAAGCGCAGAGAGTGAGTGGACGCCACATTTTCAGATGAATTTTTATTGCCCACGGACCAGGAGATTCCCGGCAGAGGAGCCCCACGGGTCGCCAGCACGACTCTTTTGGCTGGCGGGGCCGTTTCGCAGGCGCCACCGCGCGGCAGTTCTCAGTCCAGAGTATACGGGACTGAGTGCCCTTTGGTTGGCGTTGGAGCTCCGGGAAGGCAGAGTCTCCCATTCAGCTGATTGAAAAGCGGACTGAAGTGGGGAACCAGACCAAGAGATTCCCGGGCAGAAAAGTACCACGAATCTTAACGCCACTGTTTCAGCCGGCATAGTGGGTCGCCGCAGGGGAAGACTGGTCCCCACACACACACACACACACACACACACACACACAAAAAAAAAAAAAAAAAAAACAGCAGTTGGAACTGCTGAGGATTCAGAGTTTCACAGCAAGTACAGCTGAACCCGGGAAGGTCCAGCATTGTCGGGGAGGGGCGTCCGCCAAAGGAAAACTAAGAAACAGAAAAAACTTTACCACCAACAAGCTGGACGTCCACTCAGAGACCTAATCTGAAAGTCAGCAATTACAGACGACAGGTGGATAAATCCACAAGATGGGAAGAAACCAGTGCAAAAAGGCTGAAAACACCCAAAATCAGAATGCCTCTCCTACAGAGGATTGCAGTTCCTCATCACCAATGGAACAAGGCCTGATGGAGAATGAATGTGAGGAATTGATAGAATCAGGCTTCAGAAGGTGGATAATAAGAAACTTCTGTGAGCTAAAAGAACATGTTCTAACCCAATGCAAAGAAACTAAGAACCTTGAAAAAAGGTTTGACAAAATGCTAACGAGAATAGACAACTTAAAGAGGAATATAAGTGAACTAATGGAGCTGAAAAACACAATACAAGAACTTCGCAAAGTATGCACAAGTTTTAACAGTCGAATTGATCAAGCAGAAGAAAGGATTTCAGAGGTCGAAGACCAACTTAACGAAATAAAACGAGAAGACAAGATTAGAGAAAAAAGGGTAAAAAGGAATGAGCAAAGTCTCCAAGAAATATGGGACTATGTGAAAAGACCTAATCTACATTTGATAGGTGTACCTGAATGTGACGAAGAGAATGAATCCAAGCTGGAAAATATTCTTCAGGATATTATCCAGGAAAACTTTCCTAACCTAGCAAGGCAGAACAATACTCAACTCCAGGTAATACAGAGAACACCACAAAGATATTCCTCAAAAAGAGCAACCCCAAGGCACATGATCATTAGATTCACCAGGGTTGAAATGAAGGAGAAAATACTAAGGGCAGTCAAAGAGAAAGGTCAGGTTACCCACAAGGGGAAGCCTATCAGACTCACAGCTCATCTCTCAGCAGAAACCCTACAAGCCAGAAGAGAGTGGGGGCCAATATTCAACATCCTTAAAGAAAAGAACTTTCAACCCAGAATTTCATATCCAGCCAAACTAAGCTTCATAAGTGAAGGAAAAATAAAATTTTTTATGAACAATCAAGTACTCAGAGATTTCATTACCACCAGACCTGCTTTACAAGAGCTTCTGAAAGAAGCACTGTATACAGAAAGGAGCAACCAGTATCAGCCATTCCAAAAAACCCATTGGTAAGCTGCATCCAGATGCATCTCACATGCAAGGATATACAGAGACTCAAAACAAAGGGCCTTTGCCAACCAAATGGAGAGAAAAAAAAAAAAAAAGCAGGAGTTGCAATTCTCATCTCTGATAAAATAGACTTTAAAGTAACAGAAACCAAAAGAGATAAGAAGGACATTGTATAATGGTAGAGGGATCAATGTATCGGGAAGAGCTAACGATCCTAAGTCTATGTGTACCCAATACAGGAGCACCCAGATACATAGGGCAACTTCTTGGTGACTTACAAAGAGACTTGGACTCCCACACAATAATAATGGGAGACTTTAACACTATATTGTCAATATTGGACAGATCAATGAGACAGTAGGATAACAAGGATACCCGGGACTTGAACTTAGACCTCGAACAAGTAAACTTAATAAACATTTACAGAACTCTCTACTCCAAATCCACAAAACATACATTTTCTTCAATAACACATCACATCTATTCTAAAAGTGACCACATTTAGAATACGACTTGAACTTAGACCTCGAACAAGTAAACTTAATAAACATTTACAGAACTCTCTACTCCAAATCCACAAAACATACATTTTCTTCAATAACACATCACGTCTATTCTAAAAGTGACCACATGGTTGGAAGTAAATCACTCCCCAGCAGTTGCATAGCATTTCATAGGTTTAAATGAAATATTGGTTGGCTGTTTGTTATTTCCCTCCCTTATTCCTTCCTGTCTCCATTGTATAACACATTTATTAGCATAAAAGAGCTTTTCAATACCCATTTTTAGACTGCATTCTAGCCTGGGCAATAGATCAAGATTCCCGTTCTCTCTCCCTCTTTTTCTTCTTTTTCCCTTTCTTTCATTCTCTTTTTTTCCTTCTTTCTTTCTTCTTTTCTTTTTCTTTCTTTCAAAAAAAAAAAAAAGAAAAACTCCATTCATCGACTCTGCACAAAACACCAATTTAACAACTATATGGAAAAAATACCTTCATAAGAACCAACAATCAGGTGAGCCCTCATAATATCTGGTTTTATTTTTGTATTACTGAAAGAAGCACTGAAGAGATAGAAAATGCAGTTTTGAATTGCTGATGCTACCCCCTCCTTCACCCCTGGGCAGCAGCAGCATGTTGCAAAGAGCATCTCTCCATGCTGGGGGAGAAAGAGCACAGCAATTGTGAGGCACTGAACTCAGTGTTGTCCCGTTAGAACAGAAAGGAAAACCAGACCAAATTCAGCTGATGCCCACCCAGGATGGAGCATTTAAACAAGCCCTAGCCAGAGGGCAGTCACCAATACCAGCAGTCTTTACCTGAGTGCCTGTTAACATCACTACCTAGGGCAAAAAGAAGAAGAAAACAAAAAATAGTTGGTAATATGATAACTGAATTATCAAGAAAATATTAAATTACAACATATGCAATCTTGTTAAGGAGCCATATAGTATGTAATTCATGTTAGAAAAGGCAAATATGTTTTAGTAGCCTTTCTGATTTTTTTCTTTTTGCTGGTGGGTATTCAGTCATCACTGCTCCCTGCTGACAGAGCCCCAATATCCAATAGGTCCTCCCATTGTTCTGATGTTCAACTTCAACTCTTCCATGGAAGAACTCTTTCATGGGTCTAAAATAAGATAATTAAAGTGACATAATCATTAGCTGTTCTAATAGTCTTTCCCATGGGGGAAGTTATACAAACCAGAAAACACTAACTTTGCTTCCATTCTCAGTGGTCTTCTTGTTGCTTTTGGCATTTTAGAAATGTTTGGAAGCCTGCACAATTACAATCACGATTATTAATCCAGGTCACAGTAATGCTTCTGCTTTAGATACTATGCTAGCTATATTATTGAAGAGGCATAGTACAAGGCAATGAGGATATATACTCAAGAACATATCTCAAACTGTTGATTTTAGAAGTGTAAATTTGTAGATTCACATGATTGTAAGTATGTTTAAGAGTCAGGATGAGAATTCAAACAGTACTAAGGGGCTGTCTAAGTACTTGAATGGCCAGATCAACTGTTCCACGTCCCTTATATAGCAGAGGCAAGAAGCATTTTGAGAAATTAAATAGAAACCCTAATTTGCAAAATAAACTATACTACAATTCTCAAAACATACTGTACCATCACATGCACATAACCATAATATGCAACAAAATTATCTAAGCTCAGTTTTAACCACAGCTCACACTTTCAGATTCATGTTTCCCAAGATAAGACCAGAGTCAAACCCTGAATGACCTTATGTGCTCCAAAGTGAGACTACTGGCTATTCCAACAACTCGCTGAGTTTACAAATTCTGACTTTTCATACCTGCATGGCACTTACTAGTTTCCATTCTACAAAACCTTCTGTAATTAATCCCAATTCCCAAACCTTAGGAAGATCCCTTTCTAATTTTCTCTTTTGAGATACATTGAGTTCATCAAGATGGTGTTCTCTTGCTCATACAGATTTACAGATTTCAGGTTTGTGTGATCAACAGGACCCTTGGTAGCCTCTAAGGTCTTTGACTCTTCGTTCATTTATTCCTTCATTTAACTCTGTTGTATGAGATAAAGACTGAAAACAACTGTTGGATAAGGCCACATATCTGATATAGATCTGATAAAGAAACTTCACAAGCAATTTCATTGACTAGTGGGGGAAATAGCCTCATTTTAATGGACTTAAGAGAGAATAAATAGTGAGAAATTGGAGAAAGTGACCACAAACTATTTCAAAACACGTTGCTACAAAATGAAGTAAAAAAAAAAAAAATAGGGCAGAACTTGGGCAGGGGCATGTAATGTAGCATATTAGTGTGGTGACAGAAAACATTGAAAAAGAGAAAAAAGGGGAAAACGCAAAAGAGAAAGGGGAAAATCTGAGGAGCAAAATACTTGAGGAGTTAAGAGAGAAAAGGGTCAAATTGAGGTACGACCTCCCTTACAAAGGAGTATGAATTGTTCCCAGAATATATGGTTATAAATGTAGACAGGTTGGCTGCTTTGGTACATGACCAGAAGTTTCCCCTCCCAGAATTTTTTTCTGATTTGTCATATAAAGAAAAAATTATGAGTGAGAAATGGAGGAAAAATAACTAGGAACAGAATGATGGAGTGCAAAGACTGGGGGCCATGATTCGAAATTTAGGTTCAAAGCAGTATATGAAGAACATACCTGTACTCCTTGTGCATGTTTATTGCAGCACTATTTACAATAGCAAAGATACAGAATCATCCTAAATGTCCATCAACAGACTAATGGATACAGAAAATGTAGTATGTATACACAATGTGATACTATTTAGCCATAAAAAATAAAATCCTTTCATTTGCAGCAACGTGGATGGGACTGAGGTCATTATGTTAAGTGACATAAGCCAAGCACAGAAATACAAATATTACATGTTCTCACTCATGTGTGGGAGCTAAAAATAAGTTGATGTTGTTGACATGGAGAGTAGAATAATGGATACTAGAGGCTGGGAAACAGTAGTGGAAAGGAGAATGAAGAGTGGTAAATACAAATACACACTTAGATAAAAGGAATAAGTTCTAGTGTTCCACACCAAGTAGAATGACTATAGCTAACAATGTTGTATTATATATTTCAAAGTAGCTAGAAGGCGGCCAGGCATAGTGGCTCACATCTATAATCCCAGCACTTTGGGAGGCCAAAGTGGGCAGATCCCTTGATATCAAAAGTTTGAGACAGCTTGGCAAACATGGTGAAACCCATCTCTACTAAAAATACAAGAATTGGTGGATGTGGTGGGTACCCATAATCCCAGCTACTCAGGAGGCTGAGGCAGGAGAATCACTTGAACCCAGGAGGTGGAGGTTGCAGTGAGTCAAGATCAATTGCACCACGGCATTCCAGCCTGGGTGACAGAGCAAGACTCCATCTCTCAAAAAAAAAAAAAAAAACTTGGTCTTCTGATTTGGTATTAATATATCTAACTCTCCATGATACACCCATTCTTGGAGAGTGATGTTATGTATGGGTTATAACCATTTTCCTTTTAATTCTGAACACTAGCATATTAGCACATAGCTACTATCTAATACATTTTAGTTGATAAATATTAGCAAAATGTATATAATATTTGCCTTGTGCCAGGCACTGTTCAAAACATTATATATAAATGTATTCATGCCTCAGAACAAACCTATTGAACAAGAACTATAAACACTTCACTTTAGAATAAAGAGAACTGGCTGGGTATGGTGGCTCACGTCTGTAATACCAGCACTTTGGGAGGCCAAGGCAGGCAGATCATTTGAGGTCAGGAGTTCGAAACCAGCCTGGCTAACATGGTGAAACCCTGTCTCTACTAAATATACAAAAATTAGCTGGGCATTGTGGCTGGCGCTTGTAATCCCAGCTACTTGGGAGGCTGAGGCAGGAGAATCACCTGAGCCCAGGAGGCAGAGTTTGCAGTGAGCCAAGATCGTGCCATTGCACTCCGGCCTGGGCAACAGAGCAAGACTCCGTCTCAAATAAAAAGAAAGAAGAGAACTGAGGCAAGAGAAAAGAGTAGTGTGAAAATGTGATATACGTATATATACACTGGAATACTACTCAGCCATAAAGGAGAAAGAAATCGTGTCTTTTGCAACAACATAGATGGAACTAGAGGTCATTATTGTAAGTGAAATAACTTAGACAGTTGAATACCATATAGTCTCACTTATAAGTGACAGCCAAATAATGTATACACATGGACAGTGACATTGGAGACTTAGAAGGGTAAGACGGTGGAAGGGAGTGAGGGAGGAGAAATTACAATATACATGACTCAGGTGATGGATACACTAAAAGCCCCAACTTCACCACTATGCAATATGTCCATGGGACAAAACTGCACTGACTTCCCGATTCACTTATTATTTTGGAAAAAAAGTAAAGAAAATGGTTGTGTTTTCAATGGTAGACTAGAAAGCAGGCAATAACTTTAAAAAGTGTTAATTTTAGTATACATGGATGGGGATATTCTCCTCCTCTTAGTCACTCAGGGACCTTGGCAGATGGAGGATCCAACTTGAGCCAAGCTTCCGGGATGACCACAGCAAGAAATGTGAATAATCAGGCACACTCTCATATGTAAAACATGGCACCTCTGTTCACATTTCTTCAGCAAAATCCAATCATATTGTAAAGGGAAGTGAGAGTAAAAGCCTCCCATGTGCCAGGCTGGAGAAGCTGCAGAACATTTGAGAACAGCTGTAAGGACTACAAGACCAGTATTATAACTTGCCTCTGAACCACACAGCTGGCACCCTGTCCCACTCGGGTTCCAGCATGCCTTTCGGTGATACCCCAACTCTACAAAACCAAGGGAGAGATGACAGCCTGTGGCTTTACCTCCCAAACATTATTTTCTTCTTTGGAAAAATCTTAAAACATTTTTCATTTATTTATTGTAGCTAATGTATTTTAGCCAGTGTTTTTAAAACTGTAGATTCAGCAATAAATAAGATTGAATCCTTGCCTTGGGAGCTTCAAAGCTTAGAGGGAGAACATATAATTAACTAATAATTAGAATAAGGAGTCAAAACATTATTATGGATGAGAGCCTGGTATGCTGGCTGTCACTGCTGCTCTCAGTATCTCTGAACCAGTATCCCTTTTGCCTCCCTTGTCTAGTTTCTAATGACTCCTAAGCAACTATAAAATTGAACATCATGTTACATTTTTATAATAAATCTATAACTCAGTAGTCTGTGAATGAAAACCTGAGGGCCTCCCAGTGAATAAATTAAAACATTCCTCTTTTTCTTACTTGCTTCTTCTTGGACAATTTTAGAAGAGGCAACGTTACAGAAAAGGGGTCTCAATGCAACCCCAAGAGAGGGTTTTGGATCGCCTTCAAGAAAGAATTCAGGGTGAATCCATAAAGTAAAGTGAAAGCAAGTTTATCAGGAAAATAAAGGAATGAAAGAATGGTTACTCCATAGATAGAGCAGCCCCCAGGGCTCCTGTTTGCCCATTTTTATGATTATTTCTTGATGATATGCTAAACAAAGGTGAATCATCAGTGCCTCCCCTTTTTAGACCATATAGGGTAACTGTCTGATGTTGCCATGGCATTTATAAACTGTCATGGTGCTGGTGGGGGAGTGCAGCAGTGAGGACGACCAGAGGTCACTCTCGTGGCCATCTTGGTTTGGTGGGTTTTAGCTGGCTTCTTTAATGCAACCTGTTTTATTAGCAAGATTTTTGTGACTTGTATTTTGTGCTGACCTCCTGTCTCATCCTGTGACTTACAATATTTTAACCACCTGGGAATGCAGCCCAGTAGGGTTCAGCCTCATTTTACCCAGCTCCTACTTACGATGGAGTTATTCTGGTTCACCTGCCTCTGACAGCAATATCTTTAATAAAAATTTCTCTGTATAAGAGAAGTATTAGTATGCTGGTTTAAATTGTGTCCATTTATGCTTTGTCTATGGAGAATAAAACGCAGACTTGAGGACTAATTAGTTGGTTTGACATAGATAACCAATGGAGTTCATTTATGTGCTAGGACAAAAATGTTTTACTCACATTTTCCGCATTAATTTTTTGCACCAAACAAAGGAGATAACCAAGATATCTCTAGTTGGTGACAGACGTCTATGCATTCAGAAATTCATTTAATTCACCAGTTACTACTGTCAAAGAATATATATCCAAAAAAAAGGAGGTAAAACAAGCATTCTGAAGATATTTTTCAGTCACTGCCTGGGTGATTTTCCTTCTCAGCTAATGTGCTATTTATAGTGAGATGAAATTATTCAGTGTCAGTGGTCTGCATTTTCAAACCAGTACTGTTGCTTGCTCTGGAAATGGATTGATCTTTTCTGATTGTTTACTTTCTTTCCTGTCAACCACAGGTGGTGTGTGGGGGGGGTAATGTTTTAATCCTGCTAATGTTCTCTTTCAAAAGCAAATTAGTCTTAGCTCAAAAGAAAAACATAAAAGTGAAAGGACTAGAGGCATGGCAGAGGCTTTTACATTTTGATTATACAACAGTTATCGAGACCCAAATTCTCCTGTGCTTATCCTCACCAGGCTTCTACTTGTGCCAGTGACCCCTGGGACTGCACTCGGGTGCCTGAGCTGCCTCTTCACACTTTTCCTTACTTCCTTAGAACCCAGTCTCTCAAACCCAGTCTTCTCAGACTCAAGGGGAAAGGTAATGATAAAAGAATTTTTGCAGAACAGATAGCCACAGGTACACAGGAGCACTGGATGGAAATCTACAAAACAGCACTCCTATCATTCCCATTTTATATAGCAAGTTTGTAAAACAAACTGTGCAACATTTTCAGTAGTGACTCTGAGTGAAAATGACAAATGATAAGCTCATGAACACTTAAATGAGTTTTAAATGATGGTGGTGGTAAGGAATTTAGGAGGACTACAATGATGGTAGTGAAGAAAAGAGAGTATAAAACCATTAATACTGACCTGACTTCTTCATTTATTTGGTTAGACAGTCAATAATTCATTTGAAGAACAATTTGATGAAGATATCAGATGCTGGGTGTTCAGTCTAGATTCCTTAATTTTCTCCTTTAACCTATCATCAATACACTTTATTATGCAAACTCTCTTCAAATTATCAAAAGTGATTTGCTATGTGAAGTATATTAATGGATTACAGAAAGTGAAAAGAGATTTATTTTCTCTCTGTTGAGATTCAAAAGAGAAAAATTAGCTTCCTAGTCTACTTGAAGCTTTCCTGGAAATGAGAAATGGACTGAATAATAATTCTACATAATGACTTGTGTTGTTATTCCATGATGTTAAAATAAATCTTTCATTTTGTGCTAATTGTAGGTTCACCTACAGTTGTAAAAAAAATACATTGATAATCAATTTACAGCATGACAGTGTGAGAAACTTCCTTGACATGCTCCCCCAGTGAAACTGGTGAAAATCAGTTTAAAAAGCAAGCCTTCTAAAGCTCTTGAAAGGGACTTAAGGGTAAACAGAAAAAACAAAAAAACTCCATTTGAGAAAACCTATGAAAAGTATTTCAAAAAGGCAAAAGTCTGTGGTATTTGAACCAAGACCACTCCTGCCATTTCCTTTCCAGTTCAGTGTGATTGAAGCAACCAAGAACACAAGACTCACTAGCCCCCCCAGATTTCAGTCCTCTGAAATATACCTCTGGCTATCATCTCAAGAGGAATAGGACTTCCACATTTTTCATCCTGCCTTTAGCTACTTGTCGCTTTAGCTAATGAAGTCAAAAGTTGAGGGCTCTCTTCTTCCATCCAGCTCCCGTTTGTGAAAGGGAGGCTCTGCCTGGTATCATACACCTTGAGTACACTGGGATCTGAATTCACATTGTCCCAGTTTGGCATGTGGAAGTTTCATACTAAAGGAGGCAACTCAGAGACCTCTGGCTGCTGCCTCTCCCCAACACTGAGTGCTCAATCCTTTGAGTAGGGATATCACTCAGACAAAAGCTTGCCATTACCTTCCTCACCAGCCCCAGAGCTCAGCTCATAGATTTTTACCTTGGAAAAGAAGAGAGTCATAAAATAGATAGCTTTGAATCTCTTCCCAAAGGAAATTAATATTTACAGTAGAGCATAAAGTTTAAACCTAGGAACACAATCAAATACAGTGGAGGTTATGGTGAAAGACAAAAGGAAGGAGATTGGTGGATTTAAAAGAAGATACATCTTAGACCATAAGTGGACTATTAGCAAAGGAGTCCTTCTGGGGTCACAACAAATATCAAACTCTGACCTTAGAAACAGTTCCTTCAAAGTAGCCACAATTTGATAGGATTTGTTTGTAGAGCTACTCACACTTCATGGCATTGTTGAAAATAATACAGCAATCAGCAAGCAATTAGTGGAGTTAAAAAGCTGTGCGTTATCTATGAAAACAGAGTAAGAAAGCCTTACCAATACTATTGTCATCCCATAGAAACTGTTGACACACTAAGAACAGTGTCTACCTAAGTAACATCAGTGGCTGAACACTGTGTGTATATTGGCAGTAGTTGGGGTGGAGGGGGATAGAATTTACTAAAATGATCCAGCTGTCACTAAATAAATAAACAAGCAAATAACAATAACAATTCCTGGAAGAGAGGGAGAAGTACCCATAGTTGTTACAAATATATTGTCTAAGAGGTCTTAGAAAATTATGAGGCATGAAGAGAAATGAAAATATAATCTGTATGCCAGAAGAAGAAAGAAATTTAAAAATCAACAACAGAAACTGCCTGTGAACATGACCAGATACCAGATTTAACAGAAAATAACATGAAAATAGCCAATATAAATATATTTACAGACTAAAGAAAAGCATAATTAAAGAAGTAAAAGAAGTGATGGTGATGATGCCACATCAAATAGAGAATATCAATAAAGGAATAAAAATGATCAAAAAGAACCAAATGAAAATTCTGAAGCTGAGAATATAATAATTAAAATTTAAAAATTACTACTAGAATGAGATCAACAGTAGATTTGAACTAGCAGAAGAAAGAATCAGCAACTTGAAGGTACACATATAGGGATTTTGCAAGCTGAAGGGCAGAGAGAAAAAAGAATGATAAAAAAGGAACACAGTTTCAGATAAATATGGAACACCAACATACACATAATAGTAGTAGAGAAAGAAGTAGAAAAAAATATTTCAAGAAATAATGACAGAAAAACTCCCATATTTATAAAAAAACAAGAGTAAGCATCCAGGACTCTACAATCTACAAGTACGGTAAATGCAACAGCTCTACAATCACAAAAATAATAGTAAAAATTTTGATTATCAAAGATGAGAAATTCTTGAATGAAGCAAGAGAAAAATGACTCATAACTTACTGAGAGGAGACAGGAAGAAACCAGTCAGGCAGGCAATTAGAGTGGGTCCTTGGTTGAATTCTTTCAAAGCAAAGAATAGCTGGCTTTGAAAGAATTCAAAGTTGGGGGGAGGGCTAAGATATGCCTACAGCCACACAGATAAGAAAGGCTACACCGATGATTTGCCCAGACATGCCCACTATGGAAAATTCTGTCCCCTGACACATACACATTAAGAGGAACAAGACAATATGGAGTACCTCAAGCTAAGGGCCCACATATTCATTAGGAGGATGGGGTGGAGCTATCAGAAATTTGCACCTTATGCAAATGAGATGCCCAGCCTTCTTCAGTTTCCTATAAAAGCCTTTGCATTCAACTGTAAAAACAGCAACCTTCTTTCAGGCCCCCTCTTCACCCCAGGGAGCTTTCTTCTTTCACTTACTGAACTTTTGCTCCAGCCTCACCCTTTGTGTTCATGTTCCTTAATTCTCTTGGTTGTAAGACAAAGAACTCTGGGTGATACCACTCAATGAAAGACTGCCACATCGCAGTAACATTGGCAAGTTTGTAACATTACAAAGGAATCTCAGTAAGATTAACATTTGGCTTCTCAGAAGAAACAATGAAGCCCAGAAAGCAGGACGGTAACATATCAAAAGTGCTCAAAAAAAGAAACTTTCAATGAAGAATCTTATACACAGCAAAGCTTTCTTTTTAATTGTACTTTGGGCTTTGGGGTACATGTGCACATCCTGCATCCTACAGGATTTTTGCATAGGTACATACATGCCACGGTGGTTTGCTGTCTCCATCCCCCCAACCGCTTGTCACCTACATCAGGCATTTCTCCCAGTGTTATCCCTTCTTATCCTCCCCACCCTGCCGTCCCTCCCCTCCCCTCCCCTCTCCCTCCACCCCACGCACCTAGCCCAGTGAGTGTTGTTCCCTTCCCAGTGCCCAAGTGTTCTCATTGTTCATCACCCTCCTATGAGTGAAAACATGCAGTGTTTGGTTTTCTTTTCTTGTGTCAGTTTGCTGAGAATGATGATTTCTAGATTCATCCATGTCTTTACAAAGGATATGAAGTCATCATTTTTTATGGCTGCATAGTGTTCCATGGTATATATGTGCCACATTTTCTTTGTCCAGTCTATGACTGATGGGCATTTGGGTTGCTTCCAGGTCTTTGCTATTGTAAACAGCACCACAACAAACATATGTGTTCATGTGTCCTTATAATAGAATGATTTATAGTCCTTTTGGTATATACTCAGTAATGGGATTGCTGGGTCAAATGGAATTTCTATTTCTAGATCTTTGAGGAATCACCACACTGTCTTCCATAATGGTTGAACCAATTTACACTCCCACCAACAGTGTAAAAGTCTTCCTTTTTCTTTCTTTCAATAATAAAGGTAGAGCAAAGACTTTTCCAAATAAACAAAAACTGAGAGAATTGGTTGCTAGAAGATCTATCCAACGAGAAGTACTAAAGGAAATTCTATAGGTTGAAAGTATTTAGTCCTGAACCCAAACGGCAATCAGAATTCAAATGAAAAAATGAACAATACTGTAAAAGGTAATTATGTTATTATAAAAGACAGTAGAAATGCACATTTTTCCTTTCTTCTTAATAGATTTTAAAAAGCAATTGTAGGTCAGGTGCAGTGGCTCATACCTGTAATCCCAGCGCTTTGGGAGGCCAAGAAGATGGATTGCCAGAGGTCAGGAGTTTGAGACCAGCCTGACCAACATGGTGAAACCCAGTCTACCAAAAATACAAAAATTAGCCAGATGTGGTGGCGTGCACCTGTATTCCTGTTAGGTTGGGGTTCAGGGGGAGCCCTCAGCTTCCCTGAGAGGACACTTCTTCAGGTTCTTGGTCTGTCACTCCCCAAGAATGGGAGAGGAGACTATGGTGTAGTGCACAGTAAGTGCTGGACTCCAAAGTGTTTGTAGAAAGTGATTTATTTAGGTAGAGAGAGAAAAAGGAGAAGGAGAAAGAAACAGCTAACTTTCATACTGAATGAGAGAAAGAAAAGCTGCTCTCACACTAAGTGAGAAGGGTTCCCAGAGGGAGAAAACCAGAGAAGGAAAACTCCCCTCACACTGAGTGAGAGAATCCAGAAAGGTAGAATCCAGGAGAGGAAGACAGCTTCCACATTGAGTGGAAGAGAATTGAGAGAGAGATGGAGTTTAGGAGGGGAAGACAGGCTTCCACGAGAAAGTGTGGAAGGGGACTCCAGAGGGGAAATTCAGGAGAGAGAAACATGGCTTCCACGAAGGGAGTGTTCATGGAAGGGGACCCAAACATGGAGTCTGAAGGGGTGTGGAGGAAGGGGACTTTTAACCTGGGAGGAACCACCACCTTCTCCAAGTTCTCCGGCCAATGAAAGGAGTTCCTTAGAACTTCCACTGGAGTGATTGACTTTTTGATTCTTCCTGCGCCCCCCGAAAATTAAAACAGAGACTGCTAAATCTCCCGGATGGAGAGAGATGGGAGGGGGGCATGCTGCTGGAAAGTTCTTGCCCTTAAAACTACACCCCCTTGTGGACCTGGAAACAGAACACATTCCCTCAGTCCCACCTACTCAGGAGGGTAAGGTGAGAGAATCGCTTGAACCCAGAAGGCAAGGATTGCAATGAGCCAAGATCATGCCACAGCACTGCAGCCTGGGTGACAGAGCAAGACTCCACCTCAAAAATAATATGTGGGCCAGGTATAGTGGCTCATGCCTGTACTCCCAGCACTTTGGAAGGCTGAGGTGAGTGGATC
Source organism: Ateles fusciceps (assembly GCA_036589455.1). Taxonomy (NCBI): domain Eukaryota; kingdom Metazoa; phylum Chordata; class Mammalia; order Primates; family Atelidae; genus Ateles; species Ateles fusciceps. Next base: position 963,848 of record JAZHEH010000804.1, on the reverse strand, counting down.
ACCAGAGGTCTCACCTTGTCTCTACTAAAAATACAAAAATTAGTTGGGTGTGGTGGCCGGCCCCTGTAGTCCCAGCTACTGGGGAGGCTGAGGCAGGAGAATTGCTTGAACCCAGAGTGGCAGAGGTTGCAGTGAGCCAAGATTTCATCAGTGCACTCCAGCCTGGATGACAGAGTTAGATTCTGTTTAAAAAAACTAATATAAGCGAAGGGAGAAATTGGCAATTCCACAATAGTAGTTGGAGACTTTAATGCTGCATTGTCAATAATAGAACAATAGAGAGAAGATCAGCAAGAAAACAATTCTTGAGCAACACTATAAAACAACAAATTACATAACTTAGATGAAATTGGCAATTCCTACAGACACAAACTACTGACTACCTTAAAAAGAAATAAATATTCTGAACAGAGTTGTAACAAGTGAAGAGATTAAAATAGTAATTTAAAAAGCCTACTCACAAAGAAAAGCTTAATGCAGGAACTTCACAAATAAATTCTACCAAACATTTGAATAATGAACACCAAGTTTTCTCAAACTTTTCCAAAAATCAGAAGAGGAAAAAACACCTGAATTTATTTTATGAGATCAATATTACTCTGTTACCAAAACCAGACAAAACATCACAGTAAGAGAAAACTACAAACCAATATATCTTATGAATATATACAAAAAAATCCTCAACAAAACACTAGCAAACTAAATCCAGTGACATATAAAAATAGTTGTACACCGTGACTAGGCTATGAAGTCTAACTTATCTAATATCAATATCACCACTCCTGCTTCTTTTGACTAATGTTTGCATGATATATCTTTTTTCTTTTTTCTTTTCAGCATACCTTTATTTTTGAGGTGAGTTTCTTGTAAACAGCATAGTCTTTGGTGCTTTTTAAAATCCATTCTCCCAATTGCTATATTTTAATGGATATATAAACTATTCATATAATATACTTATTGATATAGGGCTTAAGTCTTCCATTTTATTTTTTGTCTTCTGTTTGTTTTCTTGGTTTTTAGTTTTTTGTTGTTGTTTCCCTTTTGCTACTTTCCTGTTTCTTGAATATATTGTATAATGCATTTTGAATTATCTAAAGTGTCTTTGAGTGTATCTTTTTGCCTCTTTACTCTTTGTGGGGGGGGGGGGGGTATGTAGAACCAAGTCAGACTATATTATATTTTTTGCTTCAAACATCAAGAATTATTTAGAAAATTCAGGAAAAAGAAAAATTGTACGATATTTACCCATATTTTTACTATTTCTGTTCTTTCTTTTTGATGTTCAAAGAATCTTTATGGTGTCCTTTATGTTTAGAGGAGTTCCATTAGCTAATCTTTCGGAGTAGGTCAGTTGGTGGCAAATTTTCTTCATTTCCTTTTGATCTGAGCATATCTTAATTTTCCTGGATTCCTCAAGGATACAAGGGAATGGGCAGCAACCTTGGTAACTGCCCATTAGGGATAGGGGTTCAGCTCTTCCATTCAGCCTCCCCTGGTACTCAATGATGATCATATTACTGCTTAGTGGTAGAGGTTTAGGGGGAGTACCTTATTTCTTGGTGATGGTGAAAGCCTCATGTTTCTGGCATTGCCACAACCAAGATATGTATGGAAGGTGGTACCTTTTACAGCAGAGAGAGAGAGAGGAAATCCAGGCTTCCCTCCATGTGGTATCAACTGAAAAAAGGAGATCCTGGAAAGTTACTGCCATCCAGGGATGAAAAACCTATCCCCTGCTTAGCAACAGGTGTGGTAGGGTACCTTGGTACAGATTCATTGTGCCAGAAATCTAAGCTCCGCACTCAGCCTTTGCTGGGAGTGTTGGTAGTAAGTCTAGTTTTTCCTACAGTATTTGACTGAAGCAGAGTAGTTATCTTCTAAACGTTTTCTGTTTTGCTAGGCTACCCCTTTTCCAGCCCTTTTCCTACAGAGAGCAGGCTTTTTTAGGACTGTTTTAGTCTGCACCTGTTGGCTTTTTCAGATTGCTGGCTTCTTCAGCAATCTGTGTGTGTGTGTGTAAATTATTTTAATGTTCTTTTAATGAACTCAGTGTTATTGAAGTTGTGGTGAGCACTTTGTTTTCTTAAGTATTTTAGAGAAAAAGTAGGAATATTTGCATCAATGATTATTTGCCAAATGATAATTTACCCCACATTTCTCAATTCCTAAATAATTGGGTTTGTTCTGATCTTTAGAGTTTGAAAATTACTTCCCTTAAAAGCAATGTTGAAAATCATGGTAGCTGTGCATTATCGCCATCTTTCCTTGTTATCATTAACTTATACTAGTTTGCTTAAGCACTGGACATATCACAACCCAGTTTCTTTTTTTCTTTTTTTTTTTTAGAAAAAAGAGAAAAAGAGAAAAGAAGGAAGAAAAAAAAGAATGAAATAAAGAGAAAAAGAAGAAGAAAAAAAGGGAGAGAGAACGGGGAATCTTGCTCTATTGCCCAGGCTAGAATGCAGTCTACAAATGGATATTAAAAGCTTTTTTTATACTAATAATTGTGTTATACAATGGAGACAGGAAGGAATAAGGGAGGAAAATAACAAACAAACAGCCAACCAATATTTCATTTAAACCTATGAAATGCTATGCAATTGCTAGGGAGTGATTTACTCCCAACCATGTGGTCACTTTTAGAATAAATGTGATGTGTTACTGAAAAAAAATGTATATTTTGTGGATTTGGAGTAGAGAGTTCTGTAAATGTTTATTAAGTTTACTTGTTTGAGGTTTGAGTTCAAGTCCCGGGTATCCTTCTTAACCTTCTGTCTCATTAATTTGTCCAATATTGACAATGTAATGTTAAAGTCTCCCACTATTATTGTGTGGGAGTCCAAGTCTCTTTGTAAGTCACCAAGAAGTTGCCCTATGTATCTGGGTGCTCCTATATTGGGTGCGCATAGACTTAGGGTCGTTAGCTCTTCCCATTACATTGATCCCTCTACCATTATACAATGTCCTTCTTATCTCTTTTTGTTTCTATTACTTTAAAGTCTATTTTATCAGAGATGAGAATTGCAACTACTGCTTTTTTTTTTTTTGCTCTCCATTTGGTTGGCAAATCTTCCTCCATCCCTTTGTTTTGAGTCTCTGTATATCCTTGCATGTAAGATGGATCTGGATGCAGCTTACTGATGGGTCCTTTGAAGTGGCTGATACTGGTTGTTCCCCTCTATACATAGTGCCTCCTTCAGAAGCTCTTGTAAAGCAGGCCTGGTGGTAATGAAATCTCTGAGTACTTGCTTGTTTGCAAAAAATTTTATTTTTCCTTCACTTATGAAACTTAGTTTGGCTGGATATGAAATTCTGGGTTGAAAGTTCTTTTCTTTAAGGATGTTGAATATTGGCCCCCACTCTCTTCTGGCTTGTAGGGTTTCTGCTGAGAGATCAGCTGTGAGTCTGATAGGCTTCCCCTTGTGGGTAACCTGACCTTTCTCTCTGGCCGCCCATAGTATTTTCTCCTTCATTTCAACCCTGATGAATCTAATGATTATGTGCCTTGGGGTTGCTCTTTTTGAGGAATGTCTTTGTGGTGTTCTCTGTATCACCTGGAGTTGGGTATTGTCTTGCCTTGCTAGGTTAGGAAAGTTTTCCTGGATAATATCCTGAAAAATATTTTCCAGCTTGGATTCATTCTCTTCGTCACATTCAGGTACACCTATCAAACGTAGATTAGGTCTTTTCACATAGTCCCATATTTCTTGGAGACTTTGCTCATTCCTTTTTACCCTTTTTTCTCTAATCTTATCTTCTCGTTTTATTTCGTTAAGTTGGTCTTCGACCTCTGAAATCCTTTCTTCTGCTTGATCAATTCGACTGTTAAAACTTGTGCATACTTCTCTAAGTTCTCATATTGTGTTTTTCAGCTCCATTAATTCACTTATATTCCTCTTTAAATTGTCCATTCTCATGAACAGTTCGTGAAACCTTTTTTCAAGGTTCTTAGTTTCCTTGCATTGGGCTAGAACATGTTCTTTTAGCTCACAGAAGTTTCTCATTATCCACCTTCTGAAGCCTGATTCTGTTGATTCCTCACATTCATTTTCTATCAGGCCTTGTTCAATTGGTAATGAGGCACTGCAATCCTCTGTAGGAGGAGAGGCATTCTGATTTCGGGTGTTTTCAGCCTTTTTGCGCTGGTTTCTTCCCATCTTTGTGGATTTATCCACCTGTCGTCTGTGTAATTGCTGATTTTCAGATTAAGTCTCTGAGTGGATGTCCAGCTTGTTTGTGATAAAGTTTTTTTTATTTCTTAATTTTCCTTCGGTGGATGCCCCTCCCCCCACAGAGCTGGACCTTCCCGGGTTCAGCTGTACTTGCTGTGAAACTCTCAATCTTCAGCAGTTCCAACTGCTGTTTTTATTTTTTTTTAGTGTGGAGGCGGGTACCAGCCTTCCCCTGCGGTGACCCACTACGCCGGCTGAAACAGCGGCGTTAAGATTCGTGGCGCTTTTCTGCCCGGGGAATCTCCCGGTCTGGTTCCCCCACTTCAGTCCGCTTTTTAATCAGCTAAATGGGAGACTCTGCTTTCCCGGAGCTCCAAACGCCAACCAAAAGGGCACTCAGTCCCGTATACTCCGGACTGAGAACCACCGTGTCGGGGTGCCTGCAAAACGGCCGCGCCCTCCAAAAGGGTCGCTCTGGCGACCCGTGGGGCTCCTCCGCCAAGAATCTCTTGGTCCGTGGGCTATGTAAATTCGTCTGAAAATGTGGCGTCCACTCACTCTCTGCACTTTCAGTGGGAGCTACAATCCTGAGCTGCTGCTAATCGGCCATCTTGGATCTCTCTCTCAGTTTCTTTTTTTTCTATGTTTGCTTTGTTTTTCTCCAAATACAACTGAAGACACCTTTTATTGATTTTTACAAATCTTCATAAGCCAAAATGCCAATGATTATACCTAAAAGGTATAATCTTTATCTATCTGTAAACAGATCAAACAAAGTGAATTATTGGTTGTAGCCTTCTTCCTAGTCCTTTCTTATATATTTTAATTTGCTTACTTTTAATATAATTAATATTGACTACTTAATAATGGCTTGGAGCATTGCCATGTTTTGTGGAGTCTATAAAACTAACTTTGTCTCCTACACATCCTTTGAAACTCAAACTTATCAGAGCTCTCCTTGTGCTGCCATAATAGATTTATGTGTGATGTATTCATATTTATTTACTTAACGCAATACGCATCTTTTGAGCATTATGACACGGAATTCTTACATTTCATCTTAAATTCTTGTTGAGTGATATTATTTCTAGTCTGGCCATGAGCTTATCATATTTTCCAATAGCAAATTTTTAAAGCCTTTTTTTATGAGGGTTAGCCTCTACATCTAACATTGTTTTCCCTTTCTAACTCTACTAACAAGATGGCACAGTCATTCCACTTGGCCATCATGAACCTAAATAAATACAAGTCTCTCTGTTTTTTTTTTTTTTTTTCTGATTTGTGTGAGAAAAATTACCAAAACAAGTTCACAATGATTCAAATGTTTTCCTTTTAGTGGAATGACCTTTTCCTACCAATGTGCAAATTTGTGAAAGTCAAAACAAAGCCTGAGATGCTCTTTAAGGAGGTCAATTATAGTCTAAACGAGAGTCCTTCCTTCAAAATTTTTATTTGGATCAACAGTCTGTGGAACATTTCCATTATGATATCAATCCCAAATCTCTTCCCTCAACTAGTCCTTTCTTTTTGAGTTCTGATGTTGAAATTGCAACCTGGAATCCCAGACTCCATAAATAGATATGTTCTCCTTAAATGCACTATCTCTGAAATCTCAGTGCTCATCTACATTCTCCTTCTGCTTGCCATGAATTATCTTGTTGCTCTACTGAGTTGTTGAGACCTCTTCTTATTTGCAAAATCTGGACTCTCACTTGATTTTGGATGTATTCTAGTTTGTGACCATTCCTTGCTCCAATCTTACCACTGCTTGTTCCTTGTTTCCAAGAATAATAGAATGTGAGAGTTAATTGGAACCAGGAATTATCTGATGCAACTACAGTAGCCCATGGAAACTGTTTCCAATGTTTAGAAAAAAATAATTCTTATAACACAAAACATTTTAACATAGATGCTAAGATTCTAAATGTTTTCATAATCAGAAAAGTTTCCCTGTCTCACAGCCCAAATAAATAGTGTAGAAATAGCTTATAAAAAGATGAGGATTGGACAATACCACTGAAACCTTCCTCTCTTGTTCATCTTAACTGCTTGCTTCTGACACTTTCTTTTGATGCCAACCACTGCTGCAGAAGGCAGCTGTCAACTCCAGAAATATCCTGTGGTGTGAAGTCCATCCAAGAGCAGACTTTGCCACTTCCTTTTTTTAAGTTTGTAGTAGGAAAAACTACTATTTCACATTTTTTATGCTGAACTCTGAGCAATAAGAAATGACCAGCCAGAATAGAATTGGTTCCTGTATATACGTCTTCAACTTTCTCTCTTACTTCTTTCTTTCCCATGTGTTGTACCCTAGACACATTGCCCTTCTTTTTTTCACTCAAATATTTCATTTTTTTCCTGGCTCAGAGCATTTGTTCTAATTCTTCCTGTTCCTGGAGTGAAATGCCTGTTCTATACTATTATATAGGCTCAAACTCACCGCCTCAGACAGGCCTTCTCAGGCCACCCTATCTAAACTAGTCTTTCTCCACCTCGGTGACCTCCAATTTTAAGGCCTACTGTTAAATTTAAGCCTGTGTTTGCTTGCATATTCTGTCTATGGTTGTGAGCAAATAAGTGCAACGAACACATGAATCTTATCTGGTTTGTCCAACATTGAGCCTGTAGTGTTAGAATAGTACTTGGTACAAAGTTACCTACTCAGTAAATGTTTGTAGAAGAAATATATAGCCACCGGCACATACAGGGCCATGAATAGGAATGAGGGTCTTCCATATAAATTTTTTAATGCCATTGGTTTCTTTCCTGCTGAAGTATAAATTGCAGAAATGTTTCTCATCATTTCTCCCTTAAAAAGAAAGTATGAGATTTCTGTGGTGTATTGCCTGTGTGTTTCTTTTATTTTTCTTTTATTTTTTTTAAATTTTATATATACTTTTTTATTATTGCATTTTAGGTTTTGGGGTACATGTGAAGAACATGCAAGATTGTTGCATAGGTACACACATGGCAGTGTGATTTGCTGCCTTCCTCCCCATCACCTATATCTGGCATTTCTCCCCCATGCTATCTCTTCCCAACTCCCCACCCCGCACTGTCCCTCCCTTTTCCCCCCGACAGACCCCAGTGTGTGATGCTCCCCTCCCTGTGTCCATGTGTTCTCATTGTTCAACACTCGCCTATGAGTGAGAACATGCGGTGTTTGATTTTCTGTGTTTCTTTTATTTTGGTTTACTTATCACAGTTTCTTCTGAGAAACAAACAAATTTCTACCATGCTGTCCATGTTTGATCTGACTCATACTTCAAGCCTCCACTGTTTAATTTTTTTTTTCCTAAGGCAACAGGCTATTTGCTTGATCCAATAACAATAATGCCAGCTGTGACTTCTTTTTGTTTAAGCACACTGAGTGGACACCAGGTTTCCAGCACGAACTTAAAATGTTACAGCTAGAGCTCAAAATGTTGATTTAATTGAGTCTCAGTTCTATGTGCTGGGAAGCCAATGCCTGCAGATGTAACTGTTAGTGTCTGCTGCACCAAGAGGCAGGATACCCAAGGTCATGGAAAATAGATGCACTGCAATGAATTGCTAATTAATGGTTTGAGTTTAGCTACACAATTTGTTCTTTAGGAGTCTGAGAAAGAGCAGAATGCAGACACATGAAGATTTCCTAGGCTCAGCAACAAAGACCTCATCTTTTGGTCTGGAATAATATGGAATTGTTAAGAAAAAGGAAGCAAAGTCTTCATTATTGCATCTTTTACAAGCATTTTCTTCTCAAGAGTTCATAATTAAAAAGCAGTGCTAACACACTTATTTGTCTTACATAACCCACATTTGCCTATTTAATCCACCTTTAAACTAACCCTGGTAGGGTGTCATCTTCCCACAAAACTCCTTCCACATCAATATTCATTTCTACTCAGATGCCCATATATTGCCCTAATACCCACTCTTTTCTACAACAAAGCTTTTTGGCATAATGCTCCCATAGGATGTTTATACGTTACAGATAATAATCAAAAAGCTAAAAGTAGCACTCTTATATTAATGACAGATTACTATTAAATGTTTCCATTTCCATAAAGCTTAAAGGTATTTTGACAAAGACATTTTAATGCGTCTTAATTCAAAACCTTGATCACTGTGACCAAATAAGTTTGGTCAGGAAGATGCTTTGGAGAAGAAAGACATTCTTCTCCTCCTCCTCAAGTCATGCAATGGCGACATTATCAGCATTTTACTAAATTTCTTGAGGAGAACAGTGAACTATCATTACTTAATTTTAAATATTTCAAATATTGACATAACATCTAGCACATTCTCTCTCCCTACCTCCCACTATCCACTTTGCAAGTAGCACTTAAGTAATATTAAAAATACACTCACACCATATGATTTCAAGTTTCCTAAAATCTTTCTTGATGACTTTCCTTCTGCCAGTAAATCCCTCTTATATTCCCTTTCCAAGGCCCTTTCTTTTGGATCCACTCAGTTTAACAGTTGAGTCAGCTCATTTAGGTCTCCTCCCTCAGGTGTCCTATGTCAAATTGCACAGACATTGACCATAACAGCTATCAGGTTGATTAAAATGATGCATTTACACACACACCCATATACCTGACAGGATGGGAAGCAATCGCTATAGGAGAGTATCCTTACTTTGTCCATCTCTATAGCCTTTACAATTTGAAGAGCATTGGGAAGATATAGTCTGTAGAGATTTGTAGAACTTCTTTGGGTTTATCCTGCTTGCTCAGCTTCTTGAATCTCTAGGTTTTGGGGATTTTCCCCCCCCAAATGTGGTGACATTTTAGTTCTTATTTCTTCATGTGAACTAGAAACCCCATCCTGTTGGTTTTCTCCTTCCGGGACTGATGATGTAAATGTTAGCCTGTAGGTGTAGTCTCACAGGTCCCCAATATTCTCATTTCTGCTCTGTCTTCTCTCTGTTGCTCAAGTTGGGTAATTTCTATTTTTCTTTTTCTTTATTATTTATGTTTTTTTTTTTTTTTTGAGAGGGGGGTCTTGCTCTTTCACCCAGGCTGGAGTGCAGTGGTGCCAATCTCGGCTCACTGCAGCTTCTGCCTCCCAGGTTCAAGTGATTCTTGTGCCTCAGCCTCCCGAGTAACTGGAATTACACGCATGTGCCACCATGTCTGGGTAATTTTTGTATTTTTAGTAGAGATGGCATTTCACCATGTTGGCCATGCTGGTCTCAAACTCTTGACCTCAAGTGATCTGCCTATCTCAGCTTCCCAAAGTGCTGGGATTACAGGCATGAGCCACCATGCCAGTTTTTTTAATTATTATTATTATTATTTTTTTTGAGACTGCGTTTCTTCTTGTTGCCCAGGCTGGCATGCATTTTCAGCAGAGATGAGCTTTCACCATGTTGGCCAGGCTGATCTCAAACACCTGACCTCAGGTGATCTACTTGCCTCAGCCTCCCAAAGTGCTTGGATTACAGGAGTGAGCCACCGTGCCTGGCCTTCCTATTTTTATACCTACAAGTTTAGTGATTCTTTCCTCTGATTCTTTCCTCTGCTCCTTCTATTCTGGTATTGAGGTCATCCACTCACCTTTTAAATTTCAGTTACTATATTTTTCGATTCTAAAATTTCCATTTGATCGTTCGTTAAATCTTCTATTTCTTTACTGAGTCTTTCTGCTTTCTCACTTGTTTCAAGCATGTTCGTGATTACCCATGGAAACACTTTTATAAAGGCTCACTTATCATCATTTTCAGATAATACCAACATCCCTGTCACTTCTGTGTTGAAATCTGTCAATTGTCTTATTTTATTCAAGGTGAGATTTTTCCAATTCTTAGTATAATAAATATTTTTTTCTTTAAACTTAATTATTTTGAATATTACATTATGAGACTCAGGACCTTATTTAAACCTTAAGTTTTAGCTGATTTTTGGGGGGACACTGTTCTGTAAGGAAAATATTACTGCCAGGTAGAGGCAGAAGTTCAGGTTCTCTACTCCAACTCTATTGACCCATGGCAGAGGAGCTCCTCACTGCTTTTAAGCAGACGGTGAGTTCTGATTCCCCCGTAGGCCTCTGATAATTTTCTGACTGAGAGGAATAGAAGTACTTCATTACTTCGCCTGATGTGGTCTCCACTGACACCACAGGATTGAACAGGCCTCATTATCTCTGGGCTTTGATGAAAGTCTAACTCTTCACTTCTGACACCAACCCAGCGGGGAGTGTGAGGAGTGCCTAGTTACTGACAGGTTGATCTGGAAGTCCAGGCTCACTAAGTGGTGTCTCCTGACACTGCACAGTGGTTGGTGGGGGCATTCATTACTACCTGGCAGGGATAAAATCCCAGGTTCCATACTTCTCTAATACCACCCTGGTGGGGAGGGGTCATTGCCTTGATACAGCCTCAGAGGGCAAAAGTCTAGGCTGTCTGCTCAACCAGTGCTGACATTGTGGAGGAAGAGCTGCAGTTGTTGTCAATGGCAAATATTTGAAGTAGAAGGTTAATGTCTAAAAGTTTTATGTGTTGCTGGGCTACCTTTTTCCTGGCCCTTTATCTAGAGACAGCAGAATTTTATTGATTTTTTTTTTTTAATCTGCATCCATTGGCCTTTTTGGGTTTCTGGCTTCTTCAACCCCAAGTATGGGATATAAGAGGCAAAAATAAAACCCAAGGAAAGGACCACCATATTGTTTCACAGATCCTGTAACCACAGACCAATCTAGCTTTTTACATTTTCTTATGTTTGTTTAAATATAATACCCATGGGTTTTAGTAGTTCTGAATGGGAAAAACAGGGGAAAAGTATGTCTCATTTATGTTCCCAGAAGCAGGCCTTCCTGCCAAGTTTTTACAAATAAATAAAACACTTTAATTCTCAATATTACTAAAGTTTTAGACTATAATTTATTTAAAAATAGCCTTTTATTTTTATTTCTCTGCATCTATAATGACAATAAGAGAGTTTTTAATGTACTAACAACAATTTTTAAAGATCAGGGGACGTTATTGATTATTAAGGCTGCTTTTCAGGGTATCAGCATAGAAAGACATTTTTATGGTTCCACATAACATTACAAAATGAGTACTGCCTGCGTATATTGCTGCAATAAAATTTACCTGAAATCAATCAATCAAATTTTATGAATTTATGTTACCTTCTTATACACTTCTCATTTACACAATAATAAAAAACTAAAACTTGTTTCAGAGAAAATTATTCACACTTGGATTAAGTAACTCAAAAGTCAAATTAGGTTGTCCTGACATGAGTTTTTGAATAATTCCCTGTAATGTTGAAATCTTATTTCTTATTTCTCAAGTTTTCTGCATTTTCTTGCAAATAGTTTTGCACAAAAAAGATTTCTGTGTGAAATCTTTCACACAGAAACAATTACTTAGATGACAAAAATTACTGATTATTTGGTAGAAATCAATTTGCACTCCTTACATTTCATGAGGAGATGCTTCAGACAGCCAAAAATGCTAAATATGAATTGTTAAAGCTATTCCTGAATTTGACAATTTTCTGAAGATATTTTTATCAGTATATTAAAAAACTAAAATATCCAATCCAACAATTTTGAAGTCATAATTTCCTGATTTTCCTGTCCACATTATACAAATTAACTTTATTTTCAATTTTATTCTGCGGTCTCAGCCTGAATGTCCTCATCATGGATGATATTATAATTGTAATGAGTTTTTCCCATAAATGTAAATTATAATGTTTTGAACTTTCTCTGGCCTGTAGTAAATAATTACTTTAGGAAAAGGAAAAAAAAAAAACAGGAAAAGAAAACATGATTTAGAAGTTAATCAGATGGATGGCTCAGAATTGCTTTTATTTTGGGACAGAGGTTATATAGTAACAAGATCCAGTGTGATACATTAATAAATTTCTAGGAGGTGGGTTGGAAGAACAGGCTTCAGTACAGAGGAGTAAATGCCCCTCTACCAGGGAAGGAATGGGTTTGCATGAGTGGAGTGAAAGTAAAACTGATGAAATGGAATTAAAGGAATTAATAATAATTATTTGTAAAAGAAAATTAAAGTGTCTGATGGACTAATAAATAATAGTGTCCACAAATTGAGGCATTTGATTGATCAAGTCAATCCAATTTTGAACACATGAAGTGAAAGAGAAAGAGAAGAAAGGAAAGGAAGAGCAGATGGACTTAAGGAAGAAGAAAGGAATAAACAATGGAAGGAATAAAGGAGGAAGGGAGGAAAATCGCTCAACCTCTTTGCTCTACAGTTGAAGAGAATGAACTTGGTAAAGTTAAGCAATTGCTTGGGAAGATGGTTCTCAAAGTTTTGGGTGCATCAGGATCACCAGGAAGTCTTGTTACACCAAGATACTGATCTTCAGAATCAGAATTTCTACTTCAGTAGGTCTAGGGTATGCTACAGAGTTTACCTTTCTAACAAATTCCCAGGTCATGCCAATGCTGCCAGTCCTGGGACCACTTTTACTACAACTGGTCATAAATAAATGGCAGAACTGCACTAGCAATCCTGTGTGGTGATATTTAGTATATCTTAATATTCTACTTATCCTTTTATTTTAGTTATGATTAAACTTCCTAAAAGTTCACATCAATTCACACAATTTTAAGACTTGATCTCTATTTGTGTGTACTCTATTCAAAAATATATTAAATATCATAAAACTGAATTTTTCTTATTTTAAGAATTCTAATGGTTTCTTCCTGCATCCCAGTGGATTATCTTGCATACATCCTTGACACGTATCACATTTTGGAACAAAACTCTGTATTAGAGGTACACCCATTTTGTTTTATTCATCTTGATCACTACTAAACACTAATCTACAATTATTTTTAAGGTAGAAAAAAATGACTAACTGGATGAACAATTGTATCACATTAAGAGATGAAATACAATAAGAATAATTATATTTTGTTATCTAAGTAATTGTTTCTGTGTGAAAGATTACTTGCAAAACTATTTGTAAGAAAATGCAGAAAACTTGAGGATAAGTTCCTTACAAAGAATTATTCAAAAACTCATGTCAGCACAACTTAATTTGACTTTTGAGTTACTTAATCCAAGTGTGAATAATTTTCTCTGAAATAATTTTTAGTTCTTTATTATTGTGTAAATGAGACGTGTATAAGTAGGTAACACAAACTTAAAAAAATGTGATTGATTGATTTCAGGCAAATAATATTTATTTAAGCCATTTCATATGCCAGAGACTACTTCAAGCATTCATTCATTTATTTATTTATCCATTTAATTATTTCAAGATCATGTGAGGTAGCTACCGCAGATGCTTTTGCAGATGAGGAAACCTAGTCATGCAAAGGTTACATAAATTGCCAAACAACATTCATCTAGTAAGAAGGGGAATCTGGATTTGAACAGAAACATCTCAGTTAGAGTCCTTATGCTCAACTGCCTGATTTTCTATGTTAAATTACATCTCTCTAAAATCTTGCTTCAGGTTACACACCTAATAGGTGACAGAACAGGGATTTAAACCACAGCTGTCTGACTGAAGGGTCCATGCCACCAATTGTTACATTGTTTGTTGCTGAAGTAGAGGTTGTTCTACAGTTTATTAGACATTATAGAATTTTCTAACAAATAAATATAAGGAATGATTTGAAATGGCAATTTTTTTAAAGTCCAAAATTTTGTATTTTCAAAATTATGTACTATGTTGCTCTTAGAACATATATTCGGCTGGGCATGATGGCTCATGCCTATAATCCCAGCACTTTGGGAGGCCAAGGTGGGGAGGAGAATTACTTGAACCCAGGAGGAGGAGGTTGCAGTGAGCTGAGATCTTGCCGTTGGACACCATCCTGGGCTACAGAGCGGGACTCTGTCTCAAAAACAAAAACAAAAAAACCACATACACACACACACACACACACACACACACACACACACACACACAGAGAGAGAGAGAGAGAATATATATTCCTCTAATTTGGTAGTCACAATATGTCTACACTTTTAATTGTGTACAAAATCGAGCAGGGTCTTCAGTTAATTAGAGAAAAATGTAATAATCTCATTGTTATCTTAATCCTGGTCTAACATGAGTTTTTGCATGTGATGCTAATTTCACCTAGAAGGTACATTTTTAAAGGAATACATGTGTTTCTTAGACATAATAATGAACTAACCTCATTTTATAGCAGTCACTTAAATTGATGAAAAGCGTATTCAGGAGGAAGCAACATGGTCTGTTTCTTTAAAATTGATTGAGGAAGGATGGCTCTTTAGGCTTTAAGTGGCCGACAGCTCCTTCCTCAAGCATGCTACCACTCAAGCTCTTTAAACTTGCATGACCAGATTGTAACTCACATATTAAATGCTCCTGAAGATCCCCTAATACCTGCTTCCTTCCATGGGTACCAAGAGAATTGCAGTGAGTCCAATATTCAGAATTTGGTCTTGCTTTGTTGTTCTCCACAGAGAGTAATGTCATTATTTCTGTACAAACTCTAGTCAACAACAAAATGCTTTGCATTTAGTGCATTTCCCTGATGTCTGATCATGAAGTTTTCATTCCTAAAGAAATTAGAATATCTTGTAACTTCTAACTTTTACTCAAGAATATCTTATAATCTATGACAGTAAACATAGAGACACATCCACAGGTTCCTGCTGAACTCCCTCAAAAGGCTTTTTAAAAAATAATTTTTATAAAGCAGGGTTTTGAAACTTAATATTTTAAAGTCCTCATGATGAGATGTCAATTTGCACTGCTTTGTAGCACTGATTTATTTACAAGCCTGCATGCCTGCAAAAGTAGCTATGAATGATTTATCTATTGTTTACTCATTATAAAATGACTTATATCACCTAAAATATTTATTATATTATATGCATATTAAAGAATATAAACTTGGCAGTGAATCTGTGGAATTTGTTAAATAATATGTATATTGCGAATTTTGTTCTATGAGATAAAATAACTCTCAGGATTTGTTTAAACGTGCTATCTCTTATTCCATTTGGGCTGCTGTAACAGAATACCATAGGCTGGGGTATCTAACAAACAACAGAAACTTATTTCTTACAGTTCTGGAGGCTGGGAAGTCCAAAAGCAAGGTGCTGACAGATTTTGTGTCTGGAGAAGACCCTCTTCCTGGCTGTCTTCTTGCTATAAACTCGCAAGTGAGAAAAGAGGGAGCGAGTTCTCTAGGGTCTCTTTTTTAAGGGCACTGATCTCATCATGACTTAATCACCTCCCAAAAGTCCCCACTTCCTCATATCATCACATTGGGATCAGGATTTCAACATATAAGTTTTGGGGGCACATAAACATTCCATTTATGGCACTTATTTTGTAACTTAAGTTTAGAATAGGTAGTTCACTCAGGGATTCAAAGAAAAAAAGTACAAGAAGAGAAATAATGAAACTCTTTCTCCCATCCTTGTCCCCAGGTGTCAAGTCCTTACATTGCCCCCAACCCCAAACACATGTAACAACTGCTCTTGGTCCTTATGTGTTCTTAAAGTTTATCATGTAGTATTTCAGAGTTTCTCTATGCATATTCCCCAAAAAATGGTTACATAGCTTCTCACTTTTTCCTCTTTACTATCTAACAATTTTCTTCCTATAGGTTTTGGTAATTTCTTTTCAGTTTATTTCTGTTCTATCCTTTTTGTTAATGTTTTAAATGAGTTTCCTCTTCCATCACATGTTCTACTCAGATGTTATTTTATACATGAATGCTACTCATTTCTGTACATCAATTCCCTACCTTACTAATTCAATTCTTTTTTTTTAAATAGTTAAGTAATTTTCTTGAATGTTCCTTGTACAATAACCATATCCTATAAAAACAACATTTTGCCTTCTTTTTTTATTCTCTATACCCTTAATTTTTTCTTCTGCCAAATTGCATTGTTATCAATACCTATACAACATGAAATAGTCAGGATTGTGATTTTGTTGCTTATTTAAGTGTAAATGCATCTAATGTTTCTCTTAAAAACATAATTTTAGATCTTGGGGTGAATCTGATATATTTTTATTATGTTTAGGAGTTATTTTTTTGAAGTATGAGTATTGAATTTTTCTAATTTTTTAAAATTCATAGCTCTATTAACATAGTGTATCAGTGTATTAGGTTTTCTAATATTAAATAATTCACACACTACTAGAATAAACTCCATTTTTATAAGTTAAATTTTGTCCTCCCAAATTCCTATGCTGATGTCCTTACCTCCAGTACCTCTGACTGTGACATAATTTGGAAATAGGGTCATTTCACATATAATTAGTTATTATAAGATCATAAACTAAGTAGGGAGAACCCCTAATCCAATGTGACGGATGTCCTTATAAAAAGGGGAAATTTGAATGCAAACATTCACGAAGAGAGAGCAGCATTTGGACGTGAAGTCAGAGATTGGAGTCATGCACTGACAATCGAAGGAATGCCACAGATTATCAGCAACCCACCAGAAGCTGGGACAGAGGCATACAATAGATTCTCCATGAAAGCCTCAGAAGGAACCCACCTTTGCCACCCCTTAATCTCAAACTTCTAACCTCTAAAGCTGTAAGACCATAAATTTCTGTTGATTAAGCCACTCAGTTTGTGTTACTTGGTTATAGCAGTCCTAGGAAACTAACATACAATAATTGATCATTGTATGATTAGTATGGTATGTGCATTATGTTGCCTGATACTTTTTTTCGGAGTTTTCATCAATATTCTTGCATACATTTAGTATGCGATTTGCTTGATTTATTTTGATGTTTTTCATTTCACAGTCTCATTGTATCCTGGTATATATGTGTCCTGTGGTGCCTTTTCAGTTCTGCTACCCCCTGGGTCAAGGCTGTGTCCATTCTCCCCATAGCAGCTACTGTGCTGGTCTTTGTCTGCCATGTTGGTCATCGTATGTCACAGAAGATATTTGTCTCTTAGAGTTGCTGAATAGTGAGGTTTGTTTGTTTGTTTGTTTTTTGTATTAACTTAAAAGAAATGATATCTGAGAGAAAGAGGAAATTGCTATCTTATACAGCTATTTTCATTCTGGTCATACTAGCTCAAACTTTTAAGCCTTTAAGATAATTATTTTTTTCTGATAGAAAAAAACTTCCTAATCTCCAAATCTACCACTTAATTATGCTAGTGGGCCATACAAGATGATAGCTAACAGTGTAGGCCCTAATGTCAAATTGCCTTGGTTCACATCATATCTTTCTACCATATATGTGTCCAGTGACTTTGCACAAGTTATTTAAGCTCTCTAACAAATTTTCCCCTTCTAAGGAAAAAAAAATCATGCCCATCTGACAAATGGTCATGATCACCCTACTCTCTTCATCAGATAGTTGTGAGGAACAAAGTACATAAGATGGGTGAGAAGCTTAGAATAGTGCCAGGGCCAAAGTGTGTGCTTCATAATTAATACTTGTCATTATCTTCCTTTGTCTGTGTTACTGTGCTATGAGATCGATTACTGCTGCTGGAGCTCACCATACTCTCACGTCACCATAGAAGACTGGGATCTGGTGTGCCTGGGGACATGGGAATGTTTCTGAATGTCTAAACAGTTCTCTTGATCTTTAAAGTACAGTCAGATGACTGATATGAGGGCTCAATTTAAAAAAAAATGTTTATAAGAAACTGACTTGGATATTTACTTTCATTATGATGATGACCATTTACTTTCATTATAATGATGACCCATTATAATTTTTCATGTTGATTACTTTGCATGGAATACTTATATAGCTGCAACACTTTTACTTTTCAAGACCCAACTCAAATAGCACCTTTTATGTGAAGCCCACTTTTATACAGTCACAATTTGCCCCAATAGTGGGCTCCTGGTATTTCAGCTGCATACTATTCTGTTAATAGTATACTGAGTTGTCCAAATGACTTCGCTGCCCACCAAAAAGTAAGTTGCTTGTGGGACAGGGCTAAGCTTACTGGATCAACTTCCATGATCAATTTTGAATGAGTGAATCAGGGTGATAGCAACCTAGAGTTGCATTATATTCAATGCTGTTTGAAAGCTTGTTTTTTAGTTTAAGTTTACACAAATTAAAAAAGAAAACATGTTGGCTATCAAGTCCACAGACTCTGTTAGGGAGGACCAGTGAGTGGAAGTTTGTAAACTAAACAAAAATTAAATAGTCGCTAGGATTTATGTTACATATTTTATGACCATGGCAAAACATTGCATAAAACATTGGGTGAGTCTATTTCCCTGAAAGTTGTACTCAAATAGTAAATGTAACAGATTAAGTATTCCTCATATAACACTTTTAGTGGTTCTCCAATGTAGATGGCAAGTTGATAGCCAAGTTTTCAAAACACAGTCTGGCCTACTTATAATGTGTAAAACACCCAAATAGGAAAAATAAAATCTCCAAGGCAGTTTTTCTCAGTTTGTTCTATGAAAAACCATGATCTTGTGATGTCTTCAGAAGAACAGGTGGTCTTTGGAGGTTAACAACACACATTTACGTGTTAATTATAGCATGAAGCCCTGACATAATGCAACTGGTTTAATTTTGTTTAACTTTAAATTTTCCAGACTTGTTTAACTATGAAACTTATTTTCCTTGTGGCACCTCATAACGTCTCATAGAACTAGAATTTTAGTAAAATCACTTTGGGAAACAGTCTACAATGTGGTTGATTACAGCATCTTGACACTAGGAGCACCACAATTTGATAATGGTTGCAAGCAAGATCTACCCAGTTCAATTACTTTTCTTTTATAAAGATAATATAAAGGATCAGTAGAGAAATCTTAGTAATAAACAACCCCAAACCAGTACGTAAGTAGTGAATTGAAGCATTTACACACACACTTGCATATACAAACTATGTATATAAGAATGGGCAACGTGGCAAAGCAAAGAATACAAAACATTGGCTGGGCATGGTGGTATGCACCTGTGGTCCCAGCTACTTAGGAGGCTGAGGTGGAAGGATCACTTGAGCTCAGGAGGTGGAGGTTGCAGTGAACCAAGATCGTGCCACTGTATCCAGCCTGGGTAACAGAGCCAGACCCTGTCTCAAAAATTAATTAATTAATTAATTTAAAAAACTATACCCATGCAACAAGTATATGCACATGCATCTACAAACCTTCAAATACTGTGCATACTTACTCTTATTTCTGATTTTTCCTCACCACACAGATGGTTTTTCAGCACCTCTCCCTATTAGGAAAACAGACTGTTCTTACTCTTTTGAGATTATTCTTTTTGTAGACAGCAGTGTAGTGAAAAATTTCTGAAGCCAGACTTTCTGGATTAAAATTCTAGCTGTGACAATTGCAGACCAATCACTTAATATCTCTGTCCCTGAAGTCTCTTATCTAATGTAATAGTGCCTATGACAGAGATTTTTGACAGATGTGGGTACATTTAAATGTATAATTTCACCTGGCACCTAGTAAGTGTTTTAAAAGCTTGCTGTTACTATTTTCCTTCTTTGTAGTTTGCTTCTACGTTGTCTACTAGCCACTTTCAGTATCATCCATACCAGGATTTGCTCTTCCTTCTTACCAAGATTTTTACTTTATTTGTAGAAAATTATCAGTATCTCCTTGGAATTGTTTATTCAATGCCTGCTATGGACCAGTAACTATGATTAGTTCTTGGGATACGTATTATGGTGAACAAAAATGACCTTAATAGAGTGTGCAGTCCGGCAAAGGATACAAACAAGTACACAGATAACTGTCTTATGAAAGTCTTCAACAACTATGTGTATAGCTCTGGCCATCCACGTTCTTCATTCAAACTGGACCAGTCAATGTATTTCTAAAAACACAGGAAGGAGTTTCAGTCTCTTTCATCTACAAATTCCTTGCTGCCACAGCCTATTACCTGGAAATACCTTTTTTTTTTTTTGCAGTGGGGATGACGTATGTAAATTGACTTAGTTTTGGAGAAGAAATACAGCTTCTAGGTTGTCATATCTGAAAAGGTCTTTCCACCTCTGAAGAAACTGTCACTTTGCTGGCTACTCCATGAAGTATAGCAGAATGAGGTTTTATGATAAAAAGAGATTTTAACCATTTGATGCCCACATGGCATCAGACATTACTGGCATATGGAGTATTCAGTAGTGCACCTTACATTTTGTCTTTATGAACTCCTTTCTATGCCTCAATAACAACACACTGGACTCTCTATTATACCTTAAAATTGAATAATCTTTAAAAACCCCTATTTTTTTTCTTTCCTAGTTGGTGATTGCATTGTTCTGCTTTTCATTTTATTTTTTATTCCCACTAGGATATGGATAAACCCAAATTTCTTTTTTTTTCTATTAAATAACTCAGAATAAAAGTAAAACCTGATTTAAAATGAGATTTACATGCGCTGGAATAAGGTAGCCCTTATATCTTTAAAGAGGAAAAAAAAGACCTCATAGCTTTTCATATAAAATAGCATTACGGCAAAGAAAAATATGTTGATCATCATTTCCACAGCTCAAATGCAAATTTCCAAATGTAAACTATGTCTTCTGTTTTGGTGCTTAGTGGGGAAATTAAATTTTGAAACTGGGGCAGGGAAAGCCATGTTTTTGTATTCATAGGAGACAGCAATTTTTCCAGCAGAGAAACAGAAAACAACAACTACTACAAAGGTGCCACCATAATCAGGTAATTCAATGCTGCCATGACAGAGGAGGACTTACAATGCTCCTGTGGTCCAAAGGCATGTTTTAGGGGTGTATTTGTAGAAAAGAAAACATGGCTTGGGGGCTAAAAATTGAGGCTGTGCGGTTAAGAAGTCTGTGCAAAATAATGAGGATGAAATAGATTCTGATTGACCAAGTTTGTTAATTCTACAAAAAAATTGGACCAGGATCAAGTAAATATTCACCAGGATCACCAGCTACCAAAAATCTCTGTCATAGGCACTATTACATTAGATAAATACAACTACCTTTGCATTTACCTTTAACTTTTATGATGGATTCACTTGTAGGTTCATTGTTTGATGAGGGACAACTCAATGAGAGTTTCATTTGGGAATATGAAATTATAGAACAAGGAAGAGATTGTGGCAGAAAGAGAAGTTGAAGCACAGATTTTGGAACCATCTGCTTGGTGGTGATAGATGAAGCATGTTATTCTCCAGGGAGTGAAGACATTGAGGGCTAACCCTTCAGAAACTGCAGGGAGCATCATCAAGGAAAAGAAAAGATAAATAAAAGAAGAAATCAGCAGAAGACCAGATTTTTTTTTATTATTTCTGTTTTTGCTCTTAATTTAGGATATACATAAATAATTTATACTTATCTTTTTAAACAAGTATTTTTTGTTGTTTATCATGTAATATTTCTATAATGCGTTCCTATTAGTTAGTGTCTTGAATAATCTAGTACAATAGAACTGTGTAAAATAATTTCCTAGAAAAAGATTGTTGTTGTTTTACTGCTTAGCAAACCTGGGCAGAAACTTGTGGAATGTGCTAAAAGACATATAATTTTCTTAGAATTACTTTGTATAGAATTATGTTTTCAATTGAGTTAATTAGCTTTTATGATTGGAAAGAGACTTGAATAAGTCTTTCAACACTTTTTATAAAGCTCTGTATTCTGGATGTTCTCTGTAATCTGTGGTATATAAGAAAAGCTTATTTGCTTCTATGTTAATTTAGTGGTGTAAACTATAAGCTGGGAGATTTTAAAAGGCTAAACTGAGTGAATATCCCAGGGTTTCTTTTAAATGTACATAAGTACACAATAAATCTTGGCCATTTAAATGTTCTGATGTTTTTATTCAAAATAAATAGTTCGCTTTAAATCTTATGTTACAAAGCTTACTTATGGTGAATTAGATAATCTCAAGACAATTATACTGGTCCAATTACTGCTGTGTGTGTTGCTTTTGAATTATTTAGAGACTGGCGATCAGACAAGGACCATTGCTTTGTATGTCAAGAACTAAGCCATTATCCAATAAAAATTTATCTCCTGATTTCCTATTTACTTAGGCTAGAATTATTACTTATACCAAGCCACTCATCTCTTTTTTGAGTGTAAATGTAATTAGGTGACTATTAAAATATATAAAGAAGCATCCACAGGTCTATTTATCTCAGCTGAAAATTCAGATCTATACACTAAGGAGAAAGACAATTCTGAAAATCCCCAGAGCAAATGACTTATACTACTGAAGAAAGCAAAGTTGGACTGGGCATGTGACTATCACCAGTCCAGAAAGCTGTTTCACAATGGAAAGATTATTTAAGCTTTTGGTTTCTGTTTTTGAAAAATAACCACTTTTCTTTATCCACCTTATAGAACTATAACAATTATTTTAAGTGAGAAAATGAGTTATAGTCTATAAAACAGACAAGGAGAAACAACCCTGAGTGGATCCATCTTACAAATACTCATGTTTCCTTTATGCAACACTCCACAGGAGACCCAGTGGAGATACAGAATTAAGTAAAGTAGTCTTCTTACTGTTAGACTTCAAATCCAAACCAAAATTAAGTTTGAGCCACACAGAGGGCAAAAATACTGATCCACTGGTCCAGGACAGACTTAAATTATGTTTGTTGTCCCTGCTTTTTTATTAGGACCACCCCCATTACACTCTCTCCTGTGCCCTGGTTTGGCTGATAAATCAGGTGGCCACCCAAACACTTCTTTGGCAATGAGGAATTGCTCTCAGGCTCTTTCCCTTTCTCCAGCAAATTCTTCTGCTGATTACCTTCTACAGCAAAGATTCGAAAACCTTGGTGCATGCTGGCATTACCTGCTGAGATTTTGTGTTTAGACTCCAGCAATCAAGATTCCCATGGAATTAGTTGTAGGTGGGGACTTGTCAGAAGTGACTTTTTTCTTCTTCTTAAGCTTGCCAAGCGATTCAGATGTGTAGTCAGGACTGAGATTCATTCTTTGTGGGGAAGTAGCCCAGATACATGGACAAGCAGAAGCTTCGGAGTTAGAAAATCTGCAGGGAACACTGAAAGCTTCCATTGGGCTGCTCTGTCGCTTCAAGCTGATTCTGGAACTCTGAACCTCAGTTGTCTGAACTGTCTGTAGAGTGACAAGGGGAATATTTTTCCTCAGGACTATTCTTAGGTTTAAAGTAATATGTGTATGATTGGTAGGAAATAGGGAACATCAATAAATCCCAGAACCATCCTAGATGGGAGCCTGGCCCTGTGCAGGGAAGGGTTAAAGCTCCTGTGGTCACAGAATACTTCCAGAAGTGTGACTCACACATTCCTAATTCGCAAAAAAAGTCTTCTTTTTCCTGTAAAATGAATTTTCTTGATACTCTTCACCTGGAAAGTGAGTTTGCATATATCTCACTGCCTCAATTATTCAGAACATCAGAGAACAGGGAGTGTGTTAGTTTGTTCTCATGCTGTTAATACAGACATACCTAAGACTGGATAATTTATAAAGGAAAGAATTTTAATGGACTCGTAGTTCCACATGGCTTAGGAGGTTTCATAGTCATGGTGGAAGATGAAGGAAGAACAAAGGGACATCTTACATGGTGGCAGGCAAGACAGAGCTTGAGTAGGGGGAACTCCCCTTTATAAAACCATCAGATCTTGTGAGACTCATTCACTATCATGAGAATGGCATGAGAAATACCTGCCCTGTGATTCAATTACCTTCCACCTCCCATTCAATCACCTCTCCTGCAACACATGGGAATTATGGGAGTTACAATTCAAGAGGAGATTTGGGTGGGGACACAACCAAACCGTATCAATGAGATTAATTTATGTTTTCCAGATATAAAGACTAGTCATCACTTACCAACAATTATTGAGCATGAGGGCATGATTAGATATTAAGAGATAGAGATTTTATCACTAACAAGTAATATAACTTTGAGACATTTAACTCTTCTCTGTGTTAGTTTCCTCATCAAACTTAGAGCCATATATTTTTTCTTCCTGGTGCTATATTTAAGTTTTTCTATGTATTCATTGCTATGTACTACGAAGAAAAATAGGAATAACACCCTCTGCTGACAAGAAATTAAAACTAAGACACCTTAAGGAGCTACAGCAATAGGTAAAATAACAACACTAGTAATAGAAATATACTGTAGTAGAATTAACAACAAAGAATTTGTCTTTAGGGAAAGTCAAAAGTCCACACTTGGTTTTGATGGATTTCCAGTTTCAGCTACTGGATAAGCTACAATCACTTATTTATTGTGATTTTGGGGGTATACTTTGTTGCCTTTGGTGACTTGCTTTAGTCTGTAGACTATTAAGCAACTTAAGGCAGACTATAGAAAATTCATTTGCTGTTACCTAGTGTAGACAATTTCCTATTCATTGAAATTCCACTTATCTTGTTTTTAGAGGTTTTCTGCTTTCTTGATTAACTTCTTATATAAGGGTTTCACAAACGAGCTGCATTTAAGAAAGTAATATGATGTGAGATAATTCATCCAGAATGACTCATTTTAGAAATGTAACCTTAGGATCATATTAGCATGCCTTCTTATTTAATCACATTTTATCTTTTGATATTGTACTTTGGGACATATAGAGGGGGCTAGAGGGGAGACTAAAAAGATGAAGAACATTAAATCCAGAATAGGGAACCCTCTGTTAGGAACCTTGTCCCACCCTTCCTCTCCCACTGTTGCGTGTCGTTTCCACACAACCAGATTGAAAAAGCAAAACAATCACCTCTTCTCGAAAGTGTTACAGCACATGAACAGGAAGGATAGCCAAGCTGAGGCAAAGGCTACTATTTACTGCAGTTCTGTTTTATTGCAGTTATTAAACCATTAACAATTAGATAAATATTATAAGTGAGATGCCATTCCTAAGTGTCACAGCTGTCATTTACTCTAGGTTCATAAAATAGACTAATATTTCATGTATTGCATACATCTAGAAACATACCACAAACACCTACCCATTTTATTCACTTTAGATATTAATCTAATAGAAACCATTAGTAAAAGCAACAACAAATTTTCTTCTTGAAATAAACAGAAGAATCCTTTTATAGTCTAAATTAAATGTCACTAAATTGTGTGGATCAGACTATAAAAAGAAATGAATGAAAAAGTCAGGCTTTCTTAAGAGTCGTAAAAGTGTGTCTCAGAGGCTCATTTTCTTAAAAGAGACAGAGAGCTTCAAAACATCCAAAAAATAAATAATTATTGAGAAAAAATATATTGTAGGTTTGTTGATTTTAAAAAGATGAGCAGGATTACGAAAAGAGAATGAAATTATTTGGGAGTAAACTGGGCTTCACTTCTGCAAGAGATAGTGAAGATAGTTATTCTGTATGGGAGGGCTTCCTATTGCAAAGAATAACCGTTCCTCAAAAGGCTAATTACACCAAACCACGAAGCAGTCTCACCAAGGTGACCAGTAGCATCTTAGCAATCAATTCACTCTCTTCATCCTCCACAGCTCCTCCTTCATTTAGAGCTCAGTTTTGTGTCATAATGGGTTTAAGTGGGCTTTACAGTTTAGTTCAGAACAATTAGACATTCCTTCCCTCCTTCCAACTATATTGATTTTCTAAGAAAATATATGAGAAAAAGTTTAGCTCCATTTTACTAATAAATGGACTGACATTGAGACAGAATAAATCACTCCTCCAGCATCTCATGCCAAAAAGTAATAGAAGTGGCAGTAGAACTGATATACTAATTGGCTCTGGAGTCCTCATACACCTTCTATTCCCTCTTTTGTTCCTTGGTTAATCAGCACTCTATTTCTTTTAAGTGGTTTCTTTTAAGTGGTGGGACCCAGCTAACAATGGTTCAACAAAAGACAAAACCAAAATAAATCAACCAACACAAGGGCAATGCACTGAATCACCTTCAGAGAAAGGGCAGATCACGGAGCTGCTCTCAGGCTCAGATGGTTCCAGAAACTCAGCTGCTGTCTCCAGTTCTCTCCTACTCTTCATCTTGATCTCTATCATACATCACTACCTCTATCTCTCTCCATCTTTTCTTCTTTGTATACTGTTCCCAGCCTCTTCACTGATTATGGAGACCATTTCTTATACTAAAGACTTCATTGTTTTCTCTATAAAGTAGGAAATAAGGGCTATCTGCAGCTTTAAGTGTAAATCATCTCAGCCTGGAAGCTTCAGATGACAGGGAGGTCACTTTTACTACCTATAAATTTCAGGAAATGACTTTTCCAACTTGAGTCAAAAGCCAACATCTGAGACCAAGGGCTACCTACTCTTCTCTATGTTGAACCAGTGGGCTTGGGTGAGTTTCTAGAGCTTGAAAGGGGGAAGAGTGAATTTCTTTTTAAGAAAAAGATAAATTGAGGAGGTAGAAAAGAACAGTTGTTGACCTCAGCCCTTGATTTTCTTTTAAACGCTAAATCTAAAGACAGACTTTGTTTTTAAAAAGTAGCTATTAGATATACTTTCTAAGTCCAAAAACCATGTTCGTGTTTTTCACAGGCACAATCAAATATATAGCAATAATCCAGAGAATAGAGTAAAGGAAATGTACTTAATGGCATCCCACTCTACAATAAAACTAGAGTTTTGCCTAAACTCTGCTGAGTAGGAATCCTTCTTTACCACTGTGTGGCATTTTTATTTTTCAGACCTGTGTTTAGAATGCAAAAATTATTTATCAGAGGTTGAAATTCCTACTATAAAAAGGAAACATTTGGTTACTTGCAGGAAGTGCAAGAGTAGGAGTGAGTGGAGAATGATGCACCTATCCTTTCAGATAAAGAGGTTTGGTTAATGACGGTATTAGCTACTTTTATTGCTCATTATCCCATTCATTCATCGTTCCCATTGTACCCTCTGTCCTTTTCTATTTCTCTGGATATATTTTTTCTCTGCTCACCAAATAGTCTGTTCTTTTCTTCATCCTATGACATCTGAATTGCTTTACCCAGCTCATGTGCTTTATCCTGGCTAAGGATAAAGTCTGTGCCACTATGACTGACATCACAAACTCACTGGAATAGAAATCTAGATTCCAAAAGAAACCTTTATAATTATCATACTTCTAAGAAGGAACAAAAATGTATTTTGAAAAATGTATGTAGACAAATGCTTATTTGTTATATTTTGTTGTTTTGATGCTTCTCATATTGAAAGGGGCTAATTTAAAAGAAGGAAACAAGGAATGAAATGATTTTGGAAAACAGTAAAAGTCTGGACCTTGTACAGAAGGATCAAGCCTAGTGTTTTCTTAAAGGGAAAAGAACAGAAGTTGATAGACATGTCTCATGTACTTATGAGTCACCATGCTGATTCAAAAATACGATAGATCATGTTTGTCATAAATGGAAAACAACAAATGTAATAAGGAAAATGTAATTTTGTTAATAGGCAAATTAGTATCGCTGAATTGTTAGTTGAATGTATTATTCTATAAAGCCAATATTTCTCTCTTAAAGTATTTCTAAAAGCCGTTTGTAGTTGTGGGGGAAATAGGGAGGCAGAGAGCAACTTACGATTATCCCAGGGAGCATACTACACTTCTTTCATTTTTCTGGTTCTTACTTAAAATACATTCTTATTAAGGGATTCATGATAATCCACCCTGGCTTCAGAATGGTTCTCTGTCTCTTAGCAACTTCCAACTTTCTCTTATTAATTGTATTTTTGATCGAGTGTTCCCCAACAATAACTCACCAACTAAGCCTATTTGTTGCTACTTTTGCTCAAATATGCCCTCCCATTCAACATTTGCCAGATGCTTTTTTTTTCAGTTAGAGCAATGGCATCTGAGCCAATAAGTTTAATGATATAATCTTGGATCAGTGCTGATATCTTCCCAATTTTCTAATTTCAGGAATTCAACTCATGCCATTATCAACAACTTTTTAATTTTCAGAGTTAAAAATAAGAAAATATTAATGGCCACAAAAAATATTTCTTATTGTGAACCTAGAAAGTAGTGGAAATGCCTGATATGATAATCAACTCAATGAAAGCATAGGTGATGCTGTGGAGAAAAGGGATGAATTTACATCTTTACATCCCAACACCATACTTCCATACTGACATTTAAAAAGTGATAGACATTGCTAAGATGACTAAGTTAGAATAATCTATCAGCTAGAAAGAGCTCTATGCTATTTAACCTCAAGTCTAGATTTTCTTAAAAGAGAGCCAGGTATACAAAAATGTGGTTTTTTTATAAACGATGCCAAATAGTGTCCCCAAATACTGTCTCTTTATAAACAATGCTAAATAATTTAAAATAAAATTATTTCGTTATAAAACCAAATTAACATTAGTTCTTAAAACTGAATTGATTTACTCTTGATCATTATTCATTTTTCTTCCTGTTGGGGATTAATTTGTGCTAAGTGATGAAATAGTGATCTCTCTTTCTTGGTATTAATTACAATTTACTACGCTGTTGTTTTTTAAGTTTCCACTTTCAAGAACATCTTAACATTTAGTGTAGAAATAAAAAGGTTTTTGTATTTATATTTCATAATCCAATTCAGTAACTTTCCATTAGAAATTATTTTGCTTGACTAATGTGTGTGTGTGTGTGTGTGTGTGTATGTGTGTGTGTGTGTATTTCCAAAGAACTCCTCAAATATTGCAATTTCAGTGAAGACAATTGAAAGCATTATATTTGACACTTTAGCAAATTATAAATATTAAAAGTATTTTTTAACAGCATTAGTTTCCATATTTTAATGTTATCTATGAAAAGATAGCTCAGAGCTGAGAAAGAAAGAAGTTTGAGGTCACACTGGGAAGAGGCACCGAAAATTATTAAAACAGAAGAAAGGGATTCTGGAATTTGGTACAGAGCGCAAATTACATTCCCCATGCAAAGTCATTAATAACTGAGTGATTGCACCACACAGCTGGTATACTAGCTACTAATGTCACATTTACATGGACTGTTCTATTTGGAGTTGTTGAGGTTTGTTGCTTTTAGTCCTCAGGGCTAGCAATTTAGCCTAATCTTTTCTTACTGCAGTCTGTAACCTAATGAAGCACATATGCTTTTCACCTGAAAAATTGGAGGGCTCCATGAAGTAGGTGCATATACCTTCTCTTCATTTCACAGCTTTATAGCCTTGATCTCTACATAAACCACTGCTAGATTTAGTCACCCGTTCTATTCCCTCATACAATTAATTAAAATATGTTTATAAATCTTTGCCTTCTGTAAATCCTTGAAATAAATCTTATGTTTCCTTTTCTTTTGTCATGAATAAGAATTAAATCGTACTACCATAGCAGGTATATCGTGAAAAACACAACAAAACAAAACAAAAAAAAAACAAAAAAACAAGCTTTTATCCACAAGTAGGGATTTTACTATAAAAGCCTTTGAAGCTAGTTTTACCACAAATAATTTGAAAACCTTAAAACAAAATTTGGTACAGTAAAAAAAACCATGTGTTTAAATGAGATGTAAACTTATTTTAATGTAAGATAGCTATAACATGTTACAATTCTGTATATGTTGTAAGAATGCTTCACTTAAATAATCAAAATTTTGTTAGATGCTATAACTCTCGAGGTAAAGAGGAGAAACCCAAGAGGTAGTAAATCTAACAAACAGGACACTACCATACATGTTTACTATACATGCCATAAACTAGACTTTGTCCATTCCAACTGACTTTATGGAAATAAGCCCTTGGTATCTTAACAAATATTTTTTTGGTTATTTAACAGATATTGGCACCCTTTAGAAAATCAACTGTTTTCCTGAAAGTCAAAACATTTCATCAAGTAAAGTAAACATAACATCCTTATGCATAATGACATTAAATCCATCTTCAGAAGGGGACAATTTCTCCTATTGCAGATCAACTCTTTTGGCTATTCAAACATGTACTCTATCTCTTTCCAAACAGAACCAGTAAACTCTGCCTTTTAATGTGTATAACCAAATTTATATTTTCTCATAAAAAAAGATGCTTCAAAAGAAACACATACAAAACATCAATGTAACATTTTTCTTCTAGAGAAGCTGAGGTGCTTTATTACATTGTGCTATATCAAAAATCTACATCTTGGCAACAAGTACTTTGCTGCTGGCACCAGGCTGTGACAAGACATGGCAAAAGTCACATTTGCTATAGCCAACTTGAACTTAACTCAAGGAATGCCTTGTTGAAAAGTGACACCATTGATCTGGAACTACTGTTACAGGGTCAAAGAATAACAAAATGCATTAATTCAGTGAAAAAGGAGAATATATTTTATCTGTCATGTTCTTAAAAAGTTTCAGGGAGCTTTACTTACTAAGCAGGAGTAACTAATTCTAGGATACATACAGATAAAGTGTTTTCCTTTCCTATCTTCTCCTCCTTCTCTCTCCCTCTCCCCCTTTTCTTTTTTCATATGGAACAGGACTATTTGCAATATTTTCTATATTTTCTCCAAAATGGATATGAAAACTGGCACAATCAGAATAACTCAAACTACCACCGAAAAGCACAACTACATACTCCACGTAACCCAACTAAATGTTTGTTTTTTTTTTTCCATTTGTATCCCTAAATTACAACTCAGAAAGATATCGTAAACCTGTGAGAGTTATTAAGTAGCTTTTTATATCATGCAGTGGAGGCGCTATGCTCTGAATATGTCTCTTAGAATTCATGTGTTGAAAATTTACTCCCCAGTGCTACAGTGTTGGGAAGTGGGACTTTATGGCAAGTGTTTAGATGATGAAAGCCGTGCCCTCATGAATGGATTAATATTGCAGGTTCAAGTCACCATCTTGGAAGCAGAGACTCCAGGTTGTAAACTTTTAGCAACTTAATCTTGAATTTCCCAGCCTCCAGAACCGTGCGAAATAAATTTTTGTTATTTATACATTACTCAGTATCAGGTATTTTGTGATGGCAGCACAAAACAAAAACATGTGAGATTGGAGATTTTCTTAATGACCTCATTTTCATGAAAAATAATGAAAAGTATTATCTAGGAGATGAAAATTCATTTTAAATAATCCCAAGCAATTCAGATCATGAATGCTATAGAACTTACTGGGTCAAAGAGTCATCAGTGAGGCCAGGCACAGTGGTTCATGCTTGCAATCCCAATACTTTGTGAGGCCAAGGTGAGAAGGTTCTTAAGCCCAGGAGTTTGAGACAAGCCTGGGTGACAAAGTAGACCATCTCTACAAAAATTTAAGAAAGAATTAGCCAGGCGTGGTGGTGTGTACCTGTGGTCCTAGCTACTTGGGAGGCTGAGGCAGAAGGATCACTTGATTCTTTGAGTTTGAGGCTGCAGTGAGACATGATCATGCCACTGCACTGAAGGTTGGGTGACAGAATAAGACCCTGTCCCAAGAAACAAACAAATAAGCAAACAAACAAACAAAACAAAACAAAACAAAAAAAACAGAAGAAAAGGAGTTATCAGTGAAACAAAACGACAAGAAACACAGTACAGATGTAATTATTTCCAGGAGTATGGCTTATAATGTAAGTGCCCCATAACATTGTAAAAGTCAGCTTTACAAAGTTAAAAAGCCGAATATATTTTCGTTTGTTTTGTGGAGATTAAGAGTATGGAATAAAAAGAATAAAAGAAAAAATCTTCCAATGCTATGTAATGGATCCTTCAGGCATAAGATAGACCTACATCACACATAGAATGCATCGTGCATTCAAAAATATATCTCCAACAGTTCGAATAAAAATAAAAATAAGGTTTTCTGTAAGCTATTTGATGATTCAAATAATGGTTCCAATGACAACTAAGAAACTTATTTTGAAATTACAAGAGTTCAAAACAAGTTGTTTCACAAAATATGAGAGCAGAAGAAAGTGGCATTTCTAAATATTTTATTTTATATGATTTATAAAATTATTGACAGGAAAATTTATAAATTAAATATCGTAAGCAAATACTTTTCAATTTTGTCAATGTGTTTTATATTCTAGTTGGCCAAAACAATTCTTTTCTAACAGGGAAAAATAGAGTTTCAGATTGTATTTAAGATTGTCATATGTTTGGATCTATATAATATTTTGGTCATATGTTTTCAAATACATTTTTTTGCTAAATTGAGTTGGTAGACTGAGAATCATACTTGTTATAGTAGATATTATTTTATAAATAAATACCTTATTAAACAACAATTAAAATTCTTAAGCTGATACAATTAGCAAGATTTGAATTTAGCACTACTGGCTTTAGTATTCATGTAAAATAATTAATACGTATTTTCTTGCCTTCTTGAGAAATTAACATCTACTGAGGTGGTAAAACACTTTACATATGACAAAATATGAACTCAGTAAATATGAAAGGGATGGAAAAATTTAAGCTCATTACATGGAAATTCACAAGCAAAAGAAGCTATTTTAGGTTGGGGTCTGCCAACATGAAGTAAATAGATGGACAGTCAAATCTCCAAGCAAAGGGTTTATTTGGGATTAATTATAAAAATTGCAGTTCGGGACACACACACTTAGACCAGAGTGGCTGCTGATGTGTCTGAAGAAGAAAGGTAAATGTTGGCTTTTTATTGGGGAGGAGTGGAAGGTTGTGTAAGCTAAGTTGTTTGGACAGAAAGTTGGTGCCAGTAGTGTCTTGCAGGAGGTAGAGAGTTTTGATTGGTGAGTGGCAGCAATTACTAGGTAAAACTTGCAATCTTAAAGTCATAGCAGGCCATTTTGGTTTTGGATTGGGGTTGCATGACAGTTCCTGGAGTAGGTATTTGTACTTCAGTGCTTTTCCCTATGCCCCACAACTATTTTAGTTGAGTAGGAGAAAAAAAAAAAATGACTCCATTTTGTATAATCAATTTTCAAGATTGTCAACAGAGATGGAAGAGGCCCAACTGTTCTGATTTACCTAGGACCCAGAAGATTCCCCTATGCAGAAATTTCAGTCCTAAAACTAGTAATGTGTTGGGAAAACTGGGATGAGTTGTTGACTCTACAAAGAGGTGGAATCCAGCAGGGTGGTGATTAAGTCAACAAGAATTTGAACATCATGTTAAGGGAAAGAGCAGAGAAATCTGTGTCATAATTGGGAAAACTAAGAAGAGGATTTCATTCTTTGATGGTGTGTGTAATTGTTAGGAGAAATGTCATTGCTTTTGAATCAGAAGGAATAAAACAACTGAGGACACCCAGATTTCACCATGGGAAGCAGGGTTGATACACACACATAAATAACACACATTAATAGGCCAGATACCAGACTGGCTTTAATGACAAATATTTGGTGATTGCTTTAGAAACACTGTGAACAGTTAACCTCCATAGCTTTATAATATGTTATAGATAAATATTATGTGTCCCTTTTAAAAACAGAGCTTTTATTTTGCTTTCACTGGTTTTCTCTACTTAAAGAAAATTTATGTTCACATGAAAACTATAGCAGTTGGGCTTGTACATTATGCTCTGGATATTGTCCTTTCAGAAGCTCTTAAAGCCAGTTTCCTACACTGAGAAGAAGGAATAAAATTTATCTTTATTGAACTCTTTTATTGTGTTTTATAAATACCACCACATGTAATGCTCATAACAACAAAAGGAATCAAATACTATAAACGTCAATTTGCCAAATGAAGACTCTGAGTCACAGAATGGTTGTTTCTCTTGCCTAAGGACATTTTCTTAGAGAGGGGTAAAGACAGGATTTGAACCCAGTTACTCCAATTATAGAGACCATGCATGTAGCACCATATAATGTCAAGTACCTGGGAAAAAAATGAATGAATTTAAAACATTACATGAGAAATAACTCATAAAAGATATGGAAGTGTATTACTCCTGAGGACAAATGTGTATCTATGTGTTAAAACCTCAAAATTATTTCTTGAATTAATTAAAAATTCAAAGCTCATTCTATGACATGATTTTCCCTGGTTATGTGCTGCTGCCTACACAGTGGGAGAAGGCTTTTCCAGAATAGTTTGGAAGAGTAGACAATCCAGACAATCCAGGGCTGAATTGCTCTTGCAGCTCTGAGCTCTTAAAATTTGCTCTTCTCTCTGCTTAAATTCACTAATAAATTGCAAATATCTATTCTACTTTGTTCTGCACTGATACATTGCAATGATTCAACTCAAATAAGCCATAACCTTGTTGAATAAACCACATTTTTATTAACATTTTGAGAAACATTCTTACCCTCTGTGAAAAAGTAAAAAGCAAAGCAACATATAGTCTTACATTTATTTACACAGATTTCTATACCAATCCTATGAAGAAGTACTATTATTATATTTTCCATTTTAGAAATGAATAAATTGATGTATTTATTCATATAGCAAAATCATATACCTCCAGTAAGTGGCCAAAGTTGAATTCAAACCTAGGCAATCTGGCTCTAGAATTTGTGTCCTTATTACTCTACTACAGTGCCCATATCATCCACTTTAAAAGTTATTCGATCAGTCAGTATATTCTTAATCAATCAACTGGAAACTAAAGGCAAATCACTGAGCAGTAATTGAGACTGTTCTGTGTCAGGTATCTAGCATTTCATTTCTGAAATACCATTTTATTTGATACTGTAAGTAAATGAGATCCATTTCATTTAACATTTATTTATTTCCTTAGAAACTTATATAATCCTCTTTATAAAATGCCGATCCAGATAAATCAAGACCAACAATTGGTAAGAGAAGGACTTTCTCTAAATAATAACACTACTGCCTTTTCTTTTTCAAGAACGGCCTGATTTTAAAAATTAGGTAACATGTTCCAGCCTAAAATGGCATCTGACTAGCAGCTCTTTTGCAAGCTCTCTTAAATTTCCACAAATTCATGTCAGAAAAAAAGAGATTTCATAAAAAAATGTTGCTATTTTGTAGATCTAACTGTTGCTGTATCAGCAGAATATAGAAGGATAGGATTTCCACTGAGTTCAAATATAATGCAACATGGATTATAAAACAAAATTGATGTTACACTTGTGATTGCTTTAGGAATCATGCAAACTTGTTCTTTAATAATCAATAGGAAGGTCTGTTGACCATCTTCATTATCTACTTCCTTTTTCAAAATTAGTATGAATTATCTACATTAGTATATATTCAAATCTACTAGGAAAGTGGTCTTCTGCAAGTATATGATCTCTACTTTTTGAGGCCACCAAATACTTCTTTGGTCTTCTGATGGTACTTACTTCCAACTTAGATCTAGGAAGATACCGCAACTTGTGGAAGAGAGTAATTAAAGGAAAGCTAATTTTATGCTGTAAAATGTCTCCAGATTGGAATGGAAAAGAGATGTGCTAAGATAAGTAGTCTGTATTTGGAATAGAAGCCTTCCTATAGCGTGGATCATCAGAACGGGGTGAGTGGGTAAACAAATTTTCCGTCTTGGGGCCAGCAGATCCTCATTCAATGGTAAGTACATATAATGCTGACAGCAAGTAACATTTACTGAGCATAAATATGTGCTCATCCTTGTTGCAAGCACTTTACATGCGTTAGCTCATTTCATCTTTGCAATAATGGCTCTCACTAGCTGTATCCTGTTAGACATTGGGAATTGACAAAGGTGATGCCCAACCCAGCCTTCCAGCTGTAGTGATTAGTAATTGGTCAACAGCTAAAAGGATAGAGAAGGAAACAGATGAAATTTGGGGTCAATCCATAAAAATGATGGAAGGTATCAGTGGTAAAGAATAGATAGCATGGAAAGGGGGGATTGGCAGAAGAATTTGGTTTATAATAAACACATGACATCATCAATCAGTATGAAAATGAAGAACTAATTTATCATTTTCCCGTTATAATAACAGTACTGGTTTCCTATTTTGTAAAAGAGAAAGAGTTAGATGGTCACTAAATAATGCATGCTTAAATGAGTCCCAAATATGTTGGAATTATATCTAATGATAATAATGAGGCAAAACTTACACATTGTATATTCTGTTTTGATCACTTTTGTAAGTGCTTTACATATAAAAATGCTTTCCTCATAACAAGCCTGTGAGGTAGGAACAATTACTTCACTCTTTTACAGATGAGAAAACCAAGTTACGTAGAAATTCAGTAACATTATCCAAGGTCACACAACTTGTAAGTGTTTTTATGGCCATCTCAGACTTAACATGTCCACAAGTGAATTCCTAATCTTCTCCCTAAAAACATATCCCAACTCCTGTCTTCTCCATCTTATAATATCCTTTACTCAGAGTCATCTACATGCTCAAGCCAAAAATCTCGTAACTATCCTAAACTCTTCTTATAGCCTGCATACGAACATTTTGGAAAATTCAGTTGAATCTATTTTCAGACTAGATCTTGAATCCACCTCTACCTTGTACAAATTGGTCAACACCATATTTCCTGGCTTGTTTCAGTAGCCTCTTAACTGTTCTCTCTGCTTCCACCTTTGCTTCCCTCCATCTACCCTCAGTATAGCATCAAGAACAATACTTTAAAACATAAATCAGCTCAGCCCACTCCTCTTACCTGGAACACTGTTCACCAGGGAATCAATAGAGCCAGTTCTCTAACCTCCAAGTTGTTACTTAAATGTCTCCAGATTAAGGAAGACTCCCCTGAAAACTGGTTAAAATTGCAACCCACCACCAACATCTGTTACTACCAGCATTTTCAATCTCCATACCCTGTTCCTTTAATTGCCCTTTAACATAGTATGTAATTAACTTATTTATTATATTTATTATTTTTTTCTGTCTTCTTCAAAATATCAGTATCTTATCTGTTTTGCTCACAGATGTATGTGAAGCACTTAGTAAAATGCTTTGTACTCCATAAATGATTTAAACACAGACTCCATAAGTATTTGTTGAATAAATGTTGACTGGGATTTTACATTTAGATAACATGATTCCAGGGGCCATGAAATGAATGACTAAGCAATTCCCTTAAACATGAAATCATTTTTTAAAAGCTTGAAAAAAAAATAAGTGAATATGGGAGGAAAAAGATATTAGGAGCATTAAAGTACTAAAAGAAATTATCAGGGAAAATTTGATAGTTTAATGTTTGTAAGAATGAAAACTCTTTAAAACTAGTAACATTACCTCTAAATTTAACAATCAATAAAAACTGAGAAATATCTTCCATAAATATGGGAATGTACTAATGTTCAAATATTAAGAGTTATTATAAACCAAATGGGGTAAAAGCAACAAAACCCTCATAAGTATTAAAAAGTATATAAACTCACAAAAAGAAACAAGTAGCAAAGCATGCAAAATATAAAAGTCGCTGTTTCTAGTAACACAACTCATTAGTTGAGATAGCCTTTTTTTTTCCAAGTAGGAAGTCTGCTAACGTGAAAAAGAAGAAAAGGGACCTTAAGTATGCCCCATGTTGATGAGGGTTCAATGCAACAAGCTCCCTATACCTAGAGCATGTACTTCAAAATATTCCTGCATCATGACTCATGGCTGTATTACTAGGAATCTATTTGGAGGACATAATCAGAGATAGAGACAAAAATGTGTGCGTAATGGCTTTCAATAAAAGTTGAATAATTACATTTTCAACATAAATATTTAAGTATTTCATAGAAATATACAGCAATTCATTAAAATTAACATTTTTGAATAAAATTTTCATAATTTAGAAAATGCTAAATTTTTAAAAACAGGCACATAAAAAGCTGTGTATAAGGCATGGTCATATAGGTTAGATTGAAGCCTCATTACACTGATGACAAAATAGAGGATTCAAAAACCGGGAGCAGGAGCCAAGGTCCAAACGTTAGCAGACGTAGAGACCCTTCAGTGAGTTTGGGTAAGCCCTCGCGCAATATGAAGTAAAGTCCTTGTCACAAAGGTAGAAGACAGGTCACATGGGCATCAAAGACAATGATAACCTATTTCTTAATTTATCCTAGGATCAGAAAGGCCATTATCATACACTTCATGATGGCATCATACACAGACGCATTACTGGCACATAAAATGCTGATGGTGACACATGTGCATGAATAAATTCTCCAAATACTTATCTCTGTGACTTTGTCTCTATGTCTGAAGTATAACAGTTTGGAACAAAGTGTTTCATACGCGTTATATATCAATTCTTAAACAGAACAATAACCTTTAGGAGTAAATTGAACGTTGTATTCCTAAAACAATTGTGATCCCAATTCTACAGTATACGTTAGCTATAAATAGACATTACAGAGAATTGTTTTACTGCTATCATTTCTTAGGTCACTTGTCTTTTGCTAATTTTGAAACAAGAGTGTTCTCTTCTTTAATAAGGTACTAAAAATAAATTTCAGATAGCATATAACAGTTTATTGTTAATTTATTTGACTTCAATGAATTGCATTTTATGTGTAGTCCAGGTTTGTGGAATGCTGCCAAACTCGTATGTTTAAATTGTTAGAAATAAACTCTTGGATTGCTAATGACTGTAGTATATGCAATTCACCAGACTGTTTAAACAGATTTCAAATAATTTTCCTGTAATTGCTAATCATTTTGGTAGGAGACATGAGACCAGCAATCAATAATCACATGAAACTGTTGAAAAGGAGGCTCAGTGATCAATACAAATTCTTCTTTCCGTGGGAACATAGCCTGCTCAGATGGCTGACTTACATAATGCTGTCCTTGATGTTCTTTTCTATTATGTATTTATTGCAGTTTCATAGGCATCTTTTATGGGAAAACATTACAAATTAGGGGAAATTGGTAAAATATCTCTTCACTGACATCATGACAGAGATAACATTTGCTATAAAGAACAAATCCTTAGAGGGGCAGGAGCGTTTAATTTGGTACAGATGCTAAGGTTGCAAAGTAAAGTTCATAATTTCTAAACAATGGGCAAGTTTGCACTAATCAGCTTTTCTTTTGATGTATTTTAAAATGCATTAAAATGACCTATACTCATCACAGTACGTGGAATTCTATCTACCAAGGGTTTATCTCAAAGATATAAACTCAAACATAGTATGTAGCATTGTTTTTCAGGCTGAGAAGAAATATTGTCAATAAATGTCACAAACATACTTATAGTTACATTAAATAACATAGAATTCCACATATATATATATGTATATATATACAGTCACCTCTCCCTTATTAGAAAGTGGACTTGAGTTTATTATGAAGTTATTACCTTGTCTATTGACAGACGCGTTTTGCATATTTTTAAAAGCCATCATTTGATATTAAGAAAAATAAAGAACTGTTTAAGCATGTCAATGTATTCTTCTTGCAGCAAAGCGTAAAAAGAGATTCGGGGAAGGAAAAAAGCCTTTTGTTGTTCTCTCCTTTGTTTACTGCAGAGGCATTGTAGGAACCAGGCTTATCTCAATGTACCTCAGTATTTTGGGAAGGACTAGAGATAGTGCTCCCAGAAATTTAGAATAGGGGTCTAGCTGAGCTGGGAATAAACCCATAAAGGAGCAGTTAGGAAGGGAGAAAGATAAATTAACAAATAAGTAAAGTGACTTAAAAAAAAAAAAAAAAGCAGCATGCACAGTCACCCCAGTGTGATCTCTGGTAATATCCTCTTTACTCATTTGAGAACTATTTACAAAAACCTCAACTCATGTGAACTATGAAGTGGGTAAGGGAAGATAAAAAAGGAAATTCTTTAATTTTGTGCTTTAGAGTCTGAATATGGATGCCAGTTTTTTGGTTCATATTCCTTGGGAATATTCCATGGGAAGAAAGTGGCCCTCCTTGTAGTCGGCACAGCACAGAGTCCCAGCTGTAACAACGCGGTTGGGACACGGGGAAACCGTTGCTCCTTATCTGTTGCACAAACTGGAAGCTGGATCAGGCATCTGCTGGGATTCAATCAGAGACTAGCAGCTAACCTCAGGGCTTTCAGAAAATAAAGGAAATCAGATAGAAACAGAGTATCGAGGAGGGTAATTGCCAGCTAGGATTCCTCAAGGGCTCCACTCTCTGTCTTACACATGAACTCTCTCTGGGTCATGGTGTCACAACCAGCCAAGCCTCCAAGCTGGGAATCACCGTACTGCAGTTACAGCAAGTGTTATTGCCAACTTTGCCAATAGTGTGTGTGTATGTGTGGTGTGTGTGTGTATTCCTCTCTGCACTTTAATCTTATTTTCATATGTGAACACCAAAGAGATTGGCCAAGAGATAACCTTTATCTTGAAATCTCAATCTCAGTAAGCTGGTACTGGTAAACACACACACACACACACACACACACACACACACACTCGCACATCACCTGCGGCTGCCAGAACCTTGCACCCTTAGGCTGGCTCGCGTCTTAAGATTTTGGTATATTTGGTGAAAACTTGCTGATTTCCTATGCCTTTTGGAAAGACCAAGCTGGGGGGTGGGGGGAGGTTGAAACGCGGTGGCTCATCATTTATTCATTGCGACTGTTTCGATTGTTGACACTAGTGGCAAGCCGCATCCTCCAGCTCTTGCAGGGGAAGTCTGACACCTTGAGGACAGGAAGAGGGTGCCAGGCACCAAGAGAAGCGGGAGTGGGAGAAGCTTTGAGAGTTGCAGGGGTCTACTTTTTTCCAGTCGGGGGGCAGGCCGCATGGGTGCTTGTTTACCGGGCTGGGAGCAGGGCATTCACTCAAAAGCTGGGTGTCGGAGCGCACTTAAGTCCAACACGCCTGCAGAGCCCGCCCGAAGCCTGGAGGTGTGTCTGGCTTGCATCCAGGACCACAGGGTGGATCTCGCCACCGACTTGGCTGGATGACGGTTGGCTGGTGGTGAGCTCCCCTACCCACTGGCTGACCTCAAGCAGTTGGCCCGGTAGGTGGAAGCTCTTCGAGGGTAGCCGAGCTGGGGGACCGAGCGTTAGCTCCTGCCCGCGCGCGGGTCCCCCTCCACCTCCAAGCAGTGTGGTGCGTGGGACGCGCATCTTCCCGGACTATCCCTTTCCAGCGAGGTCTATGCGGACCCCAAGCCGGGGAGCCGCCGGGGAAGGAGGGTGGGCTGCCTTTCTCTGGGCTCATCCGCTGTCAGCCGTGGGAACTCTTAACTTTATCCAGAGGTATCGGCGCGGGCGGGGGGTGGGGAGAGGTTCTCCTCCCCTGGCGTTCACCTCCCCCTCCCTGCCCGCCCCTCCCCCGCCTCCCATGGCTTCGCTTTCAGAGCATCCTCACTCCGCCCAGTTCGATGCCAGCTGCGTGGGCTCCAGCTTCATGCGTTTTCCTTGGAATGCTCCAAAACTCGGCAGCGGCTAAGGGAATTCCATCGGAATTTGCCGGGCGTGCTCTCACCCCGCACAGCACCCGCGCCGTCCGTCCTCGGATCCCATTAGTTCAGCCCGAAGACTGCAACTTTGCAGGTAAAGAGGATGTCGCCTCGGAGCTCCGTTCGACCGGAGCTGCACCTCGCCTTCTTTCTGTGATCTCGGTTAAGTTTCCTAAGCTGCCTGGGAAGTCGGCTCTCTTCTTGGGAGGCGGACATCCCTGGGGGATTATGAGTTCAAAAGGTTCTGACTGCATGGTTTCTCTTTGAGGCTCAGGAGAAAAATCTGTGAAGCTTTCGGTGCTTGACTCGGGCTGAGCGGGAGTTTGGGGGTGCTCCTCAGTCTTCCATCGCACCCGGCTTTAAAGCAGGGGAGAGGGCGAGGAGTGAACCCCCGGTGTGACTTATATGGTAAACAAAGGAGCTGTAACCACGTCGTGGTGCTGGGGAATGTGGCCGTTTTTAGCCTTTTATGCATTTGGGGGAAAATGGAGATCTAGGGGGCACCTGGGTGCATAGAAGTGAGATCTTGGGTCTCCGGCTCGTAAAGTGGAGAACGAAGGAAGAAAAGAGATCAATATTCTACCGATCGATACATTCTGCGTCATTTTCATTCGCTGTCAAGAAACAGAAACACTTTTTCCGTGTTGCTCGACCCAGGCTAGTGATTCTTAGTGTGCCTGGCTACCGAGATTCCAATTAAGCCAATGACCCCGTTTGCTACTTGGGTAAATCACTAGGGTTCACTGCACAACTTGTTCCAGCTGTGAACTCAGCTGCCTTTTGTGACTAGAGACAGGATAATACTGGAAAGGCATTGAGGGTTTGGGAGAGCTGAGGAAAGGGATCTCTTATCTTGTCTGCCTGCATTCACTATGGTGTATCCACTATGGTGTATCCCGGTTCACATGGTTTCTTAGGGAGGCCCTTCCCAGTGAAATTCCATAGCTATAAAATGCAGCAAGTTGCTTAAAGAGTAAGTACCAAGCCAAAGGAGTGGGAGGAGACAGAAGGAAGCTTTAGCTGTTTTATTAAGAAAAAAAAGTAGACAAACTTGTAAAACTTTTTCAGTTTCAATAAAACGCCGCCTCTCAGGACTCAATATAATTTCTGCCTTTCACAGTACATAATCACAACACAAAGAATATTACAAATTCTTTAAGAAAAGAGTTTACTGGAGAGTGTTTTGGTTTTGGGGGTATTTTTGGTAAAGCTCTGAATTAGACATTGAGAGTAAGCGTGGGTGAAGATGTTAAAATGTTGAAATCTTCATCATTTTGTTGGGTTTGCTATTTAAGCTTACATTTGTAATCCTACCTTTATTCACCTGGACACTATTGTCCAGAAAATATCCTCCTTAAATGTTTAAGGGGGGAAAAAAAAAGCAACAAGATCAATTTCAGTTTACTTGCTTATTAATCATTCTGAAAGATATATGAGTTGGAATAGATTTCCATTACTTATGGCTTTACAATTTTGTAATTTTTATATTATTTATTTTTCCGTGACACTTGTTTCCAAAAAGTCAATATAAAAATGCATAAATAAATCTATGACAAGTTAAAGTTCTATATGAATTTTATAGCCATTTTAGTTATTAAACTAGTAAGAGACCAAATAACTTTCCATATAAAATAACCTTAATCAATTCATACTTTGTATTAATAGGAAATAACAAGCAATGCTTGTATTCTTTTTCATTAGAGGAAATTTTAACATCTTATTCTATACATACATTTCAAACTTTCTTTCTAACTTATGCTCCATGGAGAACTACAGCCATCTATAGGACTGAAAAGTTACCTGTTTTAACATCCTCATTTAAAAAAAAACAAAGCTAAATAAATTTTAAAAAACAACGACTATGTT
The DNA here is from genome assembly GCA_036589455.1 of Ateles fusciceps. Taxonomy (NCBI): domain Eukaryota; kingdom Metazoa; phylum Chordata; class Mammalia; order Primates; family Atelidae; genus Ateles; species Ateles fusciceps. The sequence continues at coordinate 920,778 of JAZHEH010000804.1, read as the reverse complement.
TATAAACTATTACATCATTTTAATTGGTAAGGAATCTGGAAGTTAGATTGTCTATTTTTCAATATTTGGTTGGCTGTGTCTATCAATATTTTTGTGAACTAGATGTTATTAAAAACTTCACTGTAACAACTAAGCTTAGAAAAATTGCTGTTTCTGAACCGTAGGTGAAAGATAGAAACAATGACAATCATTATTTTAATTTTTCTTTTATGATTCAAAGTAATAAACATATCTGATCATTTAGTCAAATGCTATCAGCATACCCTATTATAAACAAGACTACATTTATATTGAAATATAATAACTCCCTTAAGGTGCACTGATTTTAACCCCACTGAATTAAAAATACTTTCAAACATATATTTTTGGAAATATATTTTTATACCTGCATGTTTAATTGCCAGAATTATTTATGGCAATACAGATGATCAGCATTATATTTAGCAGCTGAAAACTGAAATTGCATCTCTTTTCTTATTGATGCATGTGTTGGAACAAAAATAAAGATACACACACATTTGTTCAATAGTAAATATTGTAATTATCAGTGCTTAAAGTTAATATAGATCTATAAGTAAATATAAATATATGAGAAGTACTAAGCAGTAGCTTGGACTATAAAATTAGGGACTGAATATTTTATGAAAATATGATTGTTGTATTTTTGAAAATAATGTCAGGTAAAGGGAAAATATAATAAACTATTAAATTTTCTTTTTTCCAAAACCATTATTGCCACATATTTTATGAAATCAAATTCTAATGCACACTTCGACTTTATAAATTGAATTGCCGGGACTCAATTGAAATCAGTGTTTTTGACCTCTCATACCTATGGAAACCCCACCAGGATTATTTGGTTCTCATTAAAAATGAGGTTGAGGAGACAACTCAAAATAAAAACTTAGCCTTTTCACCCAATTTATACCCTATTTCCCCCACTAAAATAAACACTGAAACTGGTTTGATTCAACCCAAGTTTAATTAGAAATTTGTTTCTATCTAGTTACGATGAAGAGTTGATTTAGAACTATTTTTCTCCTCATGTTTTCTATTTCTCAACCCTTCCAGGGGCATTGACACCTCAATAGTTTAAGAGTTTTGAGAATATTTTGATCAGGGATATAATATCATGGCTGTGTCTTTTTAATCAGCACAAATAGAGACCTAACTTTTGAGAACATTAGTATTACCAAAATAACTTTGTGATGCAAAAAATACATTTAGGAAAAGAAACTATTTATTTGGGAAACTGAAAATTAAAGACATGCACATTGAAAACGTATTAATTCAAAACCATGATGTTTCATGAACTATTTACCAAATTAAGTGATGTATTTAAATGTTTAAAAAATCTAAATTACCCCCCATGAAAGTTGTTTAATTTTAGTAGGATAAGAAAGAAATGGTTTCAGAACTTGATCTACTATTGTAACTAAACTGTATGTGACATCCCTTAATACTAGTGTATGTTTTCTCTCTCTTTTTAAAAAATATAGCCAGAGAATAATGGCTTCTTGAGAGACACCAGATGACAGAGGGGCACAGTGTTACACATAAAATTAGACATGTTAAAACATTAATTAAAAACATGCCTTGATAGCTTTATCTAGCACACTGCATTCTTTTTGAGAAATGGCAGTGCAATAAATGAATCACATATTCATGAATTATATTCTGTCTGTAGTTTGCTGTTAGATTTTGAAATATGTTGAAAAAGTCACCATAAGTAATAACTTTGAATAAATACTACCAAGAGCTGAAATTTACCTGAAAGAGGACCTATTGTGAAAAAGAAAGAGGGAAAATGAGTCAATATTTATGAGAACTTAATGTACACTTAGCACTATGCAAGAAACTTTGAAAAAGAAAGCTATTTTTCATTGTTATCTTCACATCTACCTTGAAACTGAAGTATTATTATCACATTTTAACAACTCGAGAAAGATGAAATTTGTGAAAATCACAAAATTGCTTTGTGGTAAGGCAGGATTTGAAGTATATCAAATTTTTTTACTATCAGGTACTACGTCTACTTGATAGTTAGAAAACATGAGGAGAAAGATAGTTCTAAATCAGTTCTTCATTGTAACTAGATAGAAACTAATTCCCAATTAAATTTGGGTTGAATCGAACGTCTACCTGATAGTAAAGCCTATACTCTTTTTTACTTAAATCCTGTGGTTTCTAAAATAAAATAAATATTCTTTTAACAAGGTTCATAAATTCATTATATTCTTCAGCTATTTATTTCTTGAATTTTAAAAATATTAAATATTAAAATATTTAAAATATTAAAATATTGGGACATAAACAACAGTTCCCATCATGGGGATAGAATTTGAAACAATAGTCTGTTAAAGTTCCATCAGTTTTGAAGCAGAGTCAAAGATAAGCTACTTATCTTGAGCAGGATGATCTCAAAATGACTTCCTTTTTTATTCTTAAATATAAATCTAATACATGTAAAAAAAAAAAAAGGTTTGTTTTCATGAACAAAGTTCAAGATTATATTTTTTTAGAAATACTCATGAGCTTATAATTTATAAATAAAAAGTTGTCATTCTAAGCTTTACAACATCTGCAAGCTAGTAACAAAATGTCTTTGTTTATTAGAAAAAAGTCATGCTAAGACATATTAGGTTTATACTGCATCTTACCAATGTTATGTAACATTTCTAAACAAGTGTATTTGTTTTAGTTTTATCTGAAATTCTAATTTTCTAATTATTTTAATGTCCCTTGGTATTTGAGAGGAGCTCTCATTCATGCATCCCAAAAGTCATCTATTAGCTGGTGTCAAATCTTAACAAATTTGTCATGATAATTACTAAACATATATATATGCATTTGAACTGACAGAATTGTGTCCAAAACCTATTGACATTGAGGTTGAGGGAATAATTTCTTTGAACATATATCATAGCGTCACAAAAATTGTCACTAAAATCTTATCCATTTAGTAGATATTTGTTGAATATTGGTAAATGAATCATTGAATGAACAGATGAATGGCACATGGGTAAGCTTTTCATTTTTTGTTGCATTTTCTGGCAAAACTCACTCTGTGTAGAATAACTTCTATCTTTTTGTTTCTGTATAAATGTTCTTCAGACACTAAAGCCTGGTTAGTGCCTAGTTAAAGCCAATATGACCGTCTCCTTGAAAGTTTCCTTCACTTCTCCAGATGTCCCAAATATAAATACGCAAAGAGCACGTTATATTCTGTCTTGCAGGTGTGTACAGGTCTGTCTCCAAATCTTGACAGTAAACTTTTTATAGAAAGCCAGAGGACTTTTAAAACCGTGTGAGTTTGTAACAGAATTCAAGTGCCATAAATACTATGCATCATAATTGATATAATTAATGTATTTTATACTTTCATAATACTATACTTGGCTAAATTTTTAGCATATTTACTTGTTTATATAATGATGCCAGTTGTGATAATGTTGCACTTATACAATATATTGAATACCATATTATTTCTTATGTTACAAAATAATTTACCCACCATTATCCAATAAACATAACTTTTAGTCAACTACTTACTCTATAACGCTCATTTTTGTAGGATTTATATAACCAGTTATTAATGTGTTTCAGTTTAAGCAGTACTGTGCCAGAATTCTTAAAGGAGGGCTTTTGTTCCATTACACTATGAGAAGAGTAGTTAGAGTTGAAAGAGGACAGATACAAGTGTTTCTCAGGAATGCTTACTGAACTAAAGAAAGCCAGAGACTTCTTTGGAGTGATGATATTTGGGAAGTAAGTTGAGAGTGCATTTCAAAGAATTGACAGTACATGATGTCCCATTGTGGGTGGCATGAGGATTTTCTTTTAATTCTTTTCATTCTACTTCATTGAGAATAGAGTTTTTACAAATCAAGATTATGAAGAGTGTTCAGATACTCTGCTACATTTTTAATGCATTTCACCTCTAAATAATAGTGGAGAAATAACACAGTATGTATACCAGGATCATAGTTCATAATACATAGCGTTGTAGTTGTAATTTTTATTTTCACAGAATTAGTATAGTAGTGCTGACTATGTGCCTTTTGAATAGATGAGTGAAATAAATGAATGCATAGATTATTGAATTGGTTAGTCAGCTGCTATGCTCAACCTCTTTAATTTAATACACTGGTCATTCAAGTAGTTGATCATACACCAATATGAATCCCCCAAAAATACAATGAAGGGATGAGAAGATGGGCATAGTGTACATTAGGTGAAGAATAGATAATCTATCATGCTTTATGTACAATCATCTTCAATATTTGTGACAGCATGAGTATCTTTTTATGTAAAGATCTCTTTCATTGTAAGGTAGAGTGAAACTACACACCCTGAATCACGTTGAGACCACGCTTTAAATGAATGCCCTTTTGTGGTAGTTGTAGTTTGATAAGGAGAGTTGGGTCTTCTTTAATTTCATCTTGAGCCCAATATGTATAGGGATATAATATATATGTGTATACAACATACATATATGTATTTGCAAACACACAGATACATATATGTAATCACAGTAAATAACAAGTAATAAAGAATGAGAGACTGCTTCTGAGTGTGAGACATAAATTGTTATCAAATAGTGTAGAGTAACCCATGAAGGAGAACAGGATTTGTTTGTGATTATGTCAGTGTCCCTATAAAATGGTTAGATTTGCAATGAATGACTTGGAAGTTCACCTTATTTAAAAGTATGTTTCTAAGTAGGCCCCCTAAATCTTGCTATATGATCATGCAGTCATACATCAAATATGTCCTGAGAAATATATCATTAGGCAATTTCATCATTGGATGAATATCACAGAGTATACTTACACAAACCTAGGTGGTATAGCCTACTACATAACTAGGCTATATGGAATAGCCTATTGCTCCTAGGCTGCAAACCTGTATAGCATGCTACTGTAGTGAATATTGTGGGCAATTGTAAATATACAATGGTAGGTATTTGTATATTTAAACATAGCAAAAATGCAGTAAAAATACAGCATTATAATCTTATGGGTCCACCATCATATACACAGTTCATTGCTGACCAAAATGTTGTTATGTGACACATGACTGTATTTCTCTGTCTACACACACACACACACACACACACACATACACACACACAAAAGCACACACTTTACTGAGGCCTTAATACATAACAGTCACTCTGCTAGATGCTGAGGATACAGAGATGAATAATACACATATTTTTCTTTAATATTTCAAGAAAAGTTTTTACAAGCCTCTTATCATACTCCAGTGTCCTATGTTATTGAAAAGATATTTGGCAAACTTATTTTCTCCCGACCCTTTCCCATGACAACTGTGAGCTCATTAAATAAATAACATCAATTATATTACAATGAGTAGAGTCTATACTTGATACTTAAAAGATAAAACAAAACAAAACAAAAACTTTGGGCCATGGTGGAAGAGATCTAAACACATCCTTTTTGTCACTGATTATTGTTTTCCATAACAGTAAGACTAAAGTTTTTTGACTATAAATCCATGTTAAATTTAAACAGCATTATTGACACTATTAAAAACAGTGTTTTCAGGCTAGCGCGGTGGCTCACGCCTGTAATCCCATCACTTTGGGAGGCCGAGACGGGCGGATCACGAGGTCAGGAGATAGCCACCATTCTGGCCAACGTGGTGAAACCCCATCTCTACTAAAATACAAAAAAATATATACATATATATATTAGCTGGGCATGGTGTTGCACATCTGTAGTCCCGCCTACTCAGGAGGCTGAGGCAGGAGAAATGCTTGAACTTGGGAGGCGGATGTTGCAGTGAGCCGAGATTGTGCCATTGCACTCCAGCCGGGCTACAGAGCAAGATTCTGACTCAAAACAAAACAAAACAAAACAAAACAAAACAAAAAAAACAGTGTTTAACTTTTATACATAGATATTACCGAATTACCATTCAGAGGTTATGTATTTTAAGAGGTAAGTTGTTTTCCAAAGTCTGGTTGGATTTTGGTGTTATAGCCACATGTTGCCCCATCCCCCCATGGAACCAATGAAGCAAACCTAAGAAGCCACTTTTAGAGTTAGGTATATAATGACCTAGATTCTCACCACTGTACCCCTTTCTCTTGAGACAGTAGAGACCTGGGCTCAAGAGATTCTTAGAAAGTCAGATCAATTTTACAGAAATCTAGAAGTTCTCAGGGCCCACTGTTAAGTGTTTTCTCATGGGCTCCTCTGTCTACAGCTAAGTCTATTGAAAACCTAGAAATGGACCACCTTTCTCATGGTCTTTAATCTTGAAAACAAAAAAGAGACTGGACTAGATATATTCATCTTTTTTAAAAAACCATTATTGGAACCTGCATTCCTAGGACTACTAACAGTGCCGAATTTTTTGCTTTCTGAAGGTCATCATGCAAAATAATCAGAGTGCTTACCTCTAAGCATCTGAGAGCCTCTAAAATGAAGGAGAAAGAATATTTAAAGATATGTCCCTCTGCATGTGCTGTATAAAAAGAAATGTTGGCAGTGGGGAAAGTGTTCTTTGCTTATCTGGTTCATTTTAACCTCACAGCTTAACATTTTGATTTGTAATGTGCAAGCTACTTGGAGCTGAACTGCACATTTTCATTTAACACTCCAGCACGTTCTTGGAACAAAATGAACCAGCAAATGATGTTGCCCTTTCATGAATAAAAGAAGCTTTAATAAAAAAATTTCATTATAATAATATTTATGGTAAATATTTTTCCATCATATAAAAATGTCAACAATTTTAACCTGAAGAATAAGAACTGCTTTGCATTCTATTGTATTTAGTAATGAAGCACTAAAATCAGAACTTAAAGCAGAACTTGCTGATATACTGAAGTACTTTCTTACCAGTTACTACATTGCTGTAATTGAAAAATATTGTATATAATTAAATAGTGATAATTGCCCTTTTTTAGAGTAATAATGACAATAATTATTGTCAACATCAAATGCAAATTTTTTAAAAATTGTAACAGTTTAAGCTTCTGATTTTTAAATAAAAATATGATGTAAATATGCAACCCAATTAAGAAAAAGCAAACAAATTGAGCACTTGGAATGATCAATTTTTGAATAACCAAGTATATCTGAAGCATATAGCCTAATTATTTCAATTTATCTTAAAGTTTTTAAAAGATAAGCTACTTTAATGCTTCTGTTTTTGAGAATCAAAATGAGATCTCATCTTTGATATATAAAAGGATTATTATCAAATACCTAATATAATTAATGAGACTCTCTAATAAAATACACTGGAATTCAGTTATTTTAGAAGTGTTTCTGAGTCTGCCAGATATTTCTCTTGATTATTTTAAATACAATGAAATAGATACATAAGTAAACTGAAGACCTCGACTGCTCATAGAGTTTCACATACCCTTTGTTACTTCAATACTGTATACTGCTTGCACTCCATCAGTCCTACAAATGGGAATTTTCAGTTGTCTAATTGGATCTGGGACTAAGGCTGCTCCCCTCATGGATTGGAGGCTTATGGCAGAGGAGCTACTGTATATGAATTCACATTCCCTGATGCCTCAACCATAGCAGGGTACTTCAATATGTAGGTGGTGCATATGATGAACATCCACATTTATGGACATTTATAAAATTGTGGTAAGGTCATGTTTTCACAGTTAAATGAAATTTCAACCTTGATTAAATTATACCTTCTGAAATTCTATTACTGATTTCTTTGTTCTCCATAGGTTGGACATAGACATTTCTTCCTAGTCTATTTAAGAAAATTTTATATGAAGAAAGACTTAAACAAAAAGATTTTAAGAAAGGAGATTTCAGCTTATTACATTGTTCCTTTGTGTACAGGAGAAGGCACATTGACTTTATTGTGCTTAAGAAAAATGATCTATTATTCCCTCTAGAGCATTATGAAGGTAATATTTATTACATGGTTGGTGGTGGGGTTGAGTGTTTTACACTAAAATGAGTGCTAAATATAATCCTAAGGAAAAATACAAAAAATATTCACCATACGAATAATTTCAAATGTCCTGTCTAAAATAGCAAAATACTTGATATATTACTGAAGTTGTTAATCATAGTTAATTGTTTATTTTAAAAACAGTTTGACATTTTAATTTTAATTCATGCCATAAGTACTTTCAGTTCATTTTTCTAAAGTCTTAGCAGCATGGTATTTTGAAAGTGTTTGCTAGTTGCCAGAAATACAAGTGTAAGACAAAACAATGCAAAATATTTATCTGTATGTTTGATGAGCTATTTTTGTCTTTACTTCTTACCCTAAAGTAAGTTGAAATAAGTTGGAGGATAGTATGTTTATCTTTTAAAAATATATAATTTATATGCATCAACACATGTGCATGGGGGGTGGGATGGGGAGCCTGAGGTGGATAGATGATTTTTTATTTTTTCAGAAATAATGATTAATATATTTTAGTTTCTATTTTAGTTTTATTTTTAATTTTTAGAATCACAGATATCACAGATGTTTCTTTTAGATGACATCCATTCCTTTTAGTACCACGATGTATCTTGACAGATTAAGAGTTCTCTTTAGTATATGATTCAGTGTATGTTGACAATGAATTTATTTTTCTGTGATTGAAATGTTTTTCTTTAACCTCACTTTTAAAGTTACTTTCATTAGTTAGAGTATTCCAGGTTGGAAATTCATCTTCTTTCAGTACTTTCAATATGCTGTTCAATTGACTTTCAACTTCCACCATTTCTGTTGAGAAGTTGGCTGTGAGTCTGATGATGTTCTTTGAGGGTAATGCGTGTTTTCTTTTTGCTTGTTTTTATGTTTTCTCTTACTCTTTTATTTTCATTGGTCATACAATCATGTGTCTAGATGGTATCCTTTTATTTCTACTGTTTGATATTTGGACCATTTTTAAAACATGGCTTCCTTTCATTAGTTTTAGAAAAATTTTGGTCACTCTCTCTTTAGATATAGCTTTGACCTTCATTTTTTCCCTTCTTAAGCCCTCCAAAGACGTATACACCTTTTTATACTATGTTGTGTTCTGGTATACTTTACTTTTTCTTTTAATGCTTTTTCCATTTATTTTTGTCCTCTCTGTGCTGCAACCTTTATATTTTATTTACAGCCCTTTCTTCCTATTTATGAATCCTTTTTTCACCATGTCCTATTTGTAGTTAATTTATTTATTCATTTTTTATTTTTTTATTTTTAATTTTTTGTGTATACAGTGGATGTATGTATTTATGGGGTACATGAGATATTTTGATGCAGGCATGCAATGAGTAATAATTACATCATGGAAAATGAGGTATCTGTTTATTTGACCATTTGTCTTTTGTGTTACAAATCATCCATTTATGCTCTTTTAGTTATTTTTAAATGTAGAATTAAATTACTTTGACTATAGTCACCCTGTTGTGCTATCAAATACTACATACTATCCATTCTTTCAAACTATTTTTTGTATTCATTAATCTTCCCTGCCCCCTCTCAATCCCCACTACCCATACCAGTCTCTGGTAACCAGCCTTCTCTTTTATCTCCATGTGTTCAATTGTTTTGATTTTTTATATCCCACTAATAAGTGAGAACACGTGACTTGCTTTGTCTTTCTGTGCTTTCTGTGCTTTCACTTAACATAATGACCTCCAGTTCCATCCATTTTGTTGCAAATAACAGGATCTCATTCTTTTTATGGCTGAATAGCATTCCATTGTTTATATGTACTACATTTTCTTTATCCTTTCGTCTGTTGAGGGGCACTTAGGTTGCTTACAAATTTTGACTACTGTGAAAAGTACTAAAACAAACATGGGAGTGGAGATATTGCTTCGATATACTGATACCTTTTATTTTGTGTATATGCCCTGCAGTGGGATTGCTGGAATTGCTGGATCATACAGCAGCTCCATTTTTAAGTTTTTGAGGAATCTCCAAACTGTTCTTCCTAGTGGTTGTATTAATGTACATTCCCACCAACAATGTATGAGGGTTCCCTCTTCTCCATGTCCTCTCTAGCTTTTGTTATTGCCTGTCTTTGAATAAAAGCCATTTTAATTGGGGTGAGGTGATATCTCACTATAGTTTTGATTTGCATTTCTCTGATGTTCAATAACGTTGGGCATCTTTTCATTTGCCTGTTTTCCATTTGTATGTCTTCTTCTAAGAAATATCTATTCAAATCTTTTGCTCATTTTTGATCAGATTATTAGATTTTTACCTATAGTTGCTTGAACTTCTTATATATTCTAGTTACTGATCCCTTGTCAGATGGGTAGTTTGCAGATACTTTCTCCCATTCTTTGGGTTGCCTCTTCACTTTATTATTTCCTTTGCTGTGTAGAAGCTTTTTAACTTGATGTGATCCCATTTGCCCATTTCTGCTTTCGTTGTCTGTGCATATGGGGTATTACTCAAAACATTTTTTCCCAGGAAAATATTCTGAAGAATTTCTTCAATTTTTTCTTGAAGTGGTTTCAAAGTTTGAGGTCTTAGATTTAAATTTTTAATCCACATTGATTTGATTTTTGTATATAATGAGAGATAAAGATCTAGTTTAATTCTTCTGCATATGGATATCCAGTTTCCAGTATTATTTATTGAAGAGACTGTCCTTTCACCAATGTGTGTTCTTAGCAGCTTTGTTGGAAATTACTTCACTGTGGGTGTGTAGATTTGTTACTGGGATCTCTATTCCATTCCATTTATTTAAGTGGCTGTTTTTATGCCAGTATCATGTTGTTTTGGTTGCTACAGCATTATAGTATAATTCAAAGTCAGTAATGTGATTCCTCCAGTTTTGTTCTTTTTGCTTGGGATAGCTTTGGCAATTCTGGGTCTTTGTGGTTGCATGTACATTTTAGATTTTTTTCTTTTTCTGTGAAAAATGTCACTGGTATTTTGAAAGAGACTGCATTGAATCTGTAGATTTCTTTGGGTAATATAAAAATTTTAACAGTATTGATTGTTCCGATCCATTAAAATGAAATATCTGTCCACTTTTTGGTGTCCTTTTTAATTTCTTTAATCAGTATTTTATAGTTTTAATTGTAGAGACCTTTCACTTCCTTGGTTATTTCATAGGTATTTAATTTTATGTGTGGCTATTGTAAATGGTATTACATTTTTATTTCTTTGTCAGATTGTTGACTGTTGGCATATAGAAATGCTACTGATTTTTGTATGTTAATTTTGTATTCTGCAAGTTTATTGAATTTGTTTATAAATGCTAATAGTTTTATAGTGGAGTCTTTAGGTACTATGTTGAATAACAGTTATCAAAGTGGGCATCCTTGTCATGTTCCAGATCTTAGTTGAAACACTTTTAATTCTTCCCCATTTGTATAATACTAGCTGTGGGTCTGTCATATATGTCTTTTATTATGTGACGGTATATTGGTTCTATGCCCAGTTTTTTGAGTTTTTATGAAGGATGTTGAATTTTATCAAATACTTTTTCAGAATCCATTGAAATGATCATATGGTTTTTATCCTTTAGGTTGTTGATACGATGTATCATACTGATTGATTTGTGCATGTTGAATCATCCTTGCATTGCAGGGATAAATCCAACATGGTCATGGCGAATGACCTTTCTAATGTATTGTTTAATTCAGTTCGCTCATATTTTGTTGAGGATTTTGTCTCAATATTCATCAGAGATATTGGCCTGTAGTTTTCTTTTTTTAAATGTGTCTTTGTCTAGTTTTGTATTAGGGTAATACTAGCCTTGTAGAATGAGTTTGGAGGTATTCCCTCCTGCTCAGTTTTTTGGAATAGTTTCAGTAGTATGGGTATTAGTTCTTCATTAAATGTTTGGTAGAATTCAACAGTGAATCCATCAGATCCTGGGCTTTCCTTTACTGGGAGACTTTATTACAATTTTGATCTCATTACTTGTTATTGGTATGTTCAGGTTTTAGATTTGCTCATGGTTCAATTTTGGTAGGTCGTATGTATCCAGGACTTTGATCATTTCTTCTAGATTTTACAATTTATTGGCATATAGTTGTTCATAACAGCCACTGATGATCCCTTGGATTTCTGCAATATCAATTGTAATGTCTTATTTTCCATTTCTAAATATATTTATTTGGATCTTCTCTGTTACTTAGTCTGGCCAGAGATTTGTCAATTTTGTATATCTTTTCAAGAAAAAAATGTTTAGTTTCACTAATCTTTTGTATTTTTGTCTTTATTTCAGTTTCATTTATCTTCTCTGATCTTTATTATTTCTTTTTTTCTACTAATTTTGGGTTTTGTTTGCTATTGCTTTTCTAGTTCTGTAAGAACCATCCTTAAATCATTTATTTGATGTTTTTCCTCTTTTTGAGGTAGGCATTTACAGCTATAAATTTTCCTCTTAGTGCTGCTTTTGCTGTATCCCATATGGTTTTGGTATATTGTGTTTTCATTTTAATTTGTTTCAAGATATTTTTAAATTTTCTTCTTAATTTCTTTGATGCACTGGTCATTCAGGAGCACATTATTTAATTTCCATGTGTTTGTATCATTTCCAAAATTCCTCCTGTTATTGATTTGCAGTTTTATTCCACTGTGATGAAAGAAGATGCTTGATGTTACTTCAATTTTTTGAATGTTTTAAGACCTGTTTTGTGACTTCACATATGGTCTGTTCCTGAAAATGGTCCACGGGCTGAAGCAAGGAATGTGTATTCTGTAGATTTGGGATTAAATGTTCTATAAATATCTATTAAGTATATTTGTCCTATAGCACAGATTAAGTTCAATTTTTTTAATTGATATTCTGTCTGGGAGATCTGTCCAATGCTAAAAGTGGGGTGTTGAAGTCTTCAGCTGTGATTGTATGGAGGTCTATTTCTCTCTTTAGCTCTAATAACATATGCTTTTTCTATCTGGATGGGCTAGAATTAGGTGGAGATATACATATGCACAACCATTTTACCCTATTGCTGGATTGACTCCTTTAATATTATATAATGACCTTCTTTATCTCTTCTTACAGTTTTTGTCTTGAAATCTATATTTTTAGATATATGTATATATATAGCTACTCCTGCTTGTTTTATAAAAATTTCCATTGGCATGTAATATTTTTTTCATCCCTTTTTCAGTCTATTTGTACCTTTATAGGTGAAGTGTGTTTCTTGTAGGTAGCAGATCATAGGGTTTTATTTTTTTATCCATTCAGCCATTCTGTATCTTTTGATTGGAAAGCTATTCCATTTATATTCAAGGTTATTATTGATAAATAGAGACTAACTCTACAGCCATATCACCCTGAATGTGCCTGATCTCATCTAATCTTAGAAGCTAAACAGGGTCAGGCTTGGTTAACACTTGGATGAGAGACTTACTCCTGCTACTTTGTTATTTGTTTTCTGATTGTTTTGTTGTATTCTCTTCCTTTTTTACTGTCTTCTTTCCATGAAGGTAATTTCCTGCCGTGTTATGATTTAAGTTTTTGCTTTGTATTCTGGGGGTGTATGTTGTGTGATTTTCAATTTGAAATTACCATGAGGCTTGCAAATACTATCTTATAATCTAGTATTTTAAATTGATTACAACTTAACACTCATTGCATAAACAAACACACAAAGAAAAACTAATAAAAACTCTACACTTAACTTCATCCCTCTGCTTTTTAACTTTCTGTTGTTTCCCTTTATGTTATACTATACCATCTATGTCTTGTAAAATTTGTCAGTTACTATTTTTGAATATTTCATTATTTGTGTTTCTACTTAAAGAGACCTTTACACATCAAGATTGCAGTGTTATGGTATTCTGTGTTTTCCTGTGTGGTTACTATTATCAATGCGTTTTGACTCTCTGGAAGTCATGATTTCTGGAAGTCATGATTTCTTCTTTCTCATTAACAGCTTTTTATTTTAGATTAAAGAATTTTAACATTTCTTGTAGGATAGGTCTGGTGTTGATAAAATTCCTCAGCTTTTGTTTGTCTGGGAAAGTCTTTACTTATCATTAATGTTTGAAGTATAGTTTTGCTGGATATACTATTCTAGGATTTTTTTTTTCCTTCAGTACTGTAAATATGTCATGTCACTTTTTCTTGGCCTATAAAGTTTTCACTGAAAAGTCTGCTGCCAGACATACTGGGACTCACATATATGTTATTTGTTTCTTTTCTCTTGCTTCTCTTAAGATAATTTCTTTATCCTTGACTTTTGGGAATTTGATTATTAAATGTTTTGAAGTAGTTGTCTTTGGTGTTCTATAACCTTCTTTTACTTGAATGTTAATATCTTTCTTGAGGATTGGGAAATTCTTTGATATAATCCCTTTGAATATACTTTCTATCCCTATCTCTTTCTCTATCTCCTTATTAAGGCCAATATCTACTAGATTTACCCTTTTGAAGCTATTTTTAAGATCTTATAGGCATATTTCACTTATTTATTATTTTTCCTTTTGTCTTCACTGACTGTGTATTTTTAAATAGCCTGTTCTTAACCTCACCGTCTTCTTGATCAATTCTCCTCTTAAGTTACCCTGATATGTTCTTCAGCATGTCAATTACATTTTCAACTCTAGAATTTCTGCTTGATTCTTTTTAATTATTTCAATCTTTTTGTTAAATTTATATGATTGAATTCTGAATTCCCTCTCTGTGTTATCTGGAATTTCTTTGAGTTTCTTCAAAACAACTATGTTGAGTTCTCTGTATGAAGGGTCACACGTTTCTGTTTCTCCAGCTTTGGTCCCCCAATTACTTATTTATTTCATTTGTTGAGATCATTTATTTTCCTGGATATTTTTGATGCTTATAGATGTTCTTTGCTGTCTGGCCATTGAACAGTTAGGTGTTTATTGTAGTCTTCACAGTCCAGACTTGTTTGTGCCTATCCTTCTTGAGAAGGTTTTCCAGCTATTAATAGGAACTTGGGCCACAAGTCCAATATCACTGAGATTTTTGCAGACTTGTAGAGGTCCTGCCTTGGTGGTCTTTAATAATATCTGGAATAATTCTCTGGATTGCCAGGAAGAGAGTGTTATTCTTTTCCCCTACTTTCTGCTAAACAAACAGAGTCTCTCTCTTTCTGAGCTGAGCTAGCTAGAACTGGGGGATATGCTTATGCAGGCACTTCTGTGGCCAGCAGCACTGGTCTGTGTTAAATCAGACCTGAAGCCAGCACAGCACTGGGTCTTGCCCAAGCCCTGCTGTAACTACCACTTGGCTACCACCTTTGTTCACTCAAAGCCCTAGGCCTCCATAATCAGCAGCTGATGAAGGCAGCCAGGTTTGTGTTCTTCTCTTCAGGGCAGTGAGATTCCCCAGGTCCTCATCAACTCCAGAGATATTTTCTGGGAGTCAGGGATTGAAGTCAAAAGTTTTAGAAATTTGTCTGATGCTCCATTCTACTGCAGCTAAGCTGGAAGTCAGATCACAATATAAAACCCATCCCACTCTTCCTTCCCCTTTTCACAAGACTCTATGTATGACCTGTTCCTATGTTGTGGTACCTGTGAGGCCTGTGGGCCATGACTGTTCAATAAGGTCTTTTCTTCCTGAAGAGTCTAGAATAATGAATTTTATTTTCTCATTTTTGTGTGTGAGACTGATGAATATTCTGCTCTAATTTTTAGCAGCTTTCTGATAAGTGTTTTACTTCTTTCTCTGCAAACTATAATATTTTAACAAATGCATTGATGTGGTACGTACTTTTATCTGTATCCCTTTTCACAAGAACATGGCAATTATGTGTTCTGGTTGCCTTGACAAATGCGTTGGGAGCAAATATGGCTTGTGCAAGGTCAATTCATTTCTGTGTGGTTTCCCTCTATCTGGGATATTGGTTATGCAAGTACTAGTTAGCTCTGCTACTCTTTTTAGGCAAAGTTAATTTATTTTCATATTTATTTATATTTATTCAGCTTCTCTAATTGTTTTCAGAAGGAGTGTTAATTCACTACATGTAATTTCATCACAGTCAAAAGCATAAGCTCTTCTTGTATGTCTTAATTTTTATGTTGAAACATTTAGTCAAAATGTTTAAAAGAAAAAAATTATATTCATATGGCACAGTAGAGATATATAATTGTGCTCATAGAGAGATAAATATAGAAAAAACAAAAATGTTTTAGAATCTTTAGCCAGTGATGTTTTTTATTGTCACAGAAGTAACATTATTCTTGCAAAATTACCATCTTTCACATCAGGAATTAACCATTTAAAGCTATTTTGTATAAAATAATAAATTACAGATAAAACTATTAATCTGGCACAAATTACTTACAACTGAGTTCCAACTAATAGCTCTTTCTTATTTAATAGCAAACACATTATTAACTGAACAAGAAGTAGAGGCAGTAGCAATCTGACCTCTTCATCATTGAGCTGACATTTTTTTAGACTTGTGGTTTTCTGAGTAATCCCCATTCCTATTATTTGATGTCCATTATAAAAGGATTGGAAGGTGCCACAGCTTACTACTGCACGTGTTACAGTTTTCACTGTTTTTGCTAAAATTTCCTATAAATCTTGATAGAATATATTTTATTAAAGATGATCTGCAGATGTTGCAAACACTATATTAGACTCAGATTGTATGATCTAAGATATCATTTGAAACTGCCTATGAGACATTGTCTCTGATTTGACCATCAATATCATTGCAGCTTATGGTTAATATATCTGGTGGTTTTCACATAATCCAAATTAGACCTTATTTACTCTGTGAGATGTGGATTATTTGTCTTCTGTGTTTGTTTTTAATGTACACTGTAATTTTAGTCTGTGCCCAAGAATGCAGGAATAAATGAGAGAAATGTCATCTTCCCCACCACAGATGACCATGATGGGCTCCCAATACAGCATGATCTCAGCTCTAGCCTGGTGAAGTAAAAGTTCAGTTGTTAGTGCTGAACATTCTGAGTCTGGAGAATCCAACTTTTTGTTTTTGTTTTGTTTTTCCCCACAGTGCCTTCCAGTTTAAGATCTGTTTTAGGCACAGTGAGACTCTGGTAGATGGTCTGAGTGAAAATTCATTTATGTTTGTTCAGAAGTTAGTGTGAATTTAGATGAAATTCTAGACAGTGGCTGGTTGCTCATGTCCAAGAAGGGTGGTTTCCATTTGTATTTTGGGCTTACCCTGTCCTTCAACCCAAAGTCTGATGCAATGGTTGTGACTATTCCTCAACACTACATCTACCACCATGAAAAGGAATTTATTGCATGGTCAAAAACAAGCTTCAGGAGAAGCCACCTTACAGCCAGGCATCCTTTCCATTGGAATATCTTAGACACAAGCACCGAGATTCATCCAAGTTGTTGTTTGCATCAATAACTTACTCTTGTTTATTGCTCAGTAGTTTTTTTTTTTTTTTTATTGCATTTTAGGTTTGGGGGTACATGTGAAGAACATGGAAGATTGTTGCATAGGTACACACATGGCAGTGTGATTTGCTGCCTTCCTCCCCATCACCTATATCTGGCATTTCTCCCCCATGCTATCCCCTCCCCCAACTCCCTACCCCCCCCACTATCCCTCCCCTTTTTCCCCCCTGACAGACCCCAGTGTGTGATACTCCCCTCCCTGTGTGTTGAACAATGGGTGCTCAGTAGTTTTTAATGGTATGGATGAATCACAGTTTCCATGTCAGTTGGGACAATGACATGGATGATTTAGAAGGCACAGTAATCCAGAATCACACTTCATCTCTGAGCTACCTTTCCCAGGAAGCTCATAGATTTCATCTAACTCTGGGAATCTAGGTCCTGTTACATCTAGAGAAAAAGATAATCAAGCCTGCTTAAGAGTTGTAGGGTACCATCTGCAGGACTTTAGCATATTATCTATACTCAAGATAGTTTTTGAGGAAAGAGCAGATGTTGATAATCTCTTAAACTCAGCCTCAAAAGATCACCTCATTTCTACTCCATAGACTTATAAAAGCACGTTAGTTCTTGATTAATTCTTTCAGGCTTTAATGCTTTCTTTATTCTCCACATACCTTTATAATCGATAGAAAGGCATTATGCCACTTTTCTTTCATGACACTCATGACCAAGACCACCTTCTCACAGACTTCCTTGGTCTGCTTGAAGTTGCTCTTGGATAATAATTTCAGTAACCTTTCAGTCATCTCCTAACGAGGCTTATCTTTCTCCAGGTGGTGCATAAGGGTGTGTGTGTGTCTCTCTCTGTGTGTGTGTGTGTGTGTGTGTGTGTGTGTGTGTGTGTGTGTGTGTTGTGTGTGTGTAATGTTGGAGAGACCTACTCTGGTCTGATTCTGGTCTTCTCAGTGGAAACTTCAAGGCCTGCTCACTTCTGTCTGCATCTTGATTTGCCCTCTACCAAGACCATGTGCTCTTACAGGCATCAAGAATAATTAGGAACAAAGAAATGAGTCAGGAATCTGAATTCCTTCTCCTCCAGTTTTCCTTCACTGCCTGCTATCTCTTTTTGCCATAATGCTCTATGGATCGTTCTGTGATAGCAGTTTGTATACAATGGTTTTTATATTAAAGTTTTTGATGGACAAAAAGATACACTATATATTTTTACTATTAATAATATTTTTGATTGACAAATTATAACTGTATGCATTTAAGGTAATGTGATGTCTTTATATATGTATACAATGTATAATGTCTAAGTCAAGCTAATTAATATATTCATCACCTTATTTATCTATCTTCTTTATGGTGAAACATTTGAAATGTACTGTGTTCATTACAGATGCTCCTCAGCTTGTGATGGTTTGTATCCTGGCAAACTCATCACAAGCTGAACATATGATAAGTCTAAAAGGCAATAAACTCATGTAAAGTTGAAAAGTCATAATTTGAATCATTGTAAGTTGGAGACCATCTGTACTTTGAAATATACCATACATTATTATTAAGTATAATCACTCTTATGTGCAATAGATCCTAAAACCTTACATCCTATCCTAACTTTATAACAGTACAAAAAGTGTAATTTTGTACTGTTTGATCACCAGCTCCCCATTTCCTTCATCTTCCCTGCTCATCCTCTGGTAACCATCATTCTACTCTACTTCTGTGAGTTCAACTATATGAGTCCACAGTATATAACTGTGGCCTTCATAAGGTCCACTTTATCCACCTGTAAGTGAGATCATGCAGTATCTGTCTGTCTTTGCTTGGCTTATCTCACTTAGCATAATGTTCTCCATGTTGTTGCAGATCTCCACTTACCCTTTTTAAATCTTATTTTCATTAATCATTGAGACAGAATTGTACATATTCATGGGGTACATTATGATGTTTTGATACGTCTATAAATTGTATATGATCAAATTAGGAAAATTAGAACATCATCAACTTAGGACTGCCTTTGCTCCACTCCATAAAGTTTGGCATGTTGTGTTTCCATTTTAATTTGTCTCAAGGTATTTTTTAATTCCTTTTGTGATTGACACTGATGACCTGTTGGATATTTAGGAACATGTTGTTCAATTTCCAAATACTTATGTATTTTCCTAGATTTTTCCTATTATTGATTTCTAACTTTATATCATTATGCTCTGAAAAACCGCTTGATATAATTTCAGTTCTTTTAAATTTGTTAAGATTTGTTTTGTGGCATAATATGTGATCTCTTCTAGAGAATGTGCCATGTGCACTTGAGAAGAATGTGAATCCTGTTTGCATTGAGTAGAATCTTCTAGATATTTCTGTCAGGTATATTTGATCAAAAGTATAATTCAAGTCCATGTTTCCTTATTGATTTTCTGTCTAGATGCTCTATTGTTAAAAGTGGGATATTTGAGGTCCCCTACTATTATAGTATTGTAGTCTACCTCTCCTTTTAGACAATTTAATAATTGCTTTACGTATTTATGTTCTCAGATCTAGGGTGCATATATATTTACAACTGTTATCTCTTCCTAGTGAATTAATTTCTTTATTATTATGGAATAACCTTTTTGTCTTTTCAAAATAATATTTGACTTAACGTCTATTTTGTCCAAGTATAACTACTCTTATTCTCTTGGTTTCCATTTGTGTGAAATACTTTTTTGCAATCATTTCACTTTTAATCCATGTGTATGTGTACTGGTAGAGTCTCTTATAAGAAAGTATGGTTGGATCTTGTTTTTAATTCATTTAGCCAATCTATTTAATAAAAAAAAATCTATTTTTTTATTAAAGAATTTAATCCATTTACACTTACAGTAATTACTGGTACATAAAAACTTGTTGCTGGCATTTTGTAATTTGTTTTTTGATTCATTTTTTTCTTCCTCTCTTTCCATTTTCATTTGTGGTTTGATGGTTTTCTGTGGCAGTATGCTTTGAATCCTTTCTTTGTATATTTTGTGCAACTACTGTGGGTTTTTGCTAAGTGCTTGCCAGAAAATATCCTGTAACTGACTACTTGAAGCTGATAACGACTTGCTTTTAATTCCATACAAAGACTATACTTTCAAACCCCACGCATACTTTTTATGAATTTGATGCCAAAATTTATTTATTTTTGTAATTTGTATTTCTTAGCAATTTACTGTTGCTACAGTTATTTTTAACAGTTTTATCTTTTAATACTCCTACTAGAGATAAGGTTGATTTACATATCACCCTTACTGTATTAGAGAATTCTGAGCATGACCATATATTACTTACACCACTGTGATTTTTTATTTTTAAATTTTATTAAATTATTAATTAGCAGCTTTTATCTCACCTGAAATAACTACTTTTAGTAATTCCTATAAATCAGGCCTAGTGGTGATGTATGCTCTTAGCTTTTGTTTGTTGGGAAAGTTTTTATTTCTTTCTCATTTCTGAAACATAGCTTTATTTGGTAAAGTATTCTTGTTTGGCAGTTTCTTTTTATTTTTTCAGCACTATTAATATATCATTCTACTCTCTTCTGGCCTGAAAGATTTCTGCTGAGAAATCTGCTGAAGACATATTGTGCCTCTACTGAATGTGATATGTTTCGTATCTCCTGCTGCTTTTAATATTATTTCTTTGTCTTTGATTTTTGATAATTTGATTATATAGTATCTTGGTGATGTCCTCTATGGATTGAATTTGATTGGCAACCTGTGACTCAGATGCCTGTACCTGGATGTTGTCTGTCCCCAGATTTGGGACATTTTTATCTCTTATTTTCTTAAATATGCTTATTAGGCCTTTTACTCTTTCTTTTTCTTCATGAATTCCTACTACACAAAAGTTAGTTTGCTTTATGGTATTCCGTAATTCCTATAGAACTTCTTCATTCTTTTGTTGTTGTTGTTGTTACTCTGGTTGATTGGATAATTAGAGCTCTCTGATCTACTTGATCAAGTCAGAAGTTGAAGCTTTCTATTTAATTTTTTTAAGTTAATTTTTGTATTATTTATCTCCAGAATTTCTGTATTTTTTTTGTTTTTTATTACTTCTGTTTCTTTGTAAACTTCTCATTTTGTTAATAAATTTTTCCCAATTTTTATTTGATTTTCTACTTATATTTTCTTAGAATTTCCTGAACTTCCTTAAGAGTATTGTTCTGAATTTTTTGTTATTCATTTTATAGCTCTCCATTTCTTCTGGGTGCATTAGTGGAGCTTTATTAACTTCTTTTGATGGTGCCATATTTCCCTAACTTTTCATCATCCTCATGTCCTTATGTTAATGCCTGAACATTTAAGGAGATGGCTACCTCTTCTAACCTAGTCTAGCTTAAAAATCCTAGATGAGACAGCTTGTAGCAACCACAGACAGACAGACCTTAAGGTTGAGTTATCTAATTAGACTGGGTGGATTCTTGTGCTCTGAAGTTCAATGGTGTTTCTAGCTGTTCTATGTGGTTCAGTGAGACTGCTATCTGGACTCTGCCATCAAGTAGAGCTGCTGGCTGGGTTCTGCAGTCATCTCTGATCAGACAGGTTTGCAGCTTGTCTTCCATGGCTGAGTGGTACTGCTGTTTGGAATCTGCAGTTGGGCAGGGCCAACTGCTGGGACGCAAGGCTGGTGAAGTATCTAGGATTGCTGCTAGGTCACAGAAGTAGGCAAGGCCAGAGGCTATGCTTTACAGATGTGTGTGGACTTGCCTGCTGGCTTAATATGAGCTGAAGAAAAATATCATGGTTTGGTGGAGTCACTGTGCTCTACCTGGGTTTGGGCAGTACCAGATGACCTATTCACAGGTAATCACTGATTTGCATTTGCCTCTCACCTAGGAAAAACTTAATGAGAGTATCTGGGCTTGGTGGAGAAGCTGGCTAGGGATTCAAGCCTGAAAGATCCATGAACTGGCAGTATGCAGTGGCTCAAGCCTGTAATCCCAGCACTTTGGCAGGCCAAAGTGGATAACCTGAGGTCAGGAGTTCAAGACCAGCCTGACCAACATGGCAAAATCCCGTCTCTACTAAAAATACAAAAATAAGGTGGGTATGGTGGCACATGCCTGTAATCTCAGCTACATGGGAGGCTGAGGCAGGAGAATCACCTGAAACTGGGAGGCAGCAGAGGTTGTGGTGAGCCAAGATTGCACCACCGCACTCCAGCTTGGGTGACAAAGCAAGACTCTGTCTCAAAAAAGGAAAGGAAAGGAAGGGAAGGGGAAGGGGAAGGGAAAGGGGAAGGGAGGGAGAAAGGAAGGACGGGAGGAAGGAAGGAAGGAGGAGGGAGGGAGGGAGGGAGGGAGGGAAGGAAGGAAGACCTGTGAACCATGTTTCCTGTAGTGTGATGTAGTGTGATTCTGTCAGCTAGTCTCTTTAGTTTGACACCATTATCAGCCTAAATGTAGAGTAACTCCCAAGCTCTGCAAGCTGCTCACTGTGAGCCCTACCCCTGTTATTTGCTTCTAACTAAACTCAGGTAATCTAGCCATGCTGGTATTTCAGTGTTTCCCATGGGATGAGACAGTTATCAGTCTCCTGAAAGGGTTCCAAAATTGTAGGGAAACTTAATGTCTGCTTCCAATTTATTTATCCTACTGTAGAAACTGGTAGGTTCAGGAAAATCTTAGTGTGTGTTCCTGTGTCAGCTTGGGAGAGGAGTAGCACAGTCAAGGAGAATCATTCATCTTACATTGGGATCAAGCTTTTCTCAGTTCTTTGATCCAAAGGTGTGTCCTTGACTCACTTTCAAGGTCTGGGATATTCAGAATTATCTTCTTGCCTTTGGATAATTGCTGGTTAGATTTCTGTGGTAGGTAGGAGAGAGTAAAGTTGGAGAACTCCTATTCTTCTGTCTTGCTGACATCACTACTCTGTGTGTGTGTGTGTGTGTGTGTGTGTGTGTGTGTGTGTGTTATTTTTTACCAAACATCAAGTGAAAACAGTTCTGTAACACTATACCTGGACACCCTCAGGACTAAATTCTTTGTGACATTAAGTAACTGATATTTTAACTCTACTGACTCCAATTTTCTTGAGTACTCTGTAAAGAATCGCATACCCAATATAAAATCTTTTCTGCAAACCTTCTTCTAGTCTCTAGCTTTGTGTTACTGCATTGAAACTTAAAGTCACATTACAATCCACAAAATACACAATTGTCATACTAAGTACCTAACTGATTTTTAATGATTATGTAATTCCAAACAGCTGAAAACATGTGAAGTTTAAGGAGCTCCAACAGTGACTATAACTAGGTTTTTGACTGACTTTCAGTAACATAATTCATATGTAAACAAAAACCCAGTGGGCAAAGTTTTGATTCTTTAATGTATAAGGTAGCAACCTTCATTAACTAAAAACATAAAATAGTCAAAATTAATTGAAGGTACATCCAACTTAAAGTATTCAAAAACAACACATAATTAAGGTTAGGAAACAATTAGAATTTGGAAGGATGGGTAAGAGTGAAAAAATTAAATGTTTTGTCAATATTGTATTCAGATCTTGAAAATAAGGTAGCTATGTAGAACATATATAAACCATGATTATGTTTTAAATGAAATATGTGCTGAAATTTATGTAATATCTGGGACAGATAGACTACTGGCATGAACTCATATTGCAGTATCAGCATATTTCACCTAAATGAACTAAATTTATGTGGGAAATGCAAATATAGCATGAAGATAAATAGTATTCCAGTGAATAAAAAAATATTAAGGTATCATGATTTATGAACTCAGTTACAGAAAATGTAAGTAAAACTACTACACTTGGTAGCGGTTTCTTGTTGGAAGATAAAATTGTACAGTCAGACTACTCTTCTTAGCTAAAATACAAAGACAATAAAAAAAATAAAAAACTATGAATTTCATTTTTTGTTAAAATTAGAGAACAGCTAAGATCCTAGAAGGCCAAACTGATGAAAGGTTTTGGGTAGACTGAGTACTTTGCGTTGAGAAAAGGCCCCACAACCACAGATCTCATGAGAGTCCAGCTAAATTACTCCTCTGACATTTGAGGCACAAAACCCTGAGATGCAAGAAATATCTTATTTCTTACCATAAAATTAGGTTTGCAGTTGCATCTGCAGGTGGCAGCTGATGTCTTAGACCCAAAAGCAAGACTATGTTAAGAACCACTCACAGGAAGCACAGTCTGTGTCTTTGACAGGGGAGGAGGAGAGGATCTTTTTCATTTTGAAAATCCTTAGCTGTCCTTCTTTACTAGTAGGAAAGATGTTAACAACTAAGTGAATTAATGGGCAAAACCCTGTATCATAAGAATATGTCCAGATGGTTGTGAAAGTCATTGTGGTACTTTTCTTTCAGGTGAATACCATATTAAATAGCTTGTCCAAGCAAAACTCACATCTTTCAATGACAAGTTAAGAAGGAACCAGTACAGAAGCTTTAGAAATATATTGCAGGAAAATAATCAGGAAAAATGGCAAAAAAATAAAATAGGAGATGAAGAATTCATGCCAGAAACAGAGAATGAGAAGCAGGAGAAAATGGCATTCAACTATGAATTTTAAATCTTTGTGAAGCAAAAGCACCAAATCAATCATGAAAGAGCTTAGGAAGAGATAAACCAGTAAAAGAACTATTAGCTGGCAAAGTGCAGCAAGGAAATGAAGGAAATAAAATGAACTCAGGAAAAGAAAGAAATTAAAAGGAGCAGGAATAGATACTGCTGAAAACAAAGTAATAGACATAGTATGATAAATAAAAACACATCTAACATGAAAATAGTTTAGCATAAAGGTTTTAAAGGGCTTAGATGTAAATCAATAGATATATACTCTAATTTTCTATTGAATAGAGTTAGCATGGTGTACCCTTTTTACCTTTTTACTTTTAACTGCTGTCTTTACATTTAAAGCACACATCTTTTGTAAGCAGTATATAGTTTGATCTTATTTTTTATTCAATAGAAACATCTCTATCTTTTCCTTGGGTGTTTATACTTTTAAATATTTGTAATTATTGATTTTAATCTGTCCTGTTTCTTAGATTTAATTCAATCATCTAGCTATTCAATTCCTATTTGTTTCATGTGTTCTTTATTTTTAATTTTTTTGTTTTGTTTTAAATTTTTTTAATTATACTTTAAGTTCTGGGATACATGTGTAGAACATGCAGGTTTGTTGCATAGATATACACGTGTCATGGTGGTTTGCTGCATTCATCGTTCTGTCATCTAGATTAGGTATTTCTCCAATGCTATTCCTCCCCTAGTCCCCCATCCCCCTGCTATCCCTCCTTTAGCCCTCCCCAACCCTCGAGAGACCCCAGTGTGTGACCTATGTCCATGTGCTCTCATTGTTCAACACCCACTTATGAGTGAGAACATGCAGTGTTTGGTTTTCTGTTCTTGTGTCAGTTTGCTGAGAATGATGGTTTCCAGCTTCATCCACTTCCCTGCAAAGGACATGAACTCATCCTTCTTATGGCTGCATAGTATTCCATGGTGTATATGTGCCACATTTTTTTAAATCCAGTCTATCATTGATGGGCATTTCGGTTGGTTCCAAGTCTTTGCTATTGTGAACGGTGCTGCAATAAACATACATGTGCATGTGTCTTTATAATAGAATGATTTATAATCCTTTGGGTATATACCCAGTAATGGGATTGCTGGATCAAATGGTATTTCTAGTTCTAGATCCTTGAGGAATCACCACACTGTCTTCCACAATGGTTGAACTAATTTACACTCCCACCAACAGTGTAAAAGTGTTCCTATTCCTCCACATCCTCTCCAGCATCTGTTGTCTCCTGATTTTTTAATGATCACCATTCTAACTGGCGTCAGATGGTATCTCACTGTGGTTTTTATTTGCATTTCTCTAATGATCAGTGATGGTGAGCTTTTTTCATATGTTTGTTGGTCACATAAATATCTTCTTTTGGGAAGTGTCTGTTCATATCCTTTGCCCACTTTTTGATTGGGTTGTTTTTATCTTGTAAATTTGTTTAAGTTCTTTGAAGATTCTGGATATTAGCCCTTTGTTTTTTGTTGTTGTTGTTGTTTGTTTGTTTGTTTTTTGAGATGGAGTTTCGCTCTTGCTGTTCAGGCTGTAGTGTAATGGTGGGATCTTGGCTCACTGCAATCTCTGCCTCCTGGGTTGAAGTGATTCTCGGGCCTCAGCCTCCAGAGTAGCTGGAATTACAGACATGTGCCACCATGCCCGGCTAATTTTGTATTTTTAGTAGAGACAGGATTTCATCATGTTGGTCAGGCTGGTCTCAAACTCCTAACCTTAGGTGATTTGCCAGCCTCTGCCTTCCCATGGAATAGGCCTTAGTATGTGTTGTGCCCCTCTATGTGCCCATGTGTTCCTATCATTTAGCTCCCACTTATAAGTGAGAACATGCAGAATTTGGTTTCCTGTTCCTGTGTTAGCTTGCTAAAGATAATGGCCTCCAGCCCCATCCAAGTCCATGCAAAGGATGTGATCTTGTTCTTTTCACGGCTACATAGTATTCCAAGGTGTATATGTATTACATTTTCTTTGTTCAGTCTATCATTAATGGCCATTTAGGTTGACCCCATGTCTTTGCTACTGTAAATAGTGCTGTGATAAACATACACACTGATGTGTCTTTATATTAGAATAATATGTATTCCTTTGGGTATATACCCAGTAATGGGATTGTTGGATCCAATGGTATTTCTGTCTTTAAGTCTTTGAGGAATAGCCACACTGCTTTCCACAATGGTTGAACCTATTTGTCCTCCAACCAACAGTATATAAGCATTTCTTTTTCTCCCAACCTCGCCAGCATCTGTAATTTTTTGACTTCTTAATAATAGTGAATCTGACTGGTGTAATATGGTATCTCATTGTGGTTTTGATTTGCATGTCTCTAATGATTAGTGATGTTAAGCTTTTTTCATATGCCTCCTGGCCACATTTATGTCTTCTTTTGAAAAGTGTCTTTTCATATTCTTTTCCCACCTCTAATGGGATTTTAATGGATTTTTTATTTTTTTCATATCCTTGTTAATGGACTTTTTTTTTTCATATTCTTGTTGGCCACATGTATTTTTTGAGGGATTTTTTATTTTTTTTATATCCTTGTTGGCCACATGTATTTTTTTTTTTTTAAGTGTCTGTTCACATCCTTTGCCCACTCTTTTGGGCTGTTTTTTTTTTTCTTTTACATTTATTTAAGTTTCTTATAGATGCTGGATACTAGACTTTGTCTAGCATTCTCCCATTCTGTAGGCTGTCTGTTCAGGCTGTCGATCGTTTTCTTTGCTATGCAAAAGCACTTTAGTTTAATTAGGTCTCGTTTGTCAATTTCTGCTTTTCTTGCAATTGCATCTTCATCATAAAATCTTTATCCATTCCTGTGTCCTAAATAGTATTACCTACATTGTCTTCCAGGGTTTTTACATTTAAGTCTTTAATTCATTGTGGGTTGATTTTTGTATATGGTGTGAGTAAGGTGTCCAGCTTCAATCATCTGCATATGGCTAGCCTATTATCCTAGCACCACTTATTAAATAGAACATTCTTTCCCTATAGCATGTTTTTATCTGGTTTGTCTAAAATTGGATAGTTGTAGGTGTGCCGGCTTATTTCTTGGTTCTTTATTCTGTTCCATTGGTCTATGTGTCTGTTTTTGTAGCAGTACTATGCCATTTTGATTACTGCAGCCCTGTAGTATAGTTTGAAGTTAGGTAGCATGATGCCTCCTGCTTTGTTTTTTTGCTTTGGATTGCCTTGGTTATTCATGCTCTTTTTTGGTTGCATGTGAACTTTAAAATAGTTCTCCAAAGAATTTCAATGTTAGTGTAATAGGAATAGCATTGAATCTATAACTTGCTTTGGCCAATATGGACATTTTTATCATATCGATTCTTCCTATCCATGAGCATGGAATGGTTTTCCATTTGTTTGTATCATCTGCGATTCCTTTGAGCTTTGTGTTTTGTAGCTCTCCTTGTACAGATCTTTCACCTTCCGTGTTAGCTATATTCCTAGGTATTTTATTCTTTTTATGGCAATTGTGAATGGGATTGCATTCCTGATTTTGCTCTCAGCTTGACTGTTGTTTGTGTATAGGAATGTCAGTAAATTTTTCCCATTGATTTTGTATCCTGAGACTTTGCTGAAGTTTTGTATCAGCTTAATAAGTTTTTGCACTGAGACTATGGAGTTTTCTAGATACACGATAATGTTGTCTGCAAACAGGGATAGTTTGACTTTCTCTCTTCCTATTTGGAAAACTTTCATTTCTTTTTCTTGCCTGATTGTTCTGGCCAGGACTTCCAATACTATGTTGAATAAGAATGCTGAGAGAGGGCATCCTTGCCTTGTGCTGGTTTTCAGGGGGAATGCTTCCAGGTTGTGCCATTCAGTATGACGTTGGCTGTGGGTTTGCCAGTAACGGCTCTTTTTATTTTGAGGTATCTACTTTCAATACTTAGTTTACTGAGCATTTTTAATATGAAGGAATGTTTAATTTTATTGAAAGCCTTTTCTGTGTCTATTGAGATAATCATATGGTTTTGGACTTAGTTCTGTTTATATGATGGATCACATTTATTGAATTGCAAATGTTGAAACAACCTTGCATCCTAGGGATAAAGTATACTTGATCATGGCAGCTTTTATATGTGCTGCTTTATTCAGTTTGTGAGTATTTTCTTGAGGATTTTTACATCAATGTTCTTCAAGGATATTGTCCTGAATTGTTGTATCTCTGCCAGATTTTGGTATCAGGATGATGCTGGCCTCAGTGAATGAGTTAGGGAAGAGTCCTTCCTCCTCAAATTTTTGAAATAGTTTCAGCAGAAATGGCAGAGTAAGTGCCATGTCACGATGAGAAGAATGTATATCCTGTTGTTTTGTTTGGAGAGTTCTGTAGATATTTATCAGGTCCATTTGATCCAGTGCTGAGTTCAGGTCCTGAATATCTTGGTTAGTTTTCTGACTCAATGATCTGTCTAATATTGTCAGCAAGGTCTTAAAGTCTCCCACTCTTATGCTGTGGATATTTAAGTCTCTTTGAAGGTCTCTAAGAACTTGCTTTATGAGTCTGGGTGCTCCTGTGGTGTGTGACTGTATATTTAGGATAGTCAGCATTTTTGTTGACTTAAATCCTTCACTATTATATAATGCCCTTCCATTAATTTGACATATTTCTAACTTTTTGATGTGTGCCTTTAGTGCTATAAACTTTTCTCTTAACAGTGTTTTATCTGTGTCCCAGAAATTCCAGTATGTTGTATTTTGTTCTCGTTAGCTTCAAAGAATTTCTTGATTTCTGCCTTAATTTTCTTGTTTATTCAAAAGTCATTCTGGAGCAGGTTGTTTAATTTGTATGTAATTGTATGATTTCATTAGTATTGATTTATCTTTTTATTGTGCTGTGTTCTGAGAGTGTATCTGGTATGATTTCATTTTTTCTTTAATTTACTGAGGATTGTTTTATGTACAATTGGATTGTCGATTTAGAGTATGTGTCACGTGCATATGGAAACAGTGTATATTCTTTTGTTTTAGGGTAGAAAGTTCTGTAGATGTCTGTCAGGTCTGTTTGGTCAACTGTCAAGTTCAGGTTCTAAATATCTGTTAGTTTTCTGCCTCAATGATCTGTCTAATACGTCAGTGGAGTCTTGAAGTCTTCCATTTTTATTGCATGCTTATCTAAGTCTCTTTGTAGGTGTCTAAGAACTTGTTTTATGAATCTGGGTCCCTTTTGTTGGGTATATATATATTTAGAATAGTTAGGACTTCTCTTTGAATACACCCTTTACTATCATGTAATGCCCTTCTTTGTCTTTTTTGATCACTGTTGGTTTAAGGTCTGTTTTGCTAAGAATAGCAATCCCTGCTTTTTTTAGTTTTCCTTTTGCTTAATAGATTTTTCTCCATCTTGTTACTTTGAGTCTATGGTGTCATTGCATGTGTATTACAAGATAGGTAGATACATATATGTAGATAGCATATAGCTGGGTCTTTCTTCTTTATCTAACCTGCCCATCTTTGCCTTCTGAGTAAGACATTTAGTCGATTTAGTTTCAGGGTTAATATTGACATATGCAGGTTAGATCTTTAATTGTGTCATTAGCTAGTTACTAGGTATAGTTTTAGCTCTTAACATTTAGGTCTTTGATCCTTTTTGAATTGAATTTCCCATATTATGTGAAGTAAGGGTCCAACTTTTTCTTTTTTTCATGTATATATACAGCCATCTCAGCACTGTTTATTGAAAGGATTGTTCTTTTTCCATCAAATTTTTCTTGACACCTTTGTAAAAAAGTCAACCAGTCATCAGTATATGGGTTTATTTTCTGACTCTCAAATCAATTTTATTGACCTATATGTCTAATATTCCAGCACTACACATTCTTGATTACTGTAGTTTCTTAGCAGTTTAGAAATCCAACTCAAGTCCTCCAGATTTTTCTGTTTTATTAGGTTGTTTTGGCTTATCTGGTTCCCTTGGATTACACTATACATTTGAGAATCAGCTTCTCAATTTCTTTTAAAAAGTAAGCTGGGATTTTGATAAGGATGACATTAAATTTATAGATTAATTTGATGATTAGTGTCCCTTTAACATTAAGATTTCCAATACATTAATACAAAATGCCATACATTTATTTGTCTCCTATAATTTCTTTCAATGACATTCTGTAGTTTTTGTGTACAAGTCATTCACTAAACATGAAAGAATGCAAGACTACAAGTCTTTCACTGAAACATATAACTAGACATTGTATTATTTTTGATGCTGTTTTACATGGAACTATTTTTATATTTTTGTTTTTGAATTAGTCATTGTTTTATAAAAATATAATTAATTTTTATATCAATGTTGTATCCTATAAACTTGCTGAATCCATTCATTAGTTGTAATAGAATTTTTACAGATTACTTAATTTTGAAGATTATGTCATCTTGAAATAGATATAGTTGTATTTCTTTCTTTTCTATTTGGATATGTTTTGTTACTTCACCTAATTTCCCTGGTCAAAACCTGCAGTATGTTGTTGGTAAGAAATGATGAGAGTGGGCATCTTTGTCTTGTTCCCCGTCTTAGGGATGAAATGTTAAGTATTTTCCAGTAATTATGCAGTTAGCTGTACATTTTCCTAGATGTTCTTTACAAGGTTTAGGAAATGCCATTTGATTCCTAGTTTTTTGATGACTTCTATCATGAAATGATGTTGAATTTTTTTGAGAAAGTTTTTTCTGTGTTTATTGTTGTGAGAATGTGTTTTTTTTTTTTTTGTTCTATTGATTTGTTGTATTACATCGGTTTTTCATATGTTGAACTAAACTTGCATATTTAGAATAACTCCACTAGGTCATAATATACGGTCATTTTTTTTAATGCTGCTGGATTTGGTGTCTTTGCACTATGCATAGGATTGTTGGTATTTCTTTTTTTTTTTTGTTAATTGCATTTTAGGTTTGGGGGTACATGTGAAGAACATGGAAGATTGTTGCATAGGTACACACATGGCAGTGTGATTTGCTGCCTTCCTCCCCATCACCTATATCTGGCATTTCTCCCCATGCTATCCCTCCCCAACTCCCCCACCCCCCACTATCCCTCCCCTTTTTCCCCCCCGACAGACCCCAGTGTGTGATACTCCCCTCCCTGTGTCCATGTGTTCCCATTGTTCAACACCCGCCTATGAGTGAGAACATGCGGTGTTTGATTTTCTGTTCTTGTGTCAGTTTGCTGAGAATGATGGTTTCCA
This sequence comes from Ateles fusciceps, assembly GCA_036589455.1. Lineage (NCBI taxonomy): Eukaryota > Metazoa > Chordata > Mammalia > Primates > Atelidae > Ateles > Ateles fusciceps. The sequence goes on along the minus strand of JAZHEH010000804.1, from coordinate 888,753 downwards.
GGTTCATCCATGTCCCTACAAAGGACACGAACTCATCGTTTTTGATGGCTGCATAATATTCCATGGTGTATATGTGCCACATTTTCCCTGTCCAGTCTATCATCGATGGGCATTTGGGTTGGTTCCAGGTCTTTGCTATTGTAAACTGTGCTGCAATGAACATTCGTGTGCATGTGTCCTTATAGTAGAACGATTTATAGTCTTTTGGATATATACCCAGTAATGGGATTGCTGGATCAAATGGAATTTCTATTTCTAGGTCCTTGAGGAGTCGCCACACCGTCTTCCACAATGGTTGAACTAATTTACACTCCCACCAACAGTGTAAAAGCGTTCCTATTTCTCCACATCCTCTCCAGCATCTGTTGTCTCCAGATTTTTTAATGATCGCCATTCTAACTGGCGTGAGATGGTATCTCAATGTAGTTTTGATTTGCATTTCTCTAATGACCAGTAATGATGAGCATTTTTTCATATGTTTGTTGGCTTCATGTATGTCTTCTTTTGTAAAGTGTCTGTTCATATCCTTCGCCCACTTTTGAATGGGCTTGTTTGTTTTTTCTTGTAAATGTGTTTCAGTTCTTTGTAGATTCTGGTTATCAGCCCTTTGTCAGATGGGTAGACTGCAAAAATTTTTTCCCATTCTGTTGGTTGCCGATTCACTCTAATGACTGTTTCTTTTGCTGTGCAGAAGCTATGGAGTTTGATTAGGTCCCATTTGTCTATTTTGGCTTTTGTTGCCACTGCTTTTGGTGTTTTGGTCATGAAGTCCTTGCCTACACCTATGTCCTGAATGGTTTTGCCTAGATTTTCTTCTAGGGTTTTTATGGTGTTAGGTCTTATGTTTAAGTCTTTAATCCATCTGGAGTTAATTTTAGTGTAAGGTGTCAGGAAGGGGTCCAGCTTCTGCTTTCTGCACATGACTAACCAGTTTTCCCAACACCATTTATTAAACAGGGACTCGCTTCCACATTGTTTGTTTTTGTCAGGTTTGTCAAAGATCAGGTGGTTGTAGATGTGTTGTGTTGCGTCGGAGGTCTCTGTCCTGTTCCATTGGTCTATATCTCTGTTTTGGTACCAGTACCATGCTGTTTTGATTACTGTAGCTTTGTAGTATAATTTGAAGTCCAGGAGTGTGATGCCTCCAGCTTAATGACCAGTGTTAATTCTTGAAACATTTGGTACAATTTATCAATGAAGATGAAGATTTTCCTTGGCGAAAAGTTATTCTAAAAAATAATTTACTAATTTAGTTTCTTTGTTACAAGTTTATGAAGAATTTCTATTTCTTCTTCAGTCTGTTTGGTAGCTTGTGTGTTCCTAAAAATTTGTCTTCTCATCTAGTTCATCTAATTTGTTGGTGTACACTTATTCACTTTTAATGTTTTTTTATTCTGCAACATCAGTAGTAGCGTTCCCTGTTTAATTCTTAATTTTCATAATTTGAGTCTTCTCTTTTTTTTTCCCCTTGGTCTGTTTAGCTAAAGGTTCATCAATTATATTGATTGTTTAAAATAATTGGTTTTGTTGATTCTATTGCTTCTCTGTTCTCTATTTTACTTATATCCACTATAACATATGTTATTTCTTTTCTTCTACTTGCTTTGGTTTAATACTTTTATATTATAATTTCTTAAGATAGAGGTTAGGATATTAATTTAAGGTATTTGTCAAATAGGCATTTGCAAATATAAATTTCTTTGTAAGTACTGATTTTATATTCCATGAATTTTGGTATGCTATATTTTCACTTGTTTTTGTCTCAAAATTAACTACTTTCTCTTATAATTTCTTCTTTGATTTATTGATTATTTAAAAGTATGTCATTTAATTTCTAACTATTTGTGAATTTCCCAGATTTCTTCTTGTTACTGATTTATAATTTTATTCCTCTGTGGTTGGTTAGCCTTTGTTTGGAAAGATATTTTGAGTGGGTATAAAATTCTAGATTGACATTTTTTTTTTCAATACTTTAGAGATGTTATTCCACTGCTTTTTTCACTAGTGTTTTTTTGATGAGAAGTTCGCTGACATCACTTACCTTTGTTTCTCTTTACATGGCCTGCCTTTTGTTGCTTTCCAAAGGTAGGAGCAATTGTTGGCTGATTTAAAATTTGTTTCTTTGTCTATGAATATAAGAAATCTTATTATCACATGCCTTGCTGTGATTTTCTTTATGTTTCTCCTGCTTGGGATTTATTAAACTTCTTGTATTTGTGAGTTAAGAATTTTTATCAAATTTGGAAAACATATTTTTCATTATTTTTCAAATATTTTTAACCTTCTCTCTTTCAAGAAGCACTAATTAAACATATCAGGGTGATTGGCTGTGTTCCATAGCTCACTAATGCTCTTTTAATTTTTTTAAATATTCTTTTTTCTTCATTTGTATACTTTCTATTGCTATGCCTTTAGGCTCAGTATTCTTTTCAGCAATATCTAATCTGCCATTGAGCATATACCATGATCCAATGTATTCTACTGCTCACATATTGTAGCTGTCATTATTAAACTTTTAATAATTGTCATAATGTGCCTTTTTTGCCAATTTTAGTATCTTTGTGAATTCTAGGTTTAGATTCATTAAATTTTCTCCTCATTATGGTAATTTTTTTAATATTTATATGCTTGATAGTGTTTGATTAGATGATAGATATGGTAAATTTTACTTTGTTGGGTGCTAGAAATGTTTGTATTTTTATAAATAATCTTGAGTTACGTTCTATGATCCAGGTAATTTACTTGAAACAATTAGATATCTTTGGGTCTTTTTTTTTTTTTTGAAGTAGAGTCTCACTCTGTCACCTAGGCTGGAGTACAGTGGTGCTGTGTCAGCTCACTGCAGTCTCTGCCTCCTGGGTTCAAGCGATTCTCCTGCCTCAGCCAAGTAGTTGGGACTACAAGTATGTGCCACCACACCTGGATAATTTTTCTTGTATATTTTGTAAAGACAGTGTTTTGCCATGTTGGCCAGGCTGGTCTCAAACTCTTCACTTCAAGTGAGCTTCCTGCCTTGGACTCCCAAAGGCCTCCCAAAGGGATTACAGGCATGAGCCACCACACCTGACCAGGGTCTTGATTTTAATATTAATTTTCAGAAATAGAGCAGCAGTTTGTCCAGGGCTAAGTATTTCTTACCACCAAAGCAGGAGCCTCTGTGTAGTCTACCTAAAGCTTCATAAATTATTTGGTTTTTCCATTCTGGAAAGTGGGAATAGACTCTCCCTGGCCCTGTGTATGTGTTAAGCACTGTTCCTGCTGTCCTCACAGATGTTTTTTCCCCTGGCCTCTGGTAATTCCTTATATGTATGCGGTAATAAGTACTATGCTGAATACTAGAGGGGAACCTTCTACAAATGTCTGAACCTTTGCACACTTCTCTCCTCTCCTGGTACTTTGTCCTGTGAAGTCTAGCTGTATTGTTCTCCTCAGATTCTTTGTTCTGTCTCCCTAGGTGAGGGAGTTTGACAGGTTCCACCTGAATTTTCCCTCACTATATCACAACCTGGAAACTCTCTCAAGGTAGTATTTGGGATAATTGTGTCTCTCTTTTTCCCTCTGTTGCTAGAGGACCACTATCCTTTGCGATAATGTCCAGTGACTTTAAATCTGTTGTTTCATTTATTTTCCTATTTGTTGTTGTTTTTGTTATTTTAGGTGGGAGTGTATTCTTTTGGCTGGAATCATAATTCTTCTACAAACATATATTGATATGTATTTTGCTATATTGCCAATTTTGTTATTGAGATTTTTGTTGTTGTAAAATAGATTTTCAATTTTATTATTAGCTTCTAAGATATCTTATTAAACCAAAGAGTTAAATATCTATTAATAATTCAGTTCAACTATAAAACTTTGTCACAGTAATGTAAATAAAGTAGATACAGGAATTCTAGATGACATTAATGATGTATTTGAAAGAGGATCTGGAAATATTAAATCCAGAGTGCCTAAGCAAGCAAATATAATATATTAATATTATAATGTGGTGACACCAGAAAAAGGAGGAATGAGATAATATGTAGAATATTTTAAATAGAATATATGCTGTAATTAAAATACACAGAGTACAAAAAATTTTGAGATCAGTTTGTTACAGAGATAAAACTAGAGTAATACGTTTATGCTTTTCATAAAAACAACCAAGGTATATATTCATAGGAAAGTAAGACGGGTATGAGAAATGGAGATTAATTCAATATGTATGAATTTAAAAAATTTAAAAAACTATGAAATATTACATTAGAGCATCCCACAAATCAAAATTTTAAAGTTTGATTAATTTATATGAGTATTTTAATTTTCAATTATTGTCACTTATTCTTTAAAAGCATTTGTTAACTAACTTCACAGTTCAAGATTTATAGAAGAAAGTTGTCTTATGGAGCAATATATATATTTGTGTTTAACAAGAATGAACTCTTGCATCCAGCCACCAATTAGAATTTTGATTAATATCTCTAAAAATGGCAGTCTATTTGTTTTGATCTGTATTTGTTATCAGTTTTTAAATAGGTCAGAATATAATAATTAGTATAGTTTCAAGACCGGGATATTTATCTTTTATGTCATAATTATATATGCCAATTAGCAATATGGAAAATCTACCAATTCTAAGATATCTTTAAGAACATTATAGAAAAGGGTTATTAAAATGCACAATTTTAATATAATTTTGGCTGTGTAATGGGAATAATAATAATAATGTAATATTATATCTTAATTTATCAAATGTTTTTAAAGCATTTTGTTTTACCAAAATGGATGCAGGTGTAATAATATGGAATTCTGAATTGTCAGCTAGTTAAAGCAGAAATACTTCTGGCATGATTTAAATTTTACAAACCCTCATTGTAAAATCCAAAATGAACATTCTATTAACCTCAAGTAATTAATTGGATTTCTTTATATTGCGCTATGTTTCCTTTGCAAGTCATGTCAAGAGATTGATAAGAAAATTCTTGAATTCATATAAATTCCAAAAGTTGCTAATTAATGCCCAATCACATTTATTTTTAGTTGTAAGTCCAGAAGACCTTGCTCAGAAATTGATATACCCCTGGTTATAAGGGCTGGAAGTTTTAGAACCAAAGGCCTGAATCTGATATACCAGGGTGAACTTTCATTCAGGCTATATAATTACATAGATGTTCTAGGTTCCCATTTTCACTCCAGATTCATAGTGGGCCCACAGTTCTGAATTTTTATTAATCAATTTGGAGCCACAGGATCCTGCCTACATCTTTGTAATTGCTTTTATTTAGAGCTGACCTTACCTTTTGTTACCTTAATCTTTTAATGGAGTCCTGTTCAAACTATGAATTGGATCAGCATGTAAACCATGTCTTGGGCATTCTGTGTCTACACTCCATTGAGACATGTTATTTCTCCTTTGATCTTATGCCTGCAGTTTGAGATAGGTAGAATTACTGTGGTCGTATTTTTTAATAGCTTATAAGTCAGTGATTTAAAAAAACAAAACAAAACGCAGGGACTTTGTTATGAAGGAAGACTTTTGGTAATGCTTTCAATCAAAATGGGATATCCGAAAGATTCATTGCAAAAAAAAGTAAAAAAGAACTCCTGAATAATGATATAAAATTAGAAAAGTAACAACTTAGGGAAACCAAGCTTTCTATTTCTATTAGCTATGTTAAAGACTCTAAACTATTACATGTTTTGCTTATTCTAATTTTGATATTTACTGGGGTCAGTAAGGACACACTCTCAACCTTCCAAGGAATGGAAGAGCATCCTATGTTGATCTGGTTTCTAACCCTACACACTGCTGGTGTAACTCTATCCATTTACCACTTAGAGGAAAGTCAGCAATAAAATATTAAAACTTTTGCCAAAGCTTCCTATTTATTTCATTGCATTTGGATAAACCTGTTATCTGGTAACAGAAACAAATTATGTAAACTGTAAGACAGAAGTCAATCCCCCTTTTAAAAGAAAAACTCTGAATGATATCCTTTTGTGAGTCTTACCACTACCATGTAGGAACTTCACGACACTTGGATGGCAGTTTCAGGTGGGGTTATCTATTGTACATACGGTGAGATGGAAGTTAGCATGCTAGGTATTTATTAAGGAATACCTTTGGAATCTACATCTGTGGAAGAGAGAGAAAGGTAGCAGGAGTAGTAAGAACAAGAGGTTGAATTCTTGGTGGTGGTGATCCCAGAGTAAAGTAACCTTGGCTGATCTCATACAATGCTTAGGTGCAAGCTGAACCCTTTGTATTTCCCTAATTTGGGGCACAATGACTGGGCTTTATACTCCTGCATCAACCAGTCATTGGATGTGCCCCACCCTAACTAGTGTAGCTTTGGATGGAGTTCCTGTAGTTCTACTTGCAATACCTGAAGGACTGGCAACTGAAGACTACCTCTTGTCTGCACTCCTAATAGTTGAAGCAATCAAGTCTTCATGGAAGGGGGAGCTGGGTGGTACATCACAGTTCCATCAAAATTTCTTCCCCAAACTTTTAACTACAATTATAAGGAGGTCTCCAGAATTATTTAATCATTAATGTGTGATACCCCTCTTTTATCTACATTAGCCATTGCAGTAGATACCACATTCTCTACTCCCCAAAATTAAAAATAAACATACTAACGTACTTTTCTGAGACAGACCTGCCAATACTATCATTTTCTTTTCAATTTCATTTCTTTTCAATTTAATTAAAGACCTTCTAAAGAACCATGGGCTTTTGTTGCTTCAGTGAACCATTTAAACATAGCACAGGATAATAACTGGAAGCATAGCTTTGAATGCATAGAACATTATTTCCTTCATAGTTACATTCATTTCTTTCTTTAAATTCTGATGAAAGAGAGCAGAATCTTAGAAAAGTTCTGCTAAATAAGACATAGGAGAACAAAGGAAATAAGTGTGAGAGGAACAAGACCTTTTAGCACCTGTCAGACTGAAAGAGGTCTATAACTAGGAACATCTGACATCTCCTGTAACCACAAGGGTATAAGAATCTGCTTTTGAAAATAAGTAAAATCACACTTGAAATTAACAATTTGCAAACCTAAATTTATATCTTTAATGGAAGATCTCAAAATACGACTACGGAGGATTTTCATTAATCACCTTTAGCTAGGTGCTTTTTCCTACTGTAAAACAATTTGTCATTTATTTCATCAGAATTGACACAAATGAGAACAATGAGTGATCATTACTCATCTGGAAGGATGGAGAGACTTTTAAGTCTGTGCTAGTTTCTCTTTGGATATGTCAATGTGGTGGGCTTCCATAGGTTAATTTATTCCCTTTATGCTTTAGAGTGGGTCTAAAGCACAGCCTTTTCTATAGTGAGGTGGGGGTGACAGAGGGACAGGAACTGAGTGTCTTGCCCTCAATGAGTTTGCAATGTTTCATATTGTTAATTTATTTTGTTAAAAAGATACTAAAATTTATGGTTATGATTATGACTTGGGTGTCATAAGGTGGGGTTCTTGATTTTCAACTAAATTAAGCAACAATACTATTAATATCATTGTCTATTATTATTACTTTCCTGACAGAGATAGAGGCTAAACTTGAGTTCTGACACTTGTAAATATCCATATTTTAGTGTACTGCTTACTTTTGATTTATTTCTAATTCAAATGCTCAAATGGAATGTTTGAATAAGAATCAGCGGCTCTTTATGGAGATAAAGATGTAGTTATGAGTATTGACGGCAAGCAAGTAGGGTTTTGAGGCCTAGGAAGAACTATTGTATCACATTACATACATGTATGAGACAGAAGAGATAGAGAGAGAAATGTGTACATCTGGCTCAATTTGAAGTCCTTTTCAAATAAGGAAAGAGGTCAGGGGAAAGAAGCTGACCAGTATAGTAAGTGCAATTTTATAAGATGCCCCAGAAATAATTTTTCTGTGTATTGACTCAAGCAATTTTCTAAAATTTTCTTCATGGACATTATAATAGTTGGAGTTTTAATTAGACAGTTGTCTGGGAATAGAGATTAAACCTCAGCCCTCTTGAATAACAGAGTAGTAAATGTGAGTCACAGGAGGCAATACAGAGGGCAGAAGCCAGCGCCCACCATGGAGCAGTGTGTTAAGAGGCACTACAGCTTATGTTTGGACTTGACACTAGTAGAACATGCTCTTTCTTCCCCTCCCCTAATTATTCAGGTAAAACTGGACGAGCAGTAATTGTAATTATCCTGCTGACCTCTTAGTTTTGCTTCAAAGACTACTCAGCCTAACTTAATTATTTGTACTTCAAGCACAAAATTTTTCATACACCAACTTGAGGTCTTAATAGGGACAAGGAGAATAATTTTTCAGATACACTATGTCATTGCAGATGTCCATGGAGTTAGTCATTACCTGAGTTCTGTATGCCCAGTATATATGATTGCAACTGTATATCTGGGCTTCTATGGTATTGATAAGGGTTCGGTGAGATGCCAGAGGCACTTGGGAAACAGTAAAATCAAGAACAGCAAACGTATTTTAGCTTAGTTTTTCTTTTGCTTTACCTAGATTTAGTAATTACCTTGTTCTATACAGTACTATCAAGAGGTTGCATTTTTATTTTTTCTAAAATTGATACTAACAGATGGAGTATTTCTATTGACAATAATTTGATCTAGCAAAGATGAAGAAAAAAGTGCACTGATTAAAATTCTGAGATGTAACATTCTTAATTGTTTGATATTCTCATGTACTAGCAACTTTGTATGACTGACTCCTCTGGTAGCTTCTCCAGAATATTCCTATATTTTTTATTCAGAAGGTCTTTTGTCCTGAAAACATGTCCCTTAGGATTGTAGCTGAACTCATCAAACTCAATAAAGCCATGCTTCTTTCTATCAATATTTCATTTTCTTAATGTTATGCCATGAATTTACCCTTCTTTCTCTGGCTTTATCTTGTTCTTACTCTATCAGGATTTTAATGACATCTCTGATTCCTCCCAATTCTATTTAGGAACTCATTACCTTAATCCCAAGAAAAATGTGTTTCTTTTCTTCCTCAATAAGACAGTGCATAAAGAGTGGAATTTTTCACAAGTAAAGGCATCAAGAAAAACTCTTCACATAGGAACTAATTGAAATATGTTATTCTAAGGGAATTTTAGTTGACATTAGGTCAGTTAACATTACTGACTTGGTATCATGATGTTCACTGTAAAATATAAAGTACAAGGCCCTTGACAATAAATTTTAAGTCATAGGTTTTATAATTATGGATGTATTTAGTAATTTCCAGACTGGTTTACCTCCCAACTAAAAAAGCATATTCTTCCAAATAGTGTGAAACATACCCTACAAATGAACAAAACCTCAGGGTCAGATAATATCAACAGAAAAGTTTCTCTCCAACCAGGCACTAAGACACTGTGCCTTCTGAAGCCATTCTCTATGTAAGCATTCTTATTGCAAATGGAAAAGAAAATTATGAATTTATATTTAAAAGAGTAGGTTACTAATTCAAGACTTCCACAGTGAAGTATTCACAGAAAGGGGACAGGGTGTATATACAACGTGGAAACAGCACTGAAGATATGCTTTCTTTGCTGTATAAACAGTCACGTAATTGGTCATTGATAGAAATAAGTTGTCTGTGGCATATTTGCATTGTAAAAATTTATGTCAGTAAATTATATACCATCCCCAAATAATACTTACTGCCTGTAAAACAGAAAGTATTGCTCTGTAATATTCATTACGTCATATAAGAAAATAATATGAAACATTTTCAGTAGGAGTTATGTTGGGAATCTGAGTTCTTTCACACAAAGAATATTCTGAGGAGGTTAAAGAAAAAGGTCAGTGTGTTACCTTCCAGATCTGAAATTTTATCATTGATTTGTGACATATTTATAATTATGCATATAAAAATAAAATATCAACCATTTGATAATATCAAGGCAATTTTTGTTAATTAAGAATTAAATATAATTAACTTCTCATTCACAGTTTGTGAATACAGTTTTTAGTTGTTAAGACATGTCCTTATGGAAATATTTTAATTATCTTTTATGTGACTTTATGTGTGAAATTACTTGGACATATTACGCCCCAATCTCTTTCCTCACTTCCAAAATGGATATACTATACTTCCTCCTTGTGTTATAAGAGTCACACATTTGAAAACACTTTAAAAGCGTAAAGCATCATGTACATGTTAGAATTACGTATGCATTTGTTATTGACTTTGTCTGTAATTAGCTTCTTAAAATTACCAAATATAATCTTATTTACTTCTAAGTACTTAAACACTTTGCTATTATAGATTCACAAAGTGAAATATGAAAATGCTCTCCAATCTATAAAATACAACAAAAACCTTTGTAGTTAAAACTATTTCTCTATAAAAGTAACACCTCTATAAATCAGACATAATTTCTGTTTTTCTTCTTTTTATAAGAGCTGACATCTACTTTCCATAGTTCTTCTCATTTCAGATTAAAGATCAAAACAGAGCAGGAAGGAAGGATACCTTAAGTGATATGAACTAAGGCCATCTGGAGTCTGGAGACAGACTGCCTTAGTTTATATCACTTAATAGTTGTCTAACTTCAGGAAAATATCTTAATCTGTCAGTGCTTCAGTTTCCTCATTGATAAAGTACTTACAATAATGTTATATTCTCCTGGAGTTGTGAGAATAAAATGACACAACATAGAAAAAGAAAATGGCAGTGTGCCTAGGACATACCATGTACCTAGGGAATGTCAGCTTTCATTACTGTGATCCTTTTCTGGAAGTTTTGAACCAATTCCCTCCTTCAATATTGTGCCTACTGTCTAACATATAAAGTGTTACTTAAAGATACAGACCGCCAAAAGACTTATTATGTGCATTTAACCGTCCAAACAGTTTTGATTTTGTGGCTTCTAGGCTGCTGTCCTCAGGAGCCACAATTCGATTACCTAGAAAATCTTAAATCCAACATAAACAGGGTATATATATTGAGGGACTTTTTAATGCCTCACAACACACATACTCAGATATTTCTCCCAGTGCTCCAGCAACACTGACCTTTATTTTGAACCTAGAATGGATCAAGCCAAGTTCCTTCCAGCCTTGGAGCCTTGACTCTACCTCCTTCCTTTGCCTGCACTGCTGTTCCTTCACATCTTTCATGGCTCACTCCTTTTGGCATTCAGATCCCTGTTCATCAGCCCCCAACCTCCAATACAGCAATGGATCTTCAGAGTTGTCTATCTAAATTTCTTCTGTTTCTGTGTCCCATCATGAGATATTAATATAACTTTAATAAAAGCAGTGACCATATCTGACTTAGTCCCTAACTATATCATTCTCAGCATATTACAGTGTCTGATATCTACTATTTAATATATATTTATTGAATGAATAAATGAAAACATGAATTGTTTACCTGTTTACTCTTCTCCCTGTAGTGCTAGAGTTTTAAATATCAGAATAATTTTGTATGTGTAAGGGTGTGTGTGTGTACAAATAGATGGAAAAACATGAATGTGTCTGTATATGTGGGTGAGTATACATGGATGTTTTTCTTAGCTCAGCCACTGTCTATCTAGTCAGTGACATTCCAGTAGTAGCAAGCACACTTGGTATCCAGATAGTGATTCCTAAATACCATGCTTTATTAAAAGGAAGTTGGTCTCCCTTGAAAAAAGATTGCTTTTAGGACTGGAGCAGGGAAAATACAAGATGAGCCTGGAGCCTCTTGTAATGACAGAAAGTGGATATGTGCTTAAGAACATAAAAAATAAAAAGGATGAGAGCATGCCAAAAGAACACATGTGCCAACCAGAAAAAGCTCCCAATGGACAAAGCTGAGACAGTTTGAGCAACAAAAGAAATAATAATAGTATCAGGTTATAACTCAAAAATAAAATAAATATTTATAAGTCCATGATGACATTAAGAAATGATTTAGATAAATAAATAAATGGACATAGAAGAGGGCAATTTTTACTTTTTTACTTGAGAAATCAAAGTAATAATTTTAGAAGGAATGAGGGAAATTAAAAAATTACCCTTAGAATGCCACAGTAAGAAATGCTGCATGCGAGACCCCTGATGGATACTGAAATCAGTTGGCAAAACTGTAAGGAGAAAAGGGACTATTTGTATTGCCTCCACATTATCTTCCCAAAACATTTATGCATTATTTTGGTGGTTCTGACATATGTCTAAAAACTTTTTAATAAATTTCTCCTAGTAAGTGCAAGTTAATTCCTCTTATCTTGAGTATGAGATGGATTTACTGACTTGCTTCTATTAGATGGAAGATCATGGCAAAGATGGCAGACATGATCTTAACCAAGTGATCAAGGTTAATGTCACCAGTATTAAGTTATGTTGTTATCGTGCAGTAATACATTGAAATGGCCATATCACTTCTGTGGGACTGTCTCCAAATCTATAACCTCAATTTAATCATGAGAAAAGTCAGACCTAAGTTGAGGGACATTCTATAAAATATCTGACCGGTAATCCTCAAAAGTATCAAGGTCACGAAAGATGAGGAACAACTCTGACACTGTCACAGAATAGGAGACTATTAAGGAGAAGTGATGACTAAATGCAATGTGGTATCCTGAGATGGATCTTGAAAGAGAATTAAAAATATTAGACAAAAATAAGGTGAAATCCTAATCAAGTCTGTAGTTCAGTTAGCAGTATTTACCAAAGCTAATTTCCTATTTTTAAAAAATAACCATGTTTATGTAAGATATTAGCATTACAAGTTGAACAGCATAAGGAAACTCTTTGTACTGTTTTTGCAACAGCTTTGTCAGTCTGAAATCATTTTAAAATAAAATGTTAAAGAACACAGTGAAAGTATTTTAAACCCAGTTTCTAGTACAGATTAAGCATTCGTCAAAGCTTTTTAAATTAATTAGTGTGTTTGCTAGAATTTTTTTTTCTACATCGCTGTAGAATTATCTTCATTGATTTACACATAAGTCTAGAACTTCCCTCTACTCAAACCATCTCCATTAACTGTACATGCAGTTTTCAGGGTTCTATTCTTTTGTTGATTCTCTCTTCCAAACATTACCTTCTATTTTTGTTCTTTGGCTGATATATTTTCCATCCTTGAAAATCCAGCTCAAATGTTACCTATCTATGAACCTTTTTGAGTGTCTATAAATCTTTCTAAATGTCCTTACTTTAGTACTAATGATATTATGCTCGATCCTTGTGTGCTTTTCTTGCAATCTGAAAATAGGAACATCTTAAAGGGAAAAGCAGTATCTCTACATTTCTTAATACCCATTTAGTGCTCAAAGACAGTAGGAGTTCAATTAAGTGTTCATAGATTAATAAATGACAGAATGAATTACTAATTATTCTAAGTATTTGGCTTGGTTACTATATTCAGTTATGTGATATTGGAATAAAAGAGTTATTATCTATTTCTTAACTCTCCCAAATCAATAACAAAGGTTTATTTCATATATGCAAGTTTATTTCATAATTGCCCTCACACGTAATTTAAACAGGTTGTTTAACGCTGTACAGTTATGATTCCCAGCTGTACCTAGAGTAGAGTGAAGAAGTGGAGTGAAGGGTGATGTAGGAGAACATTGTTTATTTCATTAATTCTGGCTATTTTGTAACATTACACTGTCTTTCAAGATTACTTAGATTCTCTGCCAGAGAAGAGGGATGCTCATTTTAAAAAATATTTGCCATAATGAAATTATTTTCCTTATTTAGGAAAAATAATTTTAGAACATTTTTATGATACATTCCACAGTTACAATAAAATATGTTCACATTTTGGGCATACTGTTTTATTATGGCAAAAATAAGATGTAGACTGACTTCATGCTTTGATAAATATTCATTCAAATATTTCCTGTCAAAAGAAGCACAACAAAATGCTTATTTGAAACATTTAAAAATCAATGGCTTACTATTGTATATGTGATTTGTTAGTATTTATTACTCTTCATAAATTTAAAATATTGAAAATGTTTATTTTTTTTAATAGTTTACTAATTTTTAGCTAAAAACCCAAACCATTAAATATGAGGGAAATACTCTTGTGGGACTTTTTACTTGAAATATATACTCTAATAAAATTCATATTAATTTGTATCACAAAGTCTATAGTATCAATATCCTAATTTTATGGTTTATATCAGTTTATATTTTAGCTATTATTTTTATTTAGTGTCCTGTTACTCCTATTCTATTCATATATTAGGTGATTGGTAAAAATACATGCCTGTATACAAGCATATATTTTATCTTTAGTAGCTCATATAGCTATCTACATATACCTATATATTACATTTTGGAGAATATTTCTAGTATCAGTAATATATTCATATTTTCATTAATTTTATGAAAAATCATACTTCTTCAATCTTATAAAACTAAAGCCGAAACAACTAAATATTAAATGCATATGATGGGAGTAGAATATTAGAAATTAGTCCTCTTGTAAACTATGAACCTAGCTGATCAATACCTCTCCAATAGTCTGGAAACTAATTTTATAAAATAAATGTAGATATTTCTTGCATTAACAATAAAACTGTAAGTCAGGTGCAGTGGTGTGCACCTGTATTCCCAGCTACTCAGGAGGCTGAGGCAGGAGGATCACTTGAACCCAGGAGTTCAAGGCTGTGCTGCCCCCATGATTAATCATGTGAATAGCCACTGCACTCTAGCCTGGGCAACATAGCAAGACCCTTCTCTAAATAAATAAATAACACTGTAAATTGTTACATTTTAATTATATCTATCACAGAATATGTGTCAGTTTACATTTTCTTAATCGCTCAATTTAGCCAACATTTTTACAAATTATTTATATGTGCTTACATCTAGAAATGCAGTGATATGCAATGAAAGTATCACCATTGATTGAATACTTACATATTAGCCACTCTGTACACATTATATCACATTTGCACTTCAACAACCCTGCCTGTGTACATAATTATCTACTTTGACACAGAGAAAGACTCTGAGGAAGTGACTAGCCCGACGTAGTGTAAAATCACCTGAAGTCTTCAGATCGAACTTTCTTGAGTTGTACATTTTTTAGTTATTGGATTACAATGTGATTGCAGTAAACTTAGGAGGACTTCCAAAATTACAGGAGTCAAAAGTTCAGGGCTTTTTAAATAAAATAGTATTTGCTTTGTGTCTTCTGGGACTCAAGTACCATGGTCCATTTAATACATTGCATCTTCATTCTTTCATACAAGGTTCTGAGATAGTCAGTATTATCCCTATTTTGCACATGAAAAATCAACCCTGAGTTAAGTAATTCTGCCCAACCACAAAGGTAACAAATTTGGGGGTTCAAATAATTTTTCCTGACTATAAGTCTTAGGTTCTTTAAAAATGCAAAATGTAGACAGTCAAGAGGGTTTCTAGAATTTGACACAAGAGAGACAGTGGAAGGAACAGAGAACAGAAAAGTACTATCAACCAGAAAAAGAAGATCATTCTTGAGAAAATTAGTAAAGGGCAAGTTGGGCTCTACATACATTGCTAAAGGCCAAGGGCACAGCATTGACCAGATATTGACCTGAAAGATTACTTCTCTTTATCGAGGTGGTCTCTCACTATAATCTCTCATTACAAAATACCTAAAGAAGAGATCTATTAAAAATAATTTTTCACTAAGATATATTTCTAGTATAGTATTTCTTACCTTCAGGACATAGAAAATGTTTATAGAGAATGTAGAATTTGCATAACAATTTTACTTCCAAACACTTATATAGTTGGTTTCATCAGGTTGTAATGAGAATATGCCAAGGATCTTGTTTAAAGTAAAAAAATAAAATATTTATAGACATCCCAATGTCTGATACTATGTAGACAAAATAGTTGATTGATATTTGGAAGTATTTTTTTCACTTTTCATCTAAATGTTCCATCATCACATACCGTGAGCCTATGAGGATTTTAGTATCATGACACTTTGGGTTTCTGATTTTGAATGGAAAATGGAAAACACACAAGTGAAATATCAATTTCCAGCTTCCCCAGGGGGAATAAATAATTTTATGATAATTTTAATAAATCAGTAATTGTTTATGAAGTTAATAAACTATTTTTTCTGAGGTGGTGTAGGATAATAACTGTTAGAGTAGATTTGGGTAATTTAATTCCTCAATTTTTCTGAAGCTGGATTCTCAAGAAGCAGAGAAATAGCCAAGCTCTAGGAGCCAGATGAGAAGGAATGATTCTACTATGTAATTCATAGCTCTTTCTTATTTCTTAAATCAATACTTTAAATTACTTTATGTCAACTCCTAGAATAAGAGGGAAAACTTGAATTAAAGGACACTAGTTTCATTTAGTTAAAGCTTAAATGAAGATCTGATGGAAAATACACTATGTTATTTATGTGAATAATTCTATTGTATCTGCTAAACACCCCAAGGCGTAGAGGTAATTGAATTTAAAAAACAAAATGCTATCATGCCTGTTGATAAAAACTGCTTTAAGTGTAGTCTTAACTATCTAAGTGCCAATATACTAGAGAAATATATCCCTGGGCTGAGTATTTAAAAATCACAATACAGCCTTATGTCATTAAAAAATGATTACAGTGTCATAGGATTGATGACTACACATCAAAATTCTCTGGACAGCAATCCATCATAAACTTGGAAAACAACCAAATAACCTGTGAAAATTCCTTTGCAAAAAAAGTCTAGTCTTTTAAGTTGCTATGGTAATTACGATATTTGTTGGAGTTATTTAGGAGATGCCAAATTCCTTGTACATAATGAACCTTTATAAAGAATATATTCTAAGCATTCTAATTTTTAAGTTGCTTTTGATTTGCATAATTGATATTTGAATTCAGTGTAGAAATCAACTTGACTGGTAAATTCAAAGGACATAAGAAGACTGAGGAAAAAATTAAAAGTTCAAGACAAAAGGAAGGAATTGCCTTTTATAATATTTATACCTTCTACTTTTTTGCTAGTGTTGTCAGGATGTTAAATACTTGGTCTGTATTGCTATTCAGATAACAGCAAAGAATTGTCATGCAGAACAATCACACTGAGTTTAAGCCTCCTCATTTAATTTATTATTGAGAATTATTATTGCAACACCTCATGTGAGCAGAGGACTAAATTATGCTACCATTTCTTAGTTTCATCCATAGTCAGTTGAACTAGATTTGTTCACTGTCTGTAACTGGGGAGTTGGGGGTGAGAACAGATTAGATACCTATAACCTGCCATGTGCCTATTTTATTTTATTTTTATTTTTAATTAATTAATTTTTTAAGACAGGGACTGGAATGCAGTGGTATGATCACAGCTCATTGCAGTCTAGACCTCCTGGGCAGACCTCCTGGGCATTCCTCCTGTGTCAGCCTCTCAAAGTGCTGGGAATACAAGCATAAGCCCCTCATGCCTGGCCAATTCTTACTCTTATTTTTATTTTTTCGTAGAGATGGAGTTTTGCTATATGGTCCAGACTGGTGTCAAACTCCTGTCTCAAGGAATCCTTCTGCCTTGGCCTCCCAAAGTGCTGGGATTACAGGCATGAGCCACTGACCCAGCCCTTAAGTCTTTTTTATATACAAATGAGCAGACAATTATGAGCCTGGAAATATTCCTTAAGGAGGAGGAGAGCCAATGGGAGAGTGACAAATAGGGCTGACTCCATCACCTTGAGTATTACAGATCAACACTGCAGCCAGGCTTCAATTTTCAAAGAAGCTTCAGATCTGAGATACTAATATTTAGGGGAGCTCCAGGAGTACTTGTGAGGACTCTAAAGAACTCCCTGAGAGCTGGTAATGAGAAAACAGGTTCAGAATCAGAAGACCTACTGCATGGGTAATTCCATCACTGGAGAATTGCAGAACATGATAAAAACTTAGCCACTGGGAAACTGAATGGACATTCAGTAACAGAGTAAAAGTCTAAATGTGTAATACAGGGTAATAAGGAAAACTGAACGTCAGTTAGGGAACATATTTTCAAAGCCCATGTGACTTTCATCAAATAAATTAACCTCTGTATTTGTGCATGGGACACTAATAAAAGTACTAACTCCAGAAGATTTTCCTGAAGATTCATCGAGTTCATACAGGTAAAAATTAGAACGGTGCTTGACATAACAAGTTTTCCGGAATTTTTTTTGTTGCTATTGTTTTTTTTTGTTGTTTTTGTTACAGGTGCCTGAAGTTAAAGTCAAGTCTTAAACTCCAGTTATCTAAGCAATAAAGGCAAGAACAAACTTCCAAGACCAGACTCACTCAGGAGCATCTCTGATAGAACTCTTGCTCTTGCCTGCCATGACCAAAAATTGTCAGGAAATGTGGGTCGAATTTAGCCTGAAGGTTTTTACCACATCTGACACTGATTTCTCACTGAAACCATCAGCATTTTCATTGCTAATATTTTGCTGAATCTTCTGGATGCAATATTTAGCAACTGTATGACCTTGAGGGAGTTATTAAACTTATCTGAGCCACAGAAACGTATTACCTTCTCCTGTGACTGAACAGTGCTTCCATATTCCCAAATCTCTGTAATCACTAGAAAGTTCACTATTTGGTAAAAAATAATGAGGGTCACTAAGTAAATTAGAAGAGGATTAGATAAGATAGCAAAACTTTTTTAAAGATACAGCAAGAAAGTTGTTATGTATTGGTAGGACTGGTTATGAAAAAAAAAAGGCAGTTATTTTAGGAGCAAAAACTACCATAAAATGGGAAACTCCATTGCATCTCCATTACTTTAAGAATCCTGCTTCCTCCTCCTAGAATTCCTTGCTTTCACATAGTCATTGGGTAAAACATCTGCTTATAGTTAAACACTTAGGTGAAGCTCCACCTCCTCCAGCAAGCATTTCTCCGCTCCCCCACCATTCCCCCCCACCGCCAGGTAGAGCTTGCTGCTTTCTTTTCTGAATCCTCCAGAAACATTGCTTATGTCTAAACTGAAGACCTTGCCACAAGGTATTTATCATTGACTGTCAACAAGGCTCCTCCTCCACTTCATAATGTCCTTTCTTTGGTCAGGGTTTGACGGTAGGGGTGGTTGTTTTAACAGCTGTATTTGAGGTATAATCTACATATACAACAAAATTTACCCATTGGGATTGTGTTTTCTGTGACTTTATATCCTCAGCCTGCAAAATAATCCTGATCCAACACACAATAGGCCAGGACAAACCATTTTTGATGAATTTATTTTATAACAAATAAAAATACATGTGTGAATTTGTAAAATTGTATTCCTAATAAGAAATTCTAAATCCAGCTTAATTGAATCCATATGTTTAATTATTTAAAAAATATATATTATCTAAAGAAAGATTATATTTTATATAAAAATAGTTATTTTTAGAAGTAAAAATAACCAAATTAATTGCATCATACAAAACATATTTAGACTGAGGGTTACCATAGAAAATTCTAACTGTATGATGTTCAAAAACTTCTTTTTTTAGTTATAAAATAAATGCATTTGAAACAATTTATCTTAATCGTGTTTATCTGAACAGTTACAGTATCTGGAAATAGTTTCTTTGGAAACCTCATGGGATATACTGATGAGACACCCAGTCTATGACAAAGAGCAGGAAAATCATGTATCAAAGCATAACACTGGTATTTTTTAAATTAAGTAAAAAATTATAACTTGATTGAAGCATGCAGATTATTTAATAAAACTAATGGAAAAATACAAGAGTGTAAAGTTAGTAATGTGTTCAGGTCACATGATTTGTTGACAGAGACAATGACAAAAGTAGAGACAAATAGAATCACAGTGTTAATATTCACTGAAGATTATCCAGTTTAGCTACCCATCTGGTTATTGAATTCTCTCTACCACATTCCTTCAAGTTTCTATGTTTGAATGTTGCTGACAAAAGGGAGTTTCCTAGCCTCTGAGATAAAGTATTTAATTTTTGGACAAGTCTTACTATAGTATTAAAAATTCACATTTTGATGAGCTTTTCTTTATAATTTCTACCTACTAGTTTTGGTGTTAGCTTTAAAGTCATCAAAAACAAGTCAAATACCTTTTAAATCTGAGAGACCTGCTAGTTTATTAAGGACAGCTGAGTGTTCCTTTTAACAAAATAAACTTTTATTTCAAGAGGAGTGTTTATTTTTTATCAAGATGTATCATGTTATCAGTATTAAACAATAAAAAATCACCAATTATCCATATGTAACATTTCTCATTACCATGGTTACCTCTTTAGTATAAGTTTTTTCATCATTACAGATGCATTCTTTTGTTTAAAATTTTAACCATGACTACCACTTATCATAGCATGATTATTTTCCTGTGACAGTAAAATGCAATATGTATTATTTTAATACCTGAAAAATTTTGTTAAATAAATATTCAGAACTTCATTGAACTACTTGTCCATTATTGCCTTTTGAGTCTCTCTATTTTTTTCCCAACAATGAATAGCAGAGTTATGTTTACCTTTATGCATATATTACCTGCCTTTTACCACACAACTCTAGAGTAGATTCCTGGAAGGAGGTATTATTCCTAGGGTAAACGACTTGAACCTTTCAAAAGAATGACCACATACTTCCAATTTCTCTTCAGTTTAACCACCACCAGCAATTTATGAAGAAATTCTTTAACTCCATCATTTCTAGTACTGGGTTTTCTTTTGTCTGTAATCTGATCACATTTGACACACAATAACTTTTATCTTATTGGTAGATTTCTCAGCTTTTAGAGGTCAGCAAAGTTGAATGCTTTGTCAAATATTTTCTACTTATATTTTCTTTTCTCTGAGGGGGACTTCATTATACTCTTTGAATCTTAGTGTTTTTTCTTTTCTACTGAGTAAACATGTATTTTGAATAATTTCCCTAGTTATTTTGTGTTTTAATTTTGTGTGTTAGGTTGTAGTACTAAGGACTTTTAAATGCTATGTATGCATATGGTGAGTCTTCCACAGAGTCATTTCTTAACTGTTTTTACTTAGGAAAACTCTTCTCCATCAAAAGGATAGACTAATATTTATTTATATTTTCTTATTTTACATGCCTTAATATTTAACTTTAGTATCTACTTAGAAACCATTCTCATGGTGCTACAAAATAATTATTTTCAAAACTTCTAACCAGTTGTCTCAGCGTCACTTATTATTTTTCTATCCTTAACTCTAATTTGTCATGCCTCCCTGCTAATACACTACTCTGCAGTATGTGTTCAGTTACTTCTCTCTGTCTCTGGCTTTTTCCCTCACACAGAGATACACACACCACCGCCACCACCACCGCCACCGCCGCCGCCATTACCACCACCACCGCCGCCATTACCACCGCCACCGCCACCACCACTGCAACAACAAAACAACAGCAATGCTTAAGCCACGGAGTTTCTTTTCTTATATTTGCAATAAGCTCCTAATTGGTCTAAGTGATTTTTTTTTATATAGAAAGATCATGTATTTATCAAAAATTCTATATCTGCTCAAAATTTAAGCATTTTATTTCTTTTTTTGTTTGCACATCCACATCCACACACACACACACACACAAATTTAGAAACCAGAGGTCAGTTACGGGCCACAGGACCTGATTGCGGTGGGACAGATTGAAAATATTTTGCTGTTAAATAAGTCATTTGTGTAACGGGTTATTTTGCCTGTCTTTGTCTAATTTTGTTAATGCTTATTTGTAAAATGTATTGCCCCCCCACCACACACATTTCTTCTTAATATTGTTTTTCTTATGACAAATTATGCTTTTGTTGTAAACAAGACAAGTAGTGAGTCTTTAACACGATGAAATAAGTACAAGTGTTTCTGATGTAATAACATTTATGGATGTGCTCTTGTTTTTACATTTCACATGCATCTAAATATATTCCTTAAAAACTTCAAATTCTACAAATTAGGTAAAATAATAGGGGCTAGGGTAAAGAAAGATTAGGGCAAGATTACTCAAAATATATTAAATCAGAGCACTAATAAAAACATTAATAAGCTTTAAAACATGACATTTAAATCCCCATGAATATTGGGCTAGCATCAGAGTCTGTCATTATGTCATCTTAATCTTAGGGGTTAATATGTTAATGTGTCCACTTTCCTGTAGACACTTGATGAAACTCACTGGTTTATTGGCAGACGGTCTCTTAGCTTCCACTCTTGCATAATTCCTAATCAATTAGCAGCGAGAGTGATCTTTAAAACAGAGATCAGATTAAGTCATTCTCTTACACAAAGCCCTTCTGTAACTTCCTATTATTCTTATAATAAATTTCAAAGTCTTTGTCCTAAATCCTTTGGCTACAGTCTAGTTCTGCAGACTCACCTCTTCCACTTTTTCCCTTAGTCATCGTTCTCCCACCAACTGGCCCTCTGTCATTCCTTACAGTGCATCCGGTTCCTCTCGCTTCAAAGTTTTTCTGCTTCCTTTAACATCATGATCTTTTCTGCATCTTTTCACATAGTTAACATTTTATCATTTCTCATGTTTCAGAGAGACTATCCCTGTTCATCTGACCTCATGCAGCTCTTCAGCACTTCTCTTCCTGCAAATTTCCCATCTCATCAAATCTCTTGACTATTTAAATTATAGAAAACTTTTTAGCTTTATCATTTTTTTTTTGAGACAGAGTCTCGCTGTGTCTCCTAGGCTGGAGTGCAGTTATGTGATCGCACCTGAAACCTCTGCCTTCCAAGTTCAAGCGATTCTCCTGCCTCAGCCTCCCAAGTAGCTGGGACTACAGGTGGCTTCACCACACCTGGCTTTTTTTTTTTTTTTTTTTAGTAGTGACAGGGTTTCACTACTATGTTGACCAGGCTGGTCTTGAACTCCTGACCCCGTGATCTGCCAACCTCGGTCTCTCAAAGTGCTGGGATTATAGGCATGAGCCACCGTGCCCAGCCTGTTTTATCTTTATACTTTCCTTAGAGTGTACTTCTATGTCCAAACACTGTCTTTGAGTAAACAAATTGAGGTCATATATATTAGACTAATTTTTTTATTCTTTCCTGCACTTAAATAATTTTAGTAAGATATAAAATTACAGCTTCTGTTTTTTCTTCCCTATTTTCAAAAGCAATACCTCTTTATTTTATTGCCTCCAAATTTACTGTTAAGAGATATGATGTTAACCTGATTCTTTATATATTGAGCTCCCCAAACCATACAAACTTCTACTAAAGCAAAGCTAAATTCATTAGAACTCACAACAGTAAAGAAGAGTATCACCTTGACTGAATTTTACCATGTCCCCAAAGGGGGCAGGGTATAGAGTTTTCTGGCCTGTGCTCAGTTGGTTTCAGTTGGATCTTTCAAGGTGGGAAAATGATTAGGATGAGGCAATTTTTGTGACCTAATAGTTTATGATTGTTGGATTTAGCAGAAAGATACTTCTGAAGAGAGTCTTGATAAGTAACTTTACTTAATAAGGAAGCTACTTGCCCAGGTGGGTAAAATACAATCTCAGCTAAACAGACATGCAGAAATTTATTGATGTAAATTGTGATTATTTATATGTAAATAGTGGTTATTGGTTTACAGTGTGTTCTGAGCAAAATTTTTAGGGAATAAACAACTAGTTAAGATTGACATTGCTATTCTTAATAAATTGTGGGGTTGCAGTCTCAGAGGGGGATATGCTCTTTTTCCTCTTCCTTTAGAATACTTTCTGTCCCTAAGGGAGTTGTTCTTACATATTCAGTGTGGCACTATGCATTCTTTCTGATGTCTTACATATCTTTTTATAACTATGAAAGTTGTTGGTCATTACTAATAAAAGTAGTCCCTATACTCTATTATTTCATTTTCACTTTCTGCAACTACTATTTTATAAATATTGGCCCTTGTATTTCTACTCTCTATTTCTGTTAACTTTTATATTTTACAGAGAGTTTCATGACCAGTTCACTGGTTAATTCTAGCGTTGTTCTACCAGCACCTGTGATTATTCCTTCTTAATTTTTTTTATTCCTAAGCTTATCTCCTATCCTTTTTTATAATTTTGTAGAGATTAATATGCATGTTTTAGTCTCTTGTTATCTGGTACATTAATTCTACTCCTTCTATTATACTCAAATTGTTTTCTAAGATGTCTTGATTTTTTCCCTCTGTGCTTATATTCCCCTGTAAATGTCAGCAAATTACTAACATCTTGAGCCATTCTGAAGATCTTAGATAGTAAAGGTGAGAAACATGTTTCTGAGCCATGAGATATCCATGTGTTGATTTATACATTACAGTTGTATTTCTCCAGCTGCCAAAAGTTTAGTAGTAAAGATGCACAGAAAAGAAACATAGGTTAAAAAAAGTATTTTGCGCAGGTGGTCTGACAGCTTATTAGCTATTGACTGGAATTGCTAAAACAATTTTAGGCAAGTGGTCAAGACAATTTGACCCTATTTATTTAATCCAAAATGGCAGAGGAATAACTCTAAGACTATAATAATTAATTCATTGCTTCACCAACAAATTTTGAACACTGATGCAGAACTGTTTAAGTCACAATCTCTTGTATACATACCAGCAAGAAATGTTCTAAATCTAAGAGATCTAGAATCTAGAGTGTTATAAAGTTGCATCAAAAGGGCCATATAACCGTGCCTTGAGAGGAAGAAAGAAACATCATCAGAGGCTATGATGCTTCAGGAAGGTTTTAAAACCCCACAGGAGTTGCTAAGTGCTCAAGGGAAGGAAAGGCACTCAGACTGTAAAGAGCAGTATAAGAGACTTAGAGTTATAGCAGCCAAGTCATCTGGTATTTTGGGCAGTATAAAATAAGCTTGCCTGGGACAGACTTGGAAGCCAGATCATAGACGGATCAGTATTCCATAATAAGTTTGTGTTTTACCTGTGAATGGTTATCAGCCTTTCAGAGACTATAAGTGAGAAAGTAATTTGATCAGATTTGCATCTTAGGAAGATTAGGTATGTGGCATTGTGGAGGGTAAACAGGAAGTATGCAAGACCGAAATTAGTAAGATTATTTGGAAAGAGATTGCTGTAGCCAGTGTAAAAGATGATGAAGAGATAAAGTACATCAACACTGTAGTGAGGGAATGCTACTGAGCAGTTGAAATCTGCCCAGAAGACACAGAAATGATTGTTAATATTATTTAACTATAGTTATTTTATATTTAAATAGGCACATGTGACTAATGGCTACCATCTTGGACAGCAGAAGTCCAGATCTTAAGGGAGATGTGTGGTTTGGCAACATAGATTTTATAAGATATTTTAAAACATGTGTATGGTCTTCATGGAACGTTTTAAACAGCAAGTGATGGATAAGAATAGGGAGAGTGATAGATGAAGGAAAATGCCACAAGAAGGGGTCATATCAATATTTCAGCTTTGGACAGAAGAAAAGGAGTCCATGGAAACTACTGAGAGAAGGGTGATGTTGAGGTAGGAGGTGGAGCATTAGGAAAGGGTGGCACAGAGCCCAAGGCAAGACCAGTTTCATTTCAGCAGGCTTGTCACTAGAGGCTACTGAAAACTCATAAGGCTTGAAAAGAGCCAAATGTATTTGGCAACTGGAAGGACATGATTAAGAAAAATAAAATTTATTCATGATGAGGATAAGCACCATGTTAGAGAGAATAAATGAGTAAATGGAAGATGAGCTTAAAGTCTATAAAATCCAGAAAATCTGAGCTAGGACAGAGAGAATTACCAAAGATAATTACAATTTAAAAATAATGAAAATTAAGTAGATTTATGGTGTGAAGGGAAGGTGGTTTGCAGAAAGAGGCTTCAGGTATGAAACAGGGTAAATGTTGCTGTTAAATATAGAGAAATGGGAATGGATGGAAGCTCAGACATCAAGATTAGCTGCTGGAATGAGGAAAGAACATCTTTTCCTTTGAATTCAGAGGCAAAAAGAGTAATGGATTGATGCATATTTTCTAACTCTCAGGGTAGAGTTTCAAACTTTAACTATTACATATTATTTTTTTGAACATATGTTTTCTAAATCCCATGAGGTAAAAATCCAGCTAAATAACATTTTTTGGCCTGCCTATACCATTTCCCTCAATATGTGTATTTTAAAAATGGGAATATACCATCACAAAGAAGATGAGAAAATAAAGTTTAAAAGAAATTAAAATGGAGATAGAGTTTAGATTTTTAGGTGGCACTTGTTAAATCCAAGGGGCTTGAATTTTGAAAATAAGTATAATCTTGATTTTCATCTTTAAAATCCTAGGATAAAATGTCAAAATATTTTAGTAAAGTACTTTTGCTGTTGTCGTTCAGTAATATAACCTTATCTTCATGGTTTACAGAAATGTCTCTAAAACTTTTGAAAGAAATTTAGTAGTTCATTGTGCTTTGACCACATCAAAACAAGAGAAATTTTTTGTTAAATTTTGACTGGACTAAATCATAAATCATTTCAGTCAATATGCAATACTTTTTATGTAAGACTTGCAGCTACTGAAACATATGTATTGTTTCTT
The DNA here is from genome assembly GCA_036589455.1 of Ateles fusciceps. Taxonomy (NCBI): domain Eukaryota; kingdom Metazoa; phylum Chordata; class Mammalia; order Primates; family Atelidae; genus Ateles; species Ateles fusciceps. The sequence continues at coordinate 862,345 of JAZHEH010000804.1, read as the reverse complement.
GCCTAAGGAAATTAGGAAAGGGTCTGGAATTCAGAGTCATAGCAAAAATCAGACCATTATGCTTTTATATGGAGTATATTATGTGAAAGATTATTGAGATAATACGTACGACATCAAGAAAAAATTCTAACTGGATGGAGTGTGAATGCACTATTTGGTAAAACATTATTTCATATTAGATTCCAGACAAAGTACAGATGCAACTTACACATGTGTGACAGTATCTTAATAACAAATAGGAGTTGCTTCTTACTGTGTCATGGGATCACATCTGTAAACATGTATCTTTGCACAGTCAATTAGGGAAGAAAAGAAAATGTTGTTTGGGGAAATTCATTTCCTCTTTAGTAATACATACTAAGGAATGGAGATCTCTATATATTAAATATTCCTTTCCTTTGTGTTCTTTGGAATTCAAATTCACTGCTCTTTCTACTATACAACTAAGCTTGTCCTTTAGGCACTATGACTTTGGATCCATATGAATAACTAACACTTTTTGTTGTATATCTTTATGTTGCTTAGAAAACTGTAGTTTTCAGATTTAGTGACAATTTTGATTTCTCTTTGGATCAATGTCAAGTTATAACTCTCTCTACATTCTTCTATTTTTTTTTTAATCCTCAACACATTGAGGGGAAATAAATTTTAGTTTATTTAAAAAGTCACATCTCAGAAGTTGAGTTTTTTTTCCCCATAACTCCTCATCTCTTTTCCAGATCTTCTAAATATTAATTTGACCGATCAGTCATTTCACTTCTGGTGTTATACAGGAGACATTGAAATGAAAGGATTCTTAAAATTATGCAGTCTCATGGAGGGAGAAATTATTTCCCCTCCAAAATCCATTCTAAAAGTGGAGGACCAGGAACAATCTTTTATTTTGACATTATAGGTCAACATATTTGCAATACTTGGTCTCACGTTCTTTAACAGCCTTTCTATCAAGTAGCAATTCCGTAGCTAATAAGTGTGTCAGCTCAGAGACTCCATCAGCCTTATCAGTGCCTGCCACTTGCTATTGCATTCATATAGCACAGTTTAAAATGTTAAACTTGATTATTTTTGTCCTCCAGTTAGTACCCTTGCATCCCAAGTAATCAAGAAGGACAAATCTATGTGCTGAAAAATTATATAATCTTTTATGCTAAGGTTTTAACCATCAGTCTACCCATTTCTCTCTCTCTCTCTCTCTTTCTCTCCTCTCTCTCTCTGTCTGTGTGTATGTGTGTGTGTGTTTCTCCCTGTGTTTTAAGATTCAATTGTAAATATTTAAATTTTACTTAAAGTATTTACATTTTAAAGGTACTTAAAATATGTATAGACTTCCTAAAATAAATTCTTATATATTTTTTTCAAATTGAAGAGACTGAAAGAGGTCATAAAAGTTAATAAAATATCTTTCTCAGCACTAATGCTTTCGTTCTTATCTTCTCGCCTGTTTTTTGGTAACTGTTGATTTCATCACTTTATGGATAGAGAAACAGATTACCTAATGCAAATATCTCATACGCTCTTCATCTCTTAAGTACAGTGTTGACTAAAATATATCTTTCTTTCTTATGTAGTGTCACTCTTTTTAAAATGAACTTATGTGGTTTACATTTATAGCGGTTATCTGGATTAAATGAAATAGATTAAGCTTAATTAATTTTTTTCTCCCCTTTTCCTCCAAGTTCTCCAGTAGCTTCTGTTTTGTCCACTAGTCCTTATTGTCACTGACATTCTGTACTTTGACAATGAGAAATAAAATGCTGTTCTCCACCTAATTTTTTATTTGGTAGCATTATTAATAAAATTAACTCAATGCAAAATAAATGTTTTTTATTCTCTAGCATGATTCTTAATCATGATTGAATCATAATTCACATGCAGAACTGATGTGTACATGCATGTGTGTAAGTGGTGTGTATTTTCATTTTAACCTGCATTTTGGGTGAGCTACATTCAAACACTGGTCTCAAGCTAAAAATATTATTGGTAGGAAAACTTAAATTCAACTCCCAAAATAAAAGTTCATATATTTTTCCAAGAGTCGTGGATAATAAAGAAGTGAGATTATAAAGAGTATGTGTAATGCTGAAATCGAATATAAATACCTGTCATTATCATTATGAAGCATTTAGGCATCAGTCTTGATAAAATTACAATGTGAAGGTCATGGCATTGATCCTACCCATTGTTACAGACTCTGATCTGGGACTGAGAAAAAGGTGCTGAGGAAGGGAGTGTCAGCCACCCTTCTCCAAGGCCAACATTGTAATGGCATCACTGAGGCAGAAAATGGGGGCATTCAGGTTCAGATAATTACAATGACAAAGATAGAATCATAGTCATACTGATTTACTCAAGTTTTAGTGATAGTGGAGGAATATTAAATTGTCTTTGTTATTCTATAAATGCTATTCCTGTTATTCTAGAGTGAGTTAAATCATCCCCAAAATACTGAAGTTACAATCAGGCTTCAAGTAAGTAATTTGCATATCTAAAATTAATACATATTGAACACTCACTTTTTGCTTGGTCTGTGAAGGTATCTTTACAAAATGCTATGTTTAACATGCCAGAGAGATACGAATTATAAAATAATGGTTTATCTTATTAGTTCTTACACCTAGATATTTGAGAAATTATGATGAATTATCTGGATGTCAAAGGGTAAAACTTAATTCCTTGATAATTAAAATTATTAATAAATTGAGGTAATTTACAAATAATGTAAAATTTCCCAAAATGAAAATATTATTAAATATAATCATGTTTGTTAATGTAATTCATGTTTAATCTATGGTTTAAACATTATTCAAGTCAAATTAATTTACTCATAAAATGATTAGGGTTAAAAAGATCAATTAAAAAGAATATGCATGTTTAAGTACTTAGAATACCCTAAGTATTTTAATTTCATTTTAATTTTGCAGAGCAAACATATGCAAATTAATATGTGAGTTCAATTTAAATAACATAGAAAAATAATTTAGATAATAAGTATGTATGAGGAACTAACAGCAATGAATAAATCATACTCAAGATGTAATACTTTTTTCTATGAATCTCTATCACTAGGATGATACTAGATCAACATGCTTTACAGCACCTTTGTTAATTTATTGTAAGAGGATTCATTTATTTGAATTAATTTTCTCATATTCAACTATGTCCTTACTCTAACTTCCAAATAACAAATTTTATAATAAATACATTCCTGCATTGTGGTTTACTGTTATTTTATAAAGGCAGTAGAATGAAGACAATAGCATTTTTATAATAAATTATCTCTCCATTTAATCCTTTCCAAATATTCTTTCAGAAATTGAATTGCTTAGACTCATCTTGATGATGAATATTATCAGTACACGTTTTTCCCCCGTCAATGAACTCACAGAGAGAAAATATATAATTATGTTCATTGGGCTCAGCATTTGACATTAATGTTGTTAATTTACATTAACTTTGATGTCAGTACTTATTAGCATGAAGTATAGGGGGCAGGGCACAGTGGCTTATGCCTGTAATTCTGGCACTTTGGGAGGCCAAGGCAGATGGATCTCTTGAGCCCAGGAGTTCAAGACCAGCCTGGGCAACATGGCAAAACTCTGACTCTACCAAAAAAAAAAAAAATGACAAATTAACAATATTTTGCAAATATAATGGTATTACATAATCTCAATAGCATTTCCTCAATTAGCAAAATTGACAATGAATGATATATTTGAATATCCTTGGTCTAGTTTTGAAATCTCAAAAACATGGCCTCTGATTTTCAAAGCGATTGTCTGAAAAGTATGTATAGTTATTACAAATTTTTGAAAATAATTTCCAAAACTCTAAATGCATTTTCTGATAAAATTCACTTTTAGAATAACTTTTATAATAGTTTAACAAATGTTAACCTCTTTTTATTTATCTTAGAATAAGAATTTGTTTCTACATAATTGAATAGCTATTTAGTATTTCTATTGTTTAAGAAAAAAACCTTAATGCTTAATAGTTACTAATAATGGTATTGTTGTTATTGATATCACTGTGAGATGGAAAAGAAGTATGATGCTTAACAATTTTAAAAGCATATTAACACTAATCTTTGTGTTTTGTGTTTCTACTTTCAGAGACAAAGAAATAGCATGGCATGAAACATGGCTCAATTCTATTACAAAAGAAATGTTAATGCTCCCTATAGAGATCGCATTCCACTAAGGATAGTAAGAGCAGAATCTGAACTCTCACCATCAGAAAAAGCCTACTTGAATGCTGTGGAAAAGGGAGATTATGCCAGTGTCAAAAAATCGCTAGAGGAAGCTGAAATTTATTTTAAAATCAATATTAATTGCATTGATCCTCTCGGAAGAACTGCTCTCCTCATTGCCATTGAAAATGAGAACTTGGAGCTCATCGAACTACTCTTAAGCTTTAATGTCTATGTTGGAGATGCTCTGTTACATGCTATCAGAAAAGAAGTCGTCGGAGCTGTTGAGCTGTTGTTGAACCACAAAAAACCTAGTGGAGAAAAACAGGTACCTGCAAAAATACAGCTTTTAATTTATTTTATCTGCAGAGGGTTTTTTTGTTTATTTGTTTGTTTTTAGATTTTCAAATGCCCTGAAAATTTAAGAAATATAAGATTCAAAATCTGAATTATATTATAGCAGAAAACTACTCTTAGGTAAACCCTTCATGTCCTATGATAGTTACATCCACTTGCATTTTCTGCCCTGGAAAATCATAAGTAATTGTGAGAGCTAAAGCAAAATTAAGTAACCTGAGTAGACTTCTCATAAATTGGAAACATTTCTATGTGATGCTCAACACAGCTTGCTTGTAACTTTATGTGTATGTGTGCGTGTTTTTCCTCTTCTCTTTCATTTTCTCACATTCTACACTATCAGACGGTGAATTTGTTTTGTTATTTTCCTATGTAACCTGCTTGCCTGTTCTGGGCTTCTGCAGCTTACTACAAAAGTGAGTTGTACCATCCAAATTTGATATTATCCTTTAACAAACTTTAGCAGATTATTTAAAATTGAGACTTGAACAAAAAGGGTTACTATGAGATAGCTGAACTCTGACTGTAGACTTAACTATATCAAATTTACTAATGGTGCAAATGTAGCTATACCTTATGGTTATCAACAGAAAATAAACTAAAATGGCACACAATTATAAATACAATGCGGTCTTTTTTCTATCTCTCTGTCTTTTATCACTAAGGAAGTAGAGATATCATAGACAGGAATGAATAAGGAGTCTGTTTTTGTCTGTCTGGATTCTTCCCTTTGTAACTGCCTTGTGTCTGAATTATCTGTTTGATCATTTTTCCTTTCACACTGAACTTGTCACTTCCTTGCATGGAGACTAATTGACTAATTGCAAAGACATTGCAGATTCTGCATGGGTTCAAAAATCTGTGTTTTAAAGTAAAATCTTATAAAATGGATGTTATTTCAGCTGTAGCAAATTCTACCCCATTTGATAATATACACATCTCTGTCTCTGCAAATGCTAGACTGTTAGGAGGTGTGACATTCTTTTACAAGCAAGCTCTTCTTGCTTTCCTGAAGGATTTTTATCAGAATCTTTGCCATGATTGGGAAAAGAACTTTATAATGGAGTGTCCATGTCTGCTGGGAAAAGGCTGTTTTTATGGTCCCTGTATATGTTTCATCCCCATTCACTCCTTTCCCTTACCTGAACTAAAACTTTGATAAAACAACACTCCATAGCAACAATACTTTTCTACTGTTGCTTTGTGGGTGTTTTGCTGTTTTTTTCATAAACAGTTGTTTGTGGATTCCTCTCATTATATTGGTAAATTTTTACTGCTGTGAGGATGTGCCTGTTTCTTGTATCCTTTCAAACGTGAACAAGCCTTGATTGGGATAGACAGGTAATGGTAATATCCAAAGACATATTTCATGTTATATCCCAGTCTTTCACCACTAAGGAGGTACAGAACGCAGACAGGAATGAGTGAGAGTGTTTTTAATCTGTGTAGGTTTAGGTGCTACTACTTTAGTCTCCTTGTGATTCTGAAATTCTTTCCACAGCTGCACCTCTAACATATTTGCCTTTTCTAATAGCAATGATATTATATGGTACACTCTCTTAATTTATGACCATATAGGCAACCATAAGACAGATGTTTCGGCTGTGATGCAAATCATTTTAGATTGCAGCAAGTCTATAAGAATAAAACTGCCATTGAACATGTTTTTCATGTTTATTACTAAAGAATCTTCTTAGTTCTATTTTCTAGAGAACACTGGCCATAAATTTCAGTGTCTCTTTAGTCAATGACATTTGTACTGACCAGAATAATTTTGTGTCTGGAGAAGATGTCTGGTATTATGAGAGTGTTGGAAGATGTTCAACTTCTGCACTAAACTCCAGCCTCATAAGTAGGTGTTGGCTCCTTACAGGCATTTGATCTGGATCCTGATTATTAATAAAAGGCAGTAAAGGTTTGCAATCTGCCAGGAGTCTGAAATTTCCCAGGCTGTGTGTTTCTGGAAGATTTCTCGTATATCAGACTGCTAGCCAAGAATTCCTTTCCTATTTGTACATCCTAGAATTCCTCTTCAGTGAAAGCACTGAGAATAAACAAAAATTATATTATTTTGTTTGAACTTTATAAATTTGAAAGAGCAATTTCAGTATACTTCAGAATTCTTGGTATCTTGCACGATGAAAACAGAAGTTTTAGCAGCATCAAAATGGGCTGTATCAAATCCCCTTAGAGCCTGGCTGTTTATTTGTGATTTTCTTAGGTAATTCATTTCCTAAAGAAGGTCAACATCTTTTGGAATGGCCATTTCCATAAATCATTGTGTTGTAAGTAGCAAATATGTTCTTGATAGGACTTTTTTTCCCTCCTAAGGAGTAATTCCTTGGATTATTATTGTGATCATTGAAAGCCATTTGTGTTTTATTTTAATTCACCTAATTTTCATACTCAGGGTATGCCCAAAGACTCTGGGACATGTTGTCATTCATTTTGTTGAGGTCATTGAAGCTAAATGATAAAGCCTGAAAACAATAATCCAACTGACAAAATAAATGTTATATCCTAAAATGAATAAAGAAAGAGGTTCCAATTAAAAATTCCAAATCTGACTTTTAGAACACTTAGTAGTTTCTAAAAATGTGAGAAATGTGTATTCAAAATAGACTCTTGGAAATTTGTCACATATTAACTTATTTCTCTGGAAAAAAGATCCCATAAGACTTCCTCAGATCATGGGGGCTGTGAGATTTCAGATGAATTTGTCTATGCTTAAGGACATTCATTAGGGAACAATTTCCAGATGCCTGCTCTGCCAGGCCTTGTGCTGGGCATTGAGGAGGAGACATTGTTCCTGTTCTCAAGAGTCCTAAGGTCCAAAGACAGAAAAGAAAAGTATCATGGGAATATGAATAAAGGCTGTCAGAATTAAAAAGTTGAAAGGAAAATGAATCTTCAGAAAATTATGAAGTCAAATCAGTTGGATTTGGCAAATACGAAATGTTAATAGGTAGAAGGCAGAAGGGCTTGAAGGAAAAGGGGAAGAATGTTAAAGGTTGATACCTTGAAAAAATGAGCACCATTAACTGAGATAAAGCCTATGAGAAAAGACTTATGGGACCAAATTGGACATATATAGTTTTTTTGATTTATTAGATTTAGTACCTAGTAGTTAATTAGAAATGTTGGATTTAAGAAAGGGATCTGGAATTGTTATGTAGATGATAAGGAGAACATTGAAGCAAATAAAATCGCTTTGTTTTCCTGCAGTTCTGACACTGATTTTTTTTCTTCTTGACCTTATACATGGTTTAAAGATTTGTGATTTTTAGTATATTAAATGATTTTCTTACTGCAGCACTTAATGAAAAGATCTAGGTCTTGCCAGATAAATAGATGGGCATAGATCATTAAATATTTTCTTCCATATTTACTGTAGACCTTCATAAATCAGGGTATTAAATTTTGTTTTGTTTTGTTTTTTAATGAGAAAAGTAATAGCTTATTTCTTTCCCATAGGAGACAGCACAGAGAACCTCTGGTTCTCTATGCTAAGGAGGAATCATTGCACTGATAGTCTCTGATGACTTTACTGAACTTGGCTTTAACCTTCTTAATACCTTATTTCTCTAGTGGGAATAACTGAGAATGACTTCTTAACCCTCCTTTCTGTCAATTGATTGGTAACTTGACTTTTAATTATCTTTAGCAGAGCTTAGATGTCTTCTAAGGCCAGATTTAATTTCAGTTTCAGCTGCTTCAGTAAATGTTTATCAGAAGCAGACCTTCCTTTTCCATTTTTTTGCTTACACCCATGGTTGTCAATCTTTAGCAAAATCACTGGAAGGGCTTGTTACAACACAGACTACTGGAACCTGCCTGCAGAGGTTCTGACACAGCAGGTCTGAAGTTAAGCCTTGGGATTTGTATTTCTAATGAATACCCCAGGTAATGCTAATGCTGCCAGTCTAGCAACAGCACTTTCAGAACCACTGATTCAGAGGATGTTGCAAGTTATAGAAAACCTACAGTTGTATATTTTATGCTAGATGTCTTGTACTATATTATGCTAACCTGGTTTCCCGGAAATTTCGATTTATTCACTTAAATAGTAACTATTAAGAGGTATTTAATGTATGACAGTTTCTCAATTTCAGTAACATCCTCATTCTGTATTCCCACTTTGGAAAAAATGACTTTGCTATATATTACACATTATAATTCAACAGTTAAGATTTTAGAGTGTTTAGCTGAAGAAATTTTGGTTTTAAAGTTCTACTAAAAATAATGCAGGGTATTTTATAATTGGGAGGATTCTTGGAGATCAACCTGATCAATCACCTCATTTTACAAAGGAAGGACAGGAAAGAGGACTCAATGGTGCAGGGGGTTGGCCCGACTAAAAGGACCTATAAATTCATAGCTAGCAACCAACCTTGATATAGCCTGAAGAAGAATAATCATATGACAAAAAGTGACAACAGTAATAATACTAGATGATATTCATTGAGTTTGTCACCATACCAGTAACTGTGGTTAGAATTTTACTTGCATTATCTCACTTAATCTTTATATTATCCAATGAAGGTAGGTGCTATTGCTATCTCCACTTGCAAATGGGGGAAATGAAGGCATTGAAAGGCATAAGTGACATAGTGACATGTCCCAGATCACAAAGCAAGGAAATACCAGTGCTGGAATTCAAGAGTCTCTGAAGATAGCCACTATGTGGTCTGGCTTTAGCCACGGCATCAATTTGAATGGGTGTCATTTAAATCATTAATTATGTATTTTAATTTAGGATATGAGTTAGACAAATTTTAAGAAGTCTCTAGATGTGCACAGTCAGACTGTCTCCATCCTGAATATTATAATGCCATTTATAATTTCGTTGACTAATAAATATTGTGACCCCAGACGGTCCTTACCATAGCATTGCACTAAGAAATAACAGTCATTAGAAGCTGTAAAGTGCTGGGAAAGAGCACAGAGTGAAGTGAAGTGACAGAGATGCTGGCTTCCGGTCCAGTTCACCACTTGCTAATTGAACAAGTCTCTGAATCTCTCTGAGCCTTGGTTTTTTTCTTGGCTGTTAGTCAGGCTTGCAGTCTGAATCTTACCTACTTCTCAAAGTCCAGAGATGTTCAAATTCTGTAAAAGCGTTTTTAAAAGGTAACATGTAATAATAGTATTGGCATTATTACTGTATTATGCCATTATTTCTGTCTTCCTATTATACTATCATGGAACAGTACTAGGAATGGGGCTCTTCTCTATGTTTAGGTAAAGAAACTGAGTCATGTAGATTCTTTAGGATAGAGGGAGTGAGAAATAATAAAGAGCTTAGAGAGAGAAATGTTTAGATATTAATCTTATCTTATAATCTCAGAAAAAAATATTTAGTCATTGCAGCCTTGACTTTCTCATAATGGATGCTGGGCTAATACCTAGGTGATGGGGTGATCTGTGTAGCAAACTGCCGTGGCACACATTTACCTGTGTAACAAACCTGCACATGTACTCTGGAACTTAAAGGTTGGAAATAAAAAATTAGCAAATAAATAGAATAAATAACTAAAATAAAATCAATACAAAAGAAAAAGAAGGGAATCACAGCTCTCACTTCTGAGGTTCTGTTCCTACCATTGAAAGAGCATGGTAAATAGAAAACTCTGATACCATTTGAAAGTAACTATATTCTTACCCCCCAAGCACTTTATATTAGTATATTTGATTAAATTAATAATTCATATGTGCATTGAAGAGGCTAAATATTCCTCAAAGCAAATACCCTATGAAGTTTTAGTGCTAGTATAAAGACTGAATTTACATTAAAATAAGAAGGAGACAAATGAATCTTTCATATGTGGGTTTTGCTGAAAAGCTTTTGTGGGGTCATTTTTATTAGATCCCTCTAATCCATTATTAATGTGATTAAATCAAAAGTTAATAGCATTATGTTTCAGTAAGCAGTAAATTAATTGAATTTCTTCATTAACCATAATACTGAAATATTAATCATTTAGGAATAATCATAAGTCATACAAAAATGTAATTACTTGACTACATAAGGTGTTAATATAATTGGGAGTTGTTAAAATATATGTTATGATTAGAATGCTCAGTAACTGTTTACAACATGCCCTTTCTTTCTGCCTGCTATATTCACTTATTCTCTTATTAAAGGCAAAATGAACAGTTTTCTGGCATTAGTATCAAAACATAAGCAAACAAGGATATAGGTAATGCAGTAAATTTTAAATGTTATTTTTGCACATAGAGAAAAATGACACACACTGGAACTTACCAGAGGGTGGAGGGTGAGAGGAGGAACAGGATCAGGAAAAATAATCAATAGGTGCTTGGCCTAATACCTGGGTAATAAAATAATCTACACAATACCTGGGTAATAAAATAATCTGCACAATAAACCCCCATGACACAAATTTACCTATGTAACAAACCTGCACTTGTACCCCAGAACTTAAAAGTTGAAAAAAATAAAATAAATGTTCTTTTCAGGAATGAGTTCTTCAAGCACCTAAAACGAATGTTCTTATTTTCATTACCATAATTTATGTTTTATACACTCATTTTTAATCGATTTCTAAGTACGTCAATGTTCCAAGTCACAATTGTTTGAGTCATTTATGAGATATGCTTGACAATAATTTTGTACTGCAAGCTTTGAGTATGTGAGCACTGACTTATAGAATACAGCTTTCTGAGGGAATGCTAAAACCCACCCAGAAGGAGTGGGTAAGAGACATTGATAGTTGTGAATTTATCACCTGGATGTATAATCTCTTCCCTTAAAAAGGGTGATGATAGATAAGTGGAGTAGGCTTAACTTTGCCCAATACTCATCTCCTTAATTGCAACATCCCTTCTTGACTTCTGGAGTGGAAGGTATATAGATTCATTTTACATGGAGATATAAGCTTGATCACTAAGCAACACTAGTACCATTATATATAAATGTGAATTTTCGACACATTAATATCAGGATGAGCAAAGTATACATTAGAAATAATTACACATTTATTTGGACTTTATATTTTGTGTATTTCCCACTCTCCCATATATCAGAGAATTGTCAATTCGCAATATATTGAATAATTTTCTTCAAAACAATACACAATTTCAAAAAGCAAATAGGTTGAAGTGAATCGTAAACATATTTCAATATTTTAACCTAGGCATCTTACGTCACAATAATAAAAACTGCTAACAAAAATTCAGTATTACAATTTATCAAGCATTCTCTTAAGATCATTCCAGATTGTTATCTTATTTAAACCTCAAAACAACCCTTGTGATAAGTTCTTTCATTATTGTCGTTCTGAAAGAGAGGTGGACTTCTCCCCAAAGCCACTCTAAGCAACTAAGTACTTCCACTGTCATTTTTCTCCCTCCAGCAAGTACAATCTGGACACTACTGAGGAGCTGCAGAGTTCATTCTTGTTGACCCTAGTTGCAGCCTTCGAATCTTTGTTGAAGACTTGTTTAAGTGGTCACTACTAAATAATAGGGGTTCAATAAGTGAGGAATAAATGCATGTGCATGAGTAGGGAATACAGAAAACATTTTCTTTAAGTGCTAGGTATGTATTTTCACATTTACTTGGTAGATTCCTTCCACATATATTGAACTGTTATAGATAAAGAAATTGAGGCTCAGAGAGGTTAACTTGCTCAAGTGATGTTTGAGTGTAGGTTTCTCTGTTTTCCTGTCCTTTACTCTTCTTTTGCCAAATTGCCTGATTATTTTAATCCTGACATGTCTAGCAACCTAAGCTCTTTTGAAGAGGCTTAGAAATAAAACTTGGTCATCAAGCATAGAAAATTCTTTCCATGCTTTTGATAGAGCAAAAGCGTCCTGAAATTTCTTCAGCCAGAGGCCCCTGACTGAATCTTAAGTGCATTAAAATTACTGATTTCACAAAACTGATTATCTGATTTTCTCATTTCCTCTTAAATTGTTGTAGGAAGAGACTGGCAGTAATAAGAGAGACACTGCTGGCACACTGAGAAATTTCTGGGAAGAGGGAGGCGAGAACAGCACATTCACAAGAGTGTAGGAGATTTAATGTCAAGCAATGCACATTTCAATATTACCCTGTTGGGCAGCCTGATGCCGCAAGTTGAGAGACTCTGGGAGGGGCCCGTTTCTAAACTAAAACCTGACAGCTGAGACTCTGCAGAAATAGATCCCACCATCCATGCTGGAGGCAGTTATTTGGCAGATAATGTGAACCCTTTCTTGATATAAATTATAAAATATGTAATATAATATAAATTGTGAAACACGGAAGTTAAATGTCCTTCTTCTTTACTACTATTATAATCATATCCCATACGCCTCCACTTACTCTTAGAATATTATGTTGAAAATATGTTTTACTTTCCCCCACTTTGTGAGCTTCACAATACCAGAGAGTATATGTATATATGCATCTACATACACAAATATATTAATATATGTACCCACATGCAGACATACATGAATATGTATGTATCTTACTGATAGACTTGATTCATAGTCAATCCTGCATTTCCCCTCCCTATCCTCTCTTTGACATTTGTTCATTGGGGTAGTCCTCTTACGCTTTGCTTGTTCATTCTTTCCCCCAACTCTCTTTAACATTTGTTTATTGGGGTGGTCCTCTTAAGCTTTGTTTGGACATATTTTCCTTCCCACTCTTAGGTAATAGATGTAGTAGCCTCAATTCAAAGTTTTATCTTTTCCTTTCCATATAGTAACTGTGTGTGTGTGTGTGAGAGAGAGAGAGATGGGAAGTGAAGAGAATCCAATCAGAGGATTAGCGGAAAAGAGCATATGTCAAGCATGGAGTTACCAATTGCTGTTGTAGCTTTCCAGAAGTCCATGGTCCTGGTAAAGCCGCTAGGCTTGATTTGAGGTGCCTGGACAGACGGTAATCTCTCACTTCTCCTTGGGAACACAGGTGCCCCCTAGTCCAACTTCAGTTGTCTACAAAGAAATCCTTCCCACAAATCCACCCTTATCTCAATTGTTTCCATGCTATATATTCTTAAGTAGATGAGAGACCTCTAAATGAGGGGTCCAAGCATTGTGAACTCTAGAGTGTGTCATCGGTTGTATCTGGTACCTGCAAGAATTTCAACTTTCACATCCTGTTATCTATATAAGGAGCTCTCACCTCTTTAACAAATGTTGGTTTTCCTTTCTTCTTCTAAATATACCCAACAGAGTTCCTGATTTATGGTATGTGTTTAATAAATATTGGCTAAATTTAATAAGAAGGACTTGAGACTCCACAAACAGTTGCTGATGGTCTATTATTAATTTTTCTATTTCTTGGGTTATAAAATGAATCTTACCAGCCAAAACTTGTTTTTTATATCTGCTTTCTTTCTGTATTACACACACATGCACGCACACACACACACACACACATCATGCACACTATACCTTCATAATAAAAAACAGTGAAAAAATAAACTGCTTTTCTTAAAATCATAAATAGTTTCTAAGGTTTGGAGGAGATTCTAAAGGTTATCTGGCACAATTGCATATACAGTGTCTATTATTCACGCTAAGCATTCTTGATATATTAATAGAATCACTCTCTCTGTTCCTTCTTCAACTTCGCTATAGCAGAGCAGCAAGTGAACAACTCAAGAAGAGGAAAGAAATAGGAAAGTGAAGACAAGGGTTTTAGTCAGCAAAGTTTCAATAAAGGATCATGTATTTTCTCATTTCTTTTTTTGTTATAACTTTAAATTTTCCTTGGGTGCCTACTGTGATGAAAATCTTGTTAAAACATACTTACAAATGAACCCCTGACCTCAAGCCCCTGACCCCCTAATTAGCAATCAATTGCACTTTTAGGGTAAATATATGTAATTATATTTAACATGCATCCTCACTTTTTTCTGTTTTCTATACAGTATTGGTTTCCCAATTATATTCGCATCTATTTTTTATTTTTTTGTGAGAGTAGGCTAATAGCACCTAATACCTAGCAAATAGCCCTATCAAATTTTTTAAGACACAGAAATTGAAGTAATTCAATGTTGATAAAAGAAAATACAGACAAGTACCACCATATTTCTGTGAAGATGGTAAAACTGTATTAAAAATAAACTATGTAGTGTTTGGGGGAAAGTGTAATAGATTGGCTATTAGACAGTCCATTGCAGAATATGATACACTCTTCACCCTGAATGGAATCAATATGATATATCTTTATTATGCACATATATAACTACTAGTTCCATCAATAAAATGCTTAAACTTTAAAATGTGTATTTGATAAATTAATGTTAAATGTTGCTAAATCATATTTCTCTTGCATACTTTATTCTAGAACATCTGAACTCATTAATCCTTTATCACCTGAAGAGCTTTTGATTCTTCTGAACTGATCTTAAATTACCAGACTTAGGAAAGTATAGATCAAGCTTATTCCATTTGGTGCTTTTAGGCTAAATTTAATGCTTGGCTTGGTGGTAATGTGCATTAAATCAAGGATTTCAGAAACACCTGTTTTGGATGAATTTTCTCTTTACTGTATCGTGTTCTATTTAATCCCAACTTAGTCTGCCTGATTCTCTCAATCAAAAAGCAGAATCAATGTCTAACCTTAAAATCAGAGAGAATTAAAGCGCGCTTAGACATCAATCTTAATGTGATGTCACCCCACTTCCTTCATACAAAGTAACTCCAGGAGTCATCACCTTTTACAGGTAGGAGAAACATGAAGCTTAGAGAAGTTGAGGAAATTTACCATGAACTACTGAGATTTTTACTCCTTGAGTCAAGCCCGAAATTCAGTCATATTTATCATATAAGTATTCAGTCCTATTTATCATATTTATCACTTTAGCCACAATCATACTTTACAAAACAAGAAGAAATATAAATAAAACTAAATATTTTGAGGTTTGTGACCTCAGAGGAAATATTTCATGGTTGAAAAGGATCAGGTTTGGAATCTAGAAAAATACGGGTTCAAATTCCAGCTCCATGACTTACTATTTGTGTAACCTATTTAATCTGAAACAGAAAATGGCTATATTCCACAATTATTGTGAGAATTAGACATTAGAAAAAAATTCATGTAAAGTGCCTAGTATGTTTACATTTGGTTTAATGTTATTATTATCATCATGTTTATTAATTTCAGAATGAAGTGTGCCAGTTTGATCTATGTCTAAAGATTCACACTTGTGTCAAGTTTTCAGGTTGTTAGGATCCCATTTCAAATATGCTGATGCAGAATGCAGGACACAAACCTTTGCATTCTGGTGATGAAATCTCTGAGTAAAGGCTTCTAGATACCTGCATAGTGGTTAGGAGAGTGTGAATCTATGAAAGGTTCATGGAGCCAGGAAGCTTAACCATCAGCTCAAAGTTGTCTAAAAGTCAGGTAAAAGGAAATGCACCAGGATTATAAGACCCAGAAAAGTTTAAATAAACGTAACCTAAACATATAAATCACCAAACAAAATGTAGCCTTTCTCTCAATAGACAAAGAGAAGGAAAAAATCACGATAAAGGGAAAATAATCAGAGATAACCCCATAGAATAATATACAGGTTCCCTTAGGGATATTTTAGGAAGCATGTTTTCACAAAAGACAGAGCATCGAAATTCAGTATTGTCAATGTAAGTGTGGGACTGCTATTCACCTATTATCCTATCTTTTTTTTTAAATGAGGTAAAGCAGATCGGGTTTTTTTGACCACACTTAAGGAAAAGACTGCCACCTTGTGAATATTTGACGCTTTCGAAAACACATGTATTAGTTTCAGATATCTGACTGGCATAAACTTAAAAGTAATAATCAAATTTTTAAAATTATTTTTCTTTACTTTTCAATAGATTATAGTTTGCTCACTGTGCAATACTAGCAGAGGTTTTGTTAAAACGCTATCAATAAAATTACAAGTTTCCATGTATTTCTTCACAATTTTGTTAACTGCATCTTTTATAGGTCACTTAATTCATATTAAAAGTTACCCAAAAAATAGGAAACAAAAATTTATGAACTACCATGATCTATAATTCTTTGGGTTTCCTTTTTGCTTAATTGTCACTTAAATAATTTTTAAAATGACATTGTAGGATGACGATAATGCTAATAAATTCCATTTATTGTGTATCTGATCCAAAAAGCACAAAGACGGCAAAAGTGATTTTTCAATGTACTGGCACTCTAGTGGGAGTCTTTGCTTTTCCCCTCGGATTTAGCTCCTTCAGTGTATTTTATGTGGAGCATGAGAGGTGAGAAATTAGTTTCTAATTTTTTTTTCTTCTAGTAAAATGTTGCTCCCCACCACCTATCCTGATGTGTGTGTGTGTGTGTGTGTGTGTGTGTGTGTGTGTGCATGTGTTCATGTGTGTGTATTTGCAAATTAAAATAGAAGTTAAGAAGTCTCTTAACATCTTAGCTGGTTGCTATAGAACTCATAAATTGCTAAAATATTTCATTCTTGACTCTAAACATTTGAGTTCAATAGAGGAAAAAAATCTTCTACTTTCTCGTCCCATGCATTTCTCAACCTCAAATCAAAAATTCGTATGATATTTTCTTTAGTTGTGAACAAAGGAAAGCCATCATTCCATCAGGAAGAGTAAGAATGTCCATCCATCAGTTTTCCCTCGCCTAGAAAGTCCTGCCACATAGTCACATGGTTTTCCACATCTTTTTTTAATTAGCTTCACACTGCTAATTCCTGAGAATTTTTCCAAGTGTTATTTCAGTTATTTTTGTGCAATCTAAGAATAACTTTGAAAAACAACTCACTTTGGTAGCACCCCTTAGTTTTATAGCCATATTTTTAATCCTGAAGACTAAGTTTTTGTGGCCTCACCTCCCCTGAGATGCTTACCAATCAGTACATTATCTGATATTGGCAGTTTATATTGTTATCCTCATTTACCTTAATTTGTTTATTCTTCTTACTAGAATTTTTCTAACTTTAATTTGTTCTCTCCTATGGTTACTTATATTCAAAGTAATAAAACTCTTATTAGCTCTTGATGTTGCATTTGGGTGTTTTGAAATAAACCTATTTTTCAGTCCATTGAACTGTGATGGTCTTTTTAGGTTCAATTTCTTTGCAAACTTATGAATACCCATCTATTCATTAGGCATAAATTACACTGTAAACCAAATCTTAGTCTTTTCCCTTTTCTTCCACTGACTATATAATTCTATGCACATCCTAGGTTCAAAGTAATAGTTTGGGAAATGGATCGGTAGATGGATAAATATGGTAAATTGTAAAAACCTTATAATTATTCATGAAAGTAAAATCTGGCAAAGTACCATTCTGGCAAGATTAAGTCAAACATCAAAGATCTTAGAGGCTTTAGTTAAGGTAACAGTTCTGATTTTGGATCACTTCCAGAATGAAAACAAGTTTATTAACACCTTTATTAAGAAGTTATGTAGTAATATATTTTTTTCTTCAATGTGGTCTCTACTATATGACAATGCTGCTCAGGATTTTAAGTGGAGTCAGGTGTTCTGAGGAGCCTTCCACACCTTGAAAAGTTAGTCCCACATATAGCATGCAGTCTTCTTTGCAGAGATTGTAAAACTTCCATACAAGCCTGTATTTGCTATATATATATAGACTTGTCCCCAATTTTCTCTACAAAATACAGATATATGTTCATATATATACATATATATAGATATATATGTATATATATGCTGAATGTATATCTCTGGGCAGTGTGTTTCAGAGTGAATTTTATTTTCCCCTTTGTTACTTTTGACATTTAAAAAATTTTTTAAGCAATAGAATATGCAGCTTTTATAACAGGATAAAGTCAATGCTGTCTCAAGGACCATACTACTTGGATGTACCATAAAAACAGAAGGCAATGGATGAGAAGGAAATTATTAAATATACTGGCAGGTTAAGTATAAATATAGATTTGTTTCTTGGAAAATCATTAATCATGCAGTACTCAACTAAAGAGACATAAAATGTAGAAACCTTACACCCAATCAGCAGACTAGTTTTTTCAGTATTCATAATCTAAAAATTTAATATTCTGAAATTTAATTTCTCATTATTAATAGAAAAATAAAAATAATCACAATTGTTTTCTGTATCTTTATTTTTAATATTATTAAGAGTAAACCTTACTTTCTCTTCCTTATGTTCATAAGTCACTCTGCCACTGTCTAAGCACTTTTGTCCTGTGAGTAGACAGGCAGTGCTATTTTCTCTAAAAGTGAAGGTGCCAAGTGATGTGGTCAAGGTCATGTGGCTAGTTCGTGTTTGACCCAAGATCATCTCACTCCTCAGTTTTATCTCAATTCCTTTTGAAAAAACTGACCCAGCCACACATCTAATGTTAGCCAATCATAACAGCGAGACATTCAGACTTCCTACCCTACACATGTATCTCTGACTCTGCTGTTCCTCATTCATGACCCGTTCTAGTTCCCATCCTAGCATTTTGGACCAGCACATTTTGTCAATGTATAATATCCACATAATTCTGCTGCATTTCTAATTCCCAAAAAGGGTCCATAGGACGTTTTTGATTATTTTCGCTGTTTAATAGGTGCCATGACTGGGAAAAGCCCTCAGAGCCAATTTTCCAGGTTTAGTATAGATTTGTTTTTAAAAGTTTGTGTTAATTTTGCATGCAACAGTGTATCACCATAAAGAATCGCTGAGGCCTCATTCTCTGTACATCCACATTCTCCTTATTCTGAGTGTTCTTCATTAAAAGTGGGTTAAGATATGAATATCCATATAATTCATTCCTACCATCCTGCTCCATACAACTTAGAGTATTCTCTTGTAATGTATTTACCACAATTCTAAAAGTCTCAGGCCATTTGAAAATTACAGGCAAGCTTGATAGTATTTGTTTAAATTTAAATATACTAGGATATATTTCACTGTATGTAGGCTTCAATAGAAACTTAAATCACAGGACTTAACATAATTGTATCAACTTTCATTCATTAATGTAAATCTACATTAATTCATGTGCTGCATGCTTTAAACAAACCTAACAAAGAAAAATGGAAAATGGAAAAAATGATTCATCTTGGTGTGGTTTTTAATCTTTAAAAGATTTGTTTTTACTTCAAAGTAAACTGTGGAATTATTAAAGAGTACATGTTCGTTTGTGCATTTTGAAAAAAAAACATCAAATATATCTAGAAGAGAAAAATGTGCAAAGCATATAATAAAACTAATCAAAATAATTCTGTTTAACACTGAATGATAAATCAGCAAGGGACAATAACGCACTTATGCAATCTTCTATATTTAATACAGATGAACAAACACCCTTCATTTATATTGGAACTGAATCCTTTTGGAAAGCAATTAAGCAATGATTAGTAAAAGCAAAACCAAAGAAAAAATGTGCTTATATTCATATACTCATTCTGTCACACATTCAAAATACAGGTGATATTAATATACACTCTAAAATTCTAGGTGGTAATTAGCTAAACTACTGTGTATTTTAATTAAAACATTATATAACCATTATAATGATGCTCAAAAGACTTTAAATTTATCAGGAGAGAAATACATATCAAATAACAACTGAATTCCACATGGATTAAAAGAGATCACATTATAATCATTTTAACATATTGGTAAACACTAAATCTTTTCCTAGGGTTAGCAGTTTGTTTGCAAATGAACAAGACTAAAAAGTTTAAAGTAACCAGATATTTAGCCTATAAAAATAATCCTTTGGACATGCTTTTAAGACTGGTGTTCATTCTCATAGTTTGGTGCCCTATTTTAATGAATTAGTACCTGGGCTACACTGAACAATATTGCGGGAAAAGAGACTGATAGATTTGATAATCAAGATGAAAGTAATATTAACAATCTTTATAATAACACTGCACACAGAAATTAAAGCCTAGAGAAAAGATTTGAAATTGCTACCAACCTGCCTCAATATGTATCTTAGTACTTTCGGATTTCACACTCTCCTTATTTTTCGCCTACTTCACTGTCTATTTTCTCAATATCTTTTACTGGTCCCTCCTCATCTTCTCCATCTCTCAATTCTGAAATGTCAGACAGTTCAAATGTCTAACTCCTCCTTTCTGTCTACACACATTTCTCACTTGCTAAGTGACATTCAGGCTTTAAATACTATTGGTATGCTGATGACTGTCAAATGTGTATATCCACATTTCTAATGCTATCCCAAATTTAACATGCAAAAGCCAAATCCTAATCTTCATTGTGTTCAAAAACGTCTTCTCAGAGTGTTCTCAGTGCTGCAACTCCACCTGTCCTTGCCAAGATGATTAGTCGTCTTTGACATTTTTTACAAATTAATCTTAAATTTCTAGCCAATATTCAATTCATTAGCAAATCCTGTTGGCTCTACCATCGTAATATATCCAACATAGACCACTTCTCAAACTCTCCACTGCAGTCTCTCTCAACTACCTGGAACTCTTGCCTTGATCATTGTAATACTCCTCATTAGCTTGTCCTACTTCCACTCTGTTCCCATTAGTCTATTCTCAACACAAGAGCCATAGTAGTTCTGGTAAAGATGTTCAGATAGTGTTATCCTTTTGCTCAAAATGTTCTCTTTCCTCTTCCTCTTCCTAAGAGTAAGAGCTTGCTTAAATCCTTAAAATGGATTAAAATGCATTTGCTGCCTCACCTGCTACTTATTTTTTTTACCTTGCCTTCTATGACTTTTCCACTTGCAGACTGCACTCCTATCAAATTAGCCCAAACCCAAGGCATGATAGTGTCTCAAGATCTTTGCAACTGTTGTCTCCCTCTTCCAGGAATTCTCTGCCTTTAGATATAGGTTTAGCTTGATCCCTCAAATTTTTCAATCTTCTAGTCAAATGTCACTATATCAGTAAGACATCCTGGCAAACCTATATAGTGTAGCAGTCTCTTCTTGGTTCTGGCACTCTGTTTTCTCTTCCTCCACTATATTGTCTGAATGAAATTTAACATTCTTTTACTCATTGACTTATTCATTCAGTCATTCACTCCTGTTATGTGTCTTTTTCTCTCCTCTCCTTCTAGAAGATAAATTGAATGAAAGCAAGGATTTTGTCTGTCGTGTACATTACTGTAGTCCCAAAACTGTGAAGAGTGACCTAAAATGGGCACTCAAAGGTATTATTGAGTGCCTGGAAGGATAAAAGTGAGCATTTACAGGCTATAATCAGCACAAGGAGAACAGCTAATGTTGTGCAGAAACACAGATAATACTGTGTTTAGAATGAGAACACTAGACTTAAGTTAGATTTCGGGGAAGGAACAGTGTTGAAGGGATGAATAGAAAGGGTTCCAGTGAGACAAAGAGTCAGCAGAAAAATGGTTTTGTGATAGCATTGATAATAATAATGATCATAAGAGATTATGTTTTATCAAATGTTATGTACAGAACACCTTTATAGTCATCTATACTTTTAATGTTTGAAAGATCCCTAAGAGGTAAGGACCATAATTGTCTCTACTTCGCAGATAAGAACATTGAAGTTGGAGGTGGTGGTTAAATAATACTCCCAAAGCTATATGTGATGAGTGATACAACTAATATTTGTGCCTGTATGATACCATCCAGAGCAAATAGTCATGAAACTCAAGACTGGTGAGTTTCAAAAAGGAGACAGTAATAAGCATTGCCAAATGAAACAAAAAACAGAATCACTGACCAGAAATAATGTGTAATTCGTAGCTCATATGAAATTGTTTAAACTTGGTCCATTAGCCATATTTTCAACAAACTTAACACTTTATTTAAATGTCATTTAGATTTCCCTTCAGTATAATATATACATGTATATTTTATATAGTTTTTAAAAGAAGAGAAGTCTGTGAACTAAACAATCTAAGAGTTAGTGATAATAATCCTCAAGTTCCTTTAGCGATTCATCCTAGTCCAACCTGGTGGTGATTTAAAGTTGCTATTTGTTTGATGTCTCCTTAAGAGTTGTAATATATTTCTCCAGTATTTGCATAAGATACAAATAATATTTGTTATTTATGATGTATATATAGCAGTACACAATAGAGAAGCAGATGCCATTTCAGGAGATGCACAGTTTACATCTTCAGCAACAAAAAGTATGCATTTGAAACCCTGACATCTACACTTACAAAATCGGCCTGCCAGGAAATTATTGTTCTACCTTTCAGACGAATCCAGCACTACAATTGGAACTGTGTTTATATGAGGAGAAACAAATGAATCTGGTCAAATTGAACAAGACAGTTTTCTGGTCTTGCTCCTAACAGTCCTAGGACTGTCACATAACACTAGTACCTCCGTGTTACTTAGTGATTTATAGATTACAACATGCTTTCACATTTAATATTCATGACAGCTCTGTGAGAATTAACTTTGCGAAGGCTTTGATGTACGTTTCTTCAGTTCTTGTTCCATAACGAGAAATATCTTGAATAAATGCCTACATTTGGAAATGAGAAAATCGAAATGTGGAGAAGTTAACTGGCTTTGTCACTTTCACACAGTTAGAAATGGTTGGGGTAGGATTTAATGAACATCTTCCTACTCTTGCTACCTGAGCTATTCCCATGATATTGCAGCTGCCTTACCTAGAAGACATACCGTCTACTGATGAGAATTTAGATTCTGGAGTCAGGCTGCATGGATTTCTGTATGGCCATGAGCAAGTTACTGAACTTCTCCAAGACCTGTCATTCTCTTTTGTATAAAGAGGATAATAATAGTACATCTAAATGTTATTTTGAGGATTGACTGAGATGAGGTATAACAAGCTCCCCACACAGGGCATGGCACATGGCAAATGTTTCATACAGGTTAGCAATTGCTTATGTTATCATCATTAGACCCCAAGTATATTTGCATTTACAACATCAATTCGTTGAAGTGGTTTTAGCCAGATCCTTGTTTATTTGTATCAATGCATCTCCTTTTTCTAAGATAAATCTGTCATCCAGTCATAGGATTGTATTTACTATGTGCCCTATATACCTTTTCAAATCAACGCTGTAAGTCTTTGCTGGTATTTTTAATTAAAAGTAGACTGAAAATAGGCTTCCAATAAAGAACAGTCTGTGCAATTTCAAATGAACATTTGCTTTACAAAAAGTAAAAATAGTTATTGATATTAAGTTATTCTTATTTATACTGGATGCATCACTAACCAAAGCAGGGGTGTCTAATCTTTTGGCTTCCTTGGGCCACATTGGAAGAAGAATATCTTCGGCCACATATAAAATACACTAACAGTAACAATAGCTGATGAGATTTTCTTTTTAATTGCAAAAAAGTTTTCATAATGTTTTAAAGAAGTTTGCGAATTGGTGTTAGGCTGTATTCAAAGCTGTCCTGGGCAACATACGGCCTGTGGGCCATGGACTTGTACTAAAGCTTGGGTAAAGTTAGATGTATCTTGTAATAAGAGCCTTCGATGGAAATAAGGGAATCTGTAATTGTGGAGTATGTACTCATCCTCCTTACTATTCTTAGACACTCCTTTTCTGAAAATGGGTTTCTCTTGTCTTGCATAAAAGTTATAATACCTTTCCTTTTCCCTTCCTACATTAAAGGCAAAAAAGCAGCCCATTGACAGTTCAACTGTACAAAAGGACATCATAAAAATTATAATACTTAAGGTGTGTTCTGAGTGGCAGAATTGGATAAATGAGAGGGGGAAAGGCAAACACCAATTTATAAAGCTGTATGGAAAGTTTGATGGTGAAATGCTCAGGCCATAGGAAGCATACTGAAGTGTAGTGCATAGTAGATTTTAATATACAAGATTGACCCAATTATAGAGGATTCGCACATCAAATAAAGTAGTTCAGATAGAGATAATAACAAGGACAGTGTGTGATAGAAATAGAATCTCAACTAATGTTTAAAGAGCCTAAAATAAGGAAACTTTATATAAATAATTATTCTACAACTCTCCAGCATGACAAAATGAAACTTCAGGAACATCTCTCTGGAATAATACATACAACATTCCTGCTAACTCAAATATTCAATGGCATCAAAATACCTCATACAAGAATATGTTTGTACAATTTGTTCCAACTTTTGAAAAACATTGAGGTGATGTCCAAATTTCTATCAGGACAAAAAGTAATGAAATAAATATATAAAGAAATATTCTCATTGTCCCTCCTTTTCTGTAGGAAGCATTTTCTGAGGTAAGACTTCTTGAGATTTGTATAAACACTGCATACTCTCCCACAAAGCTGTAATAATTTTATCCCTCTAGCTTTCAATGAATGGGGGAGCCTGTCTCCATAGCTTTTTAAACTTGCCCATCTGATGGACAAATTTTTGTATTTCATTATTGTTTTTATTTGCTTTTCCTCAACTATTGAGAAAAATCATTTCTTATATGTCTGACCCTTTGATTTTCTTTTTCGATTTTCTTCTGTAAAACATCTGCTTATAACTATTCATTCATCCACTGGTTTTTTGTAAGAATTTTTTCGATTTACATTTTTTTCTGTGTGGGATTAAGTATGTTTTATGTGTTTGCTGTAGTTTAAGAGCTTATTTTTTTACTTTATGTATGTAAGGTATCTTTGGTATTTTTTTCCTTAGGTATGTAAGGTATCTTTGGTATTTTTTTTACTTTATGTATGTAAGTTATCTTTGGCCATTCCACTTTATAATTGTATAATAAAATATGAGGTTTTTCATTCTGTGTTTGCAATCTTGCTTTAAGAGTTCTCAATCTCAGGGCAGACAATCATTCTTCCTTTCTAAAATTTTGTTGCTTTTCGTTTTTTACATTTAAATATTTAACCCATCTCAAATTTATTGTTATGAAGTGAGATGAATAGCCTAACTTTGCTTGGATAGAAGATTGTTTTAGTGCCATTTAGTAAATGAACTGCTTTACCAAATAAATAAATATTTCATTTTTCACATATAAGCTTTAAATATATAATCAGAAGTAATTCTGGTCAAAATTCTGTTCAAGTGATTCATATCTCTCACTATATTCTTGGATTATAGTCTCAATTTTATAATTTTTTAGCCATTCTTGGATATTCTTTCTTATCAATTAATATAATAATTTAATCAAGTTCTAAATAAAACAATATAAACAAAAATATTCTAATGAAATGGTACTAAATGTATATTTTATTGTAAGAAAAATCAACATATTTCTGATATGAGGTCTTCTTTTCCATGAATGAAAGAATTTTCCTGTATTTCCAATTTTATTTTATGCCCTATAAGATTTTATGTTTTCTATAATCTATTCACACTTATTATATCCATTGTCACTTAATAATGTCCAACATTTTTCATTCTGTCTATAATCAGTTCTGTTCATAACTTATATTAGTAATATAAAGTATAGATTTTTGTATTGCATATGCATGTTCTATTAAGCTTTATTAATGCTGCTAAACTTGCAGTCTCTGAGTTTTTGAAAATATATGACCATGTAATCTGCCAAACAGGAGCAGGTTGTCTTGTTTCTTAGTATTTTATTTTCTAATCTTATTTCATTATGTAGAAACTCCAAAATAATAATGAGTAAACATGATAAGAACAAACATTTCTGTCTTATTTCTAATTTTAATGAAAAAAAACTTTCATTCTTTATTATGAGTTTTGCTACTGGTTTTTGGTAAATAACCCTTATAATTTCTAGGACTAGTGATGAAATTCTTGAAACACTTTTTCACAGACAGTATCATCACATTGAAAATATTATTTGCCATAATGAATGATAACTAAAAATATAATAATTATAAAAATAACTTGCATTTTTGAAATAAGCTCTCCTTTATTCCCTTCACACATTGTTGGATTTAACATACTAACAATTATTTTAGTGGTCTTACCAGATAATTTTACATTTTATTTTCATTTTTCTTTGATCTTTGTTTATGTAGAATAGGATTTCTTACTTTGTTAGCAACTAAGACTTTTGTTTATTGCTCATTTAAAATACAAAACTAAAGCAGTAAACTGCAACAAAGAAAAGTAGTTATATATACAATAATTTTTAAATAATATGGAAATCAAAAGTCACTAACTTATATGAATAGGCTGATTACCTCTAACTGAAATACAGAGGACCACATAGCGAGTAAATAAATTAAGGAAGATCTATGTTGCACCTAAGAGACTTAGTAAAATAAAGTGCTTTTTTTAAAAAAAAAAATTTCCAACCTTGAACCCTACCCACTAATTTCTAGGTTTCAATGAAATTGCTTAGAACTGAATTCCAAACTATTAGATGTTCTATCTGCTTCAAGAAAAGATATGTCTCTTCTGTTTCAAATATTGTTAGTTATCACTTACATTACTAAACCCCAGGCAAAATACAAATAAACATTTAAGTCTACATATTGCACAATTTATTGTTGAACTTTTTTCTCTTTTCCCGTCATCTATTTAGAGTGATTCACAAATATTTAGTTACAGTAACTTCTGAAATAGTTGCTTCTATAATACATATGCATGATGTACTTTCTGAATTTTAGCATAACCACAATGTTTTAAAACTTAAGAGAAGAAAAACTTATCTGAATATAGAATTATTGGAATTCTTGAGTCACATTATTATTTTTTTTACTGACAATTGGTTATAGGTACAATTGCAACTGTCTTGCAGAGTTTCAATGGGGGCATATAAAAAGTTTGACGTTAGTTGCATTTCCATTGTTATTCATTCTATTAACCAAATACCTGGCAAATACTATCAGTGCACAGACTCATTATTTTCTTAGAATAAGAAATTTCTCTTGCTGTTTATGCCTCACTTTTGACTTTTCTCCAGGTGTTCTTTATTTTATCTTTAAGTAATTTTTATTTACATTTTAGATTTTCTGGATCTTTCCCCCAGATCTCCAGAATTTTTTCAAGTGAAGTAAATTTTTTTGTGTTTGTGTGTGTGGGCGTTGTGAGCTATTTCTTCTACTTGATATTCTAGAATATCTATGATCATAGAACACTGTTTTTTAGTAAATATATATGCAATTTAAAAAATTTTTCAAATATCATACTTTCCTTTCCAGAAAGTCTTCCTAACTTTCCAACTACTTCTAAGAAACAACTATCTGCTTGGTGCTTTCTAGTTAAAAATTGTATTTGTCTTCCAAGTCTAATTTAATTACACTTAAAGAGCTTCTTAACTTAGGGATGTGCCAGGTAGACTTCAAAGATATCTATGAACTAAGATGGGAAAAATTATATCTTTAGTTTTCCTAACTTCTAAATGGAATACGTAATTTCCTTCAGTTATGAATGTAGACCAAAAATCAGTTTTGCTAGCATTGCCTGTGTCTTTGTCAATAGTAGAAATCGTAGATATTTTCCTATTATATCACTATTACACTATATATCTGGTATATTTATATGTTTATTATTTCAAAAGTAGTCTAATTACCTTCCAGTATAACTTTTTTTTTTAATATACTAATAGAGAGGCATGTATGTTACCGTATTGCATATTTGTTTTTTAATATATTTTAAATATGCTTAAATATATTTTTAAGTATAATACTATGGATTTTCTTTAGAAATAGTATTCTTTATTAATTAGGGTCCACTGGCTGCTTCAGATGTCCAAAGAAGCCCATGACACACAAAAATTTTAAAACTCCCGATTTACAGCCATATGTATGTAATTGTGCCAAATTTCTTTTAAGCTGTTTATGATAATTATTTTCTGGATCAATGTTTCATCAGACGTCAAATCAAACTTAGTGTGTTTAGGCCAGGTGCGGTGGCTCATGCCTATAATCCCAGCACTTTGGGAGGGCTAGGCAGGCAGATCACCTAAGGTCAGGAGTTTGAGACCAGCCTGGCCAACATGGTGAAACCCCTTTTCTACTAAAAATACAAAAAATTAGCTGGGCATGGTGGCATGCACCTGTAATCCCAGTTACTTGGGAAGTTGAGGAGGAGAATCCCTTGAATCCAGGAGGCAGAGGTTGCAGTGAGCCAAGATCATGCCATTGCACTCCAGCCTGGGTGACAGAAAGGCTCCATCTCAGGAAAAAATAAAACACAAAAAACCTATTAGTATATTTAAAGTTGCAACCACTTTGAAGAAGTAAAAAGCACAGGAGTCTTTGCTCTTAGCCACCAGTCATGAACATACTGGTAAATTATTAGCCTGAGGCTCAGACTAAGAAAGAATTTTTTGTCTGTATAAGTGCAAATTTGAATTCTGTTTAGTCTTTTAAGGCAGAAGTTTCAGCCTAAAGTAACACTTTTGATTTTGCTTAGATAAGATTGTAACCTAACTTATTCATCCATCTGTCCATCCATCCATTCATCTATCCATTTCTTCATTCACAAGATAGCCACTTGCTTTTGTGCAAGTAGTTTGTGTTCATGTGTGTATATATAGGGGTGTGTGTGCTCACATGCACATGTATACACACACGTATATAAATTCAGGTTCCAAATTACTGTAATCAAATAAATTTTAAAATATAACTTTATATAAAATTTCAAATGTAACTTTAAGTTGAAATTTCTTGTGTTGATTTGAATTAGAAATCCAACAGTCTGTATGTATGAGAGAGATAAATTTTATACTTATCATCTGGGTTTTTTAAGTGTTGCTTTTGATATATTAGAGTAAAAGAGAAGGAGAAGCTGAAGAAGTTAGCATGATTTTATTGAAGCCCTTGAAAAAAGAAGCACCTTTTTTGTAAAGTTTCTATTATTATACTATCAACCGGAGCTTTAAAAAGGGATTTGAGCCATGGAAATTTCATGTTACAGGGAATATTCATTTGTATGTAACAAATGCCCCTTAATATCTTTAAGAGACTTTTGTAAGATTATATAGCTAATTAAAAATAGAACCAGGTGGCTGCAGTGGCTCTACCTGTAATCCCAGCACACTGGGAGGCTGAGGTAAGAGGATTGCTTGAGCCCAAGAGTTTAAAACCAGCCTGGGCAATATAGTGAGATGCTCTCCCTGCAAAAAATAAAAAATTATCCAGGCATGGTGGTGCTGTGCCTGTAGTCCCAATTACGTGGGAGGATTGTTTGAGTCCAGAAAGGGGGTTGAAGTGATTGGTGTTCATGCCTCTGCAGTTCAGCCTGGGCAACAGAGTGAGACCCTATTTCTTTAAAAGAAAAAAAGAGTCAGGGTAGAATATGTATCCATTTATTCTTAAAATCTAGGGTACACCAAACAGTATTATGTCAGTAAATTGTTTTTACACAATTAATATAGCCTATTTTATAAATACTGAATTTAATAGAATGAATACTCTTAAATCACATAAATGTCACTTCAGGATGAATTTCTCTCCAAAAATTTTCATTTCAGTATTAATAATGGTTCAAACATGTATATTTTAATGACAGAGATAAATTTTTATGAGGATTGGGTCATTACTTTTAATGGCAAACACCACAATTACTTTTGCACTAACCTAATATGTTTGTGTAAAATATCACACTCTGGATTTTAAAATATGTGCTTCAGATTGGTGCTGAGTCACTTCAAGGTGAAACATGTAGATACATTTTAAGAATAGCAATCAGTTATAAGTAATGGATTCCTTGTATATGTCAATAATATTTAATGCTGTATCATATCAAAGTAATTCATTTATTAATGTAACTAATGTTGCAGGAAAACTGAGAAAAAATGTTGAACAGATATACTCATAAAGTTTAGACAGAATAAAAGCTAAAGAAACCTTATGTTTAGTTATACAATATAAAAAACAAGGGCATTTATTCGGTTTGGTTTCAGGGTCCTCTTTTAATTGCCTCTTCTACTTTTGTTGTAGATTGCTGAGTGAAATATTTGATTCAATAACTTGGAATTTATTTTTAAAAAGTGTTTGGGAGAATGCTGTTTGCTTCTAAGTAATGTGAGCATATAATTTAATGCAAATATGTTTTCCTGTGTGTAATGCCTTTATGTCTATAGACTTCACTTCAGCAAAGTAAGTAAAGCACATTGTGATTTTCATCTGCAGGGTTATGCCCTTAAATATGCAAGATGGAAAGTTCTGTAAATTTGAGAAGAAAAGTTAATGGAAAAGTAATAAGTTATTGAGTGCCTACAATGATACACTTATTTTATGTGTTAGAAGAATATGCTCTTCACTTATAACAATGGAACCTCAGAAGGAAGGAGACATTGAATAAAGCAAAGAAGAAGGATTGAGACAGAAAGAGACTGTGTTGAGAACAAAGCATGAAAAAGGGTCAGCAAGCGTATTTTCTGGTTTTCTAAATGTTTCTGAGATCAAACGCCTTACATTTTAGACTTCTTTAAAGTATTGAAGTGGGTAGTAAAGTTGATAATCAACTGATAATTGCCTCAGCTGCAGTAAGTAAACCAGAGTCCCTGAGTCATAGCTTTTCACTGCCCTCTCCATAGCTTCAGTATGGCTCATTCTCCAGGGCAGGGGTGGTTTGAGGTGGTGGTCTTGGGTCTTGGCTTTCCTAGGAAACCAGTAAGAAGAGCCTCTTTATCAACCCTTACTCATAGCCATCTGAAAGACAGAAGAGAGACGGACAGGCCACAGCCCTAATGGGATGCAAGAGTTCTCTGAAAGTCCCTTTTCCAGTGCTAGAACTTGCAAATGTGTGTTAGCAGCTTCTGCAATGGAACATCTTTTGACTTTTGAATTCCACCTTTGTTCACCTTTCCATCCCAGACAAGTGAACATTAGGGAAACTAAAATCTGAACTCAAAGGACTCTCAGGGCATCATCTGGATGAGACCTCTTATTCTCTGACATCATTGCTTTAAATTACTTCTATCTCATGATTCTGTGTTTCTTTCTCTCTCCCCTCTCTCTCTCTCTCTGTCTCTCTCTCGCTCTCTTTCTGTCTCTCATCTCTCCTGTGTGGCAGAGTGTAATCATATCCTTTCCTTATCCATTGCTAAAAGTCTAATTCAAAATGTAACAGTTAACCAGGCTTCTTTACCTGCCTCCAACCATTACAATTTTAATTTATCCTTCAAAATATCCTAGAATAACGTTAATATTCCATTACTCTCCTGGTTAAATTCTTCTATAATGTCACTGATGTTTATAAAATAATGCTATTCAAAAGCATCTCTAATCTTGCCCTAATCTACACTGAAGCATTTAAAAATTATTTAGCTCTCTTGACTTATACCATACTCTAAAGAAAGTGTTTTTATAGATGAATCTCTCATGTCTTCTCATTGATGCTGTCATTTTTCTGTAACTGTTTTACATTACTAGTTGCAACCAGTGTAAATATAAACACCTACTCAAATCTTTTTCTGGTGAAAAAAATCTCTGATTTCCCTTTTGTTTTATTCATACTCCTCTTAGAACATTTACTGAGTTCTTCCATTAAAATCATTTGTATAGTATTATGCAGTGTTTGTGTGTGTGTGTGTGTGTGTGCGTGTGTGTGTGTATGTGTGTGTGTGTAAAGAGAGAGGAATTTTCTATTATGCTTCTAGAGGGCAAAACACATTTTTACCACCCAGCACATTGCCTTGCACATTGTTTATGTATAGTAATTATTTGTAGATTAAATGAAAGGCATTAAAGTGACTTGATTTATTGTTGTAAGATTTAGTGAAGTTATTTTCTTTATTTTCTTTTTAGTTTGACCACCAGCAAACCTGTAATCTTGGGATATAACATCTGAAATAAGCTAAATGTACCAGCAATCCAGGGTAAAAGACTGGAGAATATATGTCTCTATATACACCAAAGACCATCTGTATACAAATGAAAGGCTGTAACATTAGGACATTCTGAAAGGAAAGCCAGGAAAATTTAGCAAAGTAAAAGGGTGTGGGAGGGGGGAAGGGGGGCAGAAGTGGTATTTTGGTCTTTCTAGAGAGAGATTATTTCCTGAGAGCAAAATCTTGAGGAGTCGACTTTAGTGTTCATTGTTTCACTGTGATTGGCTCTTCCTTGTCTTGTGAGATTGACTCAGTTTCCAATTGGATGGCTTGGAAATCTGATTTAATGGCTTTGCCCTACAGAAATGGTAATCGTCTGTGTGAAGAATAAATCAATAGGTCATGTATGGAACACCACCTATCTGCTAGGCACTTTACTAAGTATAAAAAGAATGGCAACTCAACTGTTCTAACACTTTCAAAAGAACAGTTTGAATCTGTAATTTTCTGCTCCAAGTATGTCAAAGGACTGAATTATTTGCTTCTTGCTAAGGAAAGTAAAATGTTGCACAGTGCCATATTCTTGTTAATACTGAACAAAAAAACTATAGCAAATAATTTCTATGTTCTAGGGCTCATAGCAGAGTTTTACAGTTTTAATTGTATTCTAACTCTACCAGTCCAACATAAGATATATAAAGCAGAAAAACTACCCTGAGATTTTAGAAAGTACTTGGCAAATTTTCAGAACTGAAAGTTTCAGATTAAAATGTGATCATCTGATGTGACATTACAAATCTTCGTTTCTTATTTTTTTGTGTTTTTTCATGATACCAACCATGATGTTGGATTTGAAGTAAATAAACATTTGATTTAATTTGCTTGGGAGATACAGGAAATCTGTGTTCCAGTTTTCTGTCAAACACAACAGTCATCTCTGTGAGGATATGAACTGCTTCATCTTCATTTTTCTTAATTCTCTATGTCTAATGCAGTGCCAGACAAGAGACTCAGTAAATATTTGTTGATTCAACACATGAATAAATTATTGAATCAATCAATGTAATTATAAGCCATTTTAAGAAAGGGAATCGCCTAAAGCGGTTTCTATATTGGAAAAATCACATTTGCAGTAGTGGAGGGAAAGAATTGAAGATCTCGAAGATCCGTCTATTTCTTTAGAATGGTTTATATTTTATATTAATAATTGTATAGTAACCGTAGGGTCCCCGTTTCCTTTATTAAAGCTTTTATTCTATTAGCTGGCTAACCATAAAGTCGTTTATCAGACCTTTGTTTCTCTTTCTCTCTCTCTCTCATTCTTTCCTCATTTTCAAAACAGAAATAAAATGTACATTTTCCTACATTTGTGTATATTTTGAATAGCATCTTTGAAAGTAAAAGCAAAGGAAGCAGGATAGAGAAGTGAAAGCCATTAGACCCTGATGCAGAGCTGACGAATGTTCCTGCCACTGTAAAGAGGAACTCCAGAGAAAACGGCTGCCTAGCGAGCCATGTCCTGTGCTGGGTGGAAACAGCTGGGCCCTGTCCATCCACTCTGCTTGCTCCTCCATGTCCTGTGCTTTAAAACTGAGGAAGAACCTGAAGCGGTTAGCAGGTGGAGGCTGCTAGTAGACTACACTCTTCTTATCTGGACAGCAAGTCCATTCTTGAAGGTTGTTATGAAAGCCACATCTCTGTTTTCTACAGGAGGAAAGCATTTCTTTTTTTTTTTTTTTTTTTGAGACAGAGTCTCATTCTGTCCCCCAGGCTGGAGTACAGTGGTGTGATCTCAGCTCATCGCTACCTCCTCCTGGGTTCAAGTAATTCTCTTGCCTCAGCCTCCCCAGTAATTGGGATTACAGGTGCCTGCCACCATGCCTGGCTATTTTTGTATTATTAGTAGAGACGGTGTTTCACCATGTTGGTCAGGCTGGTCTCGAACTCCTGACCTTGTGAACCGCCCACCTTGGCGTCCCAAAGTGCTGGAATTATAGGCATGGGATTCTTATTCTTTTAGTGAAGAAAGCTCACATTTATACCAAAACCCGATAAAGACAGTACAGTGAAGTTTAGAAACTCATCTCACTTAGGAAAATAGATTCCAAACTATTTAAATAAAAATATTGCCAAAATAAAAACATTATGCATTTGACCATGTGGGATTAATTTCAGGAAAGCCAGAATGTTTCAATATTCAGGAATCCATTAATCTAATTTGCCATACTTTTAGGACTAAGGAAGACAATTTTATGATTGTATCCATAGAAACAGAAAAGGTATTGGACAAAATTCAACACTCATTTTTGACAATAAATAATAAAAAATTATTTGTAAATGGCATAAATATAATAAATAAATAAAACCAAGTATAATTGCTGGTGGGCATACGAGTTGATGTAAGTGCTTAAGAAAACAGTGTGACACAAAAATTCCATTCCTAAATACAAGATCAACATACACATACATTACTTCCTCATTATCAAAACAGAAATAAAATGTGCATAGGAGCAATATTCTTAATGGCCCCAGACTGGAAACCACAAAAATGTCATCAACAATGGAATGAAATAAAATAGAAATTGAAATATTATGCAGAACTGAAAAAACAGTTTTTGCTACTAATAATAGGAATGTATTTCAAAGAGCTAAAATTGAACAAAGAAAGCTAGACATAAAGAGTACATATTTTGTGATTCTATTTATATAAAGTTGAAAAAGTGTGTGAAAGTAATTTATACTGATAACCATTTCATTTGTGATTATATCTGAGAAAAGTACTAACTGAGAAGGGTAACAAGAAGGAGGCTTGTGCAGTGCATTAACTCTGCTAGGTTTTAATCTGGATTGTGTTACCTAAGCATGTTCAGATTTTTAAAAGTCATCAAGCTGTGTATTAATATTTATCAGTCTTACTATATGTATAATTGAATAACAAGTATAAAATGAATAGTGATAGTGATGAATCATAATATATTAAATAAAATTCATGGGGTCATAGCAATATCCAACAACAGAAAGGAGAAGAGGGAGAACTTTCATACACAGAAGAATGCAAGACAATAAATTAGAAGTGATGAGAGAATAAGAAAACCTCAGACTTTAAAACACCATGTAATAATTGATATAGGCATATAGTTAGTACTCCATAACAGTCAATTATTTTTTCAAAACACTTTTGTTTTGCTTTTATTGTTTTCACACAATTGGAGAAGACCCAAACCTGTCTCCTGAGACCTAGGTAAACTCTAATGTTTTGCCTGTCTCACTGAGTCAGGATCCCAGCAGAGTCCCACATGGAGTCCAGCTAAGACAATCAGTTCCTGATGTCAAACAATCTGTGACCAGCTGGGTGCCAGGCAATTAATGGTAAAGACAACATATCATGTTGAATTTCAAATACATTTTCGAGTAAGAGTAAGCTCTAAAATAATTATAATTATATAATTTAAAGCTAGTTATTTACTGTATTAGTCCATTTTCACACTTCCGTAAAGATACTACCTGAGACTGGGTAATTCATAAAGGAAAGAGGCTTCATTAACTCACAGTTCCATGTGGCTGGGGGAGGCTTCAAGAAACTGATTACCATGGCAGAAGGCAAAGAGGAAGCAAGGCACATCTTACACGGCAGCAGGAGAGAGAGAGCAAGAAGGGGGAAGCGCCAGACACTTATCAAACAGCCATATCTTGTGAGAACTCTCTATTACAAGAACAGCATGGGGGAAACCATCCCCCATAATCCAATCACAGCTCACCAAATATCTCCCTCCATACATGAGGAGTGCAATTCAAGATGACATTTGGGTGAGGACACAAAGCCAAACCATATCATTTACTGACCAATGAATTGTTATTAGTGGACCTATAGATTAGTTCCATTCAAAAATCATTTTCAATAATAAAGTTTAATAATTTATAACAATTGGTTGTAAATGTTTATATATTTTATAAAAATTATAATATGCAATGGTTTATTGGGTATTAAAACTCAAGCAGCATATTTATTATTGGTATATTCTTACATATTTTAATAAACTTATCATATCTCCCTTTAATACTTTTTACATTGTTATTTTTTGAAAAAACAATGTATGTTATTCAGTAGGGTCATATTATACTTACTTTTAAAATAAAATTTCCTGCAATATTCTACAAAGATATATTTTATAGTTAATAAATTTTAAATTCTTGATGGCTTAAAAAGCATAGAAATCCAAGATGAAATTGTACTGAATCCAGAAAATGCCTTCCAATTACATCAGTCACTTAAATATATATCTAATATAGAAAATTAGTAATATTGTTTTGTCTTCCCTCATTGTCTGCCACAGAAAACTCTAAAAGTACAGTAGTCCCCTCATATCCAAGGTTTCACTTTCAGCAGTTTTAGTTATCAATGCTCAACTGTGGTCTGAAAATATTAAATTGAAAATTTCAGAAATGATACATAAGTTGTAAATTTTGCACCACGCTGAACAGCACAATGAAATCTCAAGTTGACCCACTTGGTCTCACTTGGAACGTGAATTCTCACTTTGTCAGACAAATGCACACTGCATCCACTCCCCCAAACCTTAATCACTTAGAAGCCATGTTGGTTATCAGATTTACTGTCATGGGATTGCAGTGCTTGTGACCAAGGAACCTTTATTTACCTTCATAACGGCCCCAAAGCACACAAATGTAAAACATTATCTTAACAGGCAGTGTGGTCACCTTGGTATTCATAAGTGCATTTCAAAAAGTGTTTATGGGAGAGAGATCCAAGATGGCCGATTAGCAGCAGCTCAGGATTGTAGCTCCCACTGAAAGCGCAGAGAGTGAGTGGACGCCACATTTTCAGACGAATTTTCATAGCCCACGGACCAAGAGATTCTTGGCGGAGGAGCCCCACGGGTTGCCAGCGCGACCCTTTTGGAGGGCGCGGCCGTTTTGCAGGCGCCCCCACGCGGCGGTTCTCAGTCCGGAGTATACGGGACTGAGTGCCCTTTGGTTGGCGTTGGAGCTCCGGGAAAGCAGAGTCTCCCATTCAGCTGATTAAAAAGCGGACTGAAGTGGGGAACCAGACCGGGAGATTCCCGGGCAGAAAGCGCCACGAATCTTAACGCCGCGGTTTCAGCCGGCGTAGTGGGTCGCCGCAGGGGAAGGCTGGTACCCCCCTCCACAAAAAATAAAAATAAAAACAGCAGTTGGAACTGCTGAAGATTGAGAGTTTCACAGCAAGTACAGCTGAACCCGGGGAAGGTCCAGCTCTGTGGGGGGAGGGGGCATCCACCGAAGGAAAATTAAGAAATAGAAAACTTTATTACCAACAAGCTGGAAGTCCACTGAGAGACCTAATCTGAAAATCAGCAGTTACACAGACGACAGGTGGATAAATCCACAAAGATGGGAAGAAACCAGCGCAAAAAGGCTGAAAACACCCGAAATCAGAATGCCTCTCCTCTTACAGAGGATTGCAGTGCCTCATCACCAATTGAACAAGGCCTGATAGAAAATGAATGTGAGGAATCAACAGACTCAGGCTTCAGAAGGTGGATAATGAGAAACTTCTGTGAGCTAAAAGAACATGTTCTAGCCCAATGCAAGGAAACTAAGAACCTTGAAAAAGGTTTCACGAAATGTTCATGAGAATGGACAATTTAAAGAGGAATATAAGTGAATTAATGGAGCTGAAAAACACAATACGAGAACTTCAAGAAGTATGCACAAGTTTTAACAGTCGAATTGATCAAGCAGAAGAAAGGATTTCAGAGGTCGAAGACCAACTTAACGAAATAAAACGAGAAGACAAGATTAGAGAAAAAAGGGTAAAAGGAATGAGCAAAGTCTCCAAGAAATATGGGACTATGTGAAAAGACCTAATCTACGTTTGATAGGTGTACCTGAATGTGACGAAGAGAATGAATCCAAGCTGGAAAATATTTTTCAGGATATTATCCAGGAAAACTTTCCTAACCTAGCAAGGCAAGACAATACCCAACTCCAGGTAATACAGAGAACACCACAAAGATATTCCTCAAAAAGAGCAACCCCAAGGCACATAATCATTAGATTCATCAGGGTTGAAACGAAGGAGAAAATACTACGGGCGGCCAGAGAGAAAGGTCAGGTTACCCACAAGGGGAAGCCTATCAGACTCACAGCTGATCTCT
The DNA here is from genome assembly GCA_036589455.1 of Ateles fusciceps. NCBI lineage: Eukaryota > Metazoa > Chordata > Mammalia > Primates > Atelidae > Ateles > Ateles fusciceps. Next base: position 824,091 of record JAZHEH010000804.1, on the reverse strand, counting down.
CAGCAGAAACCCTACAAGCCAGAAGAGAGTGGGGACCAATATTCAACATCCTTAAAGAAAAGAACTTTCAACCCAGAATTTCATATCCAGCCAAACTAAGTTTCATAAGTGAAGGAAAAATAAAATTTTTTGCAAACAAGCAAGTACTCAGAGATTTCATTACCACCAGGCCTGCTTTACAAGAGCTTCTGAAGGAGGCACTATGTATAGAGGGGGAACAACCAGTATCAGCCACTTCAAAGGACCCATCAGTAAGCTGCATCCAGATCCATCTTACATGCAAGGATATACAGAGACTCAAAACAAAGGGATGGAGGAAGATTTGCCAACCAAATGGAGAGCAAAAAAAAAAAAGCAGTAGTTGCAATTCTCATCTCTGATAAAATAGACTTTAAAGTAATAGAAACCGAAAGAGATAAGAAAGACATTGTATAATGGTAGAGGGATCAATGTAAGGGGAAGAGCTAACGACCCTAAGTCTATGCGCACCCAATATAGGAGCACCCAGATACATAGGGCAACTTCTTGGTGACTTACAAAGAGACTTGGACTCCCACACAATAATAGTGGGAGACTTTAACATTACATTGTCAATATTGGACAAATTAATGAGACAGAAGGTTAAGAAGCATACCCGGGACTTGAACTTAAACCTCAAACAAGTAAACTTAATAAACATTTACAGAACTCTCTACTCCAAATCCACAAAATATACATTTTTTTTCCAGTAACACATCACATTTATTCTAAAAGTGACCACATGGTTGGGAGTAAATCACTCCCTAGCAATTGCATAGCATTTCATAGGTTTAAATGAAATATTGGTTGGCTGTTTGTTTGTTATTTTCCTCCCTTATTCCTTCCTGTCTCCATTGTATAACACAATTATCAGTATAAAAAAAGCTTTTAATATCCATTTGTAGACTGCATTCTAGCCTGGGCAATAGAGCAAGATTCCCATTCTCTCTCCCTTTTTTTTCCTTCTTCTTCTTTTTCTCTTTATTTCATTCTTTTTTTCTTCCTTCTTTCTCTTTTTCTCTTTTCTAAAAAAAAAAAAAAGACAAAAAGTGTTTATTACCATCTTCAGTGTTAAATAATTGCATACCTCTGTAAAGGACCTTTTAAATAGATAATTTCATTCCTATTATCTTCAGCGTTTCTCGTAAAACAAATGGATATCCTATATGGCCAGAAGGCTTTAAAATGTGTGTAATTATTCATATATAAAAATGTACCTATATTTAAAAGTAGCGTTAACGAAGTGTCATCATGGGTGTTGTGTTTCTCCACATGGTTGTTTTCCTCTGATCCTCTTGTGAGTTCCTTCATTTTTCCAGCAGCATATTTCAATGTGACATGCATCATCATTTTTTTCTGCCATGCCTGTTTAACTGTCCTTAGGCAGCATTTGTTTTTCATAAATGCCTCTGTGGCTCTGTGCCAGCAAAAATAAATATTAAACCAAAAGTGCTAAAGCAATATAGTGTAGTGTAGTTCACTCAGGCTTGGGTGTCAGACAGGTGAACCTGTGTTTATTATATAAGGTCTTTAAAGTATGTGGAAGTTGCAGGTCAAATTGCAGGTCTTCCACTTACTCACTGAGGAGCCACATCTGTAAAACGTGAATAATAAAGAGTGAGGGTTAATGTACTTAGCAGATGCTTACTAACTAGCAGCCATTATTATTTCATCATTGCCATCCCTAGAGTATAACCAAAAGGAAATCGTGCATAAACACATTGGTGGCCTGATTCAGGAATTCACATTGCTGACTTGACTCGAAGCTTGTTTACTTCTGATAAAACACTAATGCTAGCAATGGAGCACTTCTTGTCATCTGGAAAATATACCAGAAACGCATGAATGAAAAGAGGAAGTATGAGGCCAGCCCACTTCTTTTTGCTGCCACCTTTAGTCACTAGGCTGAATGATAGGAAAGCAGAAGCTAAAACACAGTAAAATCAAACAAAAGACAAAACCTAGGTGAGGAATTAAAAGACTTCTATTGAAAAGAAAGAGCTTGGGTTTAAAACAAATCGTTAGCTATTTTTGAGTGTATTTCTTGATTATTTAGGAAGTCAACATGTCTGAGAAAGCAAAGCAAAGATTGTCAGCTAGAAAACAAGTTAGGCTTATTTAAAAGAAAGAAAGAGTTTCATCAAGTAAAGAGTTTCCATAACCACCTACTTTAAGATGCTGTAAAATGTCATAATTCAGATTAAAGAAAGAATAATGTATCATATCGGAAAGTTTTTTTTTTTTTTTTCCAATTTTGTCTTGTTTTTTTTTGTAGGGGAAAAGGTCATATCTTCCTGCAAGAAAAAAAAAAAACCTGGCCAAAGACATATGAACCCTGTTCCATATTGCTATAGCATGGTGCAAGAAATACACAGGCTTGAACAAATGAATAAATATTCATCACCTCTACCTTTTTCTTTTTTAGGTGCCTCCTATACTCCTTGATAAGCAGTTCTCTGAATTCACTCCAGACATTACACCAATCATTTTGGCAGCCCATACAAATAATTATGAGATAATAAAACTCTTGGTTCAGAAAGGGGTCTCAGTGCCTCGACCCCATGAGGTCCGCTGTAACTGTGTGGAATGTGTGTCCAGTTCAGATGTGGACAGCCTCCGTCACTCACGCTCCAGACTCAACATCTACAAGGCCTTGGCCAGTCCCTCTCTCATTGCACTGTCAAGTGAAGACCCTTTTCTCACAGCCTTTCAGTTAAGTTGGGAGCTTCAGGAACTGAGCAAGGTGGAAAATGAATTCAAGTCAGAGTATGAAGAGCTGTCACGGCAGTGCAAACAATTTGCTAAGGACCTACTGGATCAGACAAGAAGTTCCAGAGAACTGGAAATCATTCTTAATTACCGAGACGACAATAGTCTGATAGAAGAACAAAGTGGAAATGATCTTGCAAGACTAAAATTGGCCATTAAATACCGTCAAAAAGAGGTGAGTGTTGCCAGACTTGATCCATCAAAATGCCACAGAATTTAATCACACTGAAGCAAACGGCTACTTGCAAAATTAGTTTTGGGTTTTAGAGCATTTTCTATTCAGCTGTAAGTAGATGACATTTATTGTCTGCCAGATTAATAATTATAAGTCATATTGAAGAGTGGTAATAAATGGTTTAATAATTGATATTTTTGGCATCTGTATTAAAATGTATGCATTGACTATGGTATAATGAAAAAACTAATGGATTTTAAATATCTCCAGACTGAGATTTCTGGTTCTGCTATTTATAAGTCCTGTAACTTTAGAGGGTCACAGATAGATTTCCTTAAGCTTCAGTATTCTCATCTGCTTAATGGATTTAATATTTATAATATTTGCTATATGTATATATAATCAGCCCTCTATGAGTTTATATGTATATAAACTCATAAACTCTGTATCTGCAGGTTCTGCATCCTTGGATTCAATCAACTGTGGATGGAAAACGCAGTATTCATAGGATGTGGAACCTGCAGATATGGAAGGCTGATTTTTCCTATCCATGAGTCCCATAGGGCTAACTGCTGCAGGGCTAGGGCAGCCGTGAATTTTGGTAGCCACATGAGATCCTGGAACCAATCCCCCACATACCTGGGAACAACTGTATTTATATAGATAACATTTTTCTCATAGGGTTTTAGGAAGTGTAAAATATGTGGATGTGTGTGAAGATGCTCAGTAAAGTATATGGTATTGTTTCATTTATATCAATAACATACATTATTATAAATTATTAATAAAAGAAAAGCCTTTAGTACAATAGCAGATGTAAACACTAAAACTTTTCTCATGTCTTGCTCAGTGTTTTGATTTGTCAGGGATAAGAAATCCAAGAAGTTCATCACAAGGGATTAATAAATTTCTTGTAAAATTCCCATAAATTAAAAATGCTCTATTAAATAACAGAATCTCATATCTCTTACCCTTAATCACCCAGCATAATTGGTTTGTGTTTGAGTGGGTTCTCAAAAGACTGTTTACTTCTCTCTTGAAGAAAATGTTGGTTCTCTATTTACTCTTAAATGATAGTAATTATCTATTCCAGAACAATACTTACAAATACTATGTAAGAAGACAAAAAAGAAAGAGAAAAAGCAAAAGACTTCTGAATTGTAAAATCTACTCAGTTTCTTTTGAATTTGGCCTTGATGATCCTATATAAGTCCTGGTTGCTTTGTCTGTTTCTACTCACTAAATACTCAAGGTTTAAGATAACTGAATTTGCTTTTCTTGATTTTTTTCCTGTAGTTCTGTGATTAGATAAGCTAATCTAGTTTTGATGGGAGCCTGAAACAAGGTGAAGTGAATAGCTTCTTTTTTATCCATTCCCTCTAACTCTAAAATCATATTGGCTATTTTGAGTTGATGTCAGCATTATTAACTAATTTTCTTAGGTTTTTATGTTTTAGACTCAAAGATCTAATACTTTTAAGGAACTAGAATAATTTTACTACACAACAATAAAATACATTGATAAAAAACTTCACATGATCAAATATGTTCAAAGCGGTAAATGTGAACATAAGAAGTCATTTCAGGCTTTAGACTTGATAAGACATTGAGATATTGATGTGGCCTAAATCTTCTTAAAGGTCCAAATTAGCACAGTAATATGCTTTGCTTTCTTTAGTTTTTCTTTGGAGAGGGGGATTTAAATAATCAACATGATGACTGCAAAGATCTTCTCTTATGCTATAGCTGTTTAGTTGTAATATTATCCTACAAATGTTGAATGGAATAAAGTTCCCAAGATGTTCAATTCACAAAATGAAACAGAGAACGCAGAAGCAGCTGCTCTGCTCATCTGTTGCTCTTTAGGTCTCTCTGCAGCCAGTGAATGAACTCAGCTTTATTTTTTGCCTGCCCTCATTTTGGTCATGCCATCAGAGCTGATTTAATGTCATCTTTGGCCACAGTAACTTTTGTGAAAGCCTAGGAACAAAATACTCATAAACTCCTTTACCATATCCTCATTACAGAATGTTATCAATGATACTGCAATAACTGAAGCTGCCAAATTCCTGTCAAAGAGTTGTTCAAGATAGAAATTGTAATTTGAATTTCTTGCATATTTATATTTGTATTTTACCTACAAATCATTTAATACACTTTGGTCATGCATTCATTTCTTCATTTAATAACTCTTTCAATATATATTTCACAGAGCACATTCCAGGCAATGCCCGGGGCACTTGGGGTTCCACGGTGTCAGATCTCTGCTCTCACAGAGCTTATAGTCTATTAGGAGAGACAATAAAACATTGAATAGGTGTTCTCCATTTTGTTCCTGAACTGCTAAAACTGTTCTTCCTTACTAAACATTTTTTTCTTTGTGTATGTTCCTCTGTATATGTTATAAATACGAAAAGTGGGTTCAATGTCAAAACCTAGGAAAAAGCCACAACTCTAGCCTGGTCTTTGGTATGTAAGAAGCAAAGCAATGGAATGCATTTGATAACTTCTAACACTTCTCTCAGGATGTGTGTACTCTTGCTAATATGAGGTTATGGAAGGGTGATACAGCCTAATAATACAAAATAAAAGATAGCCAAAAAACATACAGCATGTAACAAGAAAATAAGAATTAGTGCTATTTTTTAAAAGATACTTTTTGTAGATACGGGGTCTTGTTACGTTGCCCCAGGCTGATCTCAAACTCCTGGGTTCAAGTAATCCTCCCAAAAAGATACAGTTTTAAAAGACATTGTATTGGCATTTTTTTTTCCTTTCAAAATGTTTTGAGATTTCAATGGGGAAAAAAAATAAAATTAATTCTTACACAGTTGTTCTGGAATATATTGCATTTACTGCCAAAGAACATATTTTCTCGGATTGACAATTTTTCCAAAGTAAAGTAACATTGGATAGCTGATAGCACTATTTTTAAAATACAAGAATAATATTTTACTTTCATATATATCCTTTAAAATCATAGGTTGTGTTTTACAACATGTATTCTTAAGTTATTCAGAAATTATTGAATTCAAATATTAAAGGTTTTCTAGTAAGATCATGTGCCTTAAATAAAACTCTCCTTTAGCATGTCTTGCTTCATATCTTTCTTACCAAAAGTTTTCCGTGGTTTGGTCTAAACAAGTTTGAGGTTTGTCTTTAGTCCAACTCTCAGGATTTGGAATGCTTTCTCATTAACCTTAATTCACATGGCTAAGTCCTGCACCCTCTTTAAAGGTCATCTCACGTCTGGTCTCACCTCGGGAGCATTCTATGAAGCAAACCCCTCCATAGACTGTTTGATAAATGCCCTTATTATACATATCCCGTATTGCATTGTGTTATTACATTTCCATCTCCTCCTTTAGGTGGTGTCAGGAACATATCCATCTTATTCACTAGTCATACCATAGTCCCTGACATACAGAAGGTGCTCAGTAATGAATACATTTGAATGAAGTCACAGGCGATCTTAGATCTGGATGGTCCCCTGCATGTTTCTTTGCCTGAATAAATTGCAGTGTTTAGGTTAATCTCCAAATAATAGCTTACTTATGAATCAAAATGTTAAAACAATTCATGTTGCCAGGATTTGACTGCAGACTCATTCTAGTACTTCCCTAATCTCATTCAAAGAGAAAGGCCTGTGTTAATTGCATGCCATAGATATTTTTACCTTTTCATTTCATATATCCTTTCTAAGCAGCAGCATTATAGAAAGAATAATTTTCTTATTTCTATTAATTCTAGGCTAACGATGCTGTAATTGTATTGATCATATATTAGTAGAAGAAACATCTTGTATCAATTCAAATGAATGTATGTTAACAACTGGGTTGTTTACATGGTTTATTATATTAAACCTCCAAATACACTTCTGAATTATGAACTATTTATGGTTTTCTTTTTCATGAAAAAATCTGAGTCACAGAAGGTTATATAATGTGCAGTGTGACTCTATTAAATATTGCCGCCAGGTTGCAAATTCAGATCTTAACTACAAAAACTTTGCTCTAACCATCAAACCATATTGCCTCCACCTGGACATCACCCTGCTGCACATTGGGTAAACCTGAGAAAACTAAAGCTACTAGCCTAGTTTGTTGAGCACATGAATTTATTTTATGACTCAGCTCCCCTGTAATGAAAGCCTAACATTTCAACTTGAAGTTTCCTTTGTTTTCACATTGTGATGAAGCATCTGATTTCTCCAATGAGTGTAAAGCCTACTTTTCCTTTCTTTCTTACTCCACTTTTACATTTCTGTGTCAAATAATAATCTTTCAAGTATCATTCTGCAACGGGACAGGTTCAAGGTTTAAGGTTGCTTCCTTGACCAACCACTCCCATCCCAATGTCAGTCAATCATCTAAATGAATAATATCAAAGGAAGCTGGAAAAAAAAAACATGTAGTCATACCCTTAAAACTGATTCTTCCTCTGAGGGTAACATAAAGGTGAGGTATGACTGACGACATGTCTTAGACAAAGAACTCATCCCTTAGTTTCCGGTATTATTTTTGCAGATTCAGAGTCTGTGACAGTTAAAATTACTTCCATGCAGTCATTCCTCTTGCTAGTATTTGTGAGATCATTAAATGTGAATAGGGAGCTTAATGTATTTGTTAACTATATTTTTACAGCAAAGACCTTCCCTAGTTTTAGTTACATGATTGACAATATTGTGAGGTAACTAATTAAAAGGCAGAGTGGCCTAGATGTTGAATAACAACAAAGAGCAAGGAAATACATTATTCTGTGTAAAAACATTACAATTCAAACTCTCTATAGCTTTTCAAATTAAAGTGAAAAGTAAACTCTACATAGTAAATAGCATAAGATATATATGTATACACACACACATATATATATATATTTAATTTAAACATAGAAGAAACATAAGGGAAAAGGACATGATAAATTTTATTGAATCTCATTCAGATAACCCAGCGTATTAAATAAGAACACCAAACTAAGGAAAAGACATTATCAACTTTACTTATATAAACGATTCAGCTACGAAGGGAATACCATATGCACTATGGTGCTTAACTATGTACTACGGTAATTAATTAAGCATAAGATATATATATTATAATTATATAATATATACAATAGATATAAATTATATATTAAGCATAAGATATATATTATTATAACATATATATGTTATATATCTATTACATGCTGCTCATAATATATATATAATATACAACATATATTATATATAATTTGCCTTTCCCTTTCATGAATGTATTTCAGTAGCTTTGCAACATTAGCTTAAACTTTGGGCCCAGTCTGGGTTTTGTCCTACACGTTAATGGGATTGTTAAAGAAGGAGAAAAATCAACTTTGACCATCCCTCTGCTCTAACCTTCTGTTTGTCCAGTCTTGGGGGAATGGAGGAAATATGAAGAGATTCATGTGAATCAGACACTACCCATGGCATGGTAAACTAAATTAATTCTTAATGTTCCAGAATTACAGCTCTTTAAAGCTCTCTTACAACTCTCAAGATTGTTGGTTCTGTTTCTTGATTTATTTAAAACCCTTTGATATGGGAGCCAAAAACAAGACTGCTGTCAGAAAGGAGACATAGGAGGCGGGGAGAATGTAGGGACAGAGGAAACACAAAAGGTGTAGCCTTAATATAACCAAGAGACTACTTGGGTGAGAGGTGGGGTATATTGCAAGACTGCTAGAGCAGTAAATAACAGATAGAGCAGACATGCAGACTGTGTTTTCTTAAAACTGCCTGGAACCATACTTGTCTGTATATCATGGACTTTATTTTATAAACTCTTTATTGATAAGTTTATCATGCCAACAGATTAATTCAGATTTTATTTGAAAAAGGCAATAAGTCATATAAATCTAATCTTACTAAAATATGAACTTCATATTAAACAACAATCAACAAACAAAGTAAAACACCACTCATGTTCTTTATCTACCTGATATCTACGTACCTGAGATCTATAGTAAGATGTCATTTTGTGTTTCTGTTAGTAGTTGAGGGAAAATAACATCTCTCTCTACATATTTTTCATTTTGAAATTACTAACCCTCAAGTTTGTACCCTACCCATCTTTAAAAGAAAATCACACAGATATATTAATGATAATGTTGCATCCTTGCTGTCACATAAGGACCTTGGGTTGGTGTCGGGAAACAATAACTCTCTCCTCTTAGATCCTGTGGATTTTGGTGCCTGGTCAGCAGCCATGCTAGACCTTTGCATTTGCTACAAATTTGACAGCATAGCTGACCATTGTTAACCACTGACTGTCTTAGAATCTTTTGTTTTTCTCCTTTTTCACTCTTGTTTAATCTGGGATATCTAAAACATATATTTCATATTTTATTGTGCCTATAAATGACATACCAGAGTATACATAATTTTGGGAAAATATTCATGCTATTAAAATTTTTTAAAATAAGTTTAAAAAATCTCATACAATGGAGACTTTTTCTCATGGACACCAAATAACTTTTAGAGAAGGAGAGCAAAGAGAGTAATTCTAGGGAGAAACACGAGAGAAAACACCATAGTACATATGGCGTTCCCTTTCATAGCTGAGTCATTTGTGTAAGTAAAGTTGGTAATGCCTTTTCCTTAGTCTGGTTTTCTCATTTAACACACTGTGTTATCTGAATGAGATTCAATAAAATTTACCATGCCCTTTTCCCTTATGTTTCTTCTATGTTTAAACTGCTTTGAAAAGATTCATGTCCTCCGATGTCTCCTCAAATACCACTTTATCTGAGAAACCTTCCCTTAAATTATATACAGGTTAAAATCAGTTATTGTTTTCCCTTTTGTATGGTGGAAACATTCCTTTATTGCAAATGTTGATTTTTCTTTTCATATTTGTTTTCACATTTTGCTTCTTCAACTAAATACCTTGCCTTTAATATTAACCTCCTCTAAAACATTACTCACAACACTACTAAAGTTTTTTTGTTTTGTTTTATTTTCTGGAAAGGCAAATCCAGAAAAAATTTTCCAGTTATACAACTGAAAATCCCATGCTCAGGGGAAACCCTCAGTTTGGTCATCACAAATTTGAGCACAAGAGCTCTGTGTTAAGCATTGTAATATGTCACATAAAGTCCAACTGCCATAGCACTCCTATGTGGATTCTGCCCAAATCTTCAGTTTTACCTTTCTTAATACACACCGTCACTGCTTAGAGTCTATATTTAAGCCAAGTGGGAACATTCTTAATATTGTTGCAATATTTCCTCTTACAGGACTTTATATTAAGAATCCCTTGACGTCTGCCCTATTTCTTTGTTCATCTACTGCAATGGGTTTCATCTGGATTATATTAGAATCACCTGGGAAGTTTTTAAACACTACATTGCTGTGTATATCCCATTTTCAAACCAGTTAAATCAGAACATCTGGGATGTTCACCACAGTTTTGAAACTTTTTAAGTTTCAGACTCTCCAGGTAATTCCAAAGTGTAGCAAAGGTTAAGCACTACTTAAAATTATCTATTATAATTTCGCCTGTGACTCCAAGCTTCTGTAGATTTCCTTGACTTTCTCAGGTACAGAAGACAATGATCCCCCAAATGTGTCTGATTATCAAAGTCACTCAGGCAGCTTTTATTTCTGCATAGCACCCTGCATGCAGAAATCTGGCTTCAGTAAGTCCTTGCATTCATGGCATCCCATGGAACTTACTTCAAATGTTTCCCATCTTTCTCCTCGCCCTCATTGTCCACCCTACCATTTCCTTATTCTATTATGGCTTCCCAGAACCAGAAGTCATCCTCTCTACCTACTGTACATCCTGCTCATTTCTCAGGACTCTCAGAGCTTTCATTTCTTTATTTCCCCTTTCTGAAAAACAAAAGAGTCTGGTAGGAAATCAATATCCTATTGAAAAGGGAGGAGTAGACCTGGGGAATGGAAAGACAACCAGGCAAGGAATGACTGATGGCTGTTTATCGGTACATAGAAGGAAGGGCTCATATATTAACATTTTCCCTTTCCTGAGATAAGTAGCCTAGGGCGTAGAGAAATGAAACCTTTCCATCCCTAGTGCATATACCATAGACATATCTTCTTTCATGTAAGTTTCTGATCATCTAAGGTATAAGAACTGTGGGAAAAGTGTTTTGTTGGTGTATGATAACTCATCTCTCTGTGGTTGAAATAAAATATTATATTCAAAGCATAAGAGCAGGTTGGTTGTGTGGCTCTTTCTTGAATTCCCAACACTTTGGGAGGCTGAGGCAAGGCAGATCACTTGAGCCTTGGAATTGGAGACCAGCTTGGGCAACATACAAAATTCCATCTCTACAAAGAAGAAAAAATTAGTTGGGCATGGTGGCATGTGCCTGTAGTCCCAGCTACTCAGGAGGCTGAGGTGGGAGGATCGCCTGAAGTCAAGCAGGTTGAGGCTGCAGTGAGCCAATATTGTATTAGTGCACTCCAGCCTGAGTGACAGAATGAGATCCTGTCAAAAAATATAGATGACAGATAGACAGATAGATAGATAGACAGACAGATAGATAGACAGTAAGGTCTACGAACTGGATATAATGCTCTTTCCTGCTCCTAACCAAGGATATAATGTTGGACATATTATAGTTGGCACTTCTATTTTCTCTTCCCTAAAATAGATTGCCTTGCAAAGATGAAACATAATAATGCAAGTACAGAGATTAGCATATTTCCTGGCATATTTGCTTATGAAAGAGTGGCTATTATTATCAGTTATTATTATTATTACTATTTTTTGTCTGTTCCTAGGCTCCCAATATAAAACGCTAAGCATATGCAGCAAAATACATAATTCCACTATATACTATGCAGCAGAAAGTATAGGAAAGGGTTGACTTCATAATTTAACATTTTAATATTTGTCATAAACATTTATCTGTTTCTTCTGGGTTACATTACTGATTTGAATATCAAAAAGAAGTTTAGGCTGGGTGTGGTGGCTTACATCTGTAATCCTAGCACTCTGGGAGGCCAAGGCAGGCAGATTGCTTCAGCTCAGGAGTTTGAGACCAGCCTGGGCAATACAGTGCAAGCTTGTCTCTACAAAAAAGATACAAAAATTAGCCAGGCATGGTGGTGTGTGTCTATAGTCCCAGCTACTTGGGAACCTGAGATGGGAGGATCACTGGAGCCCAGGAGGTTACGGTGGCTGCAGTGAGCCATGACTGAGCCACTACGCTCCAGCCTGGGTGACAGTGAGACCCTGTATCAAAAAATAAAAAATAAATTTAAAAAAAGTTTGTTCTTCTTAAGTATATTGGTATAATCAGTACTCCAAACTATTTATATTTAGGTATACATTGTCACCAAAAAAGTATACTATATAAATTTATCCCAGCCCCTAATAATTTGTCCCATTATAGGCTTTCAAAGCAACTTACATTGTATAGTGTATACTTGATATTAACTTGCCCATCTGAATTGCATTTTAAAATATATTCTAGGCATTGGTTATACATACCCTTTGAACCTTACTGCTACACCTCAGAATCTCAGCTGTACTCACAGAAAGCATTTGCATACATGAGACTATACTGAGTGATGTGAATCACTATGAGACCTGTAGAAAAGAGATATAAGGCAGAATTCCTGTAGCTTAGTTTTCTCTCCTGCTGCTCTGCAGGGCATGCTCAATGACCAATTGCTGAGCCTCTGCCTCTCTCTTCTCCATGCCTGTGCACACACCTGCTGTTGCTAGGCAGAGGCAACATGGATCATAGAATCCCTAATGCTCCACCCCAGCCCCCTCCTAGGGACCAAACCTTTCAGTGCCTGCCACTCTGTAATGGCAGATGCAAATGCCTGTTGAGGACTTGTCAGACTGACTCATGAAACTATGACAAATCATTAAGCATTTAATTTCACACTAACTTTTTCCAGCTTGGTATTCAATCCCCGTGAGTTTCTTTACAGCTAATTAAGTTACATGTAACCACTGTCTTCTAATTCACATCTCAAAGTGTTTTTTTTTCCCCACAGTTAAATTTGAAATTGTGTGTGTCCAAAACATTGTACAAATTTATCCTTTTACACAGCACTGTTTAAGAAGTGACAAGTGTGCCTTATAAAACATAAAACAGCAAATTCAGCTTTAAATTAGATATAAAATTTTTCTTTGATATTGCTTTAAATAAATATTTTAAAATTTTATTTTCAAGGAAGTGTACTCTTCTATTCACCTGAGAAAATGTGTATAAGCAGCTCTCATACAGCTTTCATTTGGCACAAACAAGAATCAAAACATTAGGCAAACGATAATATCTTTGATAAATGGCATTATGTATTGGACACCTTCCCTTGGCCCTCAAATGAATTGATTTTCGGTGTAAAACTGATACTACTGACTATGATGATTGACAAGAAAGTGCTAGCAATAAGATCATCAGGTTTCCATTATTCAGACACAATCATGTAGTTTGTCAATGATGGAGAACACTTTCTCTTGTTTCTGTTGTACAAATGTTCACATTTATACTTCAGGGTTATTTTATCTTAGGCCATTATTTAGTTACCCATATTTTCTCTGTCACTCATCATAAAACACAATTAAGAATTGCCAGCTTTTAAAGTTATGGGCTTAACAGCTTATTCCATTCAACGTGTTTCCTGGAAAAATATAGAAAACCAATAGATTGTGTTTTGGAAATTTATGAACCTGAAACGTTACAGTTCTCAAGAAACTTTTGTTATCATTTGTTGGTTCTGAGATATAAACCCATGCTTCAGTTTATCCTCCTCATAAATTATGCATATGGGAGGGAACATTTTTATTTATTCTTCACTCTCATTAATCTTTGACCCTGATAGGCACAGTCACAATTTTTCTAAATAGAGGTTAATTATTTTATGTTTGAATTTTTAGAAACAAAGACATACAGTAAAACTCTCTAGAATTGATAATGCCTGTGCTATAATTTGGCAATTCTTGATTCTGAAGCTGAATTCTGAAGCTGTGTGTTTATAGGTGCCTTCCAGGTGAGATAGAACAGGGAAAGTAATCACATAGCTTTATGGTTTTTATATCACACCCTATTCCCTTTCTCCTTCTGAACATTAGGGAATATAGAGTGGCATGCCGTCTGCATGCACAGAAAGAGCAAATTAAGCCCATCCTCCATGGTTCCTTGCTGGCTCCCTTCTTGTTTGTAAAAGCCTGCTTAAAAAAAATTCTTCACAACACTGATACAGTGTGAAATGATGGATGTTGCTGTTGTTATTTTTCACAGCACTGATACAGTGTCAAATGATGGACATTGTTATTTTTTTCCACGCCCTTATCTATGAACACTGATTTTCCCAGGCAGCTCTGGGACATGTAGCCCTGAAACCTCTTTTTACCCTTTTCTTGATTCTCCTCTTTTTATCCTATTAATTGCCAATTAATAGTTGTACTTATTCCTGGGGTACATAGTGATGTTTTGATGCATAGGATGTATAGTGATCAGCTCAGACTAATTAGCATATCCATTATTTCAACATCTGGTCCTTCTTTTTGACCACTGGAGTGAAGTTGGAAATCTTGTTGGCAACTAAGACAGAGAGCTGTGAGGAGGCTAACAGAGGAGATTGGAGCTCCCACCACAGAGATCTCTCTGTCTCTAAATGCAATTCCACAAACGGTGTCCTTTTGGTGCCAAAGACTGAGAATAGCAAAATGAGAAGACAGCAAGCCCTAGGCTAAGTTTGAATTTCTTTCAGAAGTTTCCTAAAACCTGGAATTTTGCTCTTGCTTAGATAATAAAATATAATTTCCAAGAGCCACCTTATTGAAGCCCAGGAAAATATTTCTAACTGTGTCTGACATTTTACGGAAGACTTTCTGGAATAAAAAACAACTTAATTGAGTTTCAGTGGAAAATTAGGATTTATTCAGGCAAAGAAGCTAGAAAAAGGCATATGGGGAAGAAATACTCTGTGCAGATTCATTGAGGCAAAGAAGAGCATGGAACATGGAGGCACCTTCAGTGACCTTTCTGTTCTCATTCCAACCCATGGCCCTCTACCCTCGCTTTCTCTCTGCTGGGCAAGTGGGGGATGGCTCCTCTGTTGGGTCTCAGCTCATGTTATCACCTTCTCAGTGAAGACCTCCAGAACACCCAATCTCATTAGTATCCTTTTCTCTCATCCATTATTCTCTTTTACATCACGGTTTTATTATCTTTGTGGCCTTTATCAAAATCCAAAATAATTTTATTTATGTGTGTGTTTATTTATTATCTAACTTCCTCCACCTGTATCTAAGTGTCACCTTATCTATTAGTGCAATTTCAGTGCCTAAAACAGTGCTTAGAATATAGTAAGTGCAAAATAAATAATCATAAATTACGGTGGGCAGAGCTAAAATTAGGGAAAAAACACAAAGAGTAGGTCATAAAGACCTAGGATCAGCAATACCAAGGAACCTGGTTTTTATAAAACACTGTGATAATCATTATTAGATATGTAGATCAATATTATCTTTATTATTTTTTGAAACTCCTATTCCTCAAAGAGGAAGTCATTGTCTTTCTCTTTAAGTCTGGTCCTTCTATCATCTGTTAAAGTAGAAGGCACTCCTAGTTACTCTAGTTACTCATGTTAGAAATCTGAGAGTCATCCTTGATCATTTTATATCTATCATCTCCAAAAGCCTGATGGGGTAGATGAGAAATGGATGCAAATAGAGAGGTGCTGGCTAATTTCTTTTCTCTTCAATCAGAGCCTGCCTTGGCTACCTGCCTGACCCACAGAATGCAACAGAAGTGACTTTATTCTTAGGCTCACTGTTTTAGGGACTGGGTCTCACTGTCTTGCAAGCTGGAGTGCAGTGGTGCAGTCTTGGTTCATTACAAGCTACACCTCCTGGGCTCAAGTGATCCTCCCACCTCAGCCTCCCAAGTAGCTGGAACCACAAGTACACGCAACTACACCCTGCTAATTTTTGTATCTTTGTAAAGACAGGGTTTTGCCATGTTGCCCAGGCTGGTCTGAAACTCCTGAGCTCAAGCAATCTACCCACCTTGGCCTGCCACAATGTTGGGAATTCAACGTGATGATCTTACTGCTAGCACTTTCTTGTCAATCATCATAGTCAGAAGTATCAGTTTTATACTGAAAAGCAATTCATTTGAGGGCCAAGGGAAGATTGCCTTGACTATTTGGGCTGTATTTTTTTTTTTTTTGGTTTCCCATGAATTTTACAATTGCTTTTTCTAATTTTGTGACAAATGACATTAGTAATTGAATTTGTAGTTGCTTCAGGCAGTATGGTCATTTTTAATGATATTAATTCTTCTGATCTATGAATATGGCATGTTTTTCCGTGTGTTTATGTCACGTACTATTTATTTCATCAGTGTTTTGTAGTTTTCCTCGTGAAAATCTTTCATCTCCATGGTTAAATATAATCCTAGGTACCTTTTGAAATGAAATTGACTTCTTGATTTTGTTCTCAGCTAGATTGTTACTGGTGTATAGAAGTGCTACTGATTTTTGTACGTTGGCTTTATATATTCTCAAATTTCATTGAATTTATTTATTCAAATCTAAGAGGATTTTTTGGTGGAGGCTTTACAGTTTTCTAGCTTTAAGACATGTCATCAGTGAACAGGGTTTCACTGGAAACCTGAATAGTCCCAGGGGATTAGCTAGCTGTCTTTCTCTGTCATAGTCTTTCTGAGTGGCCAACCTCTGACTACTGTGATTTTATTTTGTTTTGTTTTTAATTTTTGTGTTGTGGTGAAATATACAAAATATAAAATTGACTATCTTAGCTATTTTATTTGTGTAGTTCAGTGACATTAATTACATTCATATTGCACAACCATCACCATCATCCACTCTAGAATTGTTTTCTTCTTGCAAAACTGGAGGGAAGGGAAACTGAGAAGTTAGTGTTTAATGAATATAGATATTCAGTCTCTGGAATCTACCATTCTAGTTTCTGCCTTTATTATTTTGGCTAATTACCTAATATAAATGGAATTATATGTTTGCCTTTGTTCGATTGGCTTATTTTACTTAGCCTAATGTCCTCAAAGTTCATCTATGTTGTAACAAATGCCAGATTTTTCCTTTTTTTTTTTTTTTTTAAGGCTAAACAATATTCCATTGTGTATATATATGTATATATATCACATTTGCCTATCCCTTCATCCACTGAAGGACACTTAGGTTGGTTACTTCCACATTTCAGCTATTGCGATAATGCTGCTATCAAAATGAGAATACATATATTCTTCAACACCCTACTTTCAATATTTTTGGGCATACCCCCCAGATGTGTAACTTCTGAATCATATGGTAATTGTATTTTTTTAATTTTTGAGAAACCTCCATAAGTGTTTTTCACGGTGGCTTCACCGTTTTACATTTCCACTAACACTGTGTGAGGGTTCCAGTTTCTCCACATCCTCACCTACAATCGTCCTCTAGTTCTTTACTTAAAGGAAGATTATTCTGTCTGTTCTTGATAGTGTTTATTGAAATCTCTATTATTGTAGAATTTTTTTATTTCTACCTGGAATTCTGTCAAAAATTGTTTGCTACATTTTCATGAACTATGTCAATGTTTATAATAATTATGTCTTTTGTAATAAACCTTTTAATATATAATGTACTTTTTGCCACCTTTTTTGATTTAAAATCTATTTTGTCTAGTATTAGTATCATCACTCTTTCTCCCTTTTGATTACTATTTGCATGTCATAGCCTTTTTTATTCTTTCACTTTCAAACTATTTGTGTCTTTGAATTTAAGGTGAGTCTCTTGTAGAAAGCATATAGTTGAATCATGTCTTATTCATTCCATCAATTCCTGTCTTTAGAGTTGGAGAGTTTAATCCATTTACATGTAACGTTATTGCTGATAAAGGAATACTTGTTTCTGTCATTTTGCCATTTGTTTGTGTTTATTTCCCGCTTTACTGTCTTCTTTTATGTATAGCTGTTTTTTTGTAATTACCTTCTCATTTTCTTTTGTGTTTATTCCATAGTTATGTTCTTTATGGTTACCATGGGGATTACATTTAATGTTCTAATGTTATAACATTCTAATTTGAATTCATACCATCTTAACTTCAATATCATACAAAAATACAGTTTCTTTTTAGCCTCATCTCCATGCTTTTCAGTGCTTGATGTCACAAAATTATATCTTTATACATTATATGTGAAATATAAATGAATGATTTTTAAATTCATTTGTCTCTTAAATTATGCAGAAAATAAAATGTGGAGTTATAAACCAAATAACAGTAATACTAACTTTGTAGTTATCTACATATTCACTTTTACTGTGATCTTTATTTTCTCATACAGCTTTGTGCTACTGTCTAATGTCCTTTCATTTCAAACTGCAGAACTCAATTTAGCACTTCTTGCAGAGCTGGTCTAGAATGTATTTCTCCCTCACTTTCTAAGTACAGTTTTGCCAGATACAGGAGTCTTTTTTTATCTAAACTGCTTTCTTGAGGTATGATTGACATGTACAAAGCTATATATATATACTTAATGTATATAACTCAATGATTGTTGGTGAGTTTTTTGTTTCAGCCCCAGAATTTCTTTTTTGTTTCTTTTTAAAGTTTCTTAATACATTAAACTATCAGCTTTCTGCCTTCTGGTATCTAAAGTTTCTGATAGAAATCTGTTGATAATCTTATTCAGCATTCCTTGTATGTAATGAGTCTCTTCTTTCATACTGCCTTCAAGATTCTCTCTTTGTCTTTGTCTTTTGATAACTGTATTATAACGTATCTTGGTGTAGATCTCTTTGAGATTAGAATACTTGGAGTTCATTGAGCTTCTTAGATGTTTATAGTAATTTTCATCAACTTTGGGGAAATGTTGGCCATTATTTTCTCAAATATTCTCTCTGCCTCCTTCTCTTCTTCTAAACTACTTAGACTGTGTTCACCGTTGTTCTTTTTTTATTTCCTCTGTTCCTCAGACTAGACAATTTCAATTGTCCTATCTTCAAGTTCACTAATTTTTTCTTCTGTATGCCCAAATCTGCTTTTGAATCTGCTGAGTGTTTTTCATTTCAGCTTCAGAATTTTACTTTTGTTTCTAAGTGTTTAAATTCTTTATTGATATTCCTTTTTGTTCATACATAATTTTCTTGAATTTCTGCTTTAGTTCTTTAAGCACCTTCAAGACAGTTGTTTTAAACTCTTTGGTATATCTGCCATCAAGTATTTCTCAGGGACAATTTCTGCTGGTTTACAGTTAATGTTTTCTCCATCTATAATTCATTCATTCAGGCATTCACCAATCCAGTCTTTCAAGTACATATTCAATAAGAAATTATTCAACAAGAAATTATTGAATGCTTCCTATATTCTAGACATTATCAAATTAACTTTGTTTGAAAAAGTAAAGCCTCAGTTGGAATTTTGGGCCTTGCCAGAAATTTGTGAAAGGACCTCTTGGAACAAATACATGATCACTTTATACTCACAATAATGTTACCAACTACTTAGATTGTTTTGCCTAATAAAGTCCTCATTATGGATGTGGAGGATTAAAGAAAACAAAAAAACCCACTTACATAGTGTTTTTCTGATTGCAGGAAATATTTACTAATCCTTCTTCCCTAGAACTTCATAATTACAATAAAAAATCATCATAATATGATAATGTAAATACTTTAGAATTACAGGAGACCTAACTACAATCTCCATGTATACAATTAAAATAATTTAAATGCATGAAATAATAAAAGTTATAGACTCTTTTTACCACTTCTAATTCATTCCTCAAGTTGGGAATTAATGTTGAATGTATTAGGGGAAATAGTCCCAGATGTTTGCCTATGTACACCTCCAGAAACCCATATCCCATTCACATTCACAAAAAACACACCTGAACACTTATGGACCCACATACTCATTGTCACACCTACAGTTTTAAATTGTATATATAAATAAGATTATGTTACGTATATGGCTATGTTATTTTTTCCTTTGAAAAATATGTCCTAGAGGTTTTTAAAGTATCAATAATTACATATTTACTTTATTATTTTGAAGTAATATATGGAATTCATAAATAATGGATGAATCATTATTTATATAACTAATCCCTAATTTGTGGACATTTAAGTTTTCCCAATTTTTCCTATCATAAATGAGGCTTCAGTAAACTTTCTTGTAAAAGCATCTTTGCATTTATAAGCCAGTTTGTCTGCAGGATAAATTTTTCAGAATGGAATAGTTGCATAAAAATAGGTATGTTTTATAAAATTTTATAGCCCTAATTTTTTCCATATTAAAAAGTTAATAGCCAGGTGTGGTGGCTCACATCTGTAATCCCAGTACTTTGGGAGCCTGAGACGGAGGATCATTTGAGCTTAGGGGTTCAAGACCAGCCTGGGCAACATAGCAAGATCTCATCTTCTCTACAAAGGAATTTTTAAAAATTAGCTGGGCATCATGGTGTGTGCTTCTAGTCCCAGCTACTCTAAAGGCTGAGGCAGAGGCTAGCTTAAGCTCAAGAGATAAAAGCTGCAGTGAGCTGTGATAGCACCACTGTACTCCACCTGGACAACAGAATAACTCTGAGAAAAAAAAAAACTCAGTAATTTACATCCCCACCAACAGTGGGTATCAATAGTATCAAGTTTTCTTCACATCGATCAGAATAGTAATTTTTAAAAAAAATTTACCAATCTAACAAGAGGAACAAAATATTAGCTTAATGAATAACATATATATATATATTTTTTTCATTAGCCATTTGGAGTTTTGAGTTGCTTTGTATGATCATATCTTTTGTCTATTTTTCTATTGGATTAGGTGTTTTTCTCATTGTTTTGTAGACAACCCTTATCTAGTATGAATATCAATACTTTGCTTATGTATTACAGACTTTTTGTATGTTTTTTTTTTGGGTGTACAACATTGTACACTTTTCTGTGTTCAAACCTATTAATCATATGCTTTTGTTATTTTTAAATATCTCTCTTTATAAAGGGCCTCCCCTAAAGACAAGATTATAAAGATGTTCTCCTATATTTCCCCGTGTGTGTGCACATGTGCGTTGTGTGTTTATATGTTTGAGAGAGGAAGAGAGCGAGAATCTTGCCACTATGTATTTTTATGGGACTCATTTGGTACTAACTCAAGTGTCACAGCTCCCATTAAGTACTAGCCAACCCTTCCTCCCCACCCCCTGTATAAAATATCCCTTCTATGTACACCCATATTACCCTGTGCTTATCTTTGTGATTCTCCATCCAAATATTTCACATTTACTGATTTGCAGTTTTACTCCCTCAGTGCAAGATTCTTGAGTATAAGGATCCTATCTTAGTCATGTTTATCTTTTTTCTCATCTAATAATTGCAATAATAGCAAGTGTGTATTTACAAATTAACATTCAAACTAAAAAAAAATACTTGTTACTTGATCTTAAGTCATGTATTTGTTGCTCATGTGTAGAAATAAATTAAATATTTTGAAACCTAAATGCTACTTCCCCATTTCCTTGGGTACTGTCTGAAATGAACAGAAACATCTTGTCTACGAAAGCATTATAGAAAACAAGATATTTGATACCCCTGAGAGTTAAAACTTAAAAATAATTCAAGTGTTTATTCTTCTAGTGTGGTGTTAAAAAGGCTGACCATTCAACAGCTGGATTAAATGGACCTTTCAAATACCTCATAAGGGATGTTTACCAGTATGGAGTCAGTGAACACAACAAATTTGAATGCTCCGATTACATCCCATTTCATCTGATCAAACCTTTTTTTTTCTGCCAAATTATAGAATTAATCAAGCTATTAGTGCAAGAAGTCTCTTTTAAAAACTTTTCTTTTTTTTATAAGTTCTGGGGTACGTGGGCAGAACGTGCAGGTTTGTCACATAGGTATACACGTGTCATGGTGGTTTGCTGCATCCATCACCCCATCATCTACATTAAATATATCTTCTAATGCTATCCCTCCCCTAGTCCCCCCCACCCCTGCTATCCCTCTCCTAGGCCCCCAGCCCCCGACAGGCTCCGGTGTGTGATGTTCCCCTCCCTGTGTCCATGTGTTCCCATTGTTCAACACCCACTTATGAGAGAGAATGTGCAGTGTTTTGTTTTCTGTTCTTGTGTCAGTTTGCTGAGAATGATGGTTTCCAGCTTTATCAATGACCCTGCAAAGGACATTAACTCATCCTTTTTTATGGTTGCATAGTATTCCATGGTGTATATGTGCCACATTTTCTTCATCCAGTCTATCATTGATGGACATTTGGGTTGGTTCCAAGTCTTTGCTATTGTGAACAGTACCGCAATAAACGTAAGTGTGCATATGTCTTTATAATAGAATGATTTACAATCCTTGGATTATATACCCAGTAATGGGATTGCAGGGCCAAATGGTATTTCTAGTTCTAGATCCTAGAGGAATCACCACAGTCTTCCTTTTCATATGTGATAGATTTGACTCCAGTCTGTCAAAACATTGAACACCCAGGCTGATTGGGCTGATGTGGCTAGCTAGTCAGGGAAGAGTAAAATATAATCGAAAGTATCCTAATAGCAAAACACACCTGGGTCTAAACCACTTATCTGAGAGTTACTGATGTGTAACTTTGAACAAAATATTTAACCTTCCTCAGTCTCTACTTCTTTATGTGTGAAACAGACATTTTATTCTTACCTTTTACATACGTCCACATGTTCCTTCTGAAATTGTTACATCAAAGAGTTTAATCCATAATCTTCTACCACAATATCTGAATAAATGCTAATATAATAGTGATAATTCTTGAATAAGATTTTTCTGTCTGAATAGGGATGAATTAAAATAGGCCACAGGTGTGGTGGCTCATACCTGTAATCTCAGCATTTTGGGAGGCCAAGATGGGAGGATCACATGAGCCCAGGACTTCAAGACCAGCGGGGAGCAGCAAAGCGAAACTCCATGTGTATACCTATAAAAATATTTTTAAAAGCAAAAAAAATTAAAATAAATAGCCTATAAATCACATTGCTCTTATGGTAGGAGACTGAAATATAAAATGAAAAAATAAAATTTATTTAAATAAAATTCACTGGAAAAGTCTGTATTCTGTGTTATTTATAAATGAATCAGTTTAAAGATAAAGTTAAATAATCTTTGAACATTTAGTTCCATTTTTCAAAGGTAAAATTACAAGGTTTGCAATGTTCAGCCACATCTAACTATCTGATTGGCTCCTTATTCTAGACTGCTTTATAATATTCACGGATACATAGTAGGGCCAAGTGCAATAGGCAGAAACTCCTTTGCAATATTCTACTAAAAATGGCATAGTATAAACCCCAAATAGCCTCTTTGAAAGCCCTAGATTTTAACAATAATGCTGAAATATATTTTGAATGTCACTTCACAACATCCTTTAGGAATACTTTTATTAACAATCTTTTGCATTTCAAGAAATGACTTACTGGACAAGTGTTTTGAAATTAAAAATATGATAAATAATAAAATAAATTGAGCTTACTACTGTATTTGCTAACTTTTTCAAGACATATTGGAGAAAAGAACTTAGCGAAACTAGAGGGTCTCTTTTTTCAATCTTCTTTAGCAGTGGACAACTATTTTCTAAATAAGCACCTTATGAAAAATGGAAAGGTGCAGGCTATAAATGAAGACAGTCCTTTTCCTTTCTTTACTGTAATAGAACTATTCATAGGCTGACTCTTGGGAAGCTTTGTGTATAGTCTGTGAAGTTAGGAAGAAGCAGCTATTTGTTTAGAACATGTCTCCTAATAGTCCTTTTCTTCAAATTCTTCCAAGTACTCATAATAAATATTTTGCCAGGCAATGGCAAACATTTTTACACCAGCCTATGAGTCTGTTATCACTGACACACCATGTGTTTAAAGATTAGACTCCATCAATTGTTGAGTTGCATAAATATCCTGAGCTGTGTCTCTGTATATTATTAAATATGTATCCCTAAAGAATTGAAAATGAAGCATATTCAGAATGTACCCAAGTAAAACTCCTGCCAAAATAGGAAATATGTGTTCAAATGAAAAATAAAAAATAAATATACTCCTGAGTAAAAGTCATATAATAGTACAAATGAAAAAGATTAGTTTTGTTAATATTTAGGTGTATCTGTCATTATCTGAGGTATTGAGAAATAAATATTTATTTGTAAAACCCTTAAATACCGATTATCTTTAAATTTGTAAACTTTATACTGCTTTCTATATAAAAATATCTAGTACAAAAATAAAATAAAATGACTATTTAAAATAGTTCTCATTAGATAATTCAGAACACCAATTTCAATGTAGAAAAAAATAATTCTAGTAAAAAGCAAAATAATAACAATAACCTCATTGCTCAGTTTCTCATGTCCAAAACAAAAGACTGACTCAGGCTTCCCATTACTAGAAACGGCAAGTATCTGGCCTTCTCTTTCATTTTAGGATGTGCACTAGATAGCTATACCATTTTGCCTTATATTTTAGTGGTTGTTATCAGAATTTCAATACATACATTTATTAGTTTTCGTTGCTGCTGTAACAGATTTTTGCATAGTAGCTCAAAACAACATAACTTTTATTATTCTATAGGTCAGTATGCCAAAAATATGATGCAAGTCTCAGTGAGCTAAAATTGAGATCTTGGCATGGTTGCATTTCTTCTGGAAGCTCAGGGGGAGAATCATTTTCCTTGCCCTTTCCATCTTCTCCTCTTTCTCCATTTTTAAAGCTAGCAATAGTAGCAGGTTGAGTCCTACTCAGCAGCATCATCTTAGCCTCCTCCCGCCTCCTTCTTCCATCTTTTAAGAAGGCTTCCGACGACACTGAGTAGTATAGATAATCCAGAATAATTTTTCTATTTTAATGTTAGCTGATCAGCAATCTTAACTCCATCTGCAACCTTCATTCCCACTTGCCATGTAACATAACATATCCACATAAACATCTTCGGGGGGAGGGCATTATTCTGTCTTCCACAATACCCTCAATTTTTCACAGTCTACCTGGAGTTCATATTGTATACTTCATGTAATATGTAGAAGCTTTGCCACAGAAAAGGCCCATTTACCCCACCTTGCTGTTCTTTATGCTGTAGTTGAAATATACATTCCGTACACTATAAATATCACAAGATAGTGTCTTAATTTTTGCTTTACACATTGATATCTGTGTAAATGATAGAAACATGTTTTTAAATAACAGAAAAAATTATCCTTTATTTACCTATGTATTTGCCTTTTCTAATGTTCTACATTCCTTCTTGATCTGAGTTTTTTTTTTTTTCCAGTATCATTGCTTTAATCCAGAAGAAACCTCTTTAGCGTGTCTTGTAGTACATGTTTGTTGGCAACAAATATTTTTAGTGTGCATTTATCTGAAAATGTCTGTTTTACCTTCATTCATTTTTTTTTTTCTTTTTATGAGACATGGTCTTACTTTGTTGCCCATGGCTGGAATGGAGTAGCACGATCACAGCTCACTGCAGCCTCAACCTCCCAGACTCAGGTGATTCTCCCACCTCAGCCTCCAAAGTAGCTGGGACTACAGGCATGTGCCACTCATCACCATTCTTGAAGAATGTTTTCATTCAGTATAAAATTCTGGATTGACAGTTTTTTGTCTTTCACTGTCAACCTTTTAAAGATATTTCCCCATTCTCTTCTGGGATCTATAATTTCTGATGAAATGTCAGCAATAATTTTAATTTGTGTTCTCCTGCATGTAATATGCCATTTTCTCAGACTGCTTTTATAATTTTTTCTTTTTTGTTTGTTTAGAAGTTTGACTATAATGTTTTCTGGCATAGTTTTCTTCATTGTTATTCTGTTTGAGGTTTTCCTGAGCTTCTTGAATCTGTAAATTTATTTATTTCACCAATTTGGAGAAAATTTTAGCCATTATCTTTTCAAATATTCTTTTCCTGGCTCATTCTCTTTCTTTATTTTTCTGAGACTTCAAATACACCTTTTGATATTATTCTACAGATACTTAAGATTCTATTAGCTCATTTTAATATTTCTTTCTCTTTTACTTAGATTGGATAATTTCTGTTGATCAGTGTTTGGTTTGACTTCCTCTTTCCTCTGTCATATCCATTCTGCTGTTAAGCTCATCAGTAATATTTTTATATTTTAGATATTTTATTTTCAGTTCTGGACTTTCCAATTTGCTCTTTTATAGTTTCTTTTTCTCTGCTGAGACTTATGTTTTCATTTATTATGACCATATTATTTTTTCTTTGCCTTCTTGAGCTTAGTTATAATAACTGCTCTAAAGTCTGTCTGCTAAATCCATTATCTGGGTCATCTTGGAGTCAGTCTTCATTGATTGTCTTTTCTCTTGAGAATGGATCACATTTTTCTACTTCTTTCTAGAATGAGAAAGTTTGCATTGTATCTTGGATGTTTTAAGTTGTGGAGACTAAATTCTGTTATAACCATCTAAAGTTTTGTCTGTGTGTGTGTGTGTGTGTGTTATAGTTTAAAGCCAGTATATCTCAGTTCAGTTCTTCTCTAAATCCCCTTTAGCTAGACTGTCTGCAATCTGCCCTACATATGCACGGCTTATGGTTCTGCACAGAATTTGGGAATCTTTTCTCTCACTCCCTCTTTTATGGAATTCTCTCTTCATTTTCCAGAAGTTGTGGTTGCCCTGAATACTGTCATGCATTTTTGTACACCATTATTATTTATATTTTCAGAGTTCTTGCCTCTCCACAATGTACCACAGTGGTAGCCTGTCCTCAGGCTAATAGCCATATACAAACAAGCAAATAAGTAAATAAGAAACTCATTGGCCTGGTCCTTCCTTCCAAGTTTTTACTCTTTTCCAGAATCTGCCTGTTTTTATACATTTCCATTATTAAGGGGTAGTTTTTCATTGTATTTTCTTCAAAGTTATAGTTGTTCTTTTCAGGGAGGGTTGGTCTATATGTTAGTTCCGTAGGGCTTCCATAAGAAGGTAACACACACTAGGTAGCTTAAGCAATATAAATTATTTTTTCTCACAGCTCTAGAGGCTAGAAGACTGCAAGCAACACATAGACAGGGGGTGGATTTTTCTGAGCCCTCTCTCTCTGGCTTGGAGATAACTGTCTTCTTTCTATGTTTACACCTGGTCTTCCCTCTATATTTCATTTTAACTTAATTACCTCTTAAAGATTTTATCTCTAAATACTGTCACATTCTGAGGTTCTGGGGTTAGGACTTAAACATACTAATCTTGAATAAAGGACACAATTGAGACAATAACAGTTCATAAAGAAATGTTTCAGCCACACCGCAACTGACAGAGACATCAGACAGGCCCATTCAGTATACATTCTAGACCCACATTGCTAATAAACTCATGTTAGTGTGTAAAATACAACCTAGTCCATTGCTCTTACTACTAAGTAACCAATAGCGTTTAAAATGTATACTTAAAAACTATGAATTTCTAAAGTAGAAATAGTGCTCTATTCTAAAGCTATTTTCTGATATGATCATCTATTAGCTGTTCAGTCTTTGTGAAAAGCTTTGGTATAAATCTCTAAATCAATATAATTCACTGAGAATTATATTACTAATTTTTGAAATTGTTCTTGTACCTATTTCTCTCCCTTATAGCTCCCTGTAAAATGTTGTGGGTATTGTCATGGAAATAAGTTAGTATGTTCTGGGCAGCCTCACTTCAAATGTTTTTGTTTTCCACCTACACGTGTTATTACACTCTTACCATAGGTCTCCAGATCAAAGAGTGTGCGTTTGGTTATATAAACATGTATTCAGTTTATGCTATTTTACCACCACCCCCTCCAGACTTCTCTCTTAGTCTCCTATATCAAACATTATTTAAAAAAATACCCTAAGAACTCAGATGTACCCAAGAGAAGCAGCTATGAGGAAAATAAACTCACAAAGGACAATTTAAAAATAAAAATGTTTTTTCCAGCTTCCTAGTTTAAAAATACCATGCTCGTTGAGACTTGTAATGATTAAAAATAACCCTTAAGTAGAGAGAGAGTTTTTTTAAGATCTGTTTATCTGAAATTTTGTGTTAAAAATATTTAAGAATCAACATTCATATTTCAGCAGTAATGTCTTTTATGTCCTCAGAGTGACCTCCCCTCCCACCACATACACAAAGTACTAACCACTTCCTCAAGATACTATGTAGGTTCAGAGTTCAACTTTATTTTGAAAAAGAATAACTCAGTCTAGAAGTTTTCTTATACAAAACTTGACTAGAAATTCAAAGCCAGTGCTCTGTTCATGAGCTACCCCATATTGGCAAATGTATCGTAAAGAAACCATTGCTAATGAAATGTTGGTATGAAATAGAAGTGCAAATTCAAGTGAATAGTTTTAAAGTTAATTTACTTATAATGCTAGGATTCAAAATTCTCCTGTAAAAGAAGTTACCTCATCTTTAATGAATTTAATCGTCTTCTTATAATTCCTTTATATTTTAGTACTTAGAACATTTTTAGAACTTGAAGGGTAAGATGATTGCCAAAGCATTACTCCATCTAAGAAACTATACAAGAGGTCACACCAACAACATGTAACAAATTAAGGTATGTTTTAAACAATATTTTATCTCTGCTTTTGATTTGCAGCAAAGAGAAAAAAGATCATGTTTCTCTTAGTCTGCAAAAAATACACTCAAAAACAACGTATTAAATTCTAACACGGTTGTATCAGGTCTTGAGGCTCTTAAAAAGGACATGCAAAATGCTCATGTGTAAAAAATTAGTAGAAAGCCTTAGGTATGCCTTGGCTCCTAAAATGGAGTGGGGCACTGAGGCACATTCCCACGGTTTCTCTGAGTCATTTTGCTGTATCTGTCATAGGTTGGCAGGGACAGTTCCTAGCAAGCAATTCAAACCTCCATATACAGTTACAAGACGAGAGAGATAGACAGTTTTAATACATGCCAATTCCAGAAAATGACCAAGATCACATTTCAACTGGCAGATTTCTCAAGTGTCTTATCTGACCAAACAACCTATGATATTATGATCCAGTGAAGAATAATTCCTTATGAGGTCAGATGTGGTGACCAGAAAAAGCAATGTATGACTGAACTTTGTGAGCCCACTTCTCTCACTGTAGTTGCAAGTAGATATAGCAATATTTGCAAATTGCATTAAGCTGTATAATGGCTTCAATGTAAGTATGTGAATTGGGATGGGAGGGCAGGAAGAAGGAAAGAACTAATAATATTTTTGCACCTGGTACTGTGATAAGCTCTCGACATACTTTATCTCATTTTATTCTTCCCCAGAAGGTGGCTATTTTTACAATCTGCATTTTAAAGACAGGTCTTTCTGGCTCTGGAATCTGGACACTTCATATAATACATGCTTTCTCTGTAAAACACAAAATTCCCTTATTTATTTACTACCATTCAGTCTAAGCAAAGATGCATTACTTTGTTGATTTCCCTGGTTTCCTACAGGTCTATATGTTGACACAGAGATATGCATGTCTGGCCTGCAAGTGGCATGTTGCTCTTGGCTTTAGCAACATCAGGTGGCTCATACTATACCTTCCAGCCATATCCAGCCTAAGATTCCAGGAATAAGAAGGGTGGACAAGTTTGGAAGGTGGGGCTAGACAAGTGCTTTCAGCTCTCTTTAGACCATGAGACTCTTGCAAATTCTTGGGAACACTCTGAACTATTCTAAGAAAGGTGAAATAAGTATCTCATTGCTTTCATTAATTTATTTATGCACACACATAGGCATACATGCCTTTATTTATTATTCATTAAACAAATATTACTGTGCACCTATATGTATTAGGAATTGTTAGGGACTGGTAATGCTGAGGTGAATAAATAGAGTTCTTGCCCATGTGTAACTAGCAGTCAAGTGGGAGAGATTAATATAAAAAATAATGGCTCAAATTAAAGTATTAGTGCAGTCTTTGGAAAGCATTATGAAGAATATATGGAGCAACGTAACAATGCCAGAGGGAATCTGAACTAGGAAGACTGAATAGGAGAAAAAAAGAAGTAAAGGAATGTGAGGGTTTACAAACAGTATTATAGACAAAGGAAGCATCACGTGGTGATACTTCGATGGCAGAAATCAGTGAGACTGGAGCACAGAGAGCAAGGCCAGTGGATGAGCTAATCCTAGAGAGTGGTAGGCAGAGGTGAGATTGAGTGTGTCCTCTTTAAGAAATTTAGTTTTTATTCTAAATGCCTAAAGAAGCTTTTAAAAGACTTTATGCCACTAAGTGTCATAAGTAAATTTGTGTTTTGAGAAGTTCAGTTTAGGTGTTGTGTTTCGAATAGCATGGGGCAAGTAACTGAAATGTGTCAGATAAGAAATAGGCCCAGCACAGTGGCTCACGCCTGTAATCTCAGCGCTTTGGGAGGCCTAGGTGAACGGATTACCTGAGGTCAGGAGTTCAAGACTAATCTGTCCAACATGATGAAACCCTATCTCTATTAAAAAGACAAAAATTAGCTGGATGTGGTGGTGCACGCCTGTAATCCCAACTACTCAGAAGTCTGCCGCAGAAGAATCGCTTCAACCCAGAAGGCAGAGGTTGCAGTGAGCCAAGATCATACCACTGCACTCCAGCCTGGGGGACAGAGCAAGACAGGAAAGAAAGAGAGAAAGAGAGAGAGAGTGAAAGAGAGAGAGAGAAAAGAAAGAAAGAGAGAGAGAGAGAAAGAAGGGAGGGAGGGAAGGGAGGAAGGAAAGAGAGACAAAGAGAGAGAGAGAGAGAAAGAAAAATGATGGTAGCTTGGGTGACAGTAATGAGAATAGAGAGAGAAATAGAGGATGTAGAAAAAGTCATGTGAAATAAAGGAAGGGAATGCATAGGGATAAACCTAGGCAAGTCCTATATAAAAGTTGAAATAGAAGCAAAGAACACACAGATTCTTACTAAAAAGATGGCCACTTCTTGGTCACTATGTGCATGGCCTCTCTTCCTTCTCTTATAGCAGGGAACACTGCTTTCTTAGTCCTTAGGACCAATAAGTGATTCCTTTACATGACCCTCTAGATTAAAAACTAAACTACAAAACAAAACATCCATGGATTTTTTGAGGGAGGTAGGAGTACACCTTCTCCTTTTCTTTTCCATTATGTATATTCAGATCACTATACCTGATCCTATGTAAAATTACTCTTGTTCCTCAGTTTTTTTTAACACTGAGACATTCTTTCAATTCCCTTTACAAAACGCCAACTAAGACATGGAAGACAAGAGAGTGGGAACACTTATCTCTCTTCGAACAGACTATGTTGGTTATTCGGATAATGAGATTCTGTCTACAACAGTTCCAGGGACTCCATAAGATTAGGAGAAAGAAAAGAAAGGCTGTTAAGTAAAGAGCCAGTACTTTAGAACTGGAAGTTTAGCTTTTATTTCGTGCAACCTTTAGAGGGTGATTAAACCAGAATTAGTTAATTTATGCCTTTTATTATCTATATAAAAGAATGCCAAATGGTATGTGGTCATGTAAGTAATACAGCTTGTTTCCAAAATCTGTAATTACTGAATTAGAATTATAGTTATACAATCTTTAAATAATTTTGGGGTTGACTTCATCCCAAAGCCCCTCTCCCTCACTCAGGAAGGCCCAATCAATATCATATGTATGAGGAACTAACTCTGCTTCTGCTGCTAGTTTTGTGTCCCTTGAAAGTCATCTGACCTCCATGGTCTTCAGTTTCCTTGTTGAAAAATGAAAAGGTGATGCCTGATTATTTTTGAAGTGGCTTGTACTTCTAACTTTCTAAGAACAACAAATCTTGGTTAGCCTGAAATAGAGGGTGCTTGTGTGAGCATGCGTACGTTTTGCTTATCCAACTTTTTCCATTCATGTGCATCTTCAATGTTGGAAGTAAACCTCACGCATTTCTTTCTCTTTTGAGGAACAAATACAAATACATAATAAGCAAGTCATTTGCAGTGTTAAGATCTCAGGCACATGAGACCTTTGCTAATATGTAGGCTATATTTTTGCCCCTCCCCCTCACCCCTGCCATCTATTTCAGCCTCTCACCCTTTAGACATGCTTTTTCCAGGTCGTTAAGTTTTACAAAGCTTCTTTGGCAGAACCTCTCTCAAACCAACCCACTAGTGAAATACTCCCACATAAAAACTGACCAATTCTCCCATGCTCTTAAAGATAATATTAGCAAGGAGGAAAGTAATCAAATTTCCTATTCAAAAATATGCCATACAGAGATGTTACTGACTGATAAACTGACCTACTTCAGTCCTATCTACTTTTCAAAACAGAAACTATTAACACCAGTGGTAGCTTATTGACAGTGTGACATGAAAAAATACATGGAACTAGGTATCATTGTCTAGGCAGGATTATCTGCTCCCAAAGTCCATCCTTGGAACAAAATCTGTGACTGGACATCCCATTTCTAAAGTCTTCCATATCCCCATTACTTAATCTTCTTTTAGCACTTTAAAAGGGACTATATAAGTGGGAGAAAGGAATGCAAATCCCCTGTACTACGTAGCATTGGGGAGTAGTGAAAGGCAGTGTGGGATCATCAGTTGACTGCCTACTTGTCAATCTTTGGAGAGAAGCACAGTCAAGGACATAACTACAATCACTCTCTTCTGGAATAGACCTGTTACTAACAGCCACTGAAACAACAAAATTACTGTTCCCCCACATTCAGTACTCAGTAACCCTCTTGAGAGTTCTTTTGAAATTTCTAAAGATATCCACCATCTATGATTTGAACAACACTTGGACTGCCTTTTTAAATACAGTAGCCACTAGTGACATGAGGCAGTTAAGCACTCGAAATACAGTTTGTCAAAACGAAAATATGCTTAAAGTGTAAAATACACACCAGAATTCAAAGGCTTTGTACAAAAAGGAAAGGAAAAGAATGCTGAATGTCTCATTAATAAATGTTTATGTTGCTTATATCCTATGAGATGATTTTAGATATGTTAAAATCAATTATTAAAATTAATTATTAAAAGTAACCTGTTTCAATCTTCTATTCTGAAATGTGTCTATTAGAACACTTAAAATTGCAAATATAGCTTGCATTTTATTTTGGAGGACAGCACTGTATTAGACTCATACATTAAATGTCTATAATTTACTGTCGAGATAAACAAGACAAGTATTAAAGTAAAAATTGATGTAAAGAAATATAGGAAGTTATTCACTTTATAGCTCTTCATAGATTACCATACTTTTTTCTTAGATATCTTTGCTATAGCTAACAGACATATCTTGAATGGTGGTGAAAATAATCAAAGTGGACTTTGAATTTATTCACATTTGGGTGATTCATTTATTTTAGGAACATGGGGAAAAAAGATTAAATGTAACAGAATTCAGGAATCTTTAAACTAGAATCATGGATTTGTTTATTCCATAACTAATTAATAGATTACTTAACAATGAATACAGTTAAGATCTGATTGTCACAATATTTGTATCATACTTTTTTTTATTATACTTTAAGTTCTGGGTACATGTGCAGATCGTGCAGGTTTGTTACATAGGTATACACATGTCACGGTGGTGGTTTGTTACATCCATCGCCCTGTCATCTACATTAGGTATTTCTCCTAATGTTATCCCTCCCCCAATCCCCCACCCCCCAGGTCACAGTGTGGGATGTTCCCCTCTCCTGCATCCAGTGTTCTCCTTATTCAGCATCCACTTGTGAGGGAGAACATGCGGTGTTTGGCTTTCTGTTCTTGTGTCGGTTTGCTGAGAATGATGGTTTCCAGTTTCATCCATGTCCATGCAAAGCACATGACCTCATCTTTTTCAATGGCTGTATAGTATTCCATGGTGTATATGTGCCACATTTTCTTTATCCAGTCTATCATTGATGGGCATTTGGATTGGTTTCAGGTCTTTGCTATTGTGAAAGTGCCGCAATAAACATACATGTGCATGCGTCTTTATAATAGACTGATTTACAATCCTTTGGGTATATACCCAATATGGGATTGCTGGGTCATTTTCAAGGTACTATCATTGCTTATACTATAAACCCTTAGAAAGTGTTGCAGAGAAGTTCTGTTTGAAATGGCCATTTCTATGATCATCTACTTAATATGATGTTAAAATAATTCATGGGATATATTATCTTTACACTCTGTTCCGAAAAGTTATTTGTGAATTTGTACAATGCAAACAAAGGAAGCTTCAAAATGGACAGCAATAATGGTCCTCTAGTATAAAAACACAAATATTTTAACAAAAAGATATGTAGTGCTATTTTATCTAAACACATTCTATGTGACCTTTTAGAACACTGACTTAAGAATTATTATATTCACAACAGCAGACTTTGTTTGGTGGTTACTTTGTGAAGATTTTTTAATGAAATTTCATGTTAGAGTACAAAATCAACCTTTGCCTGGTATAAGAGAGGATATGTAATTACAAGTTTTATAGCATCATATAGGCCTTAGAAGCTTATTTCTCAATTTCCTTGATATAAAAGCAATAGTATTTCTATTCAAAAAATCTTTGCTTTCATTTACTTTTTTTCCTTTCCTATAACTGATAAATCCATGACCAGTTATCTCATCATACAGATTTTATACCTTAGAGACAAGACAGATTCAAGACCCATAAAGAAGATCAGTCATCAGCTAACAGTTTTTTAACAGAATAAGGGACATATAATGTGTTTGGAAGTAGAAAGTATGCATGTAGTAATGTATTTTGCTAGGAAACAGTCATGTGATACTTTATATTGATATTTCTAAGCTGCATCTTTCTCTTTGATGTGAAACCAATAATTTCCATACCAAAGTTATAAAATGTATTCAACTATAGTTGAAAAATAAATAGAAATGAGATAATTTCATCAAGTACTTTTTCTATGTGGTGGAGGTAGTAACACCCTCTCAAAATCTAAAAAATTTAAACAACTCTTTTTAAAATGAAGGACTAGAAACCAAAAATAAATAAAGTTTTGTGTATTTCTCAGTTTACTTTATTCTTCATACTCTGCCTATTAAAACACTGGCACAGCCAACATTTATTTTGTTGCTACTTCAGGCCTTATGCTTAAGCCGGGGATCATTGATTAATCTTTTAATGTTTACATAAACCAAGAGAGGTGAAGTCTCACAATTCAATAAGGATTGTTGCTACTTCAAGCCTTATGCTTAAGCCGAGGATCACTGATTAATCTCTTAATGTTTACACAAACCAAGAGAGGTGAAGTCTGACAAACACCGACGACAGGCCGACAGCTGCCCCTTCAGCACCGTGTACCTCTCACCACCCGCGGACACTAGCTGGAGAAGGACCAATTCTGACTCCGCCCTGCACCAGAGCACAATGACGCCCACACAGCCAGAATCCTTTACCAGTGGGTCCCAGGACGTGCAACAGAAAAGGGTCTTACTGTTAACAGTCCCAGGAGTGGAAGAGACCATATCAGAGGCAGACAAAAACCTTTCCAAGCAAGCGTGATAAACCAAGAAGACCGGGTCCAGGCCCAAGTCCTGTGAGGTCCCCGGAATCAACATCTTCCCATCCGCCGACCAGGAAAACACTACAGCCCTGATCCCCGCCACCCACAACACTGGGGCTCCCTGCCCGACCTGACCAACATCCACTTCCCCTCCCCCGCTCCCGACCCCGCTGGACCCCCCCGAGGAGCCCACCTTCCCCGCGCTGAGCAGCTCCAGCAGCACCGGCAACCTCGCGGCCAATCTGACGCACCTGGGCATGGGCGGCGCCGGCCAAGGGATGAGCACACCTGGGTCCTCTCCGCAGCACCTCCCCACCCGGCGTCAGCCCACTGTCCCTGAGCACAGAGGCGAGGCGTCAGCAGGCGTCGCCCACCCTGTCCCCCACTGTCACCCATCACTCAGACGGAGCAGTTCAACATGATGGAGAACACCATCAGCTCCAGCAGCCTGCACATCCCCCGGTTCCAGGCTCAACTACTCGCAGGCGGCCTTGATGGGCCTCACGGGCAGCCACGGGAGCCTGCCGGACTCGTAGCAGCTGGGCTACGCCAGCCACAGTGGCATCCCCAACATCATCCTCACAGTGACAGGAGAGTCCCTCCCCAGCCTCTCTAAAGAACTGACCAGCTCTCTGGCCGGGGTCGGCGACGTCACCTTCGACTCTGACAGCCAGTTTCCCCTAGATGAACTCAAGATCCACCCCCTGACCCTCGACAGACTGCACATGCTCAACGACCCCGGCGTGGTTCTGGCCGACCCAGCCACCGAGGACACCTTCCGGATGGACAGCCTGTGAGCGGGCACGCCCGGCACCCTGCCGCTCAGCGTCCCGACGGCTTCTCGCCAGCGGCAGGGCGCGTATGGTACGCCAGCGCTATGGGCCGCGGTGTATCTTCCGACTGTTTGTCTGGCTCTCACTGCCTTCCTCGGTTCCCGGTCCCCCAACCCATCCACCACCCCAGCCCGTGGTCAGAGAGAGTGAGCCCCACACGCCGCCCCAGAGAGGAGGCGCTAAAGCACAGGGCAGACACAAAGTGAAATAAACACTATTTTGACGGCAAAAGAGAAAAAAAAGTTAGAAAGCAATAATTAACTTGGAACAGAATTAAAGCAAATTTTTTTTTCTGTATTTCATGGTCATGTTTATTTGCAGAGAAAATAGTATTCTTCCTAATGCTTCAGACAGACTATTAAAACCAGTAATATTATATAATGTGCTTTATAACTTTGACTTATTTGGCAAAGAATATTTTATTGCTTATGTGTTTTTTTGTTTTGTATTTGTTTTATTTTGTCATCCGCCCTATGTGTAGACAGAGCCTCTCCTTCCATGGTATGTAGCAAGTCTTAAAGCCATGAAATAACATAGGCACAATTTTGATAGCAGTAGGTAAAATTTGTTTCTCTATTGTCACTAGTCATATATTTATTCATTTATTCTTAAAAAATTTCTCAAAAATATTCCTTGGGCCAGAAATTCTGAATGGAATTTTAGATGCAGATAAATAATATCAAATTGGTATGCGAGTTTACAGATAAATACGTAAATAGCTATGATGTTATATAATGTGGTCGATCTATACATGCACATATAAAGAAAACCTATCACTGTGAAGGGTGTTTCAGGAAGTCTTGTTCAGAATGAGAGCCACTGGACAGAGAAGAGGGCAGAGTGGTGATTGGACTGGTTAAATAAGGAAGGGAAAGTGTTGGGGACAAGGGACTACTGGAGTTTTGAATGTGTGCATGAAGGAGGAAAGGTGAGTAATGAAAGAGAATGACATTTATCATTCCCTATTTGTTTGAAATACAAAATTTTGCCCTTCCCGTTAAGTTAGTAGTTCTACAATTATTGTTGATTGTCAGTACTGTTATTGTTAAATATTAATTCTATACTTTTCACTATTACAGAGATATATTTTATGTTTGGTTAATATCCTTCCAATGTGAATGACAGTTTCTTATGATGTTTTGGACTTTCTTAAAATCTGGGAATAGAACAGAAATCTGAATGCTGACAACATTTAGTAACAGAAGTTATCATTAGCTCTTAAATAATGAGTAAGTGTCCCCATTCCTCAACTCAAAAAAACTCTCAATCTTTAAGTACTATTTTTTAAGGCTAATACTGCAGTGATACAGTGAGGAACTGCCTTAAATGTAACTCCTCAAGTTCATACCCAGTGTTTTTCTGCCTCTACACTCTCCTTGGATGGAAAACTCTGTCTTCTACTTAGCTTCTGTTGGAGGTGGGCATTTCTTCCTCTGGGAAGACCTATAACTCGTACAGATATGACAGAAGAATATTGTGAAATAAAATAATGAGAATATGTAAATCACAGGAAAGTATGTCATACAGGATCCTCTAGTCCTTTCTAAATGAGAAACCCATCTTTAACCTGCTGAGAAGGTAGAGATTAGTTAGATATTGTGTATGTATATGGAGACAGAAAAAGGAAGTATCTTTGCCACTTTTTGGAACTTTCACTTTTTTACTTTCAACTAATGGAATACATGATTTACTGGAAATTAAGATGTTTAACTTAAATTATGTAGTTACATATATATATATATATACACATAATTTTAGAATATATACATATATGAATAACTTTAGACCATTGCTCACTGTTCTTAAATACTAAGGGTAGATATGAAAACATTCCCTATTGTGACTTTTGAATTCCCTTGAGATCAGGGAAATAGGTGCCTACAGAAATGTCCAGAATACATATCATAGTCTTACTGAAATTAGGAAAGGAAAAAACGTTCACACTGTCTTCCGTTTTCAACAATGTTTTCAGTAAAGTAAATTTATCCTGACAGAAATATAAGTAAATATTTTGACTATATTTAGCATATGTATGATACACCAAAAATTGCATTGTAAAGTTTGGAGGTGGTTAAATAGTTACTCACATTTGGCAATAATATGTCTAGATGATATGAAGCAGATAGGTTCTGCTTGCTATCAAATGGACTTTCCAGCACTAGAGAAGAACTTAGCAAGAAATTTTTGAGCATTTTTAAATCTCCTTACAGCTTTTATTTATTTCCACTGAAAGTCTCGGTACAAAAGAAAAGAGGCATTTTGTTTAATTAGGATTAAATTTATTATTGCTAAGATTTTAATTCTATTTACTATCAAGTACGGAGGCCTCTTTTCTGTTTGAACTAAGAAATACAATCTGTATTTTAGGACAAAAGTGCTGGCCTTGAAGCTGGAGGACATGAGGACTGTTAATTTTTCCTCCTCCCCCTAGTCAGTACAGTTCAGGTGACTCAGATCAAAGACACCCAAGAAGATGCCCAAGGTAAACAGGCACAAATCCTTCAGTTTTGGGACCTAAATCTCTGGCATTCACTGCCTTTTATCATTTCTTAAGTGAAAATAAAAGAGTAAGATGAATCAGTTAGCTGTAATTTTGTATGAATTCTTTCATCTCCTAATCACACCATTCCTAGCTAATATAAGGAGTTCTAGAAGCATAGTTTTAGTTCCACTGCAAGGAAAGTAGATATGAAATTTTGGGTATCCAAGAATAGCAAGAGGATTAAGAGTCACTGGATTACTGTCTGTCTATAGATCTGCCTGAATCATACTGTAGTAGTCATAGCGGTGGTAGGAAGGAGTTGGAATGGATATTGGTACTGACATAGGAAACTTATAAAACTGAACTTTTTCCATATAAGAGGCTTGTTTTAGAATTTGTCTTGGATTTTGTAATCAGATTGTATGTACATAACTAACTACTAAACACTCACTCATGTCTTGTGACTGTCATATTTAAAGATAATTATTGAAAGCCTTTTAGAGACAGTCCATAAATTACAAACAGATTGTATTACAGAAGCTTATAACTTAGTGAAATGGAGTTTGAGGATATATTTACTTCTTGGAACAGAGTAATACTGAGTATTGAGATTTTCTACTCAAAACGTACAAGATACTTTATTCTATTCATACATGTTCTATGATATATGTTCATGGCAGCATAAGAGAATAAAACTTTGAATCTACTTTTGAAGTGTTTCAAATTTTATGTGACTATTGAATAATACTCTATACAGGCTAAGAGTTATAAAAAATAATAGTTCTTATATGTGTGTTTTTAACATCAATATATTCCTGCATAAGTCAAATGTTGATATTTCTTCCCAATGTTTAGACATCATTAATAGAATTATATTCAAGGACACAGATTCTTTAATACTGGCTTGTCTTTTTTTAGAAACCACATTTTTTTCATTAGACATGCATATGTTTGTTTACACAAGAAAAGCAAGGTGAGGGAAAATATCATTATTATCTTTTAAACAATATCAAGAGGATTGAAGAATATGGAAGACCAGATTTGCCACTTCCGGGTCTTGCCCTTCTTTTATCAATCCTATAGAATAAAAACACGTTACTCTGAAATGTATTTCCTTGGCAACTATTTAAAATACTCTGACTTTCTGCTACTTGTAAAGATGTACTTTCCAAGAAAAACTTGATTTTTAATAGTTTCTAAGCAGTGACTTCTAACCTGGACTGAGGCAACCTTCTTACCCTACCCTCAAGCAACACAGTGGATCTCCTGGGAAGCTGCCTGGACTATTTCACATTATGTTAAGGAGAGGTAGAAGAAGCTAATTATATGTGTAACTTCTAGAAATAGGCACAAGAATATAAAGCGTCCTTCTTATTGTTGAGGTTGCTGACATCAACCAGGGTTTTCTGTGGAACTTATGTGAGCAGTTAATGCCTGACTAAAGAGACCTATAAGCCTTTTGCTATGTTCAGCAGTTAATTCAGTTGAGTAAATAGTCATTGACATCTCAGTGCCAGACACTAGTGCTAGGGATGAAGTAATTAAAAGTGACAGACCTTCCCGTCTCCACTCTCTCGCCGCTAACAGCGTAGGCGTCCTCCCAGCTCTGCCTTTGCGGGCTTGTGCGGAGTCCTCCTAGGTCGGCGGGTTGTGCTTCTGGTGCGAAGGTCAGGGACAAGATGGTGCAGGTGTCTCCGCTCATCAACCTCGGCCGATACTCCTTCTTGTTCCTCGGCATGGCCTACGGACCCACGCACCACAGTTACCAAAAATCTCAGGCAGAAGAGGAGAAGAGGATAGCGGCAGAGGAGAAGCAGCAGCAGGATGAACTGAAACGGATTGCCAAACAATTGGCAGAAGCCCAAGAGGACACCATATTAAAGTGAGTGACCCTCCCAGCCTCTCTTTGGAGCAGCAGCGGATGAATAAAGCTTCGTGTGTTGTACGATTTAAAAAAAAAAAAAAGTTGCAGACCTTATTCAAACATCTCATTGTAATTCCTAAATATAATGTTGGAGATATGGGGATAGGTGCAATTGTAAATGTATGTTTAAGGTACAAAAACAGTACTTAGAACAATTGACTCTGAAAGTAACGAGGGGAATGTGAAGCTGAGTTGAAAGACCAATAGGAACTCATGAAAAGTCAGGAGAGGGACAATTCCAGGCCAATGTAACAAGTATATTATACACAAACCTGTAACAGTAAGGAAGGCTCAGGCATGGTTAAAGCACTCTGAGTGGTTTGTATGTCTGAAGCGTAACCATGCAGGGCTAAGGGAAGGCTGAGAGGGTGTGGTAAAGGAGCTATCCGGAGCTCTTTCCTGGGGACTGTGAAATAGTTCAGAGTTTTAAACGAGAAAGATGCAGGTAAATATGTATGCTGGAAGGCCCACCATCTCAGCAGAACGGTGAGTGGGTTAGAAGGAGAGGAACGCAAAGGCTGATTTGAGTTAGGCCTAGAGTCATGCGTATGATTTTCTTTTTGTAAAAGAGATTTATTTCTTTTTTTAATTAAATAAAAACTGCATATATTTATGGTTTACAATATATTTTGAAATATGCATACATTGTGGAATGGCTAAATTGAGCTAATTAACATATGTATTACCTCATATCCTTATTTTTTTTTGTGGTGATAACACTTAAAATATACTCTCAGTGATCTCAAGACTATAATACATTGTTATTAACTATAGTCACCACATTATATAACAAATCTCTTAAACTTTTTCTTATCTAACTGCAATGTTGCACCCTTTGACCAACATCTTCCCCGACCCTGCCCACACCATCCCACCCCTGGTAATCATTATTCTACTCTCTGTATCTGTGAATTCGCACTTTTAAGATTCCAAATATTAGTGACATCATGCTATAATTGTATTTCTGTATCTGGCTTATTTCACTTAACATAATGTCATTCAGTTTCATCCATGCTGTCTCAAATGACAGAAATTCCTTCTTTTCATAAGGCCTAATAATATTCTAGTGTGTATCTATATCACAGTTTCTTTATCCTTTGATACACTGATAGACACTTAGGTTGACTTCATATCTTGATTATTGTGAATGGTGCTACAAAAAACACAGAAGTGCAATTATCTCTTGGACATAATGATTTCATTTCTTACAGATATATGCCCAGTAGTGGAATTGCTGGACCATATGGTAGTTCTATTTTTATTTTTTAGGACCCTCCATACTATTTTCCATAATGACTGTACTAATTTAAACTTCCATGCATCTGATGTTTCGTTATGATATTACATGATAACTAAGGGGTAATATTGAGATAAAATAAGGAGATGAATACAAGAGAAAGTTAAGAGGCTGACTTGATAATATTGGCAACAGATTGGAGGTTGATTAACCTTCGATGTGCTTGTCATACCAGCAAAATAGGAACAGACTTGTTTTATTTATTTATTATTTGTTTTTTTGTTGTTGTTGTTGTTTTTTTGTGACAGAGTCTTGCTCTGTTGCACAGGCTGGAGTGCAGTGGCACGATCTCAGCTTACTACAACCTCTGCCTTCCAGGTTCAAGTTATTTCTGGCTAATTTTTGTATTTTTAGTAGAGATGGGGTCTCACCATGTTGGCCAGGCTGGTCTCAAACTCCTGACCTCAAGTGACCTGCCCGCCTTGGCCTCCCAAAGTGCTGGGATTACAGGCGGGAGCCACTATGCCTGGCCAGACTTACTTTATAACAAGTTAGTTGAAGTAAAATTGACATACAATTAACTTCACATATTTAAAGTGAACACTTTGGTAAGTTTTAGTAAAATGTATATACCTGTGAAAACATAACCAAATTAAAATAGAGAACATGTCCATCACTGCCACAGGTTACCTTCTGCTCTTTTATAATTCTTCCCTGCACCCTCCCCATTCCCCCCGTTCACTTTCTAGAGTTTATGTAAATGGAATTATACAGTTCATGTCCTATTTCTCCATTGGCTTCTTTCATTCTGCATAATTTTTAAAATATTCAACCATGTGTGTATATCAGTACAACAGCTCATTCCTTTTCATTGCTGACTAATCCGCTGTTATATGAATATACCATATTATGCTTATCCATTCATGGGTTGGTAGACATTTGGGTTTTTCCAGTTTGAGTCTATTACAAAAAAGTTCCTATGATATTTGTAATCAAGTCTTTGTATGTACATATACTCTATTTTCTTTTGGATAAATGCCAAAAATAAGAATGGCAGCATCATTGGTAGATGTATATTTAATTTAAAAACAAAGCAAACAAAACTGCAAACTTTTTTTAAAAAGGCTCACTATTTATATTTTGTTGTTCAGTACATGAGTGTTTAAGTGTCTGCAAATATGTATCAACATGTGTTTTGATTAGTTGTTTTTTTTTTAATTTTAGACATTCTAATAGGTATGCAGTGGTATCTCATTGTGACTTTGATTTGCATTTCCCTAATGTCCAGTGGATGTTGAGCATCTTTTCATGTGTCAATTTGCCATCTATGTATCTTTGGATGCTGTCTCTTCAGATTTTGGTCCCCATTTTGTATTTGAGTTTTTTTCTTTCCTCATTATTATATTTGGATAGTTATACTTGGTTGGGGGAGAAGTTGAGTTAGATAATACAGTGCTTTTTTGTTTGTTTGTTTTGTTTTTCCCTTTTTAATGGCAGGAACTCTCTAAGTCTTATGCTATGAGTGGATGGAGAAGAGTTCATGTTTCATCTATGTAGATGTTAGATGTTGTGCCACTTATCAACACAGTGCACACAGATGGGTAAATAGTGTTATGGTCCAAAACATTAATTAAATTGTGAACTTACTGAATTTTATGTATCTGTGTGGCTTTCAAGTGGCAATTTTCCAAAAGAAGAGATATGTGGATAATTTAACCTTAGGAACATGATGAAACCAAGCACAACTATATACTAGTCACAGTTTTCCTTATATTGGAGAGTCCTAGTACATACAACTACCACCTACCAGATGTTGTCTCTCAGATAATCCTTATACATATATTTCTTCTGTATCCTTGGAATTCTTTACTAAGGTTACAGTACTGGACTACATCAAAGCTTTATGACTCTTCTTTTTCCAGCCTTCAATTTTTTTCATTCCATTGCATAAAAGCCCTACCTTCACAAGATGACAATTATGTACTAGTTGCTTAATTCCTCTTTTGTCTAAGCAATGTAATGTTTTATTCTAGTTAAAATATACAAGTCTTCAGAAAGCTCTTAGGAAGATTTAATTGCAACAGTAGACTGATATGGGAGATGGTTTTAGATATATGACTTTTTTACAGACCTTTTAAAATTGCCTTTTGACTGCCTATGTGTAGGGTCCTCTCATTTCACAATGTTATTGATACTTTTCTCTTCCTTATTTCTTTTATTTATTGCCATTTATTATCAATCCTTGTGATATTATTCAACAGGTAGAGGAAAACGAATAGTTTGGAAGACAGGAATCTAAGGCCCCAGTTCATCACTGTGATATTTCTTCAATGTTTCCAGAACATTAGTTTGGGCTAACAATCATTATCTAATAAAATGGTGCTAAAAACAAAGTTATCTAGGTTTTAAAATTATTTATGAACTTGAAATATATTTGGAGCACTTGAAATATCAATTTTTTGTAAACTATAGTGTTAAAAACTAAATACTAGACAACTACTAGAAAATAAGTTACTATGGATGTTATGCTTTAAATTGTATCTGGCAAAAAGATATGCTAATGTCCAAACCCCAAGTGCCTGCCTCAGAATGTGACTTTATTTGGAAATAGATAATTGCACAAGAAATTACTGAAGATGAGGTCATTCTGGAGTGGGACAGACTCTTACTCCAATATGACTGGTTATCTTATAAAAAGAGAGATGATGTGAAATGAGACATATAGAAAGAATGCCATGTAATGGCAGAGGCAGAGATTGGAATGACACTGTGTCAAGCCAAGGAATGCCTTGAATTCACAGTCATTTACCAGAAGGTTGCTAAAGGCAAGGAGAGATTCTACCCAGAATCTCAGAGAAAGCATGGCACTGCCAACACTCTGGTTTTGGAATTCACATTTTCAGAACTGGGAGAAAAAATATTATGTTGTTTTAAGCCACCTAATTTATGGTACTTTGTTATAACAGCTGTTAGGAACCATCACAATGAACAAATAAAATTTAATAAAATCTCAGATACCATATGGACATATAGCTTATATACAAAACATTTCAATATCCACAATAATAGCAGTACCTTGGGTCAGAAAATAATCTGTGAAGTCCTTATTCATATGCAGATTCTTGGGGTTGCAGGTTGAGTTCC
Organism: Ateles fusciceps; assembly: GCA_036589455.1. Lineage (NCBI taxonomy): Eukaryota > Metazoa > Chordata > Mammalia > Primates > Atelidae > Ateles > Ateles fusciceps. The sequence continues at coordinate 779,096 of JAZHEH010000804.1, read as the reverse complement.
TTTGAACTATTGATGGTTATAGGTCTAAGTTTTCAGTGAGTAATTTCTTCATGTACAGTAGTTTGTTCCTTATTTTCAGGTCATCCTTTACCCTGCCTCATGATTTGTCCTTACTTATTCGGATGTGCATTTTCTCAGGAAGCTAGCTTGAAGGCCACAGAGACCAGAATGGGAACAAGCAACGCTTGCACATGTGGCAAGTGGAAATGCTGGAAATGACAATGAGGGGAGAGGAAATGATACATGCCTCATTTTTAGGAACATAACTTTGGCTGTTTAAAAAAAGAATGAAAGCTCATTATTCAATAATCCTTGTGAAAAATAAAGGACCTAGATGAAAGAGATGGCAGAGGGGCTGGAGAGAGAGATGGTGCCGCCACAGAGGAACACCCAAAATATTTGATCAGCCGGAATCAGTGACAATTCGATGAACCAATAAAGAATAAAAAATAAAATGACACCAAAGAATAATTTCCATTCAACAGATACTTTACTCCTTATTCCTGTCTGCTTTGTGAAAATGATATCAAAGAGTGACAGAGTTACAGGGAACTATAACTCTTTTTGGCTCTCTTTCGCTTTTTGGCTCTTTTATGTGTTGTTTTTGTGCAGTTACCCCTCTGTTGCCATACAGGTTGGAGCAGATAGCACAAGCTGAGAGGTCAGTGACTGTGTGGCCTCTGCTGTTTCCAAAGCATGTAACTTTTTCTCTATTATAGACTAATTTCATTCCAACCTCAATTAACAGATCATTAAAAACTGAGTATCATTATTTTTTTACGCTCAGAAAATTTGTCAGCCAAGATAGTCTGCAGAGCTTTTGTCAGGGAGACAGAAAAGAGATTAGGGAGCATAAAAGGAAGTGATCTTATTCTTGACCCTAAAGCTACAGTTTAAAAATTCTGCTGATAGGACCTAACAGACTTGAAGCAAAACAACCCTTGACTTATATTATTGATATGTATAAATTAGATGGGTAGAAACAACCCCATTCTGTGATATCAACCTTTGATTCTGGAAAGAAGATATGAAATGAGTTTCCTATTTTATAAGGTCTTGAACGATTTAATTTTCTCTAAAACAACAGGTCTTGATAATACGTTAAAAGGAATAGAGAAAGGAAAAGCAGAGTGCTTACAATAATTTTATTTCATAAGAACTAACATTCATTCCCATCTGTCTCTTTTTCCTTTCTGAATTCTTGCCCTACTGGAAGATAGTAGAGCAGGGCTCAGTCTTCAATAGGAGTCTCTCCAGGAGACTTTGATTAAAAGTGAAACACCCTTTCTGAACATGCCACACCTCTGTGTGGAAAATGTCAGTGGCTCATTAGAGACTGGAGAACCAGCCTATTCAGGGAAGGCCAGGATCTGAGCCTTCCTCACTGCTTCCCCATCCACCATTCTCATCTATTACTCACCTACATGATTCAAAGGTCAAATGCTGGGTTTCTTCAATACTGTATAATTTTCTGCCTCCACACCTCTATTCATTTTTTTAAGAAAGCATCTAGGTAGCTACCTAGAAAGAACTAGCATTTTTTCATCTATTTTCCATAATAGTTCGGAACAATGTATATGTGCTCTGAGAAGGGTATTGGTGAATAGAGGCAGACTTTATATGAAATTGCTACTCTTTGTGATTTTCAAAGAACAAACATTATTTATTGACTCGACCTTCCTATCACCTAAATTGGATTTTGTTTGCTTGCTATTTTGTTTGCTAAGTTCAGTGTTGGGTTCATCACCCACACACACATGCTTTATTTCCTTTGCCTTTGTCATTTTCAACTTTCCATTACTGCCCACTCATCATCTCAGATCAGTTGCCAAACCAGTTTTGAATTTAGTCTCAGGAATGCTTTAAGAAATTTAATCTGCCTCTGTCTCACCAACATTATCATCATACGAAATTTAGTTATTGTCTTCCCTCCCTGGTTATGTGACATCAGATGTGGTGCCCCAGTAATATGCATTTAGCTCTTCCTTGAATCCTGATCTGCAAATCTGAATTTAACATGTATATTTAAGAAAACACTTAAGTGATTTTATGACTGGGTAGGAGATTTTTGAAATTGACACAGCCAGGGCACTTGTTGGCCAAGAGAACCTGCAAAGAATAGACCCTGAAGTTTATCAATTAGTCTTGTTGATTATTCTCAAGCTTTCTAGCCAATATATTCTCAGATTTGATTAAATCTTGATTGATTTTTTTTGCCTTTTAACAAGGCTGAAAAACTCAATTTATTATTATCTTCTGAATGTAATTTCCTTGCATAAATCTTTTAATTATTACTATTATTATGTGGAAAGTGAATACGTATTATATACCTGTGTATATACATCTATAAGTGATTACAAATGTATATGGACAAATGGGCATATACATATATCCTTGTGTGTGTAAACGTGTGTATATGCAATAATGGTGATACCTAATATTTATTGAACATATACTATGACCCAGGAACTCATACTTTTCATATATTCATTTAATTTTTCAGTAACCCTGAGATAAATATTTCTACTATCCCCATTTTGCAAATGGGGGAAAAAGGCACAACAAAAATTTAATAACTTATTAACACTCACACAATCAGGAACCAGCAGATCCAAGATTCAAATCCCAATGGGATTTTTCTAAGGCTTATGTGCTCTTAATCTCTACAATATCCAAATACATAATACAAAGCAAAATAAATTTTCCATATGTCTTTAGAGTCATGATGAAGGCATATGGTGGTGCATAGGCTAAATATCTGTGAGAAACTTACATATTTTATTCCTTTTCTGTCCAGGATCTTCATCATCTACTCATGTTTCTCATGTCCACTGAATCCCAGTCTGTCTAATACTGGTTTAAGTCTTCTACTGGCCTCTATCTTAATGGTGAATTCATCAGCTATCGTCCTCTGCCTGCCATTGCATTGCATTTGGCTTTTCCACCTGCCAAAGAATTCTGTGATTTGATGGGGATTATTGTTGATATTTTTGTGTTTATTCCGGTAATTAGATATTATACTAAACTACACCATAGAATATCTGCTTGATGTGTGACTTCTATGTGTTTCCTTTAAAGGCATCTTTACTGAGTTAAATTTGTTTGTTGATAACGTTAAGAAGGTTGACTTTAAGTGAGAAAAGCAAAAAATAGGAAAACAGAAAACAATAGCAAGCACATGTATGTTAATTGCGGCACTGTTTGCAATAGCAAAGACCTGGAACCAACCCAAATGCCCATCAATGATAGACTGGACAAGAAAATGTGGCACATATACACCATGGAATACTATGCAGCCATAAAAAAAGATGAGTTCATGTCCTTTGCAGGGACATGGATGAATCTGGAAACCATCAGTCTCAGCAAACTGACACAAGAACAGAAAACCAAACACCACATGTTCTCACTCATAGGTGGGTGTTGAACAATGAGAACACATGGACACAGGGAGGGGAACATCACACACTGGGGTCTGTTGGGGGCTGGGGGACTAGAGGAGGTTTAGCAGGGGGTGGGGAGGTTGGGGGAGGGAAAACACTGGAAGAAATGCCTGATGTAGATGACAGGGGGGATGGAGGCAGCAAACCACTTGGCGTGTGTGTACCTATGCAACAATCCTGCAAGGTCTGCACATGTACTTCAGAACTTAAAGTATAATTTTAAAAAATTTGATCAAAAAAAAAAAGAAAGAAAAACTAGAAGACAATCCCACATTATTCAAAAATCTTTCTGTAAGGCAGTGATTATTAAAAGTTCGTCCTTGGAGTCACCTTGAGAACTTGACAGAAATGCAGAGTTTAGGGCCTTACCTTGTACTTATTGAATCAGACGTGGGGCTCATGTGTTTTATCAGCCTCTAGGTGATCCTGCTGCTTGCTCAATTTTGAGAACCACCACTGTATCTCTCATCCTTATCACTCAATAACTCATGCACATTCACATACATACACATATACACACAAAGACATTCCCAGGGTTTCAGCATCAGCTGTATATTGCTTACTTTATAGACATTGGAATATATATTTACACTGAATTAAAACTACTCTGAATATTTATCAGATACAATGGGGCTATAGATAATTTTATTAGACATCAAATCCTTTAAGTCAGTGTTTGTCAAGTTTTGACATTCATAGGAATCATGCTATGCAGATTTTTATTCAGCAGATCTGAAGTGGGGCCTGATAGTCTCCATCTCTAACAGCCTTCCTGTTGATTTCAATGTTACTGGCCTCAGTCTGCAATTTGAGTTGCAACAATTTAGACTCAAGCATGTCCTCAACAAACACTTTCATCCATATTCCAAAATATGGCCACAGTTTTCCTTTACATTTCATCTTTAGTAAATCTACAATTGGTTATAACCTTCTAGCACAAGTGATTTGTCATCTGAGCATACTTATCTCTATCCCCATGTTTTTAACATGAAGTTCTTTTAATCTAACATAAAACACATTCATTTGCAAAGTTGTGATGATGGAAATCTATCTGTTATTTCAGGCTTAACTAACCAATTCCACTTCCTTCCTTAAATTTTCAGTTTATTTCATGTTGGACATACTCTTATATACCCTATACCTCTTTTTTAACAAGTTATATAATCTGTATAAAATTATTCAGTTACATAATTAGTCCCAATGTATTTTGAGTTCCCAGAAGACAAATTTATGTGGTTCTTACAGATCATGGCATTCCCCCGCACTTACTTAGCCAATGTCTGACTCGCAGATGATGCTGAATGCTATTGGCTTAATTAACGTTTCACCTGTCCTGGAAAGGCAGATGAAAATAATGTTTTGATTAGTGAAGTAGGTGGGTCTGATTAATCATGTGATATGAATATACTCAGAGGGACCAGAAAAATCGTTTAATGAGGAAAATGACCAAAGATATCACCAGGAAGCAGGGAGAGACAGAGACATTTAAAAGCCATTGGTGGCCATGAGGGAATTAGGGGATGAAGTAAAAGATTAAAAAAAAAAAAGGCTTTTTCAGCTATGAGCAAAACTAATTCGCTGAAGGTCTTCTGCCTGTAAATAATCCTTAGACCCTGCTATCAACATTGTAAAATGAGTTTTTGAAAAGCATATCTGGGCAGAGGAAATAACTCTCCCCAATACAGATTATTTTTGAATTGCTAAAGAATAACCGTAATACCCAGAGCACACTGGTATGTATATGAAATTGTCGTCCTTTTAGAGGAAAGGACGTATATTACCCTTATGTACGTCAACCCAAAGTTTCAACTCTCTTTATAATCAGCTGGCGGTCAATTGAGACTCTCATGTGACTCTCTGACACAGTCAAGTTAGATAAAGTAGCCAGGATTGTTGTCCCAGAATTTGGATTTTCCTCCTATAGAGAATGACTGCAGTCTGAACTTTGGATACAATTTAAACTCGAAAAATATGTTGAAAAACTGAAAAGATGAAGAAAGAACAAATACTAAGTAAATCTGTTTCACAGTTTTATTATTTGATTTGTTTTATATATTTTAAATGATTTTCTGTTTACTTTGTTTATATACAATTAATATTTTAGTTTACTTTCCTAGATAGTTGATTTGGTTTGGCTGTGTCCTCACCCAAATCTCATCTTGAATTGTAGTTCCCATAATTCCCACTTGTTGTGGGAGGGACCTGGTGGGAGATAATTGAATCATGGGGGACAGATCTTTCCCATGATCTTCTCATGATAGTGAATAAGTCTCATGAGATCTGATGGTTTTAAAAAGGGGAGTTTCCCTGCACAAGCTCTCTTCTCTTGTCTGCTTATATGAGACATGCCTCTTACCTACCACCATGATTGTGAGGCTTCCCCAGTCACATAGAACTGTGAGTTCATTAAACCTCTTCTGTAAATTGCCCAGTTTCAGGTATGTCTTTATCAATGGTGTGAAAACCAACTAATACAAGGTAGTGCAGTTTCTTGTTTATTTGGTTTTGTTCTGTTTTTAAATATTTTCCAGCTTTATCCTCCTTTTTGTCATTCTTTTCTTTGTTGCCATTATGGTTTGGGATTTTCAGATTTCAAGTAGTTATTTTTAAATCATTGATACTGGATCTCTCTTATTCTATTTGTAAAAATGAGATTAGATTCAATAGTTTTCACAGTGTCTTCAATATTTGGAATCTTATGACTCAGTGATTCTATAAATAATAATGAGATCAGACTTTTCAAACTTTTTAAAGGTCATTGAAAGAGATGGGAAGTCTTTAAAATTGTTTTCACAGCGTCTTTTATAAGTGCATAGCACAAATGTGAATTTGAAAGTTTTAGTGTTTTAATATGAATTTTAATGGGATGGCAGGAGTTGTGCTGGAATTGGCCAACAACTCTAGAGAAAGAAGGGGCTGTAATGAATTGTGTCTAAAAACAAACCTTGCTTCTCCCAGTCCTGGAATGTTGCAGTAGATGGTAGTTCCTCCTATGACTCATGGTGCAGTAGAAAGATGGAGTACAGGAGGCGGGAGCTGTAGGCTCCCAGCACGCTGCAGGCAATGTGATGGTCTATCTGGAGAGGGCATTGCTGGAATGGAGTGCTGGCCACTGTCAAAGAAACAGGTGGCCCCTCTCTAAGAGTGTCCTTCAGAGGTGATTGGAGTAAAGCTGAACTTTTCCCCCAAGTAATCCAGGTAAATAGAGAGGGAGGCAGACAGAGAAAAAAAGGCACAGAGAGGAAGGGAGGGAAGGTGGGGAGGAAGGAAGGTAGGAAAGAAAGGAAGAAGTGTGGGGAAGGAGGGAGGGAAGGACTAAGAGGTAAGAGATAATTGAACTGATTTAATCTATGTTAGCAATTAAAGGCTGAAAAATCCTGTAATACAAAATTTTACTTATGTCAGTCCTTAATTTGATAACTGATTTAACCACTAAACCCATTTTTGCATGGAAAAATCTATTAATTACTGGGATACAATTTAGGAACTGCTGGTGTAGACAAGTAAAGAACATGTTTGGTAGAAAGGAGACATGAAATTACCCTGAGAATATGAGAATTTACAATGATTCTCAGGATACTTTTTGGGTTATTTCAATCCCATGATTGGAGCAAACACATAGCCAAATAACATCCCCATTTGGGGAACCTCATGTTTTACACACACTCACTCCTGCTCTTCTTAGTCCCCCTCCCTATTTTTCACTTCTGCAAAAACCTCCCTGGGTCTCTAACATAAAATTAGGTACACTGTTCACTTACTAAGCACAGGTATGTACTTTCAGTAACTAAAGAAAGAAAAAGTACTTTTAAGAAAAAAACATAAATAAAAAATTATAGCTAACCTAGCACTTGGTGTTCTATAAGGATTAAATTCTTTGCTTCTTTTAGGTAATTTTACAGAGTGTATATATGTGTATTCAGTGGCAGAAATGTTAATTCAAACAAACCTTAAAATCTCCTAAGAAAGTTCTTTGTGTGATTGTCCTCAGGTGCCCCATGCTGTAGTGAGATTTTGACCAGGAAGGACAGAGTTTGAATCTGAGGCCTCGCTTAGACTATAGTGAACAAAGTACATACCTTTCTTTTAATCTTTCTGCATGTACAGAATGAGTTACTTAGTCCCTGATAGTGTTTTCTCAGTGTGTGAATACTGATAAGATGATGGCACCTGCTTGTTATATCTTGCATTTTCCATCGGTTTTCTTAACTCTCTTTATCAAGACTTTTCAGCTGTCCTAAAGTCTAATACTATTACAAAATATTTTATTCCATAGAGAATAAAAAAAGAAGATGGTACACTATGATTTCTTTATCAAATGCTGATGAGAAGGATTATATGGGGAAAAAATAAAACTCTTAAAGAGAATAGTGCTTGTTAATAATCTAAACCATTGTTTGTCACTACTCTACACTTATGTAAGCAAAAACTCTATTTTGACTTTCAAATACCTGGCTTTGTCTGGAATAAAATTTAGCTTAACTGTTTATGGAGCCTAAAATTTCCTTAAACAAGTGGCATACAAGATAATGAAGAGAGCCCTCAAAGCCATGCTATTTTATTTGGTTTTATCTGTATTTACTGAACCCATTATTATAAACTTAATTCAATTTGTTTGCATGTTTATTTGCCCACTATATACATTGATGAGTGGATATACAAGACAAGATGAAGAGAAACAGTTGCATGAGAAACCATTGTTCATCTAATCCAAATGGTTGAACACTTCAACTGTTAAATTACTCTTTGAATGTCACCCTATCTCTTTCTTCATCTCCCAAACAAAGCATCCTTTCTACATATCCAGAGATTGCTTGCTTGCTGACCATCAGAAAAGAGAAAAGAAAAAGTCTTGCCTAAAGGAGAGCTATATAGCTTAGAACTAAAGAAGAAAAATGGGAAATGTGGAGTTGGGTGGGGAGTCCTGTGAAAGGAACAAGCACTAAGTTTGCTTATATAGTAAGCCTACTTCATGATGCCAACAGAACTTTCCCAAGTCTCTTCCAAAGAACTTACACTCCTCCTTCAATCAGAACTGACCATGGGGCATCTTTTAATCCCACTGTACACTTTCTCACCAGGTTATGCTCTTGTTCTCCCATGGTATCTTGCCATGGATTGCCTTCATCTTCTCTTTCTACTTATACAAATATGCCCAGGTGGAAGCATTCTTGGAATGTTCCATTTGAAAGGTAAAGTTTTCTCTTCATTCATATATTGCTTAACTGTCAATCCTAATGGGAAAGGTTGAGAAAAAAGTCTGAGAAATAGGGAAAAAAAAAAAAAGAAATACTAAGAAAAAAATAAAGAAATACTGAGAAAAAAAAAATCCTGGACCAGATAGTCAAACATCTCATAATTTGCTAGATATGTAACCTCCCTAACATACAGTAAGTAGGGTCCATGCTACACCTCAAAGATACTGTCAGGATAGAATGATGTCATGTCTGTGAAATGTTTCCTATAAGGTAATTAGGTATACTTAGGTAAGGTGTTTGCATTGTTTATACCGAATTAAGCTATGATGATTAACATTCTGGTGAATATTATATTCTTTCATCTGTTTTATCTGTTTTTCATATTGCCTCAACCCAATTAACAGTATATTTAGCTTGTACCCCATAAAGTCTGTTTGCTTTCCCTGATGATGTAAGTAATAAATATTTATTATAGAAAACTATTAAAGTACACACAAATATAAAAATAAAAATTAAGTGTAATGTTGTAACCAAGAAATAACCACTATATCCAAAAAAAGCCATATTTATATATTCTTATATGTGTGTATATAGGTGTATATCTTTGTAAACTGCTTTGTTCACTTATCAGCGTATCTTTTGCACATTCCTATTCCCCAGTTCTATTTTTGCTTCCTCAAGTGCAGCCATAGTATTTTGACTTAAGTTGTGTCTCACTAAGCATGTAATACTGTGCCTTGGGTAGAATAAGTATTCAATACATTGGCTTTATTTACTTAAAGCCTTTTGATTGTTTAAATGTAAAATTACGTGAAACAGAACTTCTGTCTTCAAAGATCACAATTGTGTTCTTACTGACGAATTGAAGCCATTCCATGTAACTGTGACTTACTTTTCTTTTTCCTTTCCCTTCTGTTTAGTTTGTTGCCCAGCCCAATTGTCAACAACTGCTGGCATCTCGCTGGTACGATGAGTTTCCAGGCTGGAGGAGAAGACACTGGGCAGTGAAGATGGTGACATGTTTCATAATAGGACTTCTTTTTCCCGTCTTCTCTGTGTGCTACCTGATAGCTCCCAAAAGCCCACTTGGACTGTTCATCAGAAAGCCATTTATCAAGTTTATCTGCCACACAGCCTCCTATTTGACTTTTTTGTTCCTGCTGCTGCTTGCCTCTCAGCACATCGACAGGTCAGACTTGAACAGGCAAGGTCCACCACCAACCATCGTCGAGTGGATGATATTACCGTGGGTCCTGGGTAAATGTGTTACTATAGAAAATATAATAAAAACATGTTACTGCCATGGAATCTTGCTGCTCAGAAAATATTCATTAATGTTTGGGACCTAGGAATGTTTAGAACAGGTTCTGACTATTGTAGCTCCAGGAACCTAACCCCCAAAACTAAACAACCATTTTACAAGCTGCAGTGGACCTACTTACAAATGCAAAGAAATGTAACCTTAAGTTTTAGAAATACAGAGTTTAAGGACTTTATATTTCATGAATGACCCTTTGGCTTTTTTGTTTGTTTGTCCATTAAAACTTTTCAACTATCTCATTGACCATATGTAAATAATTATTCTAATATTCCTAGTAGATAAGTCTTCTAAAAGCACATACAGATACTCTGAAGAATTAGTGATTCTATATATAAAGTAACTGTAACCTTTTAAAGAAATCAATCCATTCAAATTTATCTTTGAAATCTATATTAATTTAAAATAATAGGAAATTAAATAATAGGACATCCTCCACCCTTTTTGTTTTTGTCATAAAAGTTGTGTTGGGTCTGAAGCAAATCACTGTAAAGAAGAAAATCTTAAAGTAGCTAGTGAAAACCTTGTTTTCCTTTCTCCTTGTTATTATAGCCATGGTTAAAATTTACTTTTTAATTATCCTCTACCCTATCATACTATGGTTTGCTGAGAAATCACATTTTCTCAATTTAGCTCATTATTTTAAACCTCTGCTATCATATCCATCTCATCATTTGGCTATCAGAAAATATGTGACAAATTTCATGATCCAAAATCTCAGAATATCAGTTTGAGTTAACTCTCGAAACTGCTGAAGAGACTAAAATGACATTGAGGCGGAAAAAAAAGAGAGCCTACTTGAGATAGATAGGGTTTTCAGTTTTAAAAATTATAAAAACTATAAATATTGTCAATAAGAAAAGTTAATAGGGACAAGATTTGATGTTTTACATACATAACTAAACAAAATCCTCAGGTAAACTTTAAAATAGAGTAGGTCCTCATTAATCTGAAGTGCATAAAGTATGATTGTGTTTAAACTGGAAAAAGGCTCAGGCCAGGCAGGTCAGAGTGGCTCATGCCTGTAATCCAGCACTCCTTGGGAGGCCAAGGCAGGTGGATCGCTTGAGATGAGGAGTTCGAGTAGTACCCGTCTCTACTGAAAATATAAAAATTAGCTGAACATAGTGGCCATAGCCTGTAATCCCAGCTACCTGAGATGCTGAGGCAGAAGAATAGCTTGAACCTGGGAGGCAGAGGTTGCAGTGAACCAAGATTGCGCCACTGCACTCCAGCCTGGGCGACAAAGTGAGACCCTCTCAAAAAAAAAGAAAAAAGGCTCACATAATCTGTAAGTGTCCTTTGGAATAAAATAATTTTGACATTGCAGTTGGTATTAAGGATAAAATAACCCTGCCTGTTTCATGTAAATTAAATATATCTCATTAAGAATGTTTTTAAGGGAGTTTTCTTCTTAGAAAATGTATTTGGAACAATTCATACAGAAGAGTTTAGGACATTACATTTTCCATTATGGATAAGTTATATTAAATGTCTAAAAATTCTAGTATCTAAAATAAAATGCAGCACATTTCATTTTGAAAAATACTGTAGATACAATAAAATGTAAGACAGATAGAGTATTCCTAATCTCTCCTTGCTACCACCAATGAAAATGTCTCAAGTACTTTCCAGGCAGAATGCACAGTGAAAGGTGATAGTGATACAAAGGTAAAGCAACAAACAAAGAGCCCTTCTGCTAATGAAGCTTAAATTTCACTGGAATAAATGAGTAACAAACAAATAGATTTGTGATATAATGTCATAAAATGGTAAATAATATTTAAAGAATAGGAGGTCCAAACTTCTAACAGCTTGTCTAGTGAAAACCGTCATTGGCTGCCTGCTACATACCAAGTTTCTAACAGAATAGTCCATGAATGTTGGCTGGAAGAAACTATACCCAACCACAGCTAAATGATTAAATGAAGTATAGATTGAATTGTGAGTATGATAATTCCAGCTGAGAAAAAAATATCTGCTATAGGCAACATTTTCTCAACATTTCCTCACTGTAGGGAGTTAACTTTGCTGAGAATTACAGAATGAAAGGAGATTTCCTAGAATTAAAAAAAAACATGCATGCAAATGATCACCTTGCTTAAATAACGGGCATGAGGAAAAAATGCTTATATATCAAAGAGATCTCTCGAACAGCTACATTGTTCACCAAAGTCTGGTGAATTGTGAGTGCCCTGCATCTGAGACTGAATTCTCAGTGCCTTGCTAGATCCATGATTACAAGGGGTGTGTGCTATGCTGTTGGGCTGTTCTGCAAAAGGCATTGGACTTAAATCCATGCCCAGATTCTACCCCTAGGAGACTATTAAATTATGGGTGGTCACAAGCTTTCAGGATTTTCAGTGTCTTTGTGTATGAAATGAAAGATTTAGAGTAAATGATATCTAAAGTCCCCCCGAATCCCATCATCCTGTCTGCTAAGCTACCATTGTTAAGGCAGAGAAAACTGATCTTTTTCGGGAAGGGATGGTGTTGAGGGGGGAGAGCCAGGCTAAAGACATCAGGGTAAGAATGCTTTATTCCTTTACCAAAAGTGTGATATATATAAAAAAAGCATGGTCTGATTTGATGACTAGATTAATGAATCCTCTATATTCTCTTGCCCTGTCCTGCTGTCTGATAAAGTAAGTGGCCATGAGTCCCTTAGCAGAACATTTCAAAGTTCATTGTTTGTAAGGTTCTAGATTTATAACATCAAGATAGAATGACTTATAAAAATCATGTGGCCCATCATATTAATTGTCCCAGTGGTAGACTGGAACTGTTTATTTTTTTTTTTTTAAGTCTTCTTGAACTGCCTTAGATTTTCAAACCACGCCACCTCTGTGAGCCACTTGTACAAAAATAATGCTTTTTTATTTGTACTAAATTTACTTCTCTTCCATTTTCAAAAGATCTTCCTCATATTCATAATACTTTGATGTATGAGAAGTTCTCGCTTTAATGCCTCTCATTTGTTTATCCTAGCAAAACACTTTTGACTTATTTGTTTTATATATTTATATCATAAATGTTCACGTTTATCTAGGTAGGAAAATTCTCTAACTTTAAAGCCTAACCTTTCAAACCAATTTCTTTTTCTTCTTAAGTATGGTTTTGCTTGGGAATTTCTGTTATTTTATATACCTTGCAATGTTTCAGCAATAAGAACCGTATTCAGCTTCATAGAACCAGTTATCTTGTGTTTCAGTACAATGGCAGAATAAGGTTTCTATGTTATTTCAGTATCTTTCTTGTTGAAGTTCAACATTGTTGACTATTTAAATCTATTGTGTTTTATATCTTTAGAAAGCAGTTCATAATAGCTCTTCTCTCCCTCTGCCATGTTGTCAGTAATACGTTGGAACTCACCACCCAACAAAGCTTTTAGAATTATTTTTACTTCAGACTTGCTTGTATTGAAGGTTATTGACCTTTCCTTTCTCTCATCAAACAGCCTCAAGAGATCTTCTTCCACATATTTGCTGTCAGGATGAACTTTACTATATAAGAAAGAAAGTCAAAAAGCTTTACAGGGACCAAACTTATAATGCTGGTCATTGTGATACAGTAACTAATGGAGAAAACTAATCATGGATAATTCTGCTAGAACTCTCAATAGATGAGTAAATTCCATACAGATAGACACCAATATCCTCAGACTGTCAAGTTACGCACTTAAACTAGAGTAAAAAGTAAAACAGTTGTTTGATCAAGCATTCATATGGGTCTGATAAGAAAGCTACACTTTGCAGGTGTCTGGAGAGAAAGTTTCACTGGAAAGCCTGAATGACGGATTAGAAAGAGCCCGAGGCTAGAAGATAAGAGACTTGGGTACTTTTAGGTTCTTCTGTTCCATGACTCTGAGGCTCTTAACTTATTCAGGGTTTGATTATTAATATATTATACTGGAATATGAAATGAATAGAATATGAGAAATTTATTTTTATAAAAAATTTACATGCAAACTAAAGCATGTTATATGTATAATGTGCATTAAGAGAATTCATCTAAATTATAGCAAGAGTTTAATCTCAAAGACAGGTCATTTGTTTCTGGAGATAATATGTATTCAGATATGGGAAAAACAAAAAAATTTTTGAATGCCAATTGTCAGGCCTTCCTCAAAACCAGTTTAAATTTTCCCTCAGAATATTTTGTTTCATAACTTATCCCTTTGCACAAAAAAGTATGAATATGTGTAAAATTTCCACATGTAGACTTATGTAATCAGCTTAGTAAAAGAAAATATAAAATGAATAACACTTTTCATAAAAGAAGTAGAACTTTAATGAAGGCAATCATATGAATATAGCAGGAAATACTTTGTTCCCATGAGAAAACAAAATGGCTGCTGAAATGCCATGACATTGTGAGCATGCCCAAGATTATGCCACAATTAAACAGTATGTAAATCTGTGCACACTGAGCTTGATGAGAAGGGTGAACTGAGGAAAAGATGTAACAAAGGAGGAGGTCTAAGCTCTGGTAAAAATAGCTTCTATTGAATTCCTAGGCATAAAGTAAGAATTGCTCATAATATCCAGAGTATACATCTTGCCTATAACACATACTTTATTTAGCAACTTTTTAAACAAGATTGGTTCTCATTTCCATAATTTGTTTTACATTTTTATGTTTTAAAAGGTTGATATTAACAAGTCTGAACATTTCAACAAGGCCTGCCAAATTGAAGATGTAGAATGAAAAGTTGATGATCACATTTTCATCTAGATAAATAGTCATAGAGTCAAATAATACTATGTATGGATATATATGTGTGTGTATATATATTTTTAATATATTATGCTGAGAATATGAAATGAATAGAATATGAGAAATTTAATACATTTATATTTAGCATATTTATATTTAATATTTATACACATATATGTATAACCAGCTACAGTTTTTACACATATGTGTATAATCAGTACAGGGTACATATATACATAAATGTACATATATATATATATGCATATATGTGTATACATATAAAATTCTTCCTTTCCTGTGAATCCTGTGACCATTTTTTCATCTTTTGTCTGAAGTCTTTAAGATCATATGGTTTCATATTTTCAGCCTCACCGCTGAATTTCCCATCCCCACAAGCAGCCCCAAATAATATTAAGAAATTATAAGAAATAAGCCTATTGCTTTCCCCAGTTCTTCCTTTGGCATGGTGCTCAATAATCTCTTCAAACTAGCTTCAGATACACACAGACCCTCAAATACAAGCTGCAGAATATCCATTTATTAATTTAAAATGGATATTTTAATTTTTGAGGAAATCAGATAATCAGTACAGTGTGATATAAGATCCTGATTTGACTATTTATCAGTAGGAAAAATATTTTAACATCGTCTTTATGGAATTATAAAGACTAACACAGTAACATCTCAAACAATGAAATATTTATGAAGATTTCAGTTACTGTGTGTGCTCCTACTAATGCTGAACATATTTCTTTATGGGAGAGGAATGAACTCTCTTTAGGCCATGACAATGCAGCATAAATTTGATACACCAAAACTGAAATGTACAGGCCTTCAGAGAATATTTGAAAACATGGTTTAGATGGTTCAAGGGAAGAGGGAGAAGACAGGAAAAAAACAGTAGTTACCAAAACAGAAAGGGTCAAAGTATAAAAACTAGAGAGATTCTTGAATTAGTCTTCACTAGCACAGAGTAACAATAGTAGTAGTAATAATCATGGTAATTAGAGTAGAAACTAAAAAGTTAGGCACTGTGCTGAGTAATTTAAATGCATTCTTTTGTTTGAACTTCACAATAACTCTGCTCCATTTAATCATATAAATGATGTTAATGTCTCATTTCACAGGGAGGAAACAGGCTTAGAGAGTTTAGATTCTTTGCAGGGATCAAGGGATCACAGAGCTAACAAGTGATAGATGCAAATTCCAGTCAGTGTCAGTCCAGAGCTAGAGTCTTTATCCCTTATAAGACACTGACCCAAAAGTGTGAGAGGCAGAATTTAAAAAGGCAAAAACAGCTCAGAACATGTCTTCATACTTAAGACTTCTTCGCTTCTATTTGCCAGCTTAGATTTTTACACAGGTGAAATCTGAATGGACCATGGTTTCTGCTTCATTAAAGGCATAGTGCTTTTTAAGATGCCCATTCGATATGATTTACTATCGAATATTCTGTTTACTAACATAGCAAACATCACTACCACCACCCTCACATCACCACCAGTATCATCACTGCCTTGTTTCTAATCTAAAACATATTATGTGTGGCTTTCTAGCACTAAAAGAAGCAATCGATTCTGAGAAAGAAAGAATAAGTCATTTGATATGATCTAGAGATGTTTCCTTTTTTGCTTTCCATGTATTAGTTGCTGTGTCCTAGAGTTAAATTTATTTGCTTTAAGGTCATCATTATTTTTAAAAAATTGTCTGTGTGTGTGTGAGTGTGTGAGTGTGTGTGTGTGGAAGGGGTACTCAGGAAAATCTAAAACATATATATATTTCCTTTGTGCATATTTATTTTAAAAATGTTCAGAAGTTTTTATTAAGTGGAAGGTGGTAATTTTCATAGTGAAAAGATTAATATTCACTTACTCAAAACTGCATATTGGGCAACTACTGCTGCTTATTGAAAAGGTAACAAACCAGGAATTGGAGAAATATTTATTCATTGTCTTCCTATCTACATAAGCATTTTATTTCTTCGTTTTCATGGAAATTTTTAAATTAAGTTAGAATCCTATAAAAAGAATGCTTCTGTGCTGATAAGATGTCTCACTTGATTTTTAAGTAACAATTTTTAGGTCAGAAGCTATCAGATGATCTGGAATTCTAAAGTTCTACACTTCACTCTGACTCTGAAACTAATATGGCATCCTTTCCTGGTAAACTTAAAAATGTGTACTTCCTTAATTATATATTCCTAGTTTTTTTTTCTCAAAATGTTAAAATAATGGTGTCAAAACCCATAGTGGTTTAAGCATTTTTAGATGTCTTCCAACTAAGAATATTTAACATTCACTGTCTCTTGATGTCAGTGTTGTGTGAAGTATGGTCTGCTGACTAAAATTATAATTACTGTAGATTCTTATGACAAATTCAGAGTATGGTTGACTGATTTAGAAATTCCAGAAGTATTTTAAACAGTAAAGACTGAGAAACAATTCTGGAAGTCAAATTTCATACTCACATAATGGTTTTATTAAGGAGCCTCAACATATTTGAATCTAAACATGAAATGGTTTTACTTCTTTCTATCACTCTCCTTGGCCACCTTATATCAAATATGCTTTCCTTGTTTCCAAATGGTATCACTATCAGTTATCATAAATTCTCTGAAATTTCAAGTTATTTAAAAGTAAATATGTTCAGTTTAAAACTCAAATTTTATAATCAGCTTAAAGATCTTTTCTTCCCAATAAAGGCCTGACCCATGGCTTGAAGGATCTGAAATTGTTCATCTCTTGCACATCCTTTAACTCCAACACTGGAATGCAAGGTGGGACACAGACGCTTGATGTTTCCTCATTCCTGTTGCTTCAGGGAAGATGAGTGATGGGAGAAGTTAAATGTCCTGACTTATTGGACACCCTGGTCAGAGCTCTTTCTTGGTTGGTTGTCCTGCCTCTCTGGCTATTACTGAGCCACCTGTGTGATGTTGACTCTTCTGAGGGGTGCATGGCTGTTCTTTGAGGACCCAGTTGTGCCTCTACACTCCATAGTTCTCTGAGTCAGAGATTCAACTCTGCCAGGCATCTTCCAGTCCCTCCACTCCTGTACCCAGCAGTCAGTCCCTAATGGGGTCCTGGAACCCTAACAAATCCCTTTTGAGTCATGGCAAGAAGGCTCAAACCCAGCCTTTTCTTGTAATATGCACTTACCTCACAACAGCATCACAGAACCTTACCACCTTAAAAGACAGAAGGTCAGACTGCCCTTGGCTGCCCTATTGCCAGACTCTACTGTTTTTCTATTTTCTGTGATGAGCTGGACCCAGGGGGGAGATGAGCAAGCCAACTGCCCAACCAGATGCCCCAGCCTGGGTGAGGTAGTGGTTCCTCCTGGTAGAAATTCCCAGAATTTATGAGGACTTTCTTGGAGTCTCCCTTACTTGACTTAGGGAGGCAGTAGTATTAGTGAGGAAACACCCTTACCTCTCCTTCTGATATTCCCTTTTCGCACAAAAACTGCACCATCCTGGCCAGCTGGTGATATCTGTAATCCAATCACTTTTGGAGGCCAAGGTGGGAGAATTGTTTGATACCAGGAGTTCAATACCAGCCTGGCCAACATAGCGAGATTTCTTTTCTACCAGGAAAAAAAAAAAAGATAGCTGGGCTTGGTAGCATGTGTCTCTAGTCCTTGCTGCTCTACCCGGGAGGCTGAGGTGGGAGCATTGCTTGAGCTCAGGAGTTTGAAGATGCAGTGAGCTATGATGCACCACTACACTGCAGCCTGGGAAACAGGGTGAGACTCTGTCTCTAAAAAATAACAACGACAAAAACAAAACAAAACCCCTGCACTCCTTGACCTACTGTTCTCTCGCCATCTGTCTTCCCAGGTCTACCTCTGTTATAGATCATAGAAGTGGAGGGCTTGGTAGTTGGGAACAGATACAGTTCTGATGCCTCCCAGTAGACCTTGGAAGGAAAAGTTTGGCTATAATTTTCTGTAAGCTCTTTTCAGAAAGTGGATACTTGGGGTCCTTGTATTCATCTTTGTTTGAGTTTTAAGCCTGCTGCTGAGAACAGGAGCTGCCCCTTAACTGAATGCCTCTTAGGGGTCCCAGAAAAAGTGGGTCTCTAATGAATAAAAGAACTCCTTTAAATTTCTCTTTGAACAGAAGCAGAGTTTTGAAGAGATACTACTTTTCTATTCTCTGATTTGAAAAATCCAAAAACAAAACAACACATAACTCCAGCAGGGAGGAATTTTTTGTCTTCTTTTATCTTCATTGATTTGATACCACAGCATAAAGCTCTGTGTTCTATGAAGAGACTTCCAAAGCCAGGTCCCTGACAGGTGTGGGGCTTAAATAACAGACCCCTGGAGGTTGCCATAGGTGAAAAGGTGACTCTGCTTCATGTTTGGGGTTGTTTACTATCTGTGTAAGTACTGACAGCAAGAAGGGGCATGACAAGAGATCTGTTTGCAGAGTTACACATTTGTCACATGTAATTGCTGCTGTTAAATGTGGCATCTGAGCATTGCCTACCCCATCTCATCCTCATAGCCAGCTTTTCAGGATATAACAGAACACTCAAATAGCCCTGAGTGAAAACTGTTATGGGAAAGGTATAAAAACTTAGTAAAAACTTCCGGGCATCTGCAAATATTTTTAAAAGGAAGTTCTCTGACTCATTTGCTCTGTGATCTTTCCTTTGTTAGTCCCCACAGTTCTGACATCAATGCTTGTAATTAGTCCTCCACCACGACTCTGAGGAATCATGTCATCTGTTTATAAACAGCAAAGAGCAATTTTGAAATGTTCCCATTGTGAGAACAGGACAAACATTTTGTGACAGAAACTCTCTTAATCTTCGTTCTCCTCAGGCTTTTTAGTTACCATAGACGGTTTACTACCTGAATTCATTTTTCATGTAGTTAATAGCATCCTCTAGTTTTTCTAAAGGCTTGTTTCTTCAAAAATCCAGTGAATGCTGCTAGAATAAATGAAACTGGCCATTTTGCTACCATGCTCATAGCAAATAGGAGTCCACAGCCATCCGACAGGTATGTGGTGACTAGAGCTGTAAGAAGTGATGTTTCAATCTGGAACTTAAAAATAAAAGTAAAAAAGATCCCAACACATTACCCAACAGACATTGATTGGCAGTCTTATCTCCAGCTCAAGTTTTAAAAAAATGATGGCATGAGTTCCCAGTTTTATCAGGATCTCTGTTTTTCCCACACAATTGTGCCTTTCAAAGATCAGAAGTGAAGATTTTGGGTGGTCAAGAAAATCAGATTTAATGTCTCCTCGTTAAACTCCAGAGGAACTGTAATATATCAGAATTGTAAGTTTTGTTTGCTAGTCTTCTTAGGAAACCTTAGAGGTCATCTAGTCTAAACTTCCAGTTGAAGTTTCATCTCCTTTAAGTCATCCAATGAGAACAGAGTCTGCTCAGCCATGAAGAAAGTTGAGATAAAATGCTGACTTGTGCTGAGCTCATAACTTCTTTATACCACCTTCCCAAGCCTTCATTCTCTCCTCTGAAGCACATAGCTCTGTGCCTTTCTTCCTCTACATAAATACCCACAAAAAATTTGAATTTAGCTATTTTGGTGACTGCTAATAATCACATTTGACTTTCCAGTTTAGTAGGTATAAAATAATGAAGTTTATCTGTAAAACATAATGAAATATAAATGCTCTGGTTAGCAAGTGCTTTAAAATGTATTTTATTTCATGATGCATACAAATTTGAAAGCAACTGAATCACAAATTCATTAAGCTGGAATGAACTTTAGAGATTACGTAGATCAGTCTCCACTCACTGCTGGAATTTCTCTCTTAAAGACAGGATCTGGATTGGAATCTCTATGTCTCAGGGTAATCCATTCCAGTTTTAGAGCCACTCTAATTGCCAGAATCTTCTTCCTTACATTTGACCAGAAGCTGTCTTTCTATACTTTTCTTATCAAAGATCCAATTTCTGCTTTGTAGGGCAGACTAGAGCAAGTCTGTGCCCTCTTGTACAGTTTTTCATCTCTCATGGCAGCAATTGTGATGACTGCTTTTAGTAAATTGTCACAATCCTAACAAGAAGCAGCAATCTTTGGCAATGTATGCAATGTATGCAATTAGGATAAAATCATACTTTGTGAAAGTCACGTAATCCAAACCTCTGTTTTTTGAAGTGAACTGAAACCGAGAGAGGCTAAGCTAAGATTCTAAAGCTGATTGATAGTTGAGTTGAGCTTGGCCCCTTGCTCACCTAACATGGACTAGCTCTTATCACTATGCCTTCTGTGAAAAATTAACTTGAAATGCATTTGTTAAATCAACGATTCCATGCACATATCTTATATCTGGGAATTGGCAGTGTCAAGCAAGACAAAACAAATAAGCAACATTGTAAATTCTCGAGAATGAGAAAATGTTGCCCAAGGACACTGCATTTAGGAGATTCTGATCCAGTCCTGGTTTCTTCATTAACTAGCAGCATCACATTATAGTTTACACTGCCTCTTTGGGCCTTAGTTTTCTCATGCAGGCTGTGACTGTCCATTGAATTCTGTTTGTAGCCAGGTAAGTAGGAGAAAGCACCTTGGGTGTGGAAAAAAAATGTGTTGGATGCATTTCTTTGTCATTGGATGTTTTAAATTCTGTTTCCCACCAGCTCTAAAATCCAGTGCAGGCATCATATCTTATTCGGTTCTGATAAACTCCCTTCTCCAATAAGGAGGTAGTAAATATTATTTTCCCAATTATGTCCCAATTCTATCTGACCCCTCAATAGAGATTTAATTATGAAAGACTAAAAGGGGAAACTAGGATATAAATACCAAATTTAGAATAAAACTGTTCTCTACAGCCAACTTGAAAAAATACACTATAGTTAATTCATCTGAAATCAGCTCTCATGTGAGTTATAAATTTGAATATAACAAAATGTAAAAACAAAATTTTACTGATAATTTTAATAGTCATTGTTAATTTTCACTAATGATAGAATATCACATCTACTATGCTTTTATTTCTTCTTTTTATTGTGAAAATTTTCAAACATACAGAAAATGTAAAAGAAATGTATGATTACTCATATACCACCTGTAATCAATGTATTAAAATAATATTTTTAATTATTTTTAAGTATTCCTATATTCATTTCTCAATATCAATTTTGTAATTTTTGCTACATTCAAATTAAGTTGTAACAGTAACTCTTTGGAGCTGAGTGTAGAGATATAAAATGTTAACAAACACATACAGTCACCACCACAGAAGGCAGCAAACTATGGTCCTGATATCAGATTGTTTGCCAGTTTTTTAAATAGTCTCACTGGAACACAATCACGCCCATTTATTAATTGCAAAGCCTACATTATTTGTTCTCTGGTCCTTTACAGAACAAGTAGTTATAAATTTTTATAAATGTCCTTTATCAAATTGAGAAATTTCCCTTTTATTCATACTTTACTGAAAGTTTTTATCATGAAAGGATGTTAAATTTTTTCAAATGCTTATACTGCATCTATTGAAATGATCACATTTTTTCAAAAATCTGTTGATGGGATAAATTACACCGATCAACTTTAAATATTGAAACAACTTTTCATTCCCTGGAAAAAACAATACTTGGTCGTGATTTATTATTTTTTTCATATATTGCTAACTTTTATTCACTACTATTTATTGAGGATTTTTGTGCATATTCATAAGGGCTATTGGTGTGTAGTTTTAAAGAGATTTGTCTGATTATTCATCAGAGTAATACTTGCCTCTTAAATGTTTCTTACTGTTGTATCTTTGTAAGTTTGATTAG
The DNA here is from genome assembly GCA_036589455.1 of Ateles fusciceps. NCBI lineage: Eukaryota > Metazoa > Chordata > Mammalia > Primates > Atelidae > Ateles > Ateles fusciceps. Next base: position 756,658 of record JAZHEH010000804.1, on the reverse strand, counting down.
CACTGGTGTTATTTTTCTTGAAATGTTTGGTTGAACACACCATGAAATCAACTAGAGCTGAATTTTTGTTGCTGTTGTTGGAAGGATATTAACTATAAATTCATTTTCTTTAATAAACATAGGACTATTCAGGTGGCTTTATGTCCTCTTGAGTGAGTTTGGAAGTTTATGTCTCAGGAAAAAATCTTATTTAAGTTGTGAAATGTATGACCATCCAGTTATTCATTCTAGTTGCTAGTTATTCTTACAATATCTGTAAGATCTGTATTGATGTTTCTTCTTTAATTTCTGATATTGATCATTTATATCATCTTTTTTTGTTAATCATTCTGGGTAGCGTTTTATCAATTTTATTAAACATTTCAAAAAATTCCATTTTGTTTTCATTGATTTTTCTTTCATTTTATGTTTCAGATTTTATTTTGTTATCTTTGTTATTTTCTTCTTTCTGCTTGTTTTGGTTTAAACTTGCTCTTCTTTTTATAGTGTCTTAACTGAAGGTGAAATCACTGACTTGAACCCCTTATTCTTTTTTAATAAAGCATTTAAAGCTATACATTTCCTCTAAGCACTGCTCTAGATGCCTCACAAAGAGTTTTTGGTTGTATCTTAATTTTCTATTATTTCAAAATATTTTTTAACTCTTCTCATAAATTCCTGTTTGAGCTGGAAGATAATGGAACTATAGTATTTAACTGAAAAATATTTGGGGATTTTCTAGATACATTTAATTACTGATTAGTTGTTTATTTGTGTTGTGGTCATAGAACAAACTTAGTAATTTTAACTAACATAAATGTGTTGAGGTTTGTTTTCCAGTCCACACTATGGTCTATCTTGGTGAATGTTCCCTGTGCACATGAAAGAAATGTGTATTCTGCTGTTGTCATATTGCCGATGGTGTTGTTCAGGTCTTCTATATCATTACAAAATTTCTGTCTACTGGTTCTGTTGGTTACAGAGACAGGAATGCTGAAACCTCCAATTTCTTTGTTTTTTATTTCAGTTTTAATAGTTATGACATCTTTTATTATAGAGTTATTTTGTTAACTGTAAGCAGATATAGAATTTTTATATCTTCTCAGCAAATTGGCCTTTCTATCTTTATGTTATATTCCTCTAGTAACACTGCTTCTTCTGAAACATATCTACTTTTATATTAATGTAGTCACAGGAGCTTTCTTTTAATTATTGTTTTAGTGCTTTTTTCCTGTATGATCATCTCTGTATTTTCATTAGTGTGTTTAGATCATACATTTCATTGATTATAATTATGATATGGGTAAACTGGAAATCTATCCCCATTGCTTTTGTTCTTTCCTACTTATTCCATCTATTCTTCATTGCATTTTTTTCTTTTTGCCTGTTATTGAATTAAATATTTGTATAACACTTACTGTCTACATTTATGGCTCTCTATTCATATATTTAAAAATACTTAAAAGAATAATTTTTTTGAAGTTAGAATATAATAAAATATTAATATTAATTTATTACATTCTAACTTCAAAAAATATTATTCTGTTTTGTGTATAGTGTAAGAACCTAATGATGGCAGGCTTGTAATTCCCCTCTCTCATCTTCTGTGCTGATATCATTATACATTTTACTTTTACATATGTTAAAAACTACAATACATTGCTACTGTTTTTACTTAGGCAGTAAATATATGGTAGAAATTTTTTTAATAAAAATAAATATATATATTTTATTATATATACACACATTTCTGGACGGAAATCTTCCGTTTTTAAAATAAATGTAACTTTCTGTCCAATATTATACACCTTCTGCCTTAAAAATATCCTTTTAGTATGTCTTATAGTGTGAGTCTGACGGCAGTAAATTGTTGCAGATTTTGATTGTTTGAAGAAAAAGCCTTTTGTAAGTATTTACTAGAGCTATTTGTGCTCTATATAGAATTCTGAGTTAACTTTTATTTTTTTCTTTCAGCACTTTAAAGATGTTACTTTATTGTCTTGTATATTTTTATACCAGAAGTTTGCTGTCAGTCTTACCTTTCTTCCATGTCTCTCTTTTTTTTTTTTTTTTCTTGGCTGCTTTCAATATTTTTTCTTTATCTTTTGTTTTTGATGGTTTGAATATGATGCATCATGGTTTGGTGAGTGTGGGTACTAATGTGTATGTGTGTTTTGCAAAGTTATTCATTCCACCTATGCAGAAGACTAGCAACAGAAGTCCACGGACTTTATGCCTGAAAATGTACATGCCTCTTCTCTTCTATGTTAGCGTAGAGATTGGAGGCAATACAGTCAGGAGCTGAGTTGGGTGTGGGTTTTGTTGTTGCTACACTCAGTTTCAGGGCATCATACACCTCAGCGTAGGATGGAAAAGAAGATTATTCTCAGTGTTCCTTCTCCACCCACAGCTTTTGACCCTCCCTGTACACCTGTGCCTCAGAGGCCCTTCCTCCAGGGATTGTCAGCTTCTGATTGTTACCTGATGTTTGTTGGCCTAGTGATGGAGGGCAGGAAAACTCTCTGATGTCCTCATCCAGGGTCAGACTTAGGCAGGACTATGTCTGAGTGCTAGGGATGGAGCTTTCCCCATGATCTATGCCTTCCTTTTCATGGCAGTCAAACATTGCAGCTTATGTACAGGAGGGAGTTTCTGCCCCTGCTCTAATGGTATTGCTGTAAACGAGAGGCCCAGGAGTGCTTTCTGTCTCTTCCACAAGGCTAAAGTTTTGCTCCTTAGGGAAGAGGAGCCCCAGTAGGACTCTGTGCTTCTCCCACAGAAGTGGCCTCTTTTCTCCCCCAGGCTTGAATTATTATATTTCTCTTGAGCTATGGATAGGGTCCATGAAGAAGAGCATGGAAGACGGTAAAACTTTTCCTTGTAACTGTGGCTCCCAGGGATCTAGTCTCTCCTGCTACCTCACAGTCCGCCTAGTTTCTTGGATGGTGCCAGTGTCTCTTCCTTGTGTACTCTGCCACAGGTGAAACAAGGTTCACAGCATGGTTCCTTTAGAGGAACATGCTTATATTTAAAGTTTAGATTCCTTGATTTCTCATCTCCCTGATGCATGCTTGGAAAGTTTTAATTTTTATAGTTAATTTGACTTTTTCTTCAGTCAGTGTAGGGATAATACTTTTCCAGTTTTCTACATCTTCAGCAGATCTTCAGCTCTACGTTTTATGTCTCAGATTATTATCTTAAAGAAGTCTCATTGTTTGCTTGTGTTAACGTAGTTATAACATCATAGTCACCCTTTTAATATTTATCGAATCTAGATATTTTTATCTCTCTCTCATCATTAAGCTATAAATATGGAATTATAAAATTTTAACAAGATCATGAAAAAACCTATACTGATATTTTATAAGTTCTTCATAGAATTTGAAAATAAATCATTTCCTATTAAAAGTTTAAAAATATATTTTTTTCTGGAGATAGCTTTAAAGCTATTGCTACATATAAAATCTTTTAATGAATGATCGCAAATGCTATAACCACTATTTCTCAAGACTAAAGTCAGGTCTCTGAAGGCACTAATTGCTTAACGAAACACAACAAGATACTCCACTCATTGCCTGAAACCAGTTTTGATTGCTAGATACATTGTTTTTCATGATCTTTGAGCCATTTTGACTTAGGAGAAAAATACATGTTAAGATATTTGCTTTTAAGAAAATGTTATTTTCCAAGAGATATATATATAGTTAAAAATGAGTTACAGTATAATTCAAAAACTATGTATCCTTATGAATATATCAAATAGATTAAAGAAAATAAGGCTGCCCTAACAACATCTTCTAGAATTAGCTTAGTATCTGAAACTCTTAAAATACAGCTGGGACTCAATATTATTACCTATAAAAATAGATGTTGCCGCTAGTGTAACAATGCGGTCTCTTACATCTTCAAGATCTATAATTGTTAAATTGTATATTGCTTTTTTAGTGGTTCTTTTGAAATCATACTAATAATGAATCTTTCTATAATTGCAGGTTTCATATGGGGAGAAATTAAACAGATGTGGGATGGCGGACTTCAGGATTACATCCATGACTGGTGGAATTTAATGGACTTTGTAATGAACTCCTTATATCTAGCAACAATCTCCTTGAAAATTGTTGCATTTGTAAAGGTAACTATTATTTACATTGTTGGTAAATCATATGTTCTGATTATTAATGACATACTTTCAACTGATATCAACTTTATTAATAAATCATGAGCTGATGAATACCACATCCAGTTTCTGGATGTGATTCATCAGCTCATGATTTAATTGATAGATATATAGGGATAAAATTACATAAATAAATGCATAACCTCTAATCACAAAACAAGTTTTCATAAGTAGAAGTTATCACCCAATTCTCTTCCGTCTACTAAGTAGACTGATGTCTCAAAATTATTCACAGGAACTGCTCTAGTTTCTAATCCTTTCTATTTCTAATGAAATTCTGCTTCAAACCCTGTTTAAATTTTGGCAACCCAAATCTTTTTTTTCAGTTATAACTAATAGATAAAATTTCATAGAATGATCAAAATATTACTCTTTCACAGCATTGAAATTATTATTTCACTATAAACTAATACAGTTTGATATAATTAGAGCAGAATATAATTTCTTTCTCCTCATCCCATTCAACATGACAGTGCCTGAAATCTCACACACTTATTACTCCCCCCAGGTTTTGTACAACATCAATCTTATCCAACCACATAATTTACATAAAATATTTTTGTTCTGTAATGACAATTGGGATTATTTTGTACTTTGTTGGGTTTCTTTCAACACAAAGGATTATCTTCTCTACTTCACTGGCTTTCCTTTCCCTTTTTCCTTTTCTCTTTCTTTAAAAAAATTTTTTTAAACGACTAGTTAATTGGTAAAAAATAAAGAATATGTAATTGGGTGTTACATAAATAATACATTCAATTTAATAATCTGAACTAGAAAATGCTGTCATGTAGATTAACTCTTATTTATTTAGCCTAGTTCTTAAAATAAGGGCCTGTGTTTCTTTGGGCAACCTTCAGTTATGACAGAATAAAAATTGTCTGAAGTTGGAAAGGCCACAGTTTTTGGTTAAAATGCTACCAGTGCTCACCAAAATACTAGGGGAAAGCAATTTCTGTCAATATTTGGAAAGCAAGTATCTTTTAAAATGAAAATATAATATGGTGATTTTATCAATGCATTGAGATTAATGACCTTGAAGATTTTAAGACAGCAGAAGGTACTCTTTTAACCAAAGGAGATTACACATCTATGTCAGAGGTGGGCAGTCTGTGATTAAGTGCCTAGCTGTCCAATCCCCTTCTTCTGTCATGGTCCTTAGATGTATACATAAAGTTGTTTAGACCTACCTCTAAAAGTAATATATGTAGTATTTTGTGGTCTTTTGCCGTCATGAAATTCTGGGATTATGTCACAATAGTGGTTCTTTTCAAATTTCCAAGTGGATAAGAATTATGAGGAGGGCTTGTTAAAACTCAGATTCCTTTTCTCCATCACCAGTTTTAAGTTAGAAGTACTAGGACAAGGTCCAAATTTGCATTTCTAACAAACTCCCAGTTGATACTGGTATAGTTGATCTAAGGAACATACTGTGAAGAACATTGCATTGTACAGACCTGTTAGAGACATGTGAGATTGAATCCAAAAGAAACTGCTGTGATGCATTTATTTAGACAATGTTTAAACTAAGCCATATTATGTTTGTATTTATTACATTTGTATGGTGTTTATATATAGTACATATATTTTTTCATATATAAGAACATAAGGACTCTGGTATGTAGTGAGTATGCTTACATAGATTAATGGATACTTATGGATGTTTTCCCTCAAGACTTTTAGATGTGGGATTTTTTTTTTGTTTGATTTTGTTTGATTTTGAGATGGAGTCTTGCTTTGTCGCCCGGGCTGAAGTGCAATGGTGCTATCTCGGATCACTGCAACCTTGGCCTCCCAAGTTCAAGTGATTCTCTATCTCAGCCTCCTGAGTAGCTGTGATTACAGGCACCTGCCACCATGCCCAGCTAATTTTTTGTATTTTTTTTAGTAGAGACAGGGTTTCACTATGTTGACCAGGGTGTTCTCAAACTCCTGACCTTGTGATCCACCTGCCTCAGCCTCCCAAAGTGCTGGGATTACAGGCGTGAGCCACCAGGGATTTTATTTCATTTTATTTCATTAAAAATTTGTAAATTCTACACATACAAAATTGATTTTACCATTAAAATCTAAACACTGTTCTTTAGGTTTAGAATTAAACCCACTTACCCTTGGTGATGAAAAGAGGGCAGAGGGGGGAAAATGGGATGTGGAGAAGTGCACAGCAATTACTGCAGATGAAGATGACCTAAGGAATGGGAAGTCTCAGAAAATACATTGTTAATATACTGTCATAGGAGTTCAGCTTTAATTGGAAATATAAATTATGAAATGTCCTTTCTTAAGGATTTGCATTTAGCACAATGTGTGTGTTTGAGTTGGGTGCATGTATTCATTGGCATGCACTGTGGATTTCACATTTCCTCCATCACTTACTAGTTGGGTTGGGTGACCTTGAGCCTGTTTCTTCACTATTTGTCTCATCCATAAAATAAAATTTTCTACCTCATGTTGTTGGCATGAGAAGTAAATGAGTCAATGTATTTAAAGTGCCTGTTACAGAACAAGCACACTAAATTAGCTTTTCCTTTTTTTCTTTGTCTTCACTTCCTTCCTCATATACTATGAGTCCACTAGACACACCTTTTGTAAGTTCTTTACTGTGTCTCCTCATTTGCTTTATTTTAGTTTAAAAGGAGTTTGAGCTCTAGATTCACACTTGCCCCCCACCATGTTCAACTATATGATATGGGGCAAGTTATGGAATGGAAGTCTCAATTATATTATCTGAAATTGATGATAATAATCAAAAGAGTACTCACTGTCCGGGCCTGTGACATCACTCTGACTTCTTGATTTGTCATTCCTTACCTTACATTTGTTCTATCATTCAATTTTTTCATGCTAATTTGTAATAACTTATAAATTATAATTTTCAGAATAGGGATGTTATTTGCATAGAGTCTGGTGTAGATACAGCAAACAACGATTATATGAGTCAAGAAGTTAATTAAATTAATAAGCATTTATTGGAGCACACTAAGAAACAGCTTTTGATCTGGTTGCTGAGAATGCAAATCTGCCCAAGAGGTAGCTCTTGCCTTCAAGTGGGTCACAGTCAGATAGATGAAAGAGAAATGCATATAAACAAGGATGTTATGATGTAGTAAGGTCTATAACAGGGGCTACTGTAGCATCAGAGAAGGAACTGAACTTTTCTGTAATGGCATGGAATTATACAGAGGGCAGTACAAGTAGACGTGTATCATGCTCATGAACATGCATGAGCATTCAGGACAGAAAAGACACAATATGCAAAAGTCAGAGTGTTTAACAAGCAGAGTTCAATGTCTCTTTTGCATGATTCTAAAAATGTGTGCAGGGAGAAGGTGAGAAGGATTTTCCACATCTTGCTATCAAACTTGAATTTTACCCTATAAATTATAATGATCCATTTATGACATTTATGCAGGGAATAGTTCAAGTGATGATGATTGCCTGAAATACAGCAGTGAACATAGGAGAAGATGATAAAATATTGGACTTGAACAAATTTAGGTAGTAAGACCTGGAAGATACGTGATTTATTAATTATGAAATATAAGGTAGATGAAATCATGCTAATAATTCTCCCTAGTAACACTAGATTCACCTATTTTGCTTCAGACGGGGTTACCAGTGTTATAACTAGGACCTCTGCTGGGATTATATAGGTTCTACCTCCCATCTGAGGATTCCTGAACAGGAACAAAGTCCATTCATAGGTCATTTTGGTCAAGTCATTGAACAGGACCAAGAAAACTGTATCATCCTATAAAAAAAGGAAACCTTGTTATAATTGTTCTTTTCAGAAAGAGAACCCTTTAGAATACATCTGGTAGGGGCCACCCTTGTTTAATTTATCCATTGTATTAGTCACCTAGGCTTGTCACAACAGAATACCATAGACTGGGTGGTTTAAACAACAGAAATTTATTTCTTGCAATTCTAGAGACTGGAAGCCTGAGATCAAGGTTCCAGCATGGTTGGTTTCCAGTGAGGTCTCTCTCACTGGCTTATAGAAGGTTGGTCACATTCACGTGGTGGGGGGTAAGGTGTAAGGGGTTGAGAGAGAATGCATACTTTGGTGTGTCTCCTTATACGGACAGTAATCTCATTATGAAAATCCATCTCATGACCTCATCTAATCCTAATTATTTCCCAAAATTACCATCTCCAAATACTATCACGCTTCGAGACTCAATTTGGGGAGATGCAATTCAGTTCATGACATTCATACTTTTGCAGTTCATCTACTTACAGGAAAGATTGTTCTTTAAAACATGCACAGAACAGCCCTTCTAATCAAGGCCATGGAACTGCCGTGACTATGACTTATATCACTCCCTACCTATGTGATTTGGAGCAAGTTATTTAATCTATGCCTCAAATTTCTCTGCTGTACAACAAAAATAACAATCATAATGTTTGTGAAGATTAAATCAATAAACATTTAATGCCATAGAATATAACCTAATATAAAAACTCAGTATTTGCTCTTAATTTTTATACACAATGCAGCAGTATTATAATTTGTAAAGACAGAGCATAAAAATATGCATGACTTCAATTTTATTCTTTTTACATGCAAAGTTTTGTGGTGTTTTCTTTAATAACCTGATTCATTAGCATTTTAAAGCTTGTGGGTTATAAATTTTTTTAAATTTTCTCCTAATCCTTTAGAGGAAAGTTTGTCAATCATTTTCTCTTTTCACTATGTATGAAGTATTAATTAATCTGGAGCTTGCTGATGCCTGGAGGCCACAATTATAAAATATTACTTTAGTTTCATTAGGCCTGGTTTATTTCTAAATATAATCCAGCCCCTTTTCTATATGTAACACTTCTCATGTTTATCTTCAACAGTTTGGCAGAAATGATTAGGTTTTAATACATTTTTCACTGTGTAATTTAAATAATATTTTCAAAAATCAAAAGTTTTATGAATAAGATTTGTTTTAACCATCATTGTGCCTTTTCTTTATAGTACCATTCTTCTAAATAGTTCTAACTGCATGTCTCATAGATTTCATCTATTATTAACTAGAAAGGGGGCAAATGTTGTTTTCATTTTAAAAATGATGTCACTTTACTCCCCAAAGTGTGGGATTGTCTAAGATATTCTTTAGTTTTATGGCAAAGAGATATAGCGATTTGAATCTTAGTTGTTTAATCAGAATTATGTACTTGAAGAGAAAATACTATGCCTTCCTGATATAAACACTCATCTTTTTAGTCGTTCACTACTTAACTATCTGATAAATGTTTGGAAAGAGAAAAGATTTCACCATGTAAAGCACATATTAAAACCAATATGTGTTTTCTATTTAGTCTCATTGACCAATATTTTTATTTCATATTAATTTAATTTTTACTCATTTCTATTTATTGCTTGACTTTCACAAGTATGCATCAGAGACTATAGAGGATATAAAGATAAACTAACGTATTTTCCTACATTCAATAAACTTCTGTTCCAATATTATGATTCAATTCATCTTTCTCTCTTAACACTTCTGCTAAACTCTTCATGAGTCGGCTCCAACTCATCTCAACCTCTCATATTCATCTCACTGTTCCCAAGCCCTCTGTGCTACATTTGTGTCAAGATACATTTATAAAAATGATCCGTATTCTCTAACCACTTTGCTTTTGAATATGTCAATAATTCTTCTCCCCCAGAGTGCTTTTTGAGTTCCTATTATATATAAAGCACTCTACTAGATGTCCAGCACCTAAAAATGCCTTAGACAAACCTCCCTGCATAAGAATCTGACAAGAAATCCAAAGATACCTTTCTCTTATATAGATCTGCAAAATGAGCCATTCTCTTTAAAATAAATCTGAATAGAAATAAAGAATTGGGACAAAACCAAACTAGGGTAGGTACAGACTGAAAACAAATAATTGAGAGGAGGAATACAGGAATTCATGATCCTGGAAAACCTATGTGTGTTTAGAGTAGCTCTTGATTTCTTTCTCAAGGATTACTTTACAGCATGGAGCTGCCAGCTCTGATCAGCAGGATCCTTCTGTCCACTCATCAGCAGTCAGAGTAAAGGATTAGCATGGCTTGATTAATGTATGACTTCACCATGTTGTAAGCCCATATGGCATTTTCCTTTGATCACTACCGTGAACCCTGAAGATAGTGCCTGACACAGAGCAGGCATACTCATGTATACTTGATGAATAAATAACAGCTGCAGAATCCAAATAATTGGAATTTAAATTCATTCTAGAAAAAGGGTACAATGCTCATGGAAAAGCATTTTGGTAAGAATGTGTGACTAATTTGAAGAATTACCGGTATTAAAAGTTTGAGCCAAAATATGTGTCTAATTAGGGTCAAATGGCAGTTAAATCTTTAACAGATGTCAAAACACAAAGGCTTTATGTAGCATGTTGAATAATCAGAAGGCCATCTCAAGGACAATGCTGTGATTGACATGGTCTGATTGGCTCCTTTAAAAGATTCTGGAGGATATACACAAATGATTGAGGAGATAAGGCAAGGAGAACAGTGAGGAAGGTGCTACAGTTATATCTGAGAAATAAGAAGTATTATTTTAAAACAATGAGAGTACTGATGAAAAGAATGAAGTAATCTACATAAGATTTGGGTTTAGATGATGCTGGGATTTGGGAAGAAAAGATTCTAGGGTGAACCTCAAATTCTGACTTGGTGACCTATTGCCATTCATCATATCAGAAGGGGTAAATGGAGAAAGAGTTTGAGGATGCAAAGGTGATGAGTTACACTTTTGATCTGTGAGTTTGAGTTGTCTGTGAGATATAGAGGTGGAAAAGTCAACCAGACAGTACAATGCAGAATAGGACTGTTAGGTGAGAAGTCTCAGCTGGAGATGTATAGTTGAGAATAATCATTGAGAGTTGAAATCCTGGAAAACACCCAGGTAGAATGAGTGGAATGAGAAGAGAAGAGACTTAAAGAGTGAGCTCAACTTTTTTTGTGTGTTTTTGTTTGTTTGTTTGTTTTTTGAGATGGAGTCTTGCTCTGTTGCCAGGCTGGAGTGCAGTGGCATGATCTCAGCTCACTGCAATTTCTGTCTCCTGGGTTCAAGCGATTCCCCCTCAGGCTCCCTCCCGAGTAGCTGGGACTGCAGGTGCGCACCACCACACCCGGCTAACTTTTTGTATTTTAGTAGAGACGGGGTTTCACCATGTTGGCTAGGATGGTCTCGATCTCCTGACCTCGTGATCCACCTGGCTCGGCCTCCCAAAGTGCTGATTACAGGCATGAGCCGCCGCGTCCGGCCAAAAAATGAACTCAACTTTTAAGGGGCAGATGAGATCAATGAACTTCCAAAGGAGACTGAGAAGAGGCCACTCGAAGACAAACATGCAAAGATGAAAAGTGAGGGTAGAATTGCTCTTAAATAGCACAGCCAAAGAAATTTTTTAAAATTCAAATCAATATTCTAATTCCTAATAATAGGTGTGGAAAATTCATTGACTGATTGAAGAGTTACAATTATTCCTTACAAATTCAAAGGATGGTACAGTTTTAAGAATTATAAAAATCATTTTGTTAAATGATGACTATAGTTAAAAATGGAAGAAAATGTATATGTGAAGGACGGGATAAAAATTTCAAAAAGCAAAACTTAAAAAGAATAAATTAGGATATAATTACTTAATACTTATATCTCTTAATCCCTGACAGAAAATGAGGTTTTTTGGATCAGAGAACAGATAAATTATTTACTTACATAGCAAACTTAGCATTTGTTCCTCATTCCCTAGTCCCCAACGAGGGCCCTAATGAGAGCCAGACTTACCCTGTGTATACACGGATTTGTACCACAGGAGAGGAGCTCGGAAATTATGTGTCTCAGAACTCATACCGTGCAGCTGAGCCAGCTGCCTCCCTTTCCCCCGGAGAAGAAAAGAGAAAGACTCTTTAACTTTCTAAAGTAAATAAATTGTCTCTGGGGAGGCAAAGGTCCCTAGGTTTATTATTCTGAGAGTGTAAGCACATAGCTTCTGGGAAGATGATCCTAAGTTTCTCAGGAGGTCTCCATCTTTAACTTCCAAAGGTTGTTTGCCATTCAAACATTCTTTAACCCAGATGCCAGCAATGTTTTGCTTAAAGTCTTGCCCTTGCATAAAGTGAATATATTCCTGTAGCATTGTTTCCTGGCCACGACTAGAAGTGTTAGACTCTGAAATCAACTTGAATAATCATAATGGGGCAGAATCTGTAAAAATAGAAAACTTTGCTCTTACAACATTTTTTTTTGAGTCTCGCTGAGATAATTTACCAAGAAGGGCTTTTTTCACAGTAGGTCCCATAACAGAGCTTGACCTAGTCATGACGTGATGGTGGGTCCACATCCAGCTGACCTGGATGTGAAACTTAGAGCAATGCACAGCATCTCTGACAACATATAATCTCTATCCATTCCTAGCCTCAGACACCCCAGACAGAATTAATCACTTCCTCTTCTCTATTCCCACAGCACTTTGTGTTAATCTCTTAGAGCATTTTTATTACCATTAGTTGTGCCTGTCTGCCTCACTGGACTATGAATACTTGACAGGAGAAAATATTTCTTGAGCACCCACGATATTCAGGGCATTATGTTAAATGTTGTAAGAAGTTCAAGAAAATGATTGTATTCTTAAGAATACTTCTTGTTTCATTTTTGTATGTTTCGAAATGTAGTCCTAAGCTATATTAGGTTAAAAAAAAAGAGAGAAATAGAATTAGCTATGAACATAAAGGGATATTTATCAACTATAAATATTTATGAGCTAATTCTATAGCTGATAAGATTTGCTATCAACTATAGGGGGGACAGCTATCAATATTTATGGACTTAAATATGTGTGTCTTTTAAGAGAGAAGTGAGGAAAGGAAGGAAAATGTGATGGTGGTCTTTAAAGGAAAGGGTGACATCATACACAGCAAGACTAAAAAGAGAGAATTAGATTGTGTTTAGTATCCAAGTTTCACTCTGATATTTGTCATAATGAATGGGAAAAACATCTTAACTTTTTTTCTACATCTTCAGTAATTAGCTATTTTATGCGGAAGCTATGTGTGGGAATGTTCGAGAACATTTATCGGGATTTAAAAATAGAAAATAATTTTCTTCTGGTTCAAACTTGACTGATTGTTCTACACTGCCAGTCAAACAAGAGTCTGAGTGTTGAATAAGATCAGGAGCCTATAATGCATTTTCTCCCCAGAGAGATTAAAAAAGTACTATCTATGAGTTTCAAGGAGAATTAATTGATTCACATTTGTAAAGGTCTTTGATGTAAAATGTGCTATTAAAAGAATGAAAATATTCTATGGGACCCAGAGTTCCACTAACTTTCTTTCCATTGGAAAAATATCTTAGTTGTCTAGACACATTTTTCAGTGATGTGTAGGAAGCAAATAATTTATTGTTCAGTTCAAATACAGATTTAATTACATGTTTTCATACTACAATATTTCAAAGAGCATATTTGACCCTTTTTTAAAAGGATACAAATTTACCTCGATAGTACACAGTTAAATTTTATGTTGTTCTTTATATGTTTCAATATAAGGATAATTCAAATCTGACGTTTTAATTAATCTGCTTGCTTTTTAAATAATTGCTTGTCAAAGTTTAAAGTACCAAATTTTTTTTCTCAAATCACATATTTTACCTACTTAAGGAATGTTCAGATGAATGTTATATTTCCTACATATCAAATGTAAAAAATTAGCAATTCAGTGACTGCTGGGATGATTTCTGAGTTAGGCTGTATTTACATTTAGGACATAGCAGAAAGGAAGCATTGATGGTTTTTGCCCATATTGGTCATTTCTGTTTCCATAGCAACAGACCACTACTTCTACTCATTCATGTGTAATTTGTATCCTACATGTTTTCTCCAGAATTGGCAAGTGTGTTCAAAAATCATAAACAAGGTCATCGATTATTTTGTTCAAAATTTAATAGTTTTCCTTTATGATGTAGTTTTCTTTGCCATTATATTAATACCTTTCCCCAATATAAACTCAGATAGGGTTTCTTTTTCTAGATATAACATTATCCTTTTCTTTTTAAAAAAAGTTCTATTAGCAAATTTAAAAACTCACATAATTAACATGCAAACAAAAACTACCCTTGTTAAGGACAGACCTGGAAGGCCACTCGATTACAGTTCATAAGTTATAATTTAATAAACCTTTATTTTTGTGTGGATTAATATCACTGCTATCATCATAAATGACATCAGCTTCCTGGCAGTAAGTGATTGTGTTGGGTCAACCTGGAAAAGAAGTCTGACCTTGATGTATTTATATGTGTGTGTTTGTTTTACTTTCCCTTTGTTTCTCTGTTTTCTCCAGTACAGTGCCCTTAATCCACGAGAATCATGGGACATGTGGCATCCCACTCTGGTGGCAGAGGCATTATTTGCTATTGCAAACATCTTCAGTTCTCTGCGTCTGATCTCATTGTTTACCGCAAATTCTCACCTGGGACCTCTGCAAATATCTCTGGGAAGAATGCTCCTGGACATTTTGAAGTTTCTATTCATATACTGCCTTGTGTTGCTAGCATTTGCAAATGGCCTGAATCAATTGTACTTCTATTATGAAGAAACGAAAGGGTTAACCTGCAAAGGCATACGATGTGAAAAGCAGAACAATGCATTTTCAACGTAAGTCTAACAGACATTTCTACTGGTAATGTTGTACAGCATTTAGAGTGCACCACATCACGAACTTGAAAACCCTATGACAAATGATTGTAAAGAAAATGGGGAATTAAAATTATGCTTAAGGCAGAAAACAGAATTAACATGGCTTGGAATAGAAATGAAAACTTCTGACAGGAAAAAGAATACCTGGCACATTTATTTTTAATTTTAGCAAAATCATCTTTTCTTCTAAATGACTTCATGAAAAAGAAAGCAATAGATTCTATTTTTTTTAGATGTACAATAAAAAAGGTAACCTATGTACTATGAAAGCTTACAAGTACATTAAAAGATAGAACATATGTAAAACCACTCACGTTGGAAAATTCAAGTAGGTTTCAATGTTTCCTCATTTGTTTCCCAGGCACCATGATGCATGAAGTCCATTCATGTATCTCTTTCATTCTCTAGTTGCCCACACAAAAATTTAACCATCTAAAGATAGTGCAAATGGAAATCCAAGATTAATCTAGCCATTATTGTCATACGCACAAAACTGTGCCCTTACACCTGAATGAGCAATAGAAAGTGTCTATTGTCAATTCTCAGTAATATTCATAATGGGTTTGCTAACAGCACAGCTTCATGAGCACTGTGTTTGATGGTCACACAGCTCTCATAGGCTATTCCTCTCTATATCTTTCCCTTTTCCTTTTAACTATGACAAACAGATGATTAATAAGCAGATGAATTAATAAGAGAAGTGATTTTCCTCCACACAGTAAGCATGTGTGAATACACTGTCATTTTGTAGATGACTTTAAAAGTCATATGTTATTCATGAGCCATCATAGAATTGCGTATACTATGAGAGGATGGTAATTTCTCAAGTTAGAGAAAATCAATAATCTCACATAAACAAAATCACTTACAGCTAAAATGCTTTTGTTGTTTTAATTCTACATCTGTTTTAGCCCCAATATTTAAAGCTTCATTTTAAGAATTCATCATCTTTGTTTTTGCACATAATTTTTAAATCTTAGCCATTGATACCTCATTAGTTTCAGAAATAGATTTTATACAACCGTGGATCTTAAACACAAAATTGTTTCGGTTTCCCTCAATCATTTCATCATTTTTTTTTTTAGATGAAATCTCGATCTGTTGCCCAGCAGTGCAATGGTGTGCTCTTGGCTCACTGCAACCCATTAGCTACCACTCCCGTTTCTCTCATTCCTTCATCCAAGTAACCCTAAAAGAAGCTTACACAAGACATCTTGTTTTCTCACCTCTCACTCAGACTTTATCCAATTACAGTTTGGCTTCTCTTCCCGTCATTCCACTGAAACGGCTCTAAAAATTATCATCTAGAGCCTTCTTATCACTACTACCTGTGGACATTTTTCTGCTTACGTTTTACTTAACGTGTCTGCTTCATTTTACCCTGTTTAACCCTTCCATTTTGGAAATCCTGTCCCCCTTTTAACTTCTCTATTATTATTTTTTTCATTTCAAATCCTACTTCTCTAGCCTTTCTCACTTTACTCTGATAATTTTTTATTTTCATTATTGCTTTTAAATAGTAGTGTGTCTTGGCATACTAACCTGAGACCCTCTTAACAGTACCCCTATGAAAACTCATCTATGCTTTTGAATTTGGCTCTATATGTCTAAGACATAACTTCCATGTTTATACCACTAGCATCAACTTCTATCCTCAGGTTGCACAATATAGTCAACTGTCTGCTGGACACCTGTCTCTCCATGTCTCCTGAAGACTTAAATTCAAAGAGAATTTAACAGTTTCTCTAAAACATATTCTTCCTCCTGCTTAACTCCTTTTCTTAGTCAACATCACCACAATCCACACAGAAACTTACATGGAAAATGTACATCTTATTCTAGATCTAGTCTTCTCCTCATCCCTTCCATATGTAGTCAGTCCATATTATCTTGTCATTGTCTTCCCTTGCTCTCCACTCATGCCCAAATCTAGGTACCCCTGCCCCTGGTCTCTGCCTTGTTTCATATGTCTTCCATTCTGCTTCCTGAATTATCTTTCTAAACCAAAATCTGATGCTCCCCTGTTTAAAATGTCAAAATGGTTTCCCATTTCTTACAGGATACTGCCACATTCTTTAGCTTGACATTTTAGGTCCTTCTTTGATCTGCCTGTCCCCTGCCTCCTGTCTTAGTCCATTTTTGTTGCTATGAAGAAATACCCGAGACTGGGTAATTTATAAAGAAAAGATGTTTATTTGGTTCATGGTTCTGCACACTGCATAAAAAGCACAGCATCAACATCTGCTTCTGGTGAGGGCCTCAGGAAGCTTCCACTCATCTTGCAAGGTGAAGGGAAGCAGGCATCACATGGGGAAAGAGGAGGGAAGCAAGGGAGGGGAAAGAGGAAGGAAGCCAGGGTCTTTTCAACAATAAGCTCTTGTGAGAACTAATAGTGTGAGAACTCACTAATCACCCGTAGGATGACACTAAGCCTTTTGTGAGCAACCTGCAGTCAACCCCCATTACTCAAACACATCCCTGTGAGGCCCACTTTCAACATCAGGGATGACATTTCAACATGATATTTGAAGGAGACGAACATCCTCTATATCACTTCCTTTTTTTGTCTCATCTTTCAATCCCCCAG
Source organism: Ateles fusciceps (assembly GCA_036589455.1). Lineage (NCBI taxonomy): Eukaryota > Metazoa > Chordata > Mammalia > Primates > Atelidae > Ateles > Ateles fusciceps. The sequence goes on along the minus strand of JAZHEH010000804.1, from coordinate 739,229 downwards.
AAACACTTTACTCTTCAATATTTCCTGATGGATTATAAATATAATCTCCAAATATGTTATTTCCTTCTCTTATTCCAGAATGTGCTTATTCTGCCCTTCCATTTGGCAATTTTTTTTTCCCAAATCCCACCTTAGATATACCTTTTCCAGGAGGCCTTTTCTGGTCTCCTCCCTGGCTGTGAACGCCCAGTGTCAGTGATCCACGTTCTTCTCTGTGTCTTCACACAGTTTCCCCTCCAATGAATGGACATTTCCTCCTGTTCCTTTCCAGTCATTTTCTCATTATCCTGAGAAGAACTATATGCTATTAAAAGACAAAGAATGCTTAGTTGTTGACACTATTCCATGTGCAATTTTAAGCTATTAGTCCCTGGTAAGGTACTCTTCTGAAGAGAAGGGCACAGGCTTTGTGACAGGTATTGTCTCATTAAGCAAAGCCCTTTTATATTTGTTGCAGCTGTATTCCTTATAGTTGGAACTGGCCAGTTGGAGCCATATATTATTTTAATATTACATTTTTGCTTATAAATTAAAGATAAAATATTCAGATGAATTTTGTATTAATTTATGTTTGCTCATTGTTTTAGTCCCATGGGATAGAAGAAAACTTCAGCTGTGGAATACATTACTTTTTTACACATTCAATTTTTCTGGCTTTAAATATGCAATCAGGGAAACAAGCTAATTTTATAAAGTAGCTGTTGAGAAATATATTCAGAACAACAGACAAAATGTTATCATTAGGAAGGCAGGACCTCAATCCACCCATACAGACCTTCAGGATTTAGTCTTCAACCCAGGTTTTGTCTAAGTGTCACTTAATTAAATTGTGGCATTATCTTGGAGAGTTTTCAGTTCATAACTTACCACAGAACAAAATTATTAGTCACATAAAGGCATTCTAAAATGTGATGCTTTAAGTAATGATCCTTCAATTTATGGGCAATATTGATATCAATAGATTTGAGAATCACTAATGATAAAAAACATTTCTGGAAGCAATGGCTTTGAAATGTTAACCTAGATTTATTTTTTAAAATCCACATAATATCTGAACAATTCGTTGAGAAATACTTTAAGACCAAGGTCTTAATTCGTCTCAGAAGTAAATATATTTTAGTTGAGTGGAACTGGCCTTTAAATCTCACTACTGACTTATTCCACTGAAAAGGAAAATGAAAAAAAGAAAGAATCCATAGGTAATCATGAAATGTCACTTTATTTAGAATTTCCCCCTTTAATTTTTTTTAACATCAATAAATAATTTGCCAGTGTTTATTAATGTTATTAATGTTTCCTAAAATTAGTAGTTATTATGTAGACAGAAGCAAATGTGTACTATTCAAAATAATGAGCCATTTATTCTGCATCATTGTTTTTATTTGAAAAAGAAACTGTTATGGGATTTGTGTGGTAACATTTTATACGATTTATTATATAACTTGCAATATTTAACTTATAACTTTCCTTAAATTGCTATTCATGTCAGGAAAAACCAGCTGATTTTTGTGTGTATCCTCACTGTGAGAATATACACTATTAGGAAAGAAAGAATAGAGTTAATTCACATTAAATCCAAAGGACACTATGATTAATTTTAGAAGTTGTCTTTAAAGTTACTAAAAATAAAGAATTCATGGCCATGGGCCAAATTTACTTTTTCCTGAGAAATTTTCAAAGAGTAGCTTTAGTGGTCTTTGTCTAGGACCAATGAGTCTAATTCTCTCTAATGTTGTTGGAATCTGGCATCTGGGTTTTCCTTTACGAATACGTGATCACTTCCTCGCAGAATGCATAGCATTCCATTTAAGAATCACAGTCTGGCTAAAGTTGATGAGATCAGTGCCCTTTTACTTCACAACAGTCTGTTGTTCCATCGTTCAAAAGCTCTAGAAAAATAAACAGTTACATTTTATATCTAAAAATTAGTTGCTCAATTAAAAATTTTTTTTCACCTTTTTAAAAAAGCAATTTACATCCTGAATGCCAACTAAGGCATATTTAATTAGAATCTCCTGGTTATATGCACCAGAATTCATGGCTTATTTCAAGTAACAGGCGTTTTGTCATAAAATTATGCACAGAATTATAGCCCTTCAGTCTTCTGAGTAAGGATTCATCTTTGCAAGGGCGAAACCTAGAGCAAGCCCTAGCTTTAGGAAGAGCAGGCATTGACATAGTGCTGGGCTATGGGATTGTTACTCTGTGTATCAGCATTAAGGTGAGTCAGCTACTTCATCTGTATTCTGAGTTTACTTATTGCCCGGCTTATTCATCCTCAATTCTATACTTCTTAGTTTGTCCTGTCTCAAACCTTTGGCATCCCATCATTCTGGTGATTCTGACTCCACATCATAACCCCTGTCATCTCAGCCCTTTTGGGTAATTATCTTGATATTTTTAAGGTAAACTTCTCTAGAGGGGAATTCTGATCATTTTTGCCACAGGCCACTGGCCTTATATGAATTGTCTCTCCTTGAGTCACTTGACCACGACTGACTTAATCCATGGAGGTATTGGGTGAGGAGCTCCAGAGTCTTACACAAGAACCACCTTTCCATAAAAGGACATACAGAGAACAATGTCACTGGGGCTGGGAGTTGCCAGAAACCATAATTGGCTTGGTTCTGCAACACCATTCCAATCTAATGCTAATCTCCCTACAGACAGAAATCCTACCTCCTTATTCATCATGTGCAGCACGAGAAGGTTTTTGTTTTATTTTTGTAATTTAAATACAGTCTCATTTTAACAATTCATCAAGGAGTATGAAAGCTCTATCAACATTTTATTACATTATACTAATGGATTATTATGATCCCTTTGAAACAAACAATTCTCCATTTGGGTTCATATACTCCTCAGCTTATTTCATTCTTTGGAGAAAGTTAAGGAGATTACTTGGCAGATCACCTGAGGTCAGGAGTTCAAGACCAGCCTGACCAACATGGTGAAACCCTGTCTCTACTAAAAATACAAATGTTAGCCAGGTGTTGTGGTGTGCACCTGTAATCCCAGCTACTCAGGAGGCTGAGGCAGGAGAATCACTTGAACCTGTGAGGCAGAGGTTGCAGTGAGCCAAGATCACACCATTGCACTCCAGCCTGGGCAACAGATCGAGACTCTGGCTCACAAAAAAAAAAAAAAGAAAGAAAGAAAGAAAAGAAAGAAAGAAACAGCCAGAATTCATTCATTGGCTAGAATAAATAAAATGTTGCTTGAAATACAAAAAAAAAAAAATCAAGTTTTATTATCTTAGCATCTGAGACTCTTTGCCATCTTACAAGATGCATTATGTGCAATTTTAGTTGTAAACATGGAAATCTGTAATAATGAAATGTTCTTAATTCTCCTACAACCAAAGAAGAATCAGTAAAAGAGCAGACTTTTTTAAAGCCTAAAATTTGGGATCTATCATTTATTAGCTGTCACTTAGTGCCCTAGGACAGAGATTGCCAAACATTCTATGAAAAGGAGCAGATAGTAAATATTTTAGGTTTTCTCAGCCATATGTTCTCTGTTGTAAGTACTTTCTTCTGCCATTGTAACGCAAAAGAAGCCATAGGGAATGCATAAATGAATGAGAATGGATGTGTTTCAATAAAATTTTATTTATGGATATGGAGATGTGAATTTTACATAGTTTTCATGTCACAAAATATCACTCTTTTGATTTTTGTCTCAACCATTTGAGAAAGTAAAAACCATTCTTAACTCAGTAGCCATGCAGAAACAGGCTCTGGGCCACATTTGCTTCTCTCTGCCCTAGGAAACTAAATTTAGCTGTCAAAGCTCTTGGGAAATTTAAGTACACCATTTCTACTAGTTTGAAAAAAACAATTTTCTTTTACTCTTTTTATTGTTTAATTTTGTAATTGCCCTAAAAGGTTATTTTACTATTGATATTAATGTTTAATTTTATATACATAATAGTGTCATGCTTTGTTGTTATATCTTACGTATGATGATTCTATTAATATAGCTATTAGTATCATTTTATCTTTATTCCAGGTTATTTGAGACACTCCAGTCCCTGTTTTGGTCAATATTTGGGCTCATCAATTTATATGTGACTAATGTCAAAGCACAGCATGAATTTACTGAGTTTGTTGGTGCCACCATGTTTGGGACATACAATGTCATCTCTCTGGTTGTTCTACTCAACATGTTAATAGCTATGATGAATAATTCGTACCAACTGATTGCTGTAAGTTGACCAGCTTTATTTTAATTCAATATTTCCCCCTCAAATGTGTTGTTCTTAGCTATACTCCATCTTCTTATCATAGGAAGCAAAATGTATAATTGGCTATTGATGAGACAGATAAGAATTATAAATGGTTTATTTGACATTTCTGAGCAGTATCACACTATATGTGGCTATAAATTAATCTAATTTTGTCGTGTTATAGATGATTACAGGGATAAACCAAATCCATCTTGCCAGGCTATGGGAAGTAGTAGGTGAGGTCTGACTTACAAACAAGCAGCTGATCTCTGTGCAGTGACCAACAGGTTTTGCCTCCTGTCTGTCCATTTAACCTACCATCCTCATATAAGCAAAGTCAGGCTGTAGGGCAAGACACAAAAGATAACCCTGAGAGGAGTCTGGGAAGGGAAGAAGCCACAGGATTTTCAGTTTCTTAAAGCTCAGGGAAACCAACATATTAACAGAAGCAATGATAAATTCTGTAGGATATTACACAATACAATACATGTTTTTTCAAAACTTTGGAACCTAAGCAACTTAGCGTAAGTTATTTATTTATTCATTCAACACATATTTAACTGGGTACATACTGTGTTGCCTAGTACTGTTCTGGACACCAGAAACATAGCAACGCACAAGAAAGACAAAGCTTGAACTGATCTGCTTGAACTTACATACTAGTGATGTACATCTGTGACCACTAGCAATAGCAGCAAAGCAGAGCTCTTAGTGGAATGAAACATAGTTAAGTCTCTCATATTTATACCTTAGACAAGTAGCATTTTATAAGCATAATTATAGTTTTCCCATTTTCTTCATAAATAACTACATTATATTATACCTTTGAATCTATGGTTAAACCTCTGAAGTGTTATTACTGTTTTTTGTCAAGCAACACTCTGAGTTTTACTTCAGCTGTCTTTTGGGACACAAATTTTTCTCATGAGACACTCATCACGGATGAAAAACTGCATAGAACGTGAGAATAGATGGTTTTTATTTATCAATTCATCGATTAAAGTATTCCAAATGCAGAAATGATTCCTTTGGAAAATGTAGGTCCTAGGATTTGGGGGTAAATATCCAAATTTATGCATACTTTGATCTTCATTTAAGCATCTTATGATCGGAAATTTTTATAGTCTCTAAATTTTTGTGTCAGGAGTTCTATATTCTCCTAATAACACATTTCCAAAATGTGGGCTGTGTTTTCCAGAACATCAGAAACAACAACAACAAAAAATTAGAAGGCCTCTAATTATCAAGCTAGATACAAGGAAGCTGCCAGCAATTTGGATCTTTTAAAACATTAAATGTTCCAATTTCATCAAGAAAAAAAAACTATTTAAGAACATTATGACATTTTCTTATTGCTTCTTTGTGAGGTGTGCTTTTCTAGGTAACTTCATTACAGAGATGAGAATCATCTTCAAATCTCTATTTCTACTTAGCCCAAACCCTAAGACTGTGGAGGGAAGAACAGGCATTGCGAACCTGAGACAGGTGTGGTTCTCAGGACTTCATGCATGAAGCCTCTTTGGGGCATGAACATACCAAGCATTTGCTTTCACCTGTCCCAGAATTCAGAACAGCAGATTTTACTCTGAGGTTTTCCTTTTTCTTTCTTTCTTTTTTTTTTCTTGTCTTGCTAACTGTAACTCAGAGCCGTAGGTAAAGCATGAAAAAGGAAGAACATTTAACTGTTGAAAGGCAGAAACAGTTTTGTAGTCCCCGACTAAAACCTGCTTTCCACTCACTCATTTGTTCATTGATGAAATATTTATTGTTCACCTACTATATACCAGACATATGTTTCATTTTAAGGATACAAAGAATTAAAAAGTCCCTGTTTTCAACAAAAAAATGATATAGTAGAATTTTAAAATCAATAAATAATTTCAATATTGAGAAAAGAAATTTGAGGATGTCATAAAAGTATGGAAGAGGGGACCTTGACTGGGATTGGAGATAGGAGGCACCTCAGGACTCACGGGAGGCAGCGCAGGTTTCTGAAGAGAGGATCCTTAAGCCGAGTTTCAAATGTTGACTAGGAGTTAGAAGGTGAGTAGTGGAAGATGAATCTAGTCATCAACAGCTTAGAACTTTTTATCTCCAGATTTTCTAACACCATAGACTATGTGATAGACCCTCTTGAAATCCCAAATCATGAGCAAAGAGAGCACTTGCTTAGTGATTGCAATAAGATAACATAATTTGTGGCTCCCTGAGAATCAAAGAATAAGAAGGCACTATCCACAGGCCAATGCTTTATCTAAATGATTGCCTTTTTATTTCTTTGAGCCAAATCTACTGAGTCCCATTCTCCATGCCTGCAGGAAACAATATATACAATTCTCTTCACCAATGCAGAATAATCAGCAAGAACCTATAATCTTGTTTAGAAAGAAAGAGAAAGGAAAGGAGGGAGCAACCAGGAAGAGAAGGGAAAGGGGGAAGCAAACTGCAGCTTCTGTGGTCCCATTTATGTGGATCAATCCATATTATCAAACATTTGCTTAGCAACAATAAGGCCATGCATTTTCTAGGTATGGTGATTCCTGTTCAAAGCACAATATGTCCAGCAACTGGATTAAAAACCATGTTGTGCAGAATAGAAATGTATGTATAACTTATGCATTTATCAGCACACAGCAATTTAAGAATATCAAAATGAAGCACAGTTGAAGATTATTCTCCTACTCTAAAATATGAGTTCATGTATATGATATTAACTGGTTACTACGAACTATTCTGAATTCTTAAAATGAATGTATGTCCAGTTTCTACCACCTCCTACTTCTCAGATCTTCTGCTTAAATCAGATTTATGGCTAAATTAAGAAGAGACTGGCTGCCCCAGATCTAATTGCCACAAATGCTCCAAAGTTTCCGCAGGAGATAATAAAGTGGAGTGAGTAATACGTGATGAAGGGGATAGCGTCAGGCTTGTGGGCAACCACTGACCATGCTCCTCTCTGGTGAAATCTGTCCAAAGTTATGTCAAGAGTCAATGGTGTGTCAGAGAGACCCAATTCTACATTTGTTAGAGGAACTTCTTGCTGAATTTCTCTCTGTTGGCTGAAGGTAGACAATAATATTCACATGAAAACATATCCAGTAAGACTTTTCCTGTCAACAATGAAGTCTAAGCCATGAGCATCTGTGGAGGTAGCATTAATCTAAGCAGGAGTACAAGGCTTTGGTTAAGACAGATAGTCTATTTCTGGCCTGAATCAAATGAAACTACACTAACGTGAGCCTACAGTGCAGAAGAAGCTGGTTAATCTTCGAGTCATAACTAATTACTGCAGTCTTTTTAATGCGGAATTATTTTAGATGTCTGTTTCATTGAAGAAGCAAGGATGAGAAGTAACATGGGAGCTGGGACTACTCTAGGTTAAGCCATCATCTGAAATGTTTACATGATTATCTCTGGGAGTCAGTGGTGGTTTTATAAGCAATTTAATTAATGTTCAAGAGCCACTTGATGTCAGGTTATAGGCTCTCTATGAGGTTTATGGTACCTTGTTAATTCAGAAACCTGTCATCAGTTGTCATGTTCTCCTATTCAGGACCATGCAGATATAGAATGGAAATTTGCACGAACAAAGCTTTGGATGAGTTATTTTGAAGAAGGAGGTACTCTGCCTACTCCCTTCAATGTCATCCCGAGCCCCAAGTCTCTCTGGTACCTGATCAAATGGATCTGGACACACTTGTGCAAGAAAAAGATGAGAAGAAAGCCAGAAAGTTTTGGAACAATAGGGGTAGAACACAGCATGTTAGTATTACTCTTTTTTAAAACCTGTGTATTTGAATATATCTGTATTTTTTATCGAACATGTTCAGATCTTTAGCCTTTTTGTTCTTTTTTTTTTTTTCTAGAGTCTTTGTTCCGTGCGTCTCGTGTTTTCTGCTTATTGTGCCTCACTTTTTCTTCTACCCCAAATCCTGGTTCTAAAATTTTTCAGCAACTAATCTTTGTGTACAGAGTTGCAAGTATTAACTCCTTATGTTATTTTCTTTTTTACTGAGGTAAATGTCACATGACATAAAATCCATCATTTTAAAATGTACATTTCAGTGGCATTTAGTACCTTCACCATATTGTACGACAGTCACATCTACATAATTCCAGAACGTTTTCAGTACCTCAAAAGGAAACTCAGTACCATTAACCAGTCACTCTTCCTTCGTCCTTCCCCTGGCCCTGGCAGCCTCTAATGTACTTTCTGTCTCTATAGATTTACCTATTCCAAGTACTTCCTATTCATGGATTCATATAATATGTGAACTTTCGTGTCTGTTTATTTTACTTGGCACATTGTCTCATTTTATTTTCATTATACATAATGTTAGAAATTCTGCTTTAGCTGTCTGTATTTAGCATCCCATGCCTTGGTCCACGTGTTCTTCTTTAACGGGTATTTGATGGGTATTTAGCATCCTGTGCCTTGGTCCAGGTGTTCTGCTTTGCTGGGTATTTGATGGGTACTTAGCATCCTGTGCCTTGGTCCACGTTTTCTTCTTTGATGGGTATTTGATGGGTATTTAGCAGCCCATGCCTTGGTCCACGTGTTCTTCTTTGATGGGTGTTTGATGGGTATTTAGCATTCCGTGCCTTGGTCCACGTGTTCTTCTTTAATGGGTATTTGATGGGTATTTAGCATCCCGTGCCTTGGTCCATGTGTTCTTCTTTGCTGGGTATTTGATGGGTATTTAGCATCCTGTGCCTTGGTCCACGTTTTCTTCTTTGATGGGTATTTAGCATCCCGCGCCTTGGTCCATGTGTTCTTCTTTGATGGGTTTTTAGATCCTGTGCCTTGGTCCACGTGTTCTTCTTTAATGGGTATTTGATGGATATTTAGCGTCCCATGCCTTGGTCCATGTGTTCCTAGCCTTTTTGTTCTTACCGATTGCATGTCATGAATGTTTATAGCACACCTATCATGACTAAGGCAGTGTCTGCTGAACTAGGACTTCTTCACAAATGCATTTCCTGCATTGAGGGGAGTCACTGCTATTTTAATAGAAGTCCCGCTCCTCACGCAGCCCTCCCCGAGTTCCACTAGTCAAGGCTGGGGAACTAGCATACTTTGTCTTAGTACCTTGATTTCTAGGTCTTTTCAGAATGTGATAGCAGGTTATTTGTGGCATTTCTTCCTCATTGTCTGTTTTCCCCTCTGGATTGTAAGCTCCCTGAGGGCAGGGCGTGTATGTTTGGTGACCTCAAATTCCTCATGCCTAACATAGGCCCCTGCACAAAGCATTTTCTGCTTGATAAGAATTCTCAATTAAATGATTGACTGAATATTATAACTTGAATATGCTGTGCCAACTGTCAGCTGTGATTGCAGAATATTTTAATTACTCAACATGTTATATCTACTCGCTATCATATTAGATGCCAAGAAGTTAGGCATCTAATACATATATATATGTGTTTGTATATATATGTACATATATATGTGTGTGTATATATATGTACATATATATGTGTGTGTATATATATGTACATATATGTGTGTGTATATATATAGACATATATATATATATATATACTCCAGATATTTGACTTTTGTGTTAAAAGTTTTAGAATAAATGTAATGGCTTAGATTTAATAAGCAATTACTGCCTGTGTTCCCCTTGCCAGTAACTGAGCTAGAATTTGAGGAGTGGGAAGAGGTACAAAGGCATGGGTTCCATCTTTGAGGGCACCAATTTTAATGTGAGAGATACAGAAATAAAAATAGATATGTTATATAGTATATTTAACATTATTATATGTATGTATGTCTATATATATGCACATATATATATATATATATATATATATATATATAATGAGAGAGAGAGAGAGAGAACTGCTCAGAACCATGCTCCTGGTAAACTGGAAGATATTTCCCTTTCTTTTTTTTTTTTTTTTTTCTTCATGTTTTCTTTTTTTTTTATTTTTTTATTTTTTATTTTTTATTGCATTTTAGGTTTGGGGGTACATGTGAAGAACATGGAAGATTGTTGCATAGGTACACACATGGCAGTGTGATTTGCTGCCTTCCTCCCCATCACCTATATCTGGCATTTCTCCCCCATGCTATCCCTCCCCAACTCCCCACCCCCCACTATCCCTCCCCTTTTTCCCCCCCGACAGACCCCAGTGTGTGATACTCCCCTCCCTGTGTCCATGTGTTCCCATTGTTCAACACCCGCCTATGAGTGAGAACATGCGGTGTTTGATTTTCTGTTCTTGTGTCAGTTTGCTGAGAATGATGGTTTCCAGGTTCATCCATGTCCCTACAAAGGACACGAACTCATCGTTTTTGATGGCTGCATAATATTCCATGGTGTACATGTGCCACATTTTCCCTGTCCAGTCTATCATCGATGGGCATTTGGGTTGGTTCCAGGTCTTTGCTATTGTAAATTGTGCTGCAATGAACATTCGTGTGCATGTGTCCTTATAGTAGAACGATTTATAGTCTTTTGGATATATACCCAGTAATGGGATTGCTGGATCAAATGGAATTTCTATTTCTAGGTCCTTGAGGAATCGCCACACCTTCTTCCACAATGGTTGAATATTTCCCTTTCTTTATTTTGGAAATCAAGGTTTCAAGAAATTCCAGCAGAAGATACATCATATTAGCCTTTTGGTCCAGTCATACCATTGACATAAGACAAGTCATTCTTCACACCTTTCTCACTTTGTGTTCTATTTTTGAAAGTTCTCATAGTGATGTTTTGGGAATTAACACGCTCATATTCATTAGTCACTTTGATCTGCTGAGAGACATTGCTTTGGAAGTATTTTAAAATGTTGTTATATTAGAATTACCAAGTAATATTAGATATTAATTAAAACCCCAAAAATATTAATTTGTTTTCAGTTTTCTTTAACATGGATTGTGACTGCTATGCCCTAAGAGATCCTTCCCACTTTTTAACTTCATTGCCCACCAGGCATTGTTATCAGCACCAAATGGCGCTTTCTCCTACTGACAGTGGCATGGATCTCCCGCTCATCTCAGTATCAACTTTAATTCTAAAGAGAAATTGACTGGCAAGTAAATGTTACAAAGAGGTGATTAGGAGATGCAGTTATATTCTCTCCCATAAACTATTACCCGTAGACTTGGGAGACTACAGTTTGGGAACATATCTTAGAAACCAAAGTCAGATTATGACAAAGCCTTATCCTATCATCCTCATACTAATTTATGAACTTTATCGCTGACCTTAGAAAGGAGTGAAATTATTTTACTCTAGATATTTGAGTTTTGTGTTAAAATTTTTCAAATAAATGTAATGACTTAGATTTAATAAGCAATTACTGCCTGCGTTCCCCTTGCTAGTAACTGAGCTAGAATTTGAGGAATGGGAAGAGGTATGAAGGCATGGGTTCCATCTTTGAGGGCACAAATTTTAATGTGAGAGATACAGAAATAAAAATAGATATGTTATGTAATACATTTAACATTATAATATAGTCACATGCAAGAGGCTATGAGAAAAATGCAAGAAATATTTAATGCTTCCCTTGAGGTAAACAGGACAAGGTTTCAGGGAAGCCAGGCTCCGGCTTACTCCTTTCCAGATCAAATATACTTATCCTTTGTACCATCTCATTCTTAAATTTATAAGCATTTTTTAATCGATCTCTGAAAAGATAGTGATGATTAATACTGTCATAATATGCTACCTTTTATAAGAGTAGTTTGATTTAAAAGGAGCTTTTGGGCCAAAAAAAGTACCTATTCACCAAAGAAATACTCTTTCATATTTTAATTTTAGGCAACGGCAGAGAGAATCTTGGTTTTTAAGATAACAGGAAACTTGTAACAAGGCACAGGGTCCTGCTCTGATGTTTTAAGAGATCCATCTGTACTGACAATAAAAAGAATGGAGAACCACATAAAAAACTTGACTTCTAACCCTCCCTCCTATCCTCTCACTGTTGACTCATGGGTAGGATTATGTTGCCATCATTTTTTAGAAGCAAAAAGAAGCTCTCAGTCAGTTGGCTTTTCTATTAAAATAATGATTCATTTTCAGAGTTAAATAGTTTTATTTGCCATATAATACTGGTCTCAAAAAAAACCCCACAGATTTCTTTTACGTGTCTATCTCTAAATTTGAATTTTTTGCTCCAAGCTGATGCACAGCAAGAGAATTTAAAACTAATCAGAATCTCAAACCATTTATTTTTCCTTCACTATGAAAATTTTACTAACATTCAACAATGGGTATTTGGATGCTTTGGGAATACATGCCAAACATAAAAATATTCTGAGTCATGTTTCTCTTTTCCACCAATCTAGAGCCTTGGGCGAGTACCAGCCCAGTTAACATTAATGCTGTCTAAAGTTACTCTTTCTCCGTGCTGCACTTCCAGAATGAGGAGGACATATTGTTTGAAGATGTATACTCTTAGTTGAGTTTTATACATTTTTTGCTTATATGAAAATAGGCATAATTTGTAAAGAAGCTCTTGCTTATAAAAGTGTGAGATAAATGAGATATAAATTAAGATGGTTGTATTAAGAGGAGTTAACAGAAAATAATGTCAAAAAGTAATTAATTTTTCTGTGAATTTATTTCAACTTGATTAATCCTCCTGATAGTTCACTATGTGAACATACAAAGACAATGAGATACACAAATAACTATTAATTAAAAGGTGACGTTTAAGGAACAGTGACAGTCACTTTGTGAAACTAATGCATGGTTTAGAATATACCATTATCCACCAAAGGGACCTTAGATAACATTTAGCTCAACCATTTCTTTTCTTTTTTTTTTCAGATAACTGTAAGTTGTGTGTGTGTGTGTGTGTGTGTGTGTTTTAATTTATTTATTTTACTTTAGGTGCATACTATATCTGGCATTTCTCCCCATGTTATCCCTCCCCACCCTCCCCTCCCTCCCCACTCCCCGATGTCTCTCCCCTACCCCCCGCCAATGGCCCCCAGTGTGTGATGCTCCTCTCCCTGAGCTCAACCATTTCTTTTGAAAGAGAACCTGTTTATTTTGCCCATTGTCTCAGGGTCTCCTCAAGACAGAGCAGGTGAAAAATACTGTGTCTTGTGTTTCCCAATCCAAACTCCTTTCCATTGCTCTCCCTTATTCCCCTGAGAAGTCTGGTAAACATGCAGCAATACCTTCCCTGTTGTGTCTTTTGATTGTTCTCAGCAGCCTTTGTAGATCTTACCTTCATTGTTTTCAGCTGCCTCTTAGACTCCTGTATTTCGAATCCCTTGTTTACCAAGCTAGTTTACCTTCTGCTCTTATCCTCAGCCTGCTCATCTTTATGCTGCATTTTTGAAGCAGAAAATTAAAGCTACACTGGAAGTGACTTCATTCTTTGAAGTATTTTCTGTGATCTTCCCATTTGTAGTTCACTTACTGACACTCGTCACCCAGCCTTTGCGTAAAGGTCACTCTGGTGCTCATTCCATTCACGTTCCCAGGAAATGCCTCGGAAACCAGTGCTCTTCAGGGTTGCTACACTGGCCACTCTGTAGGAGCCCATTATTGGCAATCTTATCGTGCTATTTATGGCTTCCCAGTAATACTGATACAACTAGCTCTGAAAACTCATTAACTCATATTTCTTTGTAACTTTGGACTTCCTTTAATGGGCGATTGGGAGTTCCAGGTAAATTAATCTTTCACTTGACTGCTTTATGGGGGAAAACATAAATGAAACAGAAATGCTTTGTTATTGAGCACAGTATTTGTAATAGAAAGCATACCCATTATTGAGAGACCCTTCGTCTCTGAGCTATTATAAAAATCCCACCAAAAAGACACCCTACCCAAATAAGAAACCCACCTTAACTTGTGATTTTTGATATTACTTCTTGTCAAATGTTTTGTTTAACCTCATTTTATCAGCAAATGCCCTTCTTGTTATTAAAGCATTTGTTCTTAAATTTTATAGCATACAAGAATCGTCGGGAATCACCATTTTAACAAGAATTTCCAGTTTGTAACTTTAACTAGACATTTCTATTCCAGAAAGCATTGGTATCTTCTTCAGTTTATTTTTTTAGTTTTTTTAATCTTTCATTTGTGAGGGTAAATAGTATATCTGAGCTTTTTAATCTAAAACAAAACCATGCTTCATGCTGTTGTTCAGAAAGTCCCGATCTGTTTAATTCAAATACAAAGATGCTATTATAATACAATACTTCCCCGAAACATTTAATTAATGTGAAACATTTTTAATGCCACAGACTAGGTTTCTAATCAAAATGTTTACATTTATATGTTTGTATATGAACCAAAAAAAAAAAAAACTAGTTCTTTCGATAAAAAAATTTTTTAAAGATTTTAACTTCCTTAGTTTTATGTTTTCACTTTTTAGTTTTCTCTCAAGCACATGATGAGAAGAACAGGAGGCATGATGATCTCTGGTAGGGTCACTGAGTATTACTCAGCCCTGAAATACAGGTGGAATATTCAATCCTGACTAGTTGCCACAGAAATATGCCCAGTTAAGTCACTGCAAATGAATTAGAAACTGTGAATAGATTAGCAATAGCTATCATCACTAAAGAAAAAATACTCACAGAACATGCCTCCCAGACTTCATTTATAGTGGCAATTAGTGAAAATGTATTGTTCCCTAATCTTTAGGACACTCAGTAGGCCTAACGACAAATCTTACAGATATGACAGTTTTCATTTGTGAGTATCTCCGGATTCCTAAATTACTGCTGTAAAATTTGTTGGCAGGGCCTTTTGATGAAACTTTATTTCCCCAGTGGGGATATATAGAAATTAACTGCTTGATATTCTTGGTATTTCAAGAGTGAGTTTCTGAATATTTGGTTTGACAATACAACATTCAGGCATTTTACATGAATTATTTTTATATGCTTAGAAAGTGTTTTCATGAAAAACAGTAAACAGATGTATGCTGTAAAGGTGGAGAAAGACCATTCATAGAGAACAATATGTAGATTCATCTGCAAAGAAGCCAAACTGCAATTTTTTTTGTGAAGGAATCACATCCTGGAATGGCCCTTTTTAGTTGCCTTTTTAGTTTTCGTTAAAGCAGAAGAACACAGTAAGCTGAATGGCTTAAGGAATTCAAGGAGCAAAGCAAAGACTAAAAGGCATAATTCATGGGCTTAAAATTCACTGCTAGACCAATGCCAAAGTGGAAATGAGAGAAAACGATACTGAAAATTGACGGCAGGGAACTAGCTACATGAAGTGGAACTGACATTGCACATAGTGGACCTGGAAAGAACTGGAGATAAAAGTGAGAAAATGTCACAGCTCACTCTCCAGAGACCCCTCTTTCTAGCTGCAAAATCTTCCCTGCTGTAAAGGAACCTGACACTTCCGTTGAAATCCTGGAGTTTCCTTGCAGCAGCAGCAGTTTCTCAGTGGATGGTCTCTTCCTTTAACACGAGTTCTCTGATCCAAACAGTGCCATTGTCTTGTCCTAACCAAATCAGGAGGAACCTGCATACTGTGAATTGTGCTAATGTGGCACACAGGTATGCCCTGAGCTCCTGCCTTGAAAGCTACCTTGCCCAGGAACATTCCACACACAGTCTAGTGACTTCTGATATAGTTTGCAAAGAAAATTGCCAACTTAAACATCACTTCTTCCAAAATATTTTCCCTAGACACTCAGTTAAGGAAGAAAAGTCCTTGATTTATCATAGGGTCCATTTTTTTCTGTCTTAAACACAACTCACAACCAACTTAGGTTTTTCAAAAAATAGCTGCAAAACGCAAGTTCCAGAAATTTCTGTGTGACATTGTACACATGAGCTCATTTATTGAGAAATTCCTTATTCCTAGCATAGGTCTACCATGCTATAATTCTACCTAAGTTATTACTTTTAGTAAAATTAGTGAACACCTAGTCAAAGAAGATTACTCTGTCAAAGTTAACACGCAAATGGCTTGAAAGAAAATTAAATACTCATTTTCTTAGGTATTAAAGCTAAATACTCGCATAGGTATTTTTAAATGAAATGGCTTTCATTATATTGCTTTTATAAAAAATTATTCAGTTCTCCTGTTCTTGGTCATTTCCAGTGACAACTGTAAGAAAATATATCTTCTCTTAAGGTAGCAAATCCCTTTGAAGCTCAGCTGATCTTTACCGAATAAAAAGGATATGAATATCCTTAATGTCATTGACGGTAGTTCTATTGTATAATATTTAATGGTGTCACTAATTGCCAAAAATTATTGTGATGTATATTGCAAAGAGTACATATATTATGAATTGAATTGTGTGCCCCTTCAAAAAAGATAGGTTGAACTCCTAATCCCCACGCCACACTTACATTGTGACCTTATTTGGAAAAGGATCTTTGCAGACATACTTAGTTAAGGTGAAATTATACTGGAATAGATTCCTATAAGAACATGGGCATGTAAAGACAAAGAGACCCAAGAAAAACACCATGTGAGATTGCAGACAGGCACTTGCAAGCAAACGAACTCCAAAAATTGACAGCTACCACCAGAAGTTAGCAAGTCTCATTCCCGCCTTATGCTGCTGCTGGATGACTATCAGTGAAATTAAACTTTCATCACATGTCACTCAACCAGTCAAAATCCCCAGGTGCCTGTAATCACTGAATTCCTGTGCCATCTAAAATTCTGCATTAAGAGTCTGTGCTAACTTCCCACTACAATCTAATCTGTATATTCCTAGTAGTAGACTTTGCAACTGTCCTGCCAGAAGTCTTGATAATGTGTCTCTCACTTTCTAGCCATAGAATATTTGCTCATCCTATTCCAATTGTCTAGAACACCTGTGCACCTCCCCCTTGTCCAAATCCTATGATTCCTTCATGTCCCATCTAATACCCCATTCTCTATATGAGGGCTGTTATGGCTTCTTTCCTTAGCACAGTATTACCTTCTGCTTCCCTGTATTCAAATAACACACTTACAGCACTTCCCAGGTTTTCTTTTGTATTTTGCCTTCATGTGTAGTCATTCATGTTCTTGGCAATCCACCTTTTGGACTATAAGCCATGTAAGGGCAAAAGTGTGCTTTATTCATCTCTGGTTTCTTGCACTCCGCTGCCATACACATGTAGTCACTTAATAAATATACCTTAAATTAGCCCTACAAGTTAAGAGAGTTCTGATTTCAAAATTGAGCCTTGAGACAAGCTGGCTTTACTCCCCCACAACCCCATGGAAAACCAAACCCAAATATACGGTGCCAGGATTATCACCAGCAACATGCCAGGACTCAGATATGAGGCAAAGCCCATTTTAGGGGTTGCAGAGGAATGAAAAGCTTCAAGCACATGGTAAAAGAATCGCATTTCCATATCCAGGATGCCCTTCCCTTCAATTGCCTGGCACCAGGCATGTAAACAATTTCTCCCAACTCATGGTTTCTGTACTGAAAAAACAGATCTGAGGTAGATAACCAGCTTCCCCAATATCTTGCATTCCATAGAGGTAGACTTCTCCTTGCCTCAACCCATGAAAATTATCTGAATCCCTGAAGAGAGAAATATCCCTGAGCTCAGCCAGAGACAAAGGCGAAGGCAAAACTCTCATCCCCCGGGCCTGGAGACTCTGCTGTGTAACTCAACCAAAAGACACACCAAATCAAGAGTGGCTCTTCAGTAGCAACATGTTGTAGGAGGTACATTCCACAGGTCCCCCCGGGCAGGAACCCCTAGCCAGCCTTCCCTTTTGCTATGACCTCTGAATTTTCCTTTGAGTTTCTATATCAATGCTCACATATGGCTCTCTCATTAGGGTCATAGCAAAAATTCAATGTCATTCAGAAAAGTTCATAAAACTTTTGGGCTACCCCAAAAGATGACTGCCTACACAGTCTGGGTCACATCTATCCAACTTTCCCAGAACTATCCCCTTACCCTATCACTTACATGCAAGTTTCCTACTTCTAAACCCCTCTACTGCCAAAGCTGAAGGCATCTAATGATTTAGCTGAAGGAAATGCTCTTCAGAAGCGTGAATTGCCATCAAAATGATTAAGAGACACAGTTAAATCTAAATATATTACTTTACTTTCTCAGAGGTAATCATAATATGTGTCCTACTATGCACAAACTTTGAGAATCAAGCTATTTTAAAAGGGTGTTAAATCATATTAATCAAAAGGAAAAAAAATGCAGAGGACAAGAATTAACATTAGTTAGCCACACATGCCATAAATCTCTTATCTCATGCCATCTTCAAAATTACCCATGGAGTTTATTTTCACCTTGCAAAATAAAAAATCAGGGGAGAGGGAGGGTTTCAGAGTTAAACTCCATGACTAGGCACAGTCAGCTTCAAACCCAGCTGTAACCCCTGGGACCATGTTCTTAATATCACACCACACTTTATCCCAGAAAGTAGGAACTGGAGGGCATAATGGTGATGATCACTAAACAACCTATTCTGTCATGCTAACCAGGGAAACAGAGATTAAACAGAAGCGAGCTCTATGAACTGCATAATTTAGCACTCATCATTTGCTGAGTGCATTGCATTCATTTTTAGGTTTCAGGTTCAGAAGATGGTTAACTTCACCCATTCCTATTTTTCTAGCCAGGATGTTGAAGTTCATTGCCTGATAAAATTTCACAAAACTAAAAAATAGTTTTGTGATATTACCACAAAATTTTGGAAAATAATTGGTTGGCAAAAACAATGAATTATATTAACTTAGTCTTAAACCAGGACTATAGAAACTGAGTAACACCTGAAAGTTACCATAGTGAACATTTTTAGTGTTTCTCTCTCTTTTGACAAGCTATTTTGATTTTTTAATTTTTTTCCCAAGAAAATTGACCTAGAATTATTGTTTAAAATGTAGTCTTTTTACATTTGCATTAACAATTTTTGATTTTGGATGAGTAAGATTCTACTGAAAGGAAAGACAGTTTGTGCTCATTTTAATACTAAAATATATCATGATAATTTTCACTTATTAGTCATAATTTTCTGATTCTGTTATCCCTAATTTTAATTTGATGTTAGAGAAATTTAAGTTAAATCCTGACTTCTAACTGCTCTTTGTTGAAAATTTCTTTATTGGAATTTAGAAGGATAGGATTCTAAAACATGGTAGTGAAATGCTATAGAACCCCAAAACAATAAAAATTAAGTAGACTAAATTCTTTCTGTATTAAATTAAGAGTCTCTAGCTACTTAAATAATTAAAATCAGATCTCTGATATAGTATTTATGGTGAGAATGTTAAAGAAATTGATATACGATTCACTTTAGTATTTCAGTTTACTTTAAGTAAATTTAAGGAGATTCAGAAGACTGTGTGTTTCCTTCTAGAAGTGCTGTTTGTCTTATGTTTCAGCTGAGCTGTGTCTCAATATGAGTCATACACCTCCATCTGGTGGCCCAGCCATAAAATTCCCATGCTATACTTTTTTCAAGATGCTCTACATTTGTGTTGTTTCAGATTTCTGAGTTTTTAAATTGATGGCTTAATCCTATTTTAAATGTTTTTCTCAAAATTTATTTCTCATGCAAAAGCGAATGATATTCAAAATAATCAGTGACCTTTACGAAGCTAAGCATTGTCTTATCTATTCCTACAAGTCACTACTAACCATGAAAGACAGTTGCAACCTTATGGCCAGTGAAAATAGCATTTTCTTCTATTTCTCTGAAGAGAAGAAAAGAGTTTCTTTTAAATGATTTAATATTTGAAATATTTCACAGTGATGCAGGCACAGTTCTTTTCAATATTCAATTTTATCAGCCTATGATTATTTATTAAGAAATAAGATCAAAAGCCTCATTTTAAATCCAAGATATATTATTCCTTTTGCTTTCTGACAATTTACCAAATTAATTCCATTATTATAGAGATATTTTTATTTTAGATTATTTTGGCCAGTTTTCTTCCTGAAGAATCAATGCTGATGTTTATTCAACATACATAAATTTGGGATTATGTCAGTTTTTTTCCTAATATCTGTAGAATACTTGTGAATCTGCAAATATATAATTTTAATGTCATTTATCATTTCGCTCAACTTATAATGGGCTTTTTTTTCCAATCATTAAACAACTCATCTCTCTATTCTACACTCCAAAATCACTGCTCTGTGCTTATCCGACCTTTGCTCTCAGACCATTCTGATGTCTTCAAAACATGAGCTAGGACTCACATTTAATTTTTTTAAATGAGTTAATAAACGCAGTGTTTCAACAGAAACCTTTATTTATTTATTTTGTTAAATCCAGCCACCTATTTAAACAGGAATCTCCTCTTACTGTATATATCATTGAAATGAATATTGGAGAGTTCAGTGACTAATGAGGTCTCTGGTTACCTGTTACATAATGTAAGTAGCTTCTTAATCTTACCATGTTGATATTTATGAAGACTTTAAGTTTTTATTTAATATGTCCTATCTCTTTCTCTTAGCATCATTTCAACTGATTTTGAGTGTATATTAACTCCAATTAACTACTTTTCCATCATCCTGTATCCTGTGTGAGAACAACGGTTCAGTCATTGTTAACTTATTCT
The DNA here is from genome assembly GCA_036589455.1 of Ateles fusciceps. Taxonomy (NCBI): domain Eukaryota; kingdom Metazoa; phylum Chordata; class Mammalia; order Primates; family Atelidae; genus Ateles; species Ateles fusciceps. The sequence goes on along the minus strand of JAZHEH010000804.1, from coordinate 718,510 downwards.
GTTTTAAATGTCATAAAGATTATATACTCACACCTTAGTGTTTTTGTTCACTCATTCTTTTGATTCATGTGCAGCACGCTTTAGCCATTGTCCACTGCCTAGTAAAACTCCCACTTTGAATAAATGCGAATAAAAACATTCTTGATTAAAAAAACAATAAATTCTTTTTTTTAGAATAGCACTATAACCGTATAACCAGAAAGGAAATGTCCTTTTCCTTTTCAGAGGCGAGCTGCTGATAATTTAAGAAGACATCACCAATACCAAGTAAGTTGTCCTTATATTATGTCTTGAAATTTTCATTAAAATAAATGCAGTCCCCCCCTTCAGAACTGACTCAGGAGAGAAATTTATTTACACATTGAATATCAATACTCTTGTTCTACAATGCCCCAGGAAGTTATGAGGAACCTCGTGAAGCGATATGTTGCTGCAATGATTAGAGATGCTAAAACTGAAGAAGGCCTTACCGAAGAGAAACTTTAAGGTAACCATTTTCATCTTCGTCACAAGAGGCAGATTGTGCAGAATACGGATCCAGATAGAGCACAATTAAAATCAGAGCTGGAAATGTAGCTGTGTGTTCCAGCAAGCCTGTGTGCCCTCTGATTTTTCAATTGAAAGGAACTATAAAAAGAGAAGAAAAGCAAGTGGTTAAATTTCTTCTCAAAATAAATTGTTTTCAAACATACAGAGAAAAACCTAGTGCTTAATGGCATTCTGACTTACCTGATTCCAGAGTGAGCTTCTGTATCTGAAATTTCAGGCTGATTTTAAAATCTGCAACATTTAGTAACTAACACATTAACAACAACAAAAACTTGCTGCATGTTCTGCAAAACTTTGATAGCAATGAATTTATAATTTGAGTTTAATTGTAACTAACACACTTATAAACTTTCTCCTTGATAGTTTTTCAATGTGTAAGAGGAAATAAGTAGAATATGTGAAATATTATATGCTTGAATCACATGTTTAAAATAATTCAGTTATGTGAATGTTTCGAGATTTTGGAAGAATGATTAAGGTCAATAAGATCTTACAGGCAAAAACAAATAAAAAACCTACAGGAGATATTTAACATAGAAAGTAGTAGGTTTGAACATGAGAATGAAGTAGTAAGTTAGGTAAGAAGATAGAGAAATTACAACACTTAAAGCACAGGTTGAAAATTGACTAGATTTTCTTCGCAGTCATAAAGTTCACATTATAAAGTTAAATGATTCATGTTGCTTTAGGAGATAGGTTGGGGCAAGAAGCTACCAAGAAGGCTGACATCATGTTAAGACTGAGAATTCAATTGCCCCAAAAGACAAAGGAAAAGGAAAAGGATGAATCTAAGAAATGTTGTTAGATGGGAAGCAATTTTTAGGATGTAGAGGCTGACCCAGATGTAGGGGGAAGGTCCTCTTTAAGAGAATAAACAACTGAAAGTAGCTATTCAACTCTTAGAAAGTTAGGTTCCACTTAATTTTGAGATATCCCTTTGGACAGAAAACTGTGCCAATATTTTTTTTTTAAAAAAACTTATAAAATACAACCCAGAGACAGGTAACTTGCCAGCAGAGAAAGGAATTTGGAAAGGAAGTCTTCAAAACCGTAGTCCCAGAGAAACCCAATGTACTCAGCTGCATCTTGGTGGCAAAGATAACTCATGTTTCTTTTTGCATCAATCTTAGGAAGTGTCCTTCCCAACTGCAATAAGGAAATTAGGAGACACCAAAATGACATCAAGTATCCGTGAGAGAACTGGGAATTGTAAATAGAACCACAGTCGAGTAGAATCCTTGTTTTTAAAAGGAGTGAAAACATTTCTGACTCATATATGAGACAAGAAAGTGTTTCCAAATGTTTAAGTCATAACCTAATTTTTCATTTTAAATTCTGTGTAGGAACTAAAGCAAGACATTTCCAGTTTCCGCTTTGAAGTTCTGGGATTACTAAGAGGAAGCAAACTTTCCACAATACAATCTGCAAATGCCTCGAAGGAGTCTTCAAATTCGGCAGACTCGGATGAAAAGAGTGATAACGAAGGTAATAGCAAGGACAAGAAAAAGAATTTCAGCCTTTTTGATTTAACCACCCTGATTCATCCGAGATCAGCAGCAATTGCCTCTGAAAGACATAATATAAGCAATGGCTCTGCCCTGGTGGTGCAGGAGCCGCACAGGGAGAAGCAGAGAAAAGTGAATTTTGTGACCGATATCAAAAACTTTGGGTTATTTCATAGACGATCAAAACAAAATGCTGCTGAGCAAAATGCAAACCAAATCTTCTCTGTTTCAGAAGAAGTTGCTCGTCAACAGGCTGCAGGACCACTTGAGAGAAATATTCAACTGGAATCTCGAGGATTAGCTTCACGGGGTGACCTGAGCATTCCTGGTCTGAGTGAACAGTGTGTGTTAGTAGACCATAGAGAAAGGAATACGGACACACTGGGGTTACAGGTAGGCAAGAGAGTGTGTCCATTCAAGTCAGAGAAGGTGGTGGTGGAGGACACGGTTCCTATAATACCAAAGGAGAAACATGCAAAAGAAGAGGACTCTAGTATAGACTACGATCTAAACCTCCCAGACACAGTCACCCACGAAGATTATGTGACAACAAGATTGTGATACTTGAAGGAGGAAGCGTTTACCATACACATAAGTATTTTCTGTAGTGCTCTGGATGAGGGAAAACGTTTAAAATTAAATTGGCAAATGCTAACTTACACTTTATAGCGTTTATCAACTGTGGCATATTAACCTGTAACATGTTTAGATAAGGCAAAGGCAATCAAAAACCTTTTTGTTTCGTAGCCTGCTTTTGCTTTCACAATTTGTTTTACAATTGTTTTTGTTAATAAATAAACGCACCTTGTATTCTTGTACTGTTGCAATAACCCACAGAAAAATTTTAGCTATCTTTTTCAATTAAAACAAAGGCAATTTATTTCATGTCGTAGTTGACTCCTAAAATAAGGTATTTTTACATGCAAAAACCAATGTGGCTGAAATATTATAGCTTTTCATAATTATTTAGGGTCTCTAGAGAGGGTTACTCACCGAGGACTTTTCACCTAGTCCTAGAGTTTGGCTTTAAAACACAAATATTACCAAATTATTTCTTAAGGATGTGTAAATAATTATTGTACACAATTAAAACAAGAAAAGTCTTTTCATGGGTTCACGTTCAACCCCCTCAAAGTCAGAAATACTTTGTAGGGTTTTCGGTTTCCAGGGTTTCCTTTTAGTAAGTAAAAGAAGTGTTTGTCTTAATACATTCTGATGATTGAAGATTTTTAAGGACATTTTGTCAGAAAAAAAACTCGCTTCTCCAGTTTTTTTTTTTAATTACCTATTTCAGATTCAACTGCTTATCAGTATAAATATATGAGTCTTTATGAATAACTGATTTTCAAAAATATGGCAAAATTTCTTAGTTATGGAAAAAATAATAAACTATAATATTGTAAGCACCTTAAACAAGCAAGATGGTTGCATACTAATAATATCCAAATGAAAGTGAATTCCTTCTAACAATCTAAGTAAAGTTGAATTCCAGTACTTTCAATCAATGCAATATTGTAATCAATTCAAAGGAAGTACAAAAACCTAGGAGTCTCCTTTTTTCATCAGTAATTGGTATGCATTTCTTTAAAATTAAAATCACTCAAAAATTTCTTATTAATTTTATCAGCAGATATAGATACATAGTTTTGCCTACAGGAACAACATTCTTATTTTTTGTTTCTTTTTTCTATTGTTTGCAAGGTAATTTAGCTTATAATAATTCACTGAACTATTATAAGGAAAGTGTTCACAATTTCCAAAAAATTGGTACTAGAAACTTAAAGTTTAAATTACATTGCTTGTGTCTATTTAAGCCACTGTAGGAAGTTTCTTCACCACATGCAATTAGCATTTATTTCAAATAAATAGAAAAATGCTGAGTTCATTTTATTTCAGAATTACTCTGTGAACCTCAGAAATTGCATATGATTTTTCACTGGCCCCAAACTGCATAATATTATGGCACTCAGTTTCTGATTACCAAACATCAAAAATAAGGAATTAACAGCAACAGTAATGCCGCCTCTGTTCTATTCCTATACACCTGTTAACATATAGGTACTGCTCTTAACAACACTCTGAAGTAGCTCCTGCTCTTATCCCCCATTTTACAGATGATAAAACTGAGACCAGCACTAACTGGCTAAGGTAACATAGCTAGTGATGGAGCTGTGATGTGTCCGTCAGAGCCATTCCCTTCACCACTGCACTGTACTGCCTTTCAGAACACAAAAAGACCAAGTTATAAAATACACACATACAGGGGTTACCATTGCCACTTCTGAAGTCCTATACCTTGAGAGAGAATGAGTTTAATAAGCTTCATAGGTGTCCCTTCTTGAAATGCAAGAGAAATGTGCAAAATATAAAATGTGCTGTATTTGATTTTTTTTATACTAAATTACATTAGATTTTAAAAACATATTTAGTATGTGATCTCCAAGCTCAACTTGAAATGTTAGATTTTGATTTTCAGAAAAGCCAGAGACACTAAACCCCTGCTTACTTCTAAAGCTGGTTTTGCCCTAGGGATTTAGGAATGGGCCAGTTAGGTTTAGAGAAACACAAGTCTAATGAATGCATTTATTGTTTCAAGAACACCTTTATCTTAAGTATATTAGGGCTCAGAGCAAATCCTGCATCTACTAAAATATTCAATTTTTCTAAGTCACACATATAATTTCTCTACTTAGAGAAAATATTCAATTTTCTCTAAGTAGAGAAATTATAGGCCTATTCTTAATAATTGATATATTTTCCATTAATTTCTCTTTGCCTCTCCTGTGCATTATTGTTTTGTTTTGTTTTTTTCCAAAGTAAGGACACTCTACTTCCCCATTTTACATACTTTACCAGAATTTAATTTCAAACTATCTCTGTTCCTTCAAGCAACGCCAACAACAGTAAAAGCAACAAAACTTTTTTCCCCCAGTAGCTTATTTACATCAGAGGTTAAGGTGCTGACATTTTGTAGGGGAACATGATGGTAATAGAGGAATATATTTGGAGCAAGTAAGACCCTCCTTTTCAGTGTCCTGGAAAGGATGATTCTACAACCCCCAGATGCTGCTAACAGATGTGTTTATGAGTATGAACAAAGTGTTGGATATTATTGGTACCAGATGCTACTAATATCACCAGAATTGAATGCTATTCTAAATATGTAGTGGTATTATGTAGCATTAATGAAGATAAGCAGTAGGGATATAATAAGAAAAAACAGCAGCAGGATGCCAAGCAAACAAATATTGTTTATTTGAGGTCTGTAAGTGAGTACTTCAGGATTTTTATTTCTATTCATATTTCTATCCACAGAAATTTCTAAATGCTACAGAGAAGTTTGAAATCACCTTCTTTTACATAATATTTTGTGTTTTTCATGCTCTCTTAATCCTAAAAAATGTATTTTTCTTAAATTTTATGTCTGAGTTGGGTGAAGGAGTGTGTTGAAAATTCAGTTTAATAGACTAGCAGGTAAGTTTAAAACACTTTGTTTATCACAGATATATTTTGGAAGTCCCATTTATAAAAAAGTATGCTATAAAGATGTACCTCATCATTTGTAATAAAGGTTTTCCTTAAAATTTCTGTGGAAATAAATCTATATTAACTTCAGTAAGAAAATTGGCTATATTTTTTAAAATAGTGATGAATTATTTTGTATAATGATAGGTAATTTTTCAAAGTGCTAAACATCCTCAGAATGTATCTGTTTCATGAGCTGGGTATTTGTGTATCGAATATTCTTAAATTAGTTACTCTATTTACTGGGTGGCAATTAAACCAGTGCAAAAACATACTCACTTTCTTGCCTTGACATAGACAAAAACTTGAAATACTTTAGTGATCAAACAAATTGATAAAAAGTCAAGGATAGTAGACTTACCATACTATTCTCAAAGAAGCAAAGTCAATTTTCCAGCAAACATGGAGGAAATATAAGTAACAATGGCATAAGAAAATATTATTCTAACATTCGATAATCCTTCATAACTCTGGAATTTAGTTGAGTAAATGTCTATCCAGTCTCATGGCTCTTTATTGAAGAGCAGCCACCAAGTTTTGAAATCTGTCCATTCTTAGGCCTTTTGCATTGTATTTTTAGCTGTCTTCTATGGTCCACACAGCTGTCTTCCATGCTCAGTGTCCTTAAAACTCAACCTAGCAAGAATCATCCATTGTAGACCTATAAATATGCTTACAATGACTCAGATTTCAGAAGGCGAGAACTCTGAATATACTTCACCATTCCGAAAATTATTTATTCTGTTTTTTATTATATATTTTTTTCTTTCCTTGTATTATCCAAAATTTGGACCTAAAACTAACCATAGAATTTAGAAATTTAATATTGCTGGCATTCCTCTTAAAGTTAACTTCAAAACCATTATTCTAATAATTTTACAATGTTGGAAAAGGCATTTTATTTATACAGTGTTATCACATGCCTTTTTAAATTTAAATTTTAGAACCATGTTAAATAAGTTCACCATAGATAACTGGGGAAAGTAAAGCTCACGGGATTTATGGAAATTATCTAAATTTACACAGGTATTTGGTGGTCAAATTGGGGCTTAAAAACCTCCTCATCTCCCAGGTTCAAGTGATTCTTGGGAAAAAAAAAAAAAAAAAAAACCTCCTCATCTAGATATTTGGATGAGACATCACATTATAAATGCCTTGACTACTGACTTTTTTGGGGGGGGGGAACATTTTGTCTTCTTTGTCCTTGTGGAAGTTGTCCAAATATTCAAGTTAAAATTCAGAATTAATACCATATTATCTGTTGTTTTTCTACAAAGTTGTGTTAAGATAATTTTTTAAAAGCTGGTTTCTTACTGCTTTCAGAGAATACACTGTTCATTTTCACTGAAGGTGTAGATTTTATAACCTATATGCATATTGGTAATAATAAAATGTGTTAAATAATATCAAAACTTCTCAACTGAAAAACAATAGAGATGAACAATATAAAGCTGAACTAAGATTGGGACAATGGGACCAAGCCTGGATACAGCCACACTGTTACTAGGCTGACAGCAAAGATATCTCTGGAAGTGATATTCACCAGTAGCAAAACCATTAATTTCCTCTTGAACTGCACTGTTCAATAAGGTAGCTCCTAACCACATACAGCTATTGATCACTTGTAAGTGTGGCAAGTCTGAATTAAGATGTGCTGTAAGTGTAAAACATACACCAGATTTCTAAGACAGTATGAAAATAATGTAAACTAGCTCATGAAGACTTTATATTGGCTACATATTGAACTGATAGTATTTAGGAAGTGTTGATTTAAAACATACTAAGTAAATGAGTTTTATGTTTCTTTTTCCTTTTTCAATGTGACTACTAGAACACTGAAAAACATGTATGTGGCTTGCATTTGTGCCTTGCAATACATTTCTGTTGGACAGTGCTGCTCAGGAACATTTGTATTTGTTTCAGTCAACTCATGTATTTCCATCATCTGAATTATAAAGGTAGAAAATTCTGTATTTAATTACTCAAAAAACTTTATGTAGCTCTACTAAAGTCTGCAATCTCTCCTTGATTTCTAATCTCCTAATGGAATCACTGGTAATAATTTGCTGTTTTTCCATGTTTTTCCTTTGCCTTTACAAATGTATTAATATATAAATATACATGCATATATATAGGTTATGGTTTTGTTATTGTTTTTATCAAGAATTTTAGCACACTATACCTATAACTTGGCAAATGTTTTTATCTAACCGTGTATCATGGAATAATTAAATATAGTGGAGCCATTTGAATCTAGTCAAATAAATTCCTGTACTAGTTATTTTACCTACTGAAATATTATCACTTGCTAGTTTTAAAACCATGATAGAAGACCTATTTATTGGAGAATACACAAGGTTTTTAAGTGATGATAAATGCCTGGAAGACAAGGTGTGTCTGAAAGGCAAATAAGCTCATTTCTCCCTTTCCTTTACAATCTTGCAGGGCTTGGTTTCTGGTACCAGCATCACTTCTCAGCATCATTCTCTCACACAGTATACCTCAGCCATTCCAAACTTCTTTACTTAATTTATTTTTTTAATTGTTTTTTTTTTGAGGTGGAGTCTCACTCTGTCGCCAGGCTGGAGTGCAGTGGTTGGCTCACTGCAACCTCTGCTTCCTGGGTTCAAGCCATTCTCCTGCCTCAGCCTCCTGAGTAGCTGGGATTAAAGGTGCACACCACCATGCCTGGCCAATTTTTGTATTTTTAATAGAAACGGAGTTTCATCATGTTGGCCAGGATGGTCTCGATCTCTTTACCTCATGATCCACCTGCCTCAGCCTCCCAAAGTGCTGAAATTATAGGCGTATGAGTCACCCCGCCAGCTCCCAAGCTAAACTTCTTTTAGCTACTTACGAGTTAGTGTTGTTCTTTTCCCTAACATTTGCAAACATTGTTCCTCCATGCTTGAATAGGAATTGTACCAAAATGTTATTACTTTAAGTAATAATAATACAGGATTTTAATTAATTCAAATAGACTTATTTTACGATTTCCTTTAGGTCTAATCTAATTGTTTTACCAAATTTTTTTTAAAGAAAATATTTTCCCGAGAGTGCACATAAAGAGCCAGGTTATCCCTCTGGAAATGAGGTGTGATCCACACTGACATGCTTTCAGGGCACCAATGTACTTTGAGAGGTTTACTAACTCCCAGGAGAATAAGTACACTGTGCTGCTTCAGGATTCAGAATGCAGAATGCCCTGTAGTTCTGAGGAAGGCAGGAAACTGACATCTTTTCGTAGCTGCTGGGAGACCTCAGTTGCTGATATTTGAAATTTCTAGATGAAAATATCTATCTCAAAAATATGAAACTATACTAAGTCACCTTTCTAAAGTTAGAAGTACAAATATGAAAGTAGAAACATAGAAAAAAAATAAAGACACCATAAAATATTCAGTGAATGATTATTTCTCCCATTAAAAAAATTAAACTTTAAAAAAGTTTTTAGATTATCATAGATTCATATGCAATTATAAGAAATCATATAAGCATATCTCATGTACCATCTACCCATTTTCCGTCAATGGAAACATCTTTCAAACTGTAATGCAAATATCGAAGGGTTTTGACATGTGTTGCATTATCCACAGATCTTATGCTGATTTCCAAAGATTTACATATTCTTACTTGTGTGTGTGTTGTGTGTGTGTGTGTGTGTGTGTGTGTGTATTTGCATATTTATTTAGTTCTATACAATTTCACCACACATACAGGTTTGTATATACACAACCATAGACAAGATACTGAAAATTTGCATCACCAGAATAATCCTGGAATTGTCCTTTTACAGGAATACCTCAGAAATATTCCAGACCAGTGCAATAAAGCAAATATCACAAAAAAGGAAGTTACACACATTTTTTTTTGTTTCCCAGTGCATATAAAACTTATGTTTATAGTATACTGTAGTCCATTAAGTATGTGATAGCACTTTTTCTAAAGCACAATGTACATATCTTAACTGAAAACAGTTTATTGCTAAAAATTGCAAACAGTAACCTGAAATTTCAGCAAGCTGTAATTGTTTTGCTGGTGAAAGGCCTTGCCTCTGTGTTGCTGGCTGCTGGTTTATCAGAGTGCTTGTTTTCTACTTTTGGGGTTGCTATTGCAATTTTTTAACAATACAACATTAAACTTTGGTGAGTTGATTGATTCTTTCTTTCACAAAAAAAGTTCTCTGTAGCATCTGATGCTGTTTAATAGCATTTTACTCATAGAACTCATTTCAAAATTGGAGTTAGTCCTTTCAAAACCTACTGCTGCTTTAGCAGCTAGGTTTAAGTAATCGTCTAAATCCTTTGTAGTCACTTTAGCAATCTTCACAGCATCTTCAGCAGGAGTAGATTCCATCTAAAAAAAAATTACTATCTTTGCTCGTCCATAAGAAGCAATTCCTTATCTATATTAGTTTCATCATGAGATTGCAGCAATTCAGTTATATCTTCAGACTCCACTTCTAATTCTAGTTCCTTTGCTATTTCTACCATATCTGCTGTGACTCCCTCCACTAAAATCTTGAAACCTTCAAGTTCATCCATGAGGGCTGGAATCAGCTCTGTCCAAATACTGGTTTATGTTGATATTTTGATCTCTCCCTCATGAATCACAAATGTTCTTAATGGCATCTACAATGGTGAATCCTTTCCAGAAAGTTTTCAGTATACTTTGCCCAGATCCATCAGAGGAATTACTATCTATGGCAGGTGCAGCCTAACAAAATATATTTTTTAAGTAACATGACTTGAAAGTCAAAAATTGTCCTTGATCCATGGGCTGTGGAATGGATGTTGTGTTAGCACACATGGAAACATCTGTTTAGACCTCTCCATCAGAGTTCTTAGGTGACAAGGCCCGCTGTAAATGAACAGTAGTATTTTGAAAAATAAAACTCTTGTTCTGAGCTGTAGTTCTCAACAGGGGGCTTAAAATATTCAGTAAACCATGCAGTAAACAGATGTGTTGTCATCTAGGCTTTGTTGTACCATTGATAGAGCATAGGCAGAGTAGATTTAGCATAGTTCTTAAGGGCCCTAGGATTTTCAGAATGGTAAATGAGCATGGCCTTCAGTCAACAGCTGCATTATACCCTAACAAGAGAGTGAACCTAGCCTGTTCTTTGAAGCTTTGAAGACAAACATTGACTTCTCCTCTCTAACTAGAAAGTCCTAGACAGTATCTTCTTCCAGTAGAATGCTGTTTTGTCTTCTGGATGCTTCACTGCACCTTCTACATTAACACTTGCTGCTTTACCTTCCACATCGATGTTTTAAAGTTTGCTTCTTTTCTTAAACTTTGTGAAACAATCTCTGCCAGTCTCCAACTTTAATTTTCCAGCTTCTTCACCTATCTCAGTAATCATAGAATTGAAGAGAGTTAGGGTTTTGCTTTAGATTAGACTTTGGCTTAAAGAATGTTGTGGCTGGTTTGATCTTCTATCCAGACCACTAAAATTTTCCTCATATTAGCAATAGGTCTGTTCTGCTTTAACATTTGTGTGTTCAGTGGAGTCGGACTTTTAATTTCTTTCAAGAATTTTTTTTTACATTCACAGTTTGTCTATTTGGCACAAGAGGCTTAGTTTTCTTGGCTTTTCAAAAGTTTTCCTCACTAAACTTCATTATATCTAGCTTTTGATTTCAAGTGAGAGATATGCAGCTCTTTCTTTCACTCGCACACTTAGAAGCCTTTGCAAGGTTATTAATTGGCCCAATTTCCATATAGTTGTGTCCAGGGGATAGGCAGGCCAAAGGAAAGGAAGAGAGATGGGTAATATCCACCTGGTGGAGCTGTCAGAACACACATTTAAGAATTTAGTTCACCATCTTACATGGACACAGTTTGTGTTACCTCCAAACAATGACAATATTAATATCAAAGATCACTGATCACAGATCATTATAACAGATATAATAATAATGAAAAAGTTTACTATATTGTGGAATTACCAAAATGTGACACAAAGGCACAAAATGAGCACATATTGTTAAAAGACGGCATCCACAGACTTGCTCAGTGCAGATTCTGATTATAAAACAATGCAGTATCTGTGAAGCACAATAAAGAAAACTGCAGTAAAACAAGGTATACCTACATAATATTCCATTTCCCATCCTCCACCCCCCACTCATTCCTAACCTCTGACAACCACTAATTTGTTATCCATTTTTTATTTTGTCATTTTCAAGTCAAAACATTTATCAGTGTTATATAAATGGAATTATGCACCATGTAACTTTTAGGGGTTAGTGCTTTTTACTCAGCATAATTCTCTGAAAATTTATTCCAGTTGTTTATTTATATCTATCAATAGTTTGTTTCTTTTTTGTTGCTCAGTTAAATTCCCTGGTGTGGATACAACATTTGTTTAGCGCTTCATCCGTGGAAGGATAGCTAGGCAGTTCTCAGTGTTTGGTTAATACAAATAAAACTGCTATGAACATTTATGTACAGGTTCTGGTGTGAACTTAAGTTTTGTTTGTCTGGGATAGATTCCCAGAACTACAATTGCTAGGTAGTATGGCAGTTGCATATTTAGTTTTATAAGAGACAGGCTAGCATGCTGTACTTTTTACACACTTGCCAACAACATGTGAGTGATTCCCTTTCTCTCTCTCTCTCTTTTTTTTTTTTGCTAGCATTTTATGTGGGTACCAATTTGTATTTTACTCATTCTGATTTCCATATAATGATATCTCATGTGATATTAATTTGCATTTTCCTGATGGATAATGATTTTAAACACCATTTCTTGCTTATTCCTCATCTGTATGCCGTCATGCATACTAAATCAAATTAGAATAATGAAATTATAATTTTATGTCTGCTCATGTCATCTGTACATTTTCTAATTAGACTGTTTGTATGTTTGTTTTTATTGTTTACTCTGAGTGGTTTTTTTTTATACTCTAGATACCAGTCATCTGTCGGATGTGCTTTGCAAATATTTTCTCCCAAACTGTAACTTGTCTTTTCATCTTCTTGACAGAGTTTTCAACAAAGTAAAATTTTAAAATTTTAAGTCCAATTTTTCAACCTTACTTATATGAAACTTCTAAGAGCACTTTGCCTAGATCATGAGGATTTTATTCTATGCCTTTTTTTTCTAAAGGTTGTATTCTTTTGTGTTTTATATATAATCAGAATGTCTTTCCCATTTTTTTCAAGTACATTAAGTAGCATACCATATTAGTTCATTTTGCACTGCCATAAAAGAATACCTTAGGCTGGGTCATTTATAAAGAAAAGAGATTTGACTCATGGTTCTGCAGGCTGCACAAGCATGGTGCTGGCATCTGACCAGCTTCTGGTGAGCAAGAAGCTTTTACTCTTGGCAGAAGGCAAAGGGCCATCAGGCATGTTCCATGGTGAGAGAGAGAGCACAAGAGAGAGTTGCTATACTCTTTTAAACAACCAGCTCTCATGTGAACTCATTACTACAAGGAGGGCACTAAGCCACTGATGAGGGATCTGCCCCAATGACCCAAACACCTCTCACTAAGCCCCAGCTCCATCACTGGGATCACAACTGAGCATAAGATTTGGAGGGAATACGTAAATAAACCATATTGCATACAGATTTACAGCAGAAAAGTAAATTTCAGGAATAGGCTCACACATGCATACATAGAGGAAATAATGAGGGGAATGCTGACCGGCAAACATGCAGTTATTAATAGTAACGAAATGAGGTGACAACATGAAAGAGGAATTATTTTTATGAGATTAAAAACTAACCCAGTTAGCCAGAAATTGTAGCCAGACTTTTCTGAAGTTTGAAAAAAAATAAAACTCAAGTAATTTTTCAATTCTATTACATTTCTTGCAACTTCCTGAACCAGATGGAGAAGCTATAAAGATGAGAAAAGTTTCTCTGATGAGACTGGAAACCAGAAATAAACAAATAAATAAATAAATTTCAAATGCAACCCACTTCATGAAATTCAATTGCTGTTTGAAAAAGCATGAAATTGCAGAAATATAGCATGACACCCTGTGTTCTAAAGAATATTCACTGAATTTGAAGCTTGTATGTAGCTACCATTGAAATCACCAATCATATGTTTCTCTTTAGCTTTGATAGTGAATAATGACAACAAAAGAAAATAGCCTGGGTAAAAAAAAAAAAAAATGTAATTCATTGGCATAAACTAAATCAAATTAGAATAATGAAATTATAATTTTATGAGACTGTGTATAAACCATTAAACATTACAATTTAGGGCCCAGCAAAAAATAACAACTTAATGATAAAGAATGTGGCATGAAATTCCCGTGTTAATTAAAATCATTTGCAAGGTTTGCATTAGAAGGACAATTATCTTTACTAAATAACCATAATAATATAGACTAGAGTTTTGGCTAAGTCATTGTGATATTATAATTGATATCATATATTATTAAAATATCATATTTTTATTCTCTGATAAAAAAGCAATCAATTAAATTGTTTAATCAATGGAAATAATTGGAATTCTTCTCTCATATAATTTGAAGTTGCCACTTTTTACAAAACTCAAAGTTGGAAATTGTAATTTAGTGTATAAGATAATCTGAATCTCTAATTTGGCCTTCACTTTCTAATATTTCTCATTTTCTCCCCCAAATTAAGTTTTTGATTCTGTGTTAAAAAATGGAAGTAAAAAATGAAGAAGGCTTTCTATAGGAACTCACAATGTCAAGTCTGGAAAAATCTCACCTGCGTTTTGCATTATAAGATCAGAAACATAGCGTTACTCTCCATATAGGTGATGCTTAACAGAGTTTGCAGACATTTTTTTTTTCTCTATCATTCATCAAACCGTGTGAAAAGAAACCATTTTGTTAAATGTGGTGTGCATTTTAATTTTCTTTGAGATAGAAATGTAATAAGAAATACAGAAAAGGCAACATTTTTCATCTCACATCTAGAATAAATTTATTGAATTGATGATACATTGATTATTTAGTGCCTTCATATTTTTACTCACCCACATAGTAAATTACTGTTTGCAACACTTATTACCTTCTTTACCAACACTGATTAAGCATACACTTTGTGACACACATTGTAATACTTTTTGGGAATAAAATAATAAAACAAAAAGTTGTTGAACTAAAAGAATGTCAATTCTATGGAAATAGCAAGTAAGTATGATAATCATGGTGTCCCTGGAGAGAATCTAGGAGAGGAATATAACCCATTATGAGGAACAGAGAATAAGAGATGGCTGTGTTATTTCCTAAAGATGAGTAATAGTCATTGAGAAGTTGATCTTTATCCTGGGAATAATTGGATATCGTTAAATAATTGGGTGTCCTACATCTTGTAGGAGTTTGTCATGACAAAATTCCCGTTAACTACAGACGAAGGAGATGAGGAAATAATCATCACATTTGCATGTCAAAATTAAAGAGAAGTGAGTCCTTAAAATTCTGAAAAAAACTTTTTGGGGATTTCACTCAATGGTGTGGAATAACCTGACTTCCAATCTGCAGAAGATAAATGGGGAATAAATTTTTCTAAAGCAAAACAAGTAACTACAATTCTAACAGGTTTTACATGTTATGTTTTAAAAGTAAATATGTTTTATATTCAATTATAACTAATTCGCTGGCTGTTCTAAGCATTGAAGGATTAAATATCTGTTTAAATCGCTTTATTGAGATATAATCCACATACTATACAATTTGCCTACTTAAAGTATATAATTCAATGGTTTTAGTATATTTATAGATACATGTAATCACCACAGTTCATTTTACATTTTCATCACCTCAGAAAGACGCCCTGTACTCTTGGTCTATCACCACCCTGTGCTCCCACTCCCACCTCCCTCCATCCCCATCCCCCAAGCTAACACTAAATTTTCTGTCTCTATAGATTTCCTGTTCTGAATTTTTATATAAAAAGAATCATATATGTGGTGTTTTGTGACTGGCTTCTTTCAGAACATAATGTTTTCAAGTTTCATCCATGTAGTAACCTGTATCAGAACTTCCTTTCTTTTTATGTCCAAGTAATATTCCATTTATGGATATACCACATTTGGTTTATCCATTTGCCTATTGATGGACATTTGAGTTGTTTCCACCTTTTTCACTACTCTGAATAATGCTACTCTAAACATCCATATACAAAGTTTTATATGGAAATATATTTGCATTTGTCTTAAATAAATACCTAGGAATGGTCTTGCTGGGTCATAGACAACTAGACAATTCTATGTTTCATCATTTGAGGACATGTCAGACTTTTCCACAGTAGCTGCTCCATTTTACATTCCCATTAGCAATGCATGACAATTCCTATTTCTCCACATCCTCACCAATGCTTATTTTCTCAGTTTTCGATTTCAGCCATCCTCGTGGGTATGAAGTAGTATCTCACCTGTGTCTGATTTGCACCTTCCTAATAACAAATTACGTCAACCATCTTTTCAGGTGCTTATTGACCATTTTTATAACTTCCTTGTAGAAATATCTATTAAGATTCTTTGTGGAATTTTAATTGGGTTGTCTTTTACTCTTTTCAAGTTTCATCAAGTAAAAGTTTCATCTTTTGCTATTTTCAAATTCCATCCAATATTGAATTTTAAGAGTTCTTATATACTGTAGATACAAATGCATTATCAGACATAAGACTTGCAAATATTGCCTCGATTTCTGCAGGTTGCCCTTTCATTTTCTTGATGATGTCCTACGCAGAATGATTTTTTACAAATTTGATGAAGTCCAATTTATCTAATTTTTTTGGTTGTTTATGCTTTGAGTGTCATATCTAATGTCATAAATATTTGCTAATGTCATAAATATTTATTTACTTCAGTTTTTTCTGAAAGTTTTATAGTTTTGGCTCCTATATCAAGGTCTTTGATCTATTTTGAGTTAGTTTTTTAGATATTCTGGGAGGTAAAGATCCAACTTCATTCTTTTGCATGTGGCTATTTAGTTGCCTCAACGCTATTCTTTTCCCATTGAATGGTCTTGGCAGCCTTGTCAAAAATCAGTTGACCCCATCAAAGAATACAAATTTTCAGTTACATGGAAGTAATAAGTTCAAGAAATCTATCCTACCATACGGTGACTCTAGTTAATAACAAAATATTGTATACTTGTAAATTGCTAAGATACCATATTTTAAGTGTTCTCACTACAGAAAAATGGTAAGTATGTGAGGTAATGCATATATTATTTAGCTTGATTTAGCCATTCCACAATGTGTGCCTGTTTTACAACATCATGTTGTGCACCATAAATATATATACTTTTTTTTCTCAACTGAAATAAATAGTAAGAAGAAGAATACAAAAAGTAAGAGAAAAGAGAAACAAGTCAGTTGACCATAGATGGATGGATGTTTTTATTTCTGGACTCACTTCTATTTCGTTGATCCATATGTCTATCCTTGTGCTCTTACCACATTATCTCAATTGCTGCTACTTGGTAGCACTGAATTCAGGAAGGGTGAGTCCTCATATTTTGTTCTTTGTCGGGACTGTTCTGGCTATTCCGGGTCCCTTGCAAATTCACTTTAGAATAACGTTTCAATGTCTACAAAGAAGTTAGCCATGATTCTGAAAGAAGTTTCATTAAATCTGTATGTCAATTAGGGGAATATTGCCATTTTAAGAATATTGAATCTTCTAATCTATAAACATCAGATATTTTCCCATTTATTTAGATCTTCTTTAATTTCTTTCAACAATGTTCTGTAATTTTCAGAGTACAAATTTTGTACTTTTCTTGAATATTTGTCTAAATATTTTATTCTTGTTGATGCTATCGTGAACGAAAAAATTGTAATTGTCTTTTAAGGTCCTCAAAGGCCAGAAATTATTGATGCACAAATACATATACAGAAATTCATCAATGTTATAATTATATATATATATATATATATACACATATATATATATTTATTTATTCTTTCCTGCTGGCAGAAATGTTATATTAATCAAAAATTGATAAAGTGAAATTCTGGGACCTCTACCTTAGAAGTTTTTTCTAACTAATGATACAACATAAGGGGGAACAAATGTTTTTTTTTTTTTTTTTTTTTTTTTTTTTTTTTTTTCTTTGGCTATTGATAAAGTCATTTAACTGTTCCAATTGTTTTGAAGGCAGTATGTATCAATGCCAAGAATAAAATAATGTATTTAAAGATAGAATTCCACATTTACGTTCTGATTTTTACTTAATAGTTTTATATTAATTACCATATGTAGTGTCTATATAACTTTTGCCATTTAAAATTACAGTATGCAACATGTGTTAATGACAAGTTTGTGGTTAGAAGAAAACCTAGTATTGTTACCCATTTCAGCACAGCATAATGTATATACACAAACTTCCTGGGGGGAGGGGTTCTTTTTTCTTTCTTTCTCTGTTTTTTTTTCTTTTTTTTTTTTTTTGGAGACAGAGTCTCACTGTTTCACCCAGGCAGGAGTGAAATGGTGTGATCTCGACTCACCGCAACCTCTGCCCCCTGGGTTCAAGCAAGTCTCCTGCCTCAGCCTCCTGAGTAGCTAGGATTACAGGCACCCACCACCATGCCTGGATAATATTTGTATTTTTAGTAGATATGTGGTTTCACCATGTTGGACAGCCTGGTCTCGAACTCCTGACCTCAGGTGAGAAGAAAATTTTCAACTGTTTTGGATTTTATGTATGTATATGCTCTAGCTTGTTATACATTAAGTAACCAATATAAGATATTGCACTTATAAATATCTACCTATAATTTTACTGATTAATAAGCAATAAGGGGTAGGAAGTGGATTTAAATACTTGTTATTATTTTTAATATTCATAATTTTGATCTACTTAGTAATGAATTTTTTGCTATCGATTTTTGACATGACAACCATGGCCCAAAATTTCAACAGCTTTTAGAATCAATGTAATTCATCACTCTTACATACGACAGCAAAAAGAATAAATCTAGCCACTTTGGTGGATTCATGTTCGAATTACTTCCTTACATTAGGCCATAGCCAGCCTAATTGGTTACATTAGTTGAAAACATGAGACAAAAAGGCACAGATGGCCTGGACTGTCTGGGAAAACTGGGTCCATATTTGAGGATTAAGATTTCACTGTGGATGAGGAAAAAAATGAGAAAGAAGATGCTAAGGAGCACAACCCTACATCTACAACCCTTACGGGAAGAAGGATGAGAATTGAGCTCCTGAAAAGGCCTTACTCATTTGCTCCTTGTCCCTATCAACAACAATTTAAAGAGAAAGAAAAGTTTTTGAAGTCAGGCTAATCACAGATGCAAATATTCCAAATACATATAATCTCACTAAATGGACGGAAACTTGGCTGCAATCATGTTTAATCAATGAAACCAGCCAAAGCCATCTCCAACCCAAATATTTTGGCAGGAATCTTCTGCTTTGACTATTGGACTTGGAAGGAAAAAGTTCAATTTCTATCTTTATCCTAGTGTCTCTATGGGCTCACTTATAAAATGGGAAAATAGCTACTTAACTATTATAGACCAAGGAGCTCAGTTATCATTATGATATAAAACATGAAGAAATAAAATTATTTTGTCAATTATAAAGAATTATGTGTGCATGATTCATTTTTTTCATTATAGGAAGTTAACACTAAGGAATCCCAAAGATTTTAGGATTAAATCATATATAAGTTCCTTCTCATACAACTGGGATAAAATAAAATGGCAAATCACCTTAAGGAAGCAGAATGAGCCACAGGCTCAATCTGGCCTAATGTATCAATGTAGCTAAACAATGAAAGTCTGTCAGCATGGAGGGATAACCACAATTGGTAAAAATGCCGTTAGAAAAGGGAAACGAGTGTTAGAGAAGCCGATGGTATTGTCCATTCATGCTTCCTTGGAAGGATTCTTAGCCAATGGACTTAGGTCATTCAGGTCCTATGGGTGTAGCTGAACCAATTGTGGAAATAAATGAAGATGTATTAGCTGGATGCCACTGATACCACGACTAAAAACTAATTTTCTGATTCTAATTATGTCCCGATTATAGCTTTATTCATGGAACAAATGCACTAGTAATGTTGAACATGTATTCTGGTTTGTGTGCTAGCAATAACTATGGATATAAGCAGTGGTCATCCTGACTGTAGAAAACAAACTCCTGCACTTAACAAACTTGAGTCTGTAAGAGATGAGGCCATGCTACAGATGCTGACAAAGTTAGATTTCAGAGCCTGCAGGCAAAGAGCCAGACACTGAATTAAGAGTCATTCATCAAGGGAGGCCAGTTTGTGAGACCTCCTGGCATGCAACCAGCTGGTATTTCTCAACAGTTATACATCTGTGCATCCCTAGGCACGTTTGCTAGTCTAAGAGCCACAGATATTAGTACTATTGCCAAATCTCATTGTACACATTACATTGCAGACCTACCAAAGTTTACTATCTCAGTACAGTGTTATTTATAACAGAATACTTGAAGTGTGATTTATAAGTAAAATGGATGTATTTCTTACAATTATGGAAGCTGAGAAGTCCAAGGTCAAGGGGTTCCATCTGGTGAGAGCCTTTTTGCAGGTGGGGGATTCTGAGGCAGTGCAGGGCATCCCATGGTGAGAGGGCTGTATACGCTAGCTCAGGTCACTCTTTCCCTTCTTATAAAGCCACCAGTTCCATTCCCATGACAACCCATTAATCCATAAATGGATTAACCCAATCATAAGGGCAAAGTCCTCATGATCCAATCACCTCTTAAAGGCCTCATCCCTCAATACTGCCACACTGGGAATTAAGTTTCAACATGAGTCTTTGGAGAAGACTGTCAGTTCATAGTAGTTACTAAACACACACAAAATTAAGACGATCACAAACACTATCATTGTAAGCTTATATCCAATTCTGAAATTTACATGTGCCAAGTAAACTTATGCATATTCTACTGCTTGATTTGAAAGACCAACTCAAGCTGATAGTAAAGAAAGACAGAGAACTCAAGAAGGATAATCATGTCTGTAGCCTGGGTGGATACATAGTTCAAGGAATAATCAATGTGAAAGGAAGTAACCAAACAATATAAACAGCTGTAGCCAGAGAGATAGTAGGAAATACTGAACTGAGAGAAAGAAAAGTCTTTCAAGAGAAAGTAGCTTATACTGACAGAGCTTCAAGAGGTCAAATAACATAAGATAGAATTTTGGGGGAACAACAGAAATAAAGAACAACATAGATTAGAGTAAGTTAATGAGATTCACAGGGTGGAAGAACAATACACTGAAAGGCATACTGAAAATATTAAAAGATTCAGCTTCCACTTTCCTGCTCTACAGATACATGGAATCTGGACAATGAACCACAACCACAAATCAGGGCTACATGGGGAGGTGGTTTTCTCAGGAGAGAATCAAGGTTTCAGGTATGGAAAACTGTTCAGAGTTATTTTCAAAGTAGAGGGGGGATTACTTAAAACTACTTTTTCTTACCATGAAATAAGTAAATAAAAATAGTTGTTTCAGAATTTAAAATGAAAAGATTTTTTAAAAGAAATCACAGGAGAGGGCCTCTGGCTCACGCCTGTAATCCCAGCACTTTGGGAGGCTGAGACAGGTGGATCACCTGAGGTCAGGAGTTGGAGACCAGCCTGGCCAACATGGTGAAACCCTGTCTCTACTAAAAATGCAAAAATTAGCTGGGCATGGTGGCACACACCTGTTATCCTAGCTACTAGGGAGGCTGAGATATGAGAATCGCTTGAACCCGGGAAGCAGAGGTTGCAGTGAACCAAGATCGCACTATTGCACTCCAGTCTGGAATACAGCGCCGAGACTCTGTCTCAGGGAAAAAAAAAAAGAAAGAAAGAAAGATAGCATAGGAGAGAATAGATGACTGGAAAAATAACATTAAGGGTAATTAACTATATAACAAAGATCTAAAACAGGATGGTCTGGTGTGTTTCAAGGTTTACTAAAATACTTGGTTTCCCAAGTTCTTGGGGCACTTGAGAGGAAGTGCAAACATTATTTGTATTACTTTTCTGTGTGGGAAAAATCAATCTCAATTCTGATTGTGTTTCTGAGGGAATCAACCCAGGTGAGATGGCATGTGATGGGATTTTAATTAGAGATTACGATTCTAACCCAGGAATTCTAAATAGTGATAGATTTCTTCATTTGCTGAATAAAAATTGTAACTGAAATCAACAGTGCCTTAAGAATTGTTGCTTAAAACTAAGAAAGAAAAAAACTGAGATGTGTTAAAATATGAAAAACGTTTATTCAGGAGAAGATAATGAATCTGCTGCGATTTTTATAGAAGGTTGGTAAAGTTAATTTCTAGCTCTCAATTTTTATGATAGATTTTAAAAATCATCAGACTAACTAACACTTTTTTTTTAACCAGAGACTTATATGTTGTTTCTCTGTGTATTTTCTGCCTGTTTCTCTCTGAAATACTTCTCCAGAAGGGCAGGAGTCCTATCCACCTTGTTTATAATTAATATTTCCAGTGTCTATAAAAGTCCTGGGGCTTTAGTGTATACCTAACAAATATTTTTGAATAAATGTTCTGAAATGTTTCTCATACTACCACTTCACTTGCCATCCTGATTTCCTCTATTAAGTCAAAGAAGTAGGAATGTTAAATGTCTGTAAACCCAACAGTTGCCCAAAATTATAAATTTTATAGAAAATTTAACAAATAAATATATGTTGAACATTTAATTTAACTGGGAGATTTTCAGACATTTTATTTAATGTAACTCATAAAGGTTACTAGTAGTTTACAGTTTCATGGTTTTCTCAGTGAAGAAAAAGGACTGAGAAAAGTTAGTGTTGTACCCAAAGTCGTATGACATGTTTACGGAATATGATAGATTTTACCATAAGAATCTCATTTCAAAAAGAAGAGGGAGGAAAAGAAGATAAAAGGCAAAAGGTAATGGAGGGTAAGAGGAAGAAGACAGAAGAAAACTTAACTCCTCTTGGAATGAGCACTTTACCCTTTATAATTTTCATAAGAATTCAATCTAATAAACTCCATTCTCATTTTATTTAAAATTAATTGTTAAAGAGTTTGCATGATTTTTGCAAGTGACTCACAGCTAAAAGCTAGTGGAGCAGGGATTTGAACTTGGATATTTTACATTTTGAAGCCCATGTTCTTTTGGTTATATCATAGTCTTTGACAGTAAGAGAGAAAAGAGAGGCAGAATACTCTGAGCTCCACTGAGAATCCAAGCTAATTTTCTGAACAATATATTTGGGCTGGTTCTTTCAGTCATGGTAAATTGAGAGATACGGTGTTCTTTCTTTTTTATGGATCCTCATGTTTCAGCTAGCTGGAGTTACATTGTTTACATTTACCTATTAATATTATACTAAAAATAAAATTATGTGGAAACTAGGAATATTAAGCTATTGTCCCTTAAACATAAAATTACTATCATAGTTAATTATTTTCTCTCACATTTGAGAACCCTTCAGAGAATCCGTGTTTGTTTATAAAAACAAACAAAAAAAGAATATTTTTATTTTATTGCTTTCTGCCTTTACAGAGCATCTACATGTATAGTCACCATAAAAGTGTAAAGAAATCCACGCTGAAATTAGCTTAGGTAGTTATCTATGGAATAAAACTGGAATATGATGTGACAGTAAGTGCATTTTTCATTAAAGATGCTTTTGAATCTTGTGTTTTCAGCTGATAAATGCAGAACAATCTTAACAAGCTGTGCCTACTCTAACTTTTCACATCTGTCTGTCTGTGTTTCTTCAGTATCCAGGCTGTATTTCATTGAGTCATGTCAACACCAACAATAATCATTGTAGACTCTGATAAAGGTTTCTATCATTTGATTATTGGGTCAGTAATGTATATAATTGCATCAGGTAAAAAGTCAAAAGCTATAGAAAGTAAAATTAGCTTTATGTGCAGGGAAAAAAAAGAAGCAATTGCACCACTATAGAGTCAAAGCGTATTCTATTGTCATGGTATGATGTTTTACAAAGGTTAATTGCATACATTTTAACTGAGAGCAAACGTAAATGTTGTTTTCCAAGTACCACATTTTTAAGATTTGTTATAAAATTTTTGATACACAGTCCTTTGCCTGCCTCTAATATAAGATGAATATTACAACTTGCAGCATCCTGGGATGGGTAATTTCAGCTATTGAACAGAATTGGCTATTAGCTGGTAAAAAGAGAAAAAATAGGGACACTACTCACTGCAATTATCCCCCTCCCCCATGTGGGTCACTGGTTCTCAGGAGCAACGCTGGCTTTTTCTTCATATGAGAATGCTCTTTTGACTTGACTCAAGTAGAAAAATAATGGCAATTGCCACAGTTTAACTCTTCTAACATAAGCTATTGCAATAGCAATCTATTTATTTCCAACCTCTCACCCTCTGTTAAGAAGCATATGACATCTGTGAAGGAACTGCTCTACGGAAGAGGCCAGGGGACTTGAGAAAAATGTGATGAATGCACGTCCCAAACCCTTTACTCAAGTATAGGAGGAAGAATTATGAGTTTCAATCAGAAACAGAATGGCACAAGGATAACTTCAAACTGATTTTGACCTTTGAAAACATAGCTGTGTGTGAGATTGTGCACTGGTGTGTGTGAGACTGTATCACAGGCAGGAAGTAACCACAGCTTGGTTCCAAGTTCAGAGGAAACTATCTAAGGTACTTTTTCCCAATGGGGGAAATTTCCACAATGGCAACTGTATTAGTCCATTTTCACAAAAGGCAAAATGTAATGCAGGGTAGGAGGAAGAAGACACTTTACCTCCTTACAATTTTCGTAAGAATTCATCTGATAAACTCCATTCCCATTTTACTTAAAATTAGAGAGTTTACGTTATTTTTGCAAGTGACTCACAGCTAAAAGCTAGTAGAGCTGGGATTTAAACTTGGATATTTTAAATTCTGAAACCAATGTTCTTTTGGTTATATCATAGTCTTTGAGAGTAAGATGGAACTTAACTGTCAAAGTAAGTTCTGCCCAAGAACTGCCCAAGACTGGGAAATTTAAAAAGGAAAGAGGTTTAATTGACTCACAGTTCAGCATGGCTGGGGAGGCACTACTATGAAGAACTGTCCGAGACTGGGAAATTTATAAAGGCAAGAAGTTTAATTGACTCACAGTTCAGCATGGCTGGGGAGGCCTCAGGAAACTTACAATCATGGCAGAAGGCAAAGGGGAAGAAAGGCACCTTCTTCACAAGGTGACAGGAAGGAGAGGTGCTAAGTAAAGGGGGAAGAGTCCCTTCTAAAACTATCAGATCTCATGAGAACTCAGTCACTCTCAGGAGAACAGCATGGGGGAAAATATACTCCATGGTCCAATTACTTCCACTTGGTTGACATGTGGGGATTATGATGATTATAATTTAAGATGAAATTTGCATTGGGACGCAAAGCCTAACCATATCAACGGCAAACTCAGCTGACGGTGTAAACACACTGTAATGTACTTAAGATTTTTCCACTCTCCCCTGTTCATTAGTACCATGAAATTCCCTATAGGAGGTATTAATACTAAATATGAGAAAAGCTACAAAATGTTATTCAGGTACTGTACATTTTTTTTACAAATACTGACTGTAATACTTTCTAAATAATATGTTATTATTCCCATCATAAAGATGATGAAACTAAGTTTCAAAAAGTTTAAAAAGTTGCCAACATCACATAGCCAGTAGAACTGTGCCAAGATGTGAATTCATTGTTTCAATAACAGACACTTGAATATTATAGAAGAGGATCACATACTGTATGCTATTAAAAACAAACTCTCTGCCATTTTTCTTTTACATATTTCATGCTTTGAGTTTCACAGTTCTGCCCTCTTCTGTCCGTGATTGTTCATGAGAACCCAAGGTTTACATTTGAGAATGCCCCTAGTGAAAGGAATCTCAGAAATGTACAAATGAGCAGATTCTTCTTCCTCTGCAGCTTCAGTGGAGACACTCCACTTTCACTCATACAACTAGTTCAGTGAATCTCACATAATAGATGCCAAGCCAATATCAATCTTGTTTCTTTCTCCCATATGGAGACTTCTGTGAAACTGCTTAGCTGGTAACTTTGTTTTCTGTTATCATAAGACAGTCTTTGGACATACAATTTATATATGGTTCCCTGCATCAGAAATTGTTTCTTCAACTCAGAGAGAAGTAATCTATCATCTCTAAAAATTCTATCATCATAATTGATTATCTTACCTAATATATTATTATGCAGGAGTAATATTATAATTAGTATACATCTAAAAGGCATAACTACTTATAAAATTATTTGTTAACAAACAATCATTGGTACTTTCGACTTATACCACCATGAATGAAGATATAAACAATTTTTAATTCCTTAATCAGAGGAATATTTGAGAGTTGTTATTTTATTTAAATTAAGGGTGTACTATAACTATAGAATTTCAAGTTGGAGGGGATCTTTACAATAATCTGTTCTAGCAGTCTAATTTCAAATGAGGTTCAGTGAAGTAAAACTATATTTCAAATGTTGCATAGCAAGTTAGAGATAAAAGCAACACTGGAATCTAAACTTCTGAATTCCTAAGCCAGCATCACAAGTTATACCACAGGACCAGCCTTGAGGATTTGTCACACTGAATGGCATCTATTACTGATTAAATGCTATATTTTAGAAATTCCTGTATAGGCATATCATACTACATAAGATTTAATTGGGATTCTTCAGAACATGATGTCATCCTGTGGTAGGATGTATTTTAGCTGTATTTAAATTATGTGCAGAGATTATGTAGTGGTATAATAAGCATGACATTTATGCCAAGTCAAGTTCAGAGAGTTTGAAGAGTGGATTTATAATAATTTATAGTACTCAATCTCCTTGTAGAACATCTTCTGGCTACTACTAAGCACTAGTGACTCTAATAAAAATATGAGCTGAATTTGTCACAGTTTGGTTGCTAAAGACTTATTTTGACTAAGATAAGGCACTGTAAGAAGTCCTAAGAGTTTAGTTTTACTTCACAATTCATCACATAGGATTTACTGTAACTTAACTTCAACAGTTTAGTTGCCTTAGCAATAAAATGTAGTTAATCACAGTACATGGCATAATGAATTATGAGAATGAAGTGAAATCGAGTGTTTCACAGTGCTTTGAGATACAAAAAATTATAATAAACAAACCTGAGCTAGTAGGTCTCTTACCTAAACTCAACTTATAGATGCCACATAAGCAAGAAAGAAGTTGAAGGATGCTAGAATGTGGTGCATGCATGCAAACACACACACACACACACACACACACACACACACACACGATCCTTGGATAAAAAGACATGTTTACTTTCAAGTGGAGGTTTGGGAACAAAATGGTAGTTCAGGACATTATAGAAAAAGCACAGGCTAGAGAAGAGATTTCTGGCCATCTATCAGTAAGGGTTCGGATATCTACAATGTTCCATAAGCATACATTTGGATGTTATACAGCAGCCTGACATATTAAACAATCTGCATATAGCTACATGGATAAATTTCAATGAGCAATATTGAGTAAAATATACATTCATTACCTACAGCAAAATATTATTTGTGTAAATTCATAATATGCACACACACAAAGAAACAAAACATGACACATTTTTTTCCTACCACACATATATTTACAACTGAGTTTCTACAGGAAGAAGAGAAATGCCTTGTGGGGTGAGTTTTTAAAAAATAAAACAATCACGAAATAGAACAAGGGAGGAGACTTAAACTTTTCTATACTGACAGTGTTCCATGAACTAAGAAATATCATTACCTCCACTCCACAAATTCCACCAAGGAAAAGGAAGGAAGGGCAGAAAAAAGAGCAGTAAAGGAGGAAGTGCTGGCTCAAAGTTAGGTTATGCCTCACCTGTCTTCACTGTTGCTGTGGAAGAGTATCCCAGAACAGCTCCACGGTAACCATTCCAATGATGCATGGGATCTTTAGCAAGGAAAAACTGTCATTTTATTTTATTGGTATCTGTATTCACATGTACATATGTACACATCTATACATATTTGCATACAAAAATTTCACTCATGTCTTTATAATCTGCTTTGATAATAAAGGTGTTATTAAAAAATTGTGAGTGGTCTGACTCTATTTTCGATATCTGACCACTAACAGCTTTCAAGCTCCACTCCTTTTCCTTTCTCACCTCACATCTAGACAAGCCGAGAAAAAAGGCCACACACACAACCTTTTTCGATATTGGTGGGGAAATTCAAACCACGGAAACCTACACTCATGTGCAAGACCCCTCAACCTGGCTGAGAACTCTAACTCCTATAAAAGCCTAAGTCAGTCCTTCTCCTTCTGATCCCTCAAGCCACATTTGAACCTTCCTGGGAGCCCATCCTGCTCTCTAGAGAAGGCGTTATAAAGACAATAATAAATCTCTAGACTTTCTTGACATATGCATGGCATCATCAGTCTCAATATTCAGTCCAAATTTTGAGGAGTGGAATTGATCCTCCCCCTTTGCAGAAAAGCTACAAATCAAGAGAGAAAATAAAATAATCACAGAAATTAATTTCCATTCTCCTCATCATTCTATCATAATGCTGGCCTGAGAAACCAGCACATATTAAAAGGAAGTTGCTAAACAGAAATGCATTGATTACCTTTTATCCTTCTGCTTAAAATTGCCATTAAATCTAAGGGTAACAGATTTTATGATTTTATCACTACTTCATTTTGAATAAAATAAAAATAGCACTTAAGCAAAATAAGTCTTTTCTAAGCCACAGGGAATATATTACTATGGTAACATGATCACCAACAGAAATAGCAACACTAATCTTGACATAGTGATAGGATTACTTTTCTCTCGATAAGTCCCAGTAGCATATAGATAAGATGTGCAAAGACTTTAAGCAGGAAACCTAAGCTATAATTTCACACAACCTCGTAATGAGGTTCTGTAAAGTTTTACCCTTGAAGTCACCATGCAAAAGAATCCAAAACTCCTATTTGGACAGTGCATGGTAATAAGGCTACAAAGCCATAGTTGCTTTTTCAGGGCACACCAGCAGAATTGAAACTGTAAGATACTCTATACTTTTAACTTGGTAGCAACTCTGTGTGTCTTCTGGCAGCCAAACATAAACAGTCAAAAAACAAAAGCAACAACAAAATATCTTGCACCTTTCTAGAGAAAATACTAAAAGGAGTTTTAAAAATTCAATTTAAGGCTGGGTATAGTGGCTCACACCTGTAATCCCAGCACTATGGGAGGACAAGGCAGGTGGATCACTTGAGGCCAGGAGTTTGAGATATGGAAAATTATTGTATATCATCCTTATACATTTGAATAATATTTCAGATATGTCCTTTTTTCATTTTAATTGAAGTGGGTTCCACTTTGAAGGCTTTTGTCTGGCCTCTCCATATCACCAAAGCTCTAAATGTACAACCCTCTCAGGAAATTATTCAGTGAGGACTTTGTCTTTTGGCGACCTGCACTTTCTTCTCTCCAGTTGTCTCTATCTCTCATTATCTCCCCAGAGTTGATTTTCTGAATAGTTTGAGCAGGTGCCTCTACGTGGTTTTCTCCCCAAGAAGTTGCCTTAATCCTATAACTTCATATTTTCCTTCATCTATCTGCTTTGCAGTTTAAACCACAGTTTTGCACACAGCCCACTCTATCTTCAACAAAAAATAACTCTGGGTGTTTGCACGGTTATTTTTGGTGCTATTGTATGACAGTTTCTTGGGGTCAATCATTATTCCTATAAAGACAGAAAGTAGATATTGCTTAGTGGCTTTTAAGGGACTAACTTGACATAAATCAATACAAATTTGGTAATTTTGATAGTAATGCTCACTTCTGTCAACTTTGACAAGATACGAGATTTATTCCATTTGGACATTTAACTTAAAACCTCTGTCCTTCAAAAATAAGTCTTAAAACATGTTTGAGGGATTGAAAGGACAGATATTATTAGCTGATTGTTTAGCTAAGGAAATTGAGGCACAGGGAAGTCAAACTATTTCCCAATGATCTCACAGCTGATGACTGAAAAGCTCAGGGGTCAGCCCAAGCCATCTGACTGCCAAAGTAGCAGCCTCTTTTAAATATACAGCCTCTCTCTCGGCCCCATGTCTTTAATTGTTCATTTTTTAAAGTCTTTTTACTTTTGCTAAGATCCAAACTTCTCTTTAAATGTTAAAGGGAATGTGAAAGTATCTGTGAAAGAATGATCAAATAGAAAGGTTACAGAGAAAAAGGATAAAATAATCTTTGCTAAGGGAAAGACCCCAAGCTACAAATTTTACAAGTTTGCTCAGGGTTTCTTCTAGCAGAATCTGATCTCAAGCAGAAAGACCATAAACTCATTTTAACTTTAAAAAATAAACAGTTGATAACAGATTAAAGTGTTACAATTGCTTCTCAGGAAAGGTGTACCCTAACAGATGAATTTTTTTTAAATGTCTTCCATACACGAATTTCAGCCATCATCAAGTAGTTGGAGGATGTTAGAAGGATGAACAAGAGTGTCTCTGCCGGTATGTGAGAACCTACTCAGTAGGAATTTTTCAACCCAGGCTTTCATGCTTTCTATGTTGTAGACTCGGCTTAGACGAACACCATTCAATAGGCTAACTCCAAACATTGTCCATCTCACTTTCATACGTTTCAATTGTGTGAAGTCATAAAACACTACCTGACTCGAAAAACGATCCTAAGAATAATCTAATCTAATTGCTTTGTTTTCAATTAACCTTAAAAAAAATAGTCTTGCCGGGAGCGGTGGCTCACGCCTGTAATCCCAGCACTTTGGGAGGCCGAGGCGGGCGGATCACGAGGTCAAGAAATCAAGAGCATCCTGGCCAACATGGTGAAATCCCGTCTCTACTAAAAATACAAAAAAATTAGCTGGGCATGGTGGCGCGCGCCTGTAGTCCCAGCTACTCGGGAGGCTGAGGCAGGAGAATTGATTGAATCCGGGAGGCGGAGGCTGCAGTGAGCCAAGATCGCGCCACTGCACTCCAGCCTGGCACCTGGTGACGGAGTGAGACTCTGTTTCAAAAAAAAAAAAAAAAAAAAAAAAAAACAGTCTTGACAACCAGTGATGTAGACAATTCCTATAACAATACACTAGAGTCCAAATTAGTAAAAACATGTTCTTCCCTATGTAAGTATAAAGTCCCTGCAATTTTTAAGGTTTAAACGATAGTATACATCCATTAATCCTACATCATTTGTGATGTCTTTAATTTTACTTTTACATGTCATCAATGCTAAATATTGCGATTAATAGTGCTTTCATTGTCTTTTGACCTGTTTAAGAAAAGGAATACGCAGTATTTTACAAACATCTACTGTTTACCATTTCAGTGCTTTCCACTCTTACTAGTAGGTCCAGATTTCCTATTAGCATTTTGCTGAGCCTGAAGAATTTCCTTCAGTCGCTAATGATGCATTCTCTCAGTTTTTATTTATTTTTGGTTCATCTAATTTTTAGAAGAACGTTTTCTATACATAGAAAATTCTAGGCTGACATTTTCTTTTTCTTAGCAGTTATTATAGCTGTTACAAGAGCCACTGACATGTTCATAACGGAATTTATTAGTGCTAAATCCTGCATAATTATTCACTCCATCTCTTCATATCAAATTTTCTCTAGTATAGGCTATTTAATTTTTCTGATTTCCAATGGCCTTCTTGAGTTTTCTACATCAGGACATGGACATGGAAAAATTAAATTAGCATACTTGGTGACGTGGTTAATTTTCCCAGCACTCAGATTTAAAGTGTGTGCACTAGTTTTGGTTTTTGTAAGAGCAGAGAATGAAGTTCCTTTCCTTTTTTCCCCACAGCAATTTAGATCAAAACAAGGTAAACTGGGTCTTTATGTCTTTTTGAGTATGGTTGATACCCAAATTGAAAGACTACTGAGTTCAGTTATTCAAATTGCCTTCACAACTGACCCTGCTTTTAAATCTACTGAAACTTAAAAAACAACTTCTAGCCACTTTTGCATGAATACCTGTTTCACAGCAAAAAGTCACACCTCTGTAAATTCCTTGAGCAGCACATACCACGTCAGGGCCTTGAAAAGTCTGTAAATGCCATTTATTTTCTCTGATAAATTACAGAGTACAAAAGCCCCACAGTTTGAAGCCAGGGAAATATACTTTTCATGACATCAGTTTATATAATAGTTCCGAGAATGTCCACAAATCCTAATCAAGATAAATATGAAGCGATCCATATCTCAGCACACCAGAGACAAATTGCCCAAACCAGAAATACAAAAAAAAAAAAGAAAAAAAAATCCATAGGAAAAAAAAAGATACATTGTATCCAGAGGAAAACATAGGAGAGTCAACTTTTATCAGAAACATTGCAAGCCAGAAAATAAGAGAAAAGCTTATAATAACTGGCAAAAAGAAAAAGAAAAAGTCAACCTAGAATTTTCTATGAATAGAAAATATTCTCTAAAAATTAAATGAAACAAAAATAAGTAAAAGCTGAGACAATGTGTCATTAGAAACTCTCTTTATAAGAAATGCTAAAGGAAATTCTTCATGCTGAGCAAAATGATAACGGGAAATCTGGATTTAATAGAAGGACTGCAAAGTACAGAAATGGTAAGCAGTAGGTGTTTATAAATATTACTTTTCCCTTTTCTTGAACAGTTTCAGTGATAATTAAACACTATCAATCACAGCATTCTGAGTTCACAGTTGCAAAAAGAAGTTGCAACCACTAGAGGTCAGACATTTAAATCTACAATATAATGCTTTATATTACCAAATGCTAAAATCATTCAGTTTAGAATTCTGTATCTTAATTTTCAAAGTATTTTCTAAATTTTTTTAAATTACTTAAAGTCCTTTCCTATCTAAGAGCTCAAACGATGCCCTGCCTTGGTGGATATATGTTTTACCCTGTGTTTAATTTGAACGTAAAATCCCAAAGGAAAATGTAATCCAGGAATACAGAAAGATGAAACACTGTTAACAGGGTGATTTTCTGATGATTTTCTAAAAAAAAATAAGTTAACTATTTGATGTATATCACTTGGCAGATTTTAAAGTACTTTCACATACATGATCTACTTTAACCACAGGTTAGTGGACTCTAAAGCATTTCTAGGTCTACCAGGAGTCTCAGGGTTTGAACACCATTTCCCAATGGACACAAATATTTTGAGTCTCCTGTCATCAAGTGAGAGTCTATGTGTTCTCTTCTCCTTTTCAGGTTGACTTTTGGTGGCTTCAACCATTAGCATATGTGGCAGAAGATGGCCATGGGCACTCTGACATCAGCTCATAAAAGACCATGCATATTCTGCATTGTTTGCTGGATCACTGAGCTGTCATATGTCTAACTCCTCTGAGGCCACTGTGTTGGAGAAGCCGCACGTAGGTGCTCTGGCTGAGAGTCCCCGTGGAGCTCATCCTTGCCAATTTGGGGACACGTGAGTGAATAAGCCATCTTGGCAGTGGACCTTGCACTCCGAGGTGTCCTAGTTGACCACTGGCAGTTATTGAAATCACCCCAGCCATTCTGGTCTTCCCAGTTGAAGCCACAGACATCATGAAATGGCATGGCTACCTTATAAGTAATTCCCATTCTGTACTATCTGAATCCTTGACCAACTGATACTGTAAGTGTATTAAGTCGGTTGCTACTTTATGGCACTAAGTTTGGAGTGATGTGTCAGGCAGCAATAGATAACTGGAACATCCAGGGAAATTAACAGACCTCCCCCCACCTTCCCTTCTGCTTTGTCAAAGCTGAAATGTGTAAAAATGTGGGTCAACCTGGGCAAATGATTTATTTATCTCAATCACTCTCTGGCTATTAATCTTGTAAGAGAAGAGGGAAAAAAACTATAAAAAAATTATCTGCCGCATGGTAAAAATACATCTTGATAGATGTTTAAACGCAACTGAAAAATTGACATATCTGTTTCTAAATAGAGGTTCCCCAAATAGTCTCTCATGCTGAAGAATTATTAATTCACCACCTTTGTGATTTTATACTGCTTAGATATAAAGTCAGCTTCTCATTTTAGCAGAACTATCAACTCACATCCAAGTTAATGATTTCTCTAGCACACTGTACTTTGTGTATGAATTTCAAACAGTGCAAGTATCCCTTTAAGCCATTATAATGAATATGTTATGTTATTATTCAACTAACATCTGCATACTTGTGTTTGTTTTACTTAAAGTAAAAATGATTTGCTAAAGGTAAAAAGTGTACAACTCTGGGTTCATGTGTTCCTATAAAACCTAAAAGCAGACTAAAAAAAATTAAAGATTCTTTTTTCATTTAAAAGCCAAAGCTTCCATAATTGCTCCAGGCCTTTTTTTCTGACAAAGAACCATAGAATTAGTTTCTGTGTTCACTGGAATAGTTTCTTTTCCACCCTTCACCCCAACCTCTACCCTTTAACATTCTCTAATGGGATCACTTTTTTTGTTGTTCATTATATACTGAGAAGTTAAGACATCCAAACCCCTGTTCAGGTCCTACATGGCCTGAAATCCTGTAACGCATGTAATTTCACTTTAACTTATCTAATTCCACTTTTTCTACAAGTATGTGTCCTTAAGAACAATAATAAAGATATAAAGAGTGTTGCACATTTGTTAGCATAAAAAGAAGAGCAGGTCTTTTCCATTTTTCCCCCACAGTACTAACACAATATCCCGAGATTGGTTTGTATATAGGACAATATAAATGAATAAAAACCTTCATCAGACGCATGCATCTTAGAGAGGAAAGCAGAAAACCTCATGATGTATGGGGAGAACAAGAAGAAATCTGTAATTGTAACAATATTCAATTTCTGCAATTGGAAACTCATCACATAAGATCATTATCCGGTGAGGTGGAGAAACAAAGTTTATTTTAGAACAAAGTATATTCAATGTATTTGAGAATAGCTGAAAGATTATGACTGAAAAATGAGGAATAACTCTACTTTGGTTGGCACTTTTCCTGGGAAGAAATCCGAAAAACTTTTCAGATGTAGAGAGGAAGCATATATAGACCATGTACTACAAACACTGGAAATAGACGAAGGGATTTTGAGGACAGTGTTGGACATAGATCAGCAGAGAAGATATATCAGCAGAGAAATGGAGGTTTAAGCATGGGACCTGAGAGTATTTCTATTTCAGAGGGAAAGGATCCAAGGAAAGTGATAAATGGTTGATTACAAATTATGGAGTTATCGTAATTTAGACCATTCTTTCAAAAGACCAAATGCTCCAGATGGGATGTTGAAATTTCAGTACTGTGAAAGATGGATGGCTACAGAGTTCTTTTAATTGCAGCAATTATCCATCCCTTCATCTTACAGTCTAATCTGGAAGAATATTAAAAGTTATTTGTGGGCAGGAGACAGATGATGAGTGGGGTCTTAATTACCTCTTAAACAAAATCATCCAGAACCAAATGAGAGCGAAGACGTAAGGCATAATGTCAACAGTATCAGGGGCTGAGAAGTAAGGGGTATATAAATGTGAGAGGGAATCAAAGAATGAAATCACACTGCAGAAGTGATTATTTCCAATCATTTATTTGAAGTAGAAAAATTCAGTCATCATTTCTAAGGACATGTCACTATTTTATGTCAGAAACAAAAAACCTCAGAAATTCAGTTTAAAAAAATGAAGATATTCATGTCTTGGCCACATACGTGGAAAAACAAGACTAGATTCTTCAACTTTTATCTAGATTTGGCATCACTTATTGTGGCCAATATGTATCAACTTTAAAATATTTTATGTAAGAGTGCTTTATTAATTTTCAGTTGTTTGTCATTTTGAAACACAGGTAAAATGTCTAAGATTTTTATATCAGTTTTATTTTGATTATTAATTTAATCAAAATGTAATAGATGATATCTGTGCTTCTAGACTCATTGTATACTATACTTTCTCCACTAGATGTCTCCAGAGAAATGCAAGTAAATAGTGCTAATAAAATATACTGTTAATAAGCACCCAGTTTTGAAATTGCAAAAGTACCCAGTTCAGTTATGGTCAAATAGGTTACATTGACTAACGATTTAATATGAGAGTGGACCTGACACTTGATAGGCTTTTAAAACATGTGACAGCTTAAAGTTCTACAGAGAAGATGGCATATTACTTGCATTTATTTCAGAAAGCCTTTTGTCTTTCTTCTAAATGACTTAACATTAAAGAAACATCACCCCGTGTTGCTTTGGGCTACAGTTAATCATCTCTTTGTCTATATACGATTTCATTATTTTAGATATGTTAGGCCAGAACATGCTTGGAAGATTTATGGAGTATCCAGAGGAAATCCATTGGAAGTATTAGGTCAAAAGATGTCGTGAGAGGGCCCAGTTCTTGTAGACTATACAGTGTGTCCGGCCACAAGTATCTGACCCTATATATTTCTTCTTTGGCCTCTTTAAGTTGTTCATTGATGTTCAATTTTATTTGGGCTGTATGCATATTTTAAAAGGGGAAAAAAATCATGAAATCTAATTTTTGTTTAGTTTGAATTCCTACTACTGTAGGCTTAGTTCAGCCTAACCTAGTCATTTTAAGAAAACATTTTCACTAGCTCAAAAGAAGCAAAGACCACTGGATCTTTGCCAGAAATTCAATTTATAGGGCTGTTAATCTAGCTGTCAAGGAAGCCTGGGACCCTCACTAGCCAAGACAGTTGGACACGGGAGTGCTACCCGCAAGAAAGTGGGGCACTAACTTCAAGACCTTATTATGTTTTACAAGTAAGTTGTAAACCACACGCAGTTTACAAATAGGACAGAAAAAAAGCAAAGTGATATTCAAGAAACATTTTCACCATCCGTGACCTATATGTTAAAAAGTGGGGGTTTAGAAATAATTTGGCATAAATAGCTACTCTGGATCGTGCAAAACCAAAGAAATTTTTGCTTTAAAAAAATCTGGATTTGGCTTGAGTATCCAGGTTTGTTGAATCCATAGTCTATATCCTGGACAGTACAGGGCAAATTTAAGGTTAGTTGCATGCTGGTGACAGAAAGCATGATATTACAATGACTTCATAGTCTCCAGAGGCTACAAGTCTTGTTACAAAGATCCGATAGATAATTTGCAAACTGTCAATAAATTAGCATCCTGAAAGCTAGAAACAAATGACCCTGTCTTTCAGTCACATTATTTTTCTTCAATTACATAATAAACCACTTATTCTTCATAAATGACTTATTATTTCTGAGTCAAATTTTGTAACCCTGAAAGTCAGACTTAATTATTATCATTTCAATTTTCCTCCCATCTCCTAGGAAAATTACATGGTCAACCCCAGGGTCAGTGTCTTTTTCTGATGCAGAAGAATAAGGGTCCTGTGTGGAGAGAGACACAGCGAAAGGGGTAGGGGGAAAGGAGAGAGAAAATTTGACCCTTGATAAATGCTCTGAAAGGGAAGAATTATGTTCTTTCCAAGATTTTCAATATCTTCTCCAAAACTTAAACTACTCTTTCTTCCATTCTTTTTCTTACAACTGTTTCCTTCCCCTCATCCTACTCAAAATTTCCTGAGACTCCTCCCACTATTAGGCACATAATATCACACTTCTGGTCTCACCTTAGATTTTTAAGTTCCAGTGCTATGATCTTTTTATATTTTCCCTAATTCTTCCTTCTCTTGGGATATTCCCCAACCTCTAAATTTTCAGGTAGTTTGTATGCACACCTGGCTCAAATTTTCAAGATCTTTCTTGGTGTCATCACTAATCCTAACTGCAAATGCTGAGGGCTGGTATTTGTTGATTTCCATGGAACTTATACAAGTTCCAGAAATGATGCTCAAAATGGATAGACTTACAATCTCTATTACCCGTGAAAACAAAGATTTAAGATCTCCATTTTAATTGTATGAGCATATATCATGCTTTCCACAAAAAAAAGCATAAATCTGTCTCACTTGTCAGAAGGGAGCAGTAATCTTTTGAAATATGGCTGCATTTCCGTCTTCACTACTCATTTCTTGCAATTATTTATCAACTGCAAGAGTCAGGATGAATGGAAGCCATTAATTCTAGTGGCTAAAACTTGTTGCAAGGAAAGACTAGGTCAAAATTGCTTTTGAAAATAATCAATACAATTTTAATTCATTCCATGCATTGTTAGAAAGCAGGCAACATGGCAGGAAATTTTGATTCTTCCTTCACCTCTTATATTCACAATCAGGTCTATCAGTTATCATTCTGGACTGTATTTAAAAATATATGTTTTTACCCTTGAAACTTACTACACAAGTCTATATGTCGTAAGTATATACGTACTACCTCATCCTTCACCTCCAGTCAAACTCTACTGGATTTGAGCAGAGTTCAGTTTCATTACAGAAAGGCTTGTAAGTAGTTACAGCAGTCTAAAGATGAAAAATGTGGCATTAGTAGCAGTGAGCATACCAGTAAAGAGTGAACAACTATTTAGGATGGTGACCTTGGAGATGCTGAATACTTTGAGTTGTATTCATTCCTCTGCAATTTCAAAATTCTATTATTATGTTTTAGAAGGTAATTAATCTATATTATAATGTCTAACTAGTCTAGAGTTGAAGACTTTTGTATACCTTTGTTACCATGAATGTCCTAACAGCTAATTTAAAAATATTAAGTAGAACTTATTTTCATAAAATAGTTTATCCATCCTAATCAATAAGCAGTTCCTGATCACTTACCATTTACACAACGTAAGAGTAATAGAAAGCTACAATATAAAGCAAAATGATTCTATTCAGAGAAATGTAAATGATGGACTAATACTCTTCTTCTGACAAAGGACACACAGGATATAATTTAACTCTTATGCTATCTCCTCTCCAGATCTTCTTTTGAATTGCCCCTTCATTTTCTATACCTTAATACCAAGATTTTCATATTGAAATGACCTCTCAGTTATATTTCAGCATTTGTTGTTTCATCATGTGGTTTCTTAATAAACTAAGCAGCAAATTGTAGAATATTTTACTATCCCAAGGCAAAACCTCATAGTGAGTTTAAGCATAACTCAGGATACTGAGAATCCGCTCCTGCCCAATCCAGTTCCCTTAAAGTCCTTTCCATTAGAACAACAGGGAGAATCTAGACAAAATTTCCCTATCTCACCACTGGAAAAAGAACATTGATATGACATTACAGAGGGAGCACTTTGTAACAAGATGTATTGAAATTACACTTTACGATGACGTGCAGCTTGTTATTCAAGGAAATTGATTGTGGTTACCATGCCAGCTCATTGTTTACTTCTGATATTCAGATTTCCTTTATCCAAAGTGTTCTAACATTTGATATATGTGTGGAGTAGTAAGAATGCACATTTTCTTGGCTAGGGATTGCATAGTGTAACATTGAAAGGCTTTAGTTACTCTTGATAAAATCAGAAGAATCACTTTGGCAATGCTCATTTCCTAATATGTATTTAATTATTCTATTTATCTTTAGATTCATAAAAATTGCTTCCAGTATTGGCTGCTGTTCACCAGTGGTTATCAGTAGATGTGCTGTGTAGAGGTGTTCAACATCACGTGAAGTATGCAATGAAAACTGGTAAAGCACAAATGTTTTTCCTTTCTGCTTCATTTCAAGAGTTAGAGAAATTTTTCAGAGTACATTTATGTTAACTCTATATGTTCCTTGATATTTGAAAAAAGAAAGGAAATGAGAGATAGTGCTCTATTTTTGTAGGATAGCAAGGAAAATGTGAACTCTCCTATACAATTCTTCAGCAAGTTAGATTCTTATTTCATGCAAGTTTTAAATCTAACCAGAGTTTGTTTTTAATCAACAGCCTTTACTCCTTGTGATTGTAAGACTCGCATCTACCTTTGTTTTCTGGTAAAAATAACAACAAAAATAATCTTTCAGTTCTGATGTGAACTGCAATTAAGACCTAACAATAATATTGAGCATACAGACATTATACATTCTACTCTAAAAAGGATTACAGAATCTCTTAAATCTCAACAAAAGAATTTTTCATAAAACCCTCTAAGATGCTAAAGAATAAAACTGAGACATAAACATGCAATGAGTCAGATGTTCATATGATTAAAAATAAGTACCTTCTTTATAATGAAAAGGAAAAGTAGCTCAATGTGTTTCTTAAATATAACTAACTGAAACAAATCTCAGCTGGCAACTTGAAGTTGCTGATGTTTCTTGGAAAGAGTTCACATTCTCAGGTTGATGCAGTGTTCCCTCCCACAACTCTGACATGTATATAAACTCTGAGCTCTGCAAAGCCCACTGCCAGTTCTCTTCATGAACTAACTGCAACGGAGAGGCTCAAGATGATTCCCTTCTTACCCATGTTTTCTCTACTATTGCTGTTTGTTGTTAACCCTGCAAACGCCAATGGTCATTATGACAAGATCTTGGCTCATAGTCGTATCAGGGGCCGGGATCAAGGGTAAGTCAGTGGTTTGGTTTTATAAACCATTTGTCTTGTTCCTTAGCTTGTTATATGTTCAAGTATACATAAAGTTTCTCATATATGCCTGAGGTTTTTTTCTCTAATTATTATAAAGTAATAGGAAAGAAAGGAAAGTGTGAGTATTCTGTGATTTATCTATGCACTTTAAGCTTTAAGACTTAATTACTGTCTAAATAACTTGAATATAATTGCTTTTATGAAATATCATGTAATTTTAATCTAACTAACAAAATTTAGTTGGGCATTCTTTTATTATTTAATTTATTTGTGCTTTTATGTTCTTCCATCTGAAATTGGGTTTTCAAAATTAAAAAATCTATTGTTAGGGACTATCATGTAAACAGCTTTGGAATATCTCACATGATGTCAGAGAAAATTTATTTAAATTATCTGTGAAGGTTAAATACTGGGTAATGTAACTAGTTCTGTGGATTCTTTGAAGCATTTAAGTTACTTTTAAATTCTGAATTCTGTAAACTTTGCAAAAGCAATTTATATTTTATAGAACTAATGCAACTACAACTAAGCATTTTAAAAATTACATGTAATTTTGTAACTTATCCAACCATTTATAATTTTTTAAGTGGATCTCGGCACTTCTTCCTATGTCTCACAGGGATTTTCATGATGTTCAAAAGCTTCTTTGACTTACAGTGAAATAAGATCTCTATCCCTTTAACAGGGGAAGGAGAATCTTAAAATTGTGACAGAGGGTGTTCTAATCTGTTGCTTCCATTCAAAAAGATAAATTCTCCTTTGTGCAACCATATTGTTTAAAAGTTAATGTTAGCACTCATTTACTTCTGTGATTACTTACCTAGAAAATTACACAGTATAGTGTCTGTACATAGTAAGTCTTGTCTTTTTTGCTCTCTGATCTCTCATTGTTCCAGAGAGCCCTAAAGTTATGGCCATCCTCCAAATGAGCACGTTTGGTTTAAAAAGGGTCGCTAGATTATCCACTATTAAAAGCAATAAGGCACATAGAAATATAATTATGTTAGTACCCTCTGAATATTCCTATTTGGTTAACTTTTTGAAACACTTGTATTTTGCTCTCAGAAACGTATAATTTTTTTTTCTGTTTCCCCCTCAACCTCCTACAGACTTTAGCTTTTTCAATTCAGTAGGATTGGGTCAAAAATTAGATTTGTGCAAGGCTAGAATCATATCTTTGCATATCAAATCCACATCTCAACATTTTCTTCTGTCATCTGATCTGTAGATATGAAAAAACAGTCATTATTAGGACATTAACTTTTTTTCCTTTCCCTCTATCCTCCAGCCCAAATGTCTGTGCCCTTCAACAGATTTTGGGTACCAAAAGAAATATTTCAGCACTTGTAGGAACTGGTATCAAGGTGCCATCTGTGGAAAGAAAGCGTAAGTCCTATTTTTTTTCATAACATGTCAGTTCCAAAAACAACTTTATGATGTATATGCCTTCCCTTGGGTGTACCCGCCATTCTTCTTGAAAATACTGCCCCAAATTGTGGGAATTATTTAAAGAAAAGAAAGGAATACACACATGAATAAAGAAGTTCTCCCTGCATCTCCACTATTACCAATAGAACTCAGATTTCCCCCTGAATCCATGTGATGTGGAAGCCAGAAGGAAGCAGATCACATGGCTATTGATTGGGTATAGAATTGGTGTGAGTAAATGATTATGTTGTTTCTACCCCCTGGTTTGGCCCTCTTTTATCTTAGGCAAGTCACTTAACCTCTGTGACTTAGTTTCCTCACTTTATAAAAAAGTGACCCAGAACAAACTGATTTAGAATATCAGGGTTTCTGAGTCAAAAAGTTAATGTTTGCTTGCAGTCATTTGGAAATTGTCTAAAGTACTCCATTTTACCTCAAGAGTTTTTCATAAAAGTTTAAAGTTAAAAAATACTTGAGTTTTATCTCTTTATTTAATCCAGTGATTCCCAGCTCAAGATGCTCCATCCCCAGAGGTCCACAAGGTGATAATGGAAGCTCATCATTATAGATAATATCTCAATAGCCCGAAGGATGATTATGTTTTAACACATATTTCACTGATTAGCTTAAAATTGGAAAGCATTATTTATTACTTAATAGATATGCCTTCTGGTTTGTTTTACCAATAAATATCGGGAGAAAAAAAGTAATAAACATTCTGGACATATTAAGGTCAAGAAACACTCCTGTGACCCAAAATCTTTATTTTACTATGAGGGAATGAGTCACAAATAGGGCAAGTAATGCAATCAGAAACATTGAGATGCCATCTCCAGTCAAGAAAACAATGCAAGTGGCTCCTCCCTGCCTCCTGTTAATTTGGAGTCCACCCTCAGTGAAGGATGCCTTCAGAATCAAAAGATCCAAGGAAGAACCTGCTTAATACATCAGCATTAAAATTCAGTTTCCCTAAGTTTGGGTGGAAGAATTGATTGGAAACTTATTTCTAAGCTAATAATATTGGTATAAATACTAAATATGGGCCAGGAGTGGTGGCTCACACCTTTAATCCTAGCACTTTCTAAGGCTGAGGCGGGTGGATCACTTGAGACCAGGAGTTCGAGACCAGCCT
This sequence comes from Ateles fusciceps, assembly GCA_036589455.1. Classification (NCBI taxonomy): domain Eukaryota; kingdom Metazoa; phylum Chordata; class Mammalia; order Primates; family Atelidae; genus Ateles; species Ateles fusciceps. Next base: position 675,972 of record JAZHEH010000804.1, on the reverse strand, counting down.
GGCCAACATGATGAACCTCGTCTCTACTAAAAAAATACAAAAATTAGCCAGGTATGGTGGTGGATGCCTACTTGGGAGACTGAGGCAGGAGAATTGCTTGAACCCGGGGAAGAGGAGGTTGCAGTGAGCTGAGGTGGCACCACTGCACTCCAGACTGGGCTACAGAATGAGGCTCCATCTCAAAAAATAATAATAATACTAAATATGGAATCACTCTTGTAGACTTACCTGTAAAACATGGATTTAATACCTGTATTACAGAGTTTCTGAAAAGATTAAATGAATTGATGATTGTGAAATTACTAACTAACCATAATGCATAATATCAGTTGTCCTTAAAATTAAACTATTTTAAAAAAATGCATAGATGTAGACAAGAGAGGAAGTTGTAACCAGATGCCTATTTGAAATGCACAAGCTTATCTTTGTTTCTAAGTAAGGACCATGCATACAAGGCATTTAACAAGGCATGTATATACGGCATTTAACCTTAGCTGGGTTGCATCTCCACATGGTAACCAAGTCTAGAGGACCTGAGGACTTCACTAACCATCCCCTGCTTATTGGCTTAATAGAGTTTCAACCTGATATTATCACTTAACTTGAACATTATTCCTATTAGTGTACAGACTTCTGCCAGACTTGTGAGTCATTCACACAATTATAATGCAATCAGATGTTACAATGATCTCTGCCATGCTGCAAGCTAGGCCCCAGTAGGGACTCTAAGGCTCTGGGTTTTCCTCTCTTTGTTCTTTATATTATTGGATACCATGAAGCACATTTGAAATGCACTCTAATTAGATAAGAAAGGACCTTCACCCTGAAATATTAGGGAGAATGTTTATTACATCCTTCCTGGAAGATTGAGAAGAATGCCATCAATTTACTTTAACCATCTAAATATATGAGCGATGTCAAGACTTGTACAGAGGTTATGCCAAAATTCTTTCATGTTTTCCATTAAAAAAAAAACATGACTTTGAAGCCTGGCTTTTTTTTTTTTTTTTTAGCTAGCAATATAACAGTGTCCCCTTTGTTCAATTGTATTAGCTTATTTTTCCAAAGTAGTTTCATTTTCAAAAACATAGTTACATCTGAAGTAAATGTAAATGCTAATTTCAAATAATCAAAGAAATCAATAATATTGACAGGAAGTCTGCCTGGTCTGCAATCTGCTTGCTTCTGCTGAAATTTCTAGAGATATCTTCAAGACTTTATGATCAGATGACAGAAATGTTTGCCTTCCAGTTGGACAATTGCTTTGGAGATTTGGGAAAAGTAAACTGAGCAGGCCTAATGAAAAACATGAAGCTTCCTAAGGTTAAGATATTGCCCAAAATATATATTGTTCTAGTAATACAGTATTCTGTAAACCTCCTCTAGAGAGTGTGACATTTTTAGCTGGTGTTTCATGAAATGTTAGATACTATTCTGAAAACAAAGATAAATTTCTCATGTGTAGAGCTGTAGATAGCAATGATTATTTTTTTAAGTCTTGTTTTGCCCTACTGACCATATGGAAACACTGAGTTTTTGGTAGCATAAATGTTCTTCTGAAAAAACTACTTATTTTTCTTTTCAAAATATCTACACAGAGATAACCACATTGTTCAATTATCAGCTGATAATACAATGAACTGTTAGAATTTTATCTCATCTAGTGCATTAATTCTCTAAGACTGATCCTTGTTATATTAACATATGCTGTGTAATTTTTTGTTAAATTTCCTTTTCTATTCACTATTTTACTTCAAATAAGTATTGTCAATCTCTGGACTAGCACATTTGTATCTCGTTTTTTAAATTGTTTACAACATATGCCAAAGCTAATACATATGCAATTCTTGATCTTTTGATATCCAATTATCAGATTTATTTACATACAGCTCATGTAAAAAAATTATTTAGAGGCTGTATTAGGATTTGCATAAGGCTCCTATATAGCTATGTTTCCAATACCAACTATTCTTCCAATTATATTAAAATTAGAGAATAACTTGAAATGGGTATTTCCCATTTAATTTTGTCTACATTTTTATCTATCTATTATTCTTAAGCCACTATTTCATGCCAGAAATTTTTTATTAACAAAAGAGAATGAGGATCCAATGTTATAAACAGGATCACAAATCCTAGGTAATTACTTAATGGACCTGGGTTCAGTTTAAAAATATTTATTTACTTTTATTCGACTGTATAAGATCATCTCTTATATCATTAAAATTTTTGCTTCTTGATAGTTTGCTCTTATCATTTTCATCATACTAAAAAAAGATTTTATTCTTATAGTTGCCAGTCTCTCTCCCATGTCTAAATTATTTGATTCATTCATACGTCTTGAATACAATTATGACAACTAGATAAAAGGCCAGAAAACAAATAGCATCTGAATTAGCTGATTCATGTTTAATTAGTGAATTACAAAATAATTAATCTGTAATTGTCATAATTTGTGTAATACGATATGTATCAATTAAAATTTACCAAACAATGTGCATTTTTTTACTTGTAATAATCCTCCTGTTTCTAATTGTTGCTTGATACATGTACCTTTATATTTCTATTGAAAGGACATTAGTAATTATGTAAAATTTTAGTTAAAATAGAGTATGTAAGATGAAGCTCAGAAAAAATCTATGAAATGTGAAAAAAATACAAATTAGCATTATAATATTAATATAACTATATATTAATAATACATTTTTCATTTTATAAACAATTATATATATAATTTTAAATTACTATTTTCTCTAAAAATATAGTAAATTAGATAATGTTATTGTCTGTATATTTTGATTTCTTGAATTTTCTGGTCTGTTTTCCTTAATTATTGTCTATAGAACTTAACACACTTTGTTAACTTTAAACAGGATGCCATTTTCTTGACTACTGAACTCTAATATTAAAATAAACTTAGATTGCTTTTAAAAAACTTTACAGAAATAAAAACTTTTTAAAGTTTGTGTATAATGTAATAAAATTAATAACTCTACCAACAATTTACACCAAAACTAGCATTATTTTAGTTAGCAATAGATAGCATTTTATCAATTCAAATGAGTTAATGTATTTTCTTAGGTTTCCAATGATCTTATTATATTAAAGCACATTTCTAGCCATTTTTAATTTGCAAAATGATTTCAAAAGCATTATTTCATTTGAGGTTCACAATTACTCTGTGAGTAGGTATTATAGCTACTGTATTCAGGTTACATAGTTGGGGGAAACAAAGACTCCAGTTTATTGAATAACTTGCTGAAGTTCACATGTCAACAAAGTAGTAGAAATGGGACCCAAATTTCATTCTTCTGAATCAACATTCTGCAACTTTTCTATAGTACCATAAGACTGTAGCAAGAAATCAAACTCATATAAACATAGAAAAAATTAGGGGGGGGGGAAAAAAACACCTGATTTTTAGAATCTCAACAAATTATGGCAATAAGTGAAATATTTTGTCAAATTTATGTCAAAATGTAGCCTTAGTTTCCCATTTTAATATTAACTTTCTTTCAATGTACAGGACTGTGTTATATGAATGTTGCCCTGGTTATATGAGAATGGAAGGAATGAGAGGCTGCCCTGCAGGTAAAATCTCAATTTCTTGAATTAAATAAGGAATATGTTATATGCAAGGAAAGGGTTGAGGTGGCTTGTGGAGAAGTCAGTTGCATGTGTGTATTTCAGCACCATCCTAAATCCAAGATATGTCCCTCCAATTTTTGTGTTATCATGAATTTATCACGATGATAAAATATAACCACACATTTCTCATGCACTGGATGGTGGGCAATACAAAGAAACTTAGTCATAAATTTAAATTAGTTCAGCTTTCCATTAAGGAACAAAACTCTTTACAAAATCCCTTTCTTTGAACTTGTCTAAGAACATGGAACTTCACTACTTGGCAAAACTTCATCTTCTCTAGTTGAATAGCTCTGATTTTATAATGTTCCTTATATTGAAATTTGGTCTCCTATACCTCTGCCAACTAGAGAAAATAATAGTTCATCTATTTCCTCTTTGAAATGGCAGTCGTTCAGATATTTCATGTCAATCATCATGCCTTTCCACCAGCTACCATCTCTTCTTGAATAAAATCTTCTGTTCTCTGGGCTAACCATCCCCAATTCTTCTAATGTGACATAGACTCTGACCCTCCCCATTATAACACCAACCCACGGAAAGTCTCTAGTCCAGCAATCTTTTTTCTGAATATAAACCCAGACTGATATTTAAAGTCCATCCATTTGGACTTTACCATTGTCTCTACTGAGCAGTAGAGACAATACCAAGATAAGTAACTGATTTGGGGGCGACCTTGCACTTTGGATAATGTCATTGGTAACTATGTTACATCATTAGTTTATATTGAATTTTGAAGCAATTAAAATTGATTACAGATTACACACACTGTTAAGTCAGATCTCTAGGATTTGTTTTTCTCAATTTAGGCACAGGAATTACATGGAACCTTGTGAAATTTAACTTTGTTCATTTTGACTCAATTTCTCCATTTTAAGGGTCTTTTTAAATCCCAGTTTTATACTTTAATAGTTGTTTCACCAAATCTAAGAATATTCACAAATTTAATAACTGTTTCTTCTGTGCTATTAATCAAATTGTACTAATTTTCAAGTCAAACAGGGTCAGAAAAAATAAGTTGATGGCACATTACTCAATAAACCCCTTCAGATTGACATTCACACATGAATCTTTCTTCTGACGTTCAGGAGAAATATTCTGGAAGCATTAAATATTTTGAATTATTTGCTCCTAGAAATTGTAATGAAAACAAGCAGGCCTGCATATTTTTTAAGGACTCAAATCTATAAAATTGATGGATTTAAATAACAGAAAATAGTGAATTATAATTGAATTATTATTGACATAGCAGGATTGAGATCTAAATAGGTTAAATGTTAAACCAGGAAGATAGTTTACAATTTCTTTTCCTCAACACAAAGAATATGTAAAATAATATTTTTCAATAGCATTTATTATTTAGCACTCAAAAGATAACTTTTCCATAAAATTGATTATTCATATAATTTTATTGCTAAAATTATTAGTTAAATGTCTTGGGAAACATAGCATAAAGTTTAAATGATTGTGAATAACATCCTGAGATTATTCCCAGTATTTATTTATTTCTTGATTATTTCAGTCATGCCCATTGACCATGTTTATGGCACACTGGGCATCGTGGGGAGCCACCACGACACAGCGGTATTCTGACGTCTCAAAACTGAGGGAGGAGATCGAGGGAGAGGGATCCTTCACTTACTTCGCACCGAGTAACGAAGCTTGGGACAACTTGGATTCTGTAATTCATTACTTTTTCAATATATTTATTTTTGCTGATATTGTTATTTCATTTTAACTGATTTATTAATGAATATTAATAGAAATTTTATACTGTTCTATTGTATACATATGAAGATACATAAAGGGATGAGTTATTGAGGGAAGTAAAACATCTTAATACATCTGCAAATAGAATAACTCTCCAGGAGACTTATACATTAATTTTTTTAAGAAGGGGAACCAAGAATCAGCTAAAAGGGCACTTATCCTTTTGTACTTGTTTCCTCTCTCCTTTTTGTTTGTGAGGAAATATATGTAATTTCAGATAACATGTCTAACAGAAAGGTAAGAAGCCTACTGAAATTTAAAATTATCATAAGCTGTGTTATATAGCTGTATTTTATTATGTATGTTTAATTATATGTAAATATATATGGATGTTCAGATTGTCAAATTTGTATACATGTATGAGGATAGTTAAATGAAATGTGAAAACACAATTGATTTTCGGACATTTGTGCACAGTCTAATTTACAATACCCTAAATTATTACTCAATTTCTGAATCTATAAAACTGATATAATGTATTTTCATTCCTACTTTCTACTAGATATGGAGATGAATTGATAATTATAACTAGAGCCAAATATACTTAATAAAGTTTAGGCATACATCTGTAGGCATTATTGGCTACATTAGCTGTGTGGTTAGTTGCTTGATTATAGAACTCTCTCTCTTCTGGTCGTCTTTCACCACATCTCTAACCACCTCTCCTATTCTTTTTGCTGACTCCTCTTCTTCCTTGCCTTAAAGAATGGAATTTATAAGAATTTCTTCCCAGCAAGTTGACCCTGCTCTTTAAATGCACTTATCATTGTTTCAGGTATCACTTTAGGGCATACAAACATTATGTCTATGCTTGTTGTTTGGACTTGTTTCTTCTTGGAACTTCAGTAGAATATTTCTATTGTTTATCTTAGTATTTATCCCTGGATATACAATCTGCATCTTTAAACAAAAGTTATCTAAAACGTATGCCATTTTATTTCCCCCCATAAATAATTGTTTTTTATTGCTTTTTCCCCCCCAATTGGCACTACCAGTTTCAATGTTCAGATTTGAAAATTTTGAGCCGTCTTTACCTCCCCTTTCTCCAATTCTTTTTTTTTTTTTTTTTACTTTAGGTGTATACTATATCTGGCATTTCTCCCCATGTTATTCCTCCCCAACCTCCCCACCCTCCCCACAGCCCCATCCCTCCCCTACCCCCTCAACTGCCCCCAATATGTGATGCTCCTCTCCCTGAGTCCATGTGTTCTCATTGTTCAACACCCACCTATGAGTGAGAATATGTGATGTTTGGTTTTCTGTTGTTATGTCAGTTTGCTGAGAATGATGGCTTCCAGATTCATCCAAGTCCCTACAAAGGACACAGACTCATCGTTTTTTATGGCTACGGAGTATTCTATGGTGTATATGTATCACATTTTCTTTGTCCAGTCTATCATTGATGGGCATTTGGGTTGGTTGCAGGTCTTTGCTATTATACACAGGGCTGCAATGAACATATGTGTGCATGTGTATTTATAGTAGAAGGATTTATAGTTCTTTGGGTATATGCCCAGTAATGGGATTGCTGGGTCAAATGGAGTTTCTATTTCTGGATCCTTGAGAAATCACCACACTGTCTTCCACAATGGTTGAACTAATTTACACTCCCACCAACTGTGTAGGAGTGCTCCTATTTCTCCACATCCTCTCCAGCATCTGTTGTCTCCAGATTTTTTAATGATCGCCATTCTAACTGGCATCAGATGGTATCTCAATGTGGTTTTGAATTGCATTTCTCTAATGATCAGTGATGATGAGCATTTTTTCATATGTTTGTTGGCCTCATATATGTCTTCTTTTGAAAAGTGTCTGTTCATATCCTTTGCCCACTTTTGAATGGAGTTGTTTGTTTTTTTCTTGTATATCTGTTTTAGTTCTTTGTAGATTCTGGATATAAGCCCTTTGTCAGATGCATAGATTGCAAAAATTTCTTCCCATTCTGTTGGTTGCCAGTTCACTATAATGATGGTTTCTTTTGCTGTACAGAAGTTCTGAATTTTAATTAGATCCCATTTGTCTATTTTAGCTTCTGTTGCCATTGCTTTTGGTGTTTTAGTCATGAAGTTCTTGCCTATGCCTATGTCCTGGATGGTTTTGCTTACGTTTTCTTCTGGTGTTTTTATGGTGCTAGGTTTTATGTTTAAATCTTTAATCCATCTGGAGTTAATTTTAGTGTAAGATGACAGGAAGGGGTCCAGTTTCGGCTTTCTGCACATTGCTAGCCAGTTTTCCCAACACCATTTATTAAACATGGAGTCCTTTCCCTATTGCTTGTTTTTGTCACGCTTGTCAAAGATCAGATGGTTGTAGATGTGTGGTGTTGCTTCTGGGGCCTCTGTTCTGTTCCATTGGTCTATGTCTCTGTTTTGGTACCAGTACCATCCTGTTTTGATTACTGTAGCCTTGTAGTATAGTTTGAAGTCCGGCAGTGTGATGCCTCCAGCTTTGTTCTTTTTGCTTAGGATTGTCTTGACTATGCAGGCTCTCTTGTGATTCCATACGAAGTTTAAAGTGGTTTTTTCCAGTTCTGTGAAGAAGATCATTGGTAGCTTCATGGGGATAGCGTTGAATCTATAGATTACTTTAGGAAGTATGGCCGTTTTCACTATATTAATTCTTCCTAACCATGAGCATGGAATGTTTTTCCATCTGTTTGTGTCCTCTCTTATTTTGTTGAGCAGTGGTTTGTAGTTCTCCTTGAAGAGGTCCTTTACATCCTTTGTTAGTTGTATAACTGCTATTAGTCTTATCTCATGTTTCATCTAAAGTGATCCACCTAGTAGTCTCATTTCTGCTGTACATTACCACTCAACTTTCCTGAAGCCTGATTCTAATCATTAAATTCCAATGCCACGAAATCTTCAGTGGTTCCTCGCTGCCACTTTATTTTACTTCTTAGGGCATTAAAGTCATCCACATTATTGTCCAACATACCCTTCTGAAGTTCTTTCTTAATAGTATCCGAGAAACATAAAAGTATGTATTAACCAAACTGGACAACTTTTGCCCTCTTGGCATTCACCCTAAGTCAGCACTGGAGTTAGAAGACCACCACATCATTCCTATTAATTTAAATCTCATCACCTCTTCAAGATCTATCTCCAAACTACTTCTGAAGAGCTGTTCTTTCTTATTTGAGCCCTGAAGCATTTTTCCCCCTCTGTCCTATATCTTACTGTGTCTACTTTTACTTGCTGCTATATGATAAACATCTTAATGGTTGGGACTTTTTGCTTTACTTATTATGTTTCCCACAGCACTGAGTAAAGCATAATATAATACATGGTATTGGATAGACAAAAAGGTACAGGATAATTAAATTCTTGAATTTACTATGAAATAAACATGAAACCCTGTTAAAACTCAAATGTTGCATACAAATATAATGTCATTTTTGTTTTGTTTTGTTTGCCACTTAAAATAGTTTAAATATCTGATAATTTCATATCTCCCTAATTGTTACCATTTTATTATTTCTATCAAGATTGTCTCTTCATCAACATATTCACTTTAAAAATTGTGATCTAAGCACTCTATCACATTCAGGACGCTTAACTAAGTATCTGAACTTACAAAATTCCTTAATCAGTTGTAATAATATAATTTTAAGTTATTTATGTGAATTTTGTATGTCCATCTGATAATGCAATGAGAAAATAGCAAGAGAGTAGATATAGGGTGATTATAAGACTTTTACTAATGATCCACAATGAATTAAACTTCTATCATTGCAATTTTTCCTAGGATATCCGTAGAGGTTTGGAGAGCAATGTGAATGTTGAATTACTGAATGCTTTACATAGCCACATGATTGATAAGAGAATGTTGACCAAGGACTTAAAAAATGGCATGATTATTCCTTCAATGTATAACAATTTGGGGCTTTTCATTAACCATTATCCTAATGGGGTAAGTTTTATCAGTAAAAGGTACATTTATGAAAAGTACACTGATAAAATGCTTTTTTAATTTTGTCTATGCTTTTTATATAATGCTCACAAAAATAATAAAATGTTAGTGAGAACAAGTAAGTGCTGTATCATGACTTTCCCCCCCATATCTAGGGCATATAAATTTCCAATCTAGTTACAGTGATTGTAAAGGACAAATTACATGAACAGTTAGTTGACAGTAGACTAAAAAATTTAGACTAAAAATTCTAAAAAAAGAAATTTTATTAGTTGATTTATTTGAAATAATTTATTGTAATAGCAAAAAGAGTAATCAAAGAATGAGTGTCTCTAGCTACTGTACTAACTGAAGTTCTTGTGTGTTTGAAACAGTTTTTGTGGGAAACTGCCAATGGGGGTCGTAGGACTTTTTCCACAGCCAAATTCTCAAGGACAAAAGAGGCCAGTGATGAATCAACATTTAGGATGTTCTTGTAACAGAACTAATTATATCTATACAATAATTATTTGTTTCTCTCTCTCAAAACTTATTTTAGGACTAATTAGACTTCTTTATGTCATTCATTGACCCACATTAAAAAGTTTGTGACTATCTGCATAAAGAGAGGAACAAAAGCAATAATTGTAATGAAAAAAACACCTTTGCCTTATGTTGCTAGATAAGTATGTCTAGACTTGGGTTCCCTTTTCTCTCACAGCATCTTTTTTAGAGGTAACAACATGTAATTCTTCATCCACAGCATTTACATTTAGGATATAGTTTCCCTTCTGTTACATTTGCTAGTAGAAATGAAAAACTGGGAATGGGCTTGCAGTCTCAGAGGTCAATGGATGTCTCTCTGATTTCAGCACTTTGATTTTTCCAAATAATTATAGGTTGTCACCGTTAATTGTGCTCGAATCATCCATGGGAACCAGATTGCAACAAATGGTGTTGTCCATGTCATTGATCGTGTCCTTACACAAATTGGTAACTCAATTCAAGACTTCATTGAAGCAGAAGACGAACTTTCATCTTTTAGAGTAAGTCCAAGAGCACATTGTCTTAGGTCACTGAAATCCCTACTCTTCTCCTGTCAAAATCTAAAAACAATAAAAACACTATAAATCTGGCAAAAATATAACAAATATAGCTCTTGGAATGAATACTATTTTCATTTTAAACATGAGAAATCATCTCCTCATATGAAATAATATTTCTATGAAAATGATAGACTAAGAATGGTTAGTCATGTGACTGGAGGGTATTTAGTGCATTTAGAACGTGTTCATCTGTTATTATATCTACTGCCGGATATTGCTACAGTCCCACAAACATGGGCAGAATTTCCATTCTTGCAAACACAATTTGAAGACAGTTGGAAAAGACATGGTTGTGTCAAAAAGTAAGATTTTGAAGCTCTAACAAGAACAAACCTGTATAGTGTAGGAATCAACTCCTTCACATCAGCCTAGGCTAAGCATGTTATAATTTTCTTTTGGATTTACAATGTGAAAATCTCTAAAAAGCACATTTGTGTTTCAGGCAGCTGCCATCACATCGGACATATTGGAAGCCCTTGGAAGAGAAGGTCACTTCACACTCTTTGCTCCCACCAATGAGGCTTTTGAGAGACTCCCACGAGGTGTCCTAGAAAGGATCATGGGAGACAAAGTGGCTTCTGAAGGTAGTTAAATGTTTTTCCCTATAAGAAGTCTCCCAGCATTCTGAGAAGGAAATAAAATAGAGGCTAGTTCTTGCCAGTAATGTTAGATTTAATAAGCAAAGGCAAGGAAAAACTTTTATTCTGAGATGTACCATAAGTCTTTCAAAAGTCCTTGAAAGAGCAGGCAGAGTATAATTCTTAGATATCAAGAATACTCTTAAGATCACATTCTTTTATTATTATTATTAATTATTATACTTTAAGTTCTGGGGTACATGTGCGAATGTGCAGGTTTGTTACATAGGTATACATGTGCATGGTGGTTTGTGGCATCCATCACCCCGCCGTCTACATTAGGTATTTCTCCTAATGCTTCATACTGCTTTCAAGTCAATAAGTAGTAGATATTCAGAAGGATTAGCAGGTGTTGGAAAGAAATGTTAGATCATCAAATTTTAATATTGTAAACATGTTATGCAATGCTTTTAATTCTGTATTTATGCCAAAGGGTATTATTGAGTTGTAAGAATTGTATGGTTCTCTTGGCCCACTAACTACTGATACACACAAGAATTTGGTGCTTTCCAAGCTTCCTTTCTATTGTTAGATAGGTTTTACATTGTGCTTGCATATTTCACATGCTCAGCCTACCCCCAAAATACATTTAACCAATTTAAGATGAGAAATTTTCAGGATGCACGATAGATATAATGTAGTTGAGGCACAGATCCCTCGAGAGGTCCCTCAATAAATCATCTTTATTTGGCTACTTTCTAGAAGTTGCCTTCATGAAATAATTTGTTTTATCCTCAGCCTCTATCAACATCATGACACATTATGAACAAATGTTCTGCTATGATCAGCTAATACAAGATACTGCCCTTGGGTATTTTGGAATTTAGCAGGCCTTCCTTTTTTTTTAATTTTGGTAGAGAAGGGTCTTGCTGTGTGTGGCCTAGATGGTCTTGAACCCCTGGCCTCAAGCAACCCTCTCACCTAGGCCTCCCAAATTGTTGGGATTATGGGTGTAAGCCATCGCGCTAGTCAAAGGTCTTCTGAAAGAACCAATTCTTGCTTTCACATCAGGAGTTACTTTCTGATGATAGCTGGAACTTAACCTACCACGTTTTCTAATACTGCACAAATCATTTCCTGAAGCTGATCTTCTCCTCTTATAATTCCTATGAAGCTGAGCTGTTTCTATTTTGTAGTTGATAGGAAAAAACTTCTAGAACATAAATAGGATTTTAAAGCTGCTAGTGAATCCTTAGGTCTTACCACAGTCTAAGGAATACTTAGTTCCACAATGAAACACATCTTTTCAGAGTCAAATGTTACTTCCCTCGATCTGAAAGCTAGCTCTTTTTATTGTGTTCTCCAGCTCTCATGAAGTACCACATCTAAATACTCTCCAGTGTTCTGAGGCTATTATGGGAGGAGCAGTCTTTGAGACACTAGAAGGAAATACAATTGAGATAGGATGCGACGGTGACAGTATAACAGTAAATGGAATCAAAATGGTGAACAAAAAGGATATTGTGACAAATAACGGTGTGATCCATTTGATTGATCAGGTCCTCATTCCTGATTCTGGTAAGAAACGGTTTTATATACTTTTACAACTTACCATAATTTACCAGTTATGCTGTCTCAAAGAGTAAGTCGGTGAAAAATGAATGTGCAGTGTAAAGAATGGCAGGGAAAGCACTAACTCAATAAATAGTGAGATACTTGAGCTCTTCATAAATAGTGTAGTAATGGGCACTCCATGCATGAATCTTTGGCTTTCCAGGGTTCTGACATCTAATATTTATAAAGGATTTCACAGTGCCAGAGTTTTTCTTGGAAAAAGAAGGAAAGATCTGACCAAATGGTCAGCTTTGGGTAAATGAAAAAGCTATGAAATTCACAGGGTAGAGAGATAGGAGAGATGAACAATAGAGAATCAAAGAAACATGTAGTAGGAGGACAGAAAGATATTTTCCTTCTGAAATTCATTGTGATTATCAGCCCCTTCCAAAAAAATTGAAGTGGAACTCTTTCACAAGGGAGGGGCAGGATGTCTTACCATACTGACATTGCAGTAAATAGCTTACAGTATTGGAAAAGAGACAGGAATTGATTTAGTAGTTTCATGATGGAGATAATAGCAATGACGACATTGTTAGGATGGTGACGGTTTATTTTTCAGCCAAACAAGTTATGGAGCTGGCTGGAAAACAGCAAAGCACTTTCACGGACCTTGTGGCCCAATTAGGCTTGGCATCCACTCTGAAGCCAAATGAAGAATACACTTTGCTGGCACCTGTGAATAATGCATTTTCTGGTATGTACTCAACACTGCTGTTCCTGTTCTCTGCCTCACACCTTTTTTTCTTTATGATGACTGTTTGCAGTAAGAAAGAATACATGTTTTATGAGGTTGAAAGAATACATGTTTTATGATTGTTTGATACAGTAAGAAAGAATACATGTTTTATGATTGTTTGCAGTAAGAAAGAATACATGTTGATTAGTTTCCACACTGGCTACACATAGAATGTGTTAGTATTATGTTGTCTCTACTGAAATGTTCTTCATTTCAAAACATTTTATTATAATGGATAATAGCCTACAGGGAGTGAAAGTTTGTAATAAAGAGCATTCATGGGCTGGGTGTGATGGCTTACGCCTGTAATCCCAGAAATTTGGGAGCACGAGGTCGGGTGTTTAAGACTAGCCTGGCCAAGATGGTGAAACCCCCATCTCTAGTAAAAACTTCACAAGTTAGCCAGGCGCAGTGGTGCACACCTGTAGTCCCAGCTACCTGAGATGCTGAGGCAGGAGAATCGCTTGAACCCGGGTGGCAGAGGTTGCAGTGAGCCAAGATCACACCACTGCACTCCATCCTGGCTGACAGAGTGAGACTCCATCTCAAAAAATAAATTAATTAATCAATTAAAAATATTTTAAAAAAGAATTTTCAGTTTCTCTGTGAATCTAATATTTCCAGCACAGTAAGGATGCATTGATAGATCTTTTTAAAAATAAAGCCTATTTCTTTATTTGATACCAACATAATAATATTTAGAAATAAATAGGTGTATTTTGCATCTCATAATTTGGATAGTAAGGGTATCAAATTATAAATAAATAAAATGACAAGATTATACACTTCCATATCATGATTTAAAATAGTATACATAAATATTTCACCTAGTATTTGCTATTCACAGACCATGTTCAGATTCACGCAACCTGTCACCTTTCTCAGGACAATGATTTCACAAAGATATATTTAAATTGTTAGGCAAAATTTATTAATTAAAAATAGTTAACCCAATTTTTAATGGTTTTCCAAATTTAGTATTTTCCAAATACTAAATTGTGATATAGAAAACTATTAATCAAAAGAAAGGTGAATTCCTAGAAATGCTGCCTTTCTTCTTTGTAATAATCACCCCCATGTGTTTTGGCAGTAGCCCATATTTAAGAGGTTGTTTGCTTTGATTCTCTTTCCAGTAATCAAGATTAATTTAGAGAGGATTCATCAATAGTTTTTCATGTGACTAATGGACATCTAATTATCAGAAAAAACCTTGGCCACCATTAAGGTGCAGCATTTGCCCGTGACCACTATAAAACTATGTAGCCCTTACAGAGATGAAACTCATTGTTTGAACGGGTTGGAACTATATTACTGTCATTTGACACAATGGGTCACCGAGTTTCTACTTGGTGAATTGAATTGTTCGTTTCGAGCATTTAGTTGACCCATATTATATGAGTGCAAAATCCATGATATTAATAATGTCAGGGATTATCTGTTTACATGATTCTCTCTCACCAGGAGAAACTTTAATGCTTTCTAAATAAAATCATGCTCTTTCTTAATGAATTTATTTACAGATGATACTCTGAGCATGGATCAGCGCCTTCTTAAATTAATTCTGCAGAATCACATTTTGAAAGTAAAAGTTGGCCTTAATGAGCTTTACAATGGACAAAAACTGGAAACCATGGGAGGCAAACATCTCAGAGTCTTTGTATATCGGACAGTAAGTAAATCAGAATAAAATAAAAAGTCTGTCAAATGGCATGTCAAAGAATGCTGTTTCAACGAATATTTCCCAGAATTTTATGAACGTGGCTTTAATAGTAAATATTCATGGAAGCATCAGGGAACTGGGTAGCTTGGATGAAGACTGTGAGCAAAGTCCACAAAAAGTGCTATGTGTTAAAAACTCAGATAGTGGCCGGGCACGGTGGCTCATGCCTGTAATCCCAGCACTTTGGGAGGCCGAGGCGGGCGGATCACAAGGTCAAGAGATTGAGACCATCCTGGCCAACATGGTGAAACCTCGTCTCTACTAAAAACACACACACACACAAAATTAGCTGGGCGTGGTGGTGCTCGCCTGTAGTCCCAGCTGGGAGGCTGAGGCAGGAGAATTGCTTGAACCTGGTAGGCGGAGGTTGCAGTGAGCCGAGATTGCGCCACTGCACTCCAGCCTGGCGCCTGGCGACAGAGCCAGACTCTGTCTCAAACTCAGATCGTTTGCATGTGTTTCATTATAAATAATTTTGTGTTCTAAAGCATCAACTATTTTAAATTCTAGAAAGCACTGAGTTTTTATAAACTTTTTATTTGCAGAGTACTTTATAATTTACAAGATAATTTTTACATAGGATCAAATATGCAAGGTGATATTGTACTGTAAAATAACCAGCCAGCATCTGAATAGCTTTTGAATGATTTTCAAGATAAACCTTTACCGACACATAGAGATTTCTGGACTTTATAAAATGATCTTAATGTATTTTTTTTAAGAGACATAGTTTCACTCTCTCATCCAGGCTGGAGTGCAGTGGCACAGTCATAGCTCACTGTAACCTTAAACTCCTTGGTTCTGAGGGATCTCCCACCTCAGTCTTCTGAGTAGCTAGGACTATAGGTGCACACCACCACACTGTCTAATTTTTTAATTAAATTTTTTTTTGAGA
Source organism: Ateles fusciceps (assembly GCA_036589455.1). NCBI lineage: Eukaryota > Metazoa > Chordata > Mammalia > Primates > Atelidae > Ateles > Ateles fusciceps. Next base: position 660,011 of record JAZHEH010000804.1, on the reverse strand, counting down.
CAAAGTCTCCTGTATTTCCCAGGCTGGTCTCAAACTTCCAGCCTCCAGTGAACCTCCTACTTTGGCCTCCCAATGTGCTGGGATTGCAGGTGTGAGCCACTGCACCCAACCCTAATGTATTTTTGGATGCAAGAAAATTTGTAGAAATATTGCTTATCAAAATTACAGTGCAACTAATTATACTTTTAGTATCTGTCCAGATAACACATGCAGCTACAGCTAGAATAATTCACAGGAAGTCAGGCATTACCTAGAACTGAATCTGGCACATGGCAGCAGCTCCCTGTGTTCCAGAAACACATTTTAAAGTATGTATTGAATGGGCTTCACTTTAAATTTTGTATATACATATATATGTGTGTATGTGTGTGTGTATATATATATATATATATATAAAACATTTGTTCAAAACGCTATAAATATGTCAATGATTTGACTTATAATGATGAATAGGATCTTACAGTTAAGAAAATAAAGTAAATATTTGGGAAGATCCCTAAAAGCACTAAAGTGAGGAAACTTTACAGATGGTGTTGGCCAAAAGAGGGTGTGGAGAAATAGTTCAAATCTAGATAGAAATGATAAAAAAATGTAGAAGTGGGATTCCATGAAATTTTTGTAATTTGTTGTCAAAATTACCTGCCTGATCCATAGGGTAGCTTGACTTATTTTAAAAACCCTGGCTGGATAAGAAATGCCTTGTGAGTTTGTGTGAGCCACTGAAAGATGCTATTACGTGGCCTCAGAAAATAGGCGACCTCTCAGAAGGGCCGATCCAGAAATTTAATTATGTAGTTACATCTACATGCGAAAATTCAAGCAAGGAAAAGGACACTCCATACCTTTCTTTCCTTTCCTAGTCCGTCTGCATTGAAAATTCATGCATGGTGAGAGGAAGTAAGCTAGGGAGAAATGGCGCTATTCACATATTCCGTGAGATCATCAAACCAGCAGAGAACTCTCTCCATGAAAAGTTAAGACAAGATAAGCGCTTTAGGTAAGCCTATTAGTGGCACCTCCACAAAGAATGAGAGCTATTGGCATATTTTTGTTTTATAGGAAGTATTCCAAAAGACATTCAGTCTTCTGTATGGTTGAAAACATAATTCAGAATAAAATGTCCATACAAATGTTTTCAAAATTGATATATGTTTTCACTACTACATCCTGGTGCACCATAATATGATTTTGTGTGTAAAAACAAATCTAACAAAGTAAACTACTTCTTGACATTTTTCTTACAATTAGTTTTTAGAAATTGATGGTACATATAGCAAAGACTATTTTGTGGAGTATTAAATGACAAAAATGCTTCTTTTTTGTTATATGTGACCTCAAGTTTTATATAATGAAATCAGTTGAAAAAAATTTAAAAATTATATTGTATATTTCAATCATTTTTCATAATAAAACTTTTAACTGGTAAATTATATTTGAAACACATGGAAATGTATAAGCAATTCTCTCATGCTTTCCACAATACACGGATTCTATTCTATTACATGCACTGTAGGTGAACATACCTAAATCAAAATCTGACAAAATAAATGTACATCCTTGCCATTTAGCACCTTCCTCAGCCTACTCGAAGCTGCAGACTTGAAAGAGGTCCTGACACAACCTGGGGACTGGACATTATTTGTCCCAACCAATGATGCTTTTAAGGGAATGACGAGTGAAGAAAAAGAATTTCTGATACGTGAGTAGAAGTGAATTCCAGATATTTTCCCCTTCATTTCAAGATCTCATTTCTTTCTCAAGCTTTCCTGTCCAGATTTCTGCCTTAAAAATATCCCCTCTTTGGTATTCATGGCAAGATTTAGTTTCCTTTAATTTCATACACTTGGGATGTGTGGAGGGTCTCTCAGTAATCTTCTTAAATTACTTACTGTCATATTGTTGAGCTAGATGTTCACTTATGTGGTTTCTATTAAAGACCATGTAATAAGGGGACAAAGAAGAAAACAGTTATAATTTAGAAAATAATTTAATTTTTTCTCCCAGTAAGTTAGCTTCTATTTTGATTAGGCTAATCGAAGTGACTCTATGTTTTGACATAGCATTGCTATCTATTTGAGAGAATAATGACATTCTGAGAAAGTATGATATGGAAAAAAATAAAGACAAATAAATGTTTTGTTTCTTAGTCCTTGTCTATCAAAAAGTCATATTATTGAATCAAAAATGTATATTTTTCCCCTAGGGGACAAAAATGCTCTTCAAAACATCATTCTTTATCACCTGACACCAGGAGTTTTCATTGGAAAAGGATTTGAACCTGGTGTTACCAACATTTTAAAGACCACACAAGGAAGCAAAATCTTTCTGAAAGGAGTAAGTTGTCTAGAACGAATTTATGATTGTGTTTATCCATCATTAAGTTATCTAAATATTCATCCTTAATTAAATGTCATCATTGAAATTGTCTCCTATTTTGATAGGCAAATGATACACTTCTGGTGAATGAATTGAAATCAAAAGAATCTGACATCTTGACAACAAATGGTGTAATTCATGTTGTAGATAAACTCCTCTATCCAGCAGGTTGGTAATTATTGAACTCAGTGATGGGCTAAGTCTTTTTTTAATATGAACCTAGATTTTTATGTTATGTTTTCTTACCAACATTCATTTAATATTCCTCTTCGTAGACATACCCGTTGGAAATGATCGGCTGCTGGAAATACTTAATAAATTAATCAAACACATCCAAATTAAGGTACTGAAAGTTACTTGATTTATTTCTAATATGTAGAACACATATTACCAGCTTAACATAACAGACTAGAAATGTACACATTAATGAGTAAATATATACTGGGCTTGGATTGCTCTCTGTTGTTTTGTACCACTCACCCACCTATAAAGAAATGACATCGTTCCTTCGTGGTTTTGTTCAACAAATATTTATTTAAAGCTACACAGGACCAAGTATTGTATAAAGTGTTATGAAAAATATGTATTTAAATTGGACGTGGTCTTTATTCAAAAAGTTTACAGTCCAATTTAGAAAACTAAGATGATGGTAAATAACTAAAATCTTTCTATCATTCAATACTTTCACTGCAGAATATAATGGAAAGATCATTCACTTAAAAAAATGGTCACTAATCATAGATTAAAAGCAAAGGAATATTTTTCTTCTTTGTCAATGTAGGGTAAAAGTAGCAGAAAACATAAAATAGTATTTAACAAATACATTTAACATTGGATTAATTATTCTATAATTTTTAAATCTCTGAGTAATTAATCCAATGATTTTTATGCTATCGGACCCGAAAGCATCTAATTGGAAGATGATTTATATGAGGACTTCACTTCTGTTAAGTGTAATAATAGCTTCACTATTTTTACTTTAGTAAAAATTAAAGTGGTGCCATGGTTTTGTTAACACAACTATCGCATTTCATGTTACTAAATATGAACATTTATTTTCAGTTTGTTCGTGGTAGTACCTTCAAAGAAATCCCCATGACTGTCTATAGTAAGTATATAAAAAATATTGGCCACATAGGTGGCAAGGTATGAAAAAAGAAAACATATTTCTTTGTATTTACAGAGATCATTGATAACCTGGTATTTAGAATTCCAAACTATGGCCAATCTCATTTCACTTGAAACAGGGCTTGAGGTCCCAGATAACATTCAACCCCAATGAACTTCTTCCCCACTCACTGGAAAAACAGGAATGATACAATATGAGAAATACAGCAAAATAAAATATTAGTGTGGCAAAGAGGCAGGAAAAATAAAGACATATTAAAGGGAAGAGATGGTATAAAGAGCCTCCAGAAGTATCTAAAAATTCAGATGGGTGGACATGGAAATGACCTTGTTCATACCACCTTCAAGTCCTGAGCTGTCTAAGGTCAGGCTGAGAAGCACACGTTAAAAAATATCAATGTTTATGAAGTGGCAGTTCAAAAACTCTCCCATTCAAAATTGGACAAACGTGACAAATCTAAAGTTTCTAAATTCCAGGGTTCTTTGATCTCTGACACTACCAGATTATCAAAATTAAACCTCTACTACTTAACAATGGTAAAGGGTACTTCATTCTCATAAGTGTAGCTGGTAGGATGTCTTTTCTACCATGTCTTTTTCTATATCTTTTTCTTTCTTTCACTGTAGCTTTCAAGCAGAAATTCTTTTCATTTTGTTTTGGCTCTCCAATTAAACACTCAACATATATTGGTAGCTAAAACATTACTTCAATCCCCACATTTATTCTGGCTAGAAAATCATTTCGTTTTATACCATAAGCATCCAGTTATTTAATTAAGAAAATTTCTCTTTAGATTATACTAGATATGGAAAAGGAGTAAAGCTGATGTAAGGAGCAAAACAAAATGTCTGCTGCTCTTGTTGATTTCAATTATGTAATAATAACATGCAATTCCAGGATCAGGCCAGCTCAAAACTGTATTAAAGATTTAATTGGAATGGTTATGATTCATCATGGGAATATAATCTTGTAAAAAATGTGTTTTCAAAAAATTAAAGAATACTTATGGCTCTATTCATCAGACATGTTATGCCATCTTTCTTCATGAAAGGTATAAATATATACATACATATATATATATACACACACACACGCACACACATTTGCACTACATTTCTTTAGCTTTCCTTCTTTACCCATGTTAGTTTCACTATTTTCTATATATGTGAATGCAATATCTTGACTACAATGAGCAAAAATATTATAATTATTTTCTCCTACTAAATTGCATCCTCACTCACAGAGCATAAGCTACATTTTATGAAATTATGCAAGTTCAATGACCCTTCCCTACCTACCCAGAGGCCTTGAAACAGCTCTGACATTTACATTCCAATGTAAGATGTTTCTTTCACTCCTCTTTAGATGGTATACTGTTATTAAGAAGTATTTTCAAATAGAAGTAAAGATAAATTAAACCAAATTTTATATTTTTATATTTCATTGTTGACTTGTCTCTAAAATTCCTTTAATTTTTTGCTGCATATTATTCTCATCCCCAAGATAACATCCATTTTAAAGTGGATAGTTGAGGGAAAGGATGCTGTTTTGGTATAAGCTGTCAAATACGGAACATTTAACCTGGAGAGGACTAAAATCAATATTTAATCCTCTTGAGAGACCATCACCTATCAAAACTATTTAAGTCTTCAGAAAATCAAGATTAAAATGAAAACTACCAAGCAGCTAAACTTCCAAAACTTCAAATTTCTTAACATAATGTAAAAAATTTAATCTAAAAGTAATTAACCAATTTTGATAGTAGCAATAGAGACCCCTATGCATTGGACCATCATGAAAAGGTTCTTCTGTGACAAGACCACCTGTGGAACCAATAATTGAACACAAAGATTTGTTACATTTTAGAGCTTCACAATTTGAGATCTCAAAATATAAAACATAAGGCTGAAACAGTCTCTAGGAAGGCTAACAACCCGCATTAATTCAAAAAGTTGACACAGCTAAACATCTTATAAGCATAAGGTGAGAACTGCAGAAACGGAAGCTGTGCTATCTCGCCTCTGCTGTGTTGATGTGATCTGAGTGCACAGTTAGTTTTAGTGTGGCCCATTATCTAATAGAACCATCTTTCAAGGCTTTTCGTTAGAAATTACAAAAATCCAGCAGCTCTGGCTGTGTGGCTTCAGAGGCACATTTCCAGTTAATCAGTACAACCAGTCAACCAAATAGTTGACTGGTATTTTATTTTATTTACCTTTATTATAGATACAGGGGGATACACATGCAGGTTTTTTAGATGGATATGTTGAGTAATGCTGGGGTTTGGGTTTCTAGTGAACCAATCACCCAAATAGCAAATGTAGTACTCAATTTACAGACTATTATCTTACTTAGGAAGATGACACACGTTTAAAATATATACCTTTAAATTAAAAAAAATAGTGATAACAAAACTGAAAATTAAAGACATTTTAGCCTATAACTTAAATACTGATCATATCATATTTGTTGAATAGAGCTCATGTCTGGCTGGCTGAAATTTCTCCTTACTTTTAAGTATTCTGAGCTATTTTTCATTTTTTCCTTTCTATGTCACTGTTATCAGATGCATGAAAAACATTTTAAAAGGCTTTTCTTTCATTTTTTCTTTTAATTGAGAAAGAATCCAGCAATGCAATTTAAGATATTATGAATTGCATGACATTAATCATATTTGTCTTCTGTTGCAATGCAGCCAATATTATCAAGAAGTACAAAAGAAGGTAAAGCGTTTTAGTGGTACAATTAAAAATTATACATTTCTAGATAGAATTTCTCACTCTGTAAGTATATATTTCACTGGATCAAATTCAAGTCACTGGACTTCAGAGTTTAACACCTGGACATGAGAAGATATTATATTATGTACCACGAATATTTCTTCTATAAGATTGCCTGAATATATTACCACATCCTGTACCTTAGTACTCTACAGAGACAAAGAAAAAAACCTTTGTTCAGGTTTTTATGTAAATATCATTCATGTTCCACTTTCTATACTTTCAGCAACTAAAATTATAACCAAAGTTGTGGAACCAAAAATTAAAGTGATTGAAAGTAGTCTTCATCCTATTATCAAAACTGAAGGTAAAAATCAATGTTATACATGGTTCCTTTTATTATAAAAACATCCATAAAAATACTGATTTCTATGAATGTATTTACATTCTTTTAATAACTAACATATTAAATATATCTATACCAATGGCATGCTCAAGTAATTGAAGAATGCGGAGTGCAAATTATTTAGCAAAGTAGATGATGCATTCCTAATACTTTCAGTACATTTGCTTGTACTTGATTTAATTTGATTCTAATTGGCATTGCCTTAACACTAGTATCCAGATATTCACTAAACAAATACATCATGAGTTTTTTTTTTTACTTTAGTCAGACTCCTTCAGACTCTATACGCTTTTTGTTGCTTTGTTTCCAATCTCTCACATGTTCTTTTTTGTAACAATACAAGAAGCTCTTCCCAAAAAAATTACAGGCATTTCTCATTCTGTAACCTAAGATAGCATACAAGCTATGTTTAATGAAAGCTTTTAAAATTACAGGCACACATGAGATATTTTTTAATTAGACCATCAGAATTAGAAGAAAAAAGAAGTAGTTTATGCAGTGAGTTAATTTTTAAAATACTTAATTCCAGTCCTGAATAAACTCTTAAATATGCACATATATATTATATATGAAATATATATATAATACACACACACTCCTCTCCTGATGTTTCATACTAGAACATTAAATAAGCAGTCACTTATCTCTATATTCTTAGTACTTATGTTAGCCAACTTCAACATCTTTGATGTTACTTTCATTTTATGTATTTTAATTATATCCAAGGATCACAACTTAAATTTTTAAAAATTTCCATATATAAGCATCTTAATGTAGCAACGTACCCAGAAAAGAACTAGTTATCTTCTTTGTGCTATAAGAAGGGTAGAAACAGTCTTCCAAAAGAAAACAGATTGTATCTTTGATTGAATCTTTGGAAAACTATAATTGCGATGATCTTTGATTTTGCTATTTCTTTTGGTGGATTGAGAAGGTAATTTCTTGAATACTTTTATAACGTAAGCCATTAATTTAAATTGATGCATTGAAAACACATAGGTAAAAATGGATTTCCTAGCTAATTAGTTATCATATTATTATACATTCTTGAGACTTAAAATTGAGTTGTTCCTTGAAATCTGTCCTTGTTTTTTTAAAAAATACTATAATTATAATTATTTAATTAACTTTATATAGTAATGAAGAGAATTTAGTATTTGAAGAAGAAATTAATCAGAAATTTTTGTTGAAAATTTATTCTTTGATCATTGTAATGAAACATGACACAATGATCTTTGATAATATAATTGATTTTAAAATCAAATCTTGTCCTGTTTTAAAAAAATCAGATTCCCTAAAATTTTGCACTATAACTTGTGTACAGCTTCTTTATCTGAAATTATTTAAATGTGCCATTTTCTTATTTTCAAAGATTCTTCTTTGAAGCTTCTTTATTCAATTCATTTATCTCCTCAATCTTTGTTAGTAGGATTCTATCTTACTAATCTTTCTTCAGTTAAGATCACACTGGACTATCAACTCTACTTGGCTTCTTCTTATAAAGGGAACATGGATAAAAAAATGGAGTTGTGTCACCTACTCATTAATAACTTGAGTTCAAAAATTCAGGAATTACACTCCTGTGTAGCATAATGAAGGAAACAAATATTCATCTTAACAGCAATTTACAATGGTCCAGCTTCCAAGATTGCTACTGGCATTTCCTTCTTACTGTTTGAACAATTACAGATCCATTGATGACTTTTAAATTCTTACTAAATAAATTAAACTCCAGGACACAATTTTAAGATGCATCTTATAAAAGATACATAACATTTTGGAATTACAGATAAATCAGCTAAAATTAAATTCAATAAATAGTTTTTGAGCAGCTATGGTGCTGGGTACTTTCCTAGGTGTTGGGAGTAAATAGGAAAACAATCTTGAGAAAATCTCTTCTTTCATAGAGCTTAACCACAATGGATGTTTCCAAAATTTCAGTTTGGCTTTTCTAAAGAAATACTGATTTAGATATTTTATTAACTTGTTTTTGGTTCTTAAATTCCTTAGATGTGCTTTCTTTCGAAATTACCACACCTTAAAAACCTGGCTTTATGTTTTGTGGTCACTATCCCTTGGCCTTATGTATCAAATATTATGGCGTAAAATATTTATGAGTAAAAAGACTACTTTTATTTTCATTATTTTGGATTGTTCTAGGCTGGCTTAGTTTTGGTAATCATGTACACTGACAATTTCTGAACAAGCCGAAAAAAAAACGCTCTAAAAGATAAGCGAAAAATGGTTGCATTCCACTATTGAAGGCTATTACAGTATGAGTTAAATGTACTGAACTTATTTTTCTTACTCCTTTGTGAAACAGTCTTAATTAACTAATGTAGTAAGCAGCTTTCTAACCTTCAAAATGATTTTCTGTGTTAGCAAAATCATTTTGCAAGTCAAATGCAACACTAGCTTAACTTTTGCATTTGAAGGACTGTTTAACTATTAATTGGTTAATTTTGTATTATTCTCATATAGAAGGTAAGTACTCAAACTCTTTTCCTCATAAAACCTGGCACTCAGCATCTTAAAGGTAGGTATACAGTTAATATTTTCTTATATTCACTCCTATGCCCACTAGATCAAAAATATAAGGTACTGAGTGATTTTTAAATTTAAATGAAAAATTTTAATAAGGAAAAAGTAATAAGATAATATCAGTAGGATAAAGTGGGATCCACACCAGTTATGAGAGAAACACAAACGTGTACATGCTGTATGATTTACAAAGTGTAGCCACATATATTATTTTGTGTAATCATACTTTATAACAACCAACAAATAGATGGATTTATACATTAGTTTAAAAGCTAAAGGAGATGAAAGTAATTTTAGTAGCACATCGATAGACTGTTGTCTAATTTGAAGACAATGGGAAATGTTTACAACTGATTTCATAGAGCCCGAAACCACTTTGACATTTGAGTTGAATAACACCGAATGTTGAAATAAATGTCCTGTTCTGGTAAATTTAAAGGACTCCTTTAACATGATAATTTGTCTTCTAAAATAATGTCCCAGGACCCACAAAAACAAAAGTCAAAATTGAAGGTGAACCTGAATTCAGACTGATTAAAGAAGGTGAAACAATAACTGAAGTGATCCATGGAGGTGCGTTCGTATGTTTCCTGGTGCTGACTAGCTTCGCTGTGATTATTTTGAAATAGTGTTGGTTTAGAAATATTGAACATCTGATATTTTCTCTTTGTTCTTACTTTATATAAATTGTGGGAATTATTTTCTCAGCTATGAGTTCTTATTAGCTGGTCAGAAATAAAATATAGTTAGCTTTTAATGGATCTAGTTGGAATTAATTTAACTATTAAGTCACCTAACAAAACTGTATTATTTTCGCATATACAAGTGAGGTTTGTTGAATAAAATTGTAACACTAATGTCAGTGTAAGAGAGACCATTGTGTCAGTCTCTAATTAAAGCCACCCCACTACTAGGATTTATGATAGGGCTCCCATTCCAATGATATATAACTCCTCAGAATCTCACTAAGTATTCATTCCACAGCCAGAAAACAAGTATGACATGGAGAGTTAGCATGTGAAATGGCCCTCTCACTCAACCAATATTCAGGACATAGCTATTACGTTATGGATCCCTATTGATCTGAAGTTACTTGAGATATGTTCTAAAAATGTTTACGACTGAATTCTAAATGGTAATATTTTTAGAAATGTAGTTAATCATTACAATGTCCAGCTTATGGATGCATAGCCAATCAAATGTATTTGTATTCCCCTACTTTCAGAGCCAGTTATTAAGAAATACACCAAAATCATTGATGGAGTGCCTGTGGAAATAACTGAAAAAGAGACACGAGAAGAACGAATCATTACGGGTAGCCACTAATTCCCACTAGTTCCATACATGGATCTCTGCCCAGATTATAAAGATCAAATTATAGTTAATCACCAAATATAAGCATCATTAAAGAAACAAGTCATTTTCATGGTGGTTACTAAAGTTACTCCATATTTTGGCAGAAATAATATTATTCTAAATATGTAATCTATGTTTTACTCTGAATTGAAAATTTGTAGACAAATCTAAAAGCACTTGTTTTTATTACATGTATGCATCCATGCATGTAATTTGATGTACCATTGATATGATATACCATCTTCACTTTACTGTTTGTTAATGAGTTAGAGGATTCTAGAAGAAAAACCGTTTCCTCTTCTGAGCTTCCATTAATCTTAAGATCTGTACATCTGCGTGCCAAAATAGAAGCGAGTTTATACAAAGCTATTGATCAATAATTTTAGTAAACCTGTGCATCTGACTTCCAAATTAGCAGTCCAGTTGGCCTAAAGTAGCCTAAAATTAGCCTAAAATTCTTAATTAAGCTATTCTTTAAGTATTTGTTCAAACAATTAGTGAGCAAGTATGGCTTGTGACACCTATTTCTGGAAATAAAGTTTTATTGAACACAGTCATGCCCATCCATTTATATATGTCTAAGGCTGCTTTCACACTGAAGTATCAGAGTTGAACAGTTGCAGCACAGACTACATAGCCCATAAGTGTAAAATACTCTCTGTCACTCCTCAGAAGAAGTTTGCCTACTTCTGTTTTAGACCTTTTTCACTGTCTTTCTCTTAGGTCCTGAAATAAAATACACTAGGATTTCTACTGGAGGTGGAGAAACGGAAGAAACTCTGAAGAAATTGTTGCAAGAAGGTCAGCATTTCTAGAAAAATAACGTGACTACCTAAGCTATCCGTATCCAAGTCTAAAATAATCTATGAGGCATTCTACATGTTTTCTACTCTATCTCATTCTATTGTTCATTTCCATACCAACAAGAAAAAAAGCACAAAAATAAGGAATTAAGCATAAGCCGCAGCCACATGTTTATACAGTATTTTGTTCGACAACTTTATAAGAAAATTAGTAAGTCAGAAAACGGTACTAAAGGTTGTGAAATAACTGAATGCTGGATTAGAATTCATTATTGGGCAGATGCCATTATTTATCACTTCAAGTCTGCTGTCTTTATTTTGTTATATAAATCAATTTCTGCTATAAACATGTATCCTCTCAGAGGTCACCAAGGTCACCAAATTCATTGAAGGTGGTGATGATCATTTATTTGAAGATGAAGAAATTAAAAGACTGCTTCAGGGAGGTTAGTAAAAGGACAACAACTAACCCCCTTAACAGGTTCTGGTGACTGAGTTCAACTTTTTAAAGACTGAGCAAGAAGGTTTTTCTTTTAATTAGGTTAAAAAAAAGACAACATCTGCTCTTGTCTTAATAGATGGATTGGTTCAGAGGTAACTAATAGTTATGAAGCAATGATTACTAGTTTAAACAGTCTTTAAAAAGTTCTATGGTATAAAGCTTGGGGAGCAATGAATATTTTTTTTGCTTTGATTCAGATAATTTTAAGGACGACTTAAGTATGTTAAAGGGGAATAATTGTTAAATTGCTAGTTGTTAAACAAGCCCAAATTTAATACACTTTGTATATTTAAAAAATTATATTCACTGCCCCCATAACAGCAATCAAGGCATGTCTTTAAATTCTATGCATAGATATAGCCAAAAACAGTGCATTTAGTAACTTTCTTTTCCAAAACTTGGGAATGAGTATCTGTTTCTTCTAACAGATTGAGTGATAATCTATACCTGAAGATATAAATTATTTTGCATATAAAATTAATCTTAATCTTTTATGGAATGTTCTCTGTCTGTGGCATTAAATGGACCTTAAGAACAAAGAAAAAAGAATTCAAAATCTTACATAAACTCTACATAGTAATTATTCAAAGATGTTGTGTTTGTGTGTGTGTGTGTATATATATATATATATATATATATATATAATTTGGATTACTGGCATTGGAATAATTTACACTTTATTTTTTAACAAGGAAAGTATTAAGCTGAAAAATTATTTTTGTGAAACAAGTATTTAAATTCTTTAGAAAAACCAAATAGTCTCCTTGAAATATACTATTAATTGAAAAGCATAACTGAAGTTCGATGTTTATCCAAAACAGAGTCCAGATGGCTTTTCAGCTTATAATTTTAAAAATCGTATCACTATGTCCAAGAAAATGTAAATTATCTTGGGACCTTCTATGTTTTTAGCAATTATTATTTCTATATTCTGTAGTTTAATAAATGTAAAATCTCTTAAATAGTATTTAGAAACTTATCAGTGATAGTTTACAATTTTTTAAATTCAATCAATGATTGAATTTTCCCTCAATAGAAATATATATGTCTGAAAAATACAAGTGTCCTCCCTGAATGCCAAGAGTGCATAGCACACCAGAGCCATAAGGGAACCAAAGATTCCCGTAAAATCTAACAAAGAATTCACTACCCTCAAATGCCCAACTGTCTGCTAGGAAAAAAATCTAAGGATTTGAGGGAAGAGACAAACACATTATGAAGATTAAATTGGATTCTTTTTTTTTTTTTCTTTTAGTCCTTGCCATAGTAAGCAGCTTTGTAGAATGGTAGTGCTTTTTAGGAAATCAATAAATTAGTAGCTGCATCTGTTTATATTGCTTTAATTTATTTAGGCTTAAATTTCAGGTAAGTATGTTTTCTTCCTCTTTGATAAGCCCCTGTTATTGAAGCCACTATGAACAATCCAGTTAAATACTAAAGAATTGTTTCAGCCAAGAAAAGATATAACTGCTACAAGTTAAGAATATGACATTCAATTTTTAATTAATGGACTCCTTTGTTACCTCTCGTCTCTGTTCATTCCAGAGGTTTATTCCTTTAGTTCCCAGTGTATGATCTCTCTACATATCTGTAAGGCATCAGTGTTCACAATGCCACATAAATTATTGTGGCATTATGAAAAACATAAAAACATAACAAGTTTTTATCAAACCATTTCCAAGGTTTTGCTTTTTGTAGCAAAGACACTAGATGCAGTAGAGTTACTAGTACCAGCAATAATTGGATATGCTTGTTTTCTTTTTTCTAGCTATCTAAAACCATCAGGTTATTACTAAGTCACAAGTGTCCCCTTGTCTAGATCCTAAGAGACATTGATAAAGAAGCTGATAAAGATTACATTATGCAAGAAAATGTTTTTCAAGGTCTGGCCAATTAATACATATCTGAACCATGTTCTTCATCTCAATAAGTTCTACCTAAAACTCAATTTTTTATCTAAACAGTTCATATTGTACACATTGTGGTACATGTAGTACATTTTTGTTCTTTTAATAATTTGAGTGTATTTCTCAATCATTTAAGTCATGACTATTAACATGGCTAAGTGGTTCCTTGAGTACTGATGTTATGATTTGTCACTGATACACTTTCAAGATCTTAACTGAAAATAATTCTCACTAAATTCATAGAATTTTTTGTGCTTTACTTAGAACTATGCATTCTGAACCACCCAAACAATTAAAGGAGAATAACAGTCTGTGTCAAAAGGAACAACAAAAAAAGTCATTTTGGAAGGTTTTGGCAAATCTGCCAATATGACAGGTTAAGATTTGCAACCTCTATAGAGAATAGTAGGTCAGGTTGTAGGTCTGCGTTCAATATGAGCTCCAACTTAATCCCAAATCAGTTGACTCTTTTCTTGCTTGGTTCCTTCTTCTGAAAGTGAGGATAGTAATGTTACCTACAGTGTACATGAGTTAACACATGACAAGCTCTTAGAACAATGTTCAGCACAGAGTAAGCTGTCATCAGTTGTTACTCTCAGAATCATCAATTGACATTAACATGGTCAATTAAATAATGTTCAACTTTAAATTTCGATAGTCATAGCCATGAAAACATATCAAAACACAAACAAGCAAATAAAATGTCCAAATAATTGAGCTGAGCACTTTGCATATTTTAGGAAACATGATGTAGGGTGGTTCTTTGTGCTAAGCTATTCAGGTAATTGGTTTATCATCCCACATTTTGCTGCTCTAAACATGACCTAGTATAGCTCTCATTCATGTTGACATAACAGAGAGCTGCTGAGAGCAAACCTGTTTTCCACACATTTATCAAGCTGTTCTTTCAAAATGTTTGTTTGACACATTGAACGTTTTTTATTCTGGAATATTATCATAGCAAAAACTGATTAATTGGATGCTATAAAATTATGAAAGGAAATCTGAGCACACTTGCTTGTTTTGAAAAGGAATATGGTAAATACTTCTATGATCCAGTTTTAAATTATACAATTAACTGCTATTTGGAATTTAATAAGTCTGCTATAAACAATGCACCTGCGCACCAATTAAAGGTTGGATCTGTCTGTTCTTAACAATCCTTTAGAAGTCATTATTTTGTTACCAAATAAACCTGAAGTTAAGAAATATTTATATTTACATCTATTTATATCTATTTAAGAATATTTCATAATTGAGACTTGACTGTTTTACACAGACTTCTCTCCATTATCCAATATAGTAAGATTTTTCTATAGTTCTATATTTTACTCTAGTATTAATGTGGTTTTATAAATGATTATATGCCTTATATTTTGGGGGAAAGACGTGAAAATTTTCTAAGTAGACAGAAATAGAATATATAATTTTTTGAATTTTTTTTTAAATTTGCTTACTGTTATATAGACAAAACTATTCATGGTGATAGTTTCATTGCTTACTTTTTATAGGATTTCAGAGTATTGAAAATACATATATAATAGAAAAAAACTGACTTCATGCTGAGTATAGATGATATATATAAAAGAAGTCAAAATTTGTAGAAAAAATTTTAAAGATAAGTAGAAAAATGAAGTCACTATAGAAACCATATTTACTTTTTGATCCTAAATGCCCAAAAACTGAGTGAAAATGTGAATTTAGGCCTACCAGGTAGTCTCGTCAATGAACCAAAAGAAAAACAGGAGAATAGAGAAATACGTTACAACTATAACAACACAAAACAGCATAGTTTTGAAATACTTGCAGTTCTTAAACATAAAAGTTTTTATTAGTTAATTTTTTAAAAGGCTCTCATAAGATTAACACTGAATCAGGTTGGGGGGTGGAATAAGGGAGATGGCATATTCTTCCTGAATGGCTTATTATAATATTTCTAGAGTCATTAGGTCAATGCTATTTTGTTGTCCTCATATATAATAAGGCAATCACAATTGAATTTAGTGAGAATTTTACAGAGGCATACATTAAAAGTAGGTATGACTGCAAAAGGGATGGGTATCTAACTCTTGGAAGATACTTGTGCTAAACCTTATATGACATCTAATAACCCTTCATCATAAGGTAATATTTTGCACAAAAAGGCTGAAAAAAATCACATAAGTCATTTACTCTGCAAAAATGGCACATTATGTGGGGCTCCAAAATCCATAATGAAACAATGTGCTTTGCAATTAAGAAACATTCATTATGATATATGGAAAACACTGTCCTTTGTCAATGTGAAACTCTCAGGATTATAAAGTTTACTATTTAAAAATTATTCATGTTTAAGTGATGTTTATTCAAACTTTATGCTTTTCTGCTCATCCCTGGTCTCCTGTCTGATTTTAGCCATAATTGCAAAGTATTTCTAACTATAACAATTTAATTTTAGACACACCTGTGAGGAAGTTACAAGCCAACAAAAGAGTTCAAGGTAAGTGCATTGGCTATAGTAATGTGTGTATATGGCCTCTTTTGCTATATGAAATCAAAGAATTGGAAATTCTTTATTGAACCTTGTTGTCAATCAGAGAGAAAAGTTAGCCAGTTTCAATGGTAAGTATTTTGCTAACAATCAGAAAATAAATTTCTCATGTTCTATACTATCAGTAGACTCTAATAACAAATATTAAGGGAAAGGCCAATATACTCATGCAAACTGCTAGGCATATTGAACCCTTGAGATAGACTCAAGTGAATAATCTTCAAATATATATACATATATATATAATTTATGTATATAAATTAGAGTCCAAAATTATATGTGTATATAATTTTATGTGTATAAACTTAAGTATACATATAATTTTGCATATATAAGTGCTAAGTTGAAAAGAAATTTTTGACTATCAGAGATAGACAAATGTAGATTGCAGGTGGATCTGAATCCTTAAAAATGTTATTATGTGAGATGATGCTACAGTTTGAGACATAAGTAAATAAGAAATGTATACATGCAAAAAACCATCAATTTAGCTATTTACAAAATGTTCATTTAAATGTGTAGAATATATATCACATATGCATTACATTTATTTTGTAATTACACTATGTGCATTTTCTATCCCTCCACTTAAGATAACTTACATTCTGATACATTGAGAGAGCAAGAATTTCCCTTGTTAAACCTAGAGTAAATTACAAGCTTAGAATTACGAGTTTGGAATTTCTGTGATAATTACATACTAGTACTCAAAAGAAGATGCAAGGCTTATCAATGCGCTATAAGAACATCTTACCTGAAGCCAATCCAATGTGTAGACCTTTGAAAGTAAAAGATCAACTGCACAGATTTTTTTAACTAAATAATGTATCAATAAATCTATGTAAATATCCAAATCCACACAAATTTTCTAAGGAATTAAAATTATTAAATTTCAAATTATTATGTTTATATACTTTTGACCAAAATATAATACTTGCTTCACTGTAAGCTGAGAATATTATTATGAAAATATAATCTAAAGTTTATTACAATAAAAAATAATGACCTCTGATAGATATACAGAGAATAAAATATTCTTAAATTTTAAAATTTTCTCACATTTACAATCTCTACATTCTCCTTTCTTTCTAATTAGGATCTAGAAGACGATCGAGGGAAGGTCATTATCAGTGAAAATCCAGCCACCAGACAAAAAAAGCTTATACAACCCTAAGTCAATAACCTGACCTTAGAAAACTGTAAGAGCCATGTTGACTTCAGGAACTGAAGCATCAGTGCCAAGAAGCAATCATCAAATAATTCTGAACACAAATTTCTTTCTTTTTTTTCTGAATCAGAAACATGAGGGAAATTGTGGAGTTAGCCTCCTATGGTAAAAGAACTGAAGGAAATTACATGCTTTTTCATCTTGACATTAAAAGTTCTGGCTAACTTTGGAATCCATCAGAGAAAATCCTTGTAACCAAATTCATTACAATTCATATAGAAGAGTGGCGAACTGTTATTACATTGAGAAGACCGAGTCCTGTATGTATGCTATGGATACATAACGTGCATGCAAGCAGTTACCTCTCAGTGGGAAGCTAAGTTATAAAAATAGGTGCTCAGTATACAACAAAATGTTTTACATGGAAAGGCTTTGCACATTTCTATAAGAGTGTATTTACTGGTAAATTATGTTATTTTTTTACAACTAATTTTGTACTCTCAGAATGTTTGTTGTATGCTTCTTGCAGTGCATATTTTTTAATCTCAAATATTTCAATGAAACCATTTTCAAGTATAAAGGGAATTACTTCAAATCAGGTAATTCAGAAAAACTCAAGATTTAAGTTAAAAAGTGGTTTGGATTTGGGAACAGAACCTTATACCTCTTTTATTGTAACAAGTACTCATTAAAGGAAATTGAATAAAATTAGTGTTTCTTGAGGTTTTTTTTTTTAACTTTTAAGTTCAGGGGTGTGTAGGCATGTGTAGGACATGCAGGTTTGTTACATAGGTGAACGTGTGTCATGTGGGGTTTTGTAAAGATTATGTCATATAAAAAAATTAGACAATGAAGCAATCATTAAACATCAGCTGAATACTTAATATAACCCTAGGACTGTGCTGAGTCATGAGGATTCAAAAGATGAATCAGGCACATTTACTGTCCTCAAAAGGTAAAGAGATAAGTAACCAATTATCCTCAATACACCATGGGCTATAATAGTATCATAAATAGCACTACACAAACATGGATGCATCAATTCATTATTCCTGGGCTAGGCACTGGGGAGCCACAGAGATGCTCTTAACTTATTTGAAGTAACAGAGTCCATTGCATGGCAAAGAAGAAGAAGAAAATATTTGTTTGCTAGGACTAATGCAAGATTGACTTGATCAACTCAAACCTAAACAAGTGTCATTCTAACTTAAACCAACTGACATACGAGCCTTCTAGAAACAATTCCATACTGATGAGACACTGAGCGGTGACGGTGAAATAGAATTATACCCTGCGTTAGAAAGAAGTCACTGGGAGACTGTAAAACCTAGGAAAACCAAACTGAAGACATCAGGTTTAGCCATGAATGCCCACCTGGGATCAGAGAAAATTGGGCTCAGCAGAAAGGACCTAGAAAGGGGCATGGATAGCTGAAAAATTCTTGTTTGATTAATAATTAAGGTGAGGAAGTGAGGTATAAAATTCTGGGTGTGTCATTTACTAAAGAAGTGCTGGATAGCTTTGGTTTTTGAGAATGCTTTCTCATTTGGGAGAGTAGGAGATTTATTTCTACCATTTAGAGACCCTATCAGAAAAGAAAATACCCTACTAACTCTGTACCCATGGAGAGAATCTCAGCTGCAAAGGGTGTGGCTGTGATCTTCCCAAGATGATTCAGAAGAGGTGGTTAAGTAGAAATAGGTGATACTGGTAGAATAGACTAAAATATCATCAGCATTGATGGCTACACCAAACAGGTACCATGTGTTCAAGATGCCAGAGAAGATATCCAGTTAATTGCACAGAAGGACAACAAATAGGTCCACTCACTTAGCCACCTTCAAGATTTTCATTTGAAAATAAGCCAAATGCTTTGAAGTTGGGCTTTGAACATGATAATCCAGGACAGTAAGACTGATGTGGAGGTCTTTTTAGACTGCTGACTAAGGCACCAGATCCTTTTTTCACCATAGAAGAAAAAGGGCTCTGCTTTTTACCATAGAAGAAAACTCAGCATTGGCTCATGCACACACATAAATCCAGCCTATCTTTCTACTGAAAGACAGTCTTTCAAGTGGCACATGTAATGTGTTTACCAATAAAATCTAAAGAGAAAAAATATTAATCAGAATAAATTAAATAGTAATATAAATCAAAATAAATGATTGAAAATATAAGAAAGTAAAGAACAATAATTTAAAACCTAAAATCAGGATTAAAAAATAATCACTAAATATGAATTCTATTCGGACACTTTCAAAGTTGAAGAGGCATTGTAGTATGTGATTTTTCACACAATAATTAATCCTTTAACAATTTTGAAGAGATTTATTATCTCCAGTTTTGTGTGGGAAAAAAAAAAAGTGAGGATCAACAATTTACATAACTTTTCTTTCTTCTTTTGCCTTGTACTAAAATCATGACCTTGATCAACTTACCACCAGCCATTACCCAACAAGTACAAACATGGCATAGCAAACAAATTTGTTGTAATGGTTATGACTCTTCTTAACTGATCTTAACTCATTTTTTTTTCTCTTTAAGTGGCATGTTAACTTTTGGTTTGGGCACATTGAACTTAGACTTGTGGTCTTAGCAGAAATCTCTATAAAGCATTGTTTCTCAAGGTTAGGGCTATGACATTCTGCAGCGGAATCAGTTAGGAGAGCTTATTTTATAATAAAGATTTCAGGATCCATCCAAGACTTAGAAAAGAATCTTTTGGTCAAACTTCCCCTGTTATTTGTTTTTAACTTTTATTTTAGGTTTGGGGGTACATGTAAAGGTTAGTTATATAGGTAAACTCGTGTCATGGGGCTTTGTTGTACAGATTATTTCATCATCTATATATTAAGCCTAGTACCCAATAGATACTTTTTCTATTCCTCTCTCTCCCCCATCCTTCCATGTCAAATAGACCCCAGTGTCTACTCTTCCTTTCTTTATTTTCATGAGTTCTCATCATTTAGCTACCACTTATGAGTATGTGTGGTATTTGGTTTTCTGTTCTTGTGTTAGTTTGCTAAGGATAATAGCTTCCAGCTCTATTCAGGGTCCCACAAAATATATCCTCTCATTCTTTTTTTATGGCCGTATACTATTCCATGGTGTATATGTGCCATATTTTCTTTATCCAATCTGATCTTTGATAGATATTTAGGTTGGTTCCATGTATTTGCTATAGTGAAGAGTGCTGCCATGAACATTCACACACAAATATGTGTCTTTACAGTAGAATGATTTGTATTCCTCTCGGGTATATACTCAGTAATTAGATTATTGAGTCAAATGGTAGTTCTCTTTTTAGTCCTTATGAGGAATCACCATACTGCTTTTCACAATGGTTGGACAAATATACAATTCTACCAACAGTGTATCAGCATTCCCTTTTCTCCACAACCTCTCCAATATCTGTTATTTTTTTCACTTTTTAGAAATAACCATCCTGATGGGTGTGAGATGAGATCTCATTGTGATTTTAATGTGTATTTTTCTAATGGTCATTGCTATTGAGCTTTTTTTATATTCTTATTGGCCACATGTATGTTTTCTTTTGAAAAGTATCTGTTCAGATACTTTGCCCACTTTTTTATGAGGCTGTTTTTCTTTTGTAAATTTGCTTAAGTTCCTCATAGATGCTAAATATTAGACCTTTGTCCAATGTATAGCTTGCAAATATTTTCTCCCATTCTGTAGGTTGTTTGCTTACTCTGTTGATAGTTTCTTTTGCTGAGCAGAAGCCCTTAAGTTTAATTAGATCACATATGTGAATTTTTGCTTTTCTTGCAATTGCTTTTGGGTGTCTTTGTCATGAAATACTTCTTATTCTTATGTCCAGGATGGTGTCACCTAGGTTGTCTTCCAAGGTTTTTATAGTTTGTAGTTTTACATTTAAGTCTTTAATCCATCTTGCGTTGATTTTTGTGTATGGTAGAAGGAAGGGGTTCAGCTTCAGTCTTCTGCCAGCCAGTTATCCTAGCACCATTTATTGAAAGGGGTCTTTTCTACATTGTCTGTTTTGTCCCACAGCCAACATCATACTGAATGGGCAAAAGCTGGAAGCATTTCCCTTGAGAACCGATACAAAGATGCCTTCTCTCACCAGTCCTATTCAACATAGTATTGGTTGTCCTAGCCAGAGCAATCAGACAAGATAAATAAATAAAGCACATCAGAATAGAAAGAGAGGAAGCCAAACTACCCCTTTTTGCCAACAACATGATTTTATATCTAGAAAACCCCATAGTCTCAGTCCAAAAGCTCCTTCAGCCGATATTTCAGCAAAGTTTCAAGATACAAAATCAACATACAAAAACCAGAAGCGTTCCTATACAGCAAAAATAACCAAGCCTTGAGCCAACTCAAGAAGGCAGTCCCATTCATGATTGGCACAAATGAATAAAATACATAGGAATACAGCTAACCAGAAAGGTGAAAGATCTCTACAATAATAATTACAAAACACTGCTCAAAAAAGTCAGAGATGACATAAACAAATAGAAAAAACATTCCATGCTCATGGACAGGAAGAAACAATATTATTAAAAGGGCCATACTGCCCAAGGCAGTTTACAGATTTAATGCTATTTCTATTAAACTATCAATGACATCCTTCACTAAACTAGAAAAAAACTATTTTAAAATTAATATGAAACCAAAAGACAGCCTTCATAGCCAAGACAATCCTAAGCAAAAAAAAAAAAAAAAAAAAATCACGCTGGGAGAACCACATAACCAACATCAGACTATATTACAGGGCTACAATAACCAAACATGGTACTGATACAGAAACAGGCACGTAGATCAATGGAACAGAATAAGGAGCCCAGAAATAAGATCACACACTTATGACCATCTGATCTTCAACAAAGCCCCTGTGATTCTTCACTAAACTTTTTGTTTTGTTGTTTGTTTGAACAGTTCTTTTAAAGTATAATTATATCACAATGAACTGAAAATACTTGTGTGCAATTTCATAAGTTTGGGCATACTATACACTTGTGAAACCAACACTACACTAAGGCTTGTAAATGTATTCATCATTACCAAAAGTTTGCTTATGCCCTTTTTAATTCCTACCTTCCTACCCCTTCATGCCCCAGGCCCAGGAAACCACAGATCTACTCTCTATCACTACAGATAATTAAATTTTCCAACTTCTGTACAAATTGAGTCACACAGTATGCATGGCTTCTTTTTTGTCTGATTTTACTTTCTCTTGGGTTAATATGTAATAGTGGAATGGCTGGATTATATAAAACGTATATTGCAAACATTTTTTGGAAATTACCAGGTCATACTCCAAATTAGTTCTACTATTTTGCATTCCCACCAGAAATATGTGAGAGTCCCAGTTCCTTTTGCATACACTTCACATGGTCAGTCTTTTCAATTTAACCATTCTAATAGGTACATAATGGAATCTCATTGTGGTTTTAATTTGCATTTCACTAATGCATGTTTTTGATGTGCTTATTTGACATATTTGTATCTTTTATTTGTATACATTTACGGGGTACAATTGCAATTCTGTGACATGCATAGATTGCATAGGAGTCAAGTTAGGGCTTTTAAGGCATTCATCCCCCCAATAGCATACATTGTACCCAGGAAGTGATTTCTCATCATCCTCCCCCCCATCTGCACCCTTCCAAGTGTTCATTATCTATCATTACACTCTCTATGTCCATATGTATACGTTATTTATCTCCAAATTAAATAAGAACACACAATATTTGCCTTTATGCGTCTGACTTGTTTTACTTAAGATAATGGCCTTCAGTTTCATCTATGTTGCTGCAGTTTTTATGGGATAAATAGTATTCCATTGTGTAGAAGTACTGCCTTTTTTTGTCTAATCATCTGTTAGTGGACACTGAGTTGATTCTATATCTTTGATATTGTTGATAGTGCTACAATAAACATACAAGTGCAGGTACCTTTCTAATATATTGATTTATTTTCCTTCGGGTAGATACACCATAGGGGGATTGCTGGATGGAATAATAACTTTATTTTTAGTTCTTTGAGAAATTCTCATATTGTTCTCCAGAGGATGTATTAACATTCCCACCAATAGTGTATTGGAGTCCATCTTTAGTGATCTGTTCAAATCTTTTGCCAAATATTAATTAGATTCATTTTTTAACTAATATTATCGAGTTTTGAGAGTTTCTTATGCATTTTGAATACAATTTTTTTTATCACATATATAAGGTGAAATGTTTTCTCCAAGCATGTGAATGTTCTTTTCATTCTCTTAACAGTATTTTCAAAACACTGAAGACAAATTAATCTCTTTGTTTTATCATGGGTTGTGTTTTTGGTGTCATCAAGGAAATATCACGTTTACTGAAAGTCACAAAAATGTTTTAATACACTTTCTTTCATAAGTGTTATTAGTTTTTTTACATTAAGTGTAATGTTAAAAAGAAGTGTTCATGGTTAAAGGAACGGTTCTTTTTTTCTATAGGTAGCCAATTACTCCAATTCCATTTTCTGTAAAAGCTACTCTTTCTCTACCGATTTGCCTTTGCATACTTCTAAAAAAAGGCCATATATTTGTGGGTCTATTTCTGTTACTTTCTATTATTTCTTTTATTTCTTTTTGTTCTATTCATCTATTTGTGTATCTTACTGCAAATACCACACGGATTTGATGCCTATAGGCTTAAAATAAGTCATAAAATCAGAAGAATCTCCAATTTCACTCATCCTTTTCAAAGTCATTTTGGCTATTTTAATCTCCATAGAATTCTATGGCTTTTTGAATTTCCATAGAATTTTTACATCAGCTTGGCAATTTCTATTAATTTCTATTAAAAAATAAAAAATCTTCTGGTTAATAATTTGGATTGTGTTGAATCTATAGATCAATTTGAAGGTAATTGAAATCTTCATAATATTTAGACTCCAAACCATCAACAAAATATATCTGTTAGTTTACGTAGGGTATTCCTTATTTTCTCACCAATGCTTTATTGTTTTACGTTTATGGGTCTTCCACATCTTTTGCCAAGTTCTCCTTAAGTACTTAATATTTTTTGATAGAACTACAGTTGGCATTGTTTTTATTTCAATTTCTAATAATTTACTGTTCGTATTTTCATCTTATATTCTGTAACCTTGTTAAATTCACTGATTTATTCTAGTATTTTTAAGATTATATAGTATTGTATACATAGATAATCATACCATTTGCAAATAAAGATAATTTTACCTCTGTCTCTGTGATCGATGTTGTTTATATTTTCTTTTCTTATGTCACGGGTTGATGTTGACTAGTAGAACAATATCGAGTAGAAGTGGTAAGAGTGGACATGTTTAATCTTTGTAATCCTAGAAGAAAGCATTCAGTCTTTCAACTTTAAGTCTGTTGTTTTCTTCCTTAAACATTTGGTAGAATTCACCAGTGAAGTTATCTAGGCCTGGAATTGTCTTTGCAGGAAGATTTCTAACTACAAACTCTCTTTATTTAATAAATACAGGATTATGCTGATTACCTATTTTTTCTTGAGTAAGATTTTGTAGTTTGTATCTTTCAAAGAATGAAACTTGTCTATTTCATACAATTGTCAAATTTGTTGTCATAGTATTGTTCAAAACATTCCATTATTATCCTTCAAATATCTTTAGTGATGCTACTGCGCTCATTCTTGAAACTGGTAATTTGTGTCTTCTCTCTCATTTCCCTAACCAGTCTAGTAGGCCATCAATCAACTTGTTGATTTTGCTCAAAACACAACCTTTTGGTTTCATTAATTTTTTGTACCATGTTCCTGTTTTCTATTTTGCTGATTTCCACCATAATCTGGATCATTGGGTCTCTTCTGCTTAATTTGACTTCAATTTGATCTTTATTTTTTAGTTTCTAAACTGTGTGTGTGTTTGTGTCTCATGTCTCCACATAACTTTCTGAACATACGGAATATAATTATAGTAACTGTTTAGTGTCTTACACTAATTCTAACAATTATGCCAGATCTGGATAAGTTTAGTTGGTTAATTTTTTTCCCTCATTTTGTACCATATTTTCCTGTTTCTTTTCAAGCCTGGTAATCTTTGGTTGCCAAACACTGTAAATTTTGCCTTGCTGAGTGCTGGATATTTTTGTACTTCTATAAATATTTTTGTACTTTGTTCTAAGATGTAGTTTGGTTATGGAAACAGTTTAATTCACTGGGGTCTTGCTTTTAACATTTATTAAGCAGAGTCAGATCTATGTATAATCTGAAGTTAATTATTCCCTGCCACTTAGGCACGACTCTTTTAGAACTATTCCCAATGCCCAGTGAATTATGAAGTTTCAAACTCTGGATTGTGGGAATAGGTGTTATTTAAGGCTATATGTGAGAAACTGCTTTCTCTATTTTTTTCAGATAATTCTTTCTCTGATCTTTACTAGTTTTCTGATATGCATGTGTTTATCAGTATCCTGCTGAATACATAGGTGAACCCTCTGTGGATCTCCAGAGTTCCCCTATCTTTCTACAGCTCTGTCCTCTCTGGTCCCCTGTCCTATAAGCTCTATTTTCTTGATCTCTTTCAATGCTCAGCTCCACCTTGTCTGCCAAGATTCACCTCTATTTCCCCTTCTTGCACTGCAGCCTGGGAAAAGACAGAAAGCTGGGGGCAATCACAGGGCTCATCTCACATTTCTTTTTGTATCCAAAGAATCACTGTGATTCATTGTCTGATGCCCAGAATTTTGAAAACTGTTCTTTATTTTTTCTTCCAGGTTCAAGCAATTCTTGAGCCTCAGCCACCTGAGCAGATGGAAATGCAGGTGCGTGCCACCACACTTGGCTAATTGTTGTATTTTTAGGAGAGATGGGGTTTCTCCATGTTGGCCAGTTTCAAACCCTTGACCTCAAGTGGTCTGCTCACCTCAGCCTCCCAAAGTGCTGGGATTATAGGCATAAGCCACTGCACCTGGCCCTGTTTTTTAAATTTATTTTTGTTCTTTTAAAATTGTTTTAGTCAAGAAAGAAAATATGGTGTCTGTTACTCTACTTTTCAAAAGTGCAACATCCTCTGCCATAGCGTTTAGTTATATTAACTTCACTTTATAATCATAAACTGCACCTTTACATAGGAGCAGCCAACCAGAAAATGCTAAATATAAGAGAAACCAGACTGGAAAATGTTGATAAGACACTCACAGATCTATTACAGGTAGCAGAAAAAGAACCCAAGATGAGCTATCATACAGCCAGTATCATTGTTACACAATATACACATATACTCAAACATATACCAGTTGATTATTTAAACATGGTAGCTGAATTTTATGTATTGAAATTTATTTTTATATTAATCTGAACAGCTATTTATTTTCAATTATTGTAAAACTGTTCCTTGAAGTTCCGAGTACTTTTTAGTTTTGTTTTGGTTTTGGTTTTGGTTATCTTTTTCTTTTTTTTTTACAAATAGGATTATTGTCTCTACTTCTGTAGGGTATTTGTAAGATCTTACACAACATCTGGTAATACTCAATGATGAAATTTCTACACTATGATGGGAAAAGACTGGTAATTTTCTAGCCAACCTTGGTTCTGAAGACACTTGAAAAACTAGGCTGTATGTGAATAAGGCTGCTAGATGACTTTCACTTTTAGCAATAACACAATTAACTAATGCATTTGAAGTCTCACAAAAAGTTATGAAAACATAGAAAAGTCTGAAAGATAAAAGGTGTATTAGTCCATTTTTATACAACTGTGAAAAATACCTGAGACTGGGTAATTTATAGAGAAAAAGAGGTTTAATGGACTTACATGACTAGGAAGTCCTCACAATCATCGCAGGAGGTGAAGGAGGAGCAAAGACCCATCTTACATGGTGGCAGGCAAAAGAACATGTGCAGAGGAATTGCTCTTTATGAAACCATCAGATCTCATGAGAATTATTCACTATCATGAGAACAGTGGGAAAAAACCCGCCCCTATGATTCAATTACCTCCCATCATCAGGTCTCTCCTATGATACATGTGAATTGTGGGAGCTACAATTCAAGATGAGATTTGGGGAGGACATGGCCATACCATATTATTTCACCTCTAGCCCAACCCACATCTCATGTCCCCACATTTCAAAACCAATCATGCCTTCCCAACAGTCCCCCAAAGTCTTAACTCATTTCAGCATTAACTCAAAAGTCCATAGTTTAAAGTCTCATCTGAGGCAGGGCAAGTTCTGTCTGCCTATGTGCCTGTAAAATCAAAAGCAAGTTAGTTGTTTCCTAGATTCAATAGGGGTACATGTGTTGGGTAAATACGGCCACTCCAAACAGGAGAAATTGACCAAAATGAAGGGGCTACAGGCCCCCTGCAAGTCCAGAATCCAGTGGGGCAGTTAAATCTTAAAGCTACAAAATCTTAAAGCTGCAAAGCTCCTTTGACTCTATGTCTCACATCCAGGTCATCTTGATGCAAGAGGTGGGCTCCTACAGCCTTAGACAGCTATGCCCTTGTGGCTTTGCAGGAGTACAGCCTCCCTCCTGGCTGCTTTCATAGACTGGCATTGAGTGTCTGTGGCTTTTTTAGGTGCACAGTACAAGCTTCCAGTGGGTCTACCATTCTTAGATCTGGAGAATGATAGCCCTCTTCTCACAGCTCCACAAGGCACTGTCCCAGTATGGACTCTGTGTGGAGCCTCCCACACTACATTTCCCTTTGCACTGCCCTAGCAGAGGTTCTCCATGAGGGATGCACCCCTGCAGCACACCTCTGCCTGGATATCCAGGTATTTCAGTACATCCTCTGAAATCTAGGCGGAGGTTCCCAAAACTCAATTCTTGACTTCTGTGCACTCACAGGACCAACACCACATAGAAGCTTCCAAGGCTTTGGGATTCACACCTTTTGAAACAATGACCTGAGCTGTATCTTGGCCACATTTAACCATGGCTGGAGCGTCTGAGACACAGGGCACCAAGTTCCTAGGCTGCATATAAGAGGGGGGGGCCCTGAACCAGGCCTACAAAAACACTTTTTCCTCTTAGGTCTCTGGGCCTGTGATGGGAGGGGCTGCTGTGAAGATCTCTCATGTGCCCTGGAGACATTTTCCCTATCGTCCTGGGGATTACCATTTGGTTCCTGGTTACTTACGCTAATTTCTGCAGTGGCTTGAATTTCTGTCCAGATAATGGGCTTTTTTTTTTCTAGCATGTCGTCAGGCTACAAATTTTCCAGTTTTTATGCCCTGTTACTTCTTGAACACTTTGCTACTTAGAAATTCCTTCTGCCAGATACTCTAAATCATCTCTCTCAAGTTCAAAGTTCCACAGTTCTCTAGGGTGGGAGCAAAATGCAGCACATCTCTTTGCATAGCAAGAGTGACCTTTACTACAACGAATTCCTCATCTTAATCTGAGACCACCTTAGCCTGGACTTTATTGTCCGTATTACCATCAGCATTATAGTGAAAACATTCAACAAGTCTCCAGGAAGTTCCAAACTTTCCCACGTCTTCCTATCTTCTTCTGAGCCCTCCAAATTGTTCCAACGTCTTCCTATTATCCAGTTCCAATGTTGCTTCCATATTTTCAGGTATCTTAATAACAGTACCCTACTCTCCTGGTACCAATTTACTGTATTGGTCCATTTTTATACTGCTATGAAGAAATACCCAAGACTTGGTAAATTTTAAAGAAAAAGAACTTGAATGGACTCACAGTCCCCATGAATAGGGAGGCCTCACAATCATCGCAGAAGGTAAAGGAGCAAAGGTTCATCTTATATGATAGCAAGCAAGAGAGCATGTGCAGGGGAACTGCCCTTTATAAAACCATCAGGTCTTGTGAAACCTATTCACTATCACATGAACAACATGGGAAATTCCATGCCTATAATTCAATTACCTCCCATTAGGTTGCTCCCACAACATGTGGAGATTATGGGAACTACAATTCAAGATGAGACTTGGGTGGGGACACAGCCAAACTACATCAAAGGGTAATTAAGAGACTTCATAAAAGATAAACCATTTTATATTACATTCTTCAAGTGGTTAGTGGTTGACCATAAAACAATAAACTTGAGATTATAAAAAATGTTCCATGTGGATTTTTTTAAAATACTGAAAGAGAAACAGAATCTATAAACAAGTATGTAAATTAAGAATCCAGCTCAGTGGAAGAAATTTTAATAAGTGCTTCTTGAAAATATTTTTCCTGAAAAGTGATCTAAACTTAATTTGGTTAACTTTAGAAACTGTTTGTTAGGCCATTTTTATTACCAAAAATAAAATCAACCCAGAAGTTTTTTTTTTTTTAATATGGCAGAACAACAATACCTCCTTTGATTAAACTATTAAGTCACTAACATTATTCTCTAACGGAGTTAAATTAAATTTTTCCTGAAGTTCATTAATATTGCCGATACTTGAGTTTCAAGCATTGAACCATGATTTCTGTTTGCTTCTCTTTTAATACAGTAAAGTAATTATCTCTCACATCCTTCATAATGATGACATCCATGTACACTCCTTGCAAAGATGGCAAATGACCTTCCAGAAACATATGTTTCTATGTAATCTCTGCAGACCCAAAGCTGCCTCCTTTATTTATGATCTTAGCTCTGGTGTAAATAGACCCTCAACAAATTAACATAAAGAGAAAAATACAATGAATGGATTTCTTCCACTACTTCTCTAACTACTTTTCTCTAACCAATTTTCTTGCCAAACATAGGAGCAGCATTAGAACAATTAATTTAGAGAGTCTTGAAAGGCTGAGGCAGAAATTAACACAGTTTATATTACAATATTCATTGAATAAAGAACAATTTTAATCACTACATTTTCAACCAGAACATCTAGGCGGACACATTGGGAGTCATCAAGGAAATGACTCGACTTAAGGAGAATGGAGAAGAGCAAGACAGGATGACCACCACTCGAGAGTATCATGGAGTCAAGGGAGGCTTCCTCACCATGGGAAAATGGTGAGTGAGTAAGAGTCCCTGGGGGACCCATGGACCTTTATAACCCTGAACTCCATGGACCTTTGCAACCCTGCTCAGGAGATCCCCAGTAAGCCTCCAACCAGGGGCTCCAGACCAACACAGACAGCTATGTGGAGTCTGGGCAGAGCTGCTACTCAGGCACATGGAGAGTCCCTGGAGCCTTGAATCCCTGGACATCCCAACATTAGTGGCTGCAGCTCTGGCCATGGAGGAAGTCAGGCTCTCTCACATGCCCCCATGAAAGGAGCTAAATCCAGGGTACTGAGCAGAAATGAACTGAAAGCCTCACCTCCACTGAATCTCACAGGCTAAGGCCCACTTTCTTGGGTCCCCAGCCACCAACCGTCTGGGCTCTCAGCAGGTAACAGCTCTGTACTTCCCTGGGATGAAGTTCCCAGAAAGAGAGGCCAGCCAGCATTTCTTGCTGTCTTGCAGCCCCCACCTCCATCAAATTCAGGCTCAAGTGATTATTAGGGATTAGAGTCCATTACAAAAACACACATAAGTACACAGACCAGTGACACTATAAAACTACCAAACAAACCAGTCAACCTAATAACAATACAATGATGGAATCAAATCTGCACATATCAATATTAACCCAGTCTGTAAACAGGCTAAATGCCCCTACTAAATGGCACAGAGTGACACACTGGATAAAGAAGCAAAACTCAATGGTATGATATCTCCAAGAGACTGATCTCACATGCAGTGACACCTGTAGCCTCAAAATAAAGGGATGGAAAAAAAAACTACCAAGAAAATAGAAAACATAAAAAAAGCAGGGATTGCTATCCTAATTTCAGACAAAATGGACTTTAAACCAACAAAGATTTTTAAAAAGATAAAGAAGGGCATTATACTAGGTGAATGCAAAAGTAATTACAGTCTTTGCATTGTTGGAATTTGCCATTTGATACTGGGATACATTCTTAAATAAATGTGGTTATATTATACATCATTGTAATGGGTATTTTTTGCTTTATGTTTTTTTGCTAATGACTTATTATTTGCTGCTTATTTTAAGTTTATTTTAGACTACAGAAATGATGCTAGACTAAAAGCAAATTTGAGTGATTTTCTTATTCAAGTTCAAGATGGGTCGTAAATCAACAGAGACAACTTGCAGCATCAACAACGCATTTGGCCCAGGAACTGCTAACAAATGTACAGTGCAATGGTGGCTCAGGAAGTTTTTCAAAGGAGACGGCAGTTGACAATGACAAATTGAAAGCAATCATCAAAGCCGATTCTCTTACAACTACACGAGAAGTTGCCAAAGAACTCAACATCGACCATCCTATGGTTGTTAGGCGTTTGAAGCAAATTGGAAGAGTGAAAAAGCTCCACAGGTACCTGCTTATTGATGCCTCACTAGCTGAGCAAAAAACAAACAAACAAAAACAAAACAAAAAAACTTGTTTTAAAATGTCATCTCATATTCTGCACAACAACAATGAACCATTTCTTGATTGAATTGTGATATGTGACAAAAAGTGAATTTTATACAATAACCAGCAATGATCAGCTCTGTGGTTGGACCAATAAGAAGCTCCAAAGAACTTCCCAAAGCCAAGCTTGCCCCAGAAAGAGATCACGGTCACTGTTTGGTGGTCTGCTGCCAGTCTGGTCTATAGCTTTCTGAATCCCAGTGAAACCATTAGATCTGAGAAGTATGCTCAGTAAATCAATGAGATGCTGTTTCACCTGCAGCCAGCATTGGTCAACAGAAAGGGCCCGATTCTTCATGACAACATCTGACTGCATGTTGCCAAACCAACACTTCAAAAGTTGAATGAATTGGGCTACAAAATTTGCCTCATCTGCCATATTCACCTGACCTCTCACCAACTGACTACCACTTCTTCAAGCATCTCGACAACTTTTTGCAGGGAAAATGCTTTCACAATAAACAGGATGCAGAAAATGCTTTCCAAGAGTTTCTCAAATCCCGAAGCACAGGTTGTTACAGTACAGGAATAAACAAATTTATTTCTCATTGGCAAAAATGTATTGATTATAATGGTTCCTATTTTGATTAGTAAAGATAGGTTTGAGCCTAGTTATAGTTATTAAACTTCACAGTCTGAAACCACAATGACTGTTGCATCAATAATGGTAAAGGATTCAATTCATCAAGAAGACCTAACTATCCTGAATCTATACACACCCAACATAGCACCACCCAGATGCATATAGCAAATTCTTAGAGATCTATGAAGAGATTTAGATTCCCACACAATAGTGAGAGATTTCAACACCCCACTGGCAGTATTAGACACATAAAAGCAGCAGAAAATTAACAAACATTCGTTACCTGAACTGAACACTTGACCAAATAGACCTAATAGACATCTACAAAACTCTCTGCCACAAAACAACAGAATATACATCCTTCTCATGGCCACATGACACATACTGTAATATAGACCACACAATGAGACATAAAACAATCTTTTGCAAAGGCAAAAGAACCAAAATCATACCAACCATGCTCTTGGACCATAGCAAAATAAAAATAAAAATCAATACTAAGAAAATCACTCAAAACCATACAATTGTATGGAAATTAACCTGCTCTGGAATGATTTTTGATAAATAATAAAATTATGGCAGAAATCAAGAAATTATTTGAAACTAATGAGAACAAAGATACAATACACCAGAATCTCTGGGACACAGGTAAGATAGTACTGGCAGCATAATTTACAGCACAATGCCCCCATCAAAAAGTTGGACAGATTCCAAGTTAACAACCTAACATCACAACTAGAACTATAGAAGCAAGAGTAAACCAACCCCAAAGCTAGCAGACGACAAGAACTAACCAAAATTAGAGCTGAAGTGAAGGAAAGTGAGATGTGAAAAAACATCCAAAGGATCAGTGAATGCAGGAATTGGTTCTTTAAAAAAATTAATAAAATATCCAGACTGCTAGCTAGACTAACAAAAAAAAAAGAGCAGATCCAAATAACACAATTAGAAATTAAAAAGGGAAAATTATCACTGACCCTACAGAAATAAAAAAAAATTATGAGAGACTACTATGAACACCTCTATGCAGACACACTAGAAAATCTAGAAGAAATGGATAAATTCCTGGACACATACAACTTTCCAAAGCTGAATCAGGAAGAAATTGAATCCCTGAACAGACTAATTATGAGTTCTGTGGTTGAATCAGTAATAAAAAGTCTACAAACCAAAAAAGCCCAGGACCAGACAGATTCACAGCCAAATTCTATCAGACGTAAAAGAATGACTGGTACCATTCCTACTGAAACTATGCCAAAAATTGAGGCGGTTTAATTCTTTGCTAGCCCATTCTATGAGGCCAGCATCATCCTGAACAAAGAAAAAAAAAACTTCAGCCCAATATCCTTGACGAACATCGATGCATAAATCTTCAACAAAATACTAGCAAACCGAATCCAGCATCACATCAAAAAGCTAATGCATCATGATCAGGCCTATCAAATAGGCTTTCATCCTGGGATGCAAGATTGTTTCAACATACGCAAATCATTAAACGTGATTTCTCACATAAACAAAATAAAAGCAAAAACCACAAAATTATCTCAATCAATGCAGAAAAGACTTTCAATAAAATTCAGTATTTCTTCATGTTAAAAGCCCTCAACAAACTAGGCATTAAAGGAACATACTTTAAAACTATAAACGCTGTCTATGAAAAACTCACAGCCAATATCAAACAGAATGGGCAGAAGCTGGAAGCATTCCCTGGAAAACTGGCACAAGACAAGGATGAAAAGTCTAGTGGTATCAGGAACACATGGGCATACACAAGAAGACTTTTGGAGTGTCTTAATGAAGAGCCCGCCTTCTAGTCCTGTCCTCCTGTTGGCTTCATCTCTTTTATTTTTCAGTTTTTCCTGAATCTGGCCTTTGCTCCCATCAGTGTGTTTTGGAGCCTTATGATTTGTTTTCTAGACTATAGCAAAGTTTCCCAGTTGGACTTCCCACTTAGAGTGTCTCTTGGTCTTATTTCATTTGTGAAAATTCAGTTCATTTTTATTTCTAAAACCCAGCTCTTATAATGTCACTCCATTGCTCAGTGACTTTGAACACTTTCGCTTAACTATAGAAGAAAGTCTACACTTCTATTCAGACATTTTAAACGCCCTTGGAAAATTAGTACTAACCTAACCTCACTCTAAGTGCTGACAAATACCATATATGCTGATGTAAATTGTATTATTCCCCATTTTCTAGTTGAGCTTGGTATAATTTCCGATGTTTCTTTCCTGTTTATGTTGAAGGCTCAGCTCAAGACCCACATTGTCCCAGGCACTCAAGTGGATATGCCCAGACAAACCACCCCATCCTCTTCTGATCTCACAGAGTGCTTTGGTGAAATCTCTCTTTTGTCACATATTTTAGCCAACCTTGTCTCTCTCCAGAATTAGAAGCAATATTATTATGTCATCTTTCCTACAAAATTTTAGGCTTTAAATAAAATGCCACATTTTCTTCTCATCCTTGTATCCCCATGGCTCCTAATGTTTCATATGGATTACATTTAATGAATGACTGAAATGAATTTGTTTAAAAATGTTATTAAAGGCCTTTCAACTATTTCTCCTGAATTAGAATTGCAGTGTTTCCAGTTGTGACTCCATCCAATTTCTCTCCATTTGTAATAATCATTCCTAGACAATAAGGCTGTAAACAACACATTTAGAGGGGAAAAAAAGTGGCCTCAGAATCTTTTCAAGCTGTTGTTATCTGTACACATCTGGTGGTGGTTATTAGTCACAGGAAAATGCCTAAGAGTTTACAAGCTGTACTTTAGTTCTCCTTCAAAGTCTCTCCAAGTTAGCTAACCATTATAAGTCCCTGACTCTACCAGCCCACTCCATGCACACACATGTTGCTTCCTTCTTCAAATCTTCCTGCTCATTCTTTATTCTGGTAAAGTGAGAAACTATAATCAATCCCAGGTTGAACACACTTCTGAGAACTCCAGAACTGTGTTTTCCCTTCACATGGAAATAGTGCTTTAAATTCACACCAGATTTTTTTTTGTTTTGTTAAGGATTACTTGGCTCTTAATAGTGTGTTGTTAATGAACTATTATTGCATTTGGCAAAATGATGGCTCTATTATGAAACTGATCTCACTAATGCAGATCCAATGCAAATACAAGTTACTGATAACTCATAAACTTGTAGAGTTTTACTCTTTAAATACTGCAATTAACACCTATTCTTAAGCATAATAATAGATTCTTGTCACATATAAGCACAGAGTACACCAAAGGGCTTGGACACAGAATTCAGAATGATTTCAAATGTATTGTGGTATGTTATTTCTCTCAATTTTATGAGTCATGACATATAGGAGATAGAAAAATTAATTTAAATGTTTTCACATCATCTAATTGGATATGACACATTACTTTTTTAAGCCACATTTCCCAGCTTTTTATATTAATGTGTTTATTAGGATGCATTAGCTTGCAAACAATAGAAAATCAATCCATAATAAATTGAGCAAAACAACAAAATTATTAGTTTATATACAAGTAGATACATTCAAATAGCTGACAGACATCAACAAAGAGCTACACACCAGGAACGCAGGAATTGGGACTGGGGACTCTATCTCTTTCTAGTTAGATTTTTGTTTTGTTTTGTTTTGTCTCTCTGTGTTCCCAGAGTGTGGAACATGGCTACTGATAATCTCAGTCCAAAATCCCTAGATGAAAACGACGTTTTATATGTCAATGCCAGAAAAGGGAGAGCAATCGATCTTCCACCAGTTATGTGTTCACTCTTTGGACCAGTCACTCTGGGCAGGAGAATGTGGTGATAAGAACGCACATAACTTACAAGACCCAGACCTCTCACATAAAACAGCTACCGCAATGCACAACAATCTGCAACATGTTGAGGCCTTCTGTGTTAATGTCATCAGAGGCGGGTGCATGATAATATAGGGGAGTAATCAGGAGAGCCCAAGTTTCATGAAGATAGTGAGGTTTGGATGAGCAACATGGGAGCTTAATAGTGTGATACTATTTCTATATACATGGTTAGGTAAAACTGAGTTATTAGGTATCAGTTGGGTTAATAATAATTCAGACATTCTCTCAAGAGGTGAAATGTAGTTGCCACCTCATCTGTCACTGTAGATGTGTTCCCCCTCCTATGCAGCAGTAGCCTCTTTACTTATGTCCCTTGTATCTGCCTTCCCTGCTATTTAAAACAGTTTTACTTGATCCAGAGAAGAAAATGTAAGTCATAAAACTTTTATTCTAATTTCTGGCTCTCTTTTCTTTTTTGGGGGTTGGGGGGGTGACAGAGTCTCACTCTATCACCCAGGCTGAAGTACAGTGTCACAATCACAGCTCACTGCAACTTCAGCCTCCGAGGGTTCAAGTGATTCTCCACCTCAGCCTCCTGAGTGGCTGGCACTATAGGCACATGTCACCATGGCCAGCTAATTTAAGTATTTTTGTAGAGACAGGGTTTTCCATGTTGCCCAGTCTAATCTTGAACTCCTGGGCTCAAATTATTCTCCTGCCTAGGCCTCTCAAAGTGCTGAGATTACAAGTGTGAGCCACTGCACTCAGTCATATTCGCATATCTTTCAAAGCAAAATGTATTCTCTTAGAACACAGCACTCCTGAAAATACAAGTAGCATATGAAGATATATATCAATTATGAAAAATCATCAAGACCTTGTTTAGTCATTTTTATAGCTGGATATCCTTTATTTATGCCTGGGTGATCTAAAAACTCATTGTTATCAATTTCTTTTATTTTTACAGCTATGAAGTATTTTAATGGAGTACATAATTCAAAGGGGGAATTATCTCTCCTAATTTAGAAAGTACTTAGAATTTATTTTTAGCACTAGTCACCCTAAAACATAAGATTTACTTCTTATCCAAAGACAAATTTCTTAAGAACTACTACATCTGTATCAGCTCACAAACTGAGGTGTATACAAACTATTGCCTGCTTAGTAGAATACTATTGTTTCTTGCTATAATCTGAATGTTTGCGTCCTTCTAAAATATGTATGTTGAAATCCAATTCCCAATGTAACAGTGTTAAGAGGTGGGACTTTTGGAAGGTAAGTGGGTCATAGGGATGGAGCCCTTGTAAATAGGATTAGTGCTCTGTAAACTCTTGGGATCTTTATAACCAATCAAATGGATATATCAAATAAATTTATGAACACAAGAATTTACAATTCAAATAAGACACTAACTGGAACAGCTATAATCTGTTCATGTATTGCCATATTGATATTGTTGGGAATTATAAAATTAATTAGATTAGGATAAAAATTAGAGAGAAGAAAGAACAGATACACATGCCCTGAAGAACTGCATAGCTGGAGATTAGTGAGAAGAGGAGCATCTAGGACAAGATATTGAGACAGGGAAGCAAAAGAGATGGATGAAAAACCAAGATCATAGTTTCAAGGGAAGCAAATGTTTCCAGTACAGAGTGATCAAATGATGGCAGAAGTACATCCACTGAATATTCCAATGTCGATGTCATTATGGGTCTTGGCAAGGGAAGTACTGGGAGCCAAATCCAAGAGTGGATTAACAAGTAAATGAAAAGCAGACAATTAAGGCAGTGTAAATTGACAACCTTTTGAGAAATTTGCCTTTCAAGGGAACAGAAAATGGGAAGTATTTGGAGAGGGCTAAGGAATCATGAGAGGTGATTTCTTAAAGAAAAACATATGATATTTTTATTAAAATATATAAATTATAAGTATTACATGAAGCAAAATACTCATGTTATAAAATGTTCAGGAAAACTTTCTGGGTGTTAAGTAGAGTGAAAATATACCTAAAGTATCTTATTAAAGTCTTCCACACATCCAGATTAGGCAAATATGGACTCAATATTTTGTTTCTATAATCTTTTCATTAACACTCTCATGATATTTTTTTACCGTAATTTCTCACCTGGATGCTATGGTTTGAATGTGCCTTCTCCAAA
Organism: Ateles fusciceps; assembly: GCA_036589455.1. NCBI lineage: Eukaryota > Metazoa > Chordata > Mammalia > Primates > Atelidae > Ateles > Ateles fusciceps. Next base: position 621,619 of record JAZHEH010000804.1, on the reverse strand, counting down.
ATTCAGGTGTTACCAACGTAAAAATATTAGGAAGCAGGGAGTATAAGAGTTGATTAGGCCATGAGGGTTCTTTCCTCTGGAATGAGATTACGGTTCTTATAAAAGAAAGAGACTGTCCACAGTGTTCAGCTAGGTGGTTCTTCCACCTTCCACCATGTGAGGACACAGCAACAAGGGACCTTGGAAGCAGAGAGAAGCTCTCACCAAACAACTGAATCTGTTGGCATCTTGATCTTGAACTTTGCAGACTCCAACATGGTAAAAAAATAATTTTCTGTCTTTATGAACTACTCACTCTCAGGTATTTTGTTATCACAGCACAAATTGACTAAGACACATTAGTGTCTTACTGCCTCCAGCCTCTTGCTTCTCTGTTATCAATAATTTTTCAAAATCACAAATATGATGTCTTACTGTTAAAGTTTTCACTTTATCTTTTCAGGATAAAAGGTGAACTCCTTCCTCCAGCTCTTTATAATCAGTCAATCTCCTAAATATCTTTTCTCATTTCATTAATCACGCACCATTTCCCCAAACTACAATAATGCATTTAATGTATCCTGAGTCTTTCATCATATTTTTGCATACTCTTCGAATACACATTTGCTTAAAATGTTCTCTGCAACAACCTTGAAACTCAAACCTACCGGGCATGGTGGCTCACCCCTGTAATCTTAGCACTGGGAGGCGGGTGGATCATGAGGTCAGGAGTTTGAGACCAGCCTGACCAATATGGTGAAACCCCATCTTTACTAAAAATACAAAAATTAGCTGGGAGTGATGGTGCGTTCCTGTAATCCCAGTTACTCGGGAGGTTGAGGCAGGAGAATTGCTTGAACCCAGGAGGTGGAGTTGCAGTGAGCCAAGGCTGTGCCACTGCACTCCAGCCTGGGTGACAGAGCAAGATTCCATCTCAAAAAAAAACCAAAACCTCAAACCACACTCCTAAATATATACACCTTCATACATAAAACCCACTTTTGATAACTAGTTAACTTACAGTCATCTTTCAAACTTCATCTTAGATTTCACTTCCTCTGATAAGTTTTCCTTATCCCATAAATTTGTTTTAGAGGCTGTCTTCATAAAGTTCATTTTACCTGTAATAGAACTTATCCCACTGTATCATGTCATTTATTTTCTTATCACAATTGAAAAAAACTAGAAGTCTTTGAAGGCAAGTGTGATAGTTCACAGACCTTGTAGCTCCAGAACATACTGCAATGTCTGGCAATTGTGCTTAACATAATATGTGCTTAACATAAGATACAGCAATACCTGGAAGAAACTTGGAAACAGTATTGAAGAGAGAAAGGAAGGATTTACAACTTTTAGAAGTTTCCCAAGTGAACTTCAATTCTAATATGCTCACCTATTTGAGAACTACGGGTCTGGGTGAACATCTATTCCTGAGAAGCAACAGGAAAAAAAAATATATCATTATTTTGTTTACAAGCCTGAAATCATACCTAATTAAAATAACACTTTGTTTTTCTTAACAGAATATACTAAGAATGGCAGATGTCAAATTCTGGCACATTTGCAGTAAACTTACTAAACAGAAATTTAAAATTGATTACTTAAACCAGATAGAAGATTGGAGGAAACTAAAAACCAGCATTAATGAAAACCATATTTTCTTCAAAATAAACTGCACAGTTTTTTGAAGAAAAATGTTATTCCTTATGGTTTGGCTAATACAGCTATAATTGTCACTGCAAGTTTTGAAGTGGTATATTTTTTGGTCTTACTGTTAAAGCAAACAAAAAAAGTCTAAAGGCTTCAACCATTAAATAATACAGGAAAAAAACTAGACAAGTTATTTTGCACAGTTTTATATATATATTTTCAAAACTGATTAGGTGTTAAAAATCTGCATTCTATTCATGTCTGCTTAGCAAAGTGTTCTCCTCAAGTCACCTATCTATGTCTTCCATCTTTCCTTCCAAACTAACAGTAGGCAACAAAACCATCTGCCTGCTATAAATACACTCAGAAGTTATTCCTCAAACTCAGATTACCATGTAAGGGCAAAGGAAAATAAGGAATATATTTTGCTTCTCATTCTGATTTGTTCATAGATCATAAATTTACAGAACTCGATAAGTTGATTGTCATTTTCAGAAGTATTTGTCATAATGCTATGTTTACTGAATAGTTGGTTTTTGAGAGGACATACCATCTTTTTTATAGAAAAATGGAATAAAACCACAGTAAAATACCTAGAACTTTTTATGTCTCTTGGATAATACAATTCTAGAGCTACACTTTTTTTTTAATGAAGCAAATTGAATTTTATTTTCTCCTGCCTTCCCACTTTTGAAATGTGTCAATGAATTTATCTCTAATCCTCATCTCATCTTCAGGTCACTTCATTTACTTACCCAACTCTGTTCTTGTTTTGCTCCCCTTCCATATCTAAGCCTTTGTGAAACTCAACCTATACTCACATCACATACTCAGATCTGAGCCTGTTCCTAAGCCAAGCTTGGAGATAAATGAGAAATGAATTGAGGGATATCATGTTTGATACTCTTTAAAACAGCTGTGTCATAAAGAGTCAGATGCAAATCACAGAACTTTCAACTGCCACCACGATGGGATTGCATTATTCCACAAATGACAACAAATGAAGCTTTCCTCCAAGAATGTAATTGAACGTAAAAAAAAATAGAGTAACCACATGGAAAACAGTTTTTTCATTACTGGAAGAAAATTAAAGAAAATGAAAATTATTAAAATTAAATTTATAAAATAATTTTCCTGAAACAATTTCTCTGGCTAGATATATATTTTTGAAATATTTGTTTTGGATATGTGATTTGCTTTTATTTCTCCTTTTATATGTTTGATGTTTATTTTCTAAACTTATTTATGGTCAGGCTTATTTGAGGCAGACAAGATCTTCATTTAAAATATTTAGGCAAACACAAGCACTTTTACACTAAGTTATTCAAACACCCTGATTGTTTTAAGTACTATTTTTCTCATCAAAATTATACTAAATCTTTATCTGTGACACTTAATTAATGAAGTAAAATGGATAATTGGAATAATTATCTTAAAAAATCAAGACTAAATCCGGTTTTCTGTTTCATTGATACTAAAAGAGCAAGAAGAAAATGAAAAACAAAAAGCAGAGGAAAATACACTAGAAAATAGTGCATTGCTCTCCCTATAACTATTGTGTAAAACGTTCCGTAAAGTGTTTTCAAACCGTGATTTTTTTCAATATGCAAGGACAACAGCAGACAGATTTGAATCCCTTTTTCAGTTATTTGAAAAAAATAACCATATTGCTTTTGAACGTCCACAAATTAAATGAACCATAATCCAAAAAATCATTCCATTCTGAGATCTTTGCTTTGAGATCAAGACAATCTAAACATTAGTTGATGCCATCTATACAGGGTGAAAAATCAACCACTTTCAAGTTTCAGAAGATATTAAGTAATATACTTAAGCCAAACCTTGAGAACATGCGAAAGACTATCAATGTTTTCATAATACTCAGATGAGGAAAAACAAACAAAAAGGGAAACATCTAGAAACTACATCAAGAAAGCCAATACCAATTGAGGAATTATCTGGGGCTTTAATACGGAATAAAGAAAAAGAACCTGCTAAGAGTTTACAATGCAATGGCACATGGTAAGTTACTTCAGTATAAATAATGCATCTCTATTATATTCCATTTCTGAAGAAAACAGATTTTTTTTTGGTAATAGTCTGTTTATGCAGCTATATCAGAATACCACAGACTGAGTAATTTATAATGAATAAAATGTATTGTTTCATAGTTCTGGAAGCTGGAATGTCCAATAAAAGGTGTTGGCATTTTGCAAAGAACTTCTTGCTGTATTATCCCATGGTGCCAGGGTAAATATAGGGCAAGAGAAACAGCCAAAAGAGGCTGAACTCACCCTTTTTATAAAAAACCCATTCCTGCAATAATGGCCTTAATCTATTCATTCTGGCCTCATGACATACTTGTTTCTCATTAGGCCCTACCTCTTAACATTGTTGCAATTAGGGATTCAGTTTCCAATGAATGGTTTTTGGGGTCATATTCAAACTATACATAGTAATTCAACTGTAACTGCGAAAGCGGAGGTGGCAAATATTCTTTATTAATAGAAAGCAAGTCCATCATTGGAATGGGGTTAAGAGTCATCTATTGTCATCTAAAAGGCATTGGGCAGACTGTCAGAAATCAATAAGAGAAATTTAGAAGAAACACAGCGATAATGGCAAAGAAAGCTGCCAATTTCTTGATACAGCTAAAAACATAGAAACTGTAAGCCTTATTTTCCCAAACTTTGACCTCTTGCATTATAGTTGTCAGGCATTTAAATTCTACATCTAATTTAGACATAGCAGTAAGTATTTTTTTATAGTTAATATTCTTTTATTTCAACCAACATATGTACTTTTTTTTTTTTTTTTTTTTTTTTTTGAGATGGAGTCTTGCTCTGTCACCCAGGCAGGTGTACAGTGGCATGATCTCTGCTCACTACAACCTCTGCCTCCCAGGTTCAAGCGATTCTCCTGTTTCAGCCTCCCAAGTAGCTGGGACTACAGGTATGTGTCACCATGCCCAACTAATATTTGTATTTTTAGAAGAGACAGGTTTCACCATGTTGACCAGGCTGGTGGAACTCCCAGCCTCTGGTGATCTGCCTGCCTCAGCCTTCCAAGTGCTGGGATTACAGAAATTTACTCTCTTTTATTCTCTCCTGGTTTTCTGTGTTTTGGACTTTTTTTTCTTTGCCTAAAAAAATCCTTTCAGTTATTTTCTTTAGTTCAAGCTGAATGCTGATAAACTCTTTCAGTTTTTGTCTGAAAATGCTTTATTTCACCTTCATTTTTGAAAGATAACTTGACAGTATATAGAATTATATTATGATAATTATTTTCTTTTAGCACCTGGCAATGTCATTATATTATCTTCCGGTTTTCAATGTTTCTCTTGAGAAATTAATAATTTTTGCTTCTTTGATTGAAATACGTCTTGTCTTCAGATGGCTTTTAAGATTTTTCTCTCTGCCTTTCTTTTTCATTGATTTGATCACTTCATATCCACGTGTGGTTATCTTTTTAGATAGCCTACTCTGGGTTTCCTGAGGTTTTTTGGATATAAAGGTTGATATCTTTCAGTGGTTTGAAAAATTATTGGATGTTAACTTCTCAATATTATTTATGTCTTACTCTTTTTTTCTGGCACATCAGTTAGATGTATGTTATATTATTCTAATATGTCTGATACTTTAGCTCTGCTCTGTGCTTTTTACTCTGTGTGTCTCTATTCAGATATGTTTTTATTGGTCATTTTTCCACTTTACTAATCTTGTCTTCTCATGCACGCAGTTGTTACAGGACCAACAGTTACCTATATCTACTGTGTAGTGACCTACCAATACACTGAGACAGCAGAGTTTACAGCAAAGAAAGAGTTTAAGTATCAAAGGGCAACTAAGCAAGGAAATGGGAGGAGACCCTCAACTTTACGTCCCTGAGGAGTTCTGGGCGTGGATTTTTAAGGGGATTGTGGAGGGTGAGGTGCTGAAAAATTGGGATCATGGATCAGTCAGGGTAAGGAGTATAAAATCTTCAGCATGTGGAAACTGCATTCTTTCATGAGTCAGCTTCTCATGGCATCCTTCAGACCAGCTTATCTCCATAGTTTTGCTGGTATGTAGGACCTGAAAGAATATCTGAAATGAAAAACTTTACATTTCACAATGTTCAAGTTGTTTTATATAGAGCAGTTCAGGTGATCTACAACCTTGTGACAACGTTTTCATGCTTCTGGGACAGTAGAAAAACAACTATGAGGAAGTGGGTCCAAGAGCAAGCTGACCTAATAATGAACGGTGAGTGTGCTGTAAGCTTGGCTTACTTTAATTTATCTCCCTCCCTTCCTCCCTAAGTTTATAAAGTTTACAAAGGCAATTTCACAATCTACTGATAAACTCATCTATTTACTTGATAATTTTAGATTTTTTTTACTTGTGGAGTATAAATTTGATTCATTCTATTGATAATTATCTGATGACATTTTTATACTTTAATTTATTTTGTACAACTTTTTCTCCATTTCCTTGAATAAATTTCAAACATATTTCTTGAACATATTTAAACATATTTATTTAAAGTCATTGACTGCTAACTGCAACATCTCTATTACCTATGTCTTTACTGTTGTTTATTTTTTTCCCCCACTGGTAATCACATTTTTGTAACTATCTGATTATTATAGCTATTTGATCATCGGACAAACACTGTATATATTAAAAAACCTCAGAAATGCTATATGATGTTATATCCCACTAGAGAATTTCTCTTTTTGTTAGACAATAATTTGAGTTGCTGATTCTATCAATTATATCCAGGATAAACTATCTCCAGATTGGCTTCGAGATTGTGTTTGGATCTATCTACTTCCAAGTCAACACTGTTTTCTAGTATACACTCCTTTGTTTTAGATAAATAAATTAACAAGTGTCTATCTCATCAGTCTCAAAATTCTGCAGAAGATTGAGCTCTGAATATCAACAATTTCCAGCACAACTTTCCAACATCTTATCAATATGGCTTCAAAATCTGGTGAGTATCTTGAGGGGGAAATTGGAAATGAGATTCAGGCTGTCCTCTTCTGCCGATAAGGTTGGCTTCCTAAACTATGTAAAATTGCCAGAGATTTCACTCTGCTTTTTTAGAAGGCTAATCCCAATTCCCTTGCCTTCCACAGAGCCCTACATTCAGCAAATGACCCTTGGGTAATATCAGCCTCAAGTTTCCAAATAATTATTCTAGTTTAACATGACCACTAAAATTGCTACTTTAGCTTCCTCTCCTCCCAACAGAAGCTGTCTGTCAGGACTAAGCTCAACCACTAGTTTGCCCACAGAATCAGCAAATAACCCCTGGGCCAGGGGTGGGGTGGGTGGGGTTGAAAATCCATTAGAGCACAGAAAGTTCTTCACTCCCTGGAACACTATTTTATCTGGTGCTCATTCTTTGTAAAGTTCTCTCTGGAAAATGATTTATGTAATTTATTTAAGGTTGTGTGTGTGTGTGTGTGTGTGTTTTAATAGAAATATTGTTCTGACATCAGCTGTTACATGTTACCAAGAAGTAAAAATTATCTTTCCAAATTTTTTAAGCTTTGAAATTTTTTGACCCTGACTCTTTGTGATTTGTATTATCAAACCAAGCTAATAAAAATTGTAATTTTCTTACTGTTCTGAATTCTTAATTACATTTTATCAAATGTGCCACATCAGTCTTCAAGATTCATACCCATCCTCCTTTAAGGGCGCCTCCACATGCCCCCTGCTGTTGATAATCCCTTTCCAGTTTAGACCATGTATTTATCCTGGAAACATTTCTAAAGCTTTTGTGATGGTCTCATTCGTTCATAACAGCCAGGAGGAGGGACAAAGTTTTATTGTATAAATTTGGGTGATTAAGATAGCAGAAATAAGAGAAAATGTCCGAGTTTGAGAGTTAACAGTGCTAGAAAAGCAGATTAAAACCTCTGTGGAATTGATAAAAAGCTAAGAGCTAGATGAAAAACCAGATAAAGAGGTCTCACTGGCATGGAAAAATAAGATTTACAAGAGTAACCAAGTAGAAAGACAGAAACCTTAATTCTAATTATTTTGTTTGGGTTAGGTAAGTTATATTTTATAAAATCTTTTTTAGATGATACACAATCTAGAAATAGCAAATAAAATGTTTGCTGGAAGTAAGTTTGATTGTTTGAAATGGGGACTAAAATGCAGAATACTAAAGGCCAAATGATACCAAAGTTTTTACCATGGAATGATCCAGAACAGAGCCTGTAGGACATGGAAATACTGACCATTACTTTGTGCATGCATAGGAAAGATTATAAAGTGATTAGGTAATTGATTTATTGACTTTTGTATGTAGCCTCTGACATCAATTGGGACAAAACAAAAACCTATCGTGAGTCCAAAGCTCCTTCATTAATTGGGTCCATTGCCTTTGACATGCCTGGTGATTGGTCACAGACAATAATTAACATGTATTAGGAAAAACACTTGGGAAAAAACAAGTAAAAATGGTTTCTGAAAGACCTGTGGCCCAGAGTGACAATGTCATGAAGTGGAAAGAAGATAATTTCATCAGGAAGCAAGGTTTAAATATTTGAATCAAGGTGTAAGGGGAACTCCTGCTTATCAGGCCTCTGTTTTAATAAAACTTGACCAGAGTGACTTCATCTTGAAGTGAGAAACTAAGTACTCACAAGGCATCTATAAGGTTAATACTTATGGTCTGAAAATAGCCACATCCCAAGCTGACCACCAATTAGAATTACAGAATATGCATGGCCATACAGAATATCTCTCACCAACCAAGCAGAATGTCCAGATGTCCTAAAAATACTGTCCACTTTGCTTAAAGCTTATGTTAATGAGCAAGCTTAGGCTGAAGGATTAATGGTCATCAGTAACACTAATAGCCACTATCTTTAATGAGCACATTTGCACATTCAAGTTTGATTATAGCTCCTTACAGTTTCTTATCAATAGAGACACTTATAACAAAGGATGGCACTTCCCTCCTCCTGCTTTCTGAGGACATTCTACCTTTAACAAAGTAGTTGCTAATAAACTTGCTTCTTTCACTGTGCTCTGTGACTCGCCTCAAATTCTTTCCTGCACAAGATCCAAGAACCCACTCTCGGAGTCTGGCTCAGGACTCTCTTTCTGGCAACAAAGGGGTTATCAATTTGGTTTTGACCTTAAAGTCCTAAGTTGTATAGTACAAAGCATTCTTTTCTTTTTTTTTTTAATATGATTTTGTAGAGATAATGAATAAACATGGTATAAAATACAGAGAACAGATGAACATATGGTAAAAACATAAATCTGCTCTCTATTTCTACCTATTCTTTCTAAGTTTTGGTATTGTTTTCAACAAATACACAGTGCATATGTGGACCTATTTATCAATCAATTGATAGATCAATCCATCCTTTACATGAAAGGTAGGATATCAAATCTATTTCTCATGCAAATCTTTTTTAATAGTAACATATTATGAAGATCTTTTATATCAGTATAATAGAGCTAATTCATTCTTTTTAAAACCTTCTAAGCTCTGTAGAAGATCTCTTTGATATAATCTGGTCCCATAGTTTGTCCATTAAACTTTTTTTATCAAAGAAGGAAATTTTAAAATGCACTTGTTTGGCTACTGGTTAGTATCTTCCATAGTCCCATAACTGACTTCCTTTTATGTTTACCATATATAATAATGTAATACATTTTCAAAATTGGAAAAATTTACTTTTTTTCCTTTATCAATTCAAAAATTGAGAACCATGATTTCAAATAATGTATGGCTATCATCCAGTTTTGAAAAGACTCTGCCTTTAGAGGAATGAGGAAAAATATGGAGAAGTAATTATTAGGTCAAAACTGACATCCATCCAGAAAGCTAGTTACCCAGCTGAGAGACTGTTGTGGATTTCACATTCATTAACTCTGAGAGCATCTACAAATATTATTTTCATGTGTGCATATTCTCATGGGGATTTGGTCTGACTTGACCAGTTTGGGAAGCTGACAGGCACAGATTCTTTAATAAAAGAGCATCCAAACTAAACTGTAATCCTTTCAGGCTAGTAAACCACTTGGACAAAAATGGCCAAATGTGGTCACTGAGTTAGAACAGAGAAACGCCATCAAGCGAGGAGCCTTGAGCTACACATTTTGTTAGGTTCTGTGAGCTACACGAATAAACTGAGATTATGTGAAATATATTTTAATCGACTACAAAATAAAATAAAGAACAAAGAAAGGAAGGAAGGAAGAAAGAAAAGAAGAGAAAGAAAAAAAAGAAAGAGAAAGAAAGAAAGAGAAAGAGAGAGGAGGAAGAGAGAAAGAAAAGGAGAAAGAGAGAGGGAAGAAGAGAGGAAGGAAGAGAAAAAGAGCGAGGAAGGAAATCATAAATAAAGACAGTTAATGGGCTTTGTGTACCAGGTCAGAGAAGTTTAAAATAGTAATTACTAGCATTTGTGTTTGTATAATGTATTTTAGGAATTACAAAATACATTCACAAATTCTTATTCAATTAAACATTTTAAATTTTGTGCACTCCATATGTATGAGGATAACCACAAATGTAGTGATTTGCACACAAATGTAATACCACATGTTCACATAAGACATTTACCTAAGACTGATGTTAAAAACCTTTAATAAAATTATTACAGGGTAGTAAATTGCAAGGGGTCAGGGATGAGGCAGGAGTTGCTTCTGAGGTGCTGATAAAGTCTGTTTCTTGATTTGGGTGTTGCGTACTTTGGCATACTTAATTCTTAAAAAGCCACTGATCTATACACTTACGATTTATGTACTTTTGTAAATTTTTTATTATAGTTCAATTAAAACATTTACATGATAAAAGATTACAGAAGTAATACATGCTCCAAAAAATTTTAAAATATCAAGTACAAATTTATTCAACTCTTCAGTGCTAACACACAATTTTTAGTCTATATATTTTCTATTTTTTTCCTATTCATATGTGTATACACATATTTCAACAAAATATACAATCACAATGTGGCACTTTTTAATAATTCCTTTTTCACTTTATGGCATATTGTAAACAAAACATTTTTTCACTGATGATAATAATACTTCTAAAATGGCATTTTAATGATTTTCTCTATATGGTGATATTATCATTTATTTTTGGTTGTCATCTTCTTCTTTATAGAACACTAAAATATATCAAAATGAATTGGCACGTTTGCCTCTTCTGTTAGTGCTCTTGTGCCTTTCTCTGGAAGCTTGTTTTGGCCATTCTTACTCCAAACCATCTAATCAGTTCTTTCCAGAATGTTGCTCAATCATTTAAGTTACCTAGCAATATCTGAATGTAGGGTTTCTCCAAGAATTATTTCTGTTTTAAAAAGAATTTTATAGAAAGGGAAGACATTGAGGTCCTGACAGACTGGAATGATAATAGTGAAAAATAAGTGCTGCTGTGGACACCTCAGGGCAGTGGAACTGGCCTAGATCATTACTAGTTGCCTAATGCAAGGACTGGCCTTGTTCTTATTTAAGGTAAATTACTGTAGACTATAAAACTTTTCATTACAATAAACATGATATTTGAATTTCCTTTGTGTTTCTTTTTTTTTCTTGAGACAGAGTCTTGCTGTCACCCAGCTGGAGTGCAGTGGTGCAATCTCGGCTCACTGCAGCCTCCGCCTCCCGAGATCAATCGATTCTCCTGCCTCTCAAGTAGCTGGAACTACAGGTGAGTGCCATCACGCCCGAATAATTTTTGTAATTTTTAGTAGAGACGGAGTTTTGCCATGCTGCCCTGACTGGTCTTGAACCCCTGAGCTCAGGCAATCCACTCACCTCAGCCTCCCAAAATGCTGGGATTACAGGTGGAGCCACCGTGCCCAGCAAATTTTTTTTGTATGTCTAATACCTAGATCAGAATATGGCAGGTGGTAGATATCCAACAAACTTTGGAATAACAAACGGATCAATAATTGGATGATGACGAGTATATGCATTAGTGGACTAATGAATAAATTAGCTCACCCTTTTCAAGACACCCTAAGTCCCTTACCAATGATAATGAGATAGTGAGGTAAAGGCAATAACTTCTTCTCCATAATTGTGCTTTCATATGGATGCAATTCAGAGTCATAATTACAAATATACTGAAATAATTTCTTTCAACATGATGGGAGGCATTACATTACACAGGTCTCCACTGCTGCTCTCTTGAAAAGCTAAGCTGCCTGCTTCCCACTTTCCTTTTCAGCCTACATGCTCTGTCTCACCCCACATCCCTTTTCAGTTAATCTCACCTTATAGGCAGAGAGCACTATCTTGATATCAATCTTTATTTACTCCCCAGAGTCTAGCACGGTGATTTGCAAATCGCAGCTCTTTATTAAGTAGTATGTACCTGTCAAAAGCACTTGACATAGCCAATACTTGGAGACACCTTAGGAACTCTCATCAACTAGAAACACAATGCACTGAATGAATCTGCCCACAGCTTTATGTTGATGTCTAGCATACCAAAGCAACTTCAACACAGTGATTTCCATTAACAGACCAGATTGTTACTATCAATTCAAATCAGGGAGCAAAAGTGGCCTCTGGTCTATAGTGTTATTTAACTGGAAAATCAAAACCACATAGATGTGATTTTCTTGCTTTAGGAATATTAACGATCAAAACAATGTCAGAATGACTATCTACTGTTAGGATGAAGATGACACAATCAGAAGATGTTCATGGAGACTGAAAAATGACTGAATAAATTGGAGAAAGTTACTTTTGATATTACTTCTATATTGTAGGAGTAGAAAACTGTAATTGTGCTTTTAATATAATCACAACCACTTTTTCATTAGCCAAATACATGATTCATGGTTCCAAGGTAAACTAGCAAATATTGGCACTTATCAGAGCCTAAATGCCTCTAGTAGATTGCCCCAGTGAAAATTTTGTTTTTAAAAACGAGATGTTTAGATAAGTTTATTTATTGAGGCAGGAATCTGGGCAGTGTGGCAATTTAGAATCATTTAAAGTGAAGCATAGGAAATTGAAGTATATACACTTCTTACATATTTCCAGACCCATGGTAAAGGAAAAACACAGAGTTATAGATTTACATATTTACTGCAATTATGACTCCACTGTCCTTTTTCTGTAATTAAAAAAATAGATTTAAATACTATTTTTTTAAGATTTTGGTGTATACTCTTCTTACCACTAGTTTGTGTTATTTTTTGTGGGCGTTCATCATCATTCTGTCAGTTATGTCTATTAAATGTTTTTTAAATGAGCCCAATATTGAACTGTAATCTCATATAAATATATGCATGTTTATATCTGAATTTTATTGTTAGACAGGTTTCAGATTTATAATATGTATTTCTTCTCCTTTCAGCCAATAAATAATAATAATATAATAAAAATTAAATGCATAATTTAAAATTAAATATATAACTATAAATATGTAATCAAATATAAATTTTATAAAATAAAATATAATAAAGCTTACTATAAGAATCCATAATTTTAAATTGTAAAGTCTTTGGGAAGAAACTTTTATTCCATCTCCACCACTCATTCATCCTTTTCCATAAACGTGTGACCTAAGGAGATGGACAATATTAGTGCCTGACAGAGCCCCTTGGTTCTACAAGGATCTTGCCATCTCCTCCTTGCCCACCCCTTTGCATTTTATTAGCTCCTATTGGCATGAAAAACTCTCCAGTTGTACAGCCTAGGACACGATGGGTCACAGTATGCAACTCATTTTTACTACTAGTCCAAGCCATATTCTTCAGTCAAGCTTTGCCACTGTTAAAGCTGAATTTTCACCATAATCTGATTGCTTGTCTATAACTCAATTTGTTGGAACCTTAAAAGAAGGGATACAACTAATTAGCCTCCTCCAACCATAACCTTTAACACATGCAATCACACAAATATAGCCTAAACATGGCTAGGCACAGTGGCTCAGCCTGTAATCCTAGCACTTTGGGAAGCCGAAGTGGGTGGGTCACTTGAGATTAGGAATTTGAGACCAGCCTAGCCAACATGGGTCTCTACAAAAAATACAAAACTTAGCCAGAAGTGGTGACATATGCCTGTAATCCCAGCTACTTGGGAGACTGAGGTGGGAGAATCATTTGAACCCAGGAGGTAGAGGTGGCAGTAAGCTGAGCATCCCATTGCGCTCCAGCCTGGGTGACAGAGTGAGACCCTGTCCCCCCCACCAAAAAAAAACAAGACAAAACAAAAAGAAAAAACAACAAATATAGCCTAAACATGCTGTCGAAGATAACTCTGTTCCATCAAATGATTTGAAAACATTGGATTTGTAAAGAGATAGTTAAAGGAGAGCTATAAAAAGTATTAAAAATAATCAAATGGAAATGTTGTAACTCAGTATACAATGTTTAAAATCAAAATTTTGACAGATAAAACTACAGGAGACTACACAGCAAACAAGATTCAGAAATTAGAATGGAGTCTCTCTGAATCTGCATTAAATGCTGACCCAGATATTTATAGCTTAAACTCCGCAAGACCAAGAAAATTATGATTAAGGAGCTATAGGATACACAAATTTCCAGAGGTAGATATGGGCAAGGGGACATTTGGATTCCAACTAATGAGAATGAGAGGTCCCATGGGTCACCCAGCATATTTAGCAAAAGCACCAAAAACATTGCACCATAGTCATGGTGTTTGATTATCTCTAGAATAAGGTTATTATAGACCTGTCTGGTAAAAACTCAACATCAAGATGAAGAAAAATAAAACTTATCTGTAAGTAACTTACCTTTCGACCAGATCAAAGTCTAACATTCTTTTTAAAAAGGTAAAAAATTCAGACACTGAAATGCATAAAATTTACAATAGATAGTACCAAATCAAATATTGCTATATAGACCACGAAGCAGGAAAAGGTAACTTGCCAGTAGGAAAATAATCAGTCAAGAGAATCGACCCCAAAATGAAAGTTGTTAAAGTATTACCCAAAATACACTTAAGGACTTAAAAGAAAAATAGTATGAGGAAATGAAAGCTATTTGAAAATAAAAGAATGAAAACAAATGTCCACAATGGGAAATTCATGGATGGGATAAACAGTAGATTAGATAATATAGAAGAAAATATCACAATGGTATACCACTCAGCAATAAAAAGAATAAACTGCTGACATGCAGCAACACAAGTAACTCTCAAAACATTGTGGTGAATAAAAGAAACTAGACTTTTTAAAAGAGAATATAGTCTAATTCTGTTTACAGAAAATGCAAACTAATCTAGAGTGACAAAAAGCAGATTAGTGAATGGGGTTAGGGAGAATGTACTAAATAGTGGCACAGGAAACTTTGCAGGGTGAGCAAATTGTTCATTATCTTTATTAAGGTATATACATTTGTCAGAACACATCAAACTATATGCTAAAATTAGTGTATTTTAATGCTTGCAATGATACCTAAAGTTAATGTGTATGATGACAGTCTAAGTGGAAACAAGACAAATGCAAAAGTCTACTAAATAATAGGAGAGTTCATAATGAAACCCCAAAATATTCATTTAGCTACCTAACTAAGAATAGGAAAGAATGAGAAAAAGCAATGTGGGCTACCATTATCAGGATGAGTTACACGAAAGATTTAGTCAGAAAGGAGAAAATATTCCCCATGAGGAAACAGCAAAACTAAAGAAGGAAAACCCTGTAGAAGGTTTGTGCAAAGAGACGTGAATTCCAGTTTTTGTTTAGTAATGAGCAAAGCTTAATAACTTTGCCACTTGATTTCACTTTCCTGAAAACAAAACAGAACACAAAACATTCTAAAACTAGTCTCCAGGGAAAGGCTGACTTATACCTCTGCAAGAAATGAAAATATCCCAGGTATAAAATGCTCTAACATGTCTGTTCAGTGTTCTTACACCCATGAAGCTGACATAAATGTCCTAAAGTGGGAAGCCATCTAAGGCAGAGAATAACTTGATAAGGGCCATGGGAATAGTTCATATGTAACAGGATAATGTGAAAGAATAAAGAGTGCATTTTAGGTTGTTCAATGGAGGTTCTATTCAAAAAATAAAAATGTTTTACAGCCTCATAGAATATTGAAATGAATTGGACATTGAAACCTGATTACCTGGCTTCAGTCCTGGATCCTATATGTCTATTTCTTAGTTTCTTTAATCTTGATCACCTTCTATGGGCTGTGTCTTTATTTTTTTTGTCTTTAATAAAATTAGACTCATAAACTAGGAGAGATGAATTAAATAACAGAGAAAGTGAAAATTAGACAATTGTCATCATTTTTTCCAGTCCTAGGATAGCTAATAATTCATCCATTTCTCTTGGTATTCAGTGTCATCATTTCATTGCTAATAATTTTTCCAGATCCTTAATAATTCATGTTACTATAGCAACATCAAATTTTGTAACCTTGCATTCTTTCACTTTAAAGCATCCTATATACTACTGATATAGTCATTTTTAAAGCAACAAAATTATGTCTTCTAGGTCCCACATAAAAATTTTATCAGATTTTTATTTTTTGACAAACCAAAACCAGAAACTAAAAACTAGACTTTAAAAAAAATCAAAGATGTAATTATTCAAACATATCAACAGCATAGCAGATCTAAAACACTCCTGAGGCAATCAGAGAGAAGCCTGTAGCTCCAGAATCATGTGACAGCTTAGAAACTTTCCCGATTTTGAGTTATAGTAGTCTTTTAATGTCTTGCTTTGAGGCACCAGATACAAATAACCCCTATACACACATACATACACACACGGTGACACACATAGAGTTAATAGATGGCAACTTTAAAAGTAGAGATACAAATACGATTTAAAATACAATAAATGTAATCATGACAAGAAATGGAATAAACATTTAAGATGGTAAGCAGGGCTGCATCCCTGTCCGCTGAGGTCAATTCTAGGTGTGAAGGCAGAAGAAGCTGCTGGAAATTCATCCTCTATGGGTAACAGTATTAAAATTGTAGTGAGAATCAGGCCCAGTGTTTAATACTAGGGACAGAAGTAAAGCTCTTTCTTCATAAGAAGGAGTTAAACCAACTGGCCATATTATTACTAGGCTATGGCATAAGCAAATCTACATCTATAAACTAGAAGAAGCAAAATTAACTTCACAACATACACCTGAGCTACCCACTAGTTCAGTGCCTGAGTCTGCAGTACTGTTATTTTCAGATGGGGTGTGAAGCTGGCAATAAGAAGGTAACTTCTAAGACCAACAGAGACTTGAGAATGAACTCGAAGAAAAAGGGAGAGGAAAGAACAAACTTTGACACAAGATAGTCCTGTACTCACCTGTATCTTAAAACGTGATGAAAACTAATGCCAAGAAAGACTACAAAATTAACAATGAGAAGACTCGCTTCCTCAAATGGAAATGAAATATCAATCAGAGTTTAGGGTCCTCAAATAGCATTTTTAAAATTTAAGCAACAAATTATAAAACAAAAATGGGCAAAATAAAAAAGTGGATATGTAAATATAACATATTAAAATATTTAAATAAAATAGTCATTAAATCTGGGAGAGAAAGTCAGGGGAAGGAGAGCAGTTGCTAATGGATATGAGCTTTTTTGATGGATAATAAAAATATTCTAAAAAATTGGAGGATGCTTGCACAAGCCTATAAATGTGCTAAAAATCATTAAATCATAAACATTTAAGTGAACTTTATGAGTTGAAAATTATGTCCCAATGAAGCTCTAGAAAGTCATTAAAATTTAAAAGTTTTGATAGAAAATTCAAACTATAAGTCCAACACAAAGAGAATTATTTATTTCATCAAATCTAACTTGTATATATTCTTCATATTGTAACATCTCAGAAATCAGGAAGCATCCTATAACCAATAAGGACTATAATCACTATCACCTAGGCGGCTCTTAGGGTGAAATGGTCACCATCTCACATCTCATATGTATGAACCTGCTTATATCTATGCATTGACTTATGTGATTTGTTTGTGCCACACATACTTGATATAAGTGCATTTAAAATATCTTCAAAATATTACACTTATTATTATTTTGTTCTTAGGGTCATTGAAAGAACAGCAGGGATTAAATTTGATATTAATGAAGCAAAAACACTGTAGGAAGAAAAGCCACAATTCAATATTTCCTTGCAAAACAAAACAAAATCCTTTCAGAATTTCAAGTGAGGAAAATATCCATGTATTAGAATCTTCATTTTGCTCTGACTGCAGAGAAAAACAAGATAAAATACCAAATCCCAGGAAGAGGCATATTTGCTGCAAAGTTAATAAAATTTAAGCTTTAAGGCCCCTCATGTGTGCAGACGTCTAAGACCCTGTTCTTCTCTTACTATTTTTTACACAGGGTCACTCCATATTATGAATCTGTAGGCTGTACAAAACCTGAATCCAGCCCTGTCCTCAAAATGGGTGATTTTCTTAGTTGGCTGGTATGACAGATTCATGTGTTGAGCAGGGCTGTTACAAAAGTGGGAAGCATCAAAATCCCAGAAATATACACTTAATCTCTCATATCATATCATGTAGTTTAACTGTAGGAAAAGTACAATTATACATTTTATTATTTTTTTTGCTTGGTTTGAGACGGAGTTTTGCTCTTGTTACCCAGGCTGGAGTACAATGGCGTGATCTCAGGTCACTGCAACCTCTGCCTCCTGGGTTCAAGAGATTCCTCTGCCTCAGCCTCACAAGTAGCTGGGATTACAGGTGTTAGCCACCACGCCCGGCTAATTCTTGTATTTTTAGTAGAGATGGGGTTTCACCATGTTGGTCAGGCTGGTCTCAAACTCCTGACCTCAGGTGATCTGCCTGCCTCGGCTTCCCAAAGTGCTGGGATTACAGGCTTGAGCCACCATGCTAGGCCTAATTTTTTAAAAAATCGATAAAATCCCATTGTCCTTCAATATGGCTGAAACTTATACTGCCAAAGCTAAAGATGCTAATGAGATCAGGTTCAATAAGCAGCATATCACTGCGATTCCATTCATAATTAATTGACGGTCAAAAGTTGTTACTTAATTTTAAACAGAAAAACAGTTCCTAGAATGAGAACTTCCCCCTCAAAGATGTAATTGTATATATGCCCCACAGAAAAACAAAGGAAGAAAGAGAGAAAGAGGGAGAAGAATGACGGCTGAGTTAACAGCGCTGGCTGAACAGTCACCTGGAACAGTTATCAGGGACCTCCACAGTACACCAAACATGTGAGTTATTACATTTCCTATATCTGTATTTAAGCAATGAAAGAATAGACTCACCAAAGTTGAGTAATTTAATTGTTATCCCTGGAGTAAACACTTGCAACCAACCCCATAGTTCCTCATCAGAACTTATGTTCATACTGAAGATGAAATTTTATTCCTATTCTACCTTATACAACAAGCTGACCTCCAAATTCTTGGTTTTGCCCAGATGGATCACAGCCCAGACTCTAAACCAGTTAAGCAGCAGAGGAAATGCGTATTTCCTTCTCAAATAATCTGAGATGATCAGTCCCTCATCGTGCTTAAGCCTAGTACAAATTGTGAAGTGGATCATCTTACTGCTGTTTTTGGTGATCTTATAGTTTCTTCTTGGTGCCAAAGGCTCCATGGTATATTCACCCATGTACTTATTCACTCACACTCTTAGTCTCATTCATTTTCAAAGGTCAGCATCTTGATAGTCAACCTTAACTGC
This sequence comes from Ateles fusciceps, assembly GCA_036589455.1. Lineage (NCBI taxonomy): Eukaryota > Metazoa > Chordata > Mammalia > Primates > Atelidae > Ateles > Ateles fusciceps. The sequence continues at coordinate 602,343 of JAZHEH010000804.1, read as the reverse complement.
AGAGTTCATTGAAATTGAAGGAGTCTCTAAATTCTCCAAGGTATCCATTGAGACATTGTCATCCTGGGACTTGAAAGGCAGAGGTCACTTGAATTTTCACTAAGGTTTCTAAGTTACTTGAATTTTCACTCAGATTAATCAACTATCCCAAGGGAGACTGTCAAATTACCAGTTGCTTCTGCAACTACAGTCTAAAAAATCATTTTTAGCTTAAAATATTGTAATTTCATATTTATACTTCAGTATGTTCCTTATTTAATTGTATAATTTGTAATCTCCATATTTTCTGATCAAGTCACCATTTTGGAGTATAACATTCAAGATTTCGATAGTATCTCTTGTGTAGTTTGGACAAATCATTTTTTTCTCCAATTTTCTCCTTGTATGCATGAATTAATCATATTTTGAGGGGTTTAAAAAAATAATTCAAAGGTTTCCAGTAATTTTTTTCTACAGCAGATTATAGAAAAATTTCTTTTCCTTATTTGAGGTCAGATTTTTGTGTGTGGAGAGGGGTCCACCAAAGGAAAAAAAAAATCAGGCACAGAACCACTAAATCACAAGAAAGAAGCCAAAAGCTATATTCCATGTGTTGACTTATATGTAATCTATCTTTATATCCATAGAAATCACATTTTATTTTCCTTTCTAATATCATGGTGAAAAAATGCCACAACAAGAGAAGGAAAATCAGAATATACCTTACCAAATAATCCATATATTAGAAGTAAAACTCAGACATATCCTATCATTCAAGAATATAGTGAAATTAAATTTTTCAGACTTTCTTTGCCTAAACTTTCATGCAGGAAGAAAATATAACAACACAAAATTAATACATATTAAATATTTATTGGTGATTATGTTTTTAGCTCAAACATTTTGCTTATGGATTTTGCTGCTTGTAGAGTCACTGGAAAATTGTGGACGCAACTTGAAAGCTGAAGGAGAATCCTAAGTTGGCCATAAACCCTGAAAAGTCCCACCCGGCAATGAAACACATCCTGTCCAGCCACAAGATTTTACCAGACGACTCCGTGTGTCTGATGACAGCCCGTGGTTGGACCATCACATAGTTTATATATTTTTTTTCCATTGATGAGTTCTATACACAATGAACGAACTTTTCCCAACTTCTCCACCCATAATGAAGATTTTTTTTCTTTATTTCTCAGATGTCATCTTTACTCTGAATTAAGGATGCAAGATTTTTGCTGTCTTGCTCTTCTGATGTTCTTACATTTTGTGATTTTTGTTTCCCCTGTTTCATTCAAGTTTTCTCTGAGAAACATCACACTGCTCATGGCTGCTAATGGGAATGTAGAGATTCATATTCAGTATTCAGAAAGAGTAAGAAGATGTAATAACAAATTATCCAATAGACACATTCCCAAACCTCACCACTACTGGTGCCGCAGAAAATTATTACTGCAGTAAAAAAAAAAAACATATAATCCTTATAAGGATTTTTCTAAGAAGATTCTGTGCTAGCTTAAGAAGTCTATATAATAGACATGTATCTAGTCTATGAAACTGAAGACAAAAAAAATACTTTGTGTCAAAAGGCTTTCAATCACCTGGAACAATGGGTAAAGGTGCAAAAATCCCTGTTGTATTGGTCAGAACACAGTCATGACTAGACAGAGCAGACTTAGGATTTCTTCTCTGTTCTAGACATTGCATTTTTATTTGGACTGAGGATCTTTTATTCTAGTCTCTGGGGAAAGGAATCTGCATCCAGTTTCGGCATTTTCTTTCCTAAAGTAATCTGATAAATCTCTCTAAGCATCTGTATCTTACATTAAAATTATTGAAGAGACTAAATAAAGTTACACATGTGAAGAACGCAGCCTATGGGTATTGAAAAAGTGTTAGCATTTCTTTTCTTAAGAAACTTGACAGAGTTACGGCACCAAAGTTGCATTTTAGGTTCAGGACAGATCATTTCTTTTCTGAAAACGTCAACGTTCTTTCTTCTTCGTGGTTTCTATACTGTTTCTTCAATCCATCTTGTCCTTGCAGATTGATGCCTTTGTGGAAGAAGTATGAGATCAAAGACAAAAGGAGAAGACCTCTCAGCAACTGTTGGAAGCTATGAAACTATTGGAACAGTGGTGTTCTACTTACCCTAACAGAGAATCCCAAAAGCTATCGATTAGGAAAGACTAGAAGCAGGCTGATTGGGTCGCCAAAGCCCAGAAAGATTTGGGTAACGAGAGCACAAATTTGTATTTCCCAAAAAGAGTATTAGGATTTAAAAGACAATGCATCAGTTAAATGTCTTTCAACCCAAAAAACTATATCCTGACCAACCATCCATCAACTGCAAGGGGAAAACGATGACATTTAGGAACATGCAAATGCTCAATGTACCTCTTGTCCAGAAGTTACTAGTGATATATTGTATCATACAAGGAAATTAGCCAACGAAGAGGAAGATGTGGCATTAGGGAATAACATGATATACAGAGAAAGGTAAGAAATGCACCAGGTAATGGTGACAGAAATTCAGAGTGGAGAGGAATCAAGAGACTATTATTTTCTGTGAAAAGTCTTATAGAACAATTTGCCTTTTTAATTTTTTGCATATAACTTTGATAATAAAAATTATATTTATATAAATTAAAAGCTCAAAATTCTTATGATAGTTCTTATATATGTATTTCAGATACATGTTGAAGCATAATAAAATTATTCCTCTCTTATTTGTTTAATTATTCCTCAACCTTTTGATCAGGTTTCTTCCTGAGAAGCCTTATGCAGAATTACCTAGCTCATACACACTCAAAATGTGGACCTCAGACCAGTAGAATCAGTACCACTTGGGAGCTTGTTAGAGATGCAGAGTATTAGGACTCTTCTCAGACATTCTGAATTGAAATCTGAATTTTAACCAAATTCCTAGATGATTTGTATTCATATTAAACTTTGAGAAGCAGTAGTCACGGTCACTACATTAGCACCCTTATCTCTAGGGAAGATGTGTAGTCCTCTCTCATAGATATCCTGCCTATCTCTGCCTTTCTGTGAATTGCCAAACCAGTTTACCTCCCACTACAGTAGGGTTTCTCAATTTGGGCACTTTTGAAAGTTTGTACCAGATAATCCTTTGTTGTTACGGGCTGTCCTGTGCATTGTAAGATGTTGTTGCTGCCTCCCTGGCTTCTACCAGCAAGATGACAATCTCCCTCCCCATAGTGAAAAACAACGTCTCCAGACATTGCCAAATGTCTCCTTTGGGGTAAAAATTAGCCCTAGTTGAGAATCACTGCATTAGTGAATGATGTTCAAAGTAGGGTATGTGGTGGCACAATCCTGAGAAAGAAGTACAATCAGAATCACAGGGGAGAGGGCAGAGAGGCAGAAGAAATGTAGTCTGAAAAAGAATATTAAATATTACAGCATAATGTTATATTTGAAATAGACTATCTATGGCTTAAAATATGTGTTATTGACAGTAAAGCACCTGAACGTTCCTTGGGGATATTCAGAAGATCCAGTAACTCCAAGTTTCAGTTCACTGTTTTCAGATCCCAGGGTTCTTATAGGCATGCTTGCATTCTTGAAATTTTTAGTAACCTAGCAATATTGTATAGTATTTCTCATATTTCCAAATTATTTTGCAAAGTAATAGCCTCAAAATGAAAGATATACCCTGAAATGTGTGATGCTATGTGTTAGAATTCAAGAAAGATGTCTGATAACTTGTTTTATTTTTTAACAATAAAAAATTATTAGATCTAGGCTGGGCACAGTGGCTCACGCCTGTTATCCCCACACTTTGGGATAATCCCAGCACTCTGGGAGGCAGAGGAGGGTGGATCAGCTAAGGTCAGGAGTTCGAGACCAGCCTGACCAACATGGTGCAACTCCATCTAAAAATACAAAAATTAGCCAGGAGTAGTTGTGCATATCTGTAATCCCAACTCTTGGGAGGCTGAGGCAGGAGAATTGCTTGAACCAAGAGGCAGAGGTTGCAGTGAGCCGAAATTGTGCCATTGCACTCTAGCCTGGGCAACAAAAGTAAAACTCATTCTCAAAAAATAAATAAATCGGGGGGGGAAAAAAAATAAATAAATAAATAAATAATCTGCTGATAATGTGGACCAACACCTGCACCTTCACTCAGTTTGTATGACCAACGGTCACACGTCAGTGACCACAGGAGCAGCATCTGAGGGGGAGAGGGGTAGTGGCAATTTCATTTATTCTTGTTGAAATGTAGCACTGTTTAGAAGGCCTGCAGGTAGGTGATTACGGAAACCATTACTTTTTCTTACCTAAATAAGCCTTCACTAAATGGAAAAGAGTCTTTAAAAAATAATCCTGGTATTGCAAGCACAAGGGAAAAACAAAATGCTGGAGTTGACAGGCTTTCTAGTCTTTGTACAATTTCTTCAGCAGCCATGTGGTACAATTAAAAATGATGACAAACATAGACAAAAATTTGAACAAAAGTGGCATTTTCAAGGACTACTTAGAATATGGATTTATATAAACTTGTATTAATGTCAAACTACTCTCAAGTATTAACATATATTATGCTGAGAATATAGTTGTGTGTGTGTGTGTGTATATATATATACATATGTCTGTACATACAGACATATATATATATATGCCTAAATTATATATGTACACATATACATATGTGTGTATGTATAGGTGTGTATGTGTATGTATGTGTGCGTATGTGTGTGTCTTTCAGAGCCATAAAGAGTAACAATGAATTTGCTTCAAATATCCTTGCAGAATAAAACCGATTAGTCTATGGAATTCTTCAAAGCAGCATTGGATTACTCTAGTTAACCCAGAGGTCTGCTTTTAAGTACAGGGCTTGAACTGGTATTTTCTATGCAGATAGTCTTTCTCTCAATTAGAGAGATTTTACTTGTAAATATTTTCCCGAATAAAATCACCATAGATTATCTGGAAAGCCACTCACTCCACCTCTTCCTGCTTCAGAACATGAAGTTGTTTGAACAAAACTGGATTCCAGTGTTACCAGATGTGGAAGTCTAGAGCCTGCTGTGCAGAAAGCGTAAGGAGAGAGTTTCTCCTGTCAAAGAGCTACATGAATGATTTGTTATCCACAGAGAGCCCTCTAGAAATGGCTCAGCACACATGCCAGATACCTACATGGTTTCAGTCAGAGTTAGATTCCATGCTAACATTCAGCTAAGACCCACTTTGTAGTCTTAAATATGCTTGAGGTAAAATAAATGTTGTTCTACTTTGAAAACACTGGCAATGTCATATCCCAAGGCCCAGTTGTTACATTTTAAAACATTTTATTCATAGGATCTGTTTTATTCTGTTTACATCTGTAGAACATGAACTATTTGTTTTAATACTTGACAATGTGTGCCTTAGCAAACAAAAATAAACATATCTTTAATGGAAAGGCCCATGGAACAGAAAATCAAATAATATTAGTAAAGGCAAATGATTAGAGAGAAAATAAATTTTTTTTGCATTTATTCACAAAAATACATTTGAAGTTAAAACTAGACTTTCACACTATAAAATGCCAACTATATACCAAATATACTGCTAACCAGAATATATAAAAACAGAAGTGTTAGACTAAAATCAATATTTGGTACCGTATTGCCATTTTACAGAAGCATCTCAGTAAGTCTGTAAAGTAAATCCATTTACTAATGAGAAAATTATGGCTCAGGGACATTAAATCATTTGCCCAGATTATATATATTATTAATAGAAGAAGCAGGACTTGAATCCAAATCTGCCTGAAAACAAGGGCCATGCCCTTGATCCCCAAAGAAGAGAGGCAAAAGTTAGCGCTGCTATTGAAGGCTGACTTCTGCTCTTCTGACCCAGGAGGGGGAGGAAGTGAAAACAGGTGAAGAAACAGTTGTGCCTTGGATATAAAAGAAGAAAAAGTGAAATGTACTTTTAAAAATAAGAAAAAAATTTAATGTTTTTATTTAGCCAACTTTTGAAGTATAATATGATCAAAATATTTTTCTACTGAACCACAATATTTTATCAACAAGTGATTTTTTTTAATCCATAATTATAATGGCTGCCAAATGGTCAGGATTCAAGTTCAACTAAATGTTCGTGCTTTCCATCAAAAGAGTTAGAAATAAATTGTCATACCAGAGTGTTCAGGTTGAGTCTAAATCAAAATAAATAGCATTTCTAATGAGTTTCAAAAGCACAAGCTATTTCCACATGTCTTTAAGTGACAGATTTTAGTGAATATGAGAAAGTCCAACCTACTTTGCAGATCATGTGACAGATTGACTTATGTGAATGGTATTTTGTGCTTCTAATGTGGAAAACTTCTTGGTTAGCAATTTTTCTGCATCAAAGAAAGGAAAGGAGACTGGAACAAGAATTGAGTTAGTAGAAAGAATCAGTCATTCATATTCAAATATTTTCACTAAGAATTTTTTAAATGTTTAATATATAGATTTTCTTAAAGATCCGGAGATCATTTTAAATTTTAAACAACTAGTTTAAATTTATTCAACCAGTCTAAAATTGCTGTATTTGGGCTTCAGTTTGTCAGACTGCTTAAAATGCAAATACATGACAAAGAAGAGGTAAGTTGAGAAATACTTCAAGTGAGTGGGCCAGCTGAGCAGTTACACAGAATTCATAGGATAATGCAAGAATTTCAAGGACTATGATATAACTATAATTCCTCTGGGAAAATAGAACATGTAATTCCTATAGAACCATTGAACCAGAAGCAACAATAAAAAGTATAATGAAGAAAATATTGCTGAGTTAAAAAAAAAAATACCAGAGCGTATAAAGACATTTTATTATATTTGGGGGGGGGGGGCAATGAAAAAGACCCCTAAATTAGACACATACTGTAAGTGCTTCTGATCTAATAAGATAAAAATTATACCTCCAAGCATCTATGCAGAAACTGAATGTGCAAAAAATGTTACAATTTATCAAAAAACAAAATTCAAGTTCTCCTTAGACAGCTTTTCAAAATTCTAGACATCAATAGAGAAAGCTTTAGTAGACTCCTGGGGTTTAGAATATGCACATAATTCTGGTCACCCAGCCAAATTGCATTTTATCAAAGATAGCATGTTTCAGATATTTACGGACTCCTAAATCACTTCTGTATACTTGAATAAAATATACCAAAAGACATACTCCAGCCAAACAAGAGTTGAATCACTGTCTTATATATTTTTGTTTAGTCCTTGAAATAGCCTGTGTTTTGGGATATTTTCTTCACTCATTATTCATCCTCGAGCAAGAAGAGCTATATTCATATAAGGAGTTTGTTCACAAGCAGTATACAATCAACACTGACTCTTGATCACTATCTGCTGGCAAGCAGGGAATTGCTTCCTCAGATCTGTTTTTGAAGGACATTTCATTTTTGGCCTCACCTGGAGCTCTCTTCATGTGAACTGTTCTCATTTCTTTTCCTTACTATCTGGCTCTCTGATACTCTAGTCTTATTCTGGTCATAGGTTACTAGACATTAGAGTCAAAGTTGAGTTTGTGGTGATGGTGATGTGTGCTGCTGATATTAGAGTTAAGATTGAGTCTGTGGTAATGGTGATGGCATGGTTTTTTAATGAATATTAAGATTGTAGGAAGAGGTATTGGCAAGACTTTCTATACCAAGTCCTTGTGCTCCTATGTCATCCGCATCCCTCATTCAATGGACCTGCAATACTGCAACTGCTTGTTAAATGTTTCCTATTTTTCCCACTAAACTCATAAAATCCTTTTAAACCAGTGTCCAGCATAGTGCTTGAGTTAAAGTAATACTTAAAAATTTTGAATAAATGAAAAGGAATTGTTAGCCAGACTTTGTCTTAAATTTTATTTTTAGTAAGCAAATCTTCAATTATTTGTATGTAATATTACAGAATTGTGAATCTGTTTTTCCTAATATGTTAATCAATGCCATGGTTTGATGACCTAATTGTGGCTAATTTGTTACTATTGTTTATTTATGCAAAGATTTTTTCCCTTTTATTGAAAAATCGTATATTACTAATATAATTAGGTCCCAATGTGTCTTTTATATGCAGCATTCAAGTAGTTCACCATCTAGTTTAAAATTTTACTAACTTAATCCATTCTGAACATGTTAAATCTAAAGCTTAGGTGTACACCTGTCACTGCATAACCAGTGAAAAACAGAAAGTAGACATGGCACAGGGGCATGCTGAAACTAGTTTATAGTAGCTTGTGACAGCCAGCTGCCACATTTTCAGGAATTTTGAGAGCTGGGTGGTTAAACACAGGCGTTAATAACAAATAAATTATATAAATCTACAATTAAGTTAACTTATATTAAAAACAAAGGTAATAAATACAAAAAATCACTACTTTCTAGTTATTTTACTGTATTTTACTGTTTTCTATGCTCCTCAGTTTATTCATATTCATTGTAACAGTAGAGTGGGCCTGCTATAACATAGGGTGCTGCTGAGCACATCTTCCCACCTCTTCATTGCAGCTCGTTCTAATCTTGGTTCATATATTCAGCATTCATATAGTGGATTTCACCATATTAATTTGAAATTTTCCATTTTTTTAAGTCAATGTGATTATTCACTATAAGATTTTAATTCCCTAGAGCAAGACTGCAATTTCTGTTTCCTTGGTATTTTTTACATTGCATGAAGCAAACACAAATGCTGTGAGAGTCAGACTGCTACAGCTATCATCAAAGATTTAAATCCTTAGAATCTCTTTTCAGTGAAAAAGATCAAAATATCCTACTCTTCATAAGGAACCTGGAAGTGCAAACCTCTCATTCTTAATCTTAGGGGCTGCTCAAACCACTGGCATGTTCTGGACATCTCATTCTGTCGTGGTCTGAAACTTCCTAGTTAGTTTGAGGATAACAGATGGAAGAATCACAGTAAAGAACTGAGAACACAGGATATAAAATCAATGTGCAAAAATCACAAGCATTCCTATACACCAATAACAAACAGAGAATCAAATTATGAGTGAACTCCCATTTACAGTTGCTACAAAGAGAATAAAATACCTAGGATACCTAGGAATACAACTTACAAGGGATGTGAAGGAACTTTTCAAGAACTTCAAACCACTGCTCAAGGAAATAAGAGAGGACACAAACAAATGGAAAAACAGTCCATGCTCATGGATAGGATGAATCGATATCATAAAAATGGCCATACTGCCTAAAGTAATTTATAGATTCAATGCTATCCCCATCAAGCTACTGCTGACTTTCTTCACAGAATTGGAAAAAACTACTTTAAATTTCATATGGAACCAAAAAAGAGCCCGTATAGCCAAGACAATTCTAAGCAAAAAGATCATAGCTGGAGGCATCATACTACCTGACTTTGAAATATACTACAAGGCTACAGTAACTAAAACAACATGGTACTGGTACCAAAACAGATATATAGACCAATGGAACAGAGCAGAGACCTCAGAAATAACACTACACATCTACAACCATCTGATCTTTGACAAACCTGACAAAAATAAGCAATGGGGAAAGGATTCCCTGTTTAATGAATGGTGTTGGGAGAACTGGCTACCCATATGCAGAAAGCTGAAACTGGATCCCTTCCTCACGCCTTATACAAGAATTAACTCAAGATGGATTAATGACATAAATGTAAGACCTAAAACCATAAAAACCCTAGAAGAAAACCTAGGCAATACCATTCAGGACATAGGCCTGGACAAAGACTTCATGACTAAAACACCCAAAGTAATGGCAATAAAAGCCAAAATAAACAAATGGGATCTAGTTAAACTAAGGAGCTTCCACAGAGCAAAATAAACTAGCATGAGTGAACAGGCAACATACAGAATGGAAGAAAATTTTTGCAATCTATCTATCTGACAAACGGCTAATATCCAGAATCTACAAAGAACTTAAACAAATTTACACACACAAAAAAACAACCCCTTCAAAAGGTGAGCAAAGTATATGAACAGACACTTCTCAAAACAAGACATTTATGCAGCAAACACACATATGAAAAAATGCTCATCATCACTAGTCATAAGAGAAATGCAAATCAAAACCACATTGAGATACCATCTCACACCAGTTAGAATGGCGATCATTAAAAAGACAGGAAACAACAGATGCTGGAGAGGATGTGGAGAAGTAGGAATGTTTTTACACTGTTGGTGGGAGCATGAATTAGTTCAACCATTGTGGAAGACAGTGTGGTGATTCCTCAAAAATCTAGAACTAGAAATACCATTTGACCCTGCAATCCCATTACTGGGTATATACCTAAAGGATTATAAATTATTCTACTATAAAGATACATCCACACATATGTTTATTGTGACACTGTTCACAATATCAAAGACTTGGAACCAACCCAAATGCCCATCAGTGATAGACTGAATAAAGAAAATGTGGCACATATACACCATGGAATACTATGCAGTCATAAAAAATGATGAGTTAAAGTACTTTGCAGGGACATGGATGAAGCTGGAAACCATCTTTCTCAGCAAACTAACACAAGAACAGAAAACCAAACACCACATGTTCTCACTTATAAGTGGGAGTCAAACAGTGAGAACACATGGACACAGGGAGGGAAACATCACACACCAGGGCCTGTCAGGGGGTGGGGGCTAGGAGAGGGCTAACGTTAAGAGAAATACTTAACGTAGCTGATGGGGTGATGGTTGCAGCAAACCACCATGACACGTGTATACCTGTGTAACAAACCTGCACAATCTGCACATGTACCCCAGAACTTAAAGAATAAAAAACAAACAAACAAAAAGAACTGTGAACAACACAAAGAAGGGAACAGCACTAGGAGAGATGCAGTGGGGGGTATGCCCTGATTATTTGAACCAAGAACAGCAAATTAGAACCTTTAAAGGAAAAAGCAAGGGAGATTAAGAAAGAAACACAATTTCTTAAGTACACACATACCACTAGACAAGTCATTGAAATTTCATCATAAGTCCATGGATTTCCACAAAAGGAAAGCGTGTTAGGTTCACCTTTTCTATTTAAGTCACTGTTTTCTCCCTCTGAAGTTTAAGCACGTTGCAAGAGGTTGTTCTTTATCTCTTTGTTTTAGTGAAAACAAAACACTCCTTGGATCATATTCTTATTTTTATCTAAAGTTTTATATATCTAACTTATCTTATCTCCTGTGGTCAAGATATTTTTTCCTTCAAATTCCCAGGCTTCTTCCCAGAGCTTTCTAATGCATCACAGACTCCTGTTTAAATTTGTCTAAAGTCTGGATAATCTTTCTCCTCCCTTCCTTGCTCATCATAGAATTAATAGAAACGTTATTTCACTATTTCTAGTAAGCTGATTAGGAGACTGAAATTAGTTCAAACTGGGTTAGAAGAAAGGAATAAAATATCACAGCTACATTTATAACTTCTAACTTTAACTTGTGATTTTTGAGAAAATGTTTTAGTAGTATCAGTCTTGGAGTTCCAAGCAGTGAGTAGGCTATAGGCACTTTAGCATACCCTAAAAGTCAGGAATAAATTTTCTGTATGCTTAGACTGATGCCATTATATAAGATTCTCCCATTTGTCATCTTTCCACAAGACTATTTACATATACTCAAGTCAGTGCTAATGGATATGTTTTATATTATTGAATTTTCCCTCTCTTCAATTTCTGCTTGCAACATCCTGTACATAGAATATTGTTTTGCCACATGTAATTCCATAGACATCTGGCTGATAAATGGAGAATACTGCCAAGACTATCTTTCATCCTTAATTAAATTTTAATTTACTGAGAACCACCTCTACATATATATATATATATATATATATGACTGTGGTATAGATAGATAGATGTACTTATATATAACAACAGTTTATTTATCCACTCATTGATTGATGGGCATTTGGGTTGGTTTCATGATTTTGTGAATTGTGCTGCTACAAACATGTGTGTGCAAGGATCTTTATCAAATAATGGCTTCTTTTTCTGTGGGTGGATACCCAGTAGTGGAATTGCTGGATCAAATGGTAGTTCTACTTTTAGTTCTTTAAGGAATCTCCACACTGTTTTCCATAGTGGCTGTACTAGTTTACATTCCCACCAGCAGCGTAGAAGTGTTCCCTGTTCACCACATCTACGTCAACATCTACAGTTTTGTTTTGTTTTGTTTTTTTATTATTATTATGGCCATTCTTGCAGGACTAAGGTGATATCACATTGTGGTTTTGATTTGCCTTTCCCCTGATCATTAGTGATGTTGAGCATTTTTTCATATGTTTGTTGTCCATTTGTATGTCTTCTTTTGAGAATTATCTATTCATGTCCTTAGCCCACTTTGTGATGGGATGGTTTGTTTTTTTCTTACTGATTTGCTTGAGTTTGTTGTAGATTCTAGATATTAATGCATTGTCAGATGTACAGATTGTGAAGATTTTCTCCCACCCTGTTTACTCTGCTCACTGTTCCTTTTGCTGTGCAAAAGCTCTTTAGTTTAATTAGGTCCCAGCTATCTATCTTTGTTTTTATTGCATTTGCTTTTGGGTTCTTGGTCATGAAATCCTTGCATAAACCAATGTCTAGAAGGATTTTTCCAATGTTATCATCTAGAATTTTTATAGTTTCAGGTCTTAAGTCCTTAATCCAACTTGAGTTGATTTTTGTATAAAATGAGAGATGAGGATCCAGTTTTATTCTCCTACATGTGGCTAGCTAGTTATCCCAACACCATTTGTTGAAAAAAGTGTCCTTTCCCCCACTTTACGTTTTTGTTTGCTTTGTCGAAGATCAGTTGGCTGTAGGTATTTGGGTTTATTTCTGGGTTATCTATACTGTTCCATGGGTCTATGCATCTATTTTTTTTTTTTTTTTTTTTTTTTAAACAGAGTCTCACTCCGTCACCAGGCGCCAGGCTGGAGTGCAGTGGCGCGACCTCGGCTCACTGCAACCTCTACCGCCCGGGTTCAAGCAATTCTTCTGCCTCAGCCTCCCGAGTAGCTGGGACTACAGGTGCGCGCCACCACACCCAGCTAATTTTTTTGTATTTTTAATAGAGACAGGGTTTCACCATGTTGACCAGGATGGTCTCTATCTCTTGACCTTGTGATCTGCCCGCCTCGGCCTCCTAAAGTGCTGGCATTACAGGCGTGAGCCACTGCGCCCGGCCTATGCATCTATTTTTATACCAATATCACACTGTTTTGGTGACTGACTATGGCCGTATAGCATAGTTTGAAATCAGGTAGAGTGACGCCTCCAGATTTGTTCTTTTTGCTTAGTCTTGCTTTGGGTATGTGGGCTTTTTGGTTCCATTTGAATTATACAATTGTTTTTACTATTTCTGTGAAGAATGATGGTGGTAATCTGTTGGGGATTGCATTGAATTTGTAGATTGCTTTTGGCAGTATGGTCATTTTCAGAATATTGATTCTGCCCTTCATGAGCATGGGATCTGTTTTATCGGTCCTATGTGACTTATACTTTAATGAGGTTCTGTTTTGATGTGATTCCAGGATTTTTTTCAAGATTTAGAGCTCCTTTTCACAGTTCTTATAGTGCTGGTTTGGTAAAGGTGAATTCTGTCAGCATTTGTTTGTCTGAAAATTACTGTATCTTTGTTTCATATACGTTGCTTAGTTTCCCTGGATACAAAATTCTTGGCTAATAAATGTTTTGTTTGAGAAGGCTGAAGATAGGGTTCCAATCCTTTCTAGCTTGTAGGGTTTCTGCTGAGAAATCTGCTGTTAATCTGATAGGTTTTCCTTTATAGGTTACCTAGCTTCTGTCTCACAGCTTTTAAGATTCTTTCCTTTGTCTTAACTTTGAATAACCTGATGACAATGTGCCTAAGTGAAGATCTTTTTGCAATGAATTTCCCAGGTGTTCGTTGTGCTTCTTAGGTTTGGATGTCTAAGTCTCTTGAAAGGCCAGGGAAGTTTTCTCGATTATTCTCCCAGATATGTTTTCCAGGACTTTAGAATTCTCTTCTTCCTCAGGTATAATGAATATTCTTTGGTCAGGTCTTTTAGCATAATTCCAAACTTCTTGGAGATTTTGTTTGTATTTTCTTATTCTTTTTTCTTGGTCTTTGTTGGATTGGGTTAATTGAAGACCTTGTCTTTGAGTTTTGAGTTTCTTTTTCTACTTGTTCAATTCTGTTTGCTGACACTTTCAGAGTATTTCACATTTCTAAAAGTGTGTCCAAAGTTTCCAGAATTTTTTATTGTTTTTTTTAAGCTATCTATTTCCATGACTATTTCTCCTTTCACTTCTTGTATGATTGTTTTTTAATTTCCTTGCATTGGACTTCGCCTTTCTCTGGTCCCTCCCTGATTAGCTTAATAACGAACCTCCTGAATTCTCTTTCAGATAAATCAGGGATTTCTTCTTGGTTTGGATCCATTGCTGGTAAACCAGTGTGATTTGGTGTGTGTGTGTTGGCGGTGGTGGGGCGGGTTGAAGAGCTTCCTTTTGTTATATTACCAGGGTTGGTTTTCTGGTTCCTTCTCATTTTGGTAGCCTCTGTCAGAGGCAAAGTCTAGGGCTGAAAGCTGTTGTTCAGATTCTTTGTCCCACAAGGTGTTCCCTTGATGTAATACTCTCCTTCTTTTCCTATGAATGTGGCTTCCTGTGAGCCAAACTGTAATGACTGTTGTCTCTCTTCGGGGTCTAGCCTCTCAGCAAGTCTACCTGGCTCCAGGCTCGTACTGAGGGTTGTCTGCACAGAGTGCTGTGATATGAATAATCTATGGGTCTCTCAGCCATGGATACTAGTGCCTGTGCTGGTGGAGGTGGCAGATGGTGCAATGGACTCCATGAGGGTCCTTAGCTTTGGTGGTTTAATGCTCTATTTTTGTGCTGGTTAACCTCCTGTTAGGAAGTGGCACTTTCCAGAAAGCATCAGCTGTAGTAGTGTGCAGAGGGATTCGTGGTGGGCGGGGCCCTAGAACTTCCAAGATTATATGCCCTTTGTCTTCCACTACCAGGGTGGGTAGGGAAGGACCATCAGGTAGAAGCCCGGCTAGCTGTGTCTGAGCTCAGGCTCTCCTTGGACTGGACTTGCTGCGGCTGCTGTGGGGGAATGGGGGAAGAGATTCCCAGGTCCCTAGAGTTGTATACCTGGCAGGATTATGGCTGCCTCTGCTGAGTCATGCAAGTTGTCAGGGAAGTAGGGAATAGCTGGCAGTCACAGGCCTCACCCAGCTCCCCACACAAACTGAAAAGCCAGTCTCACTCCCACTGTGCCCCCCCCCACACACAGCCCCAAGTCTGTTTCCAGGCAGAGAGCAAGAGGGGCTTGAAAACCAGGAGACTTCTTGCCCCATTCAAATTGTTACAAAGTTCAGCTAGAGCATTCCTTCTCCCTGTAGCATTTTACCCCCTGCTCCTCTGGCCACTCTCCTGATGGATCCCTTTCGTGCCAGGCAAGAATGAGCTGCTTAGGGACCCAGCAAGCTCCTAGGGCTTTTCTAGTGCTTCCTCTACCCCTATATTTCTCTTGGCTCTAACTTGGCTAAGCACCAGGTAAAGTCGGAAACTTCTCCTATAAATAGACGTTCAGCTTCTCCAGTGGGAATACGTGTTCAGGAGAAGAGGGTCTCCCTTTCTCACTCCCACAGTTGGGGCATTCACAGTATTTGTGATGTCTCCTTGGTCCTACAGGAGCAGTCCGCTTCCTTCAGAGGGTCTGTGGGTCTCTTGGGATTGCTGGTTTGTTCTTGCAGTTGATCTGGAGTTCAGGTGATCCACTTGCATTGACCTCCGAAAGTCAAGGTGATTAAATTTATATCAGGGAAGAGAAAACTGCACTGCAAAACAGAATCCTTTATATGAAGTTGAAATTTGGTAAAGAAAGTAAGTCTTTATGGATCTTAAAATCAATGCAAAATTTTGTATATAAAAAGTTTTGCACTACAATACATGGCAAATGAGAGAATGGAGGGAATAACAAAAAAATTAAAATAAAAAGATAGACATCAGTGATTTAGTTGCATGAGGCTGTGAGTCCTCTGTTCCATGTGCTAAAATGACTTATAAAAGAAACAGTTGGAAACAATTCTTCCCACGACTTCCAGCTGCCAAATGCGAACTGTGTCAAATGTCCAAATCTGAAGAAATCACACCAAATGGAAAAGGACATGAGAAATAATACACAGACAACATTTCCATGCCTCAACATTCTTCTTGGGAAAAATTTAGATTAGGTAAACATGTCTGGAAAACAAGATATATGGAGAAGTGTTTCCATATCATCAAAGGCTATTTTATTTTCATGAGTATTAACAGAAACTAAACTATTTAAATACTACCTCTTCAGATCTTGGCAATCACAACTTTTTAAAGTTAAAAAAAAAAAAAAAAAAAGGTCAGTGGGCTGGAAATTTAATCCTTGTCTTTCCCTCTTCAGAATCTATGGTTCCTTTGGTGTTCTTTTCAAAGGAAAATTTACTCTGATCACTTTTCAAAATGGTGACATTCATTAAAGAAGTTACTTCTTAATGTCCTAGAACAAATCAGACACTTGAGCCAAAAATATAGATATGTGTGCTCAGAACATTTGATTAAACTTTTACAAACTTAAATATAAGTAGGCATAGAAAACTTTAACATTAAAGATACCCCAAAATAGGATAAAGTATTTGTGTGCATGTAAATGAAGTAATTAAAATGCAAAATAAAGAGGAAGAAGCCATTCTGAAATTATGTTAGTGTTAACGTCATTTATGTGCATCTGGAATTATGTTATTTTCAACATATTTTTAATTAATTAATAAGTTGGTGAATATAAAGCAAGTTGTATATTTAAAATTGGTATATTTTGGAATATTTCTGTTTCTAAATAAAGTACAGTTACCTTCCAAAAAAAAAAAAAAACTGTGTACACCATAGGTTTCATTGATTACCACCTTTTATAAGTGCCCAGATTTCAGAAATTAACATAAAAGTGGCAACAATAATAATAGATACTGCTTACTTTTAAAGCATTTACTATGAGCTAAATATACTGCTAATTTAAGGATCGTGATAATCTTTTGATGAAGTTAGTGTACTTTATACATAGGAAAATTCTAAGTTGCTCAAAATCATGCCCAGTAAATAACAGACCGCAAATTAAGAACCAGGTCTCTGATTTGCTACTCTTAAGCAATCTACTTAAAGTAAAAATGGATTTCGTTCTTTCTGTCCTTTTAAAAATTCTCAAAGAATCAATCAGGTATTTTGATTTATTTGTTACGTAGGAATTGCATTTATTTCCTTCAAGTAAGAAAAACAAGTCATGAAATCATTGCAATACCAATGTTTGGTAAGGCATACTCTAGAATTTTTTTTTTTAACTTTAAGTTCTGGGATACATGTGCAGAATGTGCAAGTTTGTTACATAGGTACACATGTGTGATGGTGGTTTGCTACACCTATCAGCCTGTCATCTAGGTTTTAAGCCCTGCATGCATTAGATATTTGTCCTAATACTCTCCCTCCCCTTGTCTCCTACTCCCTAACAAGCCCCAGTGTATGTTGTTCCCCTCCCTGTGTCCATGTGTTCTCACTGTTCAACTACCACTTAAAAGTGAGAACATATAGTGTTTGCTTTTCTGTTCCTGTGTTAGTTTGCTGAGAAAGATGCCTTCCAACTTCATCCATGTCCCTGCAAAAGACATGAGCTCATTCTTTTTTTATGGCTGAATAGTATTCCATGGTGTATATGTGCCACATTTTCTTTATCCAGTCCATCATTGATGGGTATTTGAGTTGATTCCAAGTCTTTCTATTGTAAATAGTGCTGCAATAAACATACATGTGCATGTGTCTTTATAGTAGGATGATTTATAATCCTTTGGATATATACCCAGTAATACCCAGTAATGGGACTGCCAAGTCAAATGATATTTCTGGTTCCAGATTCTTGAGGAATCACCACACTATCTTCCACAATGGTTGAACTAATTTACACTCCCACCAACAGTATAAAGCATTCCTACTTCTCCATAGCCTCTATTGTTTACTGACTTTTTAATAATCACCATTCTGACTGGCTTGAGATGGTATCTCACTGTGGTTTTGATTTGCATTTCTCTAACGACCAGTGATGATGAGCTTTTTTTCATGTTTATTGGCCACATAAATGTCTTCTTTTGAGAAGTGTCTGTTCATATCCTTTGCTCACTTTTTGATGAGGTTATTTATTTATTTATTTGGAAAGTAAATTTGTTTTTCTTTGTAGATTCTGGATATTGTAACTTTGTCAGATGGGTAGACTGCAAAATTCTGTAGGTAGCCTGTGCACTCCGATGCTAATTTCTTTTGCTGTGTAAAAACTCATTAGTTTAATTAAAGCCCATTTGTCAATTTTGGCTTTTGTTGCCATTTTTTTTGTACCAGGCTGGCTAACATTACTGACAGTAATATCAAAGTTTTCAGGTTTTGATAAATCAGTTTTGCACTAATAAAATATATTCTTCAAAAATTAATTGTGCATTGAGTTTTTGCAATTTTGTTCTGTCAATTCTAATATAATTTTAGAAAATTTAGATTTAACTAATTTTAAAGAATCAGAGGAAATTTAGGAAATTAGAAAATTTTAACATGTCTACATCATTAGAAACATTTTATTAAAAATGAAGATTAAAAACTTGACATTATCCCTTATCTATCCCTAAATATACTAAGATAAAAACATAAGGTGTTACTATATATAAATTTATATTATTATTATTTTAGTTGGACCTCCAGTGATGGAAAGTACTACTGATTCTTTTTTATAATGTTTAATTACTCACAAGTCAAGTGTTACTGAGAATTTTATCTGTATTAACATGTCTCTAACTTTAGGTAGAAGATAATTTGGACTTTGAGAGTGAAAACTGGATTCACAATGAATAGAACTTTTTCTGCATGTTCAATGTCTGACTATAACATGCCATAGGAATGAGAGAAAAAGTGAATAACCATTAACAGCACTTTTGTTCTTAATAAGTAGCAAACTCCATGAAAAGAATTTCATCAGGATGTTTGTTTCATGCAGTTTTCGAATGTCCATTAGCTAATAGGTAAAAAATGCTTGAAACTATAAACATTAACATTTATACCTTTATTCAGTAGACAGACTAACCTAGATATGAAGATCTTTTGTTAGTCATTTCCCGCTCTCAAAGATGTGGGCGATATTTTGAAATTTAACTATCAAAATTTTCTGGAAAAATGTGTGATTCACAGAGGAATTTTCTTAAATCATAATTTTCTTACATACTTTAAAATGAAAAAAAAAACAATCAATTCAACAACCTATTTTGTTTCAAGCTAAATCAAATTAATGGAAGCGATAGTAGAAAAAATCAGCATTAAATATAGCTTCTTTTTCCAAAGTGATAGCAAGAGAAAAGGGAATACTATGATAAATTATAAGGCAATAACAAAGCTATTCAAACATTTTTCAGATGCTTTGAAAATGTGTGCTAGATACACCACTTAAAATATAGGGAAAATAAGTCTTTTCTCTCTTGGCTCTAATAGCTGTGTCTACACAGTAGAAAGTAGGGGTGTGATTTGTTCTAACACATAGAAATCCAAAAGAAATAATTCAGGACATCAAGTAATTAGGTATACATCTAACAAAATGTATATGACTTGTATACTGAGAACTACAATGCTGATGAATGAAATTAAAGACAAAAATAAGTGGAAAAGACATATTATGTTCACAGAGTGAAAGGCTCAGCATAGAAGAGATGACAATTCTCCCAAACTGATATCCAGGTTTAACGTAATTTCGAACATTTTTTTCAAAATTCTCACAATATTTTTTGTATATATATTACTTTTGTTCAAAAGTAATGAAATATATGTGTGTGTATATATATATATATATGATTATTTAAAAATTTTTATGGACAGACAATAGAAATGGGAATACCTGAATAGTTCTGACAAAAGGAAGAATTAAGGGAAGATATCAGTCTACCCAATTTGAAGAGTTATTACATAGTTATAGTGATCAAGGATGTGTGGTATTGGTGGGATAATTGACATATAGATCAATGCAGTAAAATAGAGAACCTAGAAATAGATCCACAAAAATATGTCCCGCTGATTTTTGACAAATGTTCTAAAGTAATTAAATAAATAAAAATAACCTTTTCAATAAATGGTACTAAAATAATTGGATATCCCGAGGGAAAAAAGTGAACCTCAATCTAAACCTCATACTTTATACAAAATTAACTCAAGATTAATTATGAAACTAAATGTAAAATATAAAACTATGGAACTTCTGGGAAATATCTTCTGAAAAAATCTTCTGAATTTAGGAGTAGATGAGAAGTTATTAGACTGAACAACAAAGCTCGATCTATAAGAATATGAAAAATTGATAAACTGGTTTTACAAAATTGAAAACCTTTTCTCTAAGAATGGGCCTGTTGGGAGGATGAAAAGATAAGACACAGACAGAGAGAAAATATTTACAAACCATGTATCTGACAAAAGACTATTATCTAAAATATATAAAAGTCTCCCAGAACTCAGTAGTGAAAAAAAATCAGTTCAATTAGAAAATGGGCAAAAGACATGAAGAGACATTTCATTCACTAAAGAAGATGCACAGACAAAAAAAATAAACCCTCAAAAGATGTCCAGGGAGTAGACTGTTGGTTACCAGGACCTGGAGGATGAGGGGCTGGGCAGGGTTGGGAGATGTTAAAGAACACAAAATTTCAGTTAGACAGGAGGATAAGTACAAAATGCCTATTGTATAACACGGTTTCTATAGTTAACAACAATGTATTACATTCTTAAAAACTGCTGAGAGTAGATTTTAGGTATTCTCATCACAAAAACTGACAAGAATGTGAGATAATATTATCATAATTTTCTTACATACTTTAAAATGAAAAAAAAACAATCAATTCAACAACCTATTTTGTTTCAAGCTAAATCAAATTAATGGAAGCGATAGTGGAAAAAATCAACATTAAATGACTCATCAAAGATTAAACACCAAAGTAATAATTAATAATAAAGGTAATTAAAATGGCATGCTGAAAGATAGGTAGTTAAAAACACAAGCAATAGCTATGAACAATAGTTCACCAATACATTTGAAGGCTTTGATGAAATGTTCGATTTTATAGAAAAGGTAACTATCAAATTTGAATTAATAAGAAATAGAAAATGAGTATGAATAGAAATATAACAATTGTATAATTTGAATCTCGTGGTAAAAATTCTATCTTCATAACACCCTATCCTCAAACTGATGCAGAGACCTGAAATACTACTGTGGTCTCCCGAGTCACAGAATGGATTTAAGATTAGAACCTTATCCTGAATCCATCTCATAGCAGCTCCAGTGTGGTTATTTCTCAAGTCCCAGGTCTACCATCTGATTGTCCACTTTGTGTTTATTGGAATAATCATATTTAGTAATTGACAGAATGTTCGTATGAAATAATCAGAATAAAAATGCTGTACTGTGGCAAAGGCGGTAAACCTCTGCCTTTCCTTGGGGGATATATGGATGCTCCAGCTTTCTATTACAATATAGTCTAGAAGAACTTTGGTCATCACACTATCGCATAGAGCATTAAATGACCATTACATCAAAGACATTTTACTAATTGATTGTAATGTGCAAGAAATAACTAGCATCTTAGGTACTTTATTGAGTACAATGTGCTGAGGCTAGAGAGGGAGATAAAATCTGTGAAAGTTTAGGGGCTGCTACATCTGAGGTTCCTGGGAGTCTGGCAGTCCGAAGGCAGGTTGGACTATCTTCTCCAACATGAAAGATGAGTTGCCACACTTTGAGTCACGCATCCTGAAGAGAATGGTGCAATGCTTGGTAGACCTCTTATAATACAAGAGGCAAGACATTCATTTTAGAGTGTGCTGTTCCAATCCATTTTCCCAGTACCCCATGAGGCTTCCAGACTTCAGTGAGGTCTGTGTGGTTGGGCAGAGATACATGAGTATAATATGCATATGAAATATGTTGGGGACAGTTGCAACCAGAAGATCCAATGGTTTTGGAAGAGCTTATGATTGACAGATATGTTGTACAGAACCTTTGGCAAACCTCAATAGGAAAATAGTGACACATGCCTTGAAGTTTTGAAATAAAGTCATCCTTTTTTTTTCTTGGCCAACAAGTGTTCTCTAAACACCTGACCCGACTCTAGGACATGCAACACAGATCGACATTCTAAATAAGATATTATAACATTTACCAAATTTAAAAATTAGATATGCAAAAGAGAATTCCATTGTCAAATGGAAACAGTAGCCTGGGGTGGTGCCTCATACCTGTAATCCCAGCACTTTGGGAGGCCGAGGTGGGCAGATCACCTGAGGCCATGAGTTCAAGACCAGCCTTGCCAACATGGCAAAATCCAATCTTTACTAAAAATACAAAAATAGTTGGGTGTGGTGGCACACATCTGTAGTCCCAGCTACTGGGGAGACTGAGGAACAAGAATTGATTGAACCACGAGGCAGAGGTTGCAGTGAGCCAAGACTGTGCCACTGCACTCCAGCTTGGGTGATGGAGGGAGACCCAAAACAACAACAAAAAGGAAAGAGTATATATAAGACTAGGTTCAAGCAGATTCAGAAGTCACTAGTAAACTCCAGAAGCAGGGAGCTCACATTTTCATAGTACCTATTCACCACTTTTTAATCTCTTTCTCAAAATACTTCTATGGCCTCCAGGAAAGCTCCCCAAGACAAGTTTAAAAACATAGAGTGTCTTGGTTTGCTATAGATTTGTATGGGATGTTGACACCAGGCAAAAATGTATGGCCACCACATTATAGCCCGCTATGGTGCCACCCCCAAAAGACAGTGATGAGGGAAAATTCCACCATCTGATTGTCCTTTGTGTGAAACGAAAGATTGTCTTTCCTTTCACAAGACAATGGACCAATCCTGTTTCAGGGTCAAAGACTTGAAAATAACCAGATTAAAATATTGGTGATACAAGGTATATAGTGTACCTTTCCAATACACGCAGATAAAACATCCTTATGTCCATTGCAAAGGAGATTCTCCATTATAATGAAAAGATGACTCATATGATGAACCATGCTATGGAAGCTTCTTCTGCTCAATGAGCCTGTGTAAAGAGGCTTTGGTAGCAGGAATTGAGTTATGCCTCATCTTAGCAATGTGGACTTTGTGTTGTCAAAGCTCATCTGGCTACTACTACTGCTTTGTGCCCAATTTGCCAAGGAACAGACGCCAATGCTGAGTCACTATTCCCTCAGGGGGACAGCTGGTCACCTGGTGACAGTTTGATGTTGGTTCATTTCTGTTATACCACAAACAGCAATATGTCCTCACAGAAGCACACAAATGTTTTGGCAACAGATTTTCTTTTCTTTCCTGTTGTTTTCTGTCAGCGTGACCATCTGTGAACATACCAGATGTCTTATTTATTTTTCACAAAGTTATTCCATATGATGAGAACATCTGAACAAAGGTTTAGAGTGAAGGATAAGAGAAAATGGACTCAAGTTCATTGAATTTACTAGTCTTACCACCAGTTCCATCTCCTGGAAGATTTCAGGATTATTGATCCTAATTGCACATCAGAAATTTGGCTGGGAGGAAAAATAAAAGACTATATCAGAAACCCAGGGGATTTGCTTGGCACCCCTTAGTACTCCCTTCATCAATAGTCATAGTTAAAGAAAAACTGAAACAACACAAGGAACAGAGGATCCGCAAGCACTGAAATCTGACATAAATGGGGCACAACATTAGGTAAATAACTGAACAGCCAAGGTGTTGACTGATATTAAGGGGAACATGGTGATGGAAAAAGGAAGTATAAGTCTCAATTTAGATCTCACAAACAGCTATAGAAGCAGGTATAGAACAACTGTGTGTTCTACCATTTAACCATTTGATTTTTTTTTCTCTTCCTTTCTTCCTCTCCCAATCCATATGCTGGGGTATGTAGCATTTCAGATCTCAAGTTGGAGTGCACTGGAATATATCCATGCTGGCATCACCCAGTGAAGTTACCGTAACAGTTAAGACTGTGTCCCCTGTCTTCTAAATATCGCCTAGCAGGCACTCAATATACATTTACTCTCCAAGTTTAGGTAGATATCCCTACTCTCTTTCCTTTCCTTTCAGGCCACAGTGTAGTAACGGTTCTTGCTCTTATAATCCCTGTAGTAATACCTCCCTTGTTGGTTTCCCTATGTTCATATCTTTATAAATGGTCCCCCTATTAAACTGCCCTAAGAGATCTGATTTAAGTGGACATCTTTTTTCTGCCAGAACCGCAATTGGTTAAAAAGAACATGGTTTAGATCTGAAATCAAATTAGTTTCTTAACATTTCATCTTTTATTAGAATAAGCCATGTGGCACTGACACAACTGGGCAAATATGTGTCTCCTCTACAAGGACAGGTTCCTTGCTCCATGGCACAGAGCAGACCCATGCACTTGTCCTGCATTCTTCCTGTATCCAAGAAAAAAGTAGCTCAGAAAGAGCTGCCCAGGACATGCTCAGATACTTCTAATCTTAACAGTAAAATAATTCATTTGGAGGAAGGAGATAAGAGGTAGGCAAGAGACTAAAAGTTTCAACTCTAGGGACAATTCATTGCATGGAAAAATGAAACCAGAGAAGTGGAGACTTTCCCCTAATAAGCCAAGCACACAATAAATCCTATGAAACAATAAGAAAAAGAACATGAAATGAAACTTGCCCAAGGATATGAGGAGGCAGTTCACAGAAGAGGAAATTCAAATTGTCAGTTATGTAATTCCTAGTTCAAAATGCTAATTCACTATTCCGTTTATTTTTATGAGACCATATTATTAATGAAAGTTAATAGTTTTCTATTAGGTGTCATACTATTTTTTTTTGTATTCCCCAATGCAGTCACAGGTAACATACAAGTCAGTTCCAAACTTTAACCCATTATATAAAGGTTTAAACTTTTATCTTCTTAATTGAGTTTCTTAATTTACCTTCCCCTATTCCTGGCTATAATCTTAATCTTAACCCTAATCATGAAAGTAATATAGAGCTTGCTATATGCCAACCAATGTTCTAAGTGCTTCACATGTAACAACTAATTTAACCATCACAGCAGTCCTGTGAAGTGGATGGTACTATTATTATCACTGATAAAGGAGCAAACTGTGCCCACGGTCAGCTGGAATTTAAACCAAGGTAGCAGGGCCTCTGAGCCATGATCTTAACTATGACATTATATTGCGTCTAATTTACAACTCATTCTTGGCTTGAGCAGCATTTAACATATTTCAGTAATTATTCCCCATGATTTGAGTAGCATAAACACTCCTTCAAGTACAAAGAAAAGTATAAAGTCTCTGATGATAAATTTAAACTATGGTCTAACCCAATGTAAATACTACGAAGAAAAATTGTAGGCATTAGATATTTAATTGTAAGACAACAGATACTACCACTTAGAGCCAACATTTCCCTCCATCTTTGAGTTCTCCCAGTGTTGGGGGAAAGACTTAGAAACACTTCGTGGCAATGGGAAGAGGAATTCCAGACTGGAAATAGAGCTTGGATCCAGCAGCCTATTTAAGGAGGCAGAAGTTATGACCTGTACAAGATTGCCCAGGGAGATAAGTAATGCAGACCAAAAAAGGAGTGCTAGCTCTCGATGCTGGATGCCACCAAACACGTGAAAGCATTTCAGCAGTCAACCAGGACCCCAGGAATGTGCTGTTGCTTCTCTGGACAAAAGATGATTACGCCTTAAGCAAAAAAGTCAGAGGTCCTAAATATTAGTACCTTACTTAAAAATCACCTTTTTCTTTCTTAAATATATTTATAAATTGGATTAAAATTGGCAGGAGAGAGAGAGAAAAAAAATATTGAAAGAAGAAAAGAAATAGAAAATGCAGATTGCAACTACTTTTAGGGATATTTGGGGGAATTTTTCAGCAAAGATGATAAAAATCCTCCTGTAAAATGTAAACTTGAATTTACATTTTAATTTTACATTTAATTTTCAAGACAAATAAGGTTCTCATTTGTCTTGTTCATTATTCTGCCATGTCTTCATTGCCTGGAAGAATGTCTGGCATGGAGACACTCAATAAGATTTGTTGAATGAATTAATTAACAAGTGAACCAGTGTTGGCAGACCAGAATCCACAAAGTAGCTCTATTTCTTTCTTAAACATAAACCATTTCTGGCTAAAATTATTAGGATTTTGTCAGGGAAGATGATATCTTGAACCTAACAATCAGTCTCATCTCAGTTGATCAAAATGTTTTCAGAGATCCGAGACTTCTGTTTTCATGCCAAGAGTTTTGCTTCTTTCTCTAAGTACAATGCACATACCTTCTTTTTGCGTCATCACCCTTAGGCCTATTTCAGTTTAACAATGAGAGCTTTACCAGTAGAAAACACACACACTCTCTCTCTACCCCTACCCTTTCTCTTTCTCGTTAGCTGCTAATTAACTAGCCCTAGGCTCTTAATCACTTGAGAGAAAAAATAATAATCGATCCATTTACAGATTACCAGATGTATGTGTTTATTTGCTGAAATGTCTGGTTCCTCCTGCCAGGGCAAAAATTCCACTTTACAAATGCTTCTTTCATTTCATCCTTGTTCAGAGACAGAGAAACCCTTCATGAGCCAACATACATCTAAGGAGCCATCCATCAGCCCAAGTAAATGAGAAACTAAAAGCGTCTCAGGGCATTAATTGAAAACACCTTAGAATCAGCACAGAAATACATTTGAAACTGCCCTCTCTAAAGCCTAAAGCCACTGAGCACAAGCATATGCTAGTAAATCAAAGCCATATGCCACACTTGTCTGTAGTTTCACAGTGAACAGTGTGCTGTGTCCTCACTGTCTTCTCGAAGACTTCCCAGGGCCCAGTCCATTATGTCCTGGCAAGGCAAAGGTAGGCATCAAGGGTAAGAACCCATTCATGTTGGTTAATGCTGCTTCTAAATGAGGTGGTAAGCTAGTTAGTATGGGCACAATAACTGGCACAGTGCCTGGGACAAAGCTGTACTCTCTCTCTTTCATACTTCCTATCCCCATTTAAATATAAGTCACTCTCTTTCCCA
The DNA here is from genome assembly GCA_036589455.1 of Ateles fusciceps. Lineage (NCBI taxonomy): Eukaryota > Metazoa > Chordata > Mammalia > Primates > Atelidae > Ateles > Ateles fusciceps. Next base: position 575,304 of record JAZHEH010000804.1, on the reverse strand, counting down.
AAGTCTCCTGTTTGAATATTTTAAAGTAATTATAAGATTGGAGTTAAAAGTCAATGTTTTGGTTTCTTTTTATTTTCGTTTTCAGCTTTTTGTGATAGGTTTATTAATATGACTAATCTAACATAAGCTGGTTAAATATTACCTGAATATTAAGATGAACGTACTATTTAATTATAAACTTCAAATGGGAGAGGGAGAAGATTAATTTCGCATTATTTCTTTCCAACTAACATGCATTAATCTTGTATTAACATTAATACTACATCTACTAGTATCTCATCCTCCTTAGTCAAATTTGCCTATTTATTTACCCTCAAATTCTCTGTGTCTTTGCTTGCATCTCTCTCTTCAATGACTTGAAACCTGATAGGTGTCTTTATCTTCCAAGGAAAATGCAGGGGAACCAGCAGTATGACCCCAGTCCACACTATATTACCAACAACTCTCTTCTACAGACTCTGTACTAAACAAACGCATGTTTCACTCATTTTTTAAAAGATTCTTAGGTACTCTCTTATCTGCATAGTTAATCGTACAGAGAATGTTTGTTCCACTGATGTTTTGCTATTTATAATAATTTATAATAAACATAAAAATATGTATACATTTATATTTTTATATAAATACTACATTTATAATTATATAAATAATTTATAAACACAAAAAGCCAGAAACATAATTGAATACGTTTTTAGTTACTGACCCACTTTTCTTAACATGGGCATTATACCAAAGGTTATATGGGATTTCGACGAGGACCTTCAGACAGTGTGGAAACTGGATAGATGCAGTCACTCGAATGATTTCAGCATTCTTCAATAAGATACTATGAGATTTTTTTTCTAAAATAGAGCTGACGCCTCTGTTTTTTGATCTTGATGTCTGTGTACAAGATGTCTAAACTTTTCAGAAAAAAAAACTACTATGCACCATCTGGAGAAAAACTTGGAAAAGCATGATACAAAACTAAAATTCCACCAGGGAATATGTGAAAAGAACACAAGAAGTTACCTACTTCAAAGTCTCTTCCTGTTTCTTACAATTGGTGATCTTTGAGGCTGCCTGCAAATGAACACATCATCCACACAAGGATTAAGTCAATTTCTTCTTAAGAGAACCAGTTTTCATTAAACCTCAATTAAACAAGAGTCCTTGCCAATTCATTGTTTGGCAATGAAGAGAATGATTGTGGTAAAAATCACAGGATGTTAAAACACAAGTTATTTTCAGCAAAATGCAGACTGGGACTTATTTTTAACCCTTATATCTAGAAAATAATATCAGATCGAAGTTACCATATATGAAGCAAAGCCTAGATAAACGTATTAAGGATTGATGTTTTACTGCCGTAGATGACCCCATACAGATACATTTCTTAAAACTCTCAGAGTTTAGTTGCAGGATAATAATATCAATGAGTTTTTGGAGAAATAGGTTTCAGTTCCTGCTTTTTGAATTGTTGTTCACAACCGTCCTCAACTGCAGAATTATGTAATGTGATGGAAGAATTGTAACAAGATAGAAAAATAAAACAAAGTCCTTTCCAGAGAAACTCTTGTACATATTTAGAAGAAAGATTTCTAAGCTAAAATAATAAACCAATTATAATGAAAAGGACTTCCTGACTAACAAAAGGTTGTGAAGAAGTTGCTCTGCATAAGAAAACATTGAGGATTTGAGGTTCTGAGAAAAAATAAGGATGACAAAGGAGCCAGTAAGAAAGGACACAGAGTGACCAAAGGGAGTATAATGAAAACCAGCAATGGTGGTGTATGATGGCAGTGAAAACTGGGAGGAAATAAAAATATTTAATGAGGGCAAGGGTTTGAGGTATGTGGTATTAACTTCTCTCTTTTCTCCTACAAAATCTTCATTTAAATCTGTATCACTTTTGGTTTAGTGCTTTGTTTGAGCAAATTTATAGTGAGGAGACATGAAAATGTTCCTATTCAGCTATGTAAAAAGGGAAAAGTCCACCCCAGCAAATGCAGAAAACACGGGTTAAGAGTAAAAAGCTTTAATCTGGGTCACAGTGAAACGCATCTGATCAATCATCATAACATTGCCTTCTCTTTAATACATTAATTGATCCTCATGGAATAATCTTTCTATAAAATATTTATGCTTCTATGCTATCAATACGCCTTGAGGCACACACATAAACGTGCAATCCACTTTAATTTTTTTAACCTTTTTTCTTCCTGTAAAATTCAATAAGACTATAACTAAAACATGGGAGATAATAATATACCTCAAGCCAAGCATATATTTTGTATGAAAAATTGAAATAACTAAGGCAACACATTTTTAGTCTCAATTATCTGAATTCTTTCTCAATTTTTATTTTATCCTGTAAAAGAAGAAGGGGAACAGACAGAAGATAGTTGTAGACTCTCTGGGGTACTGATCTCACCTCTTTTTTATTTCCTGGGGAAATACGCTTTTGGAAGTGGCTTCCTTTTTAGCATAATTTCTTATTTATAAAGTGCCAATGAGTCTTGTCTTACACTTAATATCGGAAAAAATACAAAATAAGCACTGTGCAGAATATTTGGCAAATGAAGCAAAGAAACCATTTTTTTTCCTAGTGTTTCAGACAGGAACTGAATGAAAATCACATTCTTTACACTAATAGTAACCAGAGCTTCAAGATGAATAAAGATTTAGGAAAGTAAAAGATCTACAAATAAATAAATATTACATTCATCTAAGAAAAATTTTAAATAACTATCTTGGACTTCTAAATAGCATTTTGCCTTAGACATGCTTAACTTCCTTGATGTTATCACAAAAAAATAAATAAATAAAAAATTTAAAAACACAATCTTTAAACATAGCTTTCTGAAACTATAACATGAAAGGAAATAGCAAATTCATTTTCTGATAGGCCCAAAATAAAAACCAATGAGTAGAAAAGACAGAACATTTCTAAATGGAAGTTAATTTGAAATAAAGGTAAAATCAGATAAAAAGAACAAAATTATTAAAGATTATGAAAGACATAATTTATTGCCAAAAAGATGTGTGAGGCTTGAGAGTTTCAATTGATAATACTTGTATTTCAAGTCAATTACGTATTGTAACATTGAAAAAGCCAATGAGACTTTTGGGAGCAATGGAAAAAATACAATGTATGAATGAAAGAAAATTATCCTGTGTTATGTTGCTGATCATTGTGTTTAATCCCCCCCCTCATGTTAAGATAGCTGTGGGCAAACGGAGATGTAATGAAATGTTAGCAACTAAGATGGTGTGGGGCACTATATCACATGAAGAGAAGTTAACAAAATAGGATGCAGAACCTGGACAGAAGACTTAAGCAAAAGCTGAGGAAAAGAGAGGGTAGCTTTCTCCAAGTGTCAGAAACATTGCTACATGAAAGAGTTACATTGTTCTTCCTGTCTCTATAAAGGAGATCTGGGCTCCATATAAGAATGTTTCAAAAGTCAAAATTGTGTCATCATGGAATGGGTGGTCATGTTAGACCTCTTTTGTTTATAAGTAGTAAAACAAAAAGAGAAAGAGAGGAAAACAAAAGAGAAAGGTATTAGCCACACAATTAAGAAACCCAAAGGTGGAGCTAGCTCTAGGAACAGGATTAGAGGTTTCAATAGCTGCCATCATGCTCTCCATTTCTGTTTGGCTTTCATCTTGTGTTTGGTTTCTTTCTCAGGCTGCCTCTTGATACACAAGAGCAAAGAGGACCACTGGAAGCACCAGGTTTACCAGAGTTTGCAATCAAAAAAAAGAAAGTGGCCCTTTCTCCTTCATCTTCCGTTTGTCAGGTATGATGGAGAACCATGACTGGTTCCCAAAGTGGTTACATCTTGGACCTGTGACTATAGATGGGGAATGGGTGCTGTGAAGACCTACTCTAGGCTACGTGTCTACCCCTAAGAGCCCAGCAACCCAACTGCCATCAACAGAACCACTCTGAGTAGAAGAGAAGACACTGAGGAGCTGTGAAGCAAAAACAAACAGGCAAAACTAAACCAAACTAAGAAAGGATACGTATCATGGCTGCTTTGGAAGGTAATGAATTTCTCATCACTGAAAATGTTTGAGCAGAGGTCTAATAATAATTTGTAGATAAAAGGCCACAGTGCTACTTTCCAACTGTGGGACAAGTTCTCCCCTCCTTTACTCATCCAGTCGACACATGACACTAAGCACTTATAACACAGCAGCCATATGAACAGCATGGTGCACAAAGTAGACAAGATCCCTGCTTTGCAGTAGCCTATAATGTATGGTCTCTAGTCTCTGAAAGAGAATGTTTGTCACACAATGTGGGTGTGATTAAAAGAAAAGATGTATGTGGAAACTGACCATTGCAAAACAATGTATGAATATACGTTATTAGAAAGTGCACTTGCTCTGTGAACACTGGCACGAGTGGAACAAGCTGGAATTCCAACCACACCTCTTTTGGGAAGCTCATTGTATGAGTTAAGTCACTAAAGTCACTACCTCTTTGCAAGGCTCAACCTTCTGATTTGAAAATGAAATGAAAGTGGGTGTAAACTCACTCACACATTCCCAAAAACCCCAATAAATTTAAATGATGAAATAATGTAACATTGCCTCCTTGATCCTAATTCTTAAAGGTTCCTTAATACTACCATTTTATTGCTTGATTGAGTGCCAATTTTTCCTTTAAAAACTGTCTATTCAGTGAAGGCAGCCTGAGATATTAAGAATTCACAGTTAATCTATGGAATTCAGTGATTGATTTTGAATGAAAAAAAGTGGTCAAAATGGTCAGCTAATCTTTATTTATTTATTTTTTTTGGTGAAGAGGTGGTTAGGATATTGGGCAGGATGATGAAAAAATAAAAAGTTACTCATCATTCTTAGGTCTTTAGATCTGCCCTGGTTGTATCACTTATGGTTTTTCCCAGACATACATGCAATGTTGTGACAGCTCCTGATGTATGATAGGAAATAGCAGGATTAAGAGAAACCTCTAAATCAGATAGCATGTGCCACAGCCAAACCATCTGAACAAGAAGGGAAGTTTGGACCAGGACTTGATTTTCCCCACATAGGACTCTTCACATCTTTAAATCAGTCATTGATCAAGGGGAATTTTCCGCCAATCTCTAAAACATTGATTCATATCGATATTCATACTCACTTTCACTTCATTTTCAAATTAGAAGGTTGAACATTAAAGGGAGTGACTTACCTTACCACAGAATAAACAGGAAATAATTTGCAGAAATTTCCTCTTCTCTGAAGGAGGCAAATAGAATGTACAAACCCTGCCCAGCTGACTGAAATGAAAAGTGCAGGAGCAATTGCCAAAAACCTACTTACATGAGGACATTAAAATTGCAGGAGCATCCCCATCCCTAAGTAAGGACCAGTGATTGGGACTTAAACACCAGTGAAACAGCAAAGCCCATTGTTTTTCCATGTTCAAAGATAAAGATAAAAGGAGGCTTCCGAGTCAAAGGTTGGTTTTCTTTGGTGGGAGGTAGGGTGTTGAGATGTTAAGTGCATTATTTGTTGATCAGTGGAGTGGGAGGTGGGTTTGGTGTTTTAAGGTTTGGGGTTTTTTAATTCCCAAGTTTCCATTTTTGCATGTTCCAGTCATTTGGCAGAGTAGACACAAATCACTTTGTAACAATAAATGAATGTCTTGTCTATGGCCTGCTTGTTCCTTGCCTGTTTGCATTATTCTCTAATACAACATTTTTTTCTGGTGAGAGGGCAAAAATGTGTGTCTACATGCGTGCCTGTGAGAGTGTGTGTGTGCATGCCCACGTAGGTGTCTATTTTCCATTCTGTTTGGAGGACAACAAAAGAATGGTACCTCAAATAAAAAAGCATCCTTTAGTTTTTCAACAGTTTCTACAGCTCAAATATTTCCAATCCTAAATGACCCTGCTTCTTTTTTGACAGAGATATTCTATTACCTCGTGGCTGTGTTTTTGAACATTTTCCCGTCCTAGCACACACAGAACACACAGGCTGCTCCTGGCTGGCAGTGATCAGCTGCAACAGCGCTCCTGTGAGGAGGATTGGGATCAGAACAGGGCATCCACACTTTGACTTCAGATACTGGAAACTGTCAAGCAACTCCCTCCAAAGGAGCTAGAGCGCACATTCTTTCTCTAAAAACCATTATGCTAATATGATCACCTTACAGAATTGCATTCTCTTTCTCATTTCAAACATGTCACATTAATTATCAATATGTTTGGAGTGAAGTTCTTATGGTTTAGAGTAGTTTCCCACAAATGCAGGCTGCCCTGAACTGGGTTGGCCCATCCCTGTGAGTTAGTTGCTGGATCGCTCTCCAGAGGCATTGTCTTTAAGGGGGATTCCATCCTGTATATTTTTACTGCCTTATTCTGTAATCAGGAAATAAGCAGGCGATTCTCAAGTAAAGAACTAACAACTTACAAATTCTTTACTCTCAAGTAAAGAACTACTAACTTACTAATAATAACATTTCAAAATCAAGAATCAGGGGAAAAGGTTAATATTAGGTAATTTTGACCAAAGAGTCAGCATTTCAATGGCAAATTTATATAAGGATGGTGATATGGTTTGGCTGTGTCCCCACCCAAATCTCATCTTGAATTCCCATGTGTTGTGAGGGTGACCCAATGGGAGGTAATTGAATCATGGTGATGGGTCTTTCCTGTGCTGATCTCATAATAGAGAATAACTCTCATGAGATCTGATGGTTTTATAAAGGGCAGTTTCCCTGCACAAGCTTTTTCTCCTTTCTGTTGCCCTGTGAGAAGTGCCTTTCACCTTCCGCCATGATTGTGATGCCTCTCCAGCCACATAGAACTGTAAGTTAATTAAATTTCCTTTTCCTTACAAATTATCGAGTCTCAGGTATGTCTTTACAGCAGCATGAAAACAGACTAATTTAGATGGGTATTGTGGTTTTCATATTTGTAACAAGAAAGAACTAGCATTTGCAGAACATGGCCTGTCCCCTGCCTAGGTGTCAGGAGAGCCACCCCCTCCCAAAGGAGCGCTTGTGAGCAGAGGTGATCAGAGGACTTTCTGAAGAGTGAGGAGGTGAGGTCACTGCATTTGTTGGGGAACACTGTATTTGACTCTCACAAGAGAGATTTCTTTTCTTTCTAAGCTTCCGTTTGTATATGCTAGTGATTTCAGAGGGCCAAAAAGAAGAAAAGGGAGTGAGCCAGTCGTTAAGGCCCCTAATCTCAGCTTATTTTGACTGCTTCTCAACACAGCATTGCAAGTGGTTGATTTGGTAAGTATGAAGGCAGTAGACCAAAATCTCTGTTCATAAAGCATCCTTGTTAATGTCAGAATATTTTCTGAAAGCAGTTTTTTTTTCGGCCTATAAAGCAAATCGGCCTACAAAAACAAGGCTTTGCTTTTTCACAGCTTGTTCATTCTTGCTGCCTGATTCTCATGCATTCTCAAACTATTATTACATAAAGCTCAAGATTTCAGCAAATTTTACTCATAAATTATACTAACTTGGTTCATTTTTAAGCTAAAACAGATTTAGTTAAATCACATATTTCAAAGTTGATTTTGATCATTTAAATGCTTGTGGAAATTCTCTATTGAATTTTTTAAAAATGACATTACCATTAGTTGCTTTCATTGTTTCCCTAGGAAATGATGTTCTTGTATTTTAAAGATGCTGGCCAAAACTTGGTATTGCTTTAACTTCTTTTTTTCTAGCTGAGTGCTTCCAGAAATAGATTATTATCCACAGTGAACCCTCAAATGCCTCTTTAAAAAAATAGACCACTGCTTTACTCCAAAAAATTATGTGGCCACTGTTCTAAAATTTTGACTAAAAAGATGTATAAATAATAACATGCTGATAACAAATACGCCTTAAAGAATATTTTTAAAAATGTGTATCATACATACAGAGTTAAACAGAACTAGAATTGAAGTGATTTGTTTCTGTCATCAATTAAGAAAAAAATAAGAAAATCTTAATTAGTGCTTATTAGAAAATCTTATCACAAAACATATTTACTTAACAGCTAATTTAAAATACACATAGCTGGAGACAAACACAATCCTCATCCTAGTTCTTTGGACTTTAAAACTGAAAACATCTGAGAAGAAAACCTTGCTGGTTTTCTTCAAATGTCACAGCAGACTCAATTGCTTTCTATAATTCAAACAAAAACCAACTCATTAGACAATCTGTAAAATCAGCACTTTTATGTATTTTTAGCAAAGTTTGTGTGAAACAATCATTAAACAATGAGGTAAGTTTCTCTCTTGCATGGCATCTGCACACATGCACACAGACAAAGGTATGTGATGTGTATATATATGAATGTACAAGCAATGAAAGCTATCTTTGTGTGAATATTTGTAAAGTTCCTTCTTAGTGAACCCAAATTAAAAAAAAAATGTCATGTGCAGTAGAGTATTTGGATAGGCCCATATAAAAAAATCAAAGGGCCTTATTTTCTCAGGTGCTTTCGCTGGCAAGAAAAAGAGCTCTTTCTAAATATTCAGAGGTATAAAGGATTGAGTCAAGAAGAATTTAAGTAATCTCCAGCTTTTGATATCATGGTGAAATATAACATTCTCCTAAAAACGTTGCCGAATATAATTGCCAAAAATCTGACTAGACTCAGGGTGAACAGTTGTTTCAAATATTTTATATTTCTTATTTTTTAATGAGGAAATAAGAGAACCTTAAGATACTGTGAAAGGTATGGGATGGAATATTGCTTCATCAGTGCGTCCTACTGGGTTGAAATTTCTGGAGACTACTTTGGTATCTGTGCCAATCTCAGACTCTTTAGTGAAGCACTTGTTTTTCCTCATTTTTATTATTGCCATGGTTTTCAGGTTTTTCCCCTAGCTAATGAAGGATGCTTCTTTCCAATATTTTTATATATTCTCTTTTATGTCTCCGAATCATTCCCTAGTCAGTTTAATCATTATCAGTTGCCACTGGGACTGTGTTAGTTCCTGATTGTATCGTGAAAAGCCTTTTCTTTCTGCCTATTTGAGAGAATTATTTAAAATGCATAATCCATCATCAGCTCTCTAATTAGAATATCTGATTTTCCCCACCTTACTCCTTCACCTACATAATGATCTGGTCTAATGCACTCTGCAAAACAAAGCATTCATCACTTCAAGCCCATGCAGGGCTCTCTCAGCAATGTCCTTCCAAAGACATTTCCTTTACTCAAAATGACTGATTCACTGCAGCTAAACACACCCACATGGCCTGCCCCAAATGCTGACTTTAATAAATTGGCCAAATGAAACACTGAGAATGTCTTTATAGTGAGAATACTAACATGCACTTTTTAACAAATGACTGGAGTGTGGTTTTATTGAAAATTACAGTGGTGAAAAGAGAGAGATGCAGGGAGTGTGTGCTCATGCATGGGTGACCACGTTTCCATGAAGACACTTGTTTACCTCATTAGTCCATTCTTTCCTTTCATAGTAATAGAGTTTTTATCTGGATCACATGACCACTCAGGATGGAGACTCTATTTCTGTTTCCCTTGCAGATGGATGTGGCACGTGACCAAGTTCTGGCTAATGAGATGTCTGAAACTTAAAGTGGAAGAGATGTATCATCTCCTTTTCCTTGCTCCATACTGCTACCTGAAAAATGGATGTGGTGACAAGCCTTGGAAAACCACAAGGATGAGGACAGCACTGGAGAGATGGTGTAGCACATGATGAAATCTCCTGGGTATCTGACAGCTGAGTAGAATTGCTGTCCTCCAATTTTTACATGGGAAGGAAATACAACTGTTTTGTCGGAGATTCTGTTACTTTAAGTCAATGTTATAAGTAGCTGTAGCTGTGTGCTAATTCTTTCCATTAACAGCCAGGTTTCACATGATAGCCTTCAGACATCTGAGAGTCACAACATACACAGCTCTGATAACCTCATGTTGTTATTTCTCTCAGGGACTGACTGACACTTTGGCTAAACCATCTGGACCTTCAGGTTGAAAACTAAAATCACTGCCTCAGTGTTACCCAGTGGATTCTATTGCTGGAGTACACAAAGAATAAGATGGAAACGGGCCTGAAGGAGAGCCTGGGTGCTGGATCAGAGTCAGTGCAGAGACATAATCACAGAATCAGATGAGACATTTTGCCAACTTTTATCAGGGACAAAAGCCAAGGTCTCTTGCATCTCCGCCTGGTGCAGGGATCATTCTCCTGATGTTTCGTCCTTTTTAAAGAACTATCAGAAACCAAACCTTAAGTAGATGTACGTGAGATATTTTTCCAGTTTTTTTCTTTTCTTATTTTGTATTTAGCTGTGTGTTTCTCCTTATTCATTCTTCATTTACTAAACTTTCTATTGAATATCTTTTCTACTTAAAACTAGCCCCACAATTCAAAAGTGGCCCTTGCTGATTTTGTGCCTTCTCTCACTTTGTGTTTTGGGGAATGAGGCAGTTGGTGATTATTTCCTTCTTGTTCTTGTTAATTTCTCGAAGCCGTGGGTATCCCTCTCTTTGGTTTGTGAAAGAGTCAGTGTTTCATGTCAATAGCATCCAATTTACTTGTCAGACCCCTGGGTTCCATTTAGATTCATTCTTCACAAGGCATTAAAGTAAGGCAGTGTTTTCATAGAGTTACAATGTCTTATTGTTGAAGGTGTCATCTAGTCCAATCTCGCAACTAATACAAAAGACTTACAGTTATTTGCTAGCTGTGTGTTTGAGCAAATTACTTAATCCCTTTGAATCTGAATCACACTAAGTGTGAATAAACATCTGTAGTTTACACTTAGTATTGCTTGAGTAGTAGTAGTAATAATCTGCAATTATACCACTTGCTAGAGTAGCTGTTAAAGTTTAGCCTTCCCTTGTTACCTCAGGACAAGGCCTCTTTCACATCGGAGCAGTTGAAATATTTTAGTCACTCTTTGGTTAAAATGAGCGAATTCCCCATAGTCTCCAACCATTTGCCCCAGGCCTTCCTGTAAAGCTTGGAGAATGAATCTACACAGTCCACAGGATGCTGATTCTTCCTAGCAAAGCTTTCCATTCCTCTGGCTGAACTTTCTCAGTGACTCTAACACTCTAACATCGTCAGATATGATAGAGATTCAGATCAAAGTCTCTTTCATGAAGCTGGCTTCTCAGCTCTGGATGACCCTCCACGCCCTGTGTTCCTCTTAAGGTATAGTACACAGACCCAAAGCACAAAGTTCAAGGGCTGGCCTGACTTTTGATGGACACATCTAGTATTATAGAGAAAGCACCTAGTATGTTATATCTATATAGTAATATTATCCATATATATAATATTATATTAAACAGGAGTAAGTATCAGCATCATCTCCAAAGAAGCCCAATCCAGGGACAAGTTTTACTCATGGTGGGGATGCCTTTATCCAGGCTTTCTTCTTCAAATTTTTGACTTTTGTCCCCTTGTATTTAATTTGGTTTTAACCACTTTGGTGTGATTAAGAAATGAGGACTGTTGAATTATCGAAGGATTTATGTTTGTAGGTTCAGTCATTTACCCACTCAACGAACTTGGACAATGAACTAGCATCTCTCCCTTATCTTCCTAATTTGCAAAATTTCTGTCCTGCCTATCCCAATGGATCAAATTCATTCAAAATCAAATGAAAATATGAATGAGGAAAACCATATAAATGTTCTACAGTATTAATAATAACAAAATTACCCTTTTCTTATTATTTTCCATCCTGAGAGCCTGTGTTTTTAAAATAAAAGTGAAAATGCAGAATCATTTGAGGATCAAGTTCATATGTGCGCTATAGCATAGCACAGTTCTTAACACACATTGGTCAATAAATGTGGATTTTTAAAAAATGTATAGTAGATTGATTCTGGTTCTCAAAATGGCATAGCCATTATACCCATTTGCATAAATGCAAATCAGTTTGCAATCATCTCCTGCCATGTTTTTAAGTAGGTAAAACACTAAATCTGAAAAAGGCTGCCTAGAAACTACTCACCCTCGTAACAGGAAGAGTTGGTGTCACCAAATGGTTTCTTTGAAATGAATGACCAAGAAATTCTCCTCCTTCCTCTATTAACAGCCATTGTTTCCCTAAGCAACACACACACAAATCCATAAGGGAAATCAATGTAAATAAAATACAAGTTGAATATTCCTTATCTGAAATGCTTGGGACCAGCAGTAGTTCAGATATTGGATTCTTTTTCAGATTTTGAAATACTTGCACTACACTGGTTGAGCATCCCAAATGCAGAAATCCGAAATCACAGATGTTCAAATGAGCATTTCCTTTGAGCATCATGTTGGCACTCAAAAGTCACAGATTCTGGAGTGTTTCGATTTAGATTTGGGATGCTCAACTTGAATACTGTCTTGGGTAGAAATAGTGAGACAGGCCTGGGCATGGTGGTTCACACCTGTAATACCAGCACTTTGGGAGGCTGAAGCAGATGGATCACCTAAGGTCAGGAGTTCGAGACCAGCCTGGCTAACATGGTGAAACACCATGTCTACTAAAAATACAAAAATTAGCTGGGAGTGGTGGCAGGCGCCTGTAATCCCAGCTACTCGGGAGACTGAGGCAGGAGAATCACTTGAATCTGAGAAGCGGAGGTTGCAGTGAGCCGAGATCGCGCCACTGCACTCCAGCCTGGGTAACAGAGCAAGTCTCTGTCTCAAAAGAAAAAAGAAAAGAAAAGAAAAGAAGTGAGGTACAAGTTATCAAATATTAACTTAATTCTCCAGAAGAGATCATTAGTGATCAGGCTCACTGCCTGATCTGAACAGCTCACTATATACTGACCATTTTCTAAGTATATACAGAGAATACAGCCATAAAGATTCACACTGTCAAATTCAGCATCCAGTGTCTATTTCACAATTGTGAGGGTTTTTTAAATGAAATCATTTATATTACTTTGGCCTCTGGCTGGATACCATAGTCCCCTGTATTATTTGTCTGCAATTATTTTAAGCCTTTACAAATGCTATTTTTCAAGTATGGCAAAACATTTTTTGAATTAAACTTACAGGCTTTTTCTACCATGCACTACCTCAAATTCTGAGCCTGATGAGCAAAATGCTGTTAGAAAAAAAAGCACATACTGAGTTGACCCGGCCTATTTCAGTTTCCAACTCTTCCCTAACCACATTGGAAAGCAGAATTTACTGTTATTAAATATAATGTGGCCACAAGCTACATCTGTTCTTACAATTGTTCATATATTGCCTAAGATTTTTTTCTCCATTATCCTTCTCCTTTCCCAGCAGCAACAATCTCGTAACTGTTTCAGAGATAAAAACAAGACAAACAGCTCAAAACATCCTCAAATTCTATTTAAAATGCCCTCCTTCATTTTTTTGTCCATCTACTCAAAGAGATTCAGTCATCTATCAGATATTTAGTATTTGGGCACTTTAGGAAAGAAAATAAGTATTTCTCAATCACGAATACAAAATAAAAAAGTCTCCTATCTATTTTCAACTAGCTATAGTCTCCCAGAAGAAAGTCCTCATGTACACAAATCATTAATATGGAATACAGGAAGTGCTGGTGTCATCAAGAGACAGATCATTAAAGCCACTAAAGAAGAGCAGAAACTTGAAAAATCATAGCCAGCTTCAGGGACTGTATGTGATCTGGACCCAATGTAGTTACAATTTGAGGAAACAGACATGGGAGGAGAGAGGTTTTCCAGAGGAAGGAAAGAAGTTGAACAAAGTAATGAAGGTAGAAAAGTATAAAAAGTATACTTCCGTTTTACTCCAAATTTTATACTCCAAGTATAAAAAGTATAATACCAGATACTATAATTATCTGGCTTCTCTAATGCAGTAGAAATATGAAGGAGGAGAGTGAGAGAAAACAAATGTAAAAGACAAATTTGGGTCTGCAATATTGGGCTAAATTGTATAGATTTTATTGATTTTGGAAGGTGAGCCATTGATGGTTTTCCAGTAAGTCAGAGATATCCAGAAACATTAATCTGACAGCTATCTAGAATGAATGGGAAGGGAAAAAACTTGAAATCAGAGATAGCTTGGCTATTCACTATACTAACCTAAACAACAGGCAAAGGAAGCCTGAGAGAGGCACAGGAACAGAATAGAGGAGATGAATGGAAACAAGGAAATGTAGAAGATCCAGGATTTGACACTTCCTTGGTTGAGACAGAGAGAGACATAGAATATTTCCACAGTAAACCTGTTATTCTTTTAAATTTATTTCATGGGTAGCATTGATACTGATTTATGAGCCTAAGTTATTCTTTCAAACTTATTTCATAGTGTTGATTTATGCCCTATTCTAATTTCTAAATAAGAAGTTGCTGAAATTTCAGGAAAGTAGTAAAAAGAAAGGCAATTCAAAAATAATACATGAATTCATTGAGCCAAGCCAAAATGGCAAAGCCATGATAAAAATACATGAACTGTTCCCCTATTCAGTATAGAATAGTAACTCAGGAAAAGGCTGCTCTTTTTACAATATGATCAATGATAAAAAGAGGAAACATACATATCAGAGTCAATGAATCCTGTCTCAGTCTGTTTCTGTTGCTTACAGCAGAATACCTAAAAATGGGTAATTTATAAAGAAAATAAATTTATTTCTTAGTTATGGAGGCCAAGGTGTCCAAGGCTGAGGGACCACACCTGGTGAGGGTCTTCTTGCTCTTGGGGCTCTGCAGAATCCCAAGATAGCACAGGACATCACCTGGGAAGGAGGCTGAGCATGTCAGCTCTGGTTTATCTTCTACTTATTAAAAAGTCACCAGCCCTACTCCCATAATAATCCATCAATCTATTAATCCATGAATCACCTCCTCAAAATCCCATGTCTTAATTCTGCCACACTGGGGAGTCAGTTTCAACATGAGTTTTGAGGGGACAACACTCAAACCACAGCACACTCCAAATAAACATTCAACATGTATGTGCCTTTTAGCCGAACTAAAGATGCCAATTTGATTCCACACTGTAATCTGTACTCAGATTAACACTGAACTCAGATTCCAAATGCTAAAATAAGTAAAAGCCAGATAAAATTGATTGAAACATAGTAACAAAAATAGCAAATTGTTTATTTAAAACAGCACAAAGCTAAGCATTCTATTTTTTTTTTTTTTTTTTTTTTGCCTTGAGACAGAGTTGCCAGGCTGTAGTGTAGCAGTGTGATCTCGGCTCACTGCAACCTCCACCTCCCAGGTTCAAGCAATACTCCTACCTCAGCCTCCCGAGTAACTGGGATTATAGGTATGTGCCACCACACCTGGCTAATTTTTGTATTTTTGGTAGAGATGGGGTTTCACCATGTTGGTCAGGCTGGCCTGCACTTTAGGAGGCCCAAGCAGGCAGATCACCTGAGGTCAGCATTCTATTCTTTATAAACATGGCACTTCTGTGGTTTCCATTTTCTTTGTCTTTTATTTTCATTGCAAAAATGATATTGGAATTTTGTGTGCATTTGTCTGTGGACAATTACAAGTCCACATTGAGCACCATTTATATATGCAATATTTATGTTTAAATGATTCCTCAATCATACTGTTAGCAATACTTTAAAGAATAGCAATATTCCAGACATTCATGGAGGCATAGGCTAAGTGACCTTCACTGCAGAGTTCCTTCCAGAAGGAGGGCAGTAAGACAGAATTTTCTGAGTACAGTGATCTTCTTCAGTGCCAGGACTGATGAGGAAATGGAAGGTTTGTTCTGTACTTGGAAAGACTGAGATATAGAGAAGGGAAATTTGGAGTAAAAAAGAAGTAGAGTGAGAAAAATAAACAATATGCCAAAAAAATCAGAGACTCAGATTCTGACTTTATCCATTCCTTATAAGATGTACCTTTGTACATAAATAGAAATTATTATAGACATGGAATTATAAAAGTTGGACACTAGAGGTGGTTTTGTAGTAACTCCACCATAACTCTTTATTTTATGAACATGAAAGCTGTTGCTGGGGAAAGTGAAGTTTTCCATTTCCTCTCTCTCCGTATCCAGTCTTCTCAATAATATCAGCATTATTAAAATCAACTTTATTTCTAAAATGCAAGTCTATGTTTTAACAGAAAGTGCAGACAAGATTTAAGTATGAGCTAATCCTCTGAGATTAGTTGAATCCCATCTTATTCCTTTATTTATTATGGGTGTCCCTGTATTGCTAATGACTCAATAACCAGCCTGTCGTCCAGCTTCTGTGCTTCTTCCCTGGCTCAGAGCTCCTCTGCTTTTCCTCTCTTGTGAACACTAAGACAGTGGCATCTAATCTGAGCCTGGGGATTTGGCAGCTCTTGAGCAGCACTTTGCCACAGTATGAAAGCTCTTAATTGATTAGATCAAAGAATGGAAAAAGCTACAGGCCACATACCCCTAATGTTTATTGTCAAAGGAAGTACACAAAAATGGGATATGATCACTCAAAAACATCAAAACTGCAGCCATTTCATTAAAGCATTACGAACTAACGAATTGGATTAAGTGGAGAATTTCCTTTCAAAGGTAGAAAAGATCTACATAAGGACTGACACCTAAAATGGAAACAAATATAAAAGTTAGATATAGAAAAAGCAACTTTTGAAAAATGGTGTGTTCTGGATGCATCTATCTAAAATTAGATGGAAATAACTTTAAGCTGTTTATCACCAACTAAAATGTCAAAGGTATCCTTAATTATTGAAGTTCTGTTAAAATATTTGTAGAAATTATATGTTTTTGTATTACAATTCAGGACATCGTTAGGAATAGTATGTTGGGCAAACACAGCTGTCTCTGGTTATGATATTCTTTCCAAACTAGGTGATACCGTGATACAAATTAGACTTGGCATGTGATTATTGTGAAGTTCTTTGCTTTTCTCTCACTTTATTTCTATCTAAATAACTGTGAAAAGGCAAAATTAAAATGTGTAAACAGCTTATTCTAGAACACCTGTAGGAAATTTTTCTTAATGTTGGCTGCACTTTTTTTCATTTGCCCCTTGAAATACAATAGTAACTCTTAGATGAAATGTATATGTCAGTCCTATTTTAAGCATTTCGCCTGGAGGTATAATTGATTTTCTTGCTTGAAATCCATGCTATTATGTGTTTGTGTGGCATGAACTGCTGTGAGCAATCATCATTGACTGTCTACAAAAGGCAATTATGAGACTCATGCTTATATTATCAGAGCATTTGTTTTCAATTGAAGTCACTGTCTTCTTTTCCTGATATATAGAGTGAGAAAATACAATATCTTAGATGTTGATAATAGATTGTATTGGATAGGAGCATATTTTGTAAGTATTCACAAATACTCAACAAATGTATTCCATGAGTATGAGTGGGAGATTACCCAGAAATGTTAAAAAAAAAAAGCAATGAAAAGTGAGTGTGAATACATATATATGTATATAATATCTAGGAATTATCCATTATACTTAGATGAGAAAACAAAGATGGGATTATTTTTGTATCTGCATATGCAAAATTTATGATTGTAACTGGGGTAGTGCACCCAGCTCCCAGTTCCAAAGAGGTTATTGGCCTCTCTAACCCCAAAGAATGAGGAAAGGGGCCCTGGAGGCGCGGTGATTTTGCCATTTGAGTAAATATCATGAACCCAAAGAGTTTTGCAGGAGAGTGATTTATTAGACAGAGAGAGAAAGAAAGAGAGAAAGAGAAGAAAAAAGAGAAAAAAAAAGAGAAAGAGAAAGAGAAAGAGAGACAACTCCCATGCTGTTGTGGGAGGGGATCCCAGAGCAGGCAATCTGTTCAGGTAAGGAGCAGCGGAAGTTTTAACCCTTGAGTTATTCCTGCCCCACTCGTGTTCTCATCCAATGAGAGGAGTTCTTTCAAACTTCCTCTGGAGTGATTGATCTTTGACTCTAATACCGGATTGGCTACTTGGTCCACAGCCATGCGTTACAAAGCCCCCTCCTCCCAGAGCTTTTGGTGGGATTTTTGAGACAAAGGAGCCCTACCTGGCTTTTCCTACCTACCCTGCGTGAACGAAAATCAGACAAATAACCTTACATTTGAAACCCCTCGGTTCCCGGATGGAGCGGGGGAAACTCCTGCCTTTGAAACCACACCCCTTGCGGACCGGGAAGAGAAGTCCCTCTAGATGATCCACCTTGTACAATAAAATCTGAGACACTTGGATCCAAATACTGACTGTTCTACTCACTGGTTATATAACTTAAGGTTCTTAATCTCTCTAAAACTTAATTTCTCTGTCTAAAAAAAAGCAATGCAAACATCTACTTCATATGATTCTTGTTCAGTATTATAATAGGGTTCTCCTCTCTGCCTCCCATTGTTACTCTGACCAAGATGGCCATAATATTTCCCTTAGTTTCACTAAACTTTTAGACAGATTTCTTCCTGATTACTGGTCCCTGACCTGCCTTCTCTTAAACCATTTACTTTAGAAAACTTGCAATGTATGAATTCTTTCTATGCCCTTTTGACATGTAAATCTTCTAGCCACTTGCCAGTTTTACAAGGCAGGAATGTCTTCCTCAAAGACCTGAAGGCCATCCTTTTGAAATGTAATCATCAATAATGATAGGGCCCTAGTCTCCCGGAGCCTAACTTCAATAAGCAATGATTAGAAAAGACAACCACACTGGCGACCTCTCTCCTGATGTCATCCAGGACTTTTCCACCCACCCACTGCAGTGCTGGAAAATTCTCTTGCCTTTTTGTTTCTTTTTATTATTATTTTTTAAGGTTCAGGGTCACATATGCAGGTGTGTTATATAGGTAAACTCATGTCACAGGGGTTCATTGTACAGATTATTTTGTGACCCAGGTATTAAGCCTAGTACTCATTAATTCTTTTTTCTGCTCCTCTCCCTCCTCTCACCCTCTAGCCTCATGTAGGCCCCAGTGTCTGTTGTTTCCCTCTTGGTATCCCTGTGTTCTCATCATTTAGCTCCCACTTATAAGTGAGAACACACAGTATTTGGTTTTCTGTTCCTATGTTAGTTTTCCTTTTGTTTCAGTAGTTCCCCCTATTGCAATAGTCTTGAATAAAATTCTCCTCGTCTGGTTAACTTGTCCATTGCAGTTTTTGTTTGACAAGTCTTCTAGCTACAGAATGTGCAAACTGTGCTTCAATATGTTGTGTTTCATTTTAAAAATCAATTTAGGCATGTCAATATGCTTAAAATGAATATGAAGCCATAAACAGAATGAGTTGTGTTTACGGTTTCATATTCATTTTAAGCATATTATCTTTTATTCAATTTAAGCACATTGATTTTAAACAATGTTGTGTTTTAGGATACCTGATAAGTATGCAGAGAATTCTTTGGAAGATAAAATGAAATTCCACACACAAAAAAAACTTTCCAAGTGTTAAAAAAAAAATTCCATTTTCAAAGAAAACAGCAAAGGCAGGAGGAATTACTAGAGGCCTCTGGGGTTCCCAGGAATCAAGCTACAGTACTGGACACAAATCTCCTCTTTCCATCTGGTGCATATACTGGGCATGGAGAGAGAAACTCAATGAAAACAATAAAAGAAATAAAATTTTCTATTTTCTTCAATTTTCTTCTTCAATTAGGTCTACCCCTAATGAAAGAGATCATTCTTTTCACTAACTCCCAGGCTGTATAGACTTCTCAAAGAAGGTCTTCCCCCAAGGAATTATCTCTTAATGTGCTCTTGGGTACCAAAACCATTCCTTCTATTCTGCACAGAATGAGCACTACATTTATTGAATTACTTTTATAAACAACTTAATCACAGTCACAACAGTGCCTTCTCTACAAAAATAAAAATGGGCTGTTGCAAATAAACACATTCTGCCTCTACCCAAATCAGTAAGAATACACATTCAAGATAAAGACAGAAGTGAGTTTTTATTATATGCAGAATTCATAAAGAGAGACACAATGCCTTGAACTCAAATGATATACTAACATGTTGGTTATATCTGGCAAATGGGCTAGACCAGTGGTTCTCATTCAGTAATTTTGCCAACATTCATAAACATCTGGAAACTGTTTGATTGTTACAACTGTAGGGTTGGGGGATAGGAAGAGTGGTGGGGGAGGTGTGGAGGGGACATTACTACTGCCATCTTGTGGGTAGAGGCCAAGGGTGCTGCTAAATATCCCATAAAATTCAAGACATTCTTTTCTGCCTCATATGATATTTTCTCCTGTAAAATCTATTTTGCCTGGGTTTTAAAAAATATTACTTTGCTACCCTGGATGTATTTGGGGTATTAATTTGGTAGTAAGTACATCTTTTTCATTAAATGTTTCAGTATCCTATTATCTTATTTAAAAAATACAACACTGTATTTCTGGAACTGTTTAAAAACCAAATCATTAGATTTAACACTTTTACTGAGAGCTGTTTTGCTATGATAAGGTCTATTTTACCAAATTGTTTTATATTTTCTACTTTCTATATCTTAAGATATTTGTTAGATTCCATCGTTTGAAAGTTTTGTATTCTACTTATAATCTTCTAAGCTCTAATATATATCCATTAAGCACCACATTTAAGGTTTTTTTTCAATTTCTTGAGTTTGTTAATATCTATGTATTGCTCCTGAACCACATAAGTATTAGAGCATGGTCTTGCTCACATCTTTTTTTTCCTCTCTCCCTCATCTCACACCACATTGGTATCATCAAATTTCTCATTTTGTAGTGATTTAGATATTTCTTCTCTTTCTTTGTGTTTTTCTATAATTTTTAATTCATATAACAGTAAATTTTTAATGTTATCTCTTACTTCCCATATCTTGTTAATTTCTCCTGGATTTATACATCTTCTTCCTAGAGTATTTCTTTTGAAAGTAATTTCAAGTTGGGGGTAGGGAGGGAACAAGAATGAGAGGATTTTGTGGGAAACTGTCTGAATTTCTATTTCTTTTCACAAGACTCCTAAACTTTACTATAATATATTCTTGCTTACCTTTATTGATACTCAAGCTTGGGATTATGTATTCTTTTATCTTAGATAATTTCCGTATTATATTCCAAAATATTTTAACCAGCATTTTTTATAATTTTGGAAATCTATTATAGTTTTCATCTTATTTATTCCTCTTAACTTTTTCCTCAAACTTCCCACCTCTATACAACCCTCTAATGCCTTCAATTTCTTGATTTTATTTACCTTCTACATATTCATTTTTAATGATATCCACTTTGCAATTTAATCTAAGTTTTCACTTAAAGTATTTTCTCTTCATACCCAATATCTCCAATTTGTTGTTCTTCAATATTAATTTTTTCTGCTCCATATCACTGATACCGTTTCTTATCATTAAGGGTATTTGTTTTGCTTATTAAACATTTTTTTTTTTTACTTTCTACACAATTAGATTTGCTCCCTCTGATAATCTATTTCATTTTCTTCTTCTCTTTTTTTTAAAATAATGCTTGCTCTCTCATATGTCTTATTACTTTACCTTAAATGCTGTTTTGGCTGCATCATGCTCCTGGCATTATCAGTGAAATCCTGAGCTTGTTCTTCAGGGAGTTTTACGGGGGAATGGCGATGGACTGACTCTGGCATTCCCATTAATACATGCATCAATAGAGTAGGGTGTGTGCCTACTCTATTTGTCCCTGCACTGTTGGAGGAATGCATTTTCAGTACTCCAGTTTTGTCTTCAATTAGTACAATTACTGGCTAATTGAAGACAGTTCAATTAGCTTCATTCACTCCACATCTATCTGCCTAGTAAATTTGTGAATATTAAATTGCTGTGTTAGCCAACGAGAACCTTTCTTCTCTTGAAAGAGAGCTCTTAGAGAGAGTAAGTATTCTCTCCTGCTCTTCGAGGGCTAGGCTACCTGTTCCAGGTGGGTATGTATACCAGTTCAGGTTCTCTGAGGAGATTCCAAGTGTAAGAAATTCACTGATGGAAAAGACTATGGGATGAAATAGAAGGGAAGTCACAGGGACCAGGAGAGCTGGCAGACCATTATGTTCTGACATTGTGTAGAAGAGAGGGAAAGAAGGAAGGTTGGGTAAGATGAAAACTGCAGTGAAGTTCTACAGATATTTTGGCCAGACTAAAGGGGGGTCTTGGAGCCAAAATCAGAAGAGTGCCCTGCCTGTCAGGAACAGATCTGCCTTACTATCCCTGCCATGCAGTTATTGACTGAGAGGAGCCCAGAGGAAAACAGGTAGAGAACTTAAGGAAT
The DNA here is from genome assembly GCA_036589455.1 of Ateles fusciceps. Lineage (NCBI taxonomy): Eukaryota > Metazoa > Chordata > Mammalia > Primates > Atelidae > Ateles > Ateles fusciceps. The sequence continues at coordinate 553,187 of JAZHEH010000804.1, read as the reverse complement.
ATGAGTATCATGAAAAGCAAAAAAGGAGAGATTTACAAGAACAACTAATGAAACATATCAATGTATCAAGTACAGTAATATGTGTATTAAGCATAAAATGCAAAATCCATAGTCAACTATAAAGCTGATTGTCCAGGGACCAAGAAAATATTTTAATCTATATAATTTAGTTTTCAAATTTCATAAAAATTTCTAAGACAGTAGGGATATACAAAGCACTTAATTATAATTAAAACATTTGTTTAGAACCTATTATTTACAAGGCATTGCTATGGAAGATAAACAATTCCTTGTAAATACACAGTAGTTTATAATTTATAAACCACTTCCCCTACTTTCTAGGAGTTAATTACCAGAGCAATTAGAAAAACAATTGGCATCTGAAATATTTTTTGTTACTAACAGTGTTTATTTATCAATTTATTGTTATTTAAGATTATATTATTAATTTTTAACATTATTACTATAATTTATTTATTGTTGTTTTTATTTTCAGCATAGTCTTAGCAAAAAAATGAATATTTGCTATGAACATTTGAATTTCATATGGACTTTTCTTTCATGGTTCACTGGGCAGCAATTACTCAATTGTGTCTTCTTTTCTCCAACTTTCATACACATACACATACTCACACATGTAGCTTGAGCCCAGGATTAAAGGATTTGAATATGTCGTCTGGTTTTATCATTTATTTTTTCTTTAGCAAGTATCATAAGCAGCAATTTTACTTAGACTAACACCATATTCACCTTGTCATATTTTAGAATATGGATTATCTTTGGATGCTGCCCAGATATAACCTAATTCAAATGTGATAAAACATGTTAGTTCCTTCCTAAAGGTTTCCAAACTATATTTCATTTCAAAGATTTCTATCTGCTGTTCTATTGTTATATTCCTTATAAGGAGAGAGCTGATAGAACCTACTCTTTCCTAAGTGTTAGGATTTATAGGTAATATGATAAATAAAAAAGAAAAAAAGTCCAAAGTTCTTACGATGTCTTTCAAGGCCCCATACAATTTAGTTTCTGGCTATTTATTCACAACTTCCAAATCATGAGCAAACACTTGGAATAGAAAAAGGATAGGGTTTGCTCTGGGAGAAGGTTACAAAAGGGATATGAGATGACTAAAGGACAATTTGGATCCATGAGAGTCTTGAAAAAAAAAAAACTGGAAAACTAGATCTCACAAATAGGCTGTAAAGCAGTGTCTAAAGCAGACAAAGTTATTTTAAGAGTCTTTATAGACTCTTGAAGAGTCTGTAGTAATAACACAATCCAAGTATGAACTATAGAAACCACACGGCAAGGAACATCAGTGATTATGACTGATGGTGATGGCAAGAAATTTGAAAGGAAACTGACAATCCATGTATTGGATGGCTTGGGTTCAGATAAAGCTAGTCGCCATAGGATTAAAAAGAGTCAGACTGAGAGAAGTTTGAAAAATCACAAGACAAAATATCCACCAAAACTACTTGCAAACTAGCAGTTTTCTGAAGTTCCAGATGGTATGCTATTATTAATACGTGGCTGATCACACACAGCTGCTCTATATTCTTTATTAAGCATCAGTTTGCTTTTGGTCATTTACTTTCTTTTCAACATTTGCATGATATATTTTACAATTCCATGTCCGCATCATAAGCTGTTTCTCAAGAAAAGTAAAAGAGAATTTGTTAAAAGCATGATCCAAAATGCAATGAGAACTACTAGATGCCTCCATGATGTTGCTTCAAAATATACACACGCATAAACATTTAACTCTAAAAGTGACAAGATTTGAGCTGGTTATTTGAAAATATAAACAAAATTGACAAGCTCCTAACTAGACTAAGTAAGAAAAAAGGAAAGAACACTCAAAAAAATAAAAACAGAAATGAAAGAAGAGATATTAAAATTGATGCCATATATATAAAACGAATCATAAGAGACTTTTATAAACAATCACACATCAACAATTTAGATAACATAGAAGAAATAGATAAGTTCCTAGAAATGTGCAGCCTAAGACTGAATCATGAAGAAACAGAAAATCTAAACAAACCTATAAGTAGTAAGGAGATTAAATCAGTAATAAAAAGAATCCCATCAAAGAAAAGCCCAGACCTGATGCTTTCACTGAAGAATTCTACAAAACATTTAAAGAAGAATTAACACCAGTCTTTCTCAAACTCTTCAAGCAATTAAAGAGGGGGAAGCACTCTCAAACTCATTTTATGAGGCCAGAATTACCCTGATATTAAAACCAGACAAATATATTATAAGAAAAGATAACTATAGATCAATATCTCTACCGAATATTGATGCAATAATACTCAACAAATTACAAGCAAACCAAATTCAATGGTACATAAAATGGATTACTACAAGATGATCAGGTGAGACTTATCCCTGGCATGCAAAGTTGGTACAACATAAAAAAAATCAAATCAATATACTATACCATGTTAACAGATTGAAGGACAAAAGCTACCTGATTATCTCCATCCATACAGAAAATAGTTTGATGAAATTCAACACCCTTTCATGATTTAAATAAAAAACACTTAACAAACTAGAAATCGAATGGTAAGCTTTTCCTCTAAGTTTGGAAACAAAGCAAGGATGCTCACTTTCACCACTTCTATTCAACACAGTGATGGAAATCCTAGCCAAAGAAATTAAGCAAGAAAAAGAAATAAAATGCATTTAAATGCAAAAGCAAGAAGTAAAATTATCTCTGTTTTCAGAAAACATGATGCTACCTGTAGAAACTCCTAAAGACACACACACACACAAACACATACTAAATGTTAAGATTAATAAACAATTCTGCAAGATACAAAAATGAGTTGTGTTTATACACACTAACAACAGACAATCCAAAAATCCCCTTTAAAATAGCATCATAAATAATAAAACTGTTAGTACTAAACATAACCAAAAAGGAAAAAGGCTTATACACTGAAAACTACAAAACATTATTGAAAAAAAATTAGAAACACACATAAATGGAAAGACATCTGTTGCCATAGTTTGGATTGTTGCCATAGTTTGGATATCTGTATCCCTAAGCCTCATGTTGAAGTTTGATCCCCAATATTGGAGGTGGAGCCTAATAGGAAATGTTAGGGTCATGGCAGTAAATCCCTCATGAATGTCTTGGGGCCATTTTCACAATAGTGAGTAAGTTCTCCTGCTATTACTTCCCAGGAGAGCTGATTGTTAAAAAGAGCCTGACACCTCCCCATCTCACTGTTGTCTCCACTTTCACCACGAGACCTCAGTACATGCTGGCTGTCATTTGCCATCTGCCATGAAGTGGAAGCAGCCTGAAGTCTTCAGTAGAAACCTAGTCTTCCAGCCAACAGAATCATGAGACAAAAAAAATTATTTTATTTATAAACTACTTGGCCTCAAGTATTCCTTTATAGCAACACTAATGAACTAAGACATTTGTGTTTATAGATTGGAAGACTTAATTTTGTTAAAATGTATATTCTACCCAAAGAAATCTACAAATTCAATGTAATTTCTATTAAAATCTCATTTTTTTTTACAGAAATAGAAAAAAATTCTAAAACTTATATGGAACCACAAAGGACCCCCCAGAAGTAAAAACACTCTTCAGAAAGAAAAAAACAAAGTTGGAGGGCTCATATTTCCTGACTTGAAAGCATATTACAAAGCTGCAGTATCAAAACAGTGTGATACTGGCATACAACAGACATAGAGACCAATGGAACAGAATAGAGAGCCCAGATATAAACTCATATACATGGTCAAATGATCTTAAGCAAGTATACCAAGGCTAAAGGGAAAAGGGTACTCTTTTCAACAAATGGTGTTGGGAAAACTGGATATCCACATGCAGATGAATAAAATTGGGCCCTACTTGACATTATATAACTCAAAAATTAACTCAAAATCTATTAAAGAACCAATAATAAAACCTATAACTATAGAACTCTTAGAAGAAGATATAGGGGAAAGCTTCAAGACATTGGTTTTGGCAATAATTTTCTGACCATAACATAAAAAGCACAAGAAAGAAAAGTAAAAATAGACAAGTAAAGTTGCATCAAACTAAAAGGCTTGTGTATAGCAAAGGAAACCATCCATAAAGGGAAACACAACCTGTGGAATAGGAGAAAATATTTGCAAACCATATATCTGATTTAAAAATTTAGTATACAGAATATACAAAGAACTACAACTCAACAACAATAAAGTGATCGAAGTGCCGGGCGCTGTGGCTCACCCCTGTAGTCCCAGCACTTTGGGAGGCCGAGGCGGGCAGATCACGAGGTCAAAAGATCAAGACCATCCTGGCCAACATAGTGAAACCCCATCACTATTAAAAATACAAAAATCAGCCAGGCGTGGTGGCGCATTCCTGTAGTCCCAGCTACTCAGGAGACTGAGGCAGAAGAATTGCTTGAACCCAGGAAGCAGAGGTTGCAGTGAGCCGAGATCATGCCACTGCATTCCTGCCTGGAGACAGAGCAAAACTCCCTCTCAAACAAACAAACAAAAAAAATATGATTGAAGAACTTAGAAATTTCTCCAAATATTATTACGCAAATCACCAGTGAAGAATATTAAAAGACGCTCAATCTCACTAAACATCAGGGAAATGCAAATGAAAACCATAATGAGATACTACCTAATACTCTTTAGAATGGCCACTACACAAAAAACAGAAAATCAAAGTGGTGGTAAGGATGTAAAGAAATTGGAACCCTTGTATACTGTTGGTGGGAATATAAAACGGTGCAGCTGCTATGAAAAACATGATGAAGGTTTCTCAAAAAATTAAAAGTATAATTAAAATGTGATAGAGAAGTTTATCTTCTTGATATTTATCCAAAGGAATTGAAAACAGAATCTCAAATAGATTTGAGCACACCTAAGTTCATGGAAGCATTATTCACAATAGCCAAGAAGTAGAAGCAACCTAAATGTTTATTAATGGATGAACAGATAAAGAAAATTTGTTTATATATACAGTAGAATACTATTCAGTCACATAAACAAGAAAACTCTCATTCTACTACAACATGGATGAATCACCAGTGTATTATGATAAGTGAAATAAGACAGTCACAAAAAGGTAAATACGCATGATTCTACTTATATGAGGTATCTAAGTAGTCAAACTCTTAAAAACAGAAACTAAAATAGTGGTTACCATGGGCTGGGAGGTCGGGGGAAAGAGAGTTACTGTTCAGTGGAAATAAGTTACGGTCCTGCAAGATGAAAAAGTTCTAGAGATTCGCTGTAAATCCATAGGTATACAGTTAACACTACTATACAGTATACTTAAAAAATAGTTAACATGGTACATTTTAAGTTATGTGAGTTTTTAACACAATAAAAAGTAGTTGCAATTTGAAGGCTCCAACTGGGCATGTTTTGCATAACTGGAGCATCAAAGACGATAAAGTTAATAGATAATAACACAGGGATGCCACAAATCAATAGGAATAGTTGAAAGAGAGAGAAATTCTTCTTTGCAGCATAACATCAGCTAATAAATGTAGAAAGAATGATAGGACTTTTAAGTGAAATTTTTGTAACCTCCAATGTAATAATTGATTCAGCAAGCATGCCAAACTATTGAGTTAAAGGTTATTGAAGGTAGAATTTTTACATGAACCCAAGGTACTACCCCATAAATTACTTAAAATTAGAAGAGCATGTACTTTTACAATGAAGAGATCTGGCATTCAACAACTTAATCAAGTAACAGTTGGACATCTGGTCATTATGTTATACAATAAAAATTATATAACATCGCCTACATTTTTTGCCAAAAACGTTTAACCTTAATCTAATCATATGGAAGCAATTGCATAAACCCAGAATGAGACATTCTACATGACAACTAGCCTGAACTCCTCAAAAAGTCAAGGGTAGAAAAAATTCAGTGGGCAGGAGGCTGATCTGGATGGAAAGATACTACAGAGATACAACTGTCAAATGCAAGATATAAATTTTGATTGAATCCCAATTCAAAAAATAATAACCAGCTATGAAATACATTTTTAGGATCATTGGAGGAATTTGAATATGATATGTGTAGAATTTTATATTACCAAATTGTTGTTAATTTTCTTATGTGTAGGCGAATTTATTCTTAGAAGTTAGATGCTAACGTATTTGGGATTGAGATGTCATGATGTCTGCAAAATGTCATTACTTTCAAATGGCTTAGCAAATAATGTGCGTGTATGGGGAAAGAGAAGCAAATGTGGCACAAGTATAAAATCTAGTGAAGCCACATGAAGGGTAAGCAGGTTCTCATTTTTTTATTGTTCATAATGAAAATGGGGGAAATAATGAAACAGATTTCCAATACAGTTGTTTTGGGGAAATAGAGGAGAGAAATATATTGTACGGGAGCAAATTTCCCAAATATCTCCTTTATGTATCCCTGCTTGTTTGCCCAATTTCCACTTCCTGTTGCAGTTACCATTTTATCCTACTCATTCTCCCTCCTGCATCTCTCCTCCTTCTTTCTCTTTCCAACAAGCACTCACTGTGTGTGTCTGTGTGTGTATTTAGGGGTGTCTGTGTGTGTACATGCACACACACACAGACACCCCTAAATACATATTCATTGCAAAATTCATCCAGATTACCACTGCCCTGTAAGAAATGAAAGCTAGGTAATTTTCCAAAGAGCTACATTATAACGTAGTGCTGCATATTTCTTTGAAAGGTGTTAGATTGGCAAGGTGAACAAAATGCTGCATTCATCTTTAGCAATAAAGATTACAACACGAATCCACTGGCAAGATAAGGTTCCTGGCCAGGCATGATGGCTCATGCCTCTAATCCCAACACTCTGGTAGGCTGTAGTGAGTGAATTGCTTGAGCCCACAAGTTCAAGATGAGCCTGGGCAACATGGTAAACTCATCTCCAGAAAAAAGTACAACTTAGCTGGGTGTGGTGGTGCATGCCTGTCGTCCCAGCTACTTGGGGGGCTGAGGTAGGGAATCGCTGGAGTCCAGGAGGTCAAGGCTGCAGTGAGTTTGATCACGCCACTGCATTCCAGCCTGGGTGACAGTGAGACTCTGTCTCAAAAAAAAAAAAAAAAAAAAGGTAAGATTCCTGCTTTCTCATACACAGCCCTGACTAGGCCACTTTAATGGAGAATCTGTGAGAAGTACCTGAAAGGCAGGTGGCAGGTTGAGATGATTGACTTTCAAACAGTGCCAAGCCTCTGACCATCTGAACTACAAAAGGATACAGTTTAAAATTTGCCCCCGTAGCAAAGCAAAGCACTGAATAAAGAACATAAGAGACTTACGGGAATGTCAAATGTGTAAAGTTAAACTCCAAGAAGTATAAACGTTGTACAAGTCACCTCCATGCCAAAATATCAGAAACTGATACATGCTCAAGCAAGTCTCTTCCCCCACTGCAGACCCTGAATGCTGTCTAGATTGGAAAGGAGAAAAGTGAGCTCACTGTGGGCAGAACACAATGATTAGGAAGGAATATGTAATCTAAAGATGCTTGATTAAGGAAAAACTAGACCTGGACTCAAACCGCTAATGAGTTTACCATAAGCTTAGTTTGCTCTGCCATTTCTTCCCAAATAATAGTCAATATTGCTAGTGCATAAAACATGAAGAGTTTTAGATGACAATTGTTTTTATTGACTTTGAGATATCCATATTTATAGGCATGGCACCCAGAGGAAAATAGAGTTAGGGGGTCATGCAGAGAGTTGGAAATTATTTCTGTCCTTGTTGGCTTTCTTTCACTATGGATGAGGCAATGTTAGACTTCTTTCAAAGCTACCTCACTCAGCCAGGGAAAGAATGGGTGATGAATAAAATTTTTCCTTCAGTAAGCCCAAATCCTCACGAGCCAAAGCCTTTATGTGAAGTACAAAGCATTGAAACCTATGGGCGTCTCCTTACATTTCTGGTACAAACATTTCTCAAAAGTTATTAAAGTGATGCAATGCAAAAGGTATGTCCAAAAGGAATAAACCCTGGCTGATTTATCGATTATTATTACCCTACATTTTTTAGTGTTTCTGTCGTCATGTTTGCCTGTTGATTCTGTTCTGAAGTTGCATCTTTGTGGCTGAAGCAACGTTTGTAGAGCAGGTAATTCAGTCGTCACAAAATCAGTATACGGCAGTGGAACCAAGTAGCATTCATTTTAAGCAGACAGACTATAACAGATATCTCGCATACATGTTAAAAACAACCACACTAAAACCAGTGGAAATAAGACAGAACAACAGAACTGTAAAAAATGAAATGATCACCAATTTGCTCTAGCTAGAACTGAGTGACTTCTAACATACTGATTAGTGGAAATTTCTCATTTTTGAAAACAAAGTGAAATGTTCTCAAGAAAAAAAATTGAGGCTTTTACCCCGTTAATAATTAGAATTATGATGAACAAAATGACTAGCAAGTGGTTGGTGATATCTGGCAGAAAGAAAAACTTGACTCTCAAGGTTCCTTCCAATAGTATGCTTATTTCAATGAAGGTATTATAAAACAAAATTCAGTGAAGAACTGCAATAATTAGAGTAATGTGTACACCCAAAATTAATCTAATCTCCAACTTATTTATAGAAATAAATTATTCTTTAAGTAAATGTCATTGTGCTTTTGAAGATCCAAAAATGTAATTTTGTAGTATAAAACCCAGCATGCTACTTTAAAGTCATGTTTCTTAAGATGTCTCTAAAGCAGCAATTAGCAAAACATGTTTCGGGAAAAGAAAAAGCTTTACACATTATCATAAAGGTGTTAAAATGGTCCAGATTTTAAATAATGTCCATTTAAAACATATTCATGACATCAAGTGCTTTGTGATCAGCATTGATTACATCAAATGACAACAAAAATGTGAAAGACTGGAGTTTATTGCACTAAAGCTGCATATACCAAGAAAAAAACTCTCAAAAGATGTTAGAATAAAATCATGCTTTTTCACATATGGGAGGAATTCTGGGTTCTCAGCTGCAGGACTCCTGAGAGACCATTTTTTACAGTGTGTTACAGAGTTCCAGGAGGTGCTTGGCCGTAAAACCCTTCTCTGCAGATCCTCTCCAGAGACTAGTGTTCTGAAGGTACACACTTTGGAAAATTCTTTCCTGGAAAACAGTAGGCTTATAATGGCAGTTGAAACCTTGGATGAGTATAAGATGATGCATTAGTTTGCTAGGCTGCCGTAACAAAGTACTACAAGTTGAATGCCTTAAACAATAGAAATTTGTTGGCTTACAATTCTGGAGCCCAGAAGTCTGAGATCAAGGTGTCACGGTGTGGGCAGGGCCATGCTTTCTCTGAAGGTGCTAGAGATCTGTCCCAGGCCTCCCTCCTAGGTTCTGAGGGTTTTTGGTTGATGGCTATACAACTCCAGCCTTCTTTCCATGGAGTTCTCTCTGCATGCTGTCTCTGCCCCAATTTTTCCTTTTCTATAAAAACACCAGTCCTATTGAATTAGAAGCTCATCCTACTCAGATAGGACCTCATTTTAACTGATTACATTTGTAACAATCCTATTTTCCAATGAGTTCACGTTCTGAGACTCTGAAGGCTAGGACATCAACACATGAATTTTGAGGGGTCACACTTCAACCAGTAACAGACGGGATAACTCCAGGCTGTGTAGAAAAAGCAGTAAGTAGCTCTCAGCCTCAACATGACAATGTATGGGTGTGTGATTAAAGTTGGAAGGTGTATCATAGGTAACGTTCCTAACAATAGCTAGAATACCTAGGTTTGCAAATAATTTACCTTTTTAAAGTACATTAGAATAGACATAAGGCTATCCCTCTGACAATGTTATTTTCACTTGCTTACACTTCTGATATTCTTATTGGAGAGGCAGTGAATGGGAATAGTGTTTACTTACACATCAAGAATGGCACAAACGCAGCAAACCAGACTCCTGGGGACAAGTTTTACACAAAACACTACTGGTCATGTGTGCATAGTAGAAAGAAAGACTGATCATGGCTAGCAAAGATAAGACCCAGCTCCTTAGATTAGAATGCAAAGTTCCCCAGGTCCAACCCATTCCTACCTCTCTCCAAGCCTCTGTCCCTGACACTCCTTGACTGAAATTTATGCTCCACTAACATAAACTGTGGTGCTTCCCACATACACATGCCATTTCTCAACTTCATGCCTTTACACATGAGTTTCCTGCATAAAGTAACCTCCTCTTCCTTCCAAATGACTCCTACTCATTCATCCATTAAATTCAGTTCAGGGTCATGTCTTCTAAGAACACTGCCCAGATTACTTTAACTCATTCTCCACCTGTGTTTCCATAGCTTCTCATCCACGCATCTGTTATTGCACTTACAATAGTATTTGGAACATTGTTTACCTCTGCTACCCAGAACAGAAGTTGCATGAGGGCAGAGACTGTCTTATTTGTCTTTCTCCCCTTGAAAGACTTGAAAAAAAAGCCTAACCTAGTAGGTATTAGGTGAACAATATAAAACTAAGCTGAAGGATAAAAGGATTTCAAACTGATACTGCTGAGTAGAAGACATTCATCAAAAGCATGCTGTATTCAGCATCTTTAAATTAATTTCCTGTATTTTAATTAAATGTAGTTGATTCTCATTAGTCATTACTTGCCAATTCAGTTTTGGGGAATGACCTATTTACTGAAATTTATTTGTAACCTCAAAGTTGTTCATCGCAGTGCTCATCCTCAGACACGCACAGAGTGGTGAAAACTTTGTGTGTTTTCATGCGCATTCTCAGCCCAGGTCAAACAAGGCAATGCTCTGCCTTCTTGTGTCAGCTCTCGTACTGTAAGCAAATGTTCTTTTTATGGTCTATTTAGTGGCAGTTTTTCACATTTTTGTGGTTTTCGCTGGTGACTGCATTGTTTAAAATGGCCCCCAAGCATACTGCTGAAGTGCTGTCTATCGTCCTTGAGTGAAATAAGGTATTTTTCAACAAAAACACACATAAAGCAAGTTTATATACTGATTGTTTGAGGAAAGTGTTGTGACCAGAAGCTCCCAGGAGCCTAACCCTATGGTTTTCCTAGGAGCCGTAGTTCAGTATTAGCTAATTCAGTGTTCACAGTGACTTTATATAACAACTACCATGATTAACGACAATCAATTATAATGCTATGAAGCCAGTTTCACTCTTCATATCTCACTCGTCACGAGTAGTTCTACTGTTAACTCATGCTTCAGTTTACCATTTTCAAATGTCGTAATGGAGAAGAAACCACTGTTACACAAAAGAGATTTCAGGGTTATTTTCTTTGAGCCAGTCTTAATATGTCCCAACGAACTAGGAGCTAGCTTTCCTGGTCAATATTTTGTTACATCTCCGAGTAAAACGAGTTTATTTTTCTGACTAACCATAAAATTCTCCAGGCCATATAACTTATCATTTGAAAATATTCAATTTAGCTCTTTATTACATATATTGACTTTTGCTACGTTGCAATAATTTCAAAAAGATTGTAAGTCCCTAGAGAGCGACTATACATTTCATATCAATTTTATATCCTCAATATGGCCTCATTCAGGTCCCATTACATACATAGTACATGCTCAGTAGGAACTTGTTGGAGGGATTAAATTGTTAACTACTCTCCAAAGAGAAATATTAAATAATTATAACTGGCAAAGACATCAGAATTCTACATAGAGAAATACAAGATTGAGAATTTACTCTCCAGGACTTTTTTGACTGTAAAACTACAAAACATATATAAATGTTACTATTTTTTGTCCCTGGAACTTTCATTGTATCGCCCCCTCTGCCTCTACCTCAGCACCCACTTGCTCCTTTCCTATACTTCCTGATGGCTCTTCCTTGATTTCCTTGCCTGATTCATCCCTCTGCCCTTCCCTTACATGCACTGACATTCCCCAAGGTTCTATGCTTGGCCTGATTCACTTCCCCTTCTAAACTATTTCCCAAATATCCACACACTGCAGTTGTTAACTCCAAAGCAGATGATAATCAAGTAGACATCTGCAGCTTTAGTCTCTTTTTTCACACCCAGAGATGAATGTCCAATTTTTACTTACACTTAAACTCATTAATATACCTAAAAATATCACTTCTCTCCAGTCTGTATTTTGGAGAGAAGCATGACTAACCCACTCAATTTTGTTTCTTTCCTCTTTTACCTTCTACATCCAAAACATTGCTAAATGTTAATAATTTCTTCTTTATGTGCCTTCTACATTTTCCTTCCTTCCATTGTTGTTAATGCTGATCTATTTCAAATTCTTAGTATCTCTGCCTGGACTATTACAATATCTCCTTTATCCTCTTGACTGTCTACCTCAATTCTCTTACCATCCCAAATTATTTTTCAAATTGCAACTGTACTGAATTTCTCTCATTTGTCTTTTCAAATCTACTCTTCACCCCTTCCACTTTGATCTGTTCTCCTGGAAGCTGAAGTGTGTGGAATATATCAAGAGTTCTTCTCCTCTAGCTCCCAGTTGGCTTTGACCACTGGGAAATGCTGGTAGGAGTTCAAAGGGTGGGTAGAGAGGAAATCTAGCTTATTTCATTCTCCTAGTGTCTTTCATCCTATTAGGTGGCCTTCTTTACACAGCTCTCTCTCCAGATTTTCTCATTTAGAGTTGTGAATGGGTGAATGGTGAAGCCCTGCCCCAAGCCCCAGTATCAAGTCTTAGAGGCTTGCTTTCTTTTGATTTCCATCCAATCTGCCTACCTTTTGCAGAATCCCTTTATTAAACTTTTTTCAGATTACCTGATTTCAATGTGCCATCTATTTTTTAACTGATGCACTAACCATTTATTTAGCAAAAGAGGTTAAATTATGCCACTCCTTTATCCCAGAATCTTAATGTTTTTTTCATTATCTGGGTTCCAAACTTTCTAGCCAGCATTCAGAGTCTTCTGTAGCGTCTCCCCATCCTTCCTCTCTCATAACCACACCAGTTCATTTGACTCACCCATGCTCAGGCTCACTGAGTTTACTCAAATTCCCTATAAAGCTATATCTATTTATACACTAGGCCCAGGCATTCTTACTAGTCTTTCTTTCCCTGGTGAAAGGCTATTTACATTTGAATGCCCTGTTAAAAATACTGTCTTTCCACATTCATGCATATATTTGTCACAGCACTATTCACAATAGCAAGCACATGGAATCAACCTAAGTGCCTATCAGTGGTAGACTGCATAAAGAAAGTGTTGTACACATAGGCCATGGAATACTATGCAGCCATAAAAAATGAACAAGATCATGTCCTTTGCAGGAACATGGAAGGAGCTCAAGGCCATTATCCTTAGCAAACTAATGCAGGAACAGAAAACCAAATACTTCATGTTCTCAATTGTAAGTGGGAGCTAAATGATAAGAACACATGGACACAAAGAGAGGAACAACAGACACTGAGGCCTACCAGAGGGTGTAGGATGTGGGTGGAAGAGAATCAGGAAAAATAAACTAATGAGTACCAGTTATATAATCTCTACAATAAAGTCTTGTGACACAAGTTTACATATGTAATAAACCTGCATGTGTACCCTTGAACCTAAAAGTTAAAAACATACTGTAATTCAATGAAGTCTTTCCTGTTGAAATCATCCCCTATTTTTTTGTTCTTCTAAGTCTATTAAATTATTAATTAAATTCCAACTTAAGCCATTATTAGTATTTTTAAAATAGATCATGTAGTCATATTTTTCTGTGTTCACATGAAAATGTTCCTTTTGACATGTATATTAAGTGCACCAAAGAATAGCTCTCTGTACATGCTAGATTCCAGCAGAAAATGTGGCTTGAGTTGTGCTACACACAACTCTAGTTTGACCATTCATGAAAAACTGCACTATTCCCAATCATATAGCAACTTCTATGCTATTAAGAATGATCAAAAAATGATGATATTGAGAGAAAAATACAGATGTCAGAGCTAAAATAGTGGCTTTATATGTAGTTTTTGGTGAGAGGGAGAAAAAAATTAGAAACAAATATAATTCTCAGAATTTCAGTAGAGAAAAAGCTAAGGACGTTGGCAAGGGTGATGGATGGAGCCAAGGTAGAGGAGTCTTCAGTGTATTGACTCATAACCACGTGAGCTGGGAAAGAAGTTGAGAAATTCCCCCAAGAGAGCCAAGGGATTTCTCTCTCCGGGGATTCTGTCCTGAGAATGTGGAATAAATGTTACACCAATTTTTTCTCATTACTAACATCCAAATTTCTCTGACTCTCTGGGCCTACAGTCAACTTTGAGGCACAAAATATCAACAACTGCAAAATATACTAGGCCTTGAGGATCTAGTTTCTATCTGAGGCTATAAATAAACCCAGATCAAGTTGAGCAAGTGAAGCAAGTTTCAATATATTTTTATTTGTTTATTTACGATCTATACTCACTAGTGCTTTCATTGAAATCTGAGAGGATCTATTCAACTCTCAATGATTAAAGCAAAGACTTAAGAGGTGGTTGCAAGTTTGAAGTTATAGACACTGAACTTGACCAAAAAAAAAAAAAAAAACGGAAAGGGAAGACAGCAGCCGAAGCCCACCATTCAGGTATTTGGGCTCTAAGACAAAATACAATCAGACAATCAGATATTTTTAATAAAACAATAATAATACTAACAGAAAATGAGAACATAGAATTTGCAGCCACACATTTGTAAAGTAACATTTGGTGCTTAGTTGGGTATCTGGCTTTTTAGCCACTGCAGATAGAGGAAATGCTCGGCACAAAATGGAAGAGGGTGGGACAAAAAGTATTAGCAATGTACTGTCGAACATCAAAGTTCATCTAGAATTTCCCTTGAATCAGGCCTTTTCTTAAAATAAGGGGCATGCATCCAAGGCTCTGTGGGATGACAGCATAAAGTTCAGACCAATGCGTGGTGGAAGAAAACACACATGCAAAGAAGGGTGTCCCGCATTTTACCAAGCCCTGTCACTGCCATCTCTAATTTTGTGGACTCTTTCTTGCCTTTCTGTGCATTTCTCTTTCCACAGTTTCCGCAGTTTCTACAGTTTCCACAACCCACAGCTTTTCCACACTCCCCCACTCAAGCCACTGTTGGCAGAACACATGATTAGACTAAAACCAAACTCATATGCTGGAGTTACAGGCAGCCCATCACAGAAGGGACACCGTCTACTTCCATTGTTCGATAAACTGTTTAGACTAGAGGGGAAGACTTCTTTAGGAAAGAATAACTAGAACATAAGACGCCCAGGAATCCAGGACATTTGTTTCCACATAATGGGAATTGAGTCAAGTGTTATTCGGTAGTCATACTTATTTCTATGAGTAGGATATAAAATCACATTACTGAGAAACCTGGATTTTATCTTCTCCTTGTAAGTACATAATTAAAGCTTTAACTTGGAAGAGATGCCTTTGCTTGCAGAAAGAAATAAAAGGGTATTTTAGTTTGAAGTTGTAATCAGTTTTATGAACATCAGCTGTATTCACTATCAAATATTTATCTTGACAGCTATTTTTACACTATATTTTAAATTCATACATGATTGAGTTAAAAAACAGTCATCTTTGTTGCTCCAGCATAAGGCTCAGGACAGAGCTAACAGAGAAAGAAATGCTGCAAGGGGTTAGTATTTTCACTGGAGTAGAAGTCACTTCCATGTTTAAGTTAAAAGAATATTGACACCAACTATTTTGTTGCTTATTTTTTCACTAATCCACAGTAGTGGCTTTGTTTTACCAGAAAGGAATTCTTTATTCAAATTTGTGGTCAATTATTGTTGTTTCTTTTAAAATACTCAGAATTCTGGTTATAAACAAACTAAAAATATTTTTTTCTCGAAGATTAAATATTAAAATAGCATCTCTAGAAGAAAATGAATTTTCTGTGAGTAGTAACTTTGTGTTAATTGCCAAAACAAAAATGAATGGCTGACACATAGTATTAAAAGTGGATATAAATATTCTACTTTGGCTGTATTACTATATTTGAAAATCAGAATGGCCACTTTGAATTTCTTCTGCTAGTTTTAGTTATTTTGTGTATATATGAGACACTTATACAAAGTACTTCCTATTTTAGTCTAGATCAAATACTATATTTTTTATGTTGCTTGAACACAGAGGAGGGAATCTTCCCACTGCTTATATCACCATTCCCTGAGAAATGGGCCACATCGTACAACCACTGCATTAAAAATCTCAATTGTAGGTTTGGATTAATGGAACTACCAGACACAGCACAATTTAGGTCAACGGAATCAAGTTTACTAACCTAAAAGGCAAAAACACAAAGAAGCACCATCAAGATACATGGCAGAGAAACCAGTAACACTTACCAAGAGAGAGAGGTACAAGCTTCTGAACCCCAAAATCCATACCAAGATTAAACAGATGAGAATAAAGTATGAGAAAGAAGAAGTTCTTTATTTTGTCTAAAAGTCCAACTTCCAGTACTCAAGGGCCAAATTCATTAACAGATATACTTTTTTGCAGATGGTGAAATAATTCACCACATAGGCAACGGTAAATACAGGAGACCACTTGTTGTGGTCTTAGAAACCTGGTAATATCTGAATTTTGCAATAAAGGTGTAATTGCACAGTGTGGCCCAGCACCCTTAGGCATGAACACAGTTCTCATTGATGACTCTCACCTCTCCAAACTAACCCAGATTGGCCAGAGTATGTTGGCCAGTGCTACGCAATGAGGAGAAAAGTCAGGATGCAGTTACTCTCTGAGAGTCGTGCTAGTTGAAGAGAAAAATGAGCAAGAAAGAAAACAATGCCAAACTTCACATTGAGAAGAAAAGAAAGTAGAATAGGAAAGTCATCTTCACACTGTTTTTTTGAACCTCACATACTAGACACATGTCCTTCTTTCATTTATCTTAATAAATTTTGAGTGCTTATTTTATGCCTGGTACTGTTCTAGGGGCTGAGGAAAAAACTGTGTGTAAAAAGAAACATTGCTCAAATCAAGTTGACATTCTATTAGGGCTTTCTTCTGTGTTACCTCCAGATTATGGGATAGATGGGAAAAAACTACTTACTAGATGGATTTTTGGGAAAGCTGTCAAAGTTAGAAGGAGTGAACATATGGGAGATGAGACAATGTTCTGGTACAAAATTTTAGTCTTTCCCATGGGCCCATTTGTTAACTCGTGCTGAAAGTTTTAGAAACTTCAGAATAGAAATAACTCATGATACACAAAAAGTCATGGAAGGTGGGGGAGAGGTTAGTAGGAAATTAATTAAAGTCAGAGAGTATCAGATTTCTTTCTGTAGGAGGGATAGCCATTCTTAAAATTATTGTTAGCTAATTATGACCTTCTTAAAGACTTTTTAGAGTGTTGAATATAGTCGGAGGTCACGAATAATGTGTGTGATTGAAGTGGTGGTCCTGGAAGCAGCAAGGATTGAACTGTGGAAAGCTTATTCTCTCTAAAGCATTCACTTACTATTTCAGAACATGGTGCAGGTTAAATTTGGCCCAAGCGCTACCAAATTACAACCTCTGCCATAGTACTATGAAAATATACGCTTTTTAAATGATAAAAATAGTAGTAATCATTATTGTCATTATTTGTCAGAAGAGTATTATTAGTGCACATCTCTTATTTTTGCCACTCAGAATTCAGTCATCCTTCCTTTCATAATCATAACCCATTTTTCTTGAGTGGATGGCAACTAATTCATCCCCTAATTTCTAACCACATGCTTTGAATAAGCATCCCAGGAAGAGATGGAGCATTTGGGTGTAAGCCAAGCAAAGCACTATAATTCCCTCAGAAGGGGTGACTGGTTTTGCAAGCACATGACCCAGTTAGACCTAATGAGATGCAGTAAACTCTTATAAACCTGTTATTTGTGGGACATAGATTGTGCTTTTTATGTTTTATATGAAAATGGGACATTGGAAGGTCTAAAGCTGCTCCCATCATCCTAGGACCACGACGGTAGAGCCTGTCTGAATAAACAGCATCAGAGCTTACAGATCTGGGTTGCCATGGCAATTTAATATCTCTGTGGCACAATTTCCTAAACTCTAAAGTCAAGGGGGGATGGTCTAGACCGGTGACTCTTAAATTTTTCTACCTATAGAGAAAAATAAATACTTACTCTCAGGGGGTGATGCAGTATAACTCCAAACAGCCTGTCATCAGTAAAAATTTGATTCAATTTTATGTTTTGCTTTAAATATAGGCACTTTAAAAATTTTCATGATGTTTATCTCAATATAAACATGATTCTCCATTAAGACTGGTGTTCCAGGAAGATGGGCCATGGCTGTGTTTCTTCTGGAGCTTCCCTTTAGCCCCCGGCCCATCACTCTTGCTTTGGGGGTATTGAGAAACATGGGGCACATTTGCTGCTAAAGAAATGCCCACTGTTAAAAGTCTGTTAACTCACTTTTCTGAACACTTGACCTTAAAGATGCCCTACAAACAATTTACAAGTAAAAGAGTGACATCATTGATCTTTCCTATAACTCAAATTAATAGAACATTACCAAATAATTATTTCTTAAAAATTCAACTAGGTCCTCTTTTCCCTTTTTCTACTTTCCCCCATCACTACCATTCTGCAACCCTATCGTTTTTTTCTCCCATTTTGGACAAAAATTATAATTTAAATTAAAATTATAGCATGATTTTAAAGATTGCTACTCAGCTAGCAAAAATAAGCAGCCTGCCTCTTCTTATACAACATACTAATACATGTATTGTTTTCTTAAATGCAAATGCCTTAGGCTTTTACAAGTTAACAGACTGTTTCACCTATCTCATTCCCACCAAAGGAAGCTAAACAAACAAGGGAGGGTGGATGGGAACAAAATAAGTTTTTACTTCCACGAAGGCTTTATTTGAAAATGTCCAACTCTGAGGATGCAGTATGAGTCCTGCCAAGCTTCAGGCAAAGCACTGTCCAAAAACCTGAGGACATTCTGCTAACGTGGGGAGTGATTGTGGAAACAACATGTTACAGGGACATTGAAAACTAATCCTGGATTTTCCAGTGTAATATACATTTGCTGGAACATTCACCTCTTCCCAGGCAGAAGTCAGAATGTTTATAGCTTTCAGCTTCACTGTTTGTAAATGGATAGCTGAGCTCAGAATTCATAATCACTGATTAAGCTGCTGTGAACCATAAACACATGTTATGTGTAATAAATTCCCTAACATTGTACTTTTTTTTTGAAGGGAAGAATGAGGGATATAATAGAACATTTTCAGCTAAAAGCTAAAAGAGTCTGTCTAGTTGGCATATCAAGTTAGAAATGAAAAGAAATCCATGTAAGTACTGTAGCATATGTATTTCATGTGCTAGCATCATAGAATATTGAAGCTAGAAGAGCTGCAGAGTCACCTAATCCAATTCTTTCTCTACAAAAGACAAAACTGAAAACCAATGAAGCAAAATGATTTAAAGTCACACAGATAGTTAGTGTCAACATAGATAATAGGCTCAAGTCTCCCCATTTCTAATGCAGTACACATGGATGGTAACTACTGATCAGTGCTACATATCGTACAGGTCATGTCACACCATTCTGAAACATGTAAGTTCTTTTTCACACTGTCTTGACCACTGTAGACCTAGGTATGTAGCCATTACCATCATGTGGGACTTTGTTTATGCGAATGGCCTTGCCCCCACCTCCTCATTCCCGCAAATGAATACCCTTGGCTAAGTAAGAAAGCTCGGAAAATATCTGTGAGTAGCTCTGATTTTGATGAGTCAAGAAGAAAACTATTGATTAGGAGCTAGGAGTAAAAACAGTGGGTCAAAATATAATAACCGCATTTTCTAGTTTATTACATTTGATGCTTTGACATCTTGGAGACTTGCAGACTCTAGAGAGACTGGCCCTAGTTAATTCTTAGAGATAGTAAAAGACTAGCTTATGAGCGCGCCTTTCATACACCAGATAACTAATCCAGAACCCACATCTCAACCACCTTGTTTATCAGGCCCTTACTCTGAGGACCACTGTCTGCCTGCCCTGATGACCCCAGACCCAGATACCAGACAACTAGGGACAGGCCCTAGATCCCATAGCGCACTGAAATTACTCAAACTCATCAGTCCTCAACCTGTTTGCCCGTCCTTGCCAGCCACTTCCTATAGAAACCATAATAAAGACTTTGTCCACATTTTCCTCTCACTCCCTCTGCCTCCTGATGCCAGTGCTTCCCCCGGGGGCGCCAGGTGTGGCATGGTGTACCTCTTCCTCTTGGAATTGTGAGTAACAAACTACCTTTTCAATGGCAACCATCTCCTAATCTGGTCACCTGCATAATAATAATAAAACCTACATTTTGCAACACAGAGGTCAAAAGCCAATAAAACTAAATCCCAAAATCTGAGATGGGTTTAAGGCAAGCAAGAGAAAACAAGAGATAAGTCACAAGTAGGGATAATGTGGCAAAAGTCTGGCTCAGAAGGAAACTCGTGCAAACCCAGAATACTGATGGGAGTATGCCTCTGGTGCCCTCCTGCTGATATGGGCAGGTTGCCTTAAAGTTTTAAAGTGGCACATCAACAAGTTCCTCCTGAACACATGCTTAATAAGTGGCATGTGAGCACTTGAACATTCCCAGACACAGACTCACTATGCAGCATTCCCATGACCGGTGCTCTAGTTCCAGTCCACAGCAGAACGCTGAAACAGCCTCTTAGTCATCTCTCTGCTTTTTTTCCCCACCCTTCTTTAATTGGTCTATTCCATCCTTTCTAAGTCACAGCTTGAATGTTCATAGACTCCCCCATATCTCCTCATATCTTCTGCATTTAAATTGAATTCTCACCATTACATTCAGAACTCTCCAAATAATGTCTCCAGCCTGTCCTGCAGTCCTGACTTCCACATTTCTGCGATATTCTCTATGATCTGGCCAAATTAAACTATCCACTGTCCATAGCACATTTTTCCCATGCACTGAACCACTTCATTACTAGACGAACCATAAAATATATTGGTTTTGGGCATAAACATATCCCGGTTTTAATTCTTGGCCACAAACTGTTATGTGATTAAACGAGATAATACACGTAAAGATCTCAGCACAATTTTGATGTGAATTAACACTAGTTAATAGCAGCTATTTTATTATTGCTTACCTTAAGTGTATTAGAGTTTTCAATGTATGTCAGATGCATAATGACATTTGCTACTCATGAAGTTCTGACACGTATTATAATTGTTGGCATTTTTCAGATGAAAAACCTCAGACTCAAGAGAAATGAGTTGCTCCAGGTCATATAATCAGGTAAGAATTACAAAAGTTCTTTTTGTTTTTTGAGATGGAGTTTTGTTCTTGTTGCCCAGGCTGGAGTGCAATGGCACCATCTCAGCTCATAGCAACGTCCACCTCCCAGGTTGGTTCAAGCGATTCTTCTGCCTCAGCCTCCAAGTAGATGGGATTACAGGCATGCAACATCACGCCCAGCTAAATTTGTATTTTCAGTACAGACGGGGATTTCACCATGTTGTTCAGGCTGGTCACTAACTCCTGACCTCAGGTGATCCATACTTCTAGGTCTCCCAGAGTTCTGGGATTACAGCTATGAGCCACTGCATTCAGCCTAAAAAAAAAATTCTTGACTGTTTCCTACTTTCATTCTTTTCTTCTCTACATGGCAGGCAACATGATGCCATATAAAGTCATTTAATGAAAGGACTGGAAGTAGTTATATTATATTCTTACAGTATCTAAGAATTAAAAAGAAATTTTTAAGAACTTAGTTTACTGATTATTGTATGTGCCTAACACTGTTAAGAGCTTTATATAAACTTTTATGATTTAAATATAACAAGACATCTGCAAGTTATATATTATTATATACATTTTCAGGCGAGGAAATGAAGACTCATGGAGATTAACTTGCTCATGTTACACAGGTGGCAACCGATGACACTGTACTCATCTAAGACAAAAGCTGACACACTTAAACACTAGATTAAGTTGCAATTCAAAATAAGCATGTAATTAATTTCTACTGAATCAAACTCTAAATGACATATGGAAAATAAACCTGCCTTGCTCTGTGGTAGAGGGAAAATAATGAGATTTTCTGGAAAACCTATTTGTGTACACAAATCTCATTATACTTGCCTAAAATGTGTGTGTGTGTGTGTGTGTGTGTGTGTGTGTGTGTGTAAAACTGATAGATAGATGATAGATAGATAGATGTGCCCAAGCATATAAACATATTTCAATAAGCATTCTAACTTTCTTTTAACAATAATAGAAATCCAATTTAAGCCAAGCACATGGATATTTTGGGGGTGGGAAGGAAGACAACCCTACCAGCCTCATTTGCAGCTAGCTGTAATTGCAGCTAGCTGTAACCCTGTGGAAAGTTACAGTGGAGTGTTAGGAGAGATGATATAAATGACTTATAAGATACACCTTAAGGGCAAGTGCTAGCCACTTTTTCTCCCTTTCTTCGACCCTGCTTAGACTTTAAATGTGATGAATAGAGGTAAAATGTAGATCAGGTAATAAAAATTGCTCCCTAAGGATGGCATTGAGGAACTCTCAAAGTAACCTGAGTCTCAGACCACTGCTATGCCCCTAACATTCTAAATCCTAACTACATAAGAAAAAAATATGTGTCTATCTATTTAAGTCACTGTTATTTTGGTTCTCTATTACATAAGCCAGACAAATTATAACAACTCTTATATCTTTATTGTTTACTGATGCACAAACAAAAGATAAGAACAGAAAGAAGGAAACAATTGAAATATTTTTGAGGGATTTATGGGTTAAGTGTCTAGCCATAGACATATGAAATTTCAGAGCTGAAAGGGACATTAACAGTAATCTAATCTATTCACAGAGGCAACCCTTAAATCTACTGTCCAAAATTACAAAATCTAGTCATGGGGATGTGCTAAATTAGATGTATCTAAAATAAAGTGTTAATTTTCATAGTTGTCAGAGCCACATCTATGTAGTTAAGTATTCATCACTTGGGTTGACTAGATACAGGGCCCTCATACTTGCCTAAAAGGTACTGGGTCTATATGAAGTGATACAGGCAGGACAAACGGTTGAAGTCATTGCAGGAGCTCAACGGGAGATATTAATCAAAAGAAGATGATCAATATGTGCACATAAATTTACGACTATGGACCAGGCACAATGGCTCACACCTGTAATTCTCAGCATTTTGGGAGGCTGAGGCAGGAGGATCAGCTGAGTCCAGGAGGTCAAGATCAGTCTGGTCAACATAGCAAGATCCCATCTCTAAAAAAAAAAAATTAATTACCACTGTGTTATATCTAAGATCCTTCATTATATTTATTTAGTTAATCTAACCTGGAATACTTTGTCTCAACTTTTAGAGACTTGAGGAAGCATTTTCTCCCACACATCCTAATTACACATCTTCAGTGACTTCTATCATGGGAAGTAGGATCAGATCACATGAGACTCATTATGGTTTTTAAAATATGCGTTTTAGAAGAATTGCATTAGCATGGTTATGCAACATTGGGAATGAAGTCGCTTTTGCTGTACAAAGTGAAATTGTGGTTTATTCTCATGTTTATGCTAACTGTTCAGAAGAAAAGCAAAAAAAATTAAAGATGCTGACACATTGATAATATCTTCCATAGCAGAAAGTTCAATACCATGCTCCTAAGCATTGTTACTCAGCATCTGCCCAGAGGCCTGACAAAGTGTAATACCTGGACACTAGGCAGAGATCCCAAGAATGGTAAGACATGTTACTTCCATCTGTTCCTTAAGCGGTGGGGTTGGGTAAGAGGAAAACAAGTTGCCCCATGAACAACGAGGATTTTCTATTTGACTCTTGAATTAAACCCACCTCTCACCTGTACTCAACCCCACACTACCAAAGGAAGGCATCCCCCTCCATCTTCCTGAAAATACCCTAAGAATCTGATCAAAAGTGGACAATTTTAAAGATGCTCTAAAGTCTGTTAAGAATTCAGTTTTTTTTTTAATCAAACATAATTGTTTTCTCAAGCACTTTCTTTTTTTAAGCCATGATTAGGATTTTCTATGGAAATAGAAATACACTATTGTAAAATGTATTTTTGCAAACAGAAGCAGGACTGCCTGGGAAGTTTTGCATGATTGTATTCGCCATTCGTTACAGACCCACAAAGAATGTTGTTACGACCTATCAAATGTATTTTACTCCTGAAGGACTTAAAATAGTTTATGGAAGATACACTAAAACTTACAAGAAACACAAATATTTTACTGTTATTACTATATTAAGTGTATTTACCACTTACCATTGTTTCTGGATTTTAAGGAAAGTATACACTTCAGCAAAATAAAATTTGCTCACTTAATAAACAGTCTAAGCCTAATTATTTGGTCGAAGTTAAATATATTTCATAATTTTTTTCCTGGAAATATTTGCTCACTATGAAAAACATAAAATACAAGTAAGTATAAAGAGATATAAAACTCACTTCACTCTAATCCCATAATATAAATAAACATTCTAATATATTTTATAAAAATTTAATATACCCCTTGTTT
Organism: Ateles fusciceps; assembly: GCA_036589455.1. Classification (NCBI taxonomy): domain Eukaryota; kingdom Metazoa; phylum Chordata; class Mammalia; order Primates; family Atelidae; genus Ateles; species Ateles fusciceps. Next base: position 528,701 of record JAZHEH010000804.1, on the reverse strand, counting down.
TATATTTAAAATTATATCACAAGCATTTATCTATGTTTTAAGATATTTTCTGTTGTTCATGATGTGTCTTTGAATTCTCTTTTGCTACATGGACTATATTTTGTTTGGTTTTAACTCAAGTTAATTTGAAGATTCTTCTAAAATAAGGGAATTTTAATACATCTTGGAACAAAGAAAGTGAAAACACAACATAATAAAGCTTATAGAATGCAGCAAAAATAGTACTAAGAGAAAAGTTTCTAACAATAAAAACCTACATTTAAAAAAAGAGAGACAGATATCAAGTAAACAAGTCCATTTCACACCTCAAGGAACAAGAAAAAGAACAAGCTGAGCCAAAAGTTAGCAGAGGAAAAGAAATGATAAAGAAAGGGGCAGAAACAAATCAAATAGAAAACAGAAAAATATAGAAAAATATAACTAAGTGTTGTGTTTATTTTAAGATAAAATTGACAAACTCTTAACTATATTAAGAGAAAAGACAAAATCAGGAAGGAAAGAGAACATATTACAGCAGATGCCTCAGAAATAAAGGGAAATTATAAACAATTACAATCCAAGTTGTATAACCTAGAAGAAATGGATAAATATCTAGAAACATACAAGACTGAATCATAAAGAGATCTGAAAATCTCAACGTACCTATTAAGGCTATTGAACAAACAATCTAAAACCCCCTAAGAAAGAAAAGGCCAAGACCAAAAACCTTCATGGTTAAATTCTACCAAGCATTTAAAGAAGAATTACTATCAATCCATATTAACCTCTTCCAAAAAATAGAGGAAGAAATGCTTCCAAAGTTATTTTATGAGTGTCATCACTGTGACACCAAAGGCAGAAAAAGATAACACAAGTAAAAAAAAGCTTCAGGTCAATATCTCAAATAAACACATATGTAACAATCCCCAATAAAATGGCTGCAAATCTAATTGAACAGCATATTAAAAGGTATGTAAATACCATGACCAAGAAAAATTTATCCTTGGGATGCAAGGATGTTTGAGTACACACAAATTTATCAATGTGATATACCACAGTAACAGAATGAAGGGCAAAAGCTGCATGATCACCTCAAATAGGTGCAGAAAAAGCATTTGGCAAAGTTCAACATCCCAAACTCTCAACAAAATAGTTATAGAAGGAAATTTCTTCAACACAATAAGAGCCATATATTAAAAAAAACAACTTTACAGCTAATATCATAATCAATGGGGAGAAACTGACACCATTTTCTCTATGATCAGGTGCAAGGGAAGGATGTCCACTCTTGCCACTTCTATTCAATGTAGCACTGGCAGTCCTGTCTAGAGCAATCAGACAAAAAACAAAAAAGATAAAAGGCATACAAATGGAAAAGGAAGAAGTAACATTATCTCTGCATGTGATCTGATCATATATGTAGAAAACCCTAAAGACTCAAAAAAAAAAAAAAAAAAACCTGTTAGAACTACTAAACAAATTCAGTAAAACTTTAGGGTACAAAATCAACATACAAAAATGGATGGCATTTCTAATCACTAACAATGAACTATTTGAAAATGGAAATTAAGAAAGCAATCCAATCACAATAGCATCAAAAAGAATAAAATACTTTGGGATAATCTTAACTAAATAGATGACAGATTTGTACACTGAAAATTAGAAAGCATTGATGAAGAAAATAAAATGAGATAGATAAGTTGAAAGACATCCTCTGTTCATGAATTGGAAGAATTTATAGTATTAAAATGCCCATACTGCCCAGGTGATCTACAGATTCAATGCAATCCCTATCAAAATCCTAATGGCATTCTTTACAAAAATAGAAAAGACAATCTTAAAATTTACAAAGGACCACAACCCCAAATTGCCAAAGCAATCAATAAACAGTACTGGGGAAACTAGATTTCCACATGCAGAAAAATAAAATTAGGCCCTTATCTCATATCATATACAAAAATTAACTCAAAATATATTTTAAACCTAAATGTAAGACCTGAAATCCATAAAACTACTAGAAGAAAACACAAGGAAAAAGCTGCTAGACATTGGTTTTGACAACAATTTTTTAATAATATACCACAAACACAGGAAACAAATGTAAAACTAGACAAGTGGGATTGCATCAAACTAAAAAGCTCCTGTACAACAAAAGGAACTATCAACAGAATGAAAAAGCAACCTACAGAATTGGAGAAAATATTTGTAAATCATATATCTAATAAGGGGTTAATATCCCTTAATATTTGTTAATATTCATAAACTATATCTCTAATAAGGGGTTAATATATAAAGAACTCATACAACTCAATAGCAAAAAATAAATAAATCACGCCATTAAAAAATGGACACAGCACCTGAACAGAAATTTCTCCAGAGAAGACATACAAATGACCAACTAGTATATGAAAAAATGCTCAACATCAATCATTAGGGAAATGCAAATTGAAACCAAAATGAGATATCACCTCACACCTATTAGAATATTTATTACCAAAAAGACAAAAGATAACATATTGGTGAGGATATGGATGGAGAAAAAGGAACTCATATGCTGTTGGTGGAAATGTGAATTGGTACATTTGAAAAGCAGTATAGAGATTCCTCAGAAAACTAAACATAGAACTATCATACTACTCAGTAATCCTACTGCTGAGTATATCCAGTATAATCAGTATCTCAAAGAGATATCTGCATTTCCATGTGGATTTCAACCTATTCACACTAGCCAAAATATAGAAACAACTGAAATGCCTGTTTTCAGATAAATTCTAAAGAAAATGTTATACACACACACTCATACACACACAGTGGAATATTATTCAACCTTAAAAAGGACATCTTGCCATTTGTAATAGCATGGATAAACCTAAAGAACATTATGTTAGGTGAAATAAGTCAAATACAAGAAGACAAATACTGCATCATTTCACTCATATGTGGAATCTAAAATAGTCAAACTCATAAGAGAGAGTAAAATGATGGTTGCCATCATTTGAGGGTGACAGAAATGGGGGATACATTGAACAAATGGCACAAAGTTTCAGTCACGAAATAACGAATATGGTCTGGAGATCTAACGTACAGCATGGTGAATATAGCTAGCAGTACTCTATATTTGAAAGTTGCTAAGATGGTAGATTTCAAGTGTTGTTATCACAAAAAGGAAGATCACACCACTGCACTTCAGCCCAGGCAATAGAGTAAAACTCAGTCTCAAAAAAAAAAAAAAAAAAAAAAAAAAAGAAAAGAAAAGAAAAAGAAAAAAAGAAAGAAAATGGTAACTTTGTAGCTTTGGGGAGTGATGGATAGGCTAACTAGCTTGACTGTGGTGATCATTCCACAATGTATATATACATCAAAACATAAAGTTGTATACTTTAAATAAATACAATTTTTGTCGATTTACTTGAATAAAGCTTGATAAAATATTTTCATCATAGTGCTCTGTCAAAAGAAAGAATAAATGGACATCATTTAAGTGACTCCCTTATATGGTAAGAAAAAAAAGGGAACTCATATACTCTTGGTGGAAATGTGAACTGGTACATTTGAAAAGCATTTAAATTCCCTCTGCCCTTCCTATTACGGTAGCTTCATAGTGTTGACAAGGCTGATCTAAGTGGCTTGAATTATCTTTTCTATATGTTCCTGGACAAGATACCATGGGCAGAATTGAAGGATGCAGTTTTAGTTGACACATGTTGTCATTTATAAGCTGCCTCACTTCATTGGTGTGAGATAGTGGCTAAGCCAGCAATTGCTCTACCTTCATCTAGATCCTCCTTCAGCCTCTCCAACTCCTGGGCCAGACCAGGTGTGTATGCTTAGCTCTGTTGATGAAGCGTCCTTTTTTCTACAAGACAACTACACTATCGAGTTCAGAAGCTCAAACATAACTGGTTTCAGTCCATCCTAGTGACTCCAGCTGATCCTTGTGGATTCCAGGCCATTGAGTGTTTTTTAACAGCTTTATTGAAGTATATGTTACTTACCATAAAAATCACCTACTATAAGGGTAAATTTCATTAACTTTTAGTAAATATATGGAATTGTGCAACTACCAAAATAATTCAGTTTTAGAATATTTCTATCACCCCTCCAAAATAAACATTTCCTTAAGCTCATTTGCAGCAAATTGGTATTCCAACCACCAGCTGCAGGCAGCCACTTATCTGTTTTCTGTCTCTGTAAATGTGACTTTTCTGGATTTTTCATGTAAATGGAATCTTGCAAATGCAGTAGTTTGTGTCTGACATGTCTCACCTAGTATAGTGGCTTTGAGGTTCATCCATGTTTTAGTATATATAAATGTTTTGTTCTTTTTTATTTTCTGCAAATGCTTTATATATTTTGCTTATACGTTGATCAGTTGATAGACATTTGAAATGTTTCCAGTTTTTCTCTATTTTGATTAAGGCTGCTATGAACACTTGTGTTCAAGTCTTTTTGTGAATATATGTTTTTATTTCTCTGCTTGGGTAGAGTCACCAGGAATTGGTTGTTGAATTCTGTGGTTAGTTTATATATAACCATTTATGAAACTGCCAACCTGATTTCCACAGTGGCTGTACCATTTTGCATTCTCCCAACAATGAATAAGGGTTTCTGTTTCTCCCCCATCTAGTTAATGCTTCTTATTGACTTTCCATCTTCACTATAGTCATTCTAACAGATGTGTATTGGCATTTCATTGGTTTTTGATTTGCATTTCTCTGTTTATGATCATTGAATATCTCTTCATATTTTTATTAGATATTTGTATGTCTTTTTTGATGAGATGCCTATTCAAGTCTTTTGCCCATTTTAAAAATTGGGTTATTTTCATAATGATTGAGTTTTAAGATTTCTTCATATATTTCAGAGGCAAATTATTTATCAGATATATGATTTGAAAATATTTTTTCTGGTCTGTGGCTCAAATCACTTGGAATCACTAAAGTTTTACATTTTTGTATCTTTTTTTCCCTCACGGTTTGTGCTTTTTGTTTCATTGCTAATAACTCTGTGCCTAACCCAAAGTCATAAAGATTTTCTCCTATGTAAGTTTTGCTTTTATATTTAGCTGTATCATTCATTTGTAGTTAATTTTTGTTCATGGTGTGAGGTAAGGATCTAAGTTGATTTTTGGGTCCAAAAATCACTTCTTGAAATTTGTATTATTTCATTCATTGCATTGTCTTGGCACCTTTGTTCCATCCTGTTCTGGCTCTCTCTCACTTTACGACAATCTTTGCTTCTTGAATTCCTGTTATAAGGACATCAATATCAGACATGAATACAAGCATTTTAAAGTAGCTCCCACAATTGTATAAGATCAAACCCCTAATAGATATAGATAGATGATCGATAGGTAGGTAGGTAGATAGACAGATAGAGAAAGAGAGAGAGAGAGAGCTGATAGAGATATAAGAGAGATAAGAATATTTCTTAATGTTCTGCTTCTTTGAACCCTGACTAATAAACTAATCATATTGTGCAATGTTTATGTCTGGGATTTTCAACTGCAGGCTTTTGTGTTAAATGTCATTCAGCCATCAAAGACACAACATTTGTATTCAGAGTTATAAATATTCTTTACTGATTTAGCATGACTCTAAATTCAACTGGCTTCACTGTTTATATCTAAGATCTTTAATTTGGCACTTCCTAATTCTTGAGATGTTAAATTTATTCATATTTTTAGTACATGTGGATGGTAAGTTCTATTATGCCATTAATGTCTGAGAGTGTCTTCCTGTTGTATTTATGCATAAATAAAAATTCACTTCTGTGTTAAATCCTTGATTTGAGGAATGTGTTTTGCTTCCATGGAAAAACTTCAGTAAAGACATATAATTATTGTCTCATTTTTTTAAAACAATATATTACTGACTCTCCTCTTTCATGACCTAAATCTAGATAATATGAGAAAAGTTTATAGCTTAACATCAACATCACTTAATCCTAAAGCAATTCTGCTTAAAATTCTCCCTTTTAATGCCAAAGTTCAGGATAAATCCAGTGCTAGTCAGCATTAAGCATTATCTATGACGACTTTTATGGAAACAATGGTTAAAATACTGGCACAAATTATGGGAAATAGCTCATGAGTTCATTTCTATGTAATAAATAGTCAGCTGTCTACAGTCTGTCTGAATCTTATTTGTAAACAAATTATGTGAAACAATTCCAAAAGAACAAGCTGTACTTTGTTCACTGGTAGAAATGTCTGCATCAAAATTCCTGCTTGAGTTTAAAAATAAATTATTACAGAGTTAAAATTTATTAAATTAATTTGTCAGTTTATCACTTCCTTTTCCTGCATAATCCCCTGAATCTATATGGATAAAATTCTCTTAATAAATTTTACTTTATAATATTTGATTAATGAAAATTTATATATATATATAGGTTGGCTATGAGGTATAATGAATAATTAAATGAATACTCATGAGTCCAGTCCATCACTCCACTTAAGATCTGGAACATTATATATGCCTGTGGGCTGTCCTTGTTTTCCACCCCCAAACCCCTACCACTCTGAATTTTGTGTCTGACAGTCTATTTCTTTTTTTAATTACTCTTATTGCAGTAATTTTTGTATACAACATAATTCATTAGTTTTATTTGATGAGTTTTCACAAATGTTTAATCACCATCACAATCATGATAAAAAAGATTTCCATCACCCTGATAAGATGTCTCTTCATCTTTGTAGTCAGTTTCTTCTGCTGATCCTCTGGTGCCTGGCAACCACTAACCTGTTTTCTGCTATTCTTGTTTAGCCTTTTCTCAAATGTCATATAAATGAAACTTACAATATACAGTATAGCCTTTTGTCTCTCATCTATTTCACTTACCATAAAGATCTTCAGATTCATCCCTGTTTGTGTGTGTACCGTAGTACCTTTTCCTTGTTGAGTAGCATTCCATTGTGTGGATATACCATAAACTGTTTACCTATTTACCAGTTGGGTTGTTTCCATTGTGGGCTATTATGAATAAAGCTGCTATGACCACTGAATACAAGTCTTTGTACTAAATATGATTCATTTCTCTTACGGTTTCATTGCTTTTTTTTAAATACATATTTTATTGCATTTTAGGTTTTGGGGTACATGTGAAGAACATGCAGGGTTGTTGCATAGGTACATAGTATTTTAGGATTAACTGGGTTTTTTTCTGTGTTTTCTTCTTTTCCATTTTTCCACTTCTTATAGATATATAATTTATTTTTTTCTTTGTTTTCTAAAAAGGAGTAACCTTTGAAATTTTACCATGCATATTTATTATTTATTGATTTCCAAAGTTAGTATTTTAACCCAATTTATGAACAACGTAAACACCTTAGAACATGTTAAGTCTCATTACAGGAGGGATTGAGGGCTCAATCATGGACAAAAACTGTCAAATCCTGAAACACTCCCTTCAAGGCATAGCACATCTCAGTCTCTGTGAGATATTCTGCAGATCTCCCCAAAGTTGATCGTGCCCTTTTCCCTGTTCCAGGTAACAAATATAATTGTTTCTTTGTGAGTATGTCACACTGAAGTGTGACTACCTTGAGAATAAAGAAAACATCACCTTTACTTTTTTATTTGTAGTTCCTGACATCAGCCTACATTTATTTTAGAAAATAATTTTTTAAAATTAACAATTTTACGTTCCTATGCACTCATGACTTTTTATTTTCTCATCTTTCAAAGTGATAACCAACTTCATCAAAAACTTTACTTAGCATGCCAGTGGTAAAGAGAAGGTCTGAATAAGCTCCACATGACAATTCTTTTATTTTCTATGTGTGTCTCTCTCCACTTTTGACATTTACTAGTATTCTGATGTTGCTCTTAAGTAATTCGCCATTCAAACAGTCTAAGTACAGTGACCCTAGTTTGAGAGAAGCAGGATTAGGCCTTGTAAGAACTATTCTATCAAATTAGCTGTGTGTCATAAGGAGTCCCATGTGTTTCAGAAGCAGAGGAGGGGAAGATGGTCTAAGTCTGGCTGAGACAAACTTACGGAATAAAGAGAAGAGAAAAGAATAGCTATGGTTATTATTATGTTTATTCATATTATTTGGAAAGCAAAATGAATAATATTATATGCTTTCTTAAAACACCGCTTGTCCTGTTTTCTCAAAATTTTATGTAACTTTGGAATTAGCATGCTGTTTCACGTCCACAGTTTTTCCAAACTCCCCTAGGGAAGGAATAATGGACTGCAGAACTCTGCACCCACCCAGACAGCCAGCATAACAAGCAGTTCGTGATCACTCTATCTATAATTAAATGAATCCACGAGTTAGTGAACAAATGGGAATACAAGAGAATGAAGAGACAGTTGTATCTTCCCTGTAATTTTTTACCTAGTCCTTTTTGTATTACTATCACTTAGTCTTAAAAATACCTGTTTAATAAATTGTGTTGGTAAAACTGGCTAGCCATGTGCAGAAACCTGAAACTGGACCCCTTCCTTACACCTTACACAAAAATTAACTCCAGATGGATTAAAGATTTAAACATAAGACCTAACACCATAAAAACCCTAGAAGAAAACCTAGGCAATACCATTCAGGATATAGGCATAGGCAAGGATTTCATGACTAAAATACCAAAAGCCATGGTAACAAAAGCCAAAATAGACAAATGGGATCTAATTAAACTTAAGAGCTTCTGCACAACAAAAGAAGCCATCATTAGAGTGACCTGGCAACCAACAGAATGGGAAAAAGTTTTTGCAAGCTACCCATCTGACAAAGGGCTAATACCTAGAATCTACAAAGAACTAAAACAAATTTACAAGGAAAGAGCAACCCCATCAAAAGTGGGTGAAGGATATGAACAGGCACTTTTCAAAAGAAGACATTTATGAGGCCAACAAACATATGAAAAAATGCTCATCATCACTGGTCATTAGAGAAATGCAAATCAAAACCACATTGAAATACTATCTCATGCCAGTTAGAATGGCGATCATTAAAATATCTGGAGACAAGAGATGCTAGAGAGAATATGGAGAAATAGGAACACTTTTACACTGTTAGTGGGAGTGTAAATTAGTTCAACCATTGTGGAAGACAGTGTGGCGATTCCTCAAGGGTCTAGAAATAGAAATACCATTTGACCCAGCAATCCCATTACTGGGTATATACCCAAAGAATTATAAATCATTCTATTATAAAGACACATGCACACATATGTTCATTGTGGCACTGTTTACAATACCGAAGACTTGGAACCAACCCAAATACCCATCAAGGATAGAATGGATAAAGAAGATATGGCATATATATGCCATGGAATACTACGCAGCCATAAAAAAGGATGAGTATATGTCCTTTGCAGGGACATGGATAAAGCTGAAACCATCATTCTCAGCAAGCTGATACAAGAACAGAAAACCAAACACTGCATGTTCTCACTCATAAGTGGGTGTTGAAAAATGAGAACACATGGACACAGGGAGGGAAACATCACACACTGGGGTCTGTATGGTGGTTGGGGGCTAGGGGAGGGATAGCAGGGGGTGAGGAGACTGGGGAGGGATAACATTAGGAGAAATACCTAATTTAGGTGACTGGGGGATGGAGGCAGCAAACCACCATGGCATGTGTGTTCCTATGCAACAACCCTGCAAGATCTGCACATGTACCCCAGAACTTAATGTATAATAAAAAAATACAAAAATTAAAAAAAATTGTCTGAAATTATTTTGAAATGTTATTTTATTTTTAGAAAAACTTTTTTTTCATGTTTCATTGGCTGTTCATTTGTTTTTAGCTAAAATTGAAACTGGCCTACAAAAAAAGTCTATGTAACTGCCCAGGCTCAAAGGTCATGCCTGTAATCCCAGCACGTTGGGAGGCCAAGGAGTATGAATTGCTTTAGCCTAGGAGTTTGGGGCCAGCCTGGGCAAAATGGTGAAACCTTGTCTCTACGAAAAATACAAAACTTTGCCAGACGTGGTGGTACACACCTATAATCCCAGCCACTCAGGGGGCTGAGGTGGGAGAATTGCTTTAACTCCTGGCAGTTGAGGCTGCAGTGAACTGTGATTGCCCCACTGCACTCCAGCCTGTGTGACAAAGGTGAGACCCTACCAAAAAAACAAAAAAAAAGTAAATGAAATCATCAATTTAAAAATGTTCTTTTTTAGAGATAGAATGGACTATACAATCACATTGTGAAGAAAACCCAGCAAGAATAGAGAAAGGAGACAACTTGGGGAAAAGTGACAGATCAGAAGGTGGTAGAGGATCTTCAAGGCACATCTGCACGTCCAGATGCAGGCAAAAATCACACATCAACCATCTCAGACTATTTAGAGTCTATTTTGCTTTTGAATGTATGCAGAAAATAGTCTCCACAAATATCCTCCTAAAATCTAGAATGGATTTCCAATATGAAATTGAAACTATGATAAAATCTCACAGTAAAGGATGTAATAAATGTCTCATATAGATTGCTTCATTCATTCTGCATGATCCTAAGACCTAGGAAGAAAAGAGGAAATTGAGGCTTGCAAGAACTAAGAAATCAGCAGAACTAGGGTTTGATCCCAGAAATCTGACTTCAGCATCTACCTACATAATTACCATACTTTTGGCTTCCCCATACTGTAATAAAAACAATGTTTTCGTGGCCAATTGATAGTATAAACAACAACAGATCTTTGGTCTCAAAAACTCTCAATTTAATAGGTTTCATATATTTTAAGATTAGCTTTTGGAGCTAGTTTTGATTTCAAAAGGTAGTGAAACAGAGAAAATACTGTAATCCCTGATTTTTCCTTCTTTCTCCAACACCCACCCAAAACACTCATAACACACCCCATTCTCTCTACACACTTACTGAGATTTTTTCAAGCTGTACCTAATTTATTTAGTATCACTTTAAGGCCAGCTCTTCGTATGTTCTTCTGCCATAAAAAATTGGAAAGAGAAAAATGCTATTAGTACCCGAAATTTCCTTTTTCCAGGACCATCTATGAAGTAGGGGGAGCAGGTAAGCAGGTGAGACAATTTAGTGACTAAGATTATAAGCTTCATAGTTTGAGTGCTCTAATTCGTGGCCCCTGCTACTTGTGAAATATCACAAGTTTTTTTTTTTAATTGTACTTTAGGTTCTGGGATACATGTGCAGATCATGCAGGATTGTTGCACAGGTACATACATGGCAAGGTGGTTTGCTGGTGTTTTTATTAATATCATCTGTCAAATGGACAATAATACTGTTTCCAATTGTTATGAGGATCTAATTACATAATCTCTATAAAGCTCTTCACGTTTTGTGTAGTAGTAAGTAAGTAGTAAGTAGTCAACTAGTAATAGATACTAATACTAATTCTTGTGTGGAAAAACATCCAGAGTTATAAATTATGCCCAACTACATTTATTATTGTTATTGTGGCTGTTTTTAATAGATTCATTATTGCAGCTATACAGAAAATCATCTGTCATTCAAATGGTAACACATTATTTAGGGGAGTCTTCTGCAAGTCATCTCATTGGTACATAGTCATCACTAGAATTTAATGTGTAGCAAGGACCATATTGAGTTTCTGTGTGATAGATGGAGGCATTTGATATTATTTAGATGTAAAACATTGGTGTCTCTTTCAACCACAAATAAGGCTCCAACACTGCTATTGGGAAATGTACTGTAGGGTTGCAGGCATCCTCCAGCCCACCTTCATGAAGAGGTGGACAGCCCTCAAGTAAGGTAAGAAAACAGGTCTGGAATTTCCACATCAAAATATCATCTCTGCCATTTACACAACCAACATGAATCTCTACTTTACCTGTTCTGGCTTTTTACTAGTGACTCTCATCTCAAATTACCCCACTCAACTTTTAGTAATAACCAAACACCTGATCATTGTAGTAGCTATGTATGCCCTAAGGTCTCCAAGCATGAGTCCTACACTAAACCAGATATCCGTAAAACCACAGAATTGGAGCATGCTATGCCTGACCTCATATTATGCCTTCCACTTCACATAAGCTGCCTCCAATTGTTGCAAAAATATTATCAATGACATTATTCATTTTGTCATTATGAAAACCTCCAAATGATTCTGGCTCTAATCTCAGAGCCAGAATAAAAATATAAATATAGTTGACAAACTGCTAAACTTCTCATTTTTGGATAATGAAAGGTTTATAACACTCCATGTACTGGGTTGAAGCTCAGTTAAATTTTGAGTTTAGTTGCATTAGTTTTTCACAATCACCTTTTCTTTGATTGTTTTAAATTGCTTCATATTTCTTAAATAATTTTTATCTTATTTTCATAATATCCAATTCAAAAATGGTTCCTGCCATCTGTCTGTTGAGGCACTAAGCTCACTGCTGTCTGCATGTAGTCCTGACTCTCATGGAGTCATTTAGCTGCTTTGGATCATCTTGCCTGTTCTCATACCCATCTTTGCTCAACAGCTTATATTACTCATCTGTTTATAGCAAGCTCTGCTGAATACTAAGGCAAAAGACTTATTCCCTGATGTAGTTTCCAACTCTGATCTCTGGTCTTCTGAGTGATCTCCTTTGTTTGTAGATTACTATCTCATTTGTCTTTGACTTTTTGCATAAAACTTCCTTAAGATCTCATCATTTTTTTGTGTCACCATTTTCTCAGCAAGCATTTTATCTGAAATAATTCAAACCCACTGCTCTACTGTGACTGCTCTTCTCAGATTGCTAAAGACTTCTCGGTTATTAAATACGGATGGTCCCCAACTTACAATGGTTCAACTTAGAAGTTTTCTACTTTATGATTTTGTGAAAATGGTAAGCATTCTGTAGAAATTGCACTTTGAATACTCACACAACCATTCTCGTTTTCACTTTCAGTACAGTATTCAAAATTACATGAGATATTCAATATCTTATTATAAAATACGCCTTGTGTTAAGTGATTTTGGTTAATGTAAGTGTTCTGAATATGTTTAAGGTAAGCTTGGCTAAGCTAAAATGTCTGGTAGATTAGGTATATTAAATGCATTTTTTATTTACAATAGTTTCAACTTACAATAGATTTATTGGAATATAACTCCATTGTAAGGCAAGCAGCATCTGTGAAATAGTTAATTCTCAAACTTTATCTTTTTCCAAGAGCACTTGCCACAGGTGTTCAGCCCCTCTTTTTAAGTACACTTAGAGTCCTTCTTAGGGACTCCTCACTTGCTCAATCATTTCTCTGTCTCCTTCGTTAGCTCCTCTTCTCCCATTGTTAAAGTTGGAGTCTTCCAACAATTTGTCCTTGGACCTTTCTCCATCATCAGTTCCTCGTTTGTTGACTTCATCCAGACTCTAGTCTTGAAATGCCATTTATGTTCTGATGACTGTTGCCTTGACGGAGTCATTGGTCATAAAGTGTCCCCACCCTATTATAACTGAGGCCAATTCTGTATTTAACTTTCCCCAGCCCTAAAATTATTAGAAGCATTCCTGTGTCCTCTCTCTCACACCATACATCCAATCTCTCAGAAAATACTATTGGCTTGAACTTCAGAAAAACATCCAGACCCCAGTGCCTCTCACAAACTCCATTTAAGTTTAGGTCACCATCTATCTCACTTTGATGACCACACTAGCTCCTCACTAGTTCTCTGCTTCTATCATTTTCCTACTACAATCTATTCTTTTAAGACATAAGTAAGGTAATGTCATCCTTCTCAAAAGTCTCCAGAGGCTCCAAATTCCACTAGAGAAATAGTCAAATTCCTCCCAGTGGTGTACCATTACCTCTCTAAATTCATCCCCTTGTTCACTTCATATTGGCCTCTTTGCTATTTCTCCAGCACACAAGGCATGTGGCCACCTCAGGGTCTTTGCACAGGCTCTTTCCTTTACTGGAATACATTAACCCTTTTATATTTTGTGAGGGTTATTTTGACCACTCAATTTAAAAATTACAGCCAACTCTCCACACTCCTATTCCCTATGCATTTCCCTTTCTCTTTCTCTGATCTACATTTTTAAAACATGCATTTAATTTAACACTTTCTAGCATACTGTATAATTTACTTATTACATTTATTGTCTATTGTCTGTCTTGCCTGGCATATACTAAAGACTAAATATTGGTTCATCAAACATGGCAAGAATATCTATATTGATAAGCATTCTTAAAGACGACAGAATGTACTCTAGCTAATTTGAGGAAAATTATGAGATAGTTCTCTTTATCTTTAGTACAATTTAAGTCAAAGAATAGATGACTTTTGATAATTCCCAGAAGCACATGGTAAAACTTTCCAGCTAAAGGGCAGCTGCTGTCAACACTTTTCCCCATAATTAGAAAGTAGCCAGATAAAAAAGCTGTTGTCACTATTCAAGCCGTATGAGAAAAACAAATCCACTTGCCAGCATTTTTGACAGATATATCCTATCTCTTCACTAATGACTGCCATTCTGAAAATGTCCAGTTTGCTAAAATCTAGGTCATAAACACAACCATAGCTGAAAAGCAATCTGATAGATGTAGCTTTTATCTTTCTTTATATTTGTGGATACCACACACCCTAAGTGGGTGTGTAGTAAGCCAATTGCATTGCTGGTCACAGCCCACCCTTGTGGCTACTCTACATCAGTATGTACATGAACTCCCACACTTAACACTTTCAGGTAACAACAGCTACACACCTCACATAAATGAAAATGCACTGGCCTTCTCTCCAAAGTACATAGTTCAAAAGTTCATCAAGCATTGCATCTACTGCTGGATGATTAGCTCTCCTCACTCAGGCATGTTCCTCTCTCACTAGGCTGTAACTTTTGGGATAAATGATTACGATTACTCTACCATGCTTATAGAAAATTCTGGTGAAAACAGACGGAAAGTATCACATATATATCAGAGCTAGAAGAAAAATAATATTTTAGTCTTCAGTACTACAACTAGTCACAAGACTACATAATTTACAGCTTCCTTCCTCCATTACACACTCCATCTTCTATTTGCTCCCACACAGCTCTAGGGATGGCCCCCAAAGGTTCTGGAGAATTCTAGGTATTTTTTCTTTCACCTTGTTCTATGTAGCAACAACCTTTCATTTATTTGATAATCAAGAACAGTCACCCTGACAACGGTTGGTTCTTTGCCCTTTTTTGACCTTTTACTTCTAAGATTTAAATTATTTATATGATCATATCTGATATTTCCCTTTGGTTTCTTTTATGCATTAATAGCTTTTTTATATCACGTACCTTTTTATTAACATACATTGTCTTAGCAATACTATTTTAAAGTATTATAATCTATCTGCAATGTATTTTGAGATCTGGTAATGCTCTAGCCTTATATATGCTATTTCTATTCTAATTCTTTATACTGTATACAAATATCACTGCTTTTATAGGTTTAGAGTTTTATGATTTTGTTTTAGTCATTTGATTAAAAAGTATTATTCATGTTAGTCACAGTGCTGGGTGAAAAGGATAATAGGGAGATAAGATATCTTTATAGTCACATTCTTATAAATTATAATGGTTAATAAATAAGCAATTAAAATAATTTCAGAAAGTAGAGCAGTGCATCAGAAAAATAAATGAGATACGATAATTTTTATTTTAACTTTTCGTTTTACTCTTCTTTAATTTTTTCTTTATTTTTCACATCAGACAGCTAAAGCACTGACATCATAACAAGATTTGAGGGAGGCACATCTCACACATGAGCATGAAACTCCAATCAAGGATACTGTGATTTTTTAAAAAAATATTAAAAATAAAGAACACTGTTTTAATAGCAAGTCCAGTGAAGATCTCTTTGAGAAGCAATATTTACATTTACTTTTTTTTTTCAGACAGAGTCTTGCTCTGTCACCCAGGCTGGAGTGCAGTGGCACGATCTCTGCTCACTGCAACCTCTGCCTCCCTGTTCAAGTGATTCTCTTGCCTCAACCACCCGAGTAGCTGGGACTACACATATGTGCCATCATGCCCTGCTAATTTTTGTATTTTCAGTAGAGACAGGGTTTCACCAGGCTTTTCTTT
The DNA here is from genome assembly GCA_036589455.1 of Ateles fusciceps. Classification (NCBI taxonomy): domain Eukaryota; kingdom Metazoa; phylum Chordata; class Mammalia; order Primates; family Atelidae; genus Ateles; species Ateles fusciceps. The sequence continues at coordinate 512,743 of JAZHEH010000804.1, read as the reverse complement.
TCTGAGAGAATTTTTATTACAGCTTCCGTCTCATTATTTGTTATTGACCTGTTCAGATTTTGGATTTCTTCATGATTACATCTTGGCAGCTTCTATGTGTCCAGGAATTTATTCATTTCTTCTAGGTTTCCCAAGTTATTGGCACATCATTGCTCATACTGGCCTCTAACGATCCTTTGAATATATGTGGTTTCCTTGTAATGTCTCCTTTTTTATTTCTGATTTTATTTGGATGCTCTCGCTTTCTTAATCTAGCTAAAGCCTTGTCAATTTTGTTTATCTTTTTGAAGAAACCAACTTTTTGTTTCATTAATCTTTTCTAATGTTTTCTTCATTTCAACTTCATTTACTTCTGCTCTGATCTCCATTTCTTTTTTCTTCTACTAATTTTGGGTTTGGTTTGCTCTTGGCTTTTCTAGTTCTTTTTTTCTTTTAATTTTATCTTTTTTTTTCATTTTACATTTTTTTCACTTAGCTTCAGAGTTTTTGAAAACAAGTCAAAATCAGTAAGCGTTAAGTGTATTCATAGGTCTAGCCATTTGGGCATTTCATATTTTCAAATTCTACTTTAATAAGTAATACGTATTCTACTGGCCTTTATTTTTAAGAGGGCAGCTTAAAGTAAGCTGTAGGTAGTTGTCCAGTTCATATCTATATAAACTTGCAAAGAAAAATAGGCAGTTAGCCCCCACAGGAGCATAAGAAGTGACTCCACCTATTTTGTATTTAGCTACCATAGTACTATGTTTCTAAAATTATTTTAAATTACAGAATTTTTCTGAACTTCACCTATACCTACAAACTCAGCTTATAACTTCTCTTAGTTCTCTTCTTTCCATCCTTACTTTCACGTGTATCATAAGGATGGTCCTTACTTTTTACAAGGAGAATAAACTTACTTCCAAAATCTATATTCACATTACAGTTTTCTCTCTTGAAAAGGTTAGGTCTATTTGTTTGGAAAGTAGTTTTTCACTACTATCTCCTTTATTTAGTTGAGACAATTTAAAGGGGACTTGTCTCACACAATGTTCAAAGTGTCGCTTTACAAGTGTTTCTTAATTATAGAGCTTTTCATGATTCTGTCACCTTCACCTCTAAATTAGCCATCATATATTAAAGTGAGACCATCCAACTACTTCCTGTAAGTGAAATGCATACCTTGAGTATTTATAATGTGCCAGGCATTTGGCTTATTGTCATTATGTTATTATTTCTTTTTAGTAACTATTTTAAGTTACACTAAATAATTACTTGCTAGGCACTGGCCTAAGTACTTTGCAAATATTAACATCATTTTGAAGTTTCTATTTATTTATCTCTAATTGGCATATAATAATTTTGTATATTTATGGGGTAAAATGAATTTTTTTTGAGGTGGAGTCTCACTCTGTTGCCCAGGCTGGAGTGCAGTGGCGTGATCTCGGCTCACTACAATTCCCACCTCCCAGGATCAAGTCATTCTCCTGCCTCAGCCTCCTGAGTAGCTGAGATTACAGGTGCCCACCACCGTGCGCAGCTAATTTTTTGAATTTCTAGTAGAGGCGGGGTTTTACCATGTTGGCCAGGTTGGTCTTGAACTCCTGACCTCAGGAGATCCATCCACCCTGGCCTCCCAAAGTGCTGGGATTACAGGCATGAGCCACCACTCCTGGCCAAAATGTGACATTTTTATCTATGTCTAGATTGTAGAAAAATCAAGCTGATGAACATACATCCATCACCTTCCCAACTTATTTTTTTGTGGTGAGAACATTAAAAATCTATTATTTTGCCAATTTTGACATATACATTATTATTATCTGTGGTCGCCATATCGTACAACAGATAGTTCCTCCAGTCTAACTGAAACTTTGTACCCTTTGATCAACATCTCCCCTTTCTGCATCCTTCATCTTCCCCATAGCTCTGGTAACTACCTTTCTACTGTTTCTATGAAATCAACTTAAGATTCCAAATACAAGTGAGATCATGCAGTATTTATCTTTCTGCACCTAGTTTATTTCACTTAACATAACGTACTCCAGTTATATCCATGTTGTCACAAATGACAAAATTTTTAAACATTGTTAATTCATAACGTTTTAAATTCACATAATAAACCACGAGGTAGGTACTATCGTTAAACTGTTTTTTTTTTGTTTTTTTTTTTTTTTTGAGACAGAGTCTCACTCCCTCACCAAGCGCCAGGCTGGAGTGCAATGGCGCGACCTCGGCTCACTGCAACCTCCGCCTCCCGGGTTCAAGCAATTCTCCTGCCTCAGCCTCCGGAGCAGCTGGGAAAACAGGGGCGTGCCACCACGCCCAGCTAATTTTTTTCGTATTTTTAGTAGAGACGGGGTTTCACCATGTTGGCCAGGATGGTCTCGATCTCTTGACTGGTGATCCGCCCGCCTCGGCCTCCCAAAGTGCTGGGATTACAGGCGTGACCCACCGCGCCCGGCCAAACTGGTATTACAGATGCAGAATGTGAGACACGGTATATAAAGAAGCCAAAAGACACAACCTAGTGAGTGACAGAACTGAGAATGTAACATGGGCCGTCTGTTCCCAAGTCCCTCCTCTAACCATCACACTCTCCTATTTTGCCGGTAACCAGCGTCTCTCATTCTATAGATGCATTACACTAGTAACTCCTAAAACTAGCATATGAAGCAATGTGTCATTCTGGATATTCAGGGATAAGTGCCTAAAACGCAGGGAGCACTAGCTTAAACACAGGAACTACTGCTATGATGTTGTTTTAGTTCACAGAACTGAACCAGAAGAGGGACTCCATCACTGTCCTCTCTCCCCTCCCCCACACTTTGTGTGGGACTTCATCCAGATTATAAAGAATGCATGTAGACACAAAATTTCTCCAGAATCACATCATTTGGAAACTTGTCCAGAAGACATTTTCCTACTAGCTCCAGCTCTACAAAAAACAAGCCACAGAGAGCTGTACAGTTGGGCCCCTGTTTGGGATTCCAGGACATGCCTGTAGCCAGAATGACAGAATCTCACATTTGGGTAGCCTGAGACAAAAGCCCGCTATTGAAGCTTGGGGGTCAGTTGGTGTCTACCTCCACCCACCAAAACCACATTAGTGGAGTAAGTAAGAATAGTTTGCTCAAAAGAGGGTGTGGGTTGGAAAGAAAACAGAGCCTGTTCTGATTTGGATAGACTAAATTATTTTTTTATTCTACAAATGACTGTTATTATTGGCCCACTTACCAGTAAGCTCTAGTAAAACTCTGGTGAGCTGTAAGAAGGTAACTCGTATTCTAGCCAGAGCAATCAGGCAAGAAAAAGAAATAAAGGGTATTCAGATAGGAAAGGAGGAAGTCAAATTGTCTCTATTTGCAGACGATATGATTGTATATCTAGAAGACCCCATCGTCTCAGCCCAAAGTCTCCTGAAACTGATAAGCAACTTCAGCAAAGTCTCAGGATATAAAATCAATGTGCAAAAATCACAAGCATTCCTATACACCAATAACAGACTTAAAGACAGCCAAATCAAGAAACAACTGCCATTCACAATTGCTACAAAGAGAATAAAATACCTAGGAATACAACTAACAAGGAATGTAAAGGACCTCTTCAAGGAGAACTACAAACTACTGCTCAATGAAATAAGAGAGGACACAAACAGATGGAGAAATATTCCATGTTCATGGCTAGGAAGAATCAATATTGTCAAAATGGCCATACTGCCCAAAGTAATTTACAGATTCAACGCTATCCCTATCAAGCTACCAATGACCTTCTTTGAAGAACTGGAAAAAACCACCTTAAACTTCATATGGAACCAAAAGAGAGCCCGCATAGCCAAGTCAATTCTAAGCAAAAAGAACAAAGCTGGAGGCATCACACTCCCGGACTTCAAACTATACTACAAAGCTACAGTAATCAAAACAGCATGGTACTGGTACCAAAACAGAGATATAGACCAATGGAACAGAACAGAGACCTCCGACGCAACACAACACATCTACAACCACCTGATCTTTGACAAACCTGACAAAAACAAACAATGTGGAAGCGAGTCCCTGTTTAATAAATGGTGTTGGGAAAACTGGCTAGTCATGTGCAGAAAGCAGAAGCTGGACCCCTTCCTGACACCTTACACTAAAATTAACTCCAGATGGATTAAAGACTTAAACATAAGACCTAATACCATAAAAACCCTAGAAGAAAATCTAGGCAAAACCATTCAGGACATAGGCATAGGCAAGGACTTCATGACCAAAACACCAAAAGCAGTGGCAACAAAAGCCGAAATAGACAAATGGGACCTAATCAAAGTCCACAGCTTCTGCACAGCAAAAGAAACAGTCATTAGAGTGAATCGGCAACCAACAGAATGGGAAAAAATTTTTGCAGTCTACCCATCTGACAAAGGGCTGGTAACCAGAATCTACAAAGAACTGAAACAGATTTACAAGAAAAAAACAAACAAGCCCATTCAAAAGTGGGCGAAGGATATGAACAGACACTTTACAAAAGAAGACATACATGAAGCCAACAAACATATGAAAAAATGCTCATCATCACTGGTCATTAGAGAAATGCAAATCAAAACTACATTGAGATACCATCTCACGCCAGTTAGAATGGCGATCATTAAAAAATCTGGAGACAACAGATGCTGGAGAGGATGTGGAGAAATAGGAACACTTTTACACTGTTGGTGGGAGTGTAAATTAGTTCAACCATTGTGGAAGACAGTGTGGCGATTCCTCAAGGACCTAGAAATAGAAATTCCATTTGATCCAGCAATCCCATTACTGGGTATATATCCAAAAGACTATAAATCGTTCTACTATAAGGACACATGCACAGGAATGTTCATTGCAGCACAGTTTACAATAACAAAGACCTGGAACCAACCCAAATGCCCATCGATGATAGACTGGACAGGGAAAATGTGGCACATATACACCATGGAATATTATGCAGCCATCAAAAACGATGAGTTCGTGTCCTTTGTAGGGACATGGATGAACCTGGAAACCATCATTCTCAGCAAACTGACACAAGAACAAAAAATCAAACACCGCATGTTCTCACTCATAGGCGGGTGTTGAACAATGCGAACACATGGACACAGGGAGGGGGAGTATCACACACTGGGGTCTGTCGGGGGGGAAAAAGGGGAGGGATAGTAGGGGGTGGGGAGTTGGGGAGGGATAGCATGGGGAGAAATGCCAGATATAGGTGATGGGGAGGAAGGCAGCAAATCACACTGCTATGTGTGTACCTATGCAACAATCTTCCATGTTCTTCACATGTACCCCCAAACCTAAAATGCAATTAAAGAAAAAAAAAAAAGAAGGTAACTCGTTCACGGTTATGCAACAAGGAAGGAACTGAATCAGGATTTAAGCGGAAAACAGTATCCAGCTTTTAACCATCAGTCAGTTTATAGTAAGAATTCCTCTGTGTAGTGTAGTTGTACTTAAGCTCACACTGACTGGGGAAGAAACCCATTGTTTCCTGTGCCATTCAAAAGAAGGAAGGGAAACTAGACAGGCTGATAAATCTACTTTGAGCCACTCGCCTTGCTACATGCTTTAACATATAATCTTATCTGTTTTTCAGCTCAATTTTAAGAAGGAGGTATATTTACTTTTTTAACTAATTGTCAGTTAAGTAACAAGCTCAAGTCTATACATCCAATTTTATTTAGAACCATAATTCCAACTAGGGTGTATTAGAAACTCATGCCCTTGAAGTAGCTCAGAGGTGCTCATGCTTTCAAATATCATGAACCAGTGAAATATTTTTTAAAAACTGGTTAAATAACCTACATGAAGTATAAATTTTCTATTTTGTCATCTTAGGACATATAAAAACAAACTAAAACAGGAAAGAAGCAGAAAGAAAATAGGAGAAGGAGATAGAGAAGAAAGAGGAGAAGGAGAAGGATGAGAAAAGGGAGGAGGAAAAGAAGAAGAAAATATACACAAACACCCTCCCATCTACTGTAACCTTCATTTCATAAAGAAATCATATATTGTACCAAACACTAATAAGATCATAATCTCTGTACAAAGGACAATTCTTAACATTATTTAATTTCTCTATATAAGACATTTGGTTTTTTTCACCCAGGACCTTAAAACACTTAAGAAGAACCTCTTTTGGCACCAAATTCAGGAGGCACTCTATTGTTCATTCACACCCTGCGCACCAAATGAGTAGTGTTGCCTGGAAATCAGGTCTCCAGAATGCAGGCATCTAAGATGGAAGCACGCTACCACATCTTCCATAGAGGTTCCTCCTCCTTGTCAAGATGAAAATGAATCATTTACTATATTTCCTTACTATTTTTTTAAGTTCAATTTAATCTTTAGCTACTTCCTGTTTCTAGTTTAAATTGTTACTTCCATCAAAATAAAATGCCTTATCAGATATCTTATTGGTATGTACCAAAAAAAAGAAAAAAAAAGGATTTGTGCCACATACTTAAATATATCTTTGTCATTGATCTGGAAGAATAAAATCTCTTTTGTTTTAATGAAATAAAAGAATCTCATCCATGTTGACTGGCAAGTGTTTTCTATGTGCCTTGAAAAATACCCTATGTAGGGTTGTTTTACTGGTGTGTGTGCTTCAGAATTTATATTAACTCCTATATTGTTATATTATAGGAGAAAAGATTTTTTATTACTAATTATATAGTTTAGAGGAAGGGAAATACGTGTTATGAATCTCCACACATGTTGAAAATAGATGCATAAAGTGTTTAGTTTGAAAACAGACTGCACTGATTGACTTAGCCAGAAGTTATAAATGGCATGGTTTGCTGTGTTAGTTTGTGAAACTATAGTGCATAATATTGGCTAAGACCATTACCCTGTCTGAAAACTAATCCTGATGGACAAATGTTTAGTAATTCCATGTAGCTTAAACATATTGAGTTTTCAGAGCAGATAATTCATATAGAATTCTCTCACTTCTAGGGATTTGAAAACATTCACAGAGTGCATTTTGTTTTTCTTTAATAAAAGTATGTGTGTGTATGGGTACATACACACACGTATACACACACACACACACATCTAATGGTGACAGATTACACTGTTCCCTAAGTTCTGGGTGGAAGAATTCTCTGCAGTCAAGTCCTAACACTTATCAAGCAAAAAGTTAATACTTGAGGCTGTTTCTGGACCAAGTAAACACATTTATGTAAACTTAACTACATAAATGGGCTTACTTGGTCCAGAAAGGAGCTAAACAGTATTCAAGGGTTGTAAATGTGATTCTTGCCTCATTTAGTTTGAAAAAAAACACCCATTAAAAAATAATAATCTCACCTTTATTTCCACATGCCAAGTTGAATACAGAAACTCATTGAAAACTACTTCTAGAAATAAGTATTACCAAAGATGTAATTAAATAAAACATTATTGATTATTCTTTAGATTTAGAATGAAGGTCATAACTGGGCCCTTATATGTAACTTAAATCATTGAGCCCTTATACATAACTCAAATCACTGGAATTCCTTTTTGTTTACAAGCATCATTGTCAAAGACAGTGGCAATTAAGATCCAAATATGTTATTTTAAATAATTTCTGTTTTTTTCTGTCGGCAAATATTGACATATTTTGAAAGATACTCTTGAGAAAGCTTCCAAAGGAATGTTTACACAGACATTGAAATCATAAAGCCTATTTTTATGGGCAATTTATTGAACTCTGTGATAGGAAGATGTTTAAAAGACAGCATATTAGAGACATTTGATTCCACCATATTTTTAAATTTAGCTTCAGAAAAAAAATGGAGTATATTTATTTTATTGAATATATATCCTGGCTCTTCTTGTAAAATATTGAAATAGTAATTCAGTTTTTACATGTTGGAAATCAGAAAGTATTACTCCCATCATACTTCATTATCCCTTTTCTACCCTCATCCCATTCACTTTCTTCAGAGTAACATAAACCACCAAAATAAAGCCTTCCTGGAAAAATGGGATGTTTCTCAATATATATTCAGCATATTACCTCTTAGCAAGGTATGTAATTTATTGGTGTAATCTCCAGTAGCATCCTGCCATATTTTATGATTCTCAAAGTGCCAGAGCACTTAAGAGGTAAGCAAAAGTAGAACTAGAATCCCTAAGCTTTTTGTGTTCTATTTCATACAGAAAAATAATGCTTCTGGGCTTGGTACAGTGGTGTGCACCTGTAGTTGCAGCTACTCAACTGCAACTGAAGTGGGAGGATTACTTGAGCTCAAGAGTTTCAATCTAGCCTGGGACACACAGCAAGACCTCATCTCTAAAACAATTTTAAAACATAATAATGCTTTTATTGTTCCACGCTAAAAATTAAATGATCACCAAGCTCTATTGTTTCTTGGTCTACCTAGTGTAGATAGTGATAGTAAAAGCAATTACAACAATCTGCCCTGCTCTAAAGCTACGAAGTTTGGGCAAGTTATATTAAATGCTCTGTGCACTTTTATATTTAATACTCTTTACATATGCTTCATGCAGCCCCAAGGATGATTTTGAAATGAGTGATAGTGTCACTTTCACACCTAACACGACAGATTTCCCCAATCTCAGGTATCCTCAAACTAGAGAATATTTATCTACTCATTATCACCCCGTTGTCCTTTGTTGCTTTCCTACCTGACATCACAGAAGGCAGTGTGTAGAGGAGTGAGGAAGGGCTGTGTATGATTCAGCCCTCCCTACCTGGTAGTCCTGACTGTCATTAAATATCATAAGGACCTGCTGTGGCAGGTTGGGTTATTTGGGAAGTTAACTCTGAGACAGATATTTGTGTGGTAGGGGAGGTTTGCTAGATTTAGCAGACAAAAATTCAGGATGCCTGGTTAAATTTGAATTTCAGATAAACAATAAATATGTTTTCAGCATATTTTATGTCCCAAGCCATATTTGGGACATGCGTTTACTAAAAATTATTTGTCTGAAATTCTAATTTAATTGTGTGCTCTGCATTTTCTGTGGCACTCTACTTGGGAGTACTTTCAGGATCAACTACTATGGGAAGTGAAGAAGAAGCACTCCACAGAAAAGGAAGTTGCAATTACAGCAAAGGTCTCACTGGGCCCATTCTAGAGGGAGCTCTGGAGATAGATGACCCTTCAGAATAGTCCCCCATTTGGGAAGGGAGGAGCCAGACCTTTGAACCCTTTCAAGATAGTCATTGAATGCAGGTTGTCCGAGAAGGAGGCATGACCTCATCCAGATGGGCTCCTTTCAGCCAAGGAAACTCTCTGCCGGAATCAGCTGAGAGCAGTTGTCCTATTCAAGGGTAGGAAGGAAGCTAACTGGCACATCGCAGCCTTCACTACGCTTATCCAGTCTCATCCACTCACTTAACAACAAAGCAAAAAAAGAGACATGATGCTGGAATGTCTGGATGTGAAGCTCCAAAGAGAAGGATTTTGTGAAACTGGTTTTCCTTTGTAGCAATCATTCTTTAAAATGCTTTAGGCCAGGCATGGTGGCTCATGCCTGTAATCCCAGCACTTTGGGAGGCTGAGGCAGGCAGTTCACCTGAGGTCAGGAGGTCGAGACCAGCCTGGCCAACATGGTGAAACCCCATCTCTATTAAAAATACAAAAACTTAGCCAGGCGTGGTGGTGTGCACCTATAATTAAAGCTACTTTGGAAGCTGAAGCAGGAGGATCACTTGAACCCGGGAGGCAGAGGTTGCAGTGAGGCAGAGGCTGCAGTGAGCTGAGATCATGCCATTGCACTCCAGCCTTAGTGACAAAAGCAAAACTTCATCTCAAAAATAATAATAATAATAATAATAATAATAATAATAAAATGCTTTGCATCATAGACCTCTTGAGCAGTGGTGAAACCTGGTATCCTTCTCAGAATAAGTTTTCAAATTAAAAAATAAAATACACAAAATGAAAAGCATTTATGATAAAGCTATCAACATTTTTAACAATTACATTTGTGATACAATAAAATGTAGTCTCTTTTATTACTACATTAAATAAAGGGATCTAGCAGCAGGTCTAATAAATACCATAATTTCAAAGTAGTGATGAATATAAATTATATTTCAAGATAGCTTCAACAGCAGTGATGTTAAATTAAATCTGTGGTTTATACTAGTAACCAGTCACAGATGCTAAATTATGGTTAGAGATAAATAAAGATATTTTTTTCTCATCCAAGTTCATAAACCCCAAGTTGATATAGAAGCAATTTACCAAAGATGAAATCCCTGGTGGAAATGGGAAGTAAAAATAAAAAGGAAAAAGAAAATTACAATGAAAATTACAAGAAATTCTAATGGGAATTTCAAGTAAAAGAAAGTATAAACACTAGTTCATAAGAATAACATTGATATCACAATGTAATCAGACAACTACTAAAAGATTGTATCCTGTGGTAGAAAGAGAATTAGAACATTGTTTTCCATATCTGCCAGAGGTGTATTCTGGTCATCAGTTTCTTCATATGTAAAATGGAGATAATCTAGCCTGCCTACCTGATTGTATGATTAAGATTAGAAAAGTGAAATTAATCACTATTAACTTAAAAATATTATTGTGCCCGGGCGCCGTGGCTCACGCCTGTAATCCCAGCACTTTGGGAGGCCCCAGCGGGTGGATCACCTGAGGTCAGAAGTTCGAGACCAGCCTGACCAACATGGAGAAACTCCCATCTCTACTATAAATACAAAATTCGCCAGGTGTGGTGGTGCATTCCTATAATCCCCGCTACCTGGGAGGCTGAGGCAGGAAAATTGTTTGAACCTGGGAGGCACAGGTTGTGGTGAGCCGAGATAGTGTCATTGCACTCCAGCCTGGACAACAAGAGTGAAAATCCGTCTTAAAAAAAAAAATTATTATGCACCAAATATATGATAACATTTTCTGTCCTCTGCAAATATAAAGATGCCACTTTGGCCCTCAATGTGATCACAACCTAGAGGAACTCAAATAGACATCAACAAACAATGGGGCTGATGTTCTATACTGGAGATAAGAACAGGGCAATGGATACTGCCTGGAAAAGAGAGCTGATGCTTCAGAAAAAACAGAAATGTACTATTGTTTTAAAAGAATAAAGATTTGCCGGTTACAGAATGAGGAACTGCGCTGGAGAGTGAAGAGAAAGGATATGCTTGGCAGACATTAGAAATATTTGCCCCAGTAACAGTGAACGTCTATCAATCACCTCTGGTTTGACCTTTCTAGATTATATGATTCCATCTCTTCTCCCTGCAGAAAAAATAAGAACTCAGAAGTGGTTTTTAACTGACATACAGAAACAATCCATTTAACTTTCTCAAGTGCAAAGAAAATATTTACAATAGCCAAAATTCTGAGTGAGAAATGAAACAATTAGAAACATAATACGGTATTACTTTGTGATGGCATCTACATGCTGTTCTATGGGAAGAAAAACAATATTCTTTAATATAATATGACTATATGCAAAGATTTTAATGCGGTAAGAGCATTAGGAAGAAACTCATTATAACAGTTTTTATGTAAATGTAAAATGTTGAAAATCACTTTAGTAAAACAAATAAAATTTCTATAGTAACAATTATTATGTGTACTGACATAAAAACTTATGAACTCTTGTGAAAAAGTCTTTTTTTCTTTCAAACACATTTTCTTTTCAACACATTTCTTTCAAACACAGGTCATCATTAGGCACACAGGAATTAATATGAAATAAAGTTATACATATTTTCCATATTATCTAGGATCTCCATGGGGTTTTAAATTCACCAGGTCAAATGCAAAGTTCAGATATGTTTAATGCTGTTTTCTCAGAGGCAATCCATCTATAAATTTATCATCATATTTGTATCACTTAGTTGACATAACCATTTAAATTACACAATTTTCTAGTAATTATTTATATCTTTCATCATTGTTCATGAATGTTAATCATGTAGTGTCTATTTCTAGGTGATGTAATCAGAGAAATGAATTCTATCTCTTTCAAAGAAGTCCAGATGCTCTCAGGACTGCCAAAATTCCAGGACAACTCCCAGTCCTTCTGTGATGTGAACTTAGCAGCATTTGACCTGTTGCTGATCACTGCTCTTGTTTCGAAATATTCTACCTTTGGATCACACAACAGCACTCTATTCTGACTTTCCCCAGCTTCTCACATTCTTTCTTCCCCGCCTCATTTGTGGTTTCTTGACCTTCTTCTACAGGTTCTCAAACCCCAGCATTGCTGAACTTTCTATCTTCAGTCCTCAGTCCTCTTAACATCTTACTTTCTACACTTCTACACTCTTCTACTCCTTTTTTGTTTTGTTTGTTTTTTTTTTTTGTTTTTGTTTTTTTTAAAGCCAGGGTCTTGCTCTGTTGCCCAGGCTGGAGTGGTGCAGTGGCAAGATCATAGTTTACTGAAGCCTCAAACTCCTGGGCTCAACCAATGCTTCCACCTCAGCTTCCCAAGTAGTAGGATTACATGGGTGCCACCATAACAGGGTAATTTTTAAACTTTTTGTAGAGACAAAGGTCTCTATGTTTCCCCAGGTTGGTTTCCAACACCTGGCCTCAAGTGGCCCTCTTGCCTTGCTGGTATTACAGGTGTGAGCCACCATACCTGGCTACTTTGCATACTCTTCTAAGAGGATTAATTCACTCCAAAAGCCTCACCACATTGTTCCTATGAAAACCACTTTACCCTAAGCTGAAAGTCTCATCCTTCTCACCTCATCAGCTCTTTCCCTTTATTTTCTCTGCCAAGGATAATAACACCACCAAATTTTAGATACCCAAACAAAAATCTTGGAGTCACTTTGACTCTTCATTGTTTTACCCACTCACCTGCCAAACTCCAACTTGCCACCAAGCTCTATAACCTATGTCTCCTTCCCACTAGTCTTCAGCACTACTTTTCTTGATTTTGATAACAGCAGCTCTACCTGAATCCTCGTTCCTTTCAACTCATTCTGCACATTGCAGCCAGAGTGAACCTCCTAAAGCACAATGGGAAACATGCCCCCGCCGACTTACTGTCCTTATATATAATACCCCTACATCTAAGCATAACATACAAGTTCCTTCACAAACTATCTTCTGCTGCTTCTTCAACCTTACCTTGTATTTTTTATTTTTAGTTATTATGGGTATTTAGGAGATGTATATATTTGTGGGGTCCATGTGATTTTTTTTTTTTTTTGAGACAGAATCTCGTTCTGTTGCCCAGGCTGGAGTGCAATGGCATGATCACAGCTCACTGCAACCTCTGCCTCCTGGGTGCAAGCGATTCTCTTCAGCCTCCCGAGTAGCTGGGATTACAGATGTCCACCACCACAACCGGCTAGTTTTTATGTATTTTTAGTAGAAACGGGGTTTCACCAACTTGGCCAGGCTGGTTTCGAACTCCTGGCCTCAAGTGATCTGCCTTCCTTAGCCTCCAAAAGTACTAGGATTACAGGCACGAGCCATCACGCCTGGAGCATGTGACGTTTTGATACAGGCATACAATGTGTCAAAATCACATTGGGATAATAGGAGTATCCATCACCTCAAGCATTTATCCTTTCTTTGTGTTATAAACACACCAATTCCATGTTTTTAGTTATTTTTAAATATACAATAAATGATTATTGATTGTAGTCACCCTGTTGTGCTATCAAATACAACATATTATTTGTTCTATCTAACTATATCTGTGAACCCATTAACCTCTTGTAGGGGATCAGAGGTTTAGGGAGCTGATCAAAGAAAAAGATAGGCCAAGAAGCAATAGTACACAGAAGTTTTACTGGGTGATGGCTGGATGGGTGTGCATGTGGATGAAGTCCCTAACAATAGCAGTCTGTACCGATGAATGGCACAGATGTCCAAATGTGAAGGCAGGAGAGGGCAAGGAAGTCTCTGGGGGTGAAGTACAATGGACCAGGGGCTTAGGTATCTGCTGATATCCACTTGGCAGCACTGCATCTCTGGATCAGAGAGTTCCCAAGGGCAGAAGCATCTTGGGACTTTATGGATTGGAGGTTATCTATTGCTTGCAAATGTGGGATGAGGTTGGGCAGGGTGAGGAAAGCAGGGAGGTTCTGAGTAGCTAAAAATCTGCTTGTTTGTGCTATTTTTTAAATAACTGAATATGGAGAAAATTTGAGTTTGGCACTTGGTGGGCTTTTGTGCTAACAGTTCTCAGCCTGTGGGGAAGAAATTAACAACCTAGAGGTCAATACACAGAGGCCATCTTTGCCTCATTTATAAAATACTTCGCACCACTTCCTGACAGAAAATCTCCTTGATTTGCTTAGTCAAACTATTTGGCCTCTTCCAAATGAATAATTCACTTTTATGCATCTGCATTGTTGGTCAAAACACTCTTAGGGAACTTACTATTCAGTAGAGGAGAAAGAAAAGGTTGAATAACAGAGTTGGTGGCAAGTATTAGAAGAAATAAACTCATTTCATGCTTATATACCCAATGTGTATAATAAAAACCTTCAACAAATCAGAAAGATTAATGTATTAAACATATTCTGAGTCACCAGGATACCACTAAAGACAGCTCTCCAGGTTAGTACCCAGATGAATACAGATTAGACACCTCATACAAGATCAATGAGTGCCTAGAGCTTGTGGCATATTATTTAATTCTCATATTACTTATGGGAGCTGGCTATTAAAAGCCTTCTTTTGACAGATGAGGAAATTGGGGCTCAGAGTAGCAAAGTAACTTGCCAGAAGTCACAAAATTAGAAATTGGAAGTATGGAACTTCACACCCAAATCTGTCTATTAGCAAAGCGTTTGCTTTCTATCAAAACACCCCGACCATCAAACACCTACAAATTCATTCAACAGGACTTTTTTCCACCCATTTATTCCCTTTCATCAAGGAGATTTTCTTCTCCACATCTGCCAAATTCTTAGAAATTCCAGGTATGCTGTGATAATGATCATTTCCACAGACCCTCACTCAATTGCCAGAGCACGAGTTCAAGGTGTTCTAGAATCTCAGAAATACGGGGCAGGGAACAAAGGGAGAGAGTAGAGAGTGGAGTTTTCAAGAGTAGCTGTTTGGGACAATTTGCATTAGATATGGTTTGCAGATCATTAGTATCAGTAGAATTTAATCCAGTCTAGGAGGTCATAGAGTTTAGGAGGCACTCCCTAATGAAGGCAGTAGGGAGGGCCTTGGCTCCAAGAAATTAGTAAGTTTATGAAGGACCCTGGTCCAACACCAGCAATAATGGCATAAGACAGTGCTCAGAAGTTAGGCAGGATTTCAAGCGTTTGATGAGCAATGAGCCAACTATTCCCAGACTGGACAATAAATGCTACAGAACTAAAGAGATGCCCAGGGTTCATTCCTGGAACTCTGAATTCTAGATCCGGGCTCCATTACAAGGTTGGATTCATTTGGGAATTCAGCTAAGGCTGAGTTTGAAGGTGGAGAGCACTTGTGACTGTATTTGGGATCACTGAGAAGACAAAGGCAGCAGGTAAACCTAAGCCTTACAACAGCAGTGGAATCTGCCTGTTTTCTTTTTTAAATCCAAGCGAGACAAATGAACATTTTTTGGCAGCACAGACCTAGACACAAATAATCATTAATTCACTGCCACATAAATGTTCACAGTTTAAATCCATGCTTATGGGCAATGGGACAATGCATAATTTTCTCTCTTAAGAATTCAGAGACATATAGATTGATTAGTAGAAAGATAACTTTTAGATGATTTCAGAAGTTTCAAGACTAAGGGATAAATTTTCTAAAAATACCGTCACAACGTGGTAATTATTCAATGTTTGAGTAATCGTTGTTTCCCAATGGAAAGCTCATATATTGAAAAATTTGTGTACAAACAAGTAGAAGAATTAGTTTCTTCCTTTATCTGTAATGTGGGATGTTAGTGAAATACTACAGAATACGAAACAATTGCTCCATAGAGATGCTTTCTTTGTTCATTTTCCTGCAAAACATCTCTAAAAACAGCAACCTTTTTTTTTCTAGGATACAAAATAATAAATTTATTCTACTTTGGATGTTACCTTTCAAATATACATTTAATCTAATTTCATTTGATATAAGTATTCTGTAATCAGTGAGAAGGAATGTCTAACATGTTAACTCAATATTTAGCAACTCCTATTTTCCTTGATATGTTTCATAACTTCCCGTGATTCTAAATAAGATTCTTTTTAAAAATATATTACTACTTCCAGGTTTTGTATTTTCTCAGTAATAGATCTAATATTTTGTTCTTATAAATTTACTAATATGTTTCATTGACACACCTCAGCAATGAAATGAGTATCCTCATAAATAAAGCTTAGGTTTTAGACTATAAAATTTAACCAATATTATGCAGCAGAATTTGACACAAATCCTGCTATGTAATATTTGGTCTAAGTCACAGGAGTGTTCTTTTGTTTAAACAGCCTTCAAGAGATACAATTTATATACCATATAAATCACACACTTAAAATATACAATTCAGTGGTTTTAACATGTTTAAATATATGTGCAACTATCCCTCCACAGTTATTTTTAAAACATTTCATCATTTCACAAAGAAACTCCATATCCCTTATATACCAATCCACTGTCCCATCACTACCCACTGTCCCTGAGCAACCACTAATCTAACTTCAAACTCTATAGAGTTGCCTATTCTGCACATTTCTTTCTTTTTTAAATTATACTTTAAGTTCTGGGATACATGTACAGAATGTGCAGGTTTGTTACATAGGTATACACGTGCCATAGTGGTTTGCTGCACCTATCAACTCATCATCTACATTAGATATTTCTCCTAATGCTATCCCTCCTCTAGCCCCACACCCAGCAACAGGCCCTGGTGTGTGATGTTCCCTTCCCTGTGTCCATGTGTTCTCATTGTTCAACTCCCACTTATGAGTGAAAATATGCAGTGTTTGGTTTTCTGTTCCTGTGTTAGTTAGCAAAACAGCAACCTTTTAAGAGAGACTGTTATAAAAAATGATGGCAACTTGTTAGAAAGTAATTAGATTTTTAAATTTTTAATTTTTTTTTTTGTCTTGAATCCAACCATTGAGTAAGGATAGTGTATTCCCTTATGGAGAGGTTATTTCTAGCTGGCTTCATTTATTGGAGAATTTTGAGACCAGCTGCAGTCTCCTTATGGACCTATCAGCTTTGTTCATGCTGCTGCAAGACAATACACTATACCTTTAACCATAGCCAAACATCATAAGGGTGAACAAGCCAACAGGCAAAGGAAGAGTCATTGTGATGAGAGAACTACTTGCTATTGTGCTTTTGCATGTCTGTGAGCTTTACCGCATTGTACTGAGATACAGTTGTTCCAATGAGACTTTGGAAGAAAGACCACTAAAAGAGCCTAGAATAAAAGACATTCCTGATGTGATTCACTGGAGAATAAGCATATCCAAGAACAAGTTACCAGAACTTTTGGGAAACAGACTCTTTTTTGTTTTTTGAGACGGAGTCTCACTCTGTCACCACCAGGCTGGAGTACAGTGGTGTAATCTCGGCTCACTGCAACTGCTGACTCCCTGTTTCAAGCAATTCTCCTGCCTCAACCTGCCAAGTAGCTGGGATTACAGGCACAAGCCACCACGCCCAGCTAATTTTTGTATTTTTACTAGAGACAGGGTTTCACCATGTTGGCCAGGATGGTCTCGATCTCCTGACCTCATGACCCACCCACCTCAACCTCCCAAAGTGCTGGGATTACAGTCATGAGCCACCACGGCCTGCGGGAAACAGACTTTAAATAGGCAGGAGAGGGGTCTCCATTCTCTTCTAGAGCTTCCCTAGACTTAACTTTGGACTTTATGAAAAGTAGACTCATGTTAAAAGACCTCTGGACAATGCAGCAGGTTGTTAAATGTAACATTTTTTGTTTTCTCAGAATTTCAACTGAGGGCTTATTATCAGAGAAGTAAAAAAAGAAAACACCAACTACCTCTGTATCTTAAAGCAAAGTTTTGGGCTACCTATGCAAGGTGGGCTAAGGGACTTTAAAGGATTCTCCTAGCTTCAGCTCATCACCTACTTCCAGGCTAAGTGAATAGAAGGATGTGTTTATTTGAGAGGTTTTAAAGATTGAATATGGCATTAGTAAGGTTGCTTTGGTGAAATTTGTCAGAGTGTTGTGAATTTTTTTCTTCCTTTAAGGGAAAAGAAATGGAATGCCTCCCTCACATTTCAAGCTGGGAAACAACTTTGGATAGCTTAACAGGTATTCCCTGGAAGTTGAAGGATAAGGGGGCTGATTTGGTCTCCCACCTGGAATGCAAAAGAAAGGCATTGCATTAGCCAATTGTCCTGGGGCATTACAGCAACAAAAGACAGCTAAGTCAGAATATCCTATATATTCAAGGCTGTGTGAGTTTCTCTAGAGTTGGATGAGAACTCCGCAGAAGAAGCTGGACTGCGTCATCCTGAGTGGGCCTTTGCTAAAGAGGAAGGCTTGGAGGTATGAGAGGATCAAGCAAGAATAATCAGATCTGACGGTAGGAATCCAAAAGCCTTGGAGGAAGATTGTAAGCAATTAACAATGGGAAGTATCTCCCATGCCAAAGGAACTGAAAGGGGAGTCCTCAAAAGAATTGCAAGAGTCCATATAAACAACAAAATATTGTTTTGAGTCAGCAACTACCAAAGGACATCAACACCAAGTAAGACCTTTCTATACATTAATCTCCTGCCCCTCCTGCTCTGAACCTGGAGGAGCCACATGCCCAGCAGAATGATAGAGAATGGATAGAGCTGAAGAAGATGGGCAGACAGAAAAGGCACTGACTACAGTGACTCCCTTACTGCAGGGGGTCTGAGCCTTCCAGGCCTGAAATATACCTGAACTGGGGAAGAGATAAACTTGAAACTGCACGACAGTGTGGGGATAATGTGATTATGCTGAAGCAGACTTTTCATTGTTTAAGAGTAACCAGAAATATCATGGCACATGGCCAAGATGCAGGGTGCTATTTGACAGAGCTTAATGAAATGTGGTGAGAAGTAACAGATCTTATACCTAGCAACCAACTTGTTCAATAAACTGATGGTGTTAAGGATCACAGACACTCTCTGTCCTCTACAATCAGGAGAGTTAGCTGACAGAAGGTCATCACTGAAGCAACTACAAGTGAGGATGAACAGAATCTGTCTTGTCATTTTCTGTAGGTGTATATTGCTTTCTAGTTATTTCCCTTGTGTTTGCACTAAGCATTTAATAATGTTTTATGATAATGTTCCAGACTTGTCCTACCTGGTAGTGACTAGTTAATCAGAGCCTGAAAGGAGTACAGACTCATGTCCACAAGGTCAGTGATGGCATTAATTAGGATGAAGCCTTCAGGAGGAGATGCATCACAGTGGAATAAGAATAGGAACTATGAGGTCCAACTGCCCCACTATAGATGCATTGCTCTTCCCTTTGTTACAAAATTGGAGAGATTATATTATTATGTTAGGGAGCCAGAAAATTTCTCAAAAATATTATTAAAACATGTGAAAGTATATATCTTATAGCTGGTCAGTTGTTATGGATAATGTTTGTAGCTCTCAAAATTTATATGTTGAAATGTGGGGCCTTTGAGGGGTAATTAGATCATAAGAGTAGAGCCCTCGTGAATGAGATTAGTGCCCTTATAAAAGAGGCCCAAGAGAGTTGCCTTTTTTCTTTCCCGCCATGTGAAGATATGAGGCATCAGCAGTCTGCAAAGCAGAAGAGAGCCTTTCTCAGCCTCCAGACCTGTTGTCATAAGCACCTGTTCCGTGATCCTTTGTTACAGCAACCCAAAGTGACTAAAACATTGGTTACATTAGAGTAATTCAAGAGTCATCTTTACTTACGAGCAAAAGTATTTGATGTGTTAAATGAAGAAAGTATACATCCAATGTTCTGACACTAGGCAAATTAAAACATGGGAAAGTGCTGAGGATCAAATGTTTCAGGAACTAGAGGTTGCTGTGGGGATCCCAGCCCTCACCCCCACATTGTCATCAACAACAGGATTTTAGATTTACTTTTGTCCCATGTTGTGAAACATTTTGCACAATAGTTACACCTCCCAATGTAACTACTAAACAATGACCGTGAGGCACACACTATGACAAAAGCAAATGAATTATCAGAATGGAGCCATAGATCAGCCAGGCATTTGGTGTATCCAGTATTCACACTCTTTTTCTTCCAAACTCTGTGTGTTTTCTAGATTACCCCTTACACTTCTGAAACAGTTCTCCCACTTCTGAAACCACACACTTAACAGACTAAAGTCAATGACCTAATTGCCAAAGCTGAGGGCCCTTTCAGTTTTCATTGCATGTTCTTGTTTTCACATTATAATTAATCATTTGTGTGACGATTTGTTGAATGCCTGCCTTCCCACAGGAAAATGGGTGATTTCATAAGATTATATCACTAGCTCATTGCTCTATATGCTGCACCAAACACAATATATACTGCTTAAAAACTAAGCAGATGCAGCCAGGCATGGTGGCTCATGCCTGTAATTCCAGCACTTTGGGAGGACAAGGCGGGCAGATCACCTGAGTTTGAGACCAGCCTGGCCAAGATGGTTGAAACTCCATCTCAACTCAAAATACAAAAATTAGCTGGGCATGGTGGTGGGTGCCTATAATCCCAGCTACTTGGGAGGCTGAGGCAGGAGAATCGCTTGAACTCAGGAGGCGGAGGTTGTAGTGAGTCGAGATCATGCCATTCCACTCCAGCCTGAATGACAGAGTGAGATTCCATCTCAAAAAAAAAACTAAACAGATGCTTGAAAACTAAATTATTAAATAAATAAAAGTAGTTAGGAGCTACCTTGTAAAAAGTTTTAATGCCAAACTTGGATATATACTTTATTAGGCAGTGGGAAACATTAAATATTTCTTAGCTTGTGCCTCTTAGATTTGACAAATACTAGGACAGTTGTTCTGGTAGAGTGGCACAGAACCAAATGAATGGTAGAAAGGCCAGAAATCTATTCCTTACCTACAGAGCCCACGGCAGCAGACATCTGGGCCTCAGTGGCACACAAGCGAATGTTGATAAGTGCCTGAGCAAATAAATCAGAAACTGGCTTGACCATTTTTGTTTGTTTTGTGTATTTATGTATGTACTATGCTTCTGCTCCACTCCCTAATGCAACTGGTTGGCTGCCTGAATTGATTAAAATCACTACTAGTTAGAGATAGATGGTCTGAAACCGAAATCAAAGGGAAGTGGTTTCTGACCTATCCAGTAGAATCTACTGCTGAAGTCGTCTTAACTGGACTTTAGCTTTGTAAATGTCTGAAAAGGGCCAGAGCCTCTGTCCAGTTTCTCTTTCCAGTAATTTTATAAGCCTTCAAGTGAAAGGTTATTAATGTTTCACTCTCTAGGGTAGAATGGATGGCAGCCTCTCCAAGCCAGGAAGAAAATGGTCTGGCTGGCGAGACTCTGACCTCAAGCTTAGCTATCCCTCGGGAAACAACCTCAGTTACACAAGAAAAAGATCAGGCCGTGGGTTCATCTCAATGAGACTATGGCAGAATTTTACACCATGAATAAACATCATCATCATTTTTTTGTGGGATCTCCTGTTCCATTTCTGTAACCCCATCACTTTTAGAAACTCACGTGTAATCGACCCAGTGGATTTACTGAAGCTTACCTCATCTCATGAGTCATGAAACCATATTTTATAAACTACATGGAAAAGTGCAGTTGACTTATTTTCAGTCATTCCTGACCTATATAACTCAATGAACTGTTCTGTTTTTCCCCCTAAATTTTATTTCAATAAAGTTGGTTAGCCAAGGATTCCAAATTCAGCATTCTATATCTGAAAGACCAAATGAAATATATTCTATGCTCTAATACTTGAAAGTACTATGATTATTTTTTTAAGAACTAAACTCTTCTCAAAGTCTTGAAATAAGAATTTTCAAAATCTGATTTTCACACAAGTTATTAGGACTACATCTATTCTATAACCAAACCAAACATTTGGAATCTAACATTAGATAACTCTAACAACTCAATACTTATGATTATTCTTTAAAATAAGGTTAAAAACAAGAGATAGGAATTATAGGTGAAAGTATCTGTTAAAAGATAGACATTAGTATTACAGTGGTCTTGGTACTTTGATGTACACTATATGGGCATATGTTGGAGATATTGCAGATATTCTGGACCACCATGGCAAAGCAAATATCATAATAAACCACAAATTTTATGGTGATCCAGTACATACAAAAGTTATGTTAACATCATACTGCAGTCCATTAAGTGTGCAATAGCATTATATCTAAACAATGTATACGCTTTAATTAAAAATACTTCATTGCTACAAATATCACCTGTTCTTACTCATATGCTGGAGCTAAAAATGTTGATTTCATGGAGGTAGAGAATAAAATAATTCTTACCAGATGCTTGGGAGGTACAGGGGACTAAAGAGGGTTGGCTAATGGGTGCAGACATACAATTAGATAGAAGGATAAGGTCTAGTGTTTGATAGCACAGTAGGGTGACTATAACTATAGTTAACAATAATTTATTGTATATATCAAAATATCTAGAAGATTTGAAATGCTCCCAACACAAAGAAATGATCAATGTTCAAGGTGATGGGTACTCTAAATGTCCTGATCCAATCATTACACATTGTATATATGTATCAAATATCACATGTATCCCATAAATATGTACAATTATGTAACAATAAAATACGATCTCAAAAATATTGTTTTAATTTTGTTTTATACTTTTTTAAAAGAACCTGTTGGTGATATGTGTAGGAAAGATGAAGTCCAAGGGGATATATAGACCACCTACAGCATCACTACTCAATAAATATTTGTTGACTGGAAAAAATACTTTTTTGCTAAAAAGGCTAATGATTATCTGAGCCTTCACTGGGTTACCCTTTTTTTGTTGGTGGAGTGTCTTATCTTAGTGTTGATAGCTACTGACTGATCTAAGAGGTGGTTGCTGAAGGCTGTGGTGGTTACGACAATTTCCTAAAATAAGACAACAATGAAGTTTGCTGTATCAATTGACTCTTCCTTTCATGAAAATTTTCTCAGTAGCACGCATTTGATAGCATTTTACCCACAGTAGAACTTCTTTCAAAATTGGAATCAGTCTTCTAAACCTTCCATAGCTTTATCAACTAAATTTATATAATAGCTTAAATTTTTTGTTGTCATTTCAACAATGTTCATAACATCTTTGCCAGGGGGTAGATTCAATCTACAAAAAAAAATTTTCTTTGATCATTCATAAGAAGTAACTCCTCATCCATTCAAGTTTTGTTATCATAAAATTGCAACAATGCAGTCACATCTTCAGGCTCCACTTCTAATTCTAATTCTCTTGATATTTCCCCCAGACATGCAATTACTTCCTTCACTGAAGTCCTGAACCCCTCAAAGTCATCTATAAGGGTTGGAATCAACTTCCTCCACATTCCTGTTAACATTATTATTTTGACCTCCTCCCATGAATTATGGATGTTCTTAATGACATCTAGAATGGTAAATTCCTTCCAGATGTTTTCAACTTAGTTTTCCCAGATCCATCAGAGGAATCTCTGACAGCTAGTCTTAACAAAATATATTTCTTAAATAATAAAGCTTCAAAGTCAAAATTAGTCCTTGATCCATGGGTTACAGAATGAGAGTTGTGTTGGCAGGCAGAAAAACAACATTAATCTCCTTGCACTTCTCCATCAGAAATTTTGAATGACCAGGTGCACTGTCAATGAGCAGTAATATTTTCAAGGGAATCTTCTTTGCTGAACGGTAGGTCTCAACAGCAGGCTTAAGATATTCAGTAAACCATAAAGTAATCAGATGTGCTGTCATCCAAGCTTTGTTACTTCATTTACAGTGTCCAGGAAGAGTAGACTTAGCATACTTCTCAAGAGTTCTAGGATTTTCAAAATGGTCAATGAGCATTGGCTTCCACTTATGGTCACAGACTTCATTCGTCTCTAACAAGAGTCAGCCTATCCTTTGAAACTTGGCATTGATTTCTCCTCTCTAGCTAGGAAGGCCTAGATGGCATTTTCTTCCAATATGCGACTGTTAGTCTACATTAAAAATCTATGGTTTAGCATAGCCACTTTCATCAATGATCTTAGTTAGATCTTCTAGATAACTTGTTGCAGCTTCCACATCAGCAATTATAATTTCACCTTGCATCTTTATGTTGGTTTATATTATATAGATAGTTTGGTTTCCTTTAACCCTATGAGCTCATTTCTGCTACCTTCAACTTTCTCTCTCCTTTTTTTTTTTTTTCCTTTAAAAAAAAAACTTGTATTTTACATTCAGGGGTACATGTGCAAGTCTGATATATAAGTAAAGTGCATGTCCTGGGGTTTGGTGTACAGATTATGTCATCATCCAGGTAATAAACATAGTACCTGATGGGTAGTTTTTTGATCCTCTCGCTCCTCCCACCCTCCACTCTCAAGTAGGCCCTAGTGTCTGTTGTTCCCTTCTTTGTGTCCAAACATACTCAATGTTTAGCTTCCACTTATAAGTGAGAACATGCAGTATATGGTTTTCTGTTACTCTGTTAGTTTAATTAAGATAATGGTCTCCAGCTCTACCCATGTTGCTGCAAAAGACATGCTCTCATTCGCTTTAATGACTGCATAGAATTCCATGGCATATATGTACCACATTTTCTTTATCCAGTCTACTGTTGATGAACATTTAGGTTGATTTCTGCCTTTACAATTGTGAATAGTGTTCTAAAAAACATACACATGCATGTGTCATTGTGATAGAGTGATTTATATTCCTTGGGATATATGCCCATTGATGGAATTGCTGAGTCAAATGATAATTCTAAGTTATTTGAGGAATTGCCACAATGGCTATACTAATTTAAGTTCCCACCAGCAGTGTATAAGCATTCTCTTTTCCCAACAATCTCACCAGCATCTGTTATTTTTTGAATTTTTAATAATAGCCATTTTGACCAGTGTGAGATGGTGTCTCATTGTGTTTTTGATTTGTATGTCTCTAATAACTAGTTGAGCATAATAATAAAATATTGAGCATTTTTTGTATGCTTGTTGGCCACATGTATGTCTTCTTTTGAAAAGTATCTGTTCATGTCCTTTGCCCACTTTTTAATGAGACTGATTGTTTCTTACATATAAATTTGTTTAAGATACTCATAGATTCTCAATATTAAACCTTTGTCAGAAGAATCGTTTGCAGATATATTATCCCATTCTGTAGGTTGTTTGTTTACTCTGCTGATAGTTTCTTTTGCTATTTCTTTTGCTATTTAGTGAAGAAGCTATTTAATTAGGTCCCATTTGCCAGTTTTTGTTTTTGATACAATTGCTTTTGGTGTCTTCCTTATGAAATCTTTGCCAAGTCCTATGTCCATAATAGTCTTTCCTTGGTTATTTCTGGAGTTTTTACAGTTTTAGGTTTTACATTCAAGTCTTTAATCCATCTTGAGTTGATTTTTGTATATGATGTAAGAAACAGGTCTAACTTTCAATATCCTGCACATGACTAGCCAGTTATCCTGGTGCCATTTATTGAATAGGGAACCTTTTCCCCATTGCTTGCTTTTGTCCACTTTGTCAAAGATCAGATGGATGTAGGTGTGTGGTGTTATTTCTGGGATCTCTATTCTCTTCTATTTGTCTATGTGCATGTTTTTGTACCAGTACCATGCTGTTTTGATAACTGTAGCCTTGTAGTATAATTTGAAGTTGGGTAATGTGATGCCTCCAACTTTGTTCTTCTTACTTAGTATTCCTTTGACTATTTGGGCTCTTTTTTGGTTCTATATGAATTTCAAAATAGTTTTTTTCTAATTCTGTGATGAATGTTATTAGTAGTTTGATAGGAATAGCATTAAATACATAAATTGCTTTGGGCAGTATGTCCATTTTAACAATATTGATTCTTCCTATTCCCCATGAGCATGGATTATTTTTCCATTTATTTGTGTCATCTCTGATTTCTTTCAGCAGTGTTTGTAGTTCCCTTTGTAGAGAACTTTCACCTCCCTGGTTGAAATACCTAGATATTTTATACTTTTTTGTGTTTACTGTGAATGGGATTGTATTTTTGATTTGGCTCTCAGCTTGGATGTTGTTGATGTACAGCAATCTACTAATTTTTGTACATTAATTTTGTATCCTAAAATTTTGCTATAGTTGTTTATCAGGTCAAGAAACTTTTGGGCAGAGACAATGAGTTGTCTTAGGTATAGAATTGTATCGCCTGCAAACAGGAATAGTTTTTGAATAGTTTTTGAATCTCTTCCTCTTTGAATGCCTTTCATTTCTTTCTCTTGCCTGATTGCACTGGCCAGGATTTCCAGTACTATGTTAAATAGGAGTGGTAAGAAAGGGCATCATTGTCTTGTTTTGGTTTTCAATAGGAATGCTTCCAGCTTTTGCACATTCAGTATGATGTTAGCCATAAGTTTTTCATAGATAGCTCTTACTATTTTTGAAGTATATTCCTTCAATGCCTAGTTTGTTGAACTTTATTGAAAACCTTTCTGCATCAATTGACATAATCAGTGGTTTTGTTTTTAGCTGTGTTTATGGGATGAATTAAATTTATTTATTCACGTGTGTTGAACCAACCTTGCATCCCAGGGATAAAGCCTACTTGATGATGGTGGATTAGCTTTTTGATGTGCTGCTAGATTCAGTTTGCTAATTATGTTGAGGATTTTTGCATTGATATTCAACAAGGATATTGGCCTGAAGTTTTCTTTTTCTGTTGTATCTCTGCAAGGTTTTGGTCTCAGAATGATGCTGGCCTCATAGAATGAGTTAGGGAGGAGTGTGTTTTTCTCAATTTGTGGGGATAGTTCCAATAGAAGTGGTATCAACTCCTCTTTGTATATCTGGTAAAATTCAGCTGTGAATCTATCTGGTTCTGGGTTTTTTTCTTTGCAGGCTTTTTACTACTGATTCAATTTTAGAACTCATTATTGGTCTGTTCAGAAATTCAATTTCTTCCTGGTTCAGTCTTGGGAGGTTGTATGTGTCCAGTAATTTACCCATTTATTCCAGGTTTTCTAGTTTGTGTGCATAGACGTGTTCACAGTAGTCTCTGAAGATTTTTTTTTCTTTGAGATTAGCGGTAACATTTCCTTTGTCATTTCTGCTTGTGTTCATTTTGATGTTCTCTCTTTTCTTTGTTAGTTTAGCTAGCAGTCTATTTATCTGATTAATTTTTCAAAAGAACAGACTCCTGGTTTCGTTGATGTTTCGTATGGTTTACACATTTTAATTGCCGTTGGTTAGCTCTGATTTGGGTTATTTCTTGTCTTCTGCTAGCTTTGGGACTGGTTTGCTCTTGGTTCTTTAGTTCCTCTAGTCATGATGTTAAGTTGTTAATTTGAGATCTCTCTAACTTTTAGGCGTCGATGTTTAGCACTGGAAACTTCCTCTTAACACTGCCTTAGTTGTGTCCCAAAGATTCTGGTATGTTGTTTCTTTGTTTTCATTAGTTTCAAAGAATTTCTTGATTTCTTCCTTAATTTCATTATTTACCCAAAAGTCATTAAGGAGCAGTTTATCAAATGGTGAAGTTACTTAAGGGGCTGAGGAAGGAGGAACACTTGAGTCTGGGAGGTCAACACTCGAGCCTGAGAGATCAATGTTTGCTTACATGTAGTAAAAGCAAAAGCTGTTAGAAAAATGGCACTGATTGATTTGCTAAATACAAGGTTGCCACAAACCTTCAATTTGTGAAAAATGCAATATCTGCAAAGCACAGTAAAATGAAATGTGATACAATGAGGTATGCCTGTAGCTGGGTTTTATACAACTGTCCAACAAGCATGCCTCTGGTGTTCTTCAATGTATTCTTAGTACCTGGTTTAGTGCCTGTCACGCACTAACAGATATCTGTTAAATAAATAAATGTGAGTGAATAAATAAAGGAATGAATAAATGAGAATGAATGAATTCTTGATTTGACATAAATAATGTACAAGCGGTATGAGATAAAGTGTTCTTGCCACATTCTTTACTCAGAGACTATTGTTATCTGAAGGTCATGCTGTTTGGATCTCTGAGTGGCCTCATCTAATAGCATGGCCTTAAATAACACCCATCCACTGACAAGTCCCTCTCCAGCTGGGCCTCTTTCCTGAACCTGCAGACTTATATATCTAACAAACAACCCCCTCAAACACTTCTACTTAAGTATATGTATGTGTGTGCATACATGTGTGGGCACATTTGTGTATAAACTTAATGTATCCAAAACCGAACTCTTGATTTCTAATTTATCCCCCCCCAGCCCACCTTTCTAACGTCTTATTCATATCAGCAAATGATAGCTCCATATCACAGACAAAAATCTTGGTGTCATCTACAACGCCTGTCTCCTTCCCTCACATCCTATATCCAACTCAGAAGCAAATTTTCTTGCTCTGTCCAAAGCTATATCCAGAATCCAACAGCTTTTTCCCACTCCAGCTAATCACTAATCCTTTTATCCAAGGCAATTATCTTCTTGCTTTGGACCATTGCAACAACTGCCAGATATTTATCTGGCTTCCACTTTCCCCATTCCATATGACAGAGATCCTTGCAGAAACTAAGTCAGATCATATTCTGATCATACTGTTTTCTCCCATTCCTTTCCATCATACTCTGAATAAAGCCAGAATTCCTTACCATATCCTACAAAGCCCTACATGATCTGCTTGCTGGCTACGGCTCAGATGACTCCTACTCCGCCTCTGCCCTTTATTATTCTACCACAGTAACACTGGCCACCTTGCTGCTTTTCAAAGCCACTAAAAATGGTCCTCCTTTATGGCCACTGTATTTACCCTCTTTTCTGGCTGGCACATTTTTCATCCAGGTGTAAGTATAGCTCTTCTCACTAAATTCATGTCTCACCTCATCAGATCACAACACTGACTCAAGTCATTCTCAGTCTTTTGACACTGCTTGATTTAAATTCTCATTACTGATCACCACGTCACATAATAACGTTTGTATGTGCCTCATTTGTTTGTTTTCTACTGCTTTGCTATGGACGTAAACTCTGTGTTCACACGTACTTTTTCTAAAACAATGCCTGATAGGACTCTGTTAATTGAAAAAGATCTATGACACTCCTTCTTATTCATCCTAAATATCCATGCTTAAATTTGATACAAATCATTGCTCAATAAAGATCTGTTAAACGGCCAGGCGCGGTGGCTCATGCCTGTAATCCCAGCACTTTGGAAGGCCGAGGTGGGTGGATCGCTTGAGGTCAGGAGTTCCAGACCAACCTGGCCAACATGGTGAAACCCTGTCTCTACTAAAAATATGAAAATTAGCCAGGCATGGTAGCACATGCCTGTAATCCCAGAAACTCAGGAGACTGAGGCAGGAGAATCGCTTGAACCCAGGAGGTGGAGGTTACAGTGAGCTGAGATGACACCATTACATTCCAGCCTGGGAGACAAGAACAAAACTTCGTCTCAAAAAAAAAAAAAAAAAAAAAAGAAGAGAAGAGAGATCTTAAATGAACCAGTAAATTTATTTTAGAAATAAATCCACTAAGGTGGCAGTTAAAACCACAGGACCAAATGAGATCCCACAGAACCAGATGGAGTCCACCTTACTTGTGCAGGTAGACAGCATAGAGTCCAAGTCTATCTGAATCTTAGCTCCAAAAGAGCAACTTCCTTCCTTGCCAATATATGTCAGACAGCCCAGATATATGTCTTGGACAAAGCTATGCTCTCAATTTATCTTGAAATAGACCAAAATTACAGTGGGTTAATGATTTCTGCAGAACAGTCTGACTTTTTAGGGTCTGGTTTGTTAGCATCCTCCTGACCATAGCTGAAGAGTCATTTCTCATGGAAAAATAACCTGCCTTGACAGAAAGTGGTGGAAAGTTTTGGTTGCTTTATATGATCTACTACTTTCCTGTCTCTGAAGGTCATGCTGCCTTCATCTTAGAGCAATCACCTCAAAACACAGCAAACTGGTTATTTATGACATCCATTTGAAATAAGCATTGTGTTAAAAAGACATCTTAAAAGGTAGCCAAATCCCATTTTCAGGGTACACATGAATGTCTTGACCACTTTCTATCTTCTCCTTTCATGCTCAGTTATATATTCTAAGCAGCTATTCTCAAGAAGAGGCTTTCATCTTTAGAAAGAATTTGTATACAACAAGTCTCAACAATAGTAGTAACTATCCTCTGAAATTATTTTCCCCTGCCCAAAAAAAGCTATTTGAAAATCAAATGTCAATGAAAAAATAAATTTCTATGAAAAGATATACATAATCACTCTCCATAAAATTTATATAGAGTCTTTATTATAAGTAAAGATCCACAGAGTGACATTTTCTTCCTACAAATTGAAGTAAGATGCCCTCTCAGGAGAATTCTTGAGTCTTAACTTTTCTTGTAGCGACCTGTGCCATATTGCAAAGCACATGTAGGCTTGGAGTAGTATCTTATTTAGTCTACAAATTCACTTGAGTCATGTTATATGACTGGAAAAAAAGTCTTTTTTAGAGCACATCAATAATTATCTTTAGATAATTTATGGTATCTATCCATCACCACTAGATGTCAAAAACCATTTTTAAGAGTTAATGGAGAGCAAAAAATGTATCTTCAGCTTCAGTTTTATATATCCTTTGCTTAATACCCTTTAGTGTGCTATAAAGCCATACATACATACACACACACACAATCACACTCACATAGGCTCATACACTCGCATACACACATATATATCTGAGCAGGAGGAGCCCCTCACTTGACCTGGTCTTCTCAGGGACAGGATCCTATGCCCCTACCTACAGTGATGGTCCAGAAATGGGCATGTTCTCAAGCAGATCATTCAGAGTCCTTGACATGAAGTGATTTGTTTCAGACATTAAAAGAGAAACGCTCTCCCCTGGGGTGGTGAAGCTGAGAACTACCTGCCCAGAATGCATAGGGGAAGCCCATGTGTGGTTGAAAAGAATGAGGGCTACTCAAAGGAATATGCCCCTGAGATATAGAACTGAGAGGGAGAGTGGAGGGAGGCAGAGGGAGAGTGGGGAGAGGCAGAATGAGAGCGGGGTAAACACTCGTGATCCTGAATTAATACGTGCTTATTTTCAGTTCCATCTGCATTCTTCCTGGGTACAGGTGCCTCCACATTAAGTTGGGGTAGGTTTGTGTTGTCACCAAATACACTGATCTTGGAGAATTTTAAGTCTCTGAGCTTATTTATTTCTCTAAAATGAATACATTAAAAAAATTTATCTGAGAGAGTCTTATGAGTAGTTGAATAAAGTGATATTCATCAAGTGCTTGTTTGACTTATGGCAGGTAATCTTTGCTGGATAAATGTCACTTGTCCATTTCATTTACTGAGCCTGATGGTAGACATGGAAATAAAATTGGCAGTTCTTATAGGACTGTTCTTTCTAGGAAAAATGGATGGGAAGGCTGTGCTATGTGGTGCCCAACTATCCAAATCTGACCAAAGCCCAGCCAAGCTATCCTGGGTCAAAACATTTCCAGAACTCTAGAACAGAGATAATAAAATGGCCTCCAAACACAAAGCAATGCACTCACTAAAATTTTCATTTTCTCCTGGAATTTCTTATTATCATATAGATGAGCACCAAAAAAGGCACACTCAAACATTTAATGTGGAGACTCCAAGTAAGTACCAATGCTGTTTGAAGTGGGAAAGGGGTTTTGAAGCCATTGGGAGAGAGAACAATACCCTTTTCACGTTTTTTTACAATATCTGGGTGAAGCCAGCAACACTTTGAAAGTTTACATACTGGCCGTGTTATCCACATGTGGGCAGCCATCCCCCCAGCCATGACGGAATCTTTCTTTCTTGTTTAACAATAGCTTTTAATCCATGAAAGAAAGAATTCACCAGGTATGTGTGTCCTGAAAACTTTGCTAAATATAGCTATCCATTATTTTACAGTGTTTTACCAAGTGCTTATTTACTCCACATTTGTTTTTATTGGTATCAGATAATACAAGCAGATAATTTTCATTTATATTCAAAGTTCCAAATTCAAACTTTATAGAATAATAAAATATTTACCCATATTACTGATTGTCCTAGGTATTCATGGATAGAATTAAGAACCAAACTGATGTAGCATATTTGGTTTATCACCTTGAGGACAGGGATGGGGTTAGGCTCCAGACTCCTGGGTTGCAATCCAGTGCTGCCGTTACTAGCTGTGTGATCTCATGCAGATTCTTTATGTGCCTCAGTTTCCTCGTGTATAAAGAGGATCATTCTAGAGCCTTCTCACAGTGTCGTTATGAAGAAGAAATTAGATAAAACACGTAAATTACTTAGAACAGTGTCTGCCTGTTCTAACTACTACACAAATTACTATATAATTGTTAGCTACTGCTACCACTATCATTTTCATCACCATCATCATTATTATTTGAGTATTCCCAAAGCATATGCAATCATGTATATCACATAATAATTGTTCATAAAATATGTATTGGCCAAATGAATGATGAATGGAAATTTCAAATAAAAGACACAGTCCCTGTTCTCCATTTGTCATTTGTGGTGGTTGGCTAAGGTGGAATATAAAAAGAACATGAACTTTGGCATCAGATGACTTGGATTTAAACCTTGAATCAACAGCTGTTATACCCATATGAAAATAATATGGCCTCTTGAGCCTATGTTTTCATAAGTTGTGACAATAAGCATTCAGAACAATGTTTCATGGCAGATGCTCAATCGCTGTTTGTTCTCTCTCTGCTACCTCAAACACTAGTTACCAGTTGAAGAGCAGAGATACTAAAGTTTCTGGTATTTAGAAAAGAAGTGATTCAAGAAATCTGATTTGAGACAACTCAAAGTGGAGGCTTCCAGGTTAGAAGTAGATAAGAGACAAAAAGGTTGCATTCTTTTGAGTCCTTGGTTAACATAACCTTGAACTGAAAAATTGGACATTTTTCTCCATCACCCACCCTTGCTCCCCCAACAAACTCCAGTTTGTCCATCTTGCATCAGTTCATTGGGTCCTCCCATGAGATACTTGAATGAAAAGTTCCCCAGAACTAGAAACAGATATTTTTCTTCCTAGTAAGGAAATTGTTGTTGTTGTTGTTGTTGTTGTATTGATGACAAGAAAATAATTTCTATGTAATGAATAGAGATTTTTTCCCCCCAAAGAATTTTAAATAAATAACACTTAATGCCATATTTAGTCTGAATTTCTCAGCATTCTACTGAATACACAATTTAGTCTGGCTCAGCGAACCTGCATTTCTACACAAACAATAGGGCAGAGGAAGCAATCAGATATGCATTTGTCTTAGGTGAACCTTAGAGGAATGACTTTGAGTTCTGTCTATCCTTTGTCCACAAGGTATATCCTGGGAGCAAATTGTGAGGTAGGTATGTAGCTTCTTATCTCTGTAGCTATCTTATTTGGGAATAAAATGAGAAGCAGGTTCATTCACAATAACATTAGTGAGTTTGAAATTTGAGGAAATTTTCTTCAGGAAATAGGAAGTCCCCACAACCCTTGAGCAGAGATGGGTGTACATGGGTGCTTGCTGGCCATGGAGGCAAGATTGGCAGGTGGAGACTGCTTGAGGTGATGAGACACTTTCACATTGTGGAGTGGGAGGGAAGCACAGGAACAAGACGCATCATCTTTCGGCAGGGTCAAGCTACGAGATACGAGGGGAGAGGGAGAAGGAGTAAAACTGAAACATCATTCCATCGTCCTCGGTCTAGATGAAGAACAGGTAGGTGAACAAAAGAAGTGAAGATTTTTCAGAGATCTGAACCCTTCTTTGAGACAGAAAATAAGAATTGTCCATATCTGTCTCAAAGACTTATAAATTCAGAACTCTGGATTTATCATTTGTCAAACAGAACAGGCTTCCAGTATTTGCACCAAGCAAGATACCAACTAATTATTATAAAAATACATATTTATTGGTTTTGTTAACCCAAAATACCTGAGAGAGGTCTTAGTCAATTTAGAAAGTTTACTTTGCCAAGGTTAAGGGCACTCCCATGACACTGACTCAGGAAGGCCTGATGACATGTCCTCAAGGTGGTTGGCAATACAATTTGCTTTTATATATTTTAGGGAGACAGGAAACATCCATTAATATGTATAAGATGTACATTGGTTTTCCGGCAAGGTGAGACAACTCAAAGTGGAGGCTTCCAGGTTGGAAGTAGGTAAGAGACAAAAAGGTTATATTCTTTTGAGTCCTCAATCAGCCCTCTACTAAATACGCAATTTAGTATGGCTCAGTGAACCTGCATTTTTACATCAACAATAGGGCAGAGGAAGCAATCAGATATGCCTTTGTCTCAGGTGAGCATTAGAGGGATGACTGAGTTTTATCTGTCCTTTGTCCACAAGGTATGTCTTGTGGGCAAATTTTGAGGTAGGTATATAGCTTCTTATCTTTGTAGCTATCTTATTTGGGAATAAAATGAGAGGCAGGTTTGCCTGACATAGTTCCCAGCTTGACTTCTCTTGGCTTAGTGATTTGGGGGTCACGAGATTAATTTTTCCTTTCACAATTTCAAGAAGGAACAAAAATTCAGTCTAAGCAAGTCAGATCTACCTGTTACCAAAAAGCAATCCAGATCCAGATCCCAAGAGAGAGTTCTTAGATCTTGCACAAGAAAGAATTCGGGCAAGTCCATACTGTAAAGTGAAGCAAGTTTATTAGGAAAGTAAGGGAATGAAGAATAGCTACTCCATAGGCAGAGCAGCCCCAAGGGCTGATGGTTGCCAATTTTTATGGTTCTTTCTTGATTATACGCTAAACAAGGGGTGGTTTATTTCTGAGTTTTCCAGGAAAGGAGTAGACAATTCCCAGAACTGAGGGTTCCTCCCCTTTGTAGACCAAATTGGGTAACTTCCTGATGTTGCCATGGCATTTGTAAACTGTCATGGCACTAGTGAGAGTGTCTCTTAGCATGCTAATGCATTATAATTAGCCTACAACGACCAGTGAGAACAACCAGAAGTTAATTTTGTCGCCATCTTGGTTTTGGTGGCTTTTGGCTGGCTGCTTTATTCCAAACCGTTTTATCAGCAAGGTCTTTATGGTCTGTATCTTGTGCCGACCTTCTGTCTCATCCTCTGACTTAGAATGTCTAACTTAGTGGGAATGCTGCTCAGCAGGTCTCAGCCTTATTTTACCCAGCCCCTATTCAAGATGGAATTGCAATGGTTCAAATACCTCTGACATACCCAATATATTATTTGTAACTATGTCAAGGAAATAATTTTCCTCTTATTACAATCCAAACAAAGAATTTGGATTTTTGAAATAATTATGAATTACACTAGAAAGTATAGATGTCTCAAGCAGTGACAACAGTTTGTATAAATAAGCACCATCTACCAAAATACAATGATTTTGCAATAATTTATTCATCACAGATTTAATATTCCAATTTCCTGAAAAAAGCTGGAAGGATTGGCTGTGACACAAGCCAGACAGATGGTAAGTACTCAACTTAATCTTTGTTTGCCCTAAATTGTCTCAGTCACTAGTGCTTTAGTGACCCAAGAAAATCCAGACTCTGCTTTATAATTCATTCAACCAACATCAAATGTTAGGCACTTAGCAGGAGGTAACAGTTTATGTTGTGTGGACACAACCTCTGCTCTCTGAGAGTCTCTGATTCATTCGAATCATAAACAAGAACTTAGTTGTTTAATAAAGGCTCTTTAACACAAAGAAAGTAAAGTGGGGATAACAAGGGCTTTGCTGATTTGCAGGGCAAACAGTATTGTTTATTTCTTTAGAGCTACTAAGACAATTTGGGAACTTGAACAAGCTAAGCTGATTTTCTGTTTTCAAAAGTAACTATTTCACTCTTCTCTTTACCTCTTTAAATTGCATCTGTTAACTCAGTAAGTTTAGTACCTTGAAAAAATAATTATTCATTTAAGCCTTCAGACAATTTCTTTGCATTTTCAGCTAGTACACTGACAGAGGAAATGAGGTATACTACTTACTAAGTTCTGGATTCTCAGAAGCCTTGATATTAGAAATTTATAAATTAAAGCTTCAATCTAGCCATTTATTGTAAATCCAAAACATGAAAAAAAGTGTAACAGTATATGTGTATACCTTATATGGCATATATGTCACCTTTCATTTGCAAGCCATTGAATACTGTTACCATTCTAATCCAATTTTATGTCGTGGGAGATAGGGAAATTAAATAATAAATGGTTCCACAAATATGAAAACAGTTTACAGTAGTAACATTAATTTAGATAATCATTATCACCATTATCATTTACTAAATTAACATATGCCAATCACTACATGCTTTACATGCAATATCTCAATTCTCATGAAAACCCTGAGGGGGGGGGAAAAAGGAAATGTTATTATCTGCATTTTGCAGATGAACAAATGCAAACTTAGGCTCAATAAGATCAAATAACTTGCCCATGGTGACACAGCTTGTAAGAACCTGAACTGAGATTCAGTTTTAGGCTGCCTGATTCCAAAGCCCTGGTACCATAGATATACTGCCTCTATCATATTGTAACCGGAGTAGCTACAGCCGGATTCCCTGGTTCCCACACCGGGAGTCAAACTCAGGTTGCCTGGGTGAAAAACCAGGAGTCCTGAACGGTAGGCCACCACAGAAGCAGAGTAAGGACAATGGGAACTTAGGCTCTTGGCCTTCCTAATACCGAATAATGGGGAAAGGGGCCTGGGCATTGCAGTGAGTGTTACACGTTACACCTCAAATAGAACTTGTGGACCCAAAGAGTGTGCAATAGTGCAATTTTTTTAAGTAGAGCAAAAGGACAGCTTCCACACGGTGGAAGACGACCTGGAGAGGGTGCCGGTCCTGCTGAGGTAGCTAGAACTTTTACTCCAGAGTTATTCCCTCCCCATTCATGTTCTTGTCCAACGAGAGGGGTTCTTTCAAACTTCCTCTGCATTAATTGATCTTTGAACCCTTTACCAGATTGGCTACTGTTTTACAACCCTGAGTCACAGAGCCCCCACCTCCAAGAGCCAGAGACTGGAAAATCGTAGACAAAGCCCCTACTTAGCCTGCCAGAAGTGGGAAAGTGAAAACAATGGACCCTAGCCAGCAAGAGGCAGGAAGGTGGAAACAAAGGCCCCTAGCTGGCCAGGGGAAGTCCCTCTAACACAGTCCCTCAACATCATTTCTAAGATTCCACTAATCACAAAACAAAACTAAGGCAAGAGGGAGCACTTGATTCTAATTAGGGAGAGAAGAGGATTCTATCACTTCCACTGGAAGCTGTCTGTAAATTTAAATTTTTGAAGAATATCAGGTTGGACTGTGCAGAAATTACTTAACTCAGTAAACAAAACTATAGTATGTTTTGGTAAACAAAGGTTTCAGCAAAAACACGAGTTTCCCAAGTAAGCCCGCATTCCTCTGACCCAGAGCGTCCACTGGTCTTGACTTTGAAACCCATTGAGAGCCTTCCCATCACAAAATGGGAATATATACAATATATATAAAATATAATATGTATAATGTGTGATATATATTCAGGTTCTTAGGTAGAACTTTTGCAAATATACATGCAAAAATGTTCTAAAAAGATGGCAAACATGTTTTCTTCAAAATATTTTATGAAAAAAAATGCTTCCAGTTAAAATAAGCACTTCTCTCCAAAAGATTACATCTAAAATTTTATCTTATATATTCATGAATTTCAGAGATTGATGTGGCTTCTGGTTTCATTTGCTTTCATTAAATTACCATGTATTCAATGTTTAGATAAGATAAAGATGGTTTATTCACTCTCCTAGAACTCAGATTCATACCAACCTCTGCTATTCTTACTTTAGTTCCAGTCCCAAACCACCAAACTCCCCTTCAAGGACAGTAAATCGCGCCACCAGATACCCAAGAAGACATCAAAAGTTTGCACACAGAATTCCAAAAGCCATCCACAAACAGTCTGTATGGTACACAAAGATTTATATCAAAAATAAATGCTGACATTTGAGAATAGTGGTTTAGTATTTGTCAGAAATGTAGCCCTGGCAAAACCACGGACAAGCCTCACAGACTCCGAGAATGCTAACATTCCCAGATGGAAAAACTGTAGCTTACTTCCCTGATTCTGTTTTTCTGCAAGGTTTAAATAGTTTGTAAGTTACACATCTAAACGGTTTCCGAAGAATATAGGCTGTAAAGGAGAAGGAAGTACTGTAGAGCTGCAATCTGTGGGCATTGATAAAAGCAACTTAAAGAGTAATTTAAACTTCTTGTTTCCTGAAATTTAAGATGTTGTGTTATTAACTTGCTGCTTTGCTAATCAGAATCATTACACATTGAGCAGCATTGGCTCTCCTTTCTTAAACTGGTAGAATTATTAACATTTACGGGTTCTCTCGTTGCCCATTTATCCAGATGTTTGAACATTTTTCTCCATCACCCACCCTTGCTCCCCAGCCAAAGTCCAGTTTGTCCAACTTGCATCAGTTCACTGGTCCTCCCATGAGACATTTGAATGAAAAGTTCTCCAGAACTAGAAATGGATGTTTTTCTTCCTAGTAAGGACATTGTTTTTTTGATGACAAGAAAATAATTTCTATGTAATGAATAGAGTTTTTCTTCCAAGGAATTTTAAATAAATAACACTTAAAGCCACATTTAGTCTGAAATTTCTCATTCAGTCATCTTCTAATCTGGGTGACTCACAAGAGAAAAAAATATTTTCTCTACCAACTTGTGCAGACAATTTCTTCAGAATGAGCATGACCTGGATTTCAGGAGGTTAAGTAACTAGGAGGTAAAGTAACTAATCAATATATTGGAGAAGAAAGTCAAATATACAATTGTTATACTACTTTGTATTATCATTCATCTGTCTTTGTAATATAGATCTGAATGCAATTTTTCAGAACATTTGAAAATTTTAGATAATAATAAATTAGAAAGCTACCAGAAAGCAAATACAGATCACAAGGTACTGTCTTCCAAAAGACACAATAATGGAACAGCCACCAAAAGTTGAACGCCAAAAGCATTTAGTGCTAACATTCAAAACTCCAAATATCAGATGGTGATATAATCCCACATCCACATACTGTAATAACAACCAAAAATGATAGACTCATTTAAAATAAACGTCTGGTAGGAAAGTTTACACAGGTGCAAAAAAAAAAAAAAAAAAGCATTTGCAATATGTATAGTGCATTTTAATTATATTTAATTTAAAATAAACGTTCTGCTTGGGGCCACATGAAAAACTAGCAAGATTTTGTTACCACATCATATTAAAATAACATAAGTTCTTGGAGAGTGAAGAACATTTCTTATTTACGTGGCTGCCACCAAAGGACCTAGCACAGCACCTGCATCCCAGGACAAGGAGAACCTCTTGCCCCAGTGCAAATTTGCAGGCCTCATCTCTTATAACTTAAAACAGAAACTTTTGGGTAGATCACAGAAACCTGCACTTTTCATAAGTTCTCCAGGTATTTCTTATGTACACTGAAGTTTAATAACTACTAACAGAAAAGTTACTCTCTAAATATTTGATAATTTTGGGACACCAATGTATAGGATCTTTAAGCACCACAGTTTAAGTTTCTATTGGAAAAATGGTATCTGGATACTAAGCCCAGTATTCCCCCTCAAAGAGACTGATAATACCGTCACCAGGCTTTTCATTCTTGCTTTTATTGGTTAAGAGCAAAACTTCAAATCACATCTGCCCCACATCCCAAATGCTCGCACTGGGCCCTGTAGAACTGCCTTTGTTTAACCAGAAAATTTTTTGGATTCCTCCGTATCTTTTCTTAGATTCCCCCTCTCCCTCATAGCCTTAACTTGTCTAAAGATACTCATTTCCCCCTGCAAGCCTCACAAGTGAGTGCTCACACTTAGTACTTCAGCATGCAGAGGAATGTTGGTGCTGTCAACTGAAGTTTGTGTCATGCCCAAAATTCATATGTTGAACTCTAAACCCCAAGGTGATGGTATTTGGAGATGTAGGCTTTAGAAGGTAATTGGGTCATAAGGATGGAGCACTTATAAATGGAATTCCTGCCCTTATAACAAGGGATAGGAGAGAGATGGTGTCTCTCTTCAACATGTGAGGATACAGCAAGGTGTCCATCTGTAACCAAGAAGAGAAACCTCACCAGGAACTTAAGTCACCAGCACTTTGATATTGGGCTTCTCAGCCTTCAGAATGGTAAAGATTAAATTTCTGTTGTTTAAGCCACCAGTCTATGGTGGTTTTTTTTTGCTATAGTGGCTAAAGCTGACTAAGACAGTTGGTATCCTACTCTTTCCCTACTGCCACTTACAGACCAATAAGAAGGGTGATGCAGTAAGCCAGGTGAGAGCTGATAGCAACTGAGAATAGAATGTATAGAATAAGACTCTAAGTGTTCAAGAGTGTCAGTATCCCAAATATCTCAAGGCTAAGCCTTGAGATATTTGGGATACTGACACTCTTGAACACTTAGAGTCTTATCTGAGCTCTGTACCTCATCCTTAAGCAGGCTTATCCAAGTCTGTGACTTCAATTACCACATACATACACATGGATAACTCACATTTCATTTATCTTCTCCATTCATGCCTCTCATGTGATATTCAGTCCTTTATAATCAATTGCCTATTTGGCATCTCCACTTAAGTTTTTCAAAAACATCTCAAAAACTAACAGTTCAAAAGTTGAAATCATAATCTCATCCAAAGTTTAACACACCCCTAACCTAAACAGTAGCCTGTTCCAGTGTTTCTCATCTCTGTAACAGTACCCCCGTCCATCCAGTTACATGAGCCACACACCTAAAAGTCATCCTGAACTACCCCTGTCCCCTTATCATATAGTCTATCAGTGAGACTGTCTATTTGCCTCCTAAGTATTGTATCAATAGATGCTTCTGCATCTCCATCACTTTCTTCTGGTCCAAGCTATCATTTTCTCTTGAAATTGCCCACTGGTGAGTTACCCAGCAAATCACTTTTGTTCTTCCTTGTCTCTTCTCCAGTGACGCAAGAGTCATAATAACAAATGCCAATAGTTTCCTATTGATTTTATGATGAAAACCAAAAATTTGGATGGGTTACAACATGCTCTGGTCCTCCATCCCTCTCCACACATATTTCCTAAAGTGCTTCCCTTAAACCCAGGCCAAAAGGACGTCTGGTAGGGCCTTCATTTTAGAAGTTTCCTCATATCGCAAACACACACGTGCACAGGATTACAGTCTTACCTAGCCCTTACAGCACCTGACTGTGCAAACCTGGGTGAGTCACTTAAGTGATTTGAGTGTCTGTTTCATTGTTTGATACTGAGGGAGCTAGAATATATTACCTCTAATGTTTCTCCCAGCCTAAGAAGTCTCAGCTCTCAGATGACAAACTGTCAAATTCATCACAAATTTAGTCAAATTCTAATCACTCTAATATCATACACATGTTGTCTGAGCATATTACTGAATTGTCTATTTTTTAAAGCCAAAGTAAAAAGAGTTAGGTCAATTGGAACTAAAATGAAGCAACCTGCATTAATTTTATTAATAATGTCTTATACTTGGTAGCACTTTAAAGCAATCTTTTACATATTCTTCCCTTACTTTATCTTAAAAGCTACTTCATATATATGTTAATATTTGTCTCATTTTACTATTGAGAAAACTGAGACTCAGGTGATTGCCCAGGATTAAACAACCAGTGATAGAGTCTGGACTCAAAATCAGCACTGACACCAAGTCAAATAGTATTTTTATAACACTAAAATATTTCTCAATATGCCAGACATGTAATATGTAAATATAATTTGAGACTTTAAGATAGAGATTTATTTAAAATAAAGATAGGTTACTTACTGACATACAAGTCTTATATTTTGTAATTACTACTTGCTGTATTGTAGAGTACATAGCATTATATTTTTAAGAGTTTACATCATTTACCTACCTATCTGGAGAAGGA
Source organism: Ateles fusciceps (assembly GCA_036589455.1). NCBI lineage: Eukaryota > Metazoa > Chordata > Mammalia > Primates > Atelidae > Ateles > Ateles fusciceps. The sequence goes on along the minus strand of JAZHEH010000804.1, from coordinate 470,825 downwards.
GACTCTAAGGGTAGAAACATGTTTATCTGTTATCTACCATGTGTCCTGGCACAAAGTAGGTTCCAAAAATGTTTGAGGTATGAATGTAGTGAGTTTAACTGGCATATCTATGGACTATTTTATTTCTGTTTAATATTTGTAATTGCTGTCTACTGTCTTTATTGTATGAGAGATGTTAAAAATTACCATACATTTTCATGAGGTACTTATTTAAACTGTCATACAAAAAAAAGCTGTAAGTCAGAGAATAGACAAATCCACAATAATAGAGGAAGTCTTTAAAAATACTCTGTTAGTAATTTATTGAACAATGAGACAAAAAATATAAGAATATAAAAGATCTGAATTTATCAGCTTTATATAAGGACCTTTTTATTCATTCAACAACTACAAAATGCACATTTTTATGAAGTACACATAGAATGTTCACCAAGTTAGAAATCTGTTGGGTTACAAAATAATTCCTTATAAGTTTTAAAAGATTGAAATTTACAGTGCATGTTCTCTGATCACAACAAAATTTAACCAGAAATTGTGAATGAAAAGATAGCCAAAGGAAATGAAATCAGTCTGCAAAGAGGTAACTGCACTTTCATGTTTGTTGCGGCATTGTTCACAATAGCCAACATATGACCGAGTGTCCATCAGTGAATAAACTGATACGGAAAATGCGGTATAAATTCACAATGAAATGCTATTCATCCATATAAAGAAGGAAATCATGCCATTTGTTTCAGCATGGCTGAAACATTTGGCGCAGGGATTTGGGATGTTGGTCAAAGGACACAAAATTGTGTGTGCTTGTAAACTTGTGAGTACTACTAAATCAGAGTTTAGAAAAAATTGATAGATTTAAGTGCTTATTTTGTAAAGAGGAGAGGTTCAAACATCAGTTATCTATGTATCTTCCTACAGAAATTAGAAAACAATAAGCAAATTAAACCTGAATTAAGCAGAAAGAAAATGAGGGAGGACTCAATGAAACAGAAAATACACTACGGAAAAAATTCACGAAGCTAAATAGCATTTTGAATCTAAAACCCTTGAAAGATTAGTGAGAAAGAAAAGACAGAGAAAGCCCAACTTACCAATAATACAATGAATAGAGGTTTTCCCTACTGCTCCTATAGATATTACAAATATAATGAGTATTAGGAGCAACATTATGGCAACAAATTTAAAGGCATTGAGATCAGAAAAATAGAAAGAAAACTGACTCAATTTGAAGATGATACAAAATTCTGAGAAGTTAAAAGAGGAACTGCTAAAACTTACAAGTGAATTAATAACATTGTAAGTTACAAGGTTAATATACAAAATATAATTACAGTCCTAAATACCAACAGCAAATGTTTGGAAAATAAAATTTAAAACAATTTTTTAACACACAGTAAAAAACATTAAATATTTGAGAATAAATTTAACAAAATACACACAAAACCTCCACAAAAACTATATACTTTCTGAAAGAAATTAAAGATCTAAATAAAAGGAGAACTATATACATGTTTAAGACACAATATTGTTAAGATGTTAATTCTTCTCAAATTGATTTATAGATTTAATACAATGTCAATACTAACACAAGATAATTTTTAATATATTTTGATAAGATGCTCCTAAAATTTACATGGAAATGCATAGCCAAAACAATCTTGTAAAAGAACAAATCTGGAAGACTTATGGGTCCTCACTTGGAGATTTATTACAAATCTATGGTAATGAAAATACTTTGAAATTGGTACAAGGATAGGCAAATGGAGAATAAAGTCCAGAAAGAGACCCACACTTAGCCAGTTGATTTTTGACAAAGGAACTAAAGCAGTTAAATGGAGAAAGGAAAATCTTTGAACTGCTGAAATATAAACAAGTCTATGTCATACGGAACCCTCAACTCCTGCTTACACCGTACATAAAAATCAATTTGAGATAGATCATAGACCTAACTGAAAATTCGAAAACATAAAGCTTTTAGAAGAAAAGGTAAGAGAATAGCATTACTACCTATCAGTAGGACAAGATTTAGATTAGACATAGAAAATAATAAGAAAAAAGGAAAATATTGACATATCGGACTTCACCAAAATTAAATATCTGCCCATCAAAAGAAATTGTTAAGAAAATGAACAAGCAGCCACCACTGGGAGAAAATATTCACAAAACATGTATCTGATCATAGAGCCATATCCAGAATATATTAAGAATTTTTAGAATACCAAATATTAAAAAGAAAACTCAGTGTTTTAAAATGAGCAAAAATGTGAACAAACACTTTACAAAGAAAGATGTACAATAGTCATTAAGCTCACAAAAGTGGTCAACATCATTAATTCATCATCAGGATATTCTAATTAAAGTCACAATAAAATACCATTTATAGCCACGAGAATAACTAAAATTAAATAGACTGAAAATATCAAGTGATGCAGATATAATTTGAACTCTCATTCACTGCTGATGAGAATGTAAATGGTACAACCCCTTTGGACAAGTGTTCCTCAGTTTCCTGTAAAGTTAAATATTCACCCCTACTACAACTTAGCACTTCATTTCTAGGTACTTATTAAAGAGAAATAAAAGAAATCTGTTCACACAAAGACTGGTACACAAATATTTATAGTAGTTAATTCATTATAGCCCCCAAAAGAAAAAACTCAAATGTCCATTAACAGGAAAACAGATAAATTAGAATATATTCACAAATGGAATACTATTCAGCAACAAAACAGAACTATTATAATGAAACATGAATAAATCTTACAGATAATGTGCTGTGCTAAAGAATTTGAATATAGTTGAATACATATAAATGAAGTTCTAGAACAGAAAAAATTAATCTATGGTCAATAAAATCAGGAAAACAATAATGATATGAAAGGCAAGGGTATTGAATCAGAAGGGGTTTGAGGCAACTTTCTGAGATGAAGAAACTATTTTATGTCTTGCAGATGTGTGTGCTTTACATCAGTGAATGCGTTTTCCTAAATTTGTTGTATTTTACACTTAATTTTGTGCATTTTATGGTATATAATGTTACCTTCAAAAAGTTTTGCAAACAAATATTGAACTCTTGTTTGGAAACTGGCACTTCACATAGTGTGGGTTAGCAATTCTGAAACTATTTTCTAGGCATTCATTCTAGTCTAGAAGGATGTATTAAGGCTCCTGGGATAAACAGAACCAAAAGGATGTACATAGATATAGATACAGACAATAGATGGATATAGATATGGACATAGATATTGATATAAAGATATAGATACAGATATGAATACAGAAAAAAAGGGATTTATTTTAAGGAATTGGCTCACATGATGATGGGGGCTGGCAAATCTAAAATCTACAGAGCAGGCTGGCAGGCTGGAGACCTAGGGAACAGTTGATGCTGCAGTTTGGAATACAAAGGAAGTCTGAAAGTGGAATTCCCTTTTCCATGAGGGATCTCAGTCAGATGAGTCCCGCCCACCACAAGCAGAGTAATCTGCTTTATTCGAAGTCTACTGATTTAAATATTAATCACATCTAAAATACCTTCACAGCAACATCTAGACTGGGGTTTGACCATATAACTGGTTACCATATTCTGGGCCAAGTTGACATATAAAACTAACCATCACAAAGGGATTTACAACTATGAAAATGGAGATGTTTAAAATAGGTCCTGTGATATTGAATTGGAATTGGAGGTATCAGTATGAATGCATGGTTGACACTGAATAGATACTGACATAAGTATAGATAGAGCTGCATGTACACCCACATTCACACACACACATTTCCTAGCTCTGTTTGCTGACAAAGCCTAGAAACAAGAAGGCCAGTAGTCATGATCATACCTAGCACTCAGATTTTAGTTTCTAAATGCCATTTTACACTAAACAGTACCAAGGCTCCCTAGAGAAAAGGCTGATTCCAGGTCTGGGACAATGAGGGTACAAATGTGCCTAGAGTATTTGACTTACAGCACAAGAAAGTACTCAAAAAGTTATGTAGACATAACAAAAGGACAAAAGACCAGTGTGAAAAGGCTCCTATCAGACAATGAAAATATTCTGGAACAATGAATAAATAAATGGAGAAGAAAACATTCTTTGAGTAGTAGAACGCTACTCTGATAAATGTAGAAGTAACAAGAAGAAAAGCACCCATGAAAGCTAAAATCAGTGAATAAAAATGTTAAGGAGCATCATTTACATGGTGCCAGTGCATCTCGCCACAAACTTATTAAATCAAAGGGAAAATTATTTTACAATGGAGAGACCTGGCTGACATAACCTTAATGATAAAGCAGTTTTGGACCAAGCCAACATCACGTGATTCCTGACATGCTGCATTCAGAAGGATACAAATCATTGCTGTGGTATTTCTGCTGTAAATGGATAACTTGAATATAATCATAAAAAACTATCCCACAAATCCAGATTGAAGGTCATACTACAAAAGAACTGGTCCATACTCTTTAAAAATATCAGTCAAAACAGTCAAAAAAGACAAACAAACTGTTCTACCTTAAAGCTGGCTAAAAACCAAAGACAGCGCATGATTGGATTGGTTCATACGAATCCACTATTAGGTGGATCCCAGATCAGAGAAAAAATAGCTATAAAGGAAATTATTGGAATTACTGACAGAATTTAAATATGGGCTGGTTATTAGGTAATACTACTGCACCAATGATAAAGCACATGATTTCAATAATTATACAATGATAAGGTAAGAAGTCCCCCCAATTTTAGCAAGTATACAAGAATTATTGTAAAAGGGCTCAGTATCTCCAGCTTATCCTAAAATGGTTAAGAAAATAAACTATGATCATATATATAAATATACATGTAAATATAAACATTAAAAATACAAATAAGTTATACATTTGTATTACAAACAACTTATAAGTTTATAAATTTGTAATTACAAATTTAAATTATATATATATTCATATAAATTTACAAATACATATAAATACAAATGATAAAGCAAATGAGACAAATGTAAACAATTAGTAAACATAGATTAAAAAATATCCAGGGTACTTTTACTGTTCTAGCAACTTTTCCTTAAATTTACATATAAAACTAAAAATAAATCAATTAAAAACTCTTAAACTACCCAAAAAAAGCCTACAGAATATTTTTAAATTAGTGTGATGTTTCTTATGCACAGAAAAATACTTACCACAAAATGTGCTCAATATATATTTATTAAAGTTTGAATGAATAAAACTATCTTCTTACAAATATAAAAGCTCTTTGTAAGTTAGGAAGAAACTATGAAACAGTAAAGGTTTTATGAAGAATTCCAGATCCAATCTTTGTAATTCATACCACATTTTTCAGTTCCCAGATAATCATATCACAATACACACCATGTGAATATTTTTACTTGACTGGACAGATTTGAGCACAAAGATAAACAAGTCAGTTTATCCCCGAAAACATTTTGGCTTTTCTTCCCAGTGGATTTAAACATAGGTTAAAAGGCTAACCAGGCAGTCACCTTCCACTTCAACCTAAACGTAACAAATTAGCTCTCAACTCTCTGACTCTCATGGGGGGGGGGGGGGGTGCAGCTTTTCTTTTGTGTACAATATTTAACATCTATTCAATAAGGTTTCAGGATGCCTTTCAGAATAGGATAACATAACATATTTTCTGTTTCCTATACACTCCATCCTTCATTTTTACTGCTTGATACAGCATGTAACTAAATTTGGAAGAAATCCATTTCACAATTACACCACCTAGACAACTTGAGTCAGAGTAAAAATTTCTCTTCATGAAGGTTTGGAAGTTGTTAAAAATGAACATCTGAGAATTTGAATAATGATGTATAGCAATCTTTATTACAATTTGATCACTATAAACACTAGAAAAAGTTTATTAAAATCATTTACATTTTGAAAGAATAACAGAAAAACAAAAATACTATTTAGTGAGAAAAACATTCTTCCAATATCAGCAAAGCTATCAAGATTTTTATAAACAATCTGTAAGCCTATGTCTATCCAAATCTAGGCAATCCTTATTGTAATGCACATTTGAGAACGTAACAAATACTGAAATTGTGGCTTTGTTTAAAGAAGGAAGCAATGTGAGAGATACTAGCAATAGTTATCAATGGTTTATTATATGCTAGGCACTACATTCAATATGAACATGCAGCTAGGAAGACCTGTGCCCTATCACAGTATACAAGCAGGAAGTACTGTAAGGAACATTGGAAGAAACCTAACCCCACTTGAGGTGGCACAGCTCAATAATTCAGTGAAGGTGTCCAGCAGGAGCTAATTATGCCTAGGCTGAGTTCTGAAGGCTCAGTGAGATCTATCCAGATAAAGAAAGCAAGGGAATGTATTTCCCAGGAAGAGAGCAGCAAAAATGAAGGCAACGGGGTAGGCAAAGACATGGATGCTTGGAAAACTGCAAAGAGTTTGATAAGCCTGGAGCAAATGTTGACAAAGAGTGTGATGACAAATCAGACTGAATAGTTTATCATGGACCTGAGTATAAAAAGACTAGAATGTCATGGCAAGACAGCACGGATTTTGGATTGCATTCAAGCAATCAAGATTAAATGTTCTCTTAATCTTATTTTTAAGAGAACATTTATTCCAATGGGTTTTAAGTGCAGCCAGTCATCAATTCAATGTAGATATCTTGAAGGCCCAATTAAGTTGATGATTGAGGAGAATAATATGGAAATGCACTCCTTTTTCCTTCTCTCCACATTTCCCCACCAACAACAAATAAAATACAAATACCACTAAAAAAGTACGGAAGGTGGCTTCAGACCTCCTCTCCACCACTCCACCAACCCACCTGCACACCCTGCTCCCAGGAGGAAAACTGATTGGCCTAAAACTGACAGCACAGAGGAAAGGGAACAGCTCCACTGTGTAGGCTTTGCCTCTGGTTGCCTTTGGGGACAGGCCTGCATGAGAGAGGAGTCGTTGCCCTTCACCATCAGTGTCCTCCACACACTAACAAACCCTTGTCAGAGTCCAGGGACTGCCTTTCAGAGGCAAGTCAGCAGGCCCATGTTTTCTTATAGATCCCTGTTCTCAGGGTTTCTCCTCAGGGCTGTGAGGTGAGTTCCCATTCCCTGTGCTGCCTGCTACATAGTGTAGTCTGTACCGTGGTTTCCCCCAGATGAATCCTGAGATTCAAGCTTGGTTAAAGCAGTGAGAAGCCTCATTTTGACATCAATTCAGGCTTCATTTCCCAATCCAGTTTTAGCAATAATAAAGGTAATAATCTTTATTAGACTCCATGTCTAATTCTGGTTTAGTATTCAGAATCAGAAAGAGAATTCCCAACAATAGGGAAAGGAAGACAGAGTTCATAGAACTGTGGATGAGTATAAGGTAGAGATAAAAAAAAAAGGATAAAGGAGTCAAAGGTGACCCTTGCAGACAACCCTTTGTCAACAGCTCTCCACCATAGTCATGGAGAGCTGAAATTCAGTGATTCATCCAGCTTGGAAAAGAAATTTTTCTCTGATATGCCATCCTTGGTCTGAGTGTATTCAGGCAGAAATGCCTTGGCAGGACATTCAAGGAAAGCAGGAATGCCAGAATATACATTTTTAGCCCACAGCACTAAGAGAAGGCAAGCAGAGGGGAAACAGTTTTATTAACACCACGTAGTTACTGCCTTCCTTGCAGGTAGGCTGAGACCTGGGACCTCAAATTAGGGACTCAACCGGCAGTGACTCACGTTTCTGAGAAATGTGCTGGTAAGACATTAAGTGACATTCAAAACAAATTTGTTATTTAAGGTAAAATTAAATAAGTGTCACTGACATCTCACATTATCCCTATATGTGTAATGCATTCTATTTTTCCTTTCTTGCCATTGGGATTTGAAATCTACGCAGAGCCAAAATCCAATACTCCATCATCCATTGACTAATATATTTTCCAGCTTCTTCTGGGCCTGTTTTCTCAAGTTGTGAAATCCAAAACTATCCAAAGAAAATGTGTGCTGTAGATTGCAAATTTCTCAGATAACTTGCCACTTCATTATTTTTGGTGTATAATAATATTGAGAATTAGGGCAGATGTTGTAATATATGAACTGAAATCAATACAGCTTTTCAGTAGAGTATGGAATTGCATATTTTCCTAATACATCCTCGGGGATCAAGCTTTTTTAAAAAAATAATGCTTGAAGAACTGAACAAAAACAATAAACTCATGTTAAAATATATAAATTTTATATATTTAATATATTAATATCAATAAACAGTACCACACAAAAATTTGATTGCAATATTGACTGAAAGACATTAATGTGTTACATCCTACTGTTTTATAGCTTGGAATATCATTAATTGAAGAAGAGTTTATTCAAATTAGTTCTTGCTACTATGAACATAAAGAAAATTTTTACATAGTCCGTTCCTTCACTACGTTTTACATAAATGAACACTTTGTTTCGTATTTCCCAGGAGAGTAGGCATAAAGAGTGATGTGCTTCCACTTGTCAGCATTTCTTTTTTTTTCAAAGGAGGATTGACTCACTTGGCACATAGCCCTCAAACAATATTTGTTGAATAAATGAATGAATGAATGAATGATGATCACATGTGATCCTGACTCATTGATACAGAGAGGAAGAGAGGCAGTTTAGGCAAAAATGGTAAAATAAAACTTCTTTTTAGTGAACAAAAATCCTACTATTTAAAAAAGAGAAAGTGAAAAGTAGAAAACCAGAAAAGAGTATCACTCATGAGCTATTTTTTAATTCGGCTATATGCCCACCTCCCTACACACACACAAACAGAGGCTACCCAATCTATATCACCCCTCAGATAAAGCTAAAGGTGGGTCATAAGGAAAACTCTGAAAGTAGAAATAGCAGGAAATTTTTATCAGTGCTGTTTTTCCATTCCACAATACATCGTCCCAGGTATCCATCTTTATTTCAAAGAAAAGCAATTGTCAATCTAGAGCCCTTGGTATTCAGGAAAGCGGTGTTTGTAGAATACATTCAAGTTTCTTGGAGTAAAACATAGGTTGGGAATCTGGAAAACACACATATTCTAAATTCCTAATAATATATTTATATGCAAAACTAATTTTCACGTTAATAATACTCTAACCTAGTTGACTCCACTAAGAAACAGAGACTACCAGGTATCAAATTTACAGAAGTTTGATATCATAGATGCTTCAGAAAATTTCTCACATTTGGAATGGTAGACTAAAAAGGCTATACTTGCTCTTAGCTGTACTATAACTCACAAAAAAATCTTGCACTAGGTTTAAAAAAAAACCCTCAAACAGTACAAGGCAAATAATCTCATAAATAAGTCATTAATAACATTCTGGTTGCCTAAATCACATTTGCAATGGTTTAGATTTATCCTTAAAGAATGGAATTGACATTCAAATGTAAAACATATGGATAAAATTAACAAATATTGTACCATCATGTGTATATCTTGCTAATAGTTGGTTAATAAGTGTAACAAAGTTCTTAAAAGACATCTACTAAGTTTTGTTAGTGATTATGTCTGTATACTTGGATTAAAAGTGATATCTTTTTTGCTTATCTGCATTATTCAAATTTATTTTTAAAATATAAACTTTAAAAAAAATTATATTCATGTCCCTGATATATGGTAATCACTTGTTAATTGAAGATAAAGAATTAGCTTCACTTTCCTTTTAATTTCAAAAAAAAAAGAAAGTCTCATGGCTTCTTACTCCTGTGTCTACTACAAGAAGTCTGAACTCTGGAAATTCTTGTCATTCCCTCATTTACTGCCAACTTTAGCAACTGCTTTTGTTCATTTTGACAGCTCAGCTGCTTCTTTATTCCCTGCAGATCGATGGTGAATCTCAACTACGTGAATCATAGTCACTTACCACATTTTATTAATTTAGTCTAACTTGGTATTTCTCAACTCTGGGTTTCATTCAACTTTTAATTATCTGTGTATAACAGAAAGTGCAATTCATTGAGGATATGCAGCTCCAACTTCTCTCCTACTGACTTTCTGCTCCTTTTGGAAAATCCCATCTGCAGAGGAAAACAGTGATTTGACAATTTGACTGAATGTGCTCCTGCAAGTAACCTAGAAGGGACTTCAGGGATAAACTCCAGATTAAAGTTCGTGGTGGTAATTTTGTCAGCTTTCATGCTTATAAAAGTAGGACATTATTTATGCAATAGGTAATTTTAAAAAGTTTCCTGAGTCCTGTCCTCTCGCTCTCCTCCCCCGGGCAGCATGAGCTTCACCACTCGCTCCACCTTCTCCACCAACTACTGGTCCCTGGGCTCCGTCCAGGTGCCCAGCTATGGCGCCCAGTGGGTCAGCAGTGCAGCCAGCGTCTATGCAGGCACCGGGGGCTCTGGGGCGCCTGCATGTCCATGTCCCGCGCCACCAGCTTCCGGGGCGGCATGGGGGCCAGGGGCCTGGCCGTGGGGGATGGCCGCAGTTCTGGCAGGAATAGGAGGCATCCAGAACGAGAAGGAGACCATGCAAAGCCTGAACGACTGCTTGTCCTCCTACCTGGACAGAGTGAGGATTCTGGAGACAGAGAACCAGAAGCTGGAGAGCAAAATCCAGGAGCACCTGGAGAAGAAGGGACTCCAGGTCAGAGACTGGGGCCATTACTTCAAGACCATCGAGGACCTCAGGGCTCAGATCTTCGCAAATATTGTGGACAATGCCTGCATCGTTCTGAAGATTGACAATGACGGCCTTGCTGCTGATTACTTTAGTCAGGTATGAAACAGAGCTGGCCATGTGCCAGTCTGTGGAGAGCGACATCCATGGGCTCCAAAAGGTCATTGATGACACCAATGTCACTCGGCTGCAGCTGGAGACAGAGATCGAGGCTTTCAAGGAGGAGCTGCTCTCATGAAGAAGAACCACAAAGAGGAAGTAAAAGGCCTACAAGCCCAGATTGCCAGCTTTGGGTTGACCATGGAGGTAGATGCCCCCAAATCTCAAGACCTCGCCAAGATCATGGCAGACAGGCAGGCTCAATATGACGAGCTGGCTGGGAAGAACCCAGAAAAGCTGGACAAGTACTGGTCTCAGCAGATTGAGGAGAGCACCACTGTGGTCACCACACAGTCCGCTGAGGTTGGAGCTGCTGAGATGACACTCACAGAGCTGAGACGTACAGTCCAGTCCTTGGAGATTGACCTGGACTCCATGAGAAACACAAAGATCAGCTTGGAGAACAGCCTGAGGGAGGTGGAGGCCCGCTATGCCCTGCAGATGGAGCGGCTCAATGGGATCCTGCTGCACCTGGAGTCAGAGCTGGCACAGACCCGGGCAGAGGGACAGCGCCAGGCCCAGGAGTATGAGGCCCTGCTGAACATCAAGGTCAAGCTGGAGACTGAGATTGCCACCTACCGCCACCTGCTGGAAGATGGCGAGGACTTCAGTCTTGGTGATGTCCTGGACAGCAGCAACTCCATGCAAACCATCCAAAAGACCACCACCCACAGGATAGTGGATGGCAAAGTGGTGTCTGAGACCAACGACACCAAAGTTCTGAGACATTAGGCCAGCAGAAGCAGGGGACCCTTTGGAGAGCAAGAGGCCAATAAAAAGTTCAGAGGTCACTGGATGTTAAAAAAAAAAAAATTTCATGTATTGAGTTTAATGGTTCCCTCACTGTCGACTCCAGGATGTTGAAGCAAGATCAGTTTCCTTTTGCTCCTTTCTTTTCCTCCCCCATCCTCTTATAATATTCAATAACTACTCAAAGTAGTTAGACCTGTGTTATTCCAAGGAAAGTCTTCAAACTCTTCACTACCCTTTCACAACTGGATGAAGCTAGCCATGTAGATAACAAGTTTACATTTTCCGGTATATCTTTATTTCCACAGAAACAACCACCCTTCTCTGTGGATGTGAGTCTGAGGTGGGATTTCCTTATCTTCTCTGTTAAAGAGTGATGAGAGAAACTGAGGCCCAGGAAAATGAAGCAACTTGGCAAGACGTCCCAGGTTCACTCTCTTCAGCCATGACCATCCCCCACTGGGGAGTGCCAGCTAACGGCTCTCTATGGGCAGTAGCTTGCAGAGTGAGTTCTGCGATCCTCAATGTCCATCCAACAAGGTCATAAGGAAGATGGTGGAGCTGGAATTAGCCTGGGAGTATACTTACTTCACGTCTCCTTCTTCCATTTCAGTGGCTGAGCACTAAACTTATTCCAGCCAATAATCACCCACCACACAAGCTCTAGGGCTTCATGACCAGAAATGAACACCCACCAGAACAAGAGCCCAGAGGTTTCCTTCAGTCTCTGTTATTGCCTTTTTAATATCAAGACAATCATGTGTGCCAGATTAGATGGCTCATGCCTGTAATCCCAACACTTTAGGAGGCCGAGGCAGGAAAACTGCTTGAGTTCAGGAGTTGGATACCAGCTTGCATAGCATTGTGAGACTCTTTTCTAAACACACACACACACACACACACACACACACACACACACACACACACACAAATAGCAAGAAGATCCCTTGAACTGGGAGTTCCAAGGCTGCAGTGAGCTATGATCATGCCACTGCACTCTAGACTGGACAAGAGAGTGGACTTTGTCTCAAAATAATAATAATAAGAAGAATTTATGTTCTTAGCTTAAAAAAATAATACTACAAAACTTATAATTAAAAAAAAAGTCCTTTCTACCACACCCACCCTTTTACACCTCTCAGAGCTTTCTCCAGAGGAAACCAATTTCAACTCCTTTCTCTTCTGGTATCTGTCTCTATACTTCTAAATGACAGACTTACATATCTATTTTTGACTCGAAAGTTTCAAACATTATTGATCAGTTTCCTCCTATGAAGGATGGAAATTAACCTGTTTTGTATTCCCACAAACTTGCTCTCTCACTCCTCTTCTGCCAACCCCCTCTCAATATCACTCCTTCAATATCACAAACGTTACACCAATGGTCATAGCTCACATTAACAGGGCTTAAATATTGTCCACAACTGATCCACATAATGTACTAAATTTTTGTTTCTCTTAGAATTGCCAATTTTTGAATTTTTCTTATTTTTCTATACACGTGACACTAATTCTTACCCAAATTCTTTGAAAGGACTATTAAAAAAAAAACTCCTTTAATACAATCAAACTTCCTAATCAAACAGTTCCAACTACTCTTTCTTTGCAGCATGGCTCCAGGAGCACTCCCTATCCTGCTCCAGCCTGTTGTCAGCTATACCTGCTGGTCTGCTGGCCCATGGCATTTCCCCTTACCTACATCCTAGGTATTTCTTCTCTCCTGCTGGACTCTATTTCTAGACCCCACGTCATCCTCATTCATGGCTTCTCCCTCTTTTGTTATAGCAGATCATCTGTTCATTTCATAAGAGTGCTTATAAGAGACGTACATTTTTAGAACTCCATGTCTCAAATTGTCTTATTCTAGCTGCAATGTATGATGCACAGTTTGGCTGAATGTGTAGTTCTAGGTTGAAAAGTTAATTTCCATGGCCAGTTTGCTCCTTTGTCCACCAGTTACTATTGTTGCCCTTAAAAAGTCTGTCATCTTGATCTCTGTCCCTTTGTGTATATACTCTGCTTTGGTTCTCTTTGGAAGATTTTAGGGTCGTCTTCTTCTTGGTATTCTGGACTCTTGCCATGATGAGGCTTAGCATGACTCATTTCTCATCTATGTGCTGGATACCTGGCCAGACCTTTTAGTCTAGAAACTAATAACTTCAGTTACAGAACATTTTCTGGTATTGTGTTGCTATTTTTCTTCTCTCCATGAATACTGTCCTCCTTTTGAAACTAAAATTAGCTGGATGTCAAATCTTTGAGCTTAACTGTCTACGTCTTATATCCTTAATCCTTTTGCTTATATTGTATCTCTTTATTTACTTGTTTAGTTATGAGGAAATTACATTAATATCTTCCAAACTTTACTAACATTTTTATTCCTGCTCTAATGTTTTTCATCTGCAGGAGCTCTTTCTTTTATTCTGCACTGTTTTCCTTCTGCTTTTAAAGTATTCTAGGATAACTTTTCCCAAATCTGTCTGAGGATGATTTTGTTTTGCTTTTTTTTCTGTCCTGCTTACTGTGCTGTTTCACCTTCTACTCCAAATTCTCAAAGGACTTAAAAGCTAGGATTCGGTAGACCACTTACTTTTTTCACAGGAAAATACAGAAGGGATCATATAGCTGATGAGACATGGGTCATTAAACATTTTGTACTAATGATTACTCTGACAATTTAGTGTCAAAATAAGCTTTCATTTATGCCCTAATCAACAGCACAAATATGAATAAATGCTAACACAGAAAGTCAGAAATTCCTAACAATTATTTAATCAATAGTTACTTGCTCGTCAGACATCTGTGAATGAGTGAGAGCATCACAGTGACCAGTCCTCAGTCAGAGAGATTATTTTCCTTCAAAATTAGCCCTCCATAAACAAATGAGTCAGCACATATTGTTTATTATTTACTTAACCCTGAATAACCTCAAGAAAATCCAAAATGAGGTTAGGTGATTTAGTAGGGTTTTGGGGTTTGGTTTTTGGTTTTCCTTATACAAGTAAAGATTAGAGGTTGTGAAACAGCATTTTTCCAAAGAAGTAGAAATGAAACATGTTGATAGATTCTTAGGAATTTAGGGACCAGGAAGTGTATTTTCTAACAAGTATCTTAAACATACTCCCACACTTAAAATCTACCTCTCTGGGAATTTCTCTGATAGCTGAAGACAATATGCTAGTTCATTTTTCCATTTCTAAGAAATTAAAAAAACACAAGGTTTTGAGGATGAATTTTCCCTTGTAGCAGCTCTGCTTTCTCATGGAATGTAATCTGTTCACTGAGAACAGTCAGGCTAAGAATGAAAAAGCAAAAAAATTCACAAGCGAACAACGAACAAAATGAAAACAAGACAAAACTTAAGGCACATATTGGAGCCTAATTTCTTTCTCTCACTCTTTTTTTAATTATTTTACTACTCACTTCTATTTAAGCATGTGAACATTGTTGGGAACATTTTATTCCCATAAATATGACCCTGTCCTTAGTTTACCTTGAGTCTTACAGTGCCTCAGTTTTGCTATTGCATAGCCTAAGGAAAAATTCTGGAAACATTATATCATTTATAGGATCCAGAACACTTATTAACTTCAAATGAAAGCAATGATTTCTTAAAATACAAAAAGCTAAAGAATCAAAAATAAACAATGATTTTTTTTTAATTTTATGACTTCTACTTGCAGAAAAGAGTGTAACAGAATTGTTGACCAAAACTATAATATATAATCCCATAGTGGGATGTTTCTCCAGTTTGTAGTTAGTGATTTTAAAATGCACACTAAATTCTAAATCTGTGTCTATAAGGCTTTCATGAAAGTTGTAGGTTATTTTCATATAACAAAGAACATAAAAACTCCATTAACCTGATTATTAAGATGAAGCAATTGATTAATAATGGAAGAGAAATCCAGTAACCTATACAGGAAACACAGACAATGGTACCTCTAAATAAACTCCTAGCACAATTAAAAACCAATTTCACAACCAATTTCTAAGAAAGTCTGTTTCTAATAGTCAAAATACTCATGGATTCAGTTAACAAACATTTATTTGCTACTCATTATATGTCAGCCATGTGCATAGGTGTTGGCAGCGTGGACATAAACCAGACAAATCCCATTTTTCCTGAAAGTCATCACTTGACTGTTAGAGGTTTCCTGCAAATAACCATCAGAAGAGGGTCGATCTAGATCTGCAGTATCATCTTCCACTTCCAACCCCTAATAAGAGCCACTGGGTAGCCAGACAATCTGATATCACACTCACTTTGGCTTTTGTTCTGTCACCTACTTGCCTTCCATGATTAATTAGCAATCAAATCTCTTTCCTCTTAGGGAAGGGTGAGTTTAATTGTGGATGCTCAGACATAAGCTCAACTTTCCAAAACACTTTCAAAATGACACATCAATGTGCAATCTAAGGACCTGAGTAAGTATCTTCTTCCTTTGGCTTTAGTATGTTGACATTTTTTTTCATCTGTAGCTTATTTGAAGTCTCCAGTGTTAGACTTGTCCTTCTACTTTTTGGCCTATCCTGTTGGTGCCAGACTTCCCCCTTCTCAGCCACTCCACTCTAGTGTTTCCGTGAGTTAAATTGCAATGAGGAAACAGCTGCTGAGACAGTGGAAATCATCCCTGGAGAATAGGATGGCAGGAATAAAGGTGCAGATGTGGGAAAGTACCTGGGAAGCCCAAGCTCAATAATGGAAAATGGGACTGAAGACAAGAGGCCGAACAGGTGGGGGTAGATCTATTTTCCAAGTTGAAAATAAGGATATTATAGTCCTTTGAATTTGGGGAGCTATTTAGTGTTTTGACCAAGAGGTGACATCCTTGGAGCTATTAACAATTTTTCAGGCTCCGAATATCTTCAACCTGATGTGTGCTTTCCCAATCCATCCCCATATTCTACTCCTTTCCTTATCTAACTTGGATCTGACAGCTTTCTTTTTTAACTACTTTCTCCTGTACCTCCAATCCCCCTAACAGCTCACTCTCACTGAGCTGGTTCACCTTTTTCTAGCTCTGGGTCTTACCAGCATTGAGTCTCCTGCTGCCCCCTGCTCATACACTGCCCCCTTCTCAGCCACTGGTGTTTCTGTGAGTTAAACTGCAATGAGAAATAGCTGCTGAGACAGTGGGAATCACCCCCAAAGAATAGAATGGCAGGAATAAAGGTGCAGATGTGGGAAAGTACCTGGGAAACCCAAGCTCAATAATGGAAAACGGGACTGAAGACGAGAGGCCAAACAGGCGGGGGTAGATCTGGAGAAAGTCACCCAGCTGTCCTGGTTGGTACCATTTCAAAGTTACAGTTGCTACCACCAACGAGGCCTTCAAAATAGCCAGACAATTCAATTTATCCTTTGTCAGCTTCTTTTCTCTGCTCCTCTAGATGCCATCCCAAACCTTTATCACTGTCCTCAAACCTCTGATCTAACCCCAGACTCCTTTGAAATCACTTTTAACTTCTCTGCAAATTTATTTAATATCCATTTATCATTAAATCCTACCCTTCTGTTTTAATCTGTTAATAAGCAATGCCAACCACGCATCCAAACCAACATGGACTTTTAAATCATAGCTCCAAATGCCTGGCTTTCAGACTCTCAGTTTCTTCATCTATAAAATGGAAATATTAATTAGCTAATGCCATTGCAATAAATATTAAATGAAATATGTACGAATTGCTAGCATAGTCCCTACTGTTGAATCTCTTGGAAAATTGCAGAGAATAGGGGGAGACCCAGGCCCGGCCCATATTGTGTTTATATCATAGCAAGAAAAATAAACAAAAATGATGCAGAAAGGGTAAAGAAAGACTGCCATAAGCGCATTTCACAGAGAAACTAAACCTGGTTCAGGGGATCAAGGAGGAACTCCCTGAGAAAGTGACATAACCTGGAACTTTAAAGGATAAGCTAGAGTTAGAAGGGCTTAGTGAGGCGACAGAGTCCCAAGGGCAGTGAGAAAAAGTGCTGAAGGCGGGTGGACCAGCATGTGTGATAAGTCCTGTATCAAAAGCATAGCAAGGGGGTGAGAATGTACTTCAGTGTGGGGGGTTCAGGGGTTGGGGAAACATGGGCAAGGGCCAGGTCATGCAGTGACTTAGAAGCCATGTTAAAAATGGGGGATATTATCCTAAAGCAATGGCAACTGCTGGAAAGTTTAAGCACAGAGATGACATTCTCAAATTTACATTTTTAAACTATGCTTACTAAATCATGGTTTTCTAAGCCCACCTCCTGCCAAAACGAATGTACTTATCTCTCATGTTCATTATGGCTATGGCTTCCAAGACTAATAAATTGAGGATGTTTAAATACACAGTTTGAAAATTAATATGTGGATGAGTTAATGAAGTTCACTTGTCTTAGTTTGGGCTGCTAGAGCAAAGTACCACAAACTGAGTGACTTACAAACCGCAAAAATATCCTTCTCACAGTTCTGGAGGCTGAAATATTGAGAGCAGGGGACCAGCATGGTCAGGTTCTAGTAAGGATTCTTGACCAGATTGCAGAATGGCCACCTTCTAACTGTGTTCCCATGTGAACTAACTCTCTGGCCTCTTCTCATAAGGGCACTAATCCCATTCATAAGCGTTCCACTCCATGACCTAATTACCTCCAAAATGCCCACCTCCAAACACCATCACATTGGGGATTAGATTTCAACATACGAATTTTGAAAGGAGACAAACATTCAGTCCATCACAATCACTAAACTCCAGGTAGCAAGTCTGAAAGGGAAATACATTGTTTCCATTTTAAATGTCATGTAAATACAGTAAGTTACTGGATACTTTTGTTCAGGTACTTATTACACCCTGTATTTCACCTGTATTCTGGTACTTACTCCTCCCTAAATCAGCTTATGATGTCTTATTTATACCTAATCAGAGGTATAAATAATCATTATCTTTCTTCTCTACTATTTATTGGGTTCTAAAGTCTCTTTTTATCACTAAATTCCCAGTTTAGACCTTTACACTTATGAAGCACAGACCCCAAATCATAGTAGGACTGACTGTTGTCATTAATTCTCAGCTCAAATATAATGGAAGAAGGCCCCCTTCATCATATTACAAAAATAGCGCCCTCTCTATCACCATCCAGTTACCGATAATTCTTCACTATTTCAAGTGATCTGTACTGTTAACATTTTATTGTCTGGGTTGCCCAGTAGAGTACAAACTCTATAAGATTACAAACCTTGTCATGTTTTTCTCTGTGAATAGTAGAGAAGAAAGACTATGATTATTTATATCTCTGATTAGGTATAAATAAAACATCATAGCTGATTTTAGGGTGTAGTAAGTACCAGAACACAGGTCAAATACAGGGTGTAGTAAGTACCTGAGAAAGCAAGTACTGTAGTAAATATCTCCAACACAAAGTAAGTGATTCAATGAATATTTGTTGAATTAATTAACATAACTCCATTTATAATTATATATCGCTCAATTTTTATTTTATCATCAAAAATATTCTGTGCTGTGATATTTTTATCTTCAATTTTAAAGAGGTAAAAATTGGTAAAGAATGAAAACCAGATTTGAAAAAAATATTTCATTCTCTGATACTTCTATTCATAAACAACCCAAATATTATCTACTATAAATAAACATTTCATTAACTCAGTCCTGCTAGCCTCTATGACATTAATGAATTTAACTTTATTTCAAATGAATGTGCGGGATAGATACTTGTGATAGGTAATAGTAAAAAGTAAATTTCCAAAAAAGCAACTCTATTTTTAATTTTTATGATTTTTGCATTTTAAAATGTAAAATTTGAAACTTTTTAGCAATTCTAATGATTTACTTGACAGTAAGCACACCTATTTTCTCTTAATTCTTCTGAATTATTTCTCATTAACAATCAACAAACACATCAACAAATATATTTATATATTAAAAATATATATTCAAATATTTTTGATTAATATGTGTGTATTTATTTATACTTTCTTAGAGAAGAGAGTTATTATTATTTTTAAAACACCACACACTGAATTCTAGACATGTGCAGCCATACAAAATGAAAGTCGAATGAATCACATTACATACTTATAGGTGTTTTCATACCTCCATCTGTCTTTTAGAACATGAAAGTCATCCACTTTATACTCTGTGAATTTATGTGTCCTTTATATTCCTGACAATCACAGACAGCAGGAATAATAATTGAATGCTATCCTTGTTTTTTCTATCTTTTCTAAAACCCATTCACCAAATGAAATCATCTAACTCAATTGCAAAAATAGTTAAATTTTTAGATCTTTAATTAGTTGCATAAATTTTATGTCCAGGAAAACTTGTGGAAGTTCTGCTTCATGCCATTCAATAACTTTGATAAAGAAACAATGATAAATGTTTCTGGATAGTACTAAATACCCACCCTCCACTACACAGTTACCCTTTTAAAATAATTATGTGCTGAAAAGTTGCTATAAATCACTTCTTGGGTATCTTTCAAATCTAATGAAGTCCTCTGACACATTGCTAGTTAAAATTAATTTTTTGTTTGTAGTATAGCAGGAAACAAACACTTGTATCCAGGCAACAACAATGTATCTTAGATTTGTTTTGTATGATAAAGTCAAGCAGTGGCAGTGCAAAAACTGCACTTCTTTCTCAACCATTGCAGGATGTTACCATCTTGAAGACTGGCACCAGCTAGAAACCAAAACCCAAGAGATTCCGCTGTTTGCTCCTGCTGCATGCAGCCATTTTCATCTCTATTAAATTCTGTGTTTTGGACTGAGATATACTGGATATCTGTTTTTTGGTGTTTTTGTTTTTGTTTTTTGAGATGGAGTTTTGCTCTTGTTGCCCAGGCTGGAGTACAATGGCGTGCTCTCCACTCATTAAAACCTCCACCTCCTAGATTTAAGCAATTCTCCTGCCTCAGCCTCCTGAGTAGCTGGTATTACAGGCACCTGCCACCATGCTCAGCTAATTTTTTGTATTTTTAGAAGAGACGAGCTTTCACCATATTGGCCAGGTTGGTCTCTGTTAGGGACAAGCTGCCTCAGAAAACCCCCTCTGCCCAAGCTGACCCCTTCCCCTCACTCTGATTGCTCTGCAGCTGCATTTCTGAACTCCTACCTAGGCACCACGTCAAGGCTGCCAGATGTGCTACAATTAAGCAAAGCCTGGTTACAACCATCCGGGCAGCTTGGGGGAGGACAGGGAAAACAAATGTTTGCTATTCATACTTGTAAATTACTGTTTGACATATATCTGTAAAATCCTGAGTTTTTTTTTTTTTTAACTGCCTCCACAAAAGTCACAGGATGATGTATTGTAAGTCTGTCACAAGTTAGCAAACTATCTCTGTGCCTATTACAAGCTGATTATCTCAGTCCTGAAACTCCCTTATGCCCCTCTCATCCATATAAACCCCTCGCTTTGTAAGCTCAGGGCTGCCTCCTCTGACTCTTACGGGGCAGCCCAGCA
Source organism: Ateles fusciceps (assembly GCA_036589455.1). Classification (NCBI taxonomy): domain Eukaryota; kingdom Metazoa; phylum Chordata; class Mammalia; order Primates; family Atelidae; genus Ateles; species Ateles fusciceps. Next base: position 449,825 of record JAZHEH010000804.1, on the reverse strand, counting down.
GGTTAATAAAACGTGCTTGCCTGAATTTGGGTCTTTCTCCTTTCTCTTGGCTAACCTTACAGTCTCGAACTCCCGACCTCAGGTGATCCATCCACCTTTGCCTCTCAAAGTGCTGGGATTACAAGCATGAGCCTCCGCGCCCAGTCCATATATTGGATATTTGAAGTAGCTGCTGTGTGTTGGCCTTTTCCCACTAATCCACACCTTAACTGCAAGGAGACACATATCAGAATCTAATCTTATAATTGGAAGATAAATAAAACACTTTGATGTTGATGATAATAACTGCAGAAACTAATGTCAAATCTTCTTCGCTCATGGAAAAATATTAGAAAATGGGAGCATAAAGGCTTGCACCTTCTACATTCACTAGGAGGAAGCATGAGTTCAAAAAGCTGAAAAGCACTAATCTAGAGAATGGGTATGCCATGAACTGCCCCAGTGAGCTTACAGTGATGATGTGAGAGACCGAAAGAACAGATAGTCAGTGTGGCTGGAGGAGAGGCAACAGATAGAGGCTGGAGATTTGGGTGGAGGCAAGATTACCAGGGCATTCTTGGTCATAATAAGGAATTTAGATTTTATTCTAACTAGACAGGAAAATCACTACAGTTTTAATAGCACAAAAATGCAGTGGATTAAAATATGAAAGTGTTGAAAGAAATAATAAGAAAGCATTCCCTGTCCAGAGAAATCATTTTTACAAATTGAAAGATATCTGTAACATGACAGAAAAAAATCCAGTTAGAAAGTGGGCAAAGAATGTGAATATACATTTTCTCAAGAGAAAAAAAATAAATGGCCAACATACCTACGTAACTATGTTCAGAATCACTAATCATAAGGGAAATGTAAGACAAAACCACAATGAGATATTATCTCACATTTGGTAGGATGTTTTTCTATTAAAATAGAGTGTATATAATAATATTAAGTGTTGCCAAGCATTTGGGGAAATTAGAACCCCTGTGCACTGTTGAAGAGAATGTAAAAAGGTGCAACCACTATGGAAAACAGTATGAAGTTTCCTCAAAACAATTACAATTTGAAATGCAGAAACTATTTTTAAAAACATGATCCAGTAATCCCATTTTTGGGTATTTATCCAAAAAAAAATTTTTAATAAGATCGCAAAGACATATTTGCACTTACATGTTCACTGGAATATCATTTGCAATCCAAGATATGGAAACAACCCAAATTTCCAATTTAGGTTTCTGGATGAATAGATAAGGAAAATGTGGCATTTACATAAGATGGAATGTTATTCAGCCTTAAATAAGAAGGAGATCCTGTTATATGTGACAACATGATGAACCATGAGGATATTAAGCAAAATAAGCCAGTCACAGAAGGACAAATACTGTATGTCTCCACTTACACTAGGTATCCAGTATAATCAAATACAGAGAAACCAGAGAGTAGATTGGTGGTTGTCAGGGGCTGGAGAAGGAGGGGGTAAGGGAAATGTTGGCCAAAAGATAGACAATTTCAGTTAGACAGGAAGGATAAGTTCAAGAAATCTATTGTACATCATGTGTACTATAATTAATAACAATATATTATATACTTGAAAATTGTTAAAAGAGGAGATTTTAAGTGGTCTCCACCAAAAAACCATAAATGAGACAATGCATATGTTAACTGGTTTGATTTAGTCATTCCACAGTGTATACAAATTTCAAAACATGTTGAATTTATACCATAACTATATATAATTTTTTGTTCATTAATTAAATTAACAATTAAAAAATAAAATTAATTTTTTTGAAAAGAAAGATAAAGTGCAGACTAGTATCTCTTATGAATACAGATACAAAAAGTTTCAACAAAATATTAGCAAATAGAATCAATGCATAAAAAGAACTACATATCATAACCAAGCGGATTTTATTTCACCTATGAAAGTCTGCTTCAACATTAGAATATCTGTGTTACCCATTACATCAACAGGCTAATGAAAGATAACACTTTTTTATCAACTAATGCAGAAAAAGTATTTTGACAATCCAAAATCTGCTTACAGTTAAAACTCTCACTGAACAAGGAATAGCGGGGAACTTCCTCAAACTGATGAGAAACATTTACAAAAAACCTACAGCTGATTTTATGCTTAAGGTGAGAAATTAGATGCCTTATTGCTATGATTAGGAAAAAGGCAGGGAGTCTCCTCTCACCCTCCTTTTATTCAACATTGTACTGGAATTCCTACTTAATTCAATAAGACAATAAAAGCAAATAAAAGGCATATGGACTTGAAGAAATGAAAGAAAGGAATATATAGCTAGGTTGAAGGTAAGAAGGGGAAGAGAAACAGCATTTTCGTGATACGTTTTGGTTTTTGGAAGGGAGCACTTTGAGTGTGCCTATAACCTGAGACAAAGAAGCTATAAAAACAAAGATATTTAAGACATGTAAGACAGAGACAATAATCCATAAAGCAAAGCTCCTCAGAATCAGTAGGGAACAGGATTCAAAGTAGAAACAAAGGAAGATAAAGTTAAATAATCCCAGAATTGTCTCAATCATGGACAAACAGGGGGCAGTAGAAAGGGAAGAACTGGGTCAGTGGCTCTCCAGAATTCTGGGCTTTTCTACCTTTCAAAAAAAAAAAAAAAAAAAAAAAGCCAGGCACAGTGGCTAACGCCTGTAATCCCAGCACTTTGGGAGGCCGAGGTGGGCAGATCACAAGGTCCTAAGATTGAGACCATCCTAGCTAACATGGTGAAACCCCATCTCCACTAAAAATACAAAAAAATAGCTGGGTGTGATGGTGCACACCTGTAGTCCCAGCTACTCGTGAGGATGGGGCAGGAGAATCACTTGAACCTGGGAGGCAGAGGTTGCAGTGAGCCGAGATCGTGCCATTGCACCCCCGCCTGGGTGACAGAGGGAGACTCCATCTCAAAACAAAAACCAAAAAACACACTCTAGGCTATCCATTTTCATTTATTGAAGTAGTTAATCTTTCCCCTTAGCCTCTGTTAAAAAACAACAACAACAACAACAAACAAACAAGCAAACAAAATTTAAAAATAAAATAAAATAAATTCCGTTCTCCCTTTCTTCTAACCCCTGACTCATAGAACTATTGCAGTGTTTCAACCATATGCAGTTTTGAAAATTTTTTATCTCCAATTACTAATTTGTCTGGACTTTTGACTTAACTATAGTCAATGGGAAGACAATCCCCTAAGGAAAACAAATGATGGTGATTAATAACCACATTGATAATTGCTTCTTACTGAGGACTATTTTGCGGCAAGGTAAACTGTATCTGCTCTGATGCTTCACCTCACCCTAGCTGAAAATTAGATACTACTGCATGTTAGACTTCTAGGCAATTTTTAAAGTGCAAGGTTTGTTTTGAAACTATTCTTAAGCTGAACTAGCATATAACATGAGGTAAATTTATTAGGTATGGTTATGGAGGAAAGGTAATTTTCATCATATTTTACGCCTTTTAAAATATTACTGGTAAAATATTACCTAGGCTAAAAAAAAAAATTGGTTCACTGATCATAGTAACTCATTAGAAGTTGGACAGTAGAATCTGTTTCCTGGCAAATGTTTTCTCCTGAAAACTGGAAAGAATCATTTTAGCTGAAGCCAAAGTAAAAAAATAACTTCATCATGCCATATTTTAGAATGTCAAGTAAGCAGAACATTAGTTGAACTAAACTTACCATTGTATTAATAGATGCCAGATTAGTTTATCATCACCATCATCATTATCATCATCATCATCATTGAAATTAAATTTTGCTTTAATTTAATACACAGCTTGAAGATGAATTTTTCTCTCACACAGTTATGTGCGATTTCAGTATCTTTCTGATGGTTAATTCATCCTTTTTGATCATCCTTCTTATTTAATTACTAAAATTTGATCTATGGTATAGTAATTTTAAAATATTTAATTATTAAAGTATCCAAGATAAACAGGATTTCTAATGTAGAACTACTTTTAAGTAGGCAGTATTTACTACTTACACTTTTTAAACTATAACTTCTAACCAGCCATGTAAAACTAAAGATTAAGATGCCATATTTCTGTAAATGTAGGTTTTTAAACTTTGCTTTTTTGTTTTAGAAAATTTGTTGCTCCCTGAGGAACTGGAAATTGACAATGGCTGGGTCCAATGCTTGAGGGTCAGAAAGGAAGGTAACCTGCAAACAGAAGGCTTGCACCCAGGTCCAAAATGCAGCTCAACAGATGAGCAAACACAAGTATTCAGAGAACCAAGATGGAATAAACCAGGAAGCCAGAGAGACAAGGAATGAAGCCAGGATCATACCAGAGAAAATCTTCAGGTAATAGAGGAAAGATATCAAATTCAGAGATTTGCAAATCCCAAATTGCAGAACATTTACTCCAACAAGATTACTTACTGGTTCAAAGTGTTTTGTTGCTCCTGGGTCACAATGCTCTTGAGGCATTTAAAGGGTTGATGTGGCCTGAGAAAACAATAATAATGGTAGAGATTAGTATGTTAGTGCCCTGAAAATATTCCTTTTTCCTGTCAACAACTTTTACCTACCTTCATTAGGGATACACTACAAAGCCAGAAAAATAGACTTTGTTCAAATAATATTTCTAAATTTCTCTGAGATTCTTAAATAAAAAGGAACCACAAATGAGCTATATTAATTTGATATCTAGAGATTATTTTTCAGATACTACCAATACTCTAGGACATAGACAAGAGATATAAACGAAATTAAATGGGTGCTTTGGGAATTAAAACAGATTTAGGAATTCATTCACTCCTTTGTTGATTCATCAGACATTTGTTGAGTAATTATACCATGAGTAGGGCAGAGTGCTAGACATTGCAAATTCAGTGGGGGAAATAATCCCTGCCCCCCAAGGGATTTATAGTCTAGTAGAAAATATAATGATACAAAAGCAGATGTAGGCTGGGCGTGGAGGCTGATGCCTGTAATTTCAACACTTTGGAAGGCTGAGGCAAGTGGATCACTTGAAGTAAGCAGTTCAAGACCAGCCTGGCCAACATAGTGAAAACCCATCTCTACTAAAAATACAAAAATTATCTGGGTGTGATGGTACATGCTTGTAATCCCAGCTACTCAGGAGGCTGAGGCATGAGAATTGCTTGAACCCAGGAGGTGGAGGTTGCAATGAGCCAAGATTATGCCACTGCACTCCAGCCTGCATGACAGAGTGAATATCTGTCTCAAAAAAAAAGAAAAAAGAAAGCAGATGTACATAGTATACAGGTATACATATCAGAAACCCCTGTCCCCAACACTCCGGAAGTCCGTAAGGAAGATGACAGGGTAGGGATCAGGGAAGGTTGTCCAAAGGTTGAAGCCAAACTAATATTTAGATGATATTTCTGGGCAAAGGTGGGAAAGGTTGTGAGAGACAGAGAAAGATGCTGTTTCAGGCAAAAGAGAAACATGTGAGATGAACTAAAGAGAAGAACCCAGTGCACTTGTGGAAACAAAAAAAAATGCATTCATACATTTATTCAACAAATATTTATTGAACCATTAGATTGCAGGGAATAGAGCCATGAAAAAGACAGACAAAGCCTCTGCTCTCTTACTGTTTACATTTTGGTTAGGCAAAATACATTTAAGACAGAGGAAACAGTAAAAACTGCAAAGCCCTGATGTGTTTGAGAAACAAAGAATGGACCAGAGTGGCTATAATATACTGGCCAAGGAGAACAGTAGCCTGCAATAAAGTGAGCATCTAGGCAGATATCAAGTCCTATATGGCTTTCTTAGAATAAGAGATTTTTATTTTATTTGCACCAAAGGGCTTTAGGCAGAGGAAGTATGCAGTCTGATTTACATTTTTTAAAGATCACTCTGATTATTATGTAGAAAATGCATTGTAGAAAGCTAACAAAGGAGGCAAGGAAATCAATCAGAGGCTACTATAGTCAGCCAGGATAGAGAGAATGCTGGCTTTGTCTAGAATATAAGCACTGGAGATGACAAAAATGACTGCATTTTGGATATAGAGTTTTGGAGGTAGAGTTAACAGCATTTGTCCATGAATTCAGTAGGCCTGAGGAGCTAAGGAGAAAAATAAATCAAGGTTAACAAGGTTAACAAGGTTAAATCAAGTTCTATGTGGCTGGAATTTAAAGAGAATGATAAGACTAGTATGAAAGACGAGGCTGGGAGAGAAGAACCAGTTTAAGAGAAATATGTATCTCCTGTCAGAGTCTAAATGTTAATACCGAGGGGGAATGAAAATATCTTGAAAGATTTTAGGCAGATCTCTTGCTTTGAGCAAATAATGCTCAAAGATCATTGAGTGATTTGAAAGATTACTCTAATAGAAAAATTCTTATTCAAAATAGCCTCAAAAATTATCAGATACTCAGAGAAAATTCTAAAAATACTGAAAACACTTTCATAGAGAAAAATAAAAGGCATTATTAGAGGAGATAAAAGAATAATTAAATGGAGGGATATACCATACTCATGGATTGGAAGACTCCATGTTATAAAGATTTCTGTTCTCACCCAAGTTAACATATAAATTCAGTGCTATTCCAGTTAAAATCCCCAAAAGACTTTTTAAATGTAACTTAACAACATGGTTCTAAATTCATATAAAAGAGAACCCCAATAATAGATAAAATCATTTTGAAGAAAAGAATGTGTAGAAGGACTTGCCCTTCAGATATCAAGATCTACAAAAAAAAGCTGTAGTCATTAAAATATGTGATAATTGATACATGAGAGAGAAATAGACTTATTAACCAGTTAGAGATGCTCATGAACAGAGCAAGCATGAAAGGAAAAAAATAACTGTTTCAAAAAATCCTGTGAGGAAATTACTTATTCAATACATGGCATTGGGACAACTGATTAGTCATATGGAAAAGTAAAATAAAATTGGTCCCTAACTGAAAATATACGCTTTAATGAAAGGGAAAAGGTAAACAAAACATTCAAAGGCTGCTATATTTTAGGGTTGGTGGCAGGCAGTTGAGGTGCTCTTTTCTTTTTTGGTGGGGTAAGAACACTCAATGATAGTGACAGCAAAAGCAAGAGAGAAACATGTTTGAAAAAATGAAGAACTTTGTAAGTTGTGGAGAATAGGAGAAAGAGTTGTTCCAGGCAAATGTAGAGAAAATTCTGGAGAGTATTATAACACCATTTGAGATAAGAGACTGAATTTATGGTGGCACCCATCTCAAAGCTATTCAGCTTTCCAACAGCTTTCTGGTATAAACTTAACAGAGACATTTTACATAAGTTACTGATCACAGACTAAGAAATTTAACAATGGGTTGCAAGAAGTTAAGCATAATGTCAAGAAAGTGATCAAAGTGATTAATATGAACTACAAGCTGGTCAGGAAAGAAAACAGACACAGGAGGAGACAGAAAAATAAATATAAATCAGTTCAAGGGCCTAGGTATCTCTTTATTTATTTAATTTTAATAGAGGCAAGGTCTCACTCTGGCACTGAGGCTGGAGTACAGTGGAACAATCCTCAGCCTCCGAGTAGTTAGGACTACAGGCACACACCACCACACCTGGCTAATTTTCTTTTTTGTAGAGTTGGGGTATTACTGTGTTGCCCAGGCAGATCTAGAACTCCTGGCATCAAATGCTTCCTTTGCCTTGGCCTCCCAAAGTGCTAAGATTACAGGTATAAGTCACCATGCCAGGCTTGTCCCTTTATTTTAGCACTGATGCAGTGAAAGACACTAAACACAAAGAATGTCTTAAAGTTTCAATGATAAAGTGTCTGGGTAATGACAAGGCCAAGGGAATGGTCATGAAAATAAGTGACTGAAGTAGAGCAGAGGTAAATAACATGGGAAATGAGGCCCTCAAAGAACTGGGAATCCAGCATTTAGATCCATCATCATCAGAACTGTTGAAGTCAACCAGGATGAAGATAAAATGTGGAATAGAGGGGAAGACAGGAAACCATATGTCTTCTCAAAACCCCTTAACCAGCATTTCCCTTTCTCCATGGTACTTATTGACTTTTGGGAGGAGCAATTAGAACCATTTCCCAGTTTAAGCCAGGTACCTTGACAGTACTAGAAACTGTTGTAAGGCTGACAGTGGAGAAAAACTTGGAGAAAACCAGAAGTAACAAACAGAAACATTATAAAAACCTAACAGACTAGGATCATGTACCACAGTGAAAAAAATAGCCCTACATACATCAGAAATCCAGAAGATAATATCAAAAGCCCAATATGATACCATAATAAAATCCCAACAGTCACCAAAGTTTAGATTCTAGTCCCTGTTCTTCCTTGGGACACTCTCTAGGCTCAGTTTCTGCAACCATCTAATAGAAAGATTAGGCAAGACTACTTATTAATTTATTTCTAGCTCAAATAATCTGTAATGTAATGTCCATAATGTGATCCTGATATATCACATTATAAAAGCAAAAGATTTTTATTCAGGAAGAGATTATGTTATATGTCATAAAAATATCAAGGTGGTAAGTTTCAATTATTTGAAAAAATTCCCAAAGGGAATATCTCATCTTCCAACAATAGAGATAATTTTTTAAAACATTGTAATAGAGACCTAAGTGAATTACTGTATTTCAGAATTTCCTTAGTTCATAATATAATGACATCTTGCACAGTATACTCTTTGCTTTATCTGTGTTAATATCGCCCCAGAATTAGACTGTGAGTTCCTTCAAGGAAATCTTACTCAGCAGTTCTCTTTTCTTCTTCAAGGCTGTTCTCACAGCTCTGGGTATATACAAGACACAATATTTTTAATGTTCAAAATGAATAAAGACCACATCTGGAAAATATTCTCTAAAATTTCAGAAGAAAAAGAGTATGATTATACCCACACACAAAATTGCCTAAGAACGACAGCCCAGAGCCTGTAAATTGTCTTATCTACTTCAACAGAAAAGTTAGGAGACTCCTGATACTTCACATCAAAGAGTTAGGCGTGCGGGGAGGAGGGGGGTGTTTTATGTAATGTTAAATGGATTTTTGCACATCAAACAAACATATCCCTTACCATTCCCATTTCTGGCTCATATATCAAGATCTGCAAGTGTTTTTAAAACATATTTTCTCCTGCTCTGCTTTCCAATTAAATTTTTAAAATATGTCAAACACACACCTAGAAATTTACAACTGTAGCAGTGACCTGGAGTTCAGATTATTCTTATTTTCCCCGATGTTTTTCAACACAGACCACCAACATAAAAAATCATTATAAAAAAGTTAAGAAAAGGACAGCTAATATTTTAAAGAATGCAAAACGAGGTACTAGCTAAGATGACAGCAATTCTTTAGCCCAGGCTTAATACTTTAGTGAAGAGATGACTCCAGGCTCCCACTCTCAGCAACTAAAGCTGCACCAGTCCTTGGCAAGAAATGACAAATAGCACCAGCTACCTCAAGCTCATGTGCCGCATTCCTCATATTAACTTGGCTTATCCTGGTTTGTCTCTCCATAGAGCACCGAGGGCTTCTTCCAAGAAACTTCAAAGACACCTCAACAGCAAAAATAAAACACATCAGGAGAATTGGGCTGTTGGTAGAACAAAATTTACAAAACTCTCCACCACAGAATTTGAACATCTCTTTTTCTATGAGGATTCTGGCATTAAAAGAAAAGCAAAATCCTCCATCCATCATATTATTGTACTTAAAAACTTGATGCAATTTCAATAAATTATCCAAATGTGTACATAACCCAAATTTGTACATGGTTTTTTTCATTCCATCAATATAACTCATAATCATAAGATACTAAAGACAGAGTGGGATAAGAAAGGAATCATAATAAGAAACAGAGGCCTAGAGATCATCAAAGGGCAAACACATAGTGATAGAAGTAGGGCTGGAACCCAAGATTACTAATTGAGAATCTAATTTTCTTTCCATTACATCAAGACACTGATTGTGTCAAATTTCATATTAATATATTAACAATTATTAAAAACACCTTTTTTGTCAAAAGCATTTTCTTTGTTTAGAATTAAAGTGTGGCTTACTCTTTAAAAAGTATAACAGTAGTGGGTGACAGATTTTTACGTCATTCTGATATGTGTTTTTTAAAATAGGATAATACTATAATCACTTATCAATTAATGTTGATAATTATAATTGCTGTAGCACATTTATACAGCTACCAAAATATAGTAAATGGGACCAAAAGCTGTTGATGTTAAAGAATATACACATAAAATCTTTCTTATGTATAATTTTTTCTCATGTATAATTCTGAAGTACAATGTAGTAAATGAAAACCCTGCATTCAATCATTAAGAGAATAGTAGAAGTCAGCTTCCCAAACATGCATGCTGCTATTGGTTATAAGATGGTGATTTAATATTTTTACAAATCACCAGAAATACATATATTCCTAGACTCCTATTTATTAAATTTAAAAAGTCACCACACTTTGAATCTAAATATAATGTAGGGCATAAATAATTTCATTGCCACTATTCCAACAACTAGGGAAATCTGAATGTATACACAGACTTATCCAGAAAGAAAAATACCCATAGCACATTCATACTATACCAATTCACCAACGTATTACAAATTACATACCAATGGGTACAAAGCCACCACAAAGAGGTTTGACATCTGCCTATAGTCAAGAGAATCCAACTCCTATTGCATTATTAAAAGCTAATGTCTGTCATTATTCTATTTAGGACCTGCCTCACAGGATAATGGAAATGACCTTTCGTACAGCAAATTTGATTAGAATCAGCCCCAGGAGAACACCACATGGTTTGAGATTATACAGAATTGGGACTACTGCTCCATTTTTCATTTACTCCACACACTTCCCCTAGAGCTACACAAGATGCTAAAAAATTAACTCTTTCACTTCCAAAGTCACTTCCAAAGGTGAATCTGATTACATGTTGATTTTTTTCCAAATCAAGGGCACATTAAATACATACATACATACATATATACATACAGCATGCGTATTAAAAGTTCTTTAAAACTACCATGAGATAAAAGCTGCTAAAAAATTTTCCCTGGTAGAAATTGTATAAAATTAGGAATACCTCTTATAAAATACAGTATGATAATTAAAAGTGGGCCTTTATAGAGGAGAGATGTTTATCATATCCAACCTTTCTGAAGTCTCAGCAGGTTTTCCCTCTCTGTGGTTTCTTCTCCAATTATCTCTAAGTCACCATTCTCTCTTGGTTCTCCCCCTCCTCTCCTCCTTTCTCATTCTCAGTGCCCACTTGGGTTTGTTTTCCTCTGCCTCCCTATAGATGTTGGTGACGCTCACTGTTTCAACTCAAGGATTTTTACGATCTCATTTTATACATCCTCTTTTGATGGGTTCATCTATTTTTGTGGATATATCTTATTACCTATATGCTGATGAGACTGCTAAATATTAATATACATTCACTTCAGGGCCTACTTCATTTATTTTAAAAATACAGCATGTTGAATACTTTTCATGTGCTGAGTACTATTCTAGACTCTGGAGGTACAACAATAAATAAAAACGGAGGGGAAGTGAATAGGAATAGCTCTGGTCTGCAGTTCCCAGCAAGAGCACACCAGAAGATGAGTGATCTCCACATTTCCAACTGTGAAAATGGCCATACTGCCTAAAGTAATCTATAGATTCAACACTATCCACATGAAGCTACCAATGATCTTCTTCACAGAACTGGAAAAAGCCACTTTAAACTTCATGTGGAATCACAAGAGAGCCTGCATAGTCAAGACAATCCTAAGCAAAAAGAACAAAGCCGGAGGCATCACACTGCCGGACTTCAAACTATACTACAAGGTTACAGTAATCAAAACAGCATGGTACTGGTACCAAAACAGAGACATAGACCAATGGAACAGAACAGAGGCCCCAGAAGCAACACCACACATCTACAACCATCTGATCTTTGACAAACCTGACAAAAACAAGCAATCAGGAAAGGATTCCCTATTTAATAAATGGTGTTGGGAAAACTGGCTAGCCATGTGCAGAAAGCTGAAACTGGATCCCTTCCTTACATCTTGCAATTAACTCTAGACGGATTGAAGATTTAAACATTAGGCCTAACACCATAAAAACCCTAGAAGAAAACCTAGGCAATACCATTCAGGACATAGGCATAGGCAAGGATTTCATGACTATAACACCAAAAGCCATGGTAATAAAAGCCAAAATAGACAAATGGGATCTAATTAAACTTAAGAGCTTCTGCACAGCAAAAGAAGCCATCATTAGAGTGAACTGGCAACCAAAAGAATGGGAAAAAATTTTTGCAAGCTACCCATCTGATAAAGGGCTAATACCTAGAATCTACAAAGAACTAAAACAAATTTACAAGGAAAGAGCAACTCCATCAAAAAGTGGGTGAAGGATATGAACAGGCACTTTTCAAAAGAAGATATTTATGAGGCCAACAAACATATGAAAAAATGCTCATCATCACTGGTCATTAGAGAAATGCAAAACAAAACCACATTGAAATACTATCTCATGCCAGTTAGAATGGCGATCATTAAAAAATCAGGAGACAACAGATGCTGGAGAGGATGCGGAGAAAAAGGGACACTTTTACACTGTTGGTGTGAGTGTAAATTAATTCAACCACTGTGGAAGACAGTGTGGTGATTCCTCAAGGATCTAGAAATAGAAATACCATTTGACCCAGCAATCCCATTACTGGATATATACCCAAAGGATTATAAATCATTCTGTTATAAAGACACATGCACATATATGTTATTGTGGCACGCTTCACAATAGCAAAGACTTGGAACCAACACAAATGCCCATCAATGATAGACTGGATAAAGAAAATGTGGCAATTATACACCATGGAATACTATGCAGCCATCAAAAGGATGAGTTCATGTCCTCTGCAGGGACATGGATAAAACTGGAAACCATCATTCTGAGCAAACTGACACAAGAACAGCAAACCAAACACCACATGTTCTCACTCAGAAGTGGGTATTGAACAATGAGAACACACAGATACAGGGAGGGGAACATCATACACTGAGGCCTGAGGGGTTGGGAACTAGGGGAGGAATAGCATGGAATGGGGGGGATTGGGAAGGGATAGCATTAGGAGAAATACCTAACACAGATGACAGGGTGATGGATGCAGCAAACCACCACCATGGCACATGTGTACCTATGTAACAAAACTGCACGATTTGCACATGTACCCTAGAATTTAAAGTATAATAAAAAAGAAAGAAAATACTATGCAGAGATTCAAGGGCATGGTTAGGTCTGTAAAGTATATATATATGGGGCCATCTGTTAGAAAAGTACATAATTATGAATACAAAATTAGATTTAAAATGTATATTAATGTAAAATGAGAAAATAAGTCAAGATAAACTATAAATGTTAAGATGCTGACAAACACCAGATATATGAAAGCCAGCAATATGACACACACACACACACACACACACACACACACACACACACACTCTTATCCAAAACCCATATTAGGTCTCATTCTTGGTGTTGTACATTCTATGGGTTTGGACAAATATATAATGACATGTAGTCAGAATTAGCATATCATACAGAGTAGTCTCACTCCCGTAAAAATCCTCAAGGCTCTGCTTATTCATCCCTCTGCCCTACTGCAACCTCTCATCTCTTTACTGTCTCCCTTGTTTTGCTTTTTTTCAGGCATTGAATAGTTGCCATCATACATATGTATTCTTTTTAGGCTGGCTCCTTTCACTTAGTAACACACATTTAAGATTCCTCCTTGTCATTTCATGGCTTGATAGCTCATTTCTCCTTAGTGCTAAATAATAATTCACTGTCTAGATGAACCAGAGTTTTTCATCTGACATTCAGCTATTGAAGGACTTGGTTGCTTTCAAGCTTTGGCAATTATGAATAAAGCTGTTTTAAACATCTGTGTGCAGGTTTTTGTATGAAGATACGTTTTAAATTCCTTGGATTGATGCCAAAGAGCAAATTGCTGGATCATGTGCTCCTGTTTAGTTTTGTAAGAAACTGAAGAAACTCCCAAATTATCTTCCAAAATGGATGTGACATTTTGCACCAGTAATGAATAAGAGTCTCACTGCTGGTTTGCTTTTCCCTAATAACATGTGATATGAAGCATCTTTTCATATGTTTATTTACCATATGTATATCTTCTTTGTGAGATGTCTGTAAAAGTCTGTGACCCATTTTTAAATAAGGTCATTCCTTTTCTTATTGTTGTGCTTTAAGAGTTCATTGTACATTTTGGATAGTAGTCCTTTATCAAATGTGTCGTTTGCCAATATTTTCTCCCAGTCTGTGAAATGTCTCTTAATTCTCTGGACAATGTCTTTTGCAGAGCAGAATTTTTTAATTCTAATAAAGTCCATCTTATCAATTCTAAAAAAAAAAAAAAAGAGGAGGGAAAATGCATTTGTGGTTCATTAACAAGTACAAATGTACAGTTTGATGGAAGAAATAAGATCTAGTGTTTGTTACATCGGTAGGGTGACTATGGTTTATAATAATTGGTTATACTTCTATTTTATATTAAAATATGGTCTACTATTTATATTCATATAATTTTAAAAGAATAATTTAAATGTTGCTAGCATAAGCATAAATATTTAAGGTGATAGATATCCCAATTAAATGGATTCAATCTTTAAAAATCACATGAATGTATTTAACCATTATATGTACCCCAAAGATATGTGCATCTATTATGCATCAATTGAAAAAATGTTTATGTCACTTGTCATCTTGGAGATTACATTCTAGTGGAGGAAGGGAAAAGCAACAATAAACAAAATAAATAAGAAAAATATGTATCAGATGGTAGTAAATGCTAAGATGAAAATAATGCAGAAGGCAGAAGATAGTATATTATTTGAGAATTAAAAAATAGGAATTTAAAATCCAGTGAAATAAAATCTCTCTGCAACATACTTTGAAATATTTCATTTATATTTATCCGGCCTCATGTTATAAGACAATATAATATCTCACATCTTAACCCCAAAAGATTAAGAAACCATCTTTCATTCTAAAGTCCTCAGATCTTCTCCTGATAATGTGAAGTATAAACTGTGATCAATGTCACAGAAATTTTCTTATCAGTAAATAATTTATTTCTTCTGTCCTTTGTGGAAAAGACCATTGGGCACAGTCCTCTATCTCAAGAATGTCATAATGCCAAACCACTAGTGTGGTGTGAGTTCACAGGCAATGGACAAAGCTCCTAAAGCAGCGTTTTCAGTAAAGCTTTTCATGAAACACTTACTCTGAGAAATATTAATAGGTGATATAGAAACAAATAATACTGTCACAGAACACTTGGGGTGTTGCTTTTCCGGCCAGAAACCTCTGTGGTCGATGGTGCCTTTGCCCAAGTTTTGCTTGGACCTGCTGGGCTCGTTCCACCACTCCACCTGGCAGGCTGTGCTCAGCTCTCACTACTGATCTGGATCCCACACCTGTGAAGGTTGAACCAGGTGCAGAGTGGTGAGGGTTGTGTGAGCAAGCCAGCATAAGGTCAAGCCACTGCACAGAGGCAGGCACAGAGGGGTGGGCAGCTCCAGGTGTCAGCATGGGCAGAGGCTCCCTGTGAGGCTGTCACTAGACCAGGCATACTGCAAGCAGCTTCCATGGCTGGCACCAGGGACAGTAGTGTCACCCAGAAGCTTGGCGACACCACAAACCAGAGAGCCCCAAAGAGGGTGTCACAGCCCTGGCTTGGGGAGCTCCTAGGTCATCGCCCACAACATGGTGAACAAGGAGCATGTTTCAGCCTTTTTTCCAGGCCAGCCCATGGACCAATCAGCATGTACTCCTCCCTTCTGAAGCCCATAAAAACCCTGGTTTCTTCTCTTGCAGCCCCGCCATTTTACAGACCCCCCACTTCTTGTCCCATGTCTAGAAAGAATGAGATATGCCAACAAGTGGAGGATGAGCAAGGTGAAGAGAGGCTTTACTGAGTGACACAACAGCTCAGAGGAGACCTGCAGTGGGTAGCTTCTCTGAACAGGCAGGGCATCCATTGCCTGTTCAGCTCTCAGCAGAGAGGAAATCCACAGTAGGTAGCTTCTCTCTGCAGGGAGATTGTCCTGATGTCTCTCAGAGTCTGGCTGAGTCTGGGGCTTTCATGGGCTTTACAGGGGAGGAATTATGTGCTGATTTGTCCATGGGTGGCCATGGCCAGGTGCAGAAAAAGCACAGTAAGTTCTCACTCTGATCCACAGAATTGGCAACCCAACCCCCAGGCTTTAAGCCATCCCTGGCCTGAAGGTGGGGTTTCACTGGGACCCATCCCTTTCCACCCAGGAGCCTGTCTGCCTCCTGCCACCATTAACCTGTCATCCACTGTGCTCATGGTATCCAGGCTGTCTGTGCTGAGGGTTGCCTGCAGGCCTGCACCGAGCTGCCCTTATCCCCCTTCAGCCTCCCTCCGCATGCTCATCAGTACCCAAAGTCCGGAGAGGGTTGAGGCAGCAAGGGACTGGCATGTCGGCACCGCCCCAGGTGTGCACACGCCCGGCCGGGTCATGACAGAACCCAGGCTTGGCCACAACTTTGCTCCAAAATTGAAGCAGGTGCTTGGAGCAGGGAAAGGCCAGGCAGCAGGAGCAGGCACTGCCAAGCCTGCAGGGGAAGAGGAACTTCCTGAGCCCCCAAGAGTGCCAAGATGTCCAGATCCACAGCCACAGTTGGGTGGCTGCCACCTGAGGAGGTGGAGCTCTTGCCCCTCCAACTTGGAAAGGGGCAAGGCTTCTGCCTGTTCCTGGCTACTGGGCTCCATGGAGCATGCAACCCCAGCTGCATCTCCCCCATTGCTGCTGCTATCATGGCAGCAGCTGCTCCAGATAAGCTGCTGCTGCCATCAATATTCCTTCCTTGATATCTTTGGGTAGTTGCTTCCAGGATCTCTATGGATATCAAAATCTAATGCTGCTCAAGTTCCTGATATAAAATGGTTATTTGCATATAACACATGTCAAAGCTGTATAAGTAGTAATTATACTGCATTGTTTAGGGAATAATGACAAGGAAAAAGGTCTGTACAGGTTTAGTACAGGCACAACTTTTTTTTTCTTTTTGAGATGGAGTCCCACTCTGTTGCCCAGGCTGGATTGCAATGGTGTGATCTTGGCTCACTGCAACCTCCACCTCCCAGGAGTTCAAGCGATTCTCCTCCTCAGCCTCCTGAGTAGCTGGGATTACAAGCACCCATCACCATGCCCAGCTAATTTTTGTAATTTCAGTAGACATAGGGTTTCACCACGTTGGCCAGGCTGGTCTCAAACTCCTGACCTCAAGTGATCCACCCACTTTGGCTTCACAAAGTGCTGGATGACAGGCATAAGCCACCATGCCCAGCACAGGCATAACTTTTTATCCAATATTTTTTGATCTGTGGTTAATTGAATCTGTCAGTGCATAATCCACAGATAAAGAGTGCCAGCTGTAATTGCTTGTCATGGTCAAATACAATTGCCAAATACCATGTTAAACAGAATTAAAGAATTTTTTTCATAAACTGAGTCTCTGTCCTAAAGTAAATACTGAAATCCCAGTATAGGGATAAAAAACCTTTACTGAACATTTGACCATGGAATCGTCTTTAAAAAAGTTACTTAGGACTTTTGGGTTCCCTGAACATTCTTTCAGAATTGTAGGCTTTAACTACTTATTTTTAGTCCAAAGCTCATAATAAAAGTTCTTAAAAGAGCTTTGCAATTTTGGCCAATCTTATTAATGTGGGGTTATTATAGCAGGAAATATGCTCTAGAATGATATGAGTGTGTCACATCTTAATATGTGACTGAAGGCAGATTTATTTTTTAATATAAAAAGTATATATATTTCATGGGGCATGATATGATGTTTTAAAATGTGTATATGTTGTGGAATGGCTAAATCAAGCTAATTAACATATGCATTGCCTCATATACTTATTTATTTGTAGTTAGAACACTTAAAATCTACTCTTATGTGTGAACGCTAAAAAAATCAAACTCATATAAACAAAGGAGAATGGTGGTTACCAGAGGCTGGGGAGAGGCAGATCGGGAGAGGTTGGTCAAAAGGCACAAAGTTTTCGTTAGACAAGAGGAATAAATTTAAGAGATCTTTTGTACAACATGGTGACTATAGTTAATATTAATATATTACAGATCTGACAATTGCTAAGAGAGCAGATTTTTAATGCAGAGATTGGTGATGGAAGCTACCCCAGGAAATAAGGAGTTGATATGTTGAAATGGGTGGAGCAGAGCTAGGAGATCATAAAAGGAAAAGAAAGCCAATAGATTATCTCCCTAGAGGCAGATTTCTCTTACTCACAGTTTTGCTAGCTAACCATAAATTGATTAAAGCGATAGGTTTAACAAATGTTAGTTAATCTTCCCTCCAGCCGTCCTTCAAATTTAAAAATTCAAAGTTCCTTGAGGATACTGGCCAATCGTAATAATATTAATGGTTTTCTCCCAGCTCAGTAAAAACTTAAAATGCAAGTTGGGCATCCACTATTTATAACCTATTATATTAGCTGAGTTGCTCATGTGTACAACACATGTAAAGAAAAAAATGAGAGTAGATTTTGCCTCTAGATCTTTTTGAGATCACAACTCCACATATACAGAATTTATGTATGTTAATATTACTTATAACTGATAAGCAAATGATCTATTCCAAATTAGCCATTATAATATCTGTGTGTATCTATAAATGTAATCGAGTGAACAGATGTTTTTCCACTTAATACCTGAAGGAATTATAAATCATGTTACTATGCTGCTGTGGAAAGTATGTGTTTGCTATCTGGAAGGAAACAGGGATTTATATCAATCAGACTGTAGACTGCTTAGCTACAAGCTATGGAAATTTGGCAAGACTAACATTCAATGCTGTTTGAACTGCAGCCAGCCACTTCCCCACCACCATCTTCCCTAGTCTTAGGGTTTTATAAACTTAAATAATTTGTCCAGACCTATAGGAAATTATGAATTGCACAGAAGTTTGCTGATATGCAAACTGTGTTAAAATCCCCTACCCACCCTTCACTGAAAATTACTTTTTGTCCTGCTTTGGCACAGAATTGTAGGCTGTAACTACTTATTTTTAGTCCATACATCATATTACCTACAAACAATACAATAATTATACCATAATTTGTATAATACACGTAGAAATATGTATGAAGATTGGAAAATATTTTAGCTAAAGAAAGAACATAAGAGTTGCTTTATGAATAAATGATGGATTTAGAAATCTCTCTGAGTTAAATACTTTTCTATCCTTTGAGTCCTATCCAGTGCTTTGGTCCACATTGTAATTTCTCCCTATGTTTCACCCCTATTGAAGGCTTGGAGACTCAGGCTTATGTTATTCATAATTCCACTCTTCTAAACAATAATAATAATAGAAATAATTATATTATACATGTGTTCATTACTTTCTATCATATACCAAAATATAGTAAGCACCTTGTATCTACTGGTTCCACATCTGCAGATTCAACCAACAGCAGATTAAAAGCATTGGAAAAAAAGCAAAAAAAATGCAAAAGTTTCAAAAATACAAGTCTAAAAACAATACAGTGTGACTACTATTTACATAGTATTTACAGGGTACTAGGTATTATAAGTAATTTTGAGATGATTTAAACTACAGGGGAGGATTGTGTAGGTTACACAGTATGCAAACACTATGCCATTTTATATAAGGAACTTGATCATTTGGGGATTTTGATATCTGTAGAAGTCCTGGAACCAATTCCTCAGGATACCAGAAGGTTGACTATATATAATAATAATACCTTTCGGCAATGAGCCCTGGCTAGGCCTCTTGTTCTAGGGACATAAGGTCTTATCTAGCAATGCTATATCTCAGCTTAGAAAAACTACGTTTTCCTAAACCTTGTCATGTAGTACATTATCTGCAAAAGTAAAAACTGCATCTTCCTAAATGAAGACTCAGATACCATAACTAGAAATATTTTCCATAGAATTTGGAAAGTTATGCATTAATACACAAAAACCTTACTGTCTTCACTTTTATGGATTATAATAAAGTTTTGCAAAAAGCGTTTCCCTTATTTTCACATTTTGGGTCTTCCTTTCTTCACATTAGCCATCAAAATCAAATTATAAGACTTCATTGAAGATTAGTTGTTGAATGGAACACTTCACAAAATTTTTTCTTACATTCCCAATCAAAAGCAGCATTATTCATTACCTAATGCAAATTTTAAGTAACGATTTCAGGAAATGTTTATACTGAAAATGTTGATGGTGTTTGCACAGGCATGTACATACCACATAAAACCACACCCTACTGAAATTATCTGTATGGGAATTGTTTACTAGGAAGCAGAGGTTGCAGTGAGCCGAGATTGCACCATTGCACTCCAGCCTGGGCAACAAGAGCAAAATTCTATCTCAAAAAAATAAAAATAAAATAAAACAAAATTATTACAGCAATGTATGAGATGTACCATATCTTCATAAATACTAGATGTTTATCATCCTTTTGTCAGTTTAATGGATAAGAAATATAGCTTATTATGTCTTTAATTTGCATTTTGAAAACAATCAGTGAAGTTGAGTGGCTTTGTTTTATTCCTTGGCCATTTGAATTTTCTCTTCTGTAAAATGCCCACGCAAATTTTTATGCATAAAAATGAATTCCTACAAAGAGTAGACAAATGATAGATGGCATTTGTTATTTCCACAGGCATTAAGTTGTTTCTATCTAGGTAGATAGATTTGGCATGTCAAGATCCATCTATCTAATCCCATAGATGTGATTCTTAGAAGTAGCACCACATGTTTTTTCACATTTCAACTTTTATTTGATGTTAACTAGATATTCTGAGTTATTGTACAATTTTTCTTATTTTTGCTTTCTTAAAAAAATGAGTCAAGACAAACTGACAAAATAGCATTTTAAGGTTTAAGTTTCACTTCTGTATTTTACATTATTACATAAGATTCAAAACAAAATTATCAAGAAAATGAAAACTACTTATTCAATTTTAAAACTTTCAAAGCAATCATTACAAAATTATTTTGATTAGAAGCTATGAAATAAGCCTTTTATTGAGACAGAATTTCAACACAATTTTTAAGTTCAAAGACATTTATAAGTTTGGAGAATGGATCATAATGGTTGTATTATTATTATTATTTTATTTTATGAAGGAGTTTCGCTCTTGTTGCCCAGGCTGGAGTACAATGGCTCACTGCAACCTCCATTTCCCAGGTACAAGCAATTCTCCTGTCTCAGCCTTCCAAGTAGCTCAGATTACAGGATTGCGCCTCCACGCCTGGCTAATTTTTTTGTAGAGATGGGGTTTTACCATGTTAGTCAGGCTGGTCGCGAACTCATGACCTCAGGTGATCCACCCGGCTTGGCCTCCCAAAGTGCTGGGATTATAGGTGTGCACCACTGCGCCCAGCCATTGTATTATTTAATAGAGATATGAGTAATTAAACATTAGAATTGAACCACACTTTCAATATTGCCATTGAGTTATTAGCAATTCTCAGTATCAGTCTTATAAATATTTAATATTTGTGGAAAAAGCCATATAAGCATATCATATTTTATACCACACACGTCATTTGTTAGGGTATTATTTCTCCATCTTCTAAAAGAGTATTTTAAGAATAAAATTTCGGACATATTTCAACACCTCTAGGTAATAAAAGATATTCTAACAACATAGCTAAGTATAGTGTTAAATAATTTTTAACAGATATAATCATGACTCTCATACAAACATAAAATAAATACATGTCAAATATCTTATTTAACTTGTGAGTTAACGAAGAAACAAGTAAGATGCTATAACTGCTGAACTTAACTTACACAAATGAAAAATTAGCTTATTCCAAAAGGTGAGAATAGGGAATCAATTGCACCACACCCAGATGATATTTATTTGCACACCTATGAGCAAGAATAATTTGCAGTGAAAGATTCAGAGACATCATAGAATCAATTAACCCTGAGGGATATGCTTAGACAAGGCCTAGTGTTCCAATGAAGATATTCAGTAAACTTTTTGCTCTATTTCAAGTTTTTATTGAAAAATTGCTCTCAAGTCTTTCACAAGAGTTTAATACTACTAGTATAATAAAGGCAAAAAGTTTTCTCCTTTTTTTTTTGACATATTTTAGTTCCCTAATAAAACCAGATCCTGTGAATTAACATAACCATAAATGTATTATTTAAAAGATGTTTAGCCAGCATCTTTTTATTCAAATACCTATCTGTTCATTCAATGACTCCTCACCATCTGTCAGTGCCTGTGTGTTGTTTTGCACTTACTTTTGTTGAGTAGCCATTTTTTGTTGTTGTTGTTGAGCATTTATTTTGTTGAAGTTTAAGGTCAATATCAATATAATTTAAATTTACTTAAAACTTCCAGTTTATCATTGATCAGAAATATATTTTGGATGGACGCAGTGGTTCACGCCTGTAATCCCAGCACTTTGGGAAGACTGAGGCGAGCAGACCACCTGAGGTCAGGAGTTTGAAACCAGCCTGACCAACATGGTAAAACTCTGTCTCTACCAAAAATATAAAAATTAGCAGAGCATAGTGGCAGGCGCCTGTAATCCCAGCTACTCAGGGGGCTGAGGCAGGAGAATCGCTTGAATCTGGGAGACAGAGGTTTTGGTGAGCTGAGATCATGCCATTGCACTCCAGGCTGGGCAACAAGAGCGAGACTCCATCTCAAATACCTCTTCTATTGTCTCTCATTGCTTTAACAAAACACACACACACAATAATCATATTTAATAAGAAATGTAAAGTCAAAGATGACTAAACCATAAGCAAGATGATCTTCACTCAGTTCATTAAACACTAATTGGAGAGGTTTCAGATGGAAAGTCCTTTATAAAGTTCTATCATCATTTATTTATATACTGAGTATGTGCTTGAAAAGCTCGCTATTTAATCATCAAAATCCACAGTATAAGATGAAAATGCGTACACCAACCAGGAAGCATTTTGTGTTTAATTTGTAGTTGTGAATGGTTTTAATCTACAAATTAATGTATATTCCTAACTCTACAGTCCTTTTACCCTATTCTTCATTTATACACTCATTTATATTGCAAGGAAAACCGTATCTACAGATTTATGATTCAAATATTTATTTTCAAAATAAATACACACATCCACCAAGTTACACTCCTACCATTCCACAGAGACTGGCAGACAGGGGCTCTAGCTTTCCTGCTGACAACAGTTCAGAGATAGCTTCCAGGACCGTGACAGAGAGATTCCTGAGTTTTAAAACTGGCAAGAAGCTTTAAAAAAGATTTATATCTCAAATGTACAAAGAAAGAATTGACAATAACAAGTTTTCTAAAGAAAATGTTCTAAGGAAAAAGGAGATCAGGGGCCTGAATCAAAAAGAAGCCTATTAAATTAAGTCAATTAAAGAAAGTGCTAAGACTATCTTGGCCATACCATTCGTGATCTCCAGTTACTTTATCTTAGCTTGGGAACAATAATATTCACTCATGGGCAACGGTAAAGATTGAATACAATCATTTAAATAATATACTTTGTTTTGTTTCTAACACCAAGTAAATACTCAATAAGTTGCCACTGCTATGATCATCATTATAAAGAAACAATATCACAAGATTCTCTACTGAAACCTTAAAACCCATTCCTTCGTACAACTGGAAAAATATGACAGTGCCAATGCTTCAAGTAGAAGCACTGTCATAGTGCTTCTTTCTAATATGCACTTTCTAGAAGGCGTATTATCACATTTCTAACAAAAATGCTACATCAAGGGAAATTAACTGTCCACACTGATCGAGACCAAAAGGAAACAAAGTAAGAGCCACTGTCTGAGTACCTGATGGTGTACATAAAAAGTAGGGAAATAATCTCCAATATTGAAAAGAAGATGTATCAGAGATGTGGTGGAGAGAAGGTGAAGTTAATACTTGTCCTACAAATATAGAAGTTAAGTAATGACAAAAAGAGACAAATAATTATACCACATCATAAAATAATAGAGATTTATTTTCTATTAACAAAATAAAAATATGTAGGGAAAAACAACCTGATTCAGAGATTATAATTGGGAAACATTTTGGATTTTTTTCCTTTCAACTTTTACTTTAGGTTTAAGGGGTACATGTGTGGGTTTTAGTAAACTGCATGCCACAGGGGTTTAATGCACAGATTATTTGATCACCCAGGTAATAAGCATAGTACCTAAGAAGTAGTCTTTTATCTCTACCCTTCTCTCTTTCTCCACTCTCAAGCAGGCTCTGGTGTCTATTGTTCCCTTCTTTGTGTCCTTGTGTACTCAATGTTTAGCTCCCATTTTTAAGTGAGAATGTGAAGTACTTGGTTTTCCCGTACCTGCATTAATTCATGTAGGATAATGACCTCCAGCGCCAACCAAGTTGCTGCAAAAGACATGATATCATTCTTTTTTATTGCTGTATAGTATTCTACGGTGTGTATGTACCCACATTTTCTTTATCCAGTCCACCATTGATAAGCATTTGGATTGATTCTATGTATTTGCTATTGTGAATAGTTCTGCAATGAATATGTGCATTCATGTGCCTTTATGATAGAATGAATTACATTCTTTTGGGTATATATATACCCAGTATGAGATTGCTTAGCTGAATGGTAGCTCTGGACCAAATGGCAGCTCTGCTTTAAGTTCTATAAGAAATCTTCAAACAGCTTTCCACAGTAACTGAATTAACTTGCATTCCCACCAGCAAAGTATAAGCATTCCCTCTTCTCCACAACCTCACCAGCATCTTTTATTTTTTTACTTTTTGTTAATAGCCATTCTGACTGGTTTGAGATAGTATCTCACGTGGTTTTGACTTGCATTTCTCTAATGATCAGTCATACTGAACATTTTTTCATATGCTTGTTGGTTGCATCTATGTCTTCTTTTGAGAGGTGTCTGTTCACGCCTTTGCCCTGTTTTTAATGCGGTTGTTTTAACTTGTTGATTTAAGTTTCTTATGACTCTGGATATTAGAACTTTGTCAGATGCATAGTTTGCGAATATTTTCTTCCATTCTGTATGTTATCTCTTTACTGACAGTTTCTTTTGCTATGTAGCTCTTCAGTTTAACTAGATCTCACTGACAATTTTTGTTTTAGTTCCAATTGCTTTGTAGTCTTCATCAGAAAATATTTGCCAGGAACTATATCCATAATGGTATTTCCATTTTCTTTTAGAATTTTTATACTTTTAGGCTTTACATTTAAGTCTTTAATCCATCTTGAATTGTTTTTTGTGAATGGTAAAAGGAAGGGGCCCCGTTTCAATATTCTGCATGTGGCTAACCAGTTATTCCAGTACCATTTCTTGAATAGAAAGTCCTTTCCCCATTGCTTGCTTTTGTTGACTTTGTCAAATATCAGTTGGTTGTAGTGTGCAGCTTTATTTCTGGGTTCTCTATTTTATCCCATCATTTTATGTGTCTGTTTTTGTACCAGAACCATGCTGTTTTGGTTACTGCAGTCTTGCAGAATAGTTTGAAATTGGGTAATGTGATGTCTCCAACTTTGTTCTTTTTGCCTTCAATTGCCTTTGCTCTTCAGGCTTTTTCTTGGTTCAATATAAATTTTAAAATAACTTTCTGTAATTCTGTGAAAAATGTCATTGGTAGTTTGATATGAATAGCATTAAATCTACACATTGCTTTGGGTGGTATGACTATTTTAACAATATTGATTATTCCTATCCAAGAGCATGGAATGTTTTTCCATTTCTTTGTGTTGTCGCTGATTTCTTTCAGCAGGATTTGTAAGTCTTGTTGTAGAGATCTTTCATCTCCCTAGTTATTTCTATTCCTAGCTCTTTTATTCTTTTTCCAGCTATTGTGAATGGGATTATGTTTCTGATTTTGCTCTCAGCTAGAACATTGTTGGTGTAGAAGTGCTACTGATTTTTGTACATAAATACTGAAGTTGTTTATCATACCTAGGAGCTTTTGGACAGACACAATGCAGTTTTCTAGGTATAAGATCATGTTTTCTACAAACAGAGATAGTTTGACTTCCTCACTTCTTATTTGGATGACTTTTATTTCTTTCTCTTGTCTGATTACTCTGCAAGTGTTTCCAGTGCTATGTCGACTAGGAGTGGTGAGAGTGGGAATTCTTGTCTTGTACCAGTTTTCAAGGGAAATGCTTCCAGCTTTTGCCCATTTGTTATAATGTTAGCTGTGGGTTTTTCATAGATGGCTCTTATTATTTTGAAGTATGTTTCCTCAATGCCTATTTTGTTCAGAGTTTTTAACATGAAGTTATGTCGACTTTTCTCAAAAGCCTCTTCTACGTCAATTGAGATAATCATGTGGTTCTTGTTTATGTGATGAATCACATTGATTTAATTGTATAAATTGAACCAACCTTGCATTCCAGGAATAAAGACTACTTAATCATCGTGGATTAGCTTGTTGATGTGTTGCTGGATTTGGTTTTCTAGTGTTTTGTTGAAGATTTTCACATCTATGTTCACCAGAGATATTGGCCTAAAATTTTTTGTTGTTGTTAGGTCTCTTCCAGGTTTTGGTAACAGAATGATACTGGCCTTACAGAATTGGTTAAGGAGGAATCCCTCCTCCACAGATTTTTGGAATAGCTTCAGTAGTGTTGGTACCAAGCTCTTCTTTATATGTCTGGGTGTATCCATCTGTGAATCCAACTGGTCCAGAAATTTTTTTGGTTTGTAGACTTTTTATTATTGATTCAATTTCAAAACTCATTATTGGTCTGTTCAGGGATTCCATTTCCTCCTGGTTCAATCTTGGGAGTTTGTATGTTTTCAGAAATTTATCTATTTCTTCTGGGTTTTCTAGTTTGTGTGCATAGAGGTGTTTGTGATAGTCTCTTAAGGGTTTTTTGTATTTCTGTGGGATGTCAATGGTAATGTTCCCTTTGTCGTATCTAATTATGTTTATTTGGGTCTTTTCTCTTTTTTTCTTTATTACTCTAGGTAGAAGCCTATCAATCGTATTTATTCTTTCAAAAAAACAAAGTTTTAGTTTTATCAGTCTTTTGGATGGTTTATTGCATCTCAATTTCTTTCAGTTCAGCTCTGATTTTGGTTATTTCTTTTCTTCTGCTAGCTTTGGGATTCATTTTTTCTTCATTTTCTAGTTCCTCTAGGTATGATGTTAGGTTATTAATGTGAAATGTCTCTTATTTTTTTTTATGTGGGCATTTAGCAGTATAAACTTCCCTCTTAAAACTGCTTTAGCAGTGTCCCAGAGATGCTGGCATGTTCTGTCTTTGTTTTCATTTGTTCCAAAGAATTTCTTGATTTCTACCTTAATACTTTGTTTATTCAAAAGTCATTCAAGAGCAGATTGTTTACCATGTAATTATATTGTTTTTGAGAAATCTTCTTAGTATTGATTTCTATTTTTATTTTTCTATGGTCCAAGAGTGTGGTTGGTATGATTTCTGTTTTTTCAATTTATTGAGAATTGTTTTATGACCAATCATGTCATCTATTTCAGAGTATGTGTCAAGTGCAGATGAGAAGAATGCATATTCTGTTGTTGCTGGGTGGAGTGTTCTATAGATGTCTGTTAAGTCCATTTGGTGAAACGTCAACTTTAGGTCCCAAATATCTTTGTTAATTTTCTGTCTCAATGATCTGTCTAGTATACTCAATGGTGTATTGAAGTGTCTTACTATTATTGCAGGGTTACCTTAGCCCTTTTGAGGCATCTCACAACTTGTTTTATGAATCTGGGTGTTCCTGTGTTGGATGCATATATATGTAGGATGGTTAAGTCTTCTATTCAATTGAAACCTTTATCATGTAATGTTGTTCTTTGTCTTTTTTGATACTTATTTTAAAATCTGTTTTGTCTGAAATTAAAATAGCAACCCCTGCCCTTTTTGTTTTCTCTTGGCTTAGTAGATTTTTCTCCTTCCCTTTACTTTGAGCATATAATTGTCATTTCATGTGAGATGGCTCTCTTGAAGACAATATACAATTGGGTCTTGCTTCTCTATCCAACTTACCACTCTGTGCCTTTTAAGTGGGGCATTTAGCCCATTTTCATTCAGTGTTAATGTTGATGTGTACATGATTATATCCTATCACCATGTTGTTAGCTAGTTATTACACAGACTTAATTGTGTAGTTGCTTTATAGTGTGAATGGTCTATGTACTTATTTGTGGTGACCAGTAACAGTATTTAATTTCCATGCTTAGCAGTCCCTTAAAGACCTCTTTTAAGGTGGGTCTGGTGGTAATGAATTTCCTTAGCATTTTCTTCTCTGAAAAGGACCTTATTTCTCATTTGCTTATGAAGCTTAGTTTGGCTGGACATAAAATTATTAATTGGAATTTAAGAATTTTTAATATAGGTCCCTTCATCTCTTCTGGCTTGTAGGGTTCCTTCTTAAAGGTACATTGTTAGGTGCCTTTGATTTTCTTTTCTTTCTCATTGACCTTGGAGAACCTGATAACTGTGTGTCTTTGAATGGTTGACTTGAATAGTATCTCAAAGGGATTCTCTGCATTTCTTGAATTTGAATCTCAACCTCTCTAGCAAGGTTAAGGAAAGTTTCATGGACCATGTCCTCTGACAGTGTTTTTCAAGTTGAAAAATATGTTTTCCAAGTTGCTTGCTCTTTCTCTCTTTTCAAGGATGCCAATGTGTCATAGGCTTAGTCTCTATACATAATGACTTATTTCTTGGAGGTTCTGTTCATTCTTTTGTAACCTCTTTTCTTTAGTTTTGACTGGCTGAATTGATTCCAAGAACAAGTCTTTGAGCTCTGGGATTATTTCCTTATTTTGGTTTATTTTGCTGTTAATATTTCTGATTGTGCTATGAAATTCTTATACTGCATTTTTCACCTCTATCAGTTCAGTTTGGTTCTTTCTTAAAATGATTATTTTGTCTTTCAGCCTTTGTATCATTTATTGGAATCCTTAAAATTTTGGGGTTGGGTTTTGACTTTCTCCTTAATCTTGATAATCTTCATTCCTATCCAGATTCTGTATTCTTTGTCTGTCATTTAAGCCATTTCAGCCAGTTGAGAAACATTGCCAGGGAGTTAGTGCAGTCATTTGGAGGTAAGAAGACACTCTGGCTTTTTGAATTGTCACAGTTCTTGTACTGGTTCTTTTTCATATGTGTAAGTTGATGTTCCTTTATTGTTTGAAGTTGCTGTTTTTTGTTTTTGTTTTTGTTTTTGGCATCCTCTTTCTTTATTGGGCGCTTTGTAGATGCCACGCAGGTCTAAAAGTTACACTGTTAAATAATTATTTAAAAACTGACCAGGACGAAGGTCCTGATCCAGAGCTCCAAACCAGAAGCAAAAAGGAACGGGGGCGGTGGGCATTCCTCCAACATCACCAAAACCCAGAAAACGAGGATCCTAAGCTCCTTCGAGTGCCAAATCCAGGCTTGGGCCCTTGGGCTAACCCGCAGGTGCCTCTGACTGCATCACACTCAGAGTAAGGTAACCAGCAAGGGGTTGGAGGGAACGCAGCCGAGTCCAGACATGGACAGAAGTAACTGGAAGGAGGACGGGAAACGGACAGGTACTGTCCAGCTGTAGATAAGAGAGTGCAGCTAAGGCAGGTCGAGGGGCAGGGGAGAGGCTGGGGGAGCGGTATTGCA
Organism: Ateles fusciceps; assembly: GCA_036589455.1. Classification (NCBI taxonomy): domain Eukaryota; kingdom Metazoa; phylum Chordata; class Mammalia; order Primates; family Atelidae; genus Ateles; species Ateles fusciceps. The sequence goes on along the minus strand of JAZHEH010000804.1, from coordinate 420,200 downwards.
GCAATGCAGGAGTGCAGCCCCAGGGTCCTGTCCTGAGCGGCTGGTCAGGGTAGCAGCTGTTAGTTCCCAGATGGAGCTCCTGACCTGAGCCCAGGTAGAGGGCTCACACGTTGTGGGTCCTCTTGGTGAGCTGGGGCTCCTCATCCACCAGCTTGGACTTGAGGTGCTCTTTGTAAGCCAGGATGTCTCCAGGCCACTTGGTGATTGTCTGCTTCTCACAGACCCAAATTTCCTGTGCAACCTGCTGAATGAGTCTGAAGTCATGGCTGACCAGCATCATACCACCCTCAAACTCATTGATGGCATCTGCCAGGGCGTCAATGGTTTCAATATCCAGGTGATTGGTGGGCTCATCCAGGAAGAGCATGTGGGGGTTCTGCCAGGCCAGCCAGGCCAGACACACTCGGCACTTCTGCCTGTCTGACAAGTTCCGGATTGGGCTCACCTGCTGTTTCCCAGTGAGACCGTATCGCCCAATGATCTTCCTCATTTCTTCCTTCTCCTTGATCTCTGGGTAGCACTTCATCATGTACTCCAAAGGTGAGAGATCTAAGTCCAGCTGCTCTTGTAAATGCTGATGGTAACGCCCTATCTTGACATGAGAGTGTTTTCGGATCATGCCATCTGTGGGTAGTAGCTCTCCAGTTAGCAGCTTCAGAAGAGTTGACTTTCCTGCTCCATTGGGCCCTACCAGAGCCACTCGTGTGTCAAGGACAATTCCAAATTCTAGATTATTGTAGATGCAAGGCCCATCTTTTGTATACTTGAAGCTCACATTTTGCACCATAATGACGGGTAGCGGGATCTTGCCACATGGTGGGAAGTAAAATGACAGTGTCTTGTCGCTCACAACCCTCTCTGTCAGTCCTGATGCCATCATTTTCTGTAGCGTCTTTTCCTTGCTCTGGGCCTGCCGCGCCAGCTTGGCACTGCCATGACCAAACCTCGCAATGTAGTTCTTCATGTGTGCAATCTGATCTTGCTCCCAATGAAACCTCTTCATCTGGTTCTCCTCCAGCTCTAGTCGCGTCTTCACATACTGATCATAATTACCCATATAATACCTCAGTTTCTTATTGTGCATGTGAATGATGTTGGTACAGACACCATTCAGAAAATCCTGGGAATGGGAGACGAGGACCAAGATGCGCTTAAAAGTTTTTAGTTCTTCTTCCAACCACACGCAAGCATCTAGGTCCAGGTGGTTGGTGGGCTCATCCAGGAGCAGCATGAAGGGCCAAATAAAGAGGGCTCTGGCAAGGGCAACCCTCATCCTCCAGCCCCCACTGAAGTCTTTTAGCTTCTTGCGCTGCATGGCAGGTGTGAAACCCAGTCCGTGCAAGATCCACAAGGCCCTCATCTCTGCCTTGTCGGCATCCAGCTCCTCCAGGCGTTCATAGAGCTCCATGAGCTTCTTACACTCCGCATCCTCATGAGCCAGCCGCTCTGCCTCCCTCTCCAGCATGGCCCGCTCTGTGTCGACTTCCATCACACACTGCAAGGGTGTCTTGTCACTAGGGGGCATCTCTCGAGTCAGATGGTAGATGTCGATATGCTCAGGGATGGGCACTTCACGTTTCCCAATAGCAGAGAGCAACATGGACTTTCCAATTCCATTTAAGCCAATGAGGCCATAACGACGGCCTGAGTTTAATTCCAGTTTGGTGTCACTGAGCAGCTCTTGACCGTGAAAGGTGAGTGACAGGTTGATAATGTGAACGTCGGTACTGTTGGGGTGAGAGGCCAGGACGCCAGTGACAGCTCGAGCAGCAGCTTTCTTCATCTCAAAGTCCTTGAGCTCCTTGGTCAGCAAATCCACTTCTGTGGTCTCTCTGCCATTGGCCTCATTTTTCTCCTCTGCCACCTGTGGTTCTGTGACAGCATCTCCATTTTCTTCATGTCCTTTTCTGGGCCGCTGTCAAGCTTTGGCAGCCTCCTTCTTTTTGGCTGCCTTCTTCTTGGCCAGGTCGGAGGGCATGATGACCCACAGGGGTAGGTTACTGTTCTTTCAGGGGAGCTGGGCCTCGCCGCTCGGCCTCTGTAGCAACAGAGCTGCTCCTTGGGCTCCTCCGCGTGCGGCCCGAAGTTGCTGTTTTTTTGGATGGGTGTTTTGGGTTTTGTGGGTTTGGGTTTTGCTTTTTTTTTTTTTTTTTTTTTTTTTTGTCGTTATATTCTTTGATGTCCTTAAGGGTTTGACTATGGTATAAAGTGAGTTCTGTCAACTTACTTCATTTCTGGAAGATTCTAGGGGGCTAAGGCTCAGATTAGCACTCCTGAGCTTCATGCTTTAACCCTGCAGGGCAAGTACCAAGCCCAAGGCTTTGTTCTCTGGCCCCTAGAGGTTAAGCACCTGCTGTGCTGAAAGGGCCAGTGTGTTCTTGGTATGCTGACAATAACACTCTGTGGGAGATGCCAGCTAAAATGCTTCACTGGGGTGATGGCAGGGGGGTCTGCAGTCACATGTGCATACCAGCAGCAGTGACATGTTGTGGGGACATGCACTGGTGGAAGCAGAGCACTGGTGGGGATTAGGTAGTGACATCCATGTGGGGGCAGGGTGGTGTCTAACTGAATGTGTTGACAGCAGAGGCTGTGCAGCAGGGCACACTCACATCAGCAGGGGCAGGGTGCTAGCAAGGCAGGATGGTGGCATCTGCACAGGGGCAGGACAGCAGTGTAGGTGTGCATGCATCACCAGTGCCTGGCAGGGTGTGTACATTTATGCTAACAGCAGCTAGTGGTGGTGGGCACATGTATGTGCCATCAGGGGAGGGCAGTAAGGTCCGCTCACTCATGAGCACTGGCAAAGCAGTGGTGGGGACACAGTGGATGAGCGTATGGCAGTAAAGCAGTGGGGGAGAGGGGCTACAGGTGAGTATACATCAGCAAAGCAGTTGGGGGAGGCTGTAGTGGGGAAGGCTGCAGGTGAGTGGGTCCCTGCCAGTGGGGGCTTGTCTGCTGGAACCCCCCCAATGGTCAGGTGCAGTCTGCCACCAAAGGAGCTATGGTGGAAGCTGCTGGAAATTACCCAAGTTGGCCATTCCAGCCTGCACTGCTAGTGGGCACAGCCAGGCAGCTGCCTTAGGAGAAACCAACAGAAAAGGCAGCACTCAGATCATACTGGCCCCATTTCACAGGCAAGACCACCATGCTCTGTCCAGATTCGTCAACAAGGGCCCAAGCCACCTAGAGGAGCTTGGTGAGCCTTGGGGGATGGGCATTCCTGACCACGTCCCACTGCAGTCATTCTTGTGCTAAATCCCCTTGGCTCTGTACAGGCTGGAGTTCTGTCCCTGCCACCTCTTCCAGTAGCTCTCCCTGTCAGCTCAAATGTCTGTCGGGGACATAGCATTCCCTACTGCTAGGATTCCAGAGGTCTATGGCAAGACTGGACCACTTCTCACCTATTTAACTCACTCCTTCCGCAGGAGTTTCTGGGGGTCAAGTACAAGTTCTGATGCTTAGCAGTCCTATGCAGGGTTGCTAGGTTCCTCTCTCTTTCAGCCAGGGGTCTGCCTCCTTCCTTTGACCACTCTCAATGCCTTCCTTCTGAAGATCTGTTCAGAGTGGTGTGCCAGTCTTCTTTATGGTCTGGTCTCTTGCTGGAAGAGTCTCTTTCTGGCTGTATCTAGTCAGCCATCTTGGCTCCCTCTACCAGGTTGTTTTTCCTGGGGAAGTTTTTATAATGAGTTTGCTACCATAAAAGGCTATAACAGGTGATGTGAGAAACTGAGCATTTACTAAAACTCAATAAAGTAGACAACAAATTTCAATTTTTATTTTTTACATTATGAATATGTTTTCTTCAAAGATGCTTTTGGATAGAGAAGAAACTTGAGAGCCAAATAAAAAATAGTGGTATTGGCAGAACTGAAAGGTCCATTTTCACCAACAAAAGACAAGCTATAGTCCTGATTTGCTAGTACAAAGTCAAATTTAGGTAAACCACATACATATTTGCTTTATTTTTCATTGAGAGAAGAAACATTAAATAAAATATATTACCCTTTTCAGAACACTTGGCAATGCATAAGAAGCTATCCAAAAAGCACAATAAACCTAATGGCAAGAATGCTAGCACTGACTCACCGAAAACATTTGGATAGAATCAATGTGCATTGATTTCTGGCAGTCATGTGTTGGTTGGTTTGTAAAGGAGACTAAGCTGCTGTGGAATTTCACTTCAGAAAGCAAGTTTTAACTAGTCCTGCAGACATGTTAATATTTCCCCTACATCTACCAAGACACCTGTGTGTGGATAAAGGGCTAAATGTTGCATTCCAAACCTAGTGGAGTACTCCTAATGTGCTGAACAAAAAAGATGGATGGGAGCCTACCCCACAGGCTTAGAATTTAAATTGTGCTGAGAGGAAATTAGATTGTTCCAACTTTTTCTGAAAGCCAGGATCATGCACCTGGGCACTTCCCCACAGCTTGTCCTGGACCTTCTGAGATCAGTGGAAGAGAACTGAAGGAAGCACCAAACAGCCCAACAGGAGGGCATCATTCTGTAGCTCCATTCAATTAGGAAACTCTCTTGGTTCAAAGGGGTGTCTTTAGGTGATTGGGTTGCCTATCTCCTCAAGATACAGCTGCAGCCTGGTTCTTCTTGGTGCAAGGCTGGTCATCTACAAGATGGCTGAGTTAATAATGTTTCATGAAAGGTTGGCATAGTCTTTCAGGTTGGCTACCTTCTCTATATTCCAAGGGCACACAGGTCCAGATACCAAATTCACATAAAGAACACTAGACTCGAAGAAATGGGTTCGTGATAACTTAAGCAATATTGAGAGCCGCTGGACTCACCATATGTATCAGTCAGATAATCAAAGTTTCTTCTTCCTAGAATGAAGTTATTTGGGAAATCTAATTCATAACCAGACTTCTGCTTAATGCTAACCTACTCAGGGCAAACAAATGAATATTTTTTTATCAAACTATAGTAATCTTTCGATTCTCCCTTTTCTCACTCAAAAGAGTATAAATAAACCAACCAGGATCCTCATGTCAGTGGGTCAGGTTATCTCCTCCTTGTGTAATAATGAAGTCACAATAATGTTTTTACTTTACGTTCTTATACACAAGGGTCATATCCCATCTGCTTATACTTACTATCACAACATCTTTCTTTTTCTGTAATCTTATATAGTTATTACCAGTATCTAACTTTATAAATTATCTTAGATTGGTAGCATTTCAGGGTGAGGACTTTCTGATAATATGTAGAACAACAGTCTATTATTTTCTATGGCTATAGTTAATTGTCACTAGGGAATGTTTTCCAAATTTGTAAAAATCCTTTTATTTAGCTTATCTTCTAATATTTGCCTGTTTCTCTTTTTCCCTAATATTTAATGTTCATCTTGTAATCTGTGATGACATATTGCAGGGGATTGGAGATTTCTCTCTCTTTAACCGTGTGTGTGTGCATGTGCGTGTGTGACTACATGTTACAAGAAATATCTCCTGAGAGGTACTAAACATTTTTATAACTAATCAAACTTGATTTCAATTTAATAGGTACTTAAAAGGAACTTATTCTATTGTCTTGGAATTTGAACTGAGGCCTCCTGTATTAGGATTCTCCAAAGAAATAGAACAAATAGGATGTATACGTATGTCGCTTAGATGGAGATAGAGATTAGTTATAAAGTATTGGCTCAGACAATGTGGGGAGCTGACAAATCTGAAATCTAGATTTCAAGCATTTTGAAAATTCAGGTAAGAGTTGTTGTTCCAGTCTTGAGTCTGAATTCAGCATGGCAAGAGGTTGAAAAATTAGGTAGGATTTCCATGTTATAGTCTTTAGAAGAATTTCTCTTTCTTCAGGAACTCACCATTCTTTCTCTTAAGGCCTTCAGCTAATTGAATAAGGCCCACCCTCATTATGGAGCATAATCTGCTTTAGTCAAAGCCTGTCGATTTAAATGTTAATCGTGGCTAAAATATATACCTTCACAGTAATATCTAGACTTGACCAAACAGCTGGTCACCATACAAACAAGTAATATCTTGACCAAACTTAGCCATGTTGTCACATATAATTAACCATCACAGGCCCCAGAACACAACAGGTGACAAACATTTGTATATTCTAAAGAGAGGCAGCAGGGAAATCTCCAATCTGATCAGAAATGTATTATATCACTAAAACTTCAACTAGCCTTTATAGAATTCCAATATTGTTGGATATTTACATATTCCATGTTCTCACATTTCAAATTTACAAAAAATTTAAATTTTTTTACATATATAGTCACCATAATCTTTCTCCAAAGTGTACATATATTTTCTGAATCCACTGCAGTTGTCACTGTCTGATATCTTGCTGACAAAGGTACTATGAGGCAAATTAGTCAAAATGTAAACAATACTTATTATTCTGAACAGGTGGCTTCATATTAAGCAGGATGGTGTTAATTCAGGGAGATCATATGCCCTGATGCCTGGATTCTCCCAGTGACAAATCACTGGAGGTCAGGGAGTTTTAATCTCTTTCTTGAACCACAGGGATAAAAATAGTATCAGGCAAAGCAGGTATGATTACTACAAAGCATGGCTTTCTTTTCCTTTTTCAGTTTACATATGTCAAAATGCTGGGTTTAGGCAGCCATCACATTTTACTAGAAAAGTACTCATTCAAATTCTGGTAGCCTACAGACAACTTTTAAATGCCTCATATTTTACTAAACTTGGTAGAAGTGCTTAAGATAAAATGAAGCAATCAAAACCAATGTGATATGCCTCATTACTTTTCTACAAAATTCTAGAATTGCATATTATCTACTGTAACAAATCTCTGTAATCCAGAATCTCACCCAATTGCACACCACAAAGTGAGGCAGACACTTGAAGAAGACATCCCCCACCTTTTCAATCTTTGCCTTAACTATGACAGTATACCTATTAGAGTGCATTTACAAGTGACAGAAATCTTAATGACTTAACCCAGACATTTGACAAGCCTAGAAGCAGGCAGTATCAGTGTTGATTCAACCACTGAACAATGCCATCAGTAGACTTAGGCTCCTTCTGCACTTTGCTTCACCATACTGAATATTTTGACTCCTTATTCTTAGGTTTGTCTCTTCATGAGCATAAGATGGCTGCTGCAGCGCCAGATGTGACTGCATCCAGAAGCAAAAACCAAGAAGTATCCAGAAGGCTCTTCTTTCACAGCATTCTGTGTGTGTGTGTGTGTGTGTGTGTGTGTGTGTGTGTGTGTATTATAATATATATAAAGAAAATGTTTCCCATAATCCCCAGATACCCAGAGAGGCTTACATATCATTAATAAGAATTGGTAAAATGCTCATCATTAGAATGTCATTGGCAATTAGAACATCATTGACAGGGAAAAATAACATACTCTAATGATGAAAAAGGAAGCTACCTTCCTGACAACATTGTTACCTGCCCAATACCTAAAGAAGTGTGGGTTCTGTCAAGAAGAAGGATTGGGGAATGAGTATTCAATAGGCAATGGTGACTGCCACTAACACTTCACTGTCCATAAATTCTTTATGAAAGTCCAGGTAATCCATAACAACACAATTGCTCCTCCTCACTGCGAACATTCTCCCTGGGTCTCTGCTTTCACAGTTCAGTTCTTGAATTTTCTATTTCCATTTTTACTTGGAATAATTACCATTTCCAAGTAATTCTCAAAATCAGTCAGAATGATTATTGCCAAAATATAATTTTTTAAGCCTCCCTCCACAGTATTTTGGCCATCCATGAAGTGCTTTTTGGAGTGCCAACTGGTGGCATATAAGTATAAATAACAACTCTCAAATGAGAATAAGGAAAATATCAAAGGATTCAGTTATGTTTATGATAGCATAAAACACTGGCAAGAGTAAAACAAAAAATTAAGGAAAAATGTCTGTAAGCTTTTCCATTTTTAAAACACAGTAATAGTCATTTGGTAATATAAATGTAAAATGAAACTTGGTTGTTTTCAAAGAATACAATTTGAGAAACCGAGAAAATCATGAACCATTAGGTATAATGCACTGTAAAATCTGCTGTAATTGAAGTACCAATAAAATAATATGTGAATACAGACAAAAGAATGGCTAAAAAAACAGGAGTAACTGGTAAAAATCAGAAGACAAAAAAAATTGTTTTGATTCATTTTAATGCCAGAGTAAGGCAGAGAAGAAAACCATGTAGGTGGCAAGATGTATCTTAAGATCAGCAAAGGAAATAAGGAGACTGGATCTGGAATGTAGGATGGTTTTTCTTTAAAAAATATGGAAATAAGTTTATAACAAAAATGCTGAAATATTAACTTCATTAAGTATAATAAATTATATATTTATTCATTCAAAAATGTTTATGGCATGCCTACTCTGTGCTAACATTGTGGTAGGTCTTTATCTACGACAGCAGCAGGCAAGACAGACATGGCTCTCATGGAGATTACAGTCCAGCAAGGGAGTCAGCTCTTACATAAGCAAAAATAATGAAGGATGATCAGCATTGTAAGAAGGCATATTGGTTAAGACACTTTTTTAGTTGTAAGTTAAACACATACACACAAGTTTGGCTTAAGCCAAAAAAAAAGGTGGGGGAGGGAGGGAATGTAATGGCTCATATAATTGAAAAAAGTTTAGACATACATTTAATGCCAAGTGATATTTGATAGAGAAGTTTAAATGATGTCACTCCAAAGTTGTTTCTTTCACTCCATGGCTCTCCTTCTCTGAAATGGTGACATTATCCAACTAGCTCTCACCTCATGGAGATGATGTCTGATAGAGAAGTTTAAATGATGTCACTCCAAACTTGTTTCTTTCACTTCTGGTTCTCCTTCTCTGAAATGGTGGCATTATCCAACTAGCTCTAACCTCATGGAGACAAGATAGCTATAGTAGCTGTGGCCTCAGATCTTCAAAATTTCAGGAACAGCACAAGAGAGCCACTTTTCCAATAGGTCCCTCAAGAGCTCTGAGATTCACTCTGATTATATCTGCTTTAATCTCATTAATATATGCATTCTGAGCCAACAATCATAGTAATGTTATTGACTAATAGGCCAATATTTATAGCAATTGTCTCATGGACACAGATACCACATTACGTCAGATCCAGCCAACACACTCACCATTATTTGTGTAAGCCTAGACTTAGACATCAATGTGTCAATGTTGTTACTAAGCATTGTAAGCACCTTACTTTGAGAATAACTTCCTGAATCCTTTCTTCTTTCCTATGTAATAAGGACTCATCTTAACAGAAATATATTGACAATTACTGTCTTTTCCCCTTTTATTACCTTTGCACTTCAAACCACAAGAATCTAAATGAAGCATTCCACTATCAAAATACTATAATCCAAGAATCGGGTCCTTCACCATAGCAGATGATATTTAATATAAAGTATCACTTAATTAAAAGTTTGTTATATTTTATGGTATTAAACATTTCTAGAACCTATGACTGCCACATACTCTATAATTGGACAAGTGTAAAAGCCACCGTGTAACCCAAAGATATGACATTTGTTTTTTTAATATCCGTCTGAGAGAAAGGATTGGGAAGCCTAAAATGGGAGATTCTTTGGGACAAGAGAAACTTGGCAGTGCCCTGTCAAATAATTTAAGGGTCCCCAATTTATATGATCAGCCCCAGAACCCAGACACAGTGAATGTCAAAAGACATCTACAGAATAGAACTTAAAATTCCCCATGGATCACAAATTTGGCCCAAAATTTATTTTACATTTGGGGAGAGGGAAGAAGAAGATAAGAAAAAGGGAAAAAATTTATACAAAAGGAAAAGGAAGAAATTCAAACACCTTGACACAAGGTGCTTAGTCCTCCAAGTTTATAAATATTAATGTACATCAGGTCACCAGGGAAACATTTAAAATGCAGATTTTTGAGCCCCACTCCCAGACATTCTGATTTTGTATGTTTGGAAGGAGGCTAAGATCCTATTCTTTTAATGAGTACCTTAGATGATTCAGATGCTAGTGGTCCAAAGACCACACTCAAAAGAAAAACTTCTTTAGGGCTAAATCAAAAACTGCCATATCTAATAAATCCAAAATTTTAAGAAGAACTGCAATGCATTGTAAGAGAAGAGGAGACTGGACTTACCAGTTCCATCCTTCATTCAAGAGTAAATTCTACCAACTAGTCCAGTTCTGCTTTATAAATACAAGCCTGCAGAGAACAGACAACATGGATGAAGACCAGTTCCTAGAGACGTACAAAGAGCAGAATTTATAATGAGCACAAGAGACTCGTGAAAATAAACACTAACATGGTGGGGGACATGATGCATTTCTGAGGTGAAGACAGTGAACAGGACTACGTAAGACAAAGAGCTTAAGTAGAAAGATTACTTGAAGGTCAGGTACAGATGTTTCTGGAACAGGCATCAGGTCAGCACTATCTGCTCTACCTGTATTTTAGCAAATGTTCCTAACAAATTTTGAGCTTTGGTTGATTTCCAAAACGACTTGAGGGGATTTGGGAATGTCTGCAGAAGCAGTGACTAGTAGGAAATTGTGGTCATCCACATCTCCCCATGCAGATCCAATTTCTGATTCATCGGGTTACATCATGTAATGTGACCAGAGAAAAGAGCGAAGTATAATAAGCAGTCAAACTACTGCTCATGCAAATACCTGTTCATTTTCTAATCTACTGGTAATCCAAGTCTGCAGTGGCTTTATACTCTCCATTAATTTTTATACCCAGTCTATCCCCATAAAGTTTATTTCTGCTGGGCCTGCAGAAATTTTCTGTACTATATATTTTCACAAAGCCCAAAAATCCATGGATAATAACTAAAAATCTAAAAGATTTTATCTCTGAAACTTATAATATGGCCTTACAAACATATTCAAAGATAGTTTTAACAATAATTTAGATATCCAGAAAAAAATATTTTATACTGTGATGAGATATATTGTGTGTATAAGCAGTAAAGTAACGTATGTATATATTCAGCATATATATATATATATATATATATATACACACACTCTTTTTTAATCAATGTTAATTTTAGAAGCAGCAACAGAGGGCTAGAATCAATACAGCATAGTAATTAAAAGCAGATTTTGAATTTAACTTAAATCTCAATGCTGCTACCACTTTTGAGATTTGGGGTAAGTTGCTTAAATCTCTCAGCATCAATATTCACAGCTCTAACATGGGCACAAAAATAGCTACCTTACAGGATTATTGAGAGTATTAATAGATATATTGTGTGTAAAGCACTTAGCACAGTGACTATAACATAGCAGGCAAGCATAATGATATGTTGATGAAATATTTAATTTTATTAAATCTTGGAGGAATCAACAGGAATGGTTTCAGATTTTATTTTAAAATATGTTAGGTAACCTAAAAGCATGCTGTACTCCTTGTGTGTCACCAAATAAGGAGACCAGAATGGCAGAGAACATTTTTTTTTTTTTTTTTTACCAACTCTTAGCTATAATCCATGGTGAAGATGTGGATTGTAAAACAGCTGCTATCTTCAGTGATGCTGAACATCAAAGCATCTAACATGTTTATACATCCCAGAGTACTGTGTTCGTTAGGATAAAACAATTAAAAAACTAAAATTCATCTCTGAAAGGGCAACCTTGGAAGGAGGTTAAGATCCTATCCCTTTAATGAGCACCTTAGATGATTCAGATGCTAGTGGTCCAAAGACCACATTCAAAGAAAACTTCTTTAGGGCTAAATCAAATACTGCCATATCTAATAAACCCAAAATGTTAAGAACTGCAATGCATTGTAAGAGTAGGGGAGAGTAGACTTACTAGTTCCATCCTTCAATCAAGAGTAAATTTTACCAACTAGTCCAGATCTGTCTTCTAAACACAAGCCTGCAGGGAACAGACAACATGGGTCTAGAAACCCTGTATGTTTGAGAATGCTAGTTGTTCTCCAAAAATTATTCTACTCTTCTGTCATGTTGACAGAACACCTCGTTTCATCTGAGCATTTAACTAGCCACTATAAAGACTCCTTTATAAGCAGATTTGGCCAAGTGACCTGGTCCTTCGGGTCAATAAGATGTAAGCAGAAGTTTCTTGAGGCACCTTTAGAAAACTTTTCTTAAAAGGTAACACTGGGAGAAATGCCTGATGTGGGGGGGGCGGGGGTGGGGGATGTGGCATGTATGTACTTATGCAACAGTCCTGCAGGATGCAGGATGTGCACATGTACCCCAGAGCCCAAAGTACAATAAAAATAAATAAAGTAGGCCAAGCATGGTGGTTCACACCTGTAATCCCAGGTGCAATTTGGGAGGCCGAGGCAGGTGGATCACTTGAGCCCAAGAGTTTGAGACCAGTCTGGGCAACATGGTGAAATCCATCTCTACTAAAAATACAGAAACTCAGGTGGGAGGATCACCTGAGCCTGGGGAGGTCAAGGCTGCAGTGAGCCATGATCACACCACTGCGTTCCAGCCTGGGTGACACAGTGAAACCCTGAAAGAAAGAGAGAAAAGAGAGAAGGAAGGAGGAAGGTAGGAAGGAAAGAAGGAGGGAGGGAGGGAAGGAGGGAAGGAAGGAAGGAAGGAAGGAAGGAAGGAAGGAGGGAGGGAGGGAGGGAGGGAGGGAGGAAGGAAGGAAGGAAGGAAGGAAGGAAGGAAACTTTTCCTTAAAAGGCAGTTGATACATGATCTTCCCTTTATTCTTTGCTTTTACCTGCTAGCTAGAATATAAATATGATGGCTAAAAAGAAAGCTGCCATTATGGGTAACGAGGTGACTTTAGAAATGAAGGACATCACAGAAAAACAGGAAGCTAGAAGAAATCTTAAGTCCTTGAAGCTTAGTGAAGCAAAGCCACCACAACAGGGCTGATCTACATACCTGCATTAGAGGGAGCTTGCTTTCTACCTTTTTTAAGTTACTGACATTTTGGTACTCATCACTGAAACAATTATGTCAAATGAAAAATTTGGTATTAATATAAAACATTTTTTAGTATTTTACCACCTTTAGAATATGATCTAGTATTTACTATAGCCATATACTTTATTTTATTTATTTAAATATTTTTCAATAAATCATTTTTCTATATGTTTAATGATTCTCTTGATTCAGTGATTTGTATATTTTAATTTATAAATTATATGCTTAAGATAGTTAACATTGCAGACTGAACAATTTGAAATATTTTATGCTCCACAATCACCAGATTTTAATATAAAAGCTCAGAAACATAAGCAATCATTTGTCTGGGACACATAATTCTGGGGATGCCTTCTGGTAGAAAGAGAGAAACTCATGACAGACTAATATTCTCTAAAGTTTATTCTGTACCTTCAACATATTACAAATTATTCTCCTTACTTTCCCTTTAATCAACATTGTGATTTGATTTCTGGATTTAATATAGAATGTGGAGGAATGTATTATTTATAGATCAAAAGAGATATTAATGAGAGAAAAATTACATTATCCCATCATCATTTTTTTTTTCTTCTCTCTCCTTGGCATGGGGCACACATGCTAGTCCGTTTTCACCAATAGCCAAAGATCCATTCAGGAGACCCTCTCTCCCGGCCTTTCATCCTATAGTTTGGTTCATTCATGTTGCAGCAGTTCTCTGCAACTCCTTATACAGTATTTTAATACTTTCAGTGTTCTTCACTTAATACTTTTAGTGCTCTTCTCTGGCACTTTCACATATCTTTGTTCATCCAAAAAATAATCTTTGTGATTTTCTAGACTTTGAGGATATCCACTTAAAACTTATCCTTCCTAACTAAAAGTTGGGAAAAATAACAGCCTAATGTTTCGGTCTGTTTCTATAGAACAACACTTTTACCTCATTCAATACTTTTAGTGTTCTCTCCGGCACGTTCAACATTAGGTTACATATTTCTTGAGTTTAACAGAATTTTCCAGTGGAAAATGAAGAAAGAAGGGAAACCATAATATGAAAGAAACAAATTGTTCAGCCAAGTGACGCTTACTGTAGGAAAAACGAACTGATGCTTGCCGTAAGGAAGGAGATTTCTTTTCCTACAGATAACTATATACGCCTAAGGTGAAAGGAAACTTTGAAAGAAGCACTCCACCCCTTTCTCTCAGTGTTTCTATGCTGATGGCAATGAAACGGTAAACTAAGTCATACATCTCTCCTTCTCCTTCATTACCAGGACCAGAAATTGACTGGAGAATTTAAAATGGAGAGTTGAACAGAATAACATGTTTTCCTAGGGTCACATCCAACCACAATCGCTGACCTAGTTCCTCCACTTGCTGGCTCTATAACCTTGGATAGTGACTTAATCTTTCTCTGCTTCAGTGTCCTCATCTAAAAATTGGGACTACTAAAGCACCTCTGAATTGAGTTACTATAACGACTAATGAGAGCATCTCTATAAAATAATTACCACAGTATTGGGTGTATATCAAGCATGCAATAAACAGCTCTTCTTGCTTTTTGTCACTATGATTTTGCCCTCCTCTCATCAGGCCATGATGGCAGCCGTGAATGACACTGATGGTGTATTTGGATGCTTACTTATGAACATAATGCTTTGTATGTAATCTAGCTCCTAAAACTCTTAAAATGATTTTTATTAAAATATGCATACAATACACATTTTTTGAGCCCTCCAAGCTTAGAATTTAAAACTTTAATATTGATTGTATTATATCTTAAAGGAAGTACCACACAGCATCGATGTGTTTAGCACTGCTTGAGATATCTCAAAGAATGTAGCAGACATATGACGGAGCCTATCTTCCAGAACTCACCTTATGCTAATACATCCAATATATTTCCCAGCTTATAACATCAAATGCACTCTTAATACAACATCAGATTAAAAGATAAATTGTATTTGAGGAATTTCAAATATTTTTCAGAGCAGAAAAGGATAAGAGAATTCAAGCTGTGGAGAAAGAGTCCATGAAATATTTTGGTATTAAACTAAGCAGTAGAGAATTCTTGACTAAGTCTTGGTTGTTTTATCAGATCAAAAACTGCCCCTGAATATGAGCTAGGTTTCATTCTTCTCTTGCACATTTTTATTCATTGAAAACATTTCTAAGCACTTTGTTGCATCAAGGGTTGTGAAAGGCATTGGGAATATAATGAAACTGAACACCTTTCTCTCACTGAAAAGCCTGCAAGATTTCCTGTTCTTGATGTTAGTGTGAATTGCAGAACAATTCTTCCAAAGGCTTAGTCTGAAACAATTAGAAAAGTTGGAGAAAATACAACATGTGTTTGTTTGAAAATAATAATTTGAGAATTCAAGATCCTGAAGAGAAGGGAAGTGTAGCATACTGCTTTTCCCCCTCCAGGCATTTGTCAGGCTATAAGAAGAGCCAGGTCAAGAGGCCAAGAAGCAAAGCAGAAAACAGTGACCAAAATCCTAAAAATACGAGTTGAGTTTTCAACAGCCTAGTGAGCCTGAGGAGGAAAACATTGGCATTCAGGGGGGGTCCCAAAAAGACAGCCCTAAACAACCCACACCTCTGGAAGACTTTGAAAGGGCCAGACTGTAAGATTAAGAACAAAGCTCTTACAAATACCCAGTGTTGAACAAACTCAATCCTAGATTTGGTAAAGGTAATCTGCTCCTGCTCTAACTGCCAGGCAGATTAACATTAAGTCCTCCCTGGAGATAGAGGTAAACTCTACAAATTATCCCTATATTTTTTCAGTCCTGGCATTTAATTTACAAAATTATTAGGTATACCAGGAGGGAGAGAATTGAATATTCAGAAATCAAGAAAAAGTTTTTAAAAATATAATATGGGAACAGACTCAAGGTAACGTAGACTTTTAAGTTATCACAAAAGGATGTTAAAATAAATGTAATTAACATTTTTAAAAAATAGATGGCAAGATAGAGAAACTGACCAAAAATTATCATCATTTAAAAATTCTAAACCAAAAAAAGGCAAATATTAAAATTAAGAACTGTATTAAATAGAATAGAATTTCCAGATTAAATAAGAGAAGAGAGTATTAGAACTGGAAAATAGGTCAATAGGTCAATTTGAAGTATCCAAGCTAACTAAAGAGAAGGAGAAAAAAGATGGAAAATAAAGAAAAGGTGATAAGAAACTTATGAGACATGATTCAAAGATCTAACAGACAAGTTACTGAAACCCTAGAAGGAGAGGAGCTGGTAGGGCACGAGTATCTTAGATGACGTTACTTGAGAATATTCCAAAACAACAAAGGCATCAATCCACAAATTCAAAAAGCTCTCTAAAACCCAGGAAAGATAAATGCAAAACAACATATCCAGTTTTGCATCACAGTAAGAACGTCAAAAACCAAAGTCAAAAAGAAACATGCTTAGCCAGAGGGGGAAAAAAATAGTAGCTCCAAAGAATAAGGATGACTTTCAACAGAAATAATGGAAGTTAGCCGGGTGCAGCAGCTCATACTTGTAATCTCAATGCTTTGGGAGGCTGAGGCAGGCAGATTACCTGAGGTCAGGAGTTCAAGACCAGCCTGGCCAACATGGTGAAGCCCCATTTCTACTAAAAAATACAAAAATTAGCTGGATGTGGTGGCGAGTGTAATCCCAACCACTCTGGAGGCTGAGGCAGGAGAATAGCTTGAATCTGGGAGGTAGAGGCTGCAGTGACCCGGGATCGCGCCATTGCACTCCAGCCTGGGTGATAAGAGTGAGATTCTGTCCCACCCTCCCCCAAATAAGCAAGAAAGAATGGAAGCCATGAGATTATAGAAAGATGTAACTGGGGTGCTGAAAAGAAACAGCTAACTTAGAGTTCTACATTGCGATAAAATATTTTTCAGAAAGGAAAATAAAACAAAGATGTCTTCAGACAAACAAACATTAAGAAAAATCTGTCTTCAGGAGAACTGCACCAAAAAAGTATACTAAAGAGATTTCTTCCAGCAAAAGGAAAAATATCATAGATGAAAGCATGGAAATTGAGAGACAAATGACCAACAATAAGAGGAAAAATATATGAGTAAATCTGAATGACCATTATTATATAAAATAACTTATTTGAATTTAAAAATGTATGTCATAAAATCATAAAAGGATGGAAATACACTGTTCTAACATGATCTAGAAAGTAATAAAAATACTATTTTGGAGTAGATCTAATATGTCAAAAACATATGCATAATCTCTTAGCAACTAGGATAGAAATTCTGTTGTATTTACTATTTTTTCTATTTTAATTGGATTTACTTTGCTAATTTTTTTCTGATTTGTTGAGATGAATATTTAGATCATTAATTTTATTCCTTTCTAACATATGCAGTTACAGCTATATGTTTGCCTCTTTAGCTGTTTCTCACAAGTTTCAATATGTCCTATTTTTCTTTTATTATTGTTTTATTTTTCTTTTTGAGACTTGGTCTTACTCTGTCATCCAGACTGGAGTAAAGCCATGTGATCTCAGCTTACTGCAGCCTCAGTCTTTGCTCAAGTGATCCTCCGTGCTCAGCCTCCTGAGTAGTTGAGACTACAGGCATGTGCCACCAAGCCTGGCTACATTTTTTTTTTATTTCTTATAGAGATGAGGTCTCACTATGTTGCCCAGACTGCTCTCAAACTGCTGGGCTCAAGCAGTCCTCTGGTCCCATCCTCTCAAAGTACTAGGATTAGAGGCACGAGCCACCTTGCCCAGCTTAGTGTGTCCTAGTTTCACTATTGTTCACTTCAAAATATTTTCTAATTTCCATTTGACTTCTTATTTGATTCAGGTATTATATGTAAGAATATCTCTTAATTTCCTAACAGTTGGGAATTAGTTTTATTGTTTCTAGCTTACTTTCATTGTTTCCATAGAACAAACTTTGGGTTATTTCAATGGTTTAAAATGTATTGACACTTATCTAGTGACCCACTGTACGGTCAATTTTGATAAATATTTCTGCACACTTGAAATACATACAGAAATCCCTGAGGAATCCACATATATATAAACTGTTAGAATAAACAAGTAGATTTAGCAAAGTTGTTAGATACAAATAATATATTTAAAAATCAATTGTATTCCTATTTGCAATACAACAGACAATTCAAAAATGAAGTTTTTAAGTGGTGCCATCTATAAAAGCAAGAAAATAGTAGACAAAAAGATGAGTCATTAAGAGCCCTCTTAATGAAAGTTTTGTTGTTCCAGCTACAAGGAGTGCTGTCAGCAGACAGCTTCCCATCTCTCAGTCCCTTTGTGATTTTCCTCAGTATCCAAGAGCCATCTTGCTCAAGAGCATGCCCTTCCTGAGGCAGTTCACATACAATAACCGATCATCCTGGAAGGCAATGAAACTGCCTTTGCAAAAATTATGACAGTAAGAAAAATCTGACATAGGAAAATTATGACAGTGAAACAAATCTGAGCTAATCAACTTCATCTTGCTTCTAACCTCCAAGTGGCCCTGGTTCATTCCTAGGCATAGGCCAAGCTAACTATAGGAAGAATTTACAGTTTAACTTTGAAACAAAGATGGTAACAGCCCCTTCCTAAAACAAATCCTGTCCTTGTTTGGGGACCAAAACTGCCCTTGCAAAACTAACAAATTGACCACAAGATTAGAAATTATGGCTCAGGAGTCATGCAGCCAGAAGCCACAAGATTTGTAACCTCCACAATTGCTCCTATGGATAACATCACTGTGGTGAAACCTAAGGTTGGTGTTCAAGACATTCTTAAGACTCTGCATTCTGTTGGACCAGCCAGTGCCACCCAGACCAATAAACTGGCTCCACCAGTTCTGTGATTCTACCCAGGAACTGAAGACAGAAAGAAGATCCCACTTTGACCCCCCTATGATTTATCCCTGACACAATCAATCAGCACTCTCCATTCCGTAGGTCTCTCCCCCATCAAATTATCCTTTAAAAGCCCCAAACTCCAAATCTGCAGAAACTGATTTGAATAACAAACTGTGGTCTTCTCGATCAGTTTATTAAACTCTTTTACTATTTCATTAAATTCTTCTACTATTGCAGTTCCACTGTCTCAGTAAATCTGCTCTATCTGAGCAGCCTTCAAGAACCTATCAGGTGATTACAGCAACTCTGATAAGAATTATTTGCTTAGAGGTTCCCCTGGGATTGACCAAGGCTTTGTGGTCAACCCCAGGGGACCGCATTGTGACAGGCATAGAAAGCTGGGTGTGAAAACAGCATGGAATTTAGGATCTCAGACCCCTCAGGATTAGCTATAAAGATAAGCTGAGACCGAAGGAAATCTGGAATAGAGAGTTGGGGTTGGAAGTGGAGGTAAAAGAGACAATGGTATGGTTTGGATGTGTGTTCCCGCCAAATCTCATGTTGAAGTGCAATTCCCAGTGCTGGAGGTAAGGCTTAGTGGGAGCTGTTTGGGTCATAGGGATGGATCCCTTATGAATGCCTTGGTGCCGTCCCTACAGTAATGAGTGAATTCTAGCTCTGATAGTTCATGTGAGATCTGGTTGTTTAAAAACACGTGGCACCTCCCCCCCCATCTCTTTCTCTTGCTCCAGTTCTCACCATTTGATGCACCTGTTTCCCCCTTTGCCTTCTGCCATGATTGTAAGCTTCCTGAGCCCTCACCAGAAGCAGGTGCCAGTACCACAATCCTGTCTAACCTGCAGAACTGTGAGCCAATTAAACCTCTTTTTTTCATAAATTACCCATCCTCAGATATTTCTTTACAGCAATGCAAAAATGTACTAACACAGACAATGAATACCAGTTCCAGCCTAACACCATCTGCACTATTGGGGGATACAGTTCTTCTTACTAAACTTCCTCTTCTAAGTTCAGGTCCACCAGAGTCCTTAGGGAGCTGCTGCTTGAATTATATGAAGGGCATTTGAGCAGCTTAAGAGGTCTTCTGTGATGGATATACCACAGGGGGTAGACTGTAGTGAACATAGAGATACACCACGTAGATCACACTCCGAAGAATGCCTTATTGTCCTAGGTGCTGGGAGCTCTGGGAGCTCCTTAAAGGTGTCAGCTGCAAACAGCCGCCTCACATGAGTGTGTACTTTTCCAAGGCAGTCTATGCCCAGTGACTGTTGCTGCAGGAGCATAAAGGTCTGACCATTTCAGCCTCTCCAGGCTCTTCTCTGAAGAGCTGTATTTGCCCTAGAGCACCTCATTGGGTTGGCTGAGGCTTTCTCACATTTACATTGCAGTCTGACTTCTTCATCTTCCCAGTCCTGCTTCCTTTGCCTTCCTTCCACAGGTGTTGACCCCTTATAAATAACCTGTTCACCAAACCTTTTCTTAGAGGCTTCTGAAGGACCATACCTGTGATGATCATCGAAAAACACCAAAAGGCCGAGTGGGTGCCTCACACCTCAACACTTTGGGAGGCCAAGGCAGACGGATCACATGAGATCAGGAGGTCAAGACCAGCCTGGCCAACATGGTGAAAATCCGTCTCTACTAAAAATACAAAAATTACCTGGGTGTGATGGTGGGCACCTGTAATCCCAGCTACTCAGGAGGCTGAGGCAGGAGAATCGCTTAAACCCAGGAGGCAGAGGTTTCAGTGAGCTGAGATCATGCCACTGCACTCCAGCCTGGGCAACAGAATGAGACCCTGTCTCAAAAAAAAAAAAAATCACCAAATAGCCCAGACCCCCAAAAAGTACAGATTGTATAATTTCATTAATATAAACTTTAAAGTATGCATGGAGATTATTCAGGAAAAGGAGCAGCAGTTAATGACCATGAGAGGTACAGAAAGAATCCTGGGGTGCTGATAAATGTCCCATTTCTTGACATGGGTCGTAGGAATACAACCCATGTTGTGGGTTCACAACAAATGTGAACATTTATTGAGCAGTACAAATACAATCTGTGTGCTTAACTTTAAAAAAGATAATAAGTTGTGGCCGGGTGCTGTGGCTCAAGCCTGTAATCCCAGCTCTTAGGGAGGCAGAGGCGGGAGGACAGCTTGAACCCAGGAGTTCGAGACCTGCCTGGGTAATATAGCAAGACCCCATTCTCCACAAAAAGGAAAAAAACAAAAAGACAAAAAGAAATAATAATAATAATAATAATAAGTTGCATATCCAGTACAATACTAGACATATATCTGTTGATTTAATTTGTGGATTTCACTTGTCATATCCACAGTATGCATCGAAAGAATGGGAGATCTGGGCACAGAAATAGAATATAAAAACCAGTACATTCTTCTCGCACCTGTGGAAAGTCAGACCCTAATGTTTGTGTCAAAGTCACTACAACCTTGGCACAGCTGTGTATATGCCCATGTGCCACTTTGTAGAAGAACTCACAATCATGCTGTAGAAAAAAAAAAAATTTGCTCTCTGAGGCTATAGACCCAAACACAAAATTCTGTTTCTAAGATAACATTCTGTACCATACCTTATGCTTTACTTTGGCAACTGAACTGGAATAGTCATTGCCTCTCTTATTTTTAAGTGGAAGGCTTTTCAGTGCTACATTTATGAGTTTCTCGTTTTTTAAGTGGATAAAGCTGTCCAACACCACAGCCCTAAATACTTTTACTAGTACAAGTACTATCCACTGCAGACATGTTCTTCACAGAGAAAAACCTGTCTCTCTATACTTTGGTCTGGCCAAAAGACATCCCACCAGGATTATGGTGAAAGATCAGAGTTTTCTAACAACAGCGTGAGGAATATTTCCCATGCAGGGATGAGTGAATTCTGGCAGGAGTTGCAGCTTTGGCAAGACATCGCACGGATCAGGCCAAAGCAAACACTGAGTGGAAAACTCCACTCAGACAGTAGTGTACCATGGGAGCAGGCCCTCTGTGGCCAGCCCACGTGTGCAACCTACTCTGGTTAGTAACGAAACAGCAACCCAACAGTACTGCACATACTGTACAGAGGATGTGCCTCAGCCAGGTGGAGGCAAGGATGACAAGATGGCTGGGACACCATCCCAGGCCTAATCAGAAAAGTATACTTTGCATTTTTCCAGAACCTTGTAATGCCAGAGATATTTAAATCATGGCTTTAAGGAAATATTTTAAGCATAAATGGCTTTTATGACCCATATGTCTAAATATTTTCCCTTTTAGATGAGAAGAGAGATACCTTGTCTTCACATCTCTACAAAGTGGGGAAAAAATTAAAAGAGAAAACTTAACTCATTAAATGTATCCTACCATAACCACCATCTATCTTCACCCTTCTTCTTCCATTGAAAATTCAGTAGTTAGAAACAGAGTTTCCATGCACCTTGCATAGTGACAAGTACCTGATTCTTAGCCAAGTATTGAATATTTATTTGCACAGTCTTTAAATATTCTTTGGTTAATTTATTTCAAATGCCACTATGTGGCATTTACTCATTATGTCTAAAACTGGAAAACGTGAGCATGTCTGTATATGGGCAAATGCATAGCAAGATATTGTCCCGAAACAGACAGGAAATCACTTTACATATAGCATATTACAGTAGGCTTCACGGAGCACCTGAACATGCCAAAAGATCTTAATTGTGGAAAGAAAGGTTAATTATTAAAATTCTGGGAACTTCAAAGATTTGGGAAGCTATATAAATAAGATTAGTCATGTCACATGTACTAACATTTCTATGTCTAACATTCAATTCAATTTACAAAAAGATACATATTTTCTGACCAAAAAAAATCTTGTTATTGAAAACAACATATTCTTTCCAAATAAATGTATTGAGGTTCTATACAATACATTAAATAAAATAAAATCCTATCTGATCTATGTCTTATCATGCAAAGAATAAAGGAAATCCGAAAATTATCATAAGCTGTTAATTGTAACAAAAAGGTCAGTTCCACCCTCTGCTGTGGTTCTTCATGCCATCCTGGGACTCCGCAATGCTCTGCTTTGCAACTCTATTTTTCATTGCTGTCTCAGTAAAAATTCAGAACTATGACTCTTCTCACAAGTGGCAACCAAGGATGAATTCCCTTGCCAAAGCAGCTAAGATTTCCTCTGCACCCATTTTCTAATGTCAAAGAGTTTAAGAGGAAAAGAGATTATTTTCTTCAAACCAGAAAATATTTTGACTGACATTTTTATATCTTTTTCTTTTATAATAATACCCAAAAATGTTTACAGGCATTTATAGTTTACAAAGTGCTGCCCCACAACCAGAAAAAGCAGATATTCTGAGCACTGTTTTTGTAGATGTAGAAATAAAAGCCAGAACCTGCTTCTAAGCCCCTGACCCTCAGCACAAAGCATTTTCTGCAACTGCTCTGAAGATGTGAAAGAGATGAGGCGTCTTAGAATTCCCTTCTACTGGGTAATATGCAAAAAGAAAACACATGATATAAAAGGAAGAGAGACTAATGGAGCCTCAAAAAATGCTTAGCAATTCTGACTAGGTCTCTAACAGAAGATTTTTGATAGAGGATGGAGAACTGAGATCAAAAGTAATAATTTCAACCTCTAAGGAATTCACTAAAAAATGAGAACCACTTTAGATTAGAATGACTGTCACTAATGCAGAAGTCCTAACAGGTGCTATAAAAAAAAAGAAAAAGACTCTGGGATTAGGACACCATGATTTCAGCCATAGCAGGATAGCTATGGGTGAAAGCTACTTGTAACCGGTAATTAGTATCTCCACCATAGTCAAGTAAAAAACAGAGTTTAATAGAAGTTGATTGTAATGGTAAAATTCCCAAAAGACATAACAATTTAAAAAAGGCTTGTAAGGAAAATTACAGTAATATTAGGTGAAAGGAAAACTCACAGTCTGGAAGTTGACTGTAACTGAAAAGAAAATTGTTAACCACCTTTAACTGATCATGTCTTGTAACTATGCCAGTTGTGTCAGTTGAAGTTACTGGTGGATATCCTGTCCCACTAAATATGAATGAGACTTCAGCCCACAATTCCACAGCTGCAGCAGTGTTAAGCCTTCCCATGATCTCCTTCTGCCTCGTCCTCTGCTTCCCCATGGACTGTCTGTCTCAGTGTTTGATGGTGGCAACTGAATTGTGAAAGCACATCTTTCACTGATTTCAAAAACTTAAAACAAACATTAACTTGTTAAAAAAATTATACTCACACTAACCTTTATGAGCAATGGAGATTGTATTCAAGATTTCAGAAGAGAAGGATGTGGCATAGTTCAAATTTTAAATTCCATCTTTAAGACACCCCTTTTCTCTAAATTTCCCTGACAAACATGGGATTTGAAAGTTCTTTCTTTACCCCTTCTCCAGCTTACACCTCGTCTGGTTTCCCAACCTCACATCTTTCTAACTGCTCTTACTTCTGATGGATCTTTTTTCTTCTTCTTCTCTTCCCCTTCCATCTTAGGAAATGAAAATTTTTTCTTCTGTATGGCTTAACAATTTGATGATTGTTTTTCATTGTTGAAATGTTCACAAGGTCTCACCATTCAATCCATGAGATTTCCCGAGCATTTTTCTCCAACAATAGCTCTTTTTTTTTTAAACTCTGGAGTATCAATCATGTGTAAGTTATAACATATTTTAATAAGTATTTATCTTTTCTTTTTTTATATATATACATATATTTTTTATTGCAACAATAGCTCTTAACAATAGTAAAGTGAACAGGAAATGGGGCAGAGTCATAAATGACCAAATGACCCTGGTTGGCCATTAATTTCCAAAAAGACGTATATTTGACAATTGATTTAGATAATGTATGATTTGTATTATGCATCTAGTATTCATAGTTGTTTTAGATGCAAATTGCTTGGACATATCTGGATCACAACCATCTGAAGGACCAGCAACCAAGGTTCCTCATGAAGAGTCTTGAGCCGTAATGAGGAATACAGCATCTGAAGCATGACAGCTGAGATGCAAATTCTGACTCTCCAGAATTCTTTTTTTTTTTTTTTTTTTTTTTTTTGAGACAGAGTCTCACTCTGTCACCAGGCGTCAGGCTGGAGTGCAGTGGCACAATCTCAGCTCACTGCAACCTCCACGTCCCAGGTTCAAGCAATTCTCCTGCCTCAGCCTCCCAAGTAGCTGGGACTACAGGTGCGCACCACCATGCCCAGCTAATTTTTTGTATTTTTTAGTAGAGATGGGATTTCACCATGTTGGCCTGGATGGTCTCAATCTCTTGACCTCGTGATCTGCCTGCTTTGGCTTCCCAAAGTGCTGGGATTACAGGCGTGAGCCACCGTGCCCGGCAGACTCTCCAGAATTCTTAGGAAAGTTACTCAACTTCTCTGACCTCAGTTACCACGTATGCAAAATGGAATGATAATAATTGTTTCTACCTCACAGGATTATCAAATGAATAAAAATTAGTTAATACACGTGAAGTCCATAGAACATTGCCTGGCCCATAGTAAGGGTTGAATAAATTTTGGCTGATACGAGAATTGTTCTAACTCACTCCAGAACGCAGTGGTGGCTTTCTGCCTTACTTCTCCTATTAAGCACCTACTAGTTTTATTACTTGTCAATTATTAATTTGCTACTTTGAAATAACTTATACATCTATACTATAATAGACTAGATCTTACATGCATAGCTGTATTCAATAGTATATATACAACTACCTGTTCTAGATTATAATCCTCTTAAATACATTGAGTTCATTTTAACATTTTTGTATCTGCCATAGTGCTCAACACAGTACTTTGCCCAAAATAGGGATCCAATTAATATTTATTAGTGTATGATATAATAATGCCAATTCTATTTTGATATATTTCTAACCTGGTTTATGGCCTTATCTGAAATCACCTCAAATGATATTAATGAAATAGTACTTGCCTTTTACTCCCTCTTTATTTCTGGAGACATTCTAATTTCTATTTTCATGGGCTTTTCACTGTCCCTGCTGAAATTTCAGCCCCCTCCCCTACAAAATTAAAGAAAGAAGGCTAAATAAATATTAGATTCATGAAGATGCATCTATACCAATGGTAAAGAATGCTTGTCTGTATTTTTGTTTTCTAGTAATTTTGTTAGCCAACATATTTTCAATACAAAATATGGAAACAATTGAGAATAAATACTTTTTGATTCCATTTTGAAATCTCTTGGAAAATGTGGACATACTTTAGGATGAGATTTTTCTCTTGTGATTTTTATTTTCCTTGAAAATCACTTTATTTGTAGTAGCCGGCGTTGGGGGTAGGATTAATTTTTAATGGTCATTTTAGCTATTTTTCCTGGCAATTAGAAAGTCACGGATTAACAAAACTACTTTCTAAATGCTTATGTTGTGTTACCTCTTCATTGCGCTACTTATATCTCTTATTCTTATCCTCATCTACACACATACTTGACCTTAAAATGCTAGTTAGATGATCCATGAAGGTAAGGAAAAAGAGCAATAGAGACTATATTTAGATTTAAAGTAACTTTTATCAAGTGCCCACTGTGTCAAGCACTAAGCTAACACTTTCACAAATGATTGCATTTTTTACATTTAAATACTTAACCACATCACAAGAAGAAAAATTGAGATGCGAGAGTGTTAAGTAACTTATTCAAGGAGTCATAAAAAAGAAGAGGTAGAATAATATTTTGAACTAAGTATGACCCATACTCATTTCATTACACTATATTGCACATAACATCAGTGTACAGATATAAAGATAATTAGAGTTTTTTTAAAAGGTATTTTGTAGGAAAAGTTAAAAAAAAAAACTTGTACTACTTTGAATACTACTATGAAGTAAGTTAAAATAATCTACTTAATATTATACCAGTTCTTCTAAAATCAGTTTTAAATTATTTTTAAATCCTCAATGCATATTTTTAAAAAAAATTTAAAAGACCAACAGCATAATATATCAATAAACAGTTTTTATTTCCCTTTAGATTATTCTGTATATGTTCTTCCTCAAATCCCAAACTTAGACAGTTACCAAAATTAGAGAATTTTTTCTTTACACTGCTCAGATACAGGATAACCCAGCAACAATCACTCCTTTGCAGGCATTTCACAGGAGACGTTTTAAACACAGGAGGAGATAATCTATGAATGCAAACCAACATAAAATCTGAAGTAGAAGAAAGCAGAGACCCTGTTTTGTGAAGTGATAGCTCAGGGGAGCGGTACAGAGTGTCCTGGAGGAATATCAGGAAACTTTCGGCTTAGCCTGCTTTGATTGTTCCAAGAGGCTCCCTTGGCTGTTCTGCACATTTCCTCTTAGACTAATTTTCCACCACAATCACTTCCCAGAGTGATTAGAAGCAAATAACAATGCCAAGCAAGTCCAAGTACACCTCAGGTCCTCTCAAACAGTTGGCACTTCCTGCTGCTTTCGCTGGCAACTGCATAATGTAGCTTACTAGAGAGATTTTAATTTGAGTTCAGCTAATGCAATAATTTGAAATTTTTATTGATTCATTTTCAAAATGATTTCTAGTTTCCTATTTGGAAAGAGCAAGTTATACTTTGGGTTAAGAGACAGAGGTTTTACATAGTGCTAGCCTTAAACATAAATGGAATAAGCAGTAATCTGAAGAGTATTATTTGAGAGCTATTCACAGAAGTCTAAATTGTCTAAATTTTTTTGCCCTTCTTAATTGTCTTGACATTTCTCATCTTTTTAATCCCACTTTACCTGATATACAAATATTCATTGCTAGAGTCTCTCATTTGAGTTTAAAAAATAAAACAAATTATCTTTGAAAGGCTATTAAAACACGTTATAGAAAAAGAAATAAATGGAGAAGAATTATATGCAAGAAGATTCCATTTTGCATTGAGAGATCAGGGCAAATTTCTTTATAAGGCTGAAAATTTTTCATGTTTAGGAACAGAGATTGAGGGGAACATATGTAGAGCACACTAAATTAGAGAAAACATGCCAAGCCTATTACTTTGTAAGTTGTTGTAGGTATGCCATGCCTCTTGTTCCTAAGACCTGTGAGTATATTAAACTTCATGGGGTTTTTTTTTTGAGTTTGTTCTATGTCCCCTCTTGTGGAAACACCTTACTGATAATCACATAAAAGAAACAGGAGGACTATGGACACAGCCAGGAACAACTTAAAAAATTCCTAATTTCCTACTTAGGTTGACCATGAGTCTCTGTACAAGTAAAATAAAAGCTAAACAGAGTTGTAAACTACCAGGACAGTGAAGGCATATCCCAATTTTTACACAGAGTCACTCAACAAAGGTTGGGAGACAAATTGGATCGGTAATAAGAACACTGCTCTCCAAGCTTTGGCTTACCACAAACTTAACCAAGTAGAGACATCAGTGGTCACACAAGAGAAAGAATAGAGACTTTACAAAATTAGTTCAAGAAAGTCACTAAACAAACAAAACCAAAGCAACAACTACAAGAAAAAAACAGCAATAAAACAAACCTTAGAAAGGAGACGTGAGTTCCAGAGTTGCCTCATAAACATTCAGTTTTCAACAACAACAACAAAAATATGAGACATGCAAAAGACAGGAAAGTACAACTCATACGCAGGGAAAACAGAATCCCTTAAGAAGCCCATGTTGTAGACTTACTAGACAAAGATTTTTAATTCCCTGTGATAAAGAAATAATGGAAACCATGTCTAAAGAATTAAATGAAAGCATAAGAATGATATTTTACCAAATAGAGAATATAAATTAAAAGGTGTAAATTATTTTTAATTTAGCCAAATAGAAATTCTGGCATTGAGAATAATAATAATTTATAAATTCACTAGAGGGGCTCCACAGCAGATTTGAACTGGCAGAAGAAATAATCAATGAACTTAAAGATAGGCAAATTGAACTTATCCTGTGTGAGTAGCAGGAAAAAAGAGAAGCATGAAAAGATCCCAGAGACCAGTAGCACACCATCAAACAGCAACAAACACATGATAGGAGTCTCATGGAGAAGAAAAATAAAATTGACAGAAAGAATCTGTGAGGGAAACAATAACTGAAAACATCCCAAATTTGATAACAAACATCAACCTGTACATATAAATAGCTCAACAAACTACAAGTAGGATAAACTGAAAGAGATAACCTAGATACAAAATAATCAAACTGTCAAAAGGCAGACAGAGAACTTTCAAAGCAGTAAGAGAGGTGATTCAACATTTAAAAATGATCATCAATAAGATTTATAGCCAAATGTTTATCAGAAACAATGGAGGCCAGATAACAATGGAATTGCATATTCAAAGTGATGAAAGAAAAAGACAGCTAACCCAGAGTGCAATAGCCAGCAAAACAACCCTTCAAAAACAAAGATGAAATTAAGACATTCCCAGGTAAACAAAACACTGAGAGAACTTGCAGCCCTATAAGAAACAATAAGGAAATCCAGCAGGCTGAAATGAAAGGACACTAGACAGAAACTTGAATCTATACAATGAAATAAAAAACATCAGTAATGTTAATTAACTATGTAGGGAAACATAAAATACAATATAGATATATTTTTCATTTGTAACTTTTCTTTTTCTGAGTAATTTAAAAGAAAATTGCATAAAGCAATATTTATAAAACTGTGTGAGTGGACTTGTAATGTTTAAAGATGTATTTTATGACAACAATAGCACAAGTGGAAAGGACATGGAGCTCTATACAGAAACGAAGGTTTTTTTGTTTGTTTTGTTTTTGTTTTCTTTTGTTTTTGAGATGGAATCTCACTCTGTCACCAGGCTGGAGTGCAGTGCTGTGTTCTTGACTCACTGCAAACTCTGCCTCCTGGGTTCAAGCAATTCTCCTGCCTCAGCCTCCAGAGTAGCTGGGACTACAAGTGTGTGCCAACATGCCCTGCTAATTTTTGTATTTTTAGTAGAGATGGGGTTTCACCATGTTGGCCAGGATGGTCTCAATCTCCTGACCTTGTGATCTGCCCACCTAAGCTTCTCAAAGTTCTGGGATTACAGGTATAAGCCACGGTCAGGAACAAAGTTTTGTATACTATTAAAACTAGTTGGTGTTATTTTTGAACTAAATTGATATAAATAAGATTGTCACCTTTAGGAAAATTCCCTAAAAATAACTATCTCTAGATCTAACAGCTATCTGTAAGGCACTCCATGAAAACATTAGAACACACATTTTTTTCAAGTGCACACAGAACATTATCCAGGATATGCCTTTTTTGGGGCTACAGAACAGCTTTAATAAATTTAAAATGATTCAAAAGAATTCATTTTAAATAATTTAAATTACCCAACATATGTTCTCCAACCACAACGGAATTAAATTATAAATCAACAATATAAATTTGGAAAATTCACAAACATGTAAAAATTAAACAATACACTGTTAAATAAATGGTTAAAGAAGAAATTACCAGGGAATAAATCACAAAGAGGAAATAAAAAATCTGGTCTGAAATTAGAAAACACTTTTTAAGATAAATGAAAATAAAACATACCAAACCTATAGAATGCAAATTATAGCTTTAAGAATATTGTTATTTTTTAAAGTAAAAATCTAATTATAAAAAAAGATAACTCAACTTTTCTCCTTAAGAAAGTAGAAACAGAAGTACAAACTAAACCTAGGAAGGAAATAATTAAATAACAGTAGAAATAAATTAAATAGAGAACAGAAAATAATAGAGAAAATCAGAGAAACTAAATACAGGTTGTGCATAACCTTTTCTAATTAGATGATTCCAGTAGTAGGAATGACCACCCAGAGCACACACATGAGTGAAACGTTAGTAATACCATCTGGCAACTTCTCCGAGTAATAGCAAGAGTGAGTGTACAGTAGGAGAAGGCCACTAACATTATAACCTAAATAGCCTCAATGGTGAATCCTGCACCCTCTCCTACAGATGCTTTAGTTTTAACAAGAGGAGTTTACATTTAGGGAGACATTTTGCTCCTGCAGTGTCAGAGTCCAGTTGCAGAAATGCATCAAGTCTAGATTAACAAGGTTAGGTACTTGAGGTACCAGAAAAGTCTATGGATAGGGAAACATCCACTTGTGGCACAGCAATCAGAACATTACTTAATTTTCTGGCATGAAGGGTTGAAAATCAAAATAGTCAAAAACAACAACAGGTACAGTTAGTGGCTAAGGAACATGTAATAGACAAAGAGGTAAATTATAACAACAAAATATAAATTATGAGTAGAGGGGAAAGTCTAGAGTATTTTATGCAATCAAAATTAAGTTGCTATCAGCTTAAAATAGTCTATTACAACTACAGAACTCTTAATCCTAGCTGCATGGTAGCCATAAGGAAGAAATTATAGCAGATATACAAATAAGAAAAAGAAAACAAAGTTTAGCACCACAGAAAGCCACCAAACCACAGAAGTCAACAACGAGGCAGGAAGAAAAAACCAAAGGCTCTGCAAATAAGCCAGAAATAATTAACAAAATGACAGGAGCAAGTCTTTACCTATCAATAATAACCCTGAATGTAAATTGATTAAATTCTTCAACTAAAAGACATATAATAGCCAAACGGATTTTTTTCAAGACCCAAATATGTGCTGCCAACAAGAGACTCATCTTGCTGCTAAAAACAAACAGAATAAAAGTGAAGCAATGGAAAAAGACATCTCATGCAAACAGAAACCAGATAAAATAGACATTGGGTTAAAAATTGTAAGAAAGAGACAAAGAAAGTCATATGATAATAAAATAACCAATTTCACAAGAAAATATAACAATTGTAAATATATATGCACCAAACACCAGAGCACCCAAACAAATAAAACAAACATTACTGGGCCTAAGGAAGTAGATAGCCTGCAATACAATAAAAGTAGAGGGCTCCAAAACCCCACTTTCAACAATGGCCAAATCACCTAGACCAAAAATTAACAAAGAAACATCATAGACTTAACTTGTACCATAGACCAAGTCAACTAAACAGACATTTAGTTCAGGAACAATTCAAAAACAATTACATTACAACTCAAAACAATTTATAGAACATTCCATCAAATAACTGCAGAATAAATATTCTTTGTAACTGAACATGTAACAGTCTCCAGTTTAAATCAGATGTTAGGTGACCATACAAGTCTTAAAAAACTTAAGAAGACATAGATTATATTAAGTCTCTTTTCTAACTACATGGTATAAAACTAGAAATCAACTACAAGAAGAACTCTGGAAACATTACAAATACATGGAAATGAAGTAACATGCTCCTAAACATCAATGAGTCACTCAAAAAATTAAAAGAGAAATTAAAAATTTCCTTTAGATAAGAATGAAAACACATCAAATCAAAACCTATGGGACACAGCAAAAGTCGTTTTAAGAGGAAAGTTTACAGTAATAAACACCTACATGAAAAAAAGCAAGAACATTTTATAATAAATAACCTAATGATGCATCTCAAGGAACTAGGAAAACAAGGACAAACTGATGCAAAAATTGGTAAAAGAAAAGAAATAATAAAAATCAGAGCAGAAACAAACCACAGAGACTAAAAAACCAATTCAAAAGCTCAACAAAATGAAGAGATTATTTTTTCAAAAGGTAAAATCAAAAAACATTTAGCTAGTCTAAGAAAAAAAAGACAAAATCATAAATGAAAAAAACCATGACAACTGATACCACAGAAATACAATGGGTCATAATGAACTACTATGATCAGCTACATGCCAGTGAATTGATGACATAGAAGAAATGACAAACTACCAGACACATACACTCTATCAAACATAATTATGAATTCATAGAAAATCTAAGCAGACCAATAGCAAGTAAGGAAATTAAATCAGTAATAAGAAGTCTTCCATTAAAGGAAAGCCTAGGACTCAATAGCTTGATTGTTGAATTCTACCAAGTATTTAAAGAAGAAATAGTACTAATTCTCCTCAAACTGTTTTAGAAAATTAAAGAGAAAGAAATACTTCTGTACTCATTTTATGAAGCCAGCATTACATTGATTCCAAAATCATACAGGGACACAACAAAAAGAGAAAACTACAGGCCAATATTCTGGATGAATATAGATGCAAAAGTTCTTAACAAGATAATAGCAAACTGGATCCAACAGCACATTAAAAATATCATTCACTATTATGAAGTAGAATTCATCCCAGGCATGCAAGTATAATTTAACATACACAAATCAATAAATATGTTACATTATGTTAACAAAAAGAAAAATATCATGTGATGATTTTAATAAACACAGAAAAAAGCATTTAACAACCCTTAATAATAAAAACTCTCAACAAATTAGTTATAGAGGTATGTACCTCAACACAATAAAGGCCATATATGACAAATCCACAACTAACATCATGCTGAATAGGTAAAAGCTGAAAACTTTCCCTTTAAGATCAGGAACAAGCCAAGGAGGCCTATTTTTACCATTTCTATTCAACATAGTATTGGAAGTCCTAGTCAGAGCAGTTAGGTAAGAGAAGGAAATAATAGGCAGCCAAACTGGAAAAGAGGAAGCCAAATTTTCCTTGCTTGCAGACTACGTGATTATATTATATAGAAAACCCTAAGGACCTCATGAAAATACTGTTAGAACTAATAAACAAATTCAGTAAAGTTGCAGGATATAAAGTCAACATACAAAAATCAGTAGTATTTCTATATTGCTAATAGTGAACGATCTGGAAAAAAATTAATAAATCAATTTTATTTACAATAGTTACAAAGGTAATAATATACCTAGAAATAAATGTAAACAACAAGGAAAAAAAAATCTCTACACTGAAAACTATAAAACTTTGATGAAAGAAACTGACACATATAAATGAAAAGATATCTCATGCTCATGGATTGGAATAATTACTATTGTTAAAATACCCATACCACCCAAAGCAATCTGCAGTTTTAATGAAATTTATATCAAACTACCAAAGGCATACTTTGCAGAAGTAGAAAAAACAATCCTAAAATTTATATGGGATTCCAAAAAGGCCTAAATATCTAAAACAATCCTGAACAAAAGCAACAAACTAGAGGCATTTTACTATCTGACTTCAAAGTATACTACAAAGCGGTAGTAACCAAAAAGCATGATACCGACATAAATTACAGACACATAGACTGACGGAATAGAATAGAGTCTAGAAATACATTCATGTACCTAAAACCAATTGACATTTGACAAAAGTACCAAGAACACACACTGGGGTAAAGGCAGCCTCTTTAGTAAATGATGTTGGGAAAATTAGATATGTACATGCAGAAGAATAAAACTAGACCCCTATCTCTCACCATATACAAAAATCAACTCAAAATAAACTACAGACTTAAATGTAAAACTTGAAACTACTAAAAGAAAATAGTGGGGAATCTCTTCATGACATCAGGCTGGGCAAAGACTTTTTAAAATAAGACCTCAAAAGCACAGGCAACAAAAGTAAAAACAGACAAATGAAATTAAATCAATGTAAAAAGCTTCTGCATGTAAAGAGACAACCTACAGAATGAGAGAAAATAGTTGCAAACTATACATCTGTTCAGAGGTAAATATCCAGACTATATAGAAAACTTAACAAAAAATAAATAAATAAATAAATAACCAACTTAAAAAAAGGGTGAAAGACCTTAATAGACATTTCTCAAAAGAAGACATACACATGGCCAACAGGTATATTAAGAAATGCTCATCACTAATCATCAGGGAAATGCAAATCAAAAGCACAATGAGATATCACCTAACTTTAGTTATAATGGCTATAATCAAAAAAACAAAAGAAAACAAGTGTTAGGATGTGGAGAAAAGGAGACACATACTGTTGATGGGATGATAAATTAGTACTGCCATTATGAAAAACAGTACAAGTTCCTCAAAAAATTTAAAATAAAACTATCATGTGATCCAGCAATTACTCTCTTGTATATATGCCAAAAGAAAATAAAATCAGTGTTTTGAAGACAGGCACCTGTAGTCAAATACCCCATGGTCTTCTACATACCCTATTAACACAACCTTAACTGCAGCAATTCCCATCAGAGGTTGAGGATGAACTCAGTCATGAATGCACATAGACAATACATCTATACTCTTAATACTCTGTGGTGGAGGCCATGACAATGGAGGTTTGCAGGAGCCCAAAAGTACCCAGGAAAAAGTCTCAGTGATGCTAGCCTTAGCATCTAAAACCTAAACAGCACCTAAAACCAGAGAGCATTATCTGCTTCACTCACACTCTAGTATCAAAAGTTGTGGAGATCACAGTCACCTGTGCGCTGGCATCTGAAAGGTCCAAAAAATGCAATGGGCCCTCACCCATTGACGTGATCTTGGCATAGAAATTCTGCTCCCCCCAGGGATGGGGAGATCTCAGCTTGATCCCCCTAGTCCTCTTTCTTTTTCAAAGTTTGGAGGTCTGGGTAAGGATTGCTGTGGTCTCTGGTTCATCCAACTCACTGGAAGGAAAGAAAGGAATAGCTCCTGTCACAGGGGCTGTCCTTGCATGGATCCTAGCAAAGCTGACCATCAGAACCCACGAAGTCCCAAATAGCTGGTCCTGAGTTCCTTGGTAGGAAACTCATAAATCTTTTCCATTAAGTCCCATTGTCAAGTGATCAAACCAGAGATATTTTTGAGAAGGCCCTTCCCCAGGTTACCTAGGAGAGGATGCCCTGTTTCTACTCTTATAGTACTCCTTCTCCTGGTCACGTAGAGATAGTGAATGGAAGACAGAGATCACGGAAAAGGAATCATGAAGAGAGTAGGAAGAAGTAACTAGAAAGAGAAACAAAAACAGGAAGCTGAGACCAGACTGCAGACCCTAGAAGAGAGGCCACGGTTGCCCTCGTCCGAGAAGATGAATTTTGGGTGGCCATTGAATGAATGGGGCTGACCTGGAATGACACAGTTCCCCGCTCCCCACATGGCTGTCTAAGGGACTGTCAAGGTTTCCTATACCTCCCTACATCTTCTTACCATAAAACACTATGAACTAAAGAAACCAAGGATGTTTGTCTTCCTTACAACTAACACAGGGAACCACAAATCCTTTGACATTGCTGCAGTCTGAAGTTTGTGGGAAGATGCAGTGATGTCAGCCTGTCTGTTCCTGCAAAGGTTTTTGTACAAAACTAACAAACTAGAACTGGACTCTCAGAAAAATCACCTTACAAGCTGTATAGAGATGGAGTTAGAGGGGCTAAAACTAGGTGGAGGGAGAGACACTAGAATAGAGGAATTTTAATGCTCGGTGTCCCTATGTGACGTTATTTGTTCTGCTCTTTTCTCACTGAGTTTGTATCTGTGAGAAGCCAACTGAGTACTAGTAGTTACAGCATAAACGTGAGCAATTCAATAACCTTCATAAATCCAGGTAAGAGATCGGTTTTATCCTCAATCACAGGGCTTTTCCGTTGCTTCTTTACTGCCACTTGACCTAAACGGAGACAGTCAGACTATGCATGAATTAAAGTATAAAGATAAGAAACATTAAATCTAAGACAGAAATTTGAAACAAAGCAGTGTGAGTAATAAAGAAACTTTCAACTATGGCATTGGAATAACTCAAGAAACAATGGCCCCAGTGATACAGTAATAATTGTTATTTACTTACTTTCCCCCCTTCAGAGTAATGAATTGGAATGCAAGCATATATCTTCAGTGCAATAGTCCCCAAGGACAAATAAATAAAGTTTTCTAAGTCTGTATTAAAAAAAAGCCTGAGTCTAAATATTTTATAGGATCTTTAATTTAGTTATTTTTAAGCTTTACTTTTCATCTTCACTAACATTTCTAGTTTAAACATTTATTCCCTTTGGGTTCCATATCTCTGGTGGAAGTTTCAAGAAAGCTATTCAAATGTTCAATCTAAACAATAATACTCTAAAAAGCAGCCAAATAAAATAAACTGGGGAATTTTCTAATTAAAAAACCCAAAGAAATTGCAACCAGCTGTTCTTCCACCATCAATTTTTTTTCTCTGAAAAGCAAACAAGAGGAAACAGGCTGTGGTAGAAAAGATTGGTTCAGACTGCGATAGTAAGACTTGTTAAAGAGAACAGTCAACTGAAAGGGAGAGAGAACAAAAGAGAGAGAGGGAGAACTAAATTTGCAGAGCACTTTTAAGAGCTGATCACTTCTAAACATACTGACTCTCCTTTACAATTTGAGAAACTCCATAAATAGTGTCCCTTTTCCCAGCCAAAGATCAGAACCAATTAAAAAGCAAAACAGTTCAGCAAGAAAGAGATGGAAATATCCCCTTCATCACTGATGAAGTCTACAGGCGAGAATATGGCCAGGTGTGTTGAGTCCTGGAATTAGTCAGGTTAGCCCAACTGGACCAGTGACCAGTCCAGGATTCTTATCTGTACAATCTCATGCCAAAGCATAAAGTATAGACAGGGACAGAAGTGGGCCCAAGAGGACAGAGAAGAAAGGCTTGAGCTAAGCATGCTTAGTTTTTCTCCCCTAATCTACCATCAAAAAGCCACACCTTCCCTGGAGAGATGCTACTGGCAGAATGAGGCCATCTGCTAATAAAACTAAAGCCCTATTTCACTGGGAAGAATTTACAGAGCAAGGAATATGTGCTGTCCTCCCCAAGTCCTTCAAAACTTACCACCACTTGCTCATAATTAGCTCTCTGAGCCAAGCCTCCAAAAACTTTAAGTTACTTATTCAAGACCAGTAAATAGCAAGTGTTAGAATCAAGGTTTGAAATCCAAACCATCTGACTCCCCAACTTTTTTCTACTACCCAGGATTGTTTCATCTTTTTCTTAAAGTATTATAGAATGAAACTGAACTGCTCCAATTTCTGTCCCATAAAGAGCCATAAGAGATTTTAAGATTCCTTTCTATCTCTCAACCAAGTTGTAACAAGAAACAAATATTAAACCTATTTTTCATATGAAATCTCAGTTGTATTCCACAAATTTATTGTTTTGGCTAAGGAGGACAACCTTCCCCTCAATGGAATTTGAACCTTTGCTCTCAGATGTAAGGAATAAGAACCAGACACTGTGTTTCTAAAGAGGAAACCCTTCTACCTAAAGGGAGAGGAAGTTTGGTTTTCTGTTTTTCTACATTTGTTTTTGGAAGCAATTTTAAATTGGAGATTACAGACTTTCCAGATCAGATATCAAGGTCAATGTTATGAGAGAAAGAAAAAGAACAGGTTTCTTGCACAGGGAAATAAAACCAGAGAAGAGTAGAAAGTGGGGCGCTTGGGAAGGATTGGAAGGAAGACAGATGGAGGATGGAACCTAATTTCCAAGGGCCACCAAGCTAAGAGAGTTGCAAAGGTGGGGTGTTGTTTTGGGAAGTTCTGGCAAGTGACCCAGGCAAGAACTGCTGCTGTGGCCTCTGCTCAAGTCTAGAGGCTCTGTGGTTGAACAGTCCTAGCCAGCTAGCTGCACTGTCTGCATCTGAGTAAAGGAACTTCCCTTTACCTTGAAAAAGTACCTCACCCCATTACTGTGGGAATCAGGGCCACACACAGCCTGAGCTTCTGCAACCCATTGAGGACACCGCCTGAATACCTAATGGATTGGTGGAGAGAGGTTCTGTCCTCTGAACTTGAAAGTCAAAATAAGCATGCCTAGGCACCCCATGAGATGGAATCAACACCCCTAATCCCTGAGGGCCCAAATGGGTATGAATACTAAGATGCTACAGTCAGGGAGGCAACAGAGCTGAGAGTTTGATCCTAGGCTGTAGGAATAGACTTGCCTGGGTACTTGTCCACATCAGCCACTTGCTAGCTGTGTGAACATGAGCAGTTGCATAATCTCTTCATATCTCAGTTTCTAAACCTATAAAATGGGTATAAAATAAACAATGCCAACTTTACAGGATCAATATCAGGATTTCAAAAATTTATATGTGTAAGGAATTTAAAGCCATGCCTGTTACA
Source organism: Ateles fusciceps (assembly GCA_036589455.1). Lineage (NCBI taxonomy): Eukaryota > Metazoa > Chordata > Mammalia > Primates > Atelidae > Ateles > Ateles fusciceps. The sequence continues at coordinate 381,540 of JAZHEH010000804.1, read as the reverse complement.
TAGGAAACACTCAGTAAATGATATTGATGCCATCTAGTATCTGGATTAAAGTTGAGAATCATCACCAGTATTCCAGAATTGTTAGCAGTATTCCAGAATTGTTATCACTATTCCATAACCTAGTAAGTCCAGTAATATTTTGAAAAACAAAAGAACTGATCTTACCTATTGAGTAAGGGACCAGTTGTGTTTAAAACTTCAGCATCTATTATTACAATTATTTCTGAGATATGGTGAGGATGCAATATAATGGAATAATAACAGTGTTCAGTACAGTTTAAACCTCAGTCCAATCTGATCATTTAAACCGTCCCTCTCAATAGCTCATGAATGCCTAGATAGCCTCTCAGACAGCTTTGCTTGCCCCAGCTTGGTTCCCTAAGATACTGTGGGGGTGCATGAGGGAGGGCTGTGGCTTGTGTCACCTATAGTGGTCTTCTGGCACCCCTGGTCTCAAGGCAATGTGCTTTTTCACCTGGTGTCCCTTACCTTGCTCAGGTACATGTCAAAGTTTCATTTGTGGGGCTGCTTCTGATCTTCTCTCCATTTGCTTAGTAAGGTCTGTGGCCACTTCCTGGCTGACTCAGCCTCACCTCAGCTCCCACGGATGCTAAAAACCCTTTTAAAGCCACCTAAAACTCTCCTCTGTCTCTGTCTGGGCAGTCCACTCTCTCTGCTCTGTAGCCATCCATCTCGCCCCAGCTAGGGTGGCCCTCTCTGGCAAGATCAGCAGCCAGACCCATCCATGCCTTAAGGGAACCACAGTTAGATGAGCAAAGCTCAACCTCAGGGATTCCCTCTGCTTTTGTATGTTACCCACCAGTCAGCTTGGCTCTACAGAAAGTTGATCACTTTCCAAAATACTAAATGGACATTATGGTGGGGGTAAAGAAAGGTGAGGGGGAGAGAAAAGGGTCAAAGAGTGGAAGGTGAGGAGACCTCCCTACACTCTCCACGTTACCCATACTCAACTAATGCACTTCTCTTGGGGCCAAAGTTTGGAGAGTAGAAAATCAGCACACACACATACACACACACACACACACACCCTGCCTTGTGCCCCCTTTTTCTCCACCCCCCAATTCCCACATGATGGAAAGAAGGTTGCCTTTGGTTTCCCCTCCCCTAGGTCACATCCTCCCTGAATGAAGGCTTCATGGACTTACTGTCATAGGCAAAGGGATATCATCTCCGTGTGCAAGTGGAACTCTAGGAGCCTATATTCTCCAGGCTTTGTTACTGACCTTATAAACAGATAGAAGATAGAATTTTTTTTTTTATTTTTTTATTGCATTTTAGGTTTGGGGGTACATGTGAAGAACATGGAAGATTGTTGCATAGGTACACACATGGCAGTGTGATTTGCTGCCTTCCTCCCCATCACCTATATCTGGCATTTCTCCCCATGCTATCCCTCCCCAACTCCCCACCCCCCCACTATCCCTCCCCTTTTTCCCCCCAACAGACCCCAGTGTGTGATACTCCCCTCCCTGTGTCCATGTGTTCCCATTGTTCAACACCCGCCTATGAGTGAGAACATGCGGTGTTTGATTTTCTGTTCTTGTGTCAGTTTGCTGAGAATGATGGTTTCCAGGTTCATCCATGTCCCCACAAAGGACACGAACTCATCGTTTTTGATGGCTGCATAATATTCCATGGTGTATATGTGCCACATTTTCCCTGTCCAGTCTATCATCGATGGGCATTTGGGTTGGTTCCAGGTCTTTGCTATTGTAAACTTTGCTGCAATGAACATTCGTGTGCATGTGTCCTTATAGTAGAACGATTTATAGTCTTTTGGATATATACCCAGTAATGGGATTGCTGGATCAAATGGAATTTCTATTTCTAGGTCCTTGAGGAATCGCCACACCGTCTTCCACAATGGTTGAACTAATTTACACTCCCACCAACAGTGTAAAAGTGTTCCTATTTCTCCACATCCTCTCCAGCATCTGTTGTCTCCAGATTTTTTAATGATAGAATTTTTTAAAAACCTGCCTCAAGAGAGTAATCTGGTTTGCAAGGCTGGATGCTCATCAAAATATCCTATTTTGGATGTCAGAGGCTGCCTATTCCCCCCAGTCATCCTTCAGGTAGAAAGGTACCTCAGGCCAACAAGGACAAAAGGCAAGTTTTTTTAAGTTGTTATAAATTGTATCATATTATTTGCTTTTTTTTTTTTTTTTTGAGACAGAGTTGTTTCCACTCTTGTCACCCAGGCTGCAGTGAGTGCAGTGGCGCTCTCAGCTCACTGCAACCTCTGCCTCCTGGGTGCAAGTGATCCTCCTGCCTCAGCCTCCCAAGTAGATGGAATTACAAGCAGGCACCACAATGACTGGCTAATTGGTTTCACCATGTTGGCGAGGCTGGACTTGAACTCCTGACCTCAAGTGATCCGCTCACCTTGGCCTCCCAAAGTGTTGGGATTACAGGCATGAGCCATCACACGCAGCCTGCTTATTTATTTATATTTATATGAAGAGTAAAATGTTATCATTCTTTTACTGATTTTCTAAAGAATGCCATTAATATATATTACATCCTAAATAACTTCAACTTGCTAAACTGCCTTGATAATTTAGTTTTTAAATGAATAGTAGAGGTTAAATGACATGAATTTATTTTATAGATAAGAATTTAAGCAAAGCATCCACTATCAACAGATCTCCTCTTGTAATTTCAAAAATTCTATAAATTCAATGTCCTTGGGAATTTGCCTAGAAATATTTTTTCTTGTTCTTATATAGATCTTCACAATTTTCTAGTTCAAAAATTTCTCTTACCTCAAAACCCTTCTATTGGCCTATTATTTGCTTTAGTTCTGGTTTCACAAAAACAGTTACTTCTAGTTCCTCAGCCTTATTTATCACATATCTGAGACACATTTAAATAATGAAGAACTTTAAAATAGGCATAAATAGCCCATAATGTACATCCAAAAGCAACTCATGTTGAGCAATTCATGTACTTTTTTTTTTCTTTTACTCTGATCTCATGACAGATTACTTTCATGTGTTTTAAATAGCCACAGGATTACAAAATATACTGAAACTATCATCATAATATTGGAGCCTAAAAGGAAGTGTTTGTTGGATAGAAAAGATCATTTTATCAATTTTCGGTGTAATAAATTTCCCCATTATTTTATTATTGCTTTTAGACGTCAGTCCTCCCTGCTTGCCATCACACAGCGGAAGTCCAGTCACTTCTGTGGCTCCTTTCACAGCCACCGTGATAAACTGATACACTAGCAACAAAAATGTCTGGATTCTAGTCTCTTCCAAATTCAGGTTTTTAATGACGGGCTAAATATCAAGGTGTCTAAAGGCACCTCAAACTGAAATATGGCCAAGATAGAATTCATCCTTTTCTCTCCAAACACATTCTTTCTTCTATAACCATTTTTCTGGTTAATTACTACACTGTAACCAAAAATTTTGAATCACTGAGGCATTTCAACTCAGATGTCTTTCAAAACCAACTATCCATCAGTCACAAAATTCTCTAGACATGTCTCTGAAACCTGCATTTTTCTACTCACCTTGAGGGACACTGCCTTAGTACAAAGCCACTTCCTCACTGCCTGGATTGCTACAAAAGCTTCCTACTCCGTTCCACAATTATAAACTTCTTCTAACTCACCCTCTGTTTCCCGAATCCAGAGTGTCTGTACTAATGATAACTTTGATTTTATAGAAGCTTACTGTTTCCACAGCATCTTTAGATATACCTCTCTGGACATTTCTTTTTTTTTTTTCTTTTTTTTTGGAGGTGGAGTTTCACTCTTGTTGCCTAGGCTGGAGTGCAATGGCGTGTCTCAGCTCACTGTAACCTCTGCCTCCCGGGTTCAAGCAATTCTCCTGCCTCAGCCTCCCTGGGATTACAGGAATGCACCACCATGCCCAGCTAATTTTGTATTTTTAGTAGAGACAGGGTTTCTCCATGTTGGTCAGGTTGGTCTTGAACTCCCAACCTCAGGTGATCTGCCCACCTATGCCTCCCAAAGTGCTGGGATTACAGGTGTGAGCCACCGCGCTTGGCCCTCTCTGGACACTTCCGATCATGCTATTTTTCTCTTTAATATCTTTGATAGATTGATATTTGCTTTAGCTTTTTCTCCATCCAGTTTTTGCCTGGCTAATAAAATATAGTTTCCTTAGCATGGCATTCAAGGATCAAGACTGATTTTTACCCTGCATTTCTTGTCCTCCAGTATCAGAAAACTACCTGTAGCCATCTGTATTCATTTTCCAGGGATGCAGTACAGCAAACTGGACAAATTAAAGCAACAGACACATATTGTCCCACAGTCCTGGAGGCCTGAAGTCTGAAACTGAAGTGTCAGCAGGGACGTGCTCCCTAGGAGCAGGAGCACAACCTAACACAAAGGCTACTTGGAATAATCACTCTCCTAGCTTTTGTTTATCTTTCCACCTTTAGAGCTGCAGGTTTGGAGCTGTGCTATTTGAAGGAAAAAGTATACATAAATTGGTGTTCTATAAACTAGGAAGAAATGGAAAGCACACCAGGCAAAGAGGCTGGCTGCCAGTCAGGAGGCTTCATTTGTTTTCATTTGTGAATTCCACTTCTACCTTTAGAGCTGAGATACTAAGGAAATTTGCAACAGCTGAAAATAAAGGCCTTGGCATTTTAAAGGATGTTAGAATGCTACACTGTATTCCATTATTTTCTTTCATTTCATTATAGTTTCATGATTTGGGACATAGTGTGAGCCTTTAACAAGTAATTTAATGAATGTAAAAAAATGATTTGGGTAAACACAGAACAAAAATTAGCACACTGTTGATATGCAATGAGGGATAGCCTAAAGCTTTCACACATTCTTTTTCTTTCTTCATACTCCCACTGAATCTTCTAAACATTTGGGGGGTTTTCTGTACATTTTATATACATTTATGTATGTAAGGCACACATAAATGTTCATAAAATTCCCTTCCTTTCCTCAAAACTTTTCAAATAGAAACAAATGAACTGAACATATCTCAACATGGTAACAAAACACACGTCCAATAATTTTAAATACTTTGTCAAAAATTATAAAGAAGGTAACAGTTATGTCAGTAGAGAGCATTGGTGTTGCTAAGTTAATATATTTCCTTACTTTTTAAAAAATACCTAAGCAGTATCTTTTACAATTTGAGATACTGTATATTCTTTTCTTTTTTTAATCTCTGTTTTTATGATCTATCGGACATATAGAAAATTGCATGAAACAATTGTGCAGCTAACACATAAAAGGGAAACCCTCACAACCACCACTCTGTTGAAGCACTGCTGGGCTGCAGGAGCCCACAGTCAGTATTCCTTCATGTTGAGGCTTTCATACAAAGTAACTCTGGCTTGGCATTTTATTGCCCAGGTTGTTTGACTACAAGAAGAAAAGAGCCTTGATGTCAGAACAAGTATTCCATCCTTTGTGAAATTCTTTTTCTCTTCTCTCTCTCTCTCTTTTTTTCTTGAGACAGAGTCTCGCTCTGTCATCCAGGCTGCAGTGCAGTGGCACGATTTCAGCTCACTACAACCTCTGCCTCTCCCAGGCTCAAGAGATTCCCCTGCCTCAGCCTCCCGAGTAGCTGGGATTATAGGCATGCACCAAAATGCCCAGCTAATTTTTGTATTTTTAGTAGAGATGGGTTTTCCCCATGTTGGCCAGGCTGTTCTCGAACTCTTGACTTCAAGTGATCTGCCCGCCATCAGCCACCCAAAGTGCTGGGATTACAGGTGTGAGCCACCATGCCCAGCCTTTTCTCTCTTAATAATTGAATTATTATATTGCCATTTTAGTTTTATATATGAGTCTTTTTATCTTGGTTTCTGAGATTTCCTCCCATGAAATAGATCTGAACTTGGCGCTGCCACAATCGCATTTCTAATTCCAAAAGATAAAAGTCAGAAGTTGGCATGAGACAAAAATCACCAAGATAACACTGCTGGCATTACCTGTGCAACACGTGCTCTGCCTTCCCATGGGCTCGCCCATACATGCCTTTTCCACAGAGATTTTGCTGTTTCAGTTTTGAAACAGGCAGTTTGTCCTCAAATTAAAGATGCAGAAGAATGGCCTGAGGGAAAACATGATTGGCCAGCACCCCAGCCACCTAGTCTTTCATCTTAATTTCAAAAGTATTGCTGAAGCTGTGCGCCAAACCTGAGATGGGGTGTTTACTGCGGAGTCTGTCCAGGACTCAGAGAACTCTAAGAGATACACACTAGATGCATATCAGTCTCTGCCTCTTCCCCTGTCCTGCCTGAAGGAGAGTTGGCCTGTTACCAAATGTAATCACCCAGATATCCCACTGGGTTTCCTACACACTCAAAGCAACACAACTGAACACAAGTTATAATTTTCCTTCTCAACAGAAATAAGATCAGATCCACACAGTCTATTCACTGAGACATTTCCCAGAATTGAAAGACAGAAAATGTACTAAAAGACAAGTAACGATTATTATATTACCTGGAACAGAACAACTAGTGGCATCATGAAAATGCAGCTCTTTTGGTCTTCATTTCAATGGGGGAAGTATGTTCCCGGCCACTGGATACAATCTCACCAGAAATCACTCCTGATTTTCTTTTCACTTTGCATGTAAAATAATTCTACAGTCACTTGGATGTATCATAGAAATGTAATCTGTTCAGTCCAAGGTATTAACCGACACTCGAATGTTTATTGAAATGTAGGACAAACTCCTGGCTGCCTAAGGCTTGCATTGGCAGAGTGTCTGATTTGGGGAATGGGGATGATGTGATTGTCTTCTCTTTCACCTCCTCCTGATTCTCTAGCATTAGTTTCCACTTAGTCAAGGAGAGGAAAGAAAGGCAAGAAAACCAGATGGAAAAAGTTTTAATTAGTGAATGGGTGATCCTGGGATTAAATCTGGACTCTTTGGCCTCATCATGTGTCAAAAATTTATTCTGTCTACCATAAGCTCCACTTTAGACTCTTGTGGGCCCTACTGTGGCTTCTTCTGACCACAGCTCCCCTGACATGTGCTGTGCTGCTCCTCCACTGGCCACTTTCCCCATCGATACTCAAGCATGGAATGATCATCCAGGGGAGGTTGCCTTTTTGCCTGGCTGTTGGTAGTAGTGTAGTTAGATCGACTCTCTCACTCTGCTCTTTTATATTTTCAAAGTGAAAAAGGGATTTAAGAGTCACAAACGTAGTTCTTCAATCATCTACTTTGAAGATTCCTTCACAGTCATACGGCTTACATTCACTTTGGTATCTGCCTCAGCTGAAATTTGTTTTAACATGCTGTTAGATGTTCATTCAATCTTCCAATGGTTAATTTAACAAATATTTATTGAGAGCTAATTATGTGCCCAGCTCTCTACTAGGTGATATAAAATTAAACATGATACCTTCCTTTTCTTGAAATTTTACAAAATTTTACTCAGTCTTTAGAAGATGAAGGTATTGGAAAGATGGGTCAAGGTGTGTACATAAATAATTAAGTTCAATCTCTAAGTGCTACAGAAGGAGAATCAATCATTTGCTGTAGGAGCACTGGGGAAGGAGGAATTCATTCTCAGGGAATAGTAGGGCTGTCTTCAGTAATTTCCCCATAACTGCATTATATTCAACTATATGCTTCCTTGGGATGAAGGAGAAGAAAGGCTTGCCTTACATATGGAGAAATCTAAAATAGAGATTATCTGTAAAATAAGTTGAATTCTGTTATTTTTTTTTTGTATACTTTATACAGAAGGTTTTAAAAGTCAACCCCTCAGTTAAATTCCAACCTAGTAGACATCCTCTTAAAAGCAGTTTTAAAAAGAGTAGATATGGCATAATGGAAAGAGCCTCCTGAATAAGATCCTCCTTAGCAGTCAGCTTCTCTAGAAAAAAGCATACCTTGAGAGCTATGCTGTCATAGCATACCATGCTACCCAATCACACAGCAATGTAGCTGCCTCTGCTGATTTGCCTCCTATTTTGAATTATAAGATCCCTAGTGGAAGACATTCTGATGCAGACACTTGTATGTAGTAAGCATCAAGCAAAATATTTTTAAATGAGTGAATCTGTAATAATTTACCTGTCTTTGCATTTCTAAATCCTACGGCTTCTCAACTTCTAGATAAAAGGTTTGTTAACAATGCTTAAAGACCAGCAAGAACAGTTTTTAAAAAGTAAACACATTTGTCAGACCATATGTTTCAAGTTTGGGTCCAGAAAATAGTCACTAAATATTAGCTGATCATTTAACATTTCTTCCCTCAGTAATTAATAAGCTCAAATTCTAATATTTTGCGAAAATCCAGGTTAGCCTAAAATATTAATTACAAACATGTTTGGGGGGATCTTGTTTTGTTATGCTTTAAGTTAAATGTATCAGCAATCAAATGGCAGGAAAGAAGATACATGTTCAAAATAAGAGTTAACCATTATAAGGGCTTATTGGTTTAGAGTCCATCCATCTCCTAATGTTTCACTTTTTCCTTGAATTCTCTGCATCAGGGACATTATTTATCCTTTTGTTGGACCATCCTTAGCTCTTCTGTGTCTCTATTAAACTTTCTTTAATTGTTTTAAACTTCATGTGTTTCTCTTCTACTTTTATCTTAAATACTTTAAGTCTTTTATTATGACAATAAGCCTTCACCCACACCTTTTGTTTATAATTTTTTATTGGTTCTGTAATTGTAATTTTTTGTCTTCAATTTGTTTCCCGTTCTGTGCTATATTTCACTTTTTCATTCTCAGACTGATTTTTCTGTTCTTATCTTTGATGGGTTTTTTAATTCACATTTTTTATAAATTCTTAAATAATGAAATGCTTTTACAGAGATGCTTCTTCTTCTATTTCCTGGGTTGACTTCTAAAAAATTTTTAAATCTGTATTTTTCCTGCAGTAATTTTTCTTCTTTCTTCCCCTGCCTGTTACTTTTTCCCTAATAGATTTATTACAATTTAGCTACATAGACCCCATTTGTATATTGTTCATACAAAGGGGGTAATTGACTGAGTCAGGATCTGCTACTTGATCTGATGGACTCTGAATGGAATTCCTTGACTCCCTTTGCATGCTGTGGTTTTATAGTTCCATTTCTAGTAGCCTTAGACCTTATTACTAGGCTGTGAGCAGTCTTGATTAGCAAAACTGAGCTCTTCTCTGTCTTCAGGGATTTTGTTAAATAGCTTGTGTCCCAGTTCTCTCTACTTAATCTTGAGTTTGTCTTAATCCATTGCAAGATAATTTGAAATTTAAATAATTCCTCAATTCAGCATAAGTCCCTAGAGAGTTCTATGAAGTTCAGCCTGGATTTTTCCTAATCACATTTTGCCTTTCCTTTCTCACCGGCCACTTCTATTCTACAAAAGAAGAAGAAAATTTTGCCTTTGTGGTTTTTTTTGTTTCTTTTTGTTTGTTAGTTTTGTTTGACCCCTTCATTGAGGCCACAGCTCAGTGGAGGAAATTTATCAGATTCCCACTCACCTCCTTTTCTGTCTCCCTCAGAAGATCTCATCTTAGATCCCCTCTTTCACCTGTTGTTTCACCTGATTTCTGGTTATTTCTGTATTTAGTATTTGTTATTTTGGGATCATCATGTCTTTTTCCCTCCTCTTTCATTCCAACCAGAAGGCTCTCAATATGAAAACTCTTATTTTCCCTGACACTGAAGGGTAAAGGAAAAGGAAAAACAGAATTTTTATTTTTCAAGCACATTTCCACTTCTCCCATGGCTGCCCTCCTCTTCTCTCTTCATCTACCTCCTGATGAATTAGACATTTCAAAATTGTGTTTATTCACAGCCCTCTCCCCCATACTTCCATCTCCACCCTAACCTATATGCCAAATTTCCTCTTTGAAAAACTTAGGAGCTGCCCTGAGTGGCCCCAGGCAATGCCTTGCTAACTCTTGGAAACTCTGCTTATTCTTTAATAGGCCACAAGCCCTTCCTTTGCATTGTTTAATGTGTACTGGCATTTTTCTGCCAGATTCTCTTTTTTTCTAATAATTTTTACATATACTTTTAGATTTGGGGAGAATGTTAAAATCTGGCTCTTCTTTACTATCTTAAATAAGAAGTCATTTATTCTGATCTTAACAGGCCATACATGATGGATCCCAGGTCCTTAAGAAAGACATTCCTGGGTTGTAAAACTGGCAAGATGTTTTATAAAAGATTTATATACATCTCAAAGGAGTGGAGAAAGAATTTATAGTTACAAGTTAAGTAAATGCTTTAAGAAAAGAGGAACCCCCGCTTTCTTAAGGAGCCCAGACTTGGGAAGAAGGCTCTCTAAAATCTAGTCAATCTGAAAGTAATATTAAGGCTGACTTAATTATTTCATTTGGCATCAAGTATAAACGAATACGAAATGCAAATCCACAATTTCCTATCCTGTTCTCCTTCCTTACTTTGATTTGTATGATTTGATACACAACTGAATAATCTTCAAGGCATGAAAATAATAAAACAGTCATAAAATAGTTGTTGGCACAATTATACAGCATGTGTAGATAACACCAAAGGGTGGGGAAAATGATAAGGACAAATTCTGTGAAGTAAGAACATCAAAGTCCAAAAATGTCCTTTGAAAATCAATTTACTGCTTCAGATCATTATTGCAATACAGCCACATGTCCCCATTTTCTCACTTGTGATCTGCCTATTTAGACTATATGCTGCACAGAAAATATGCAAACAATTGAAAATTGTTCCTCAGTGATAAAGTAGTTTTGTTCTGTAGCAAAGGGTTTGTAAGTCTTCTCAGGTTGTCATTCCTAAACATCTTTTTAATGCTCAAGAAATTAGACAACCTTTTACATGTTTTAAACTATGTTTTCATCTTATATTTATTTTCAATCTGAAATATATTAGACTATACGTATTTCTCAATTGTTTATACTACTAAACAGGAGCAAGTGAAATAATAAAAATATTTTGAATTATTTTTAGAATTCTCTTCAGGCTTGTATTTAAAGTTATCTGATATTACAAAAATGTATTTTGATTGACTTGCCTCAAAAAGAGTAATCGAGTTTCTGGCTCATTCAACCTGAATTTGATTTACTTCCCCACTGCAACCCATGATATATTTGTGATTAATCTCTTCACTGATAAACCTTCTTTGGAGTAGAGATATTGGTTTGTATGTCTAACCCTAAAAGACTTTTCCTCCTGAGATTTAATTTCATTCTCTTCAATTTAATGAACATTTTTTAGCTCCTGCTATGTGCCAGCCATTCGATTAATCACCGAGCTGCCATAATCCAGTAGGATCCAGCTCATGATTGAGTAGGATTCAAATTCAAAATAGAGAGTGAGAAATAAAAATTGACAAGTCAAAAATCAAACAATCCTACAACTGCTATCAAAAACTTTAAAAGGCAATTTTACATGGATGAGTCATATTCAGATATAATATCAGTCCTAAATCCTATTCTTTCTGCCTGGAACACTGTTACCTACTGCCCTAGCAAATCTCACTCATCCTTTAACATCAATCCAGATATCACCTCCTCCAGCTAATCTTCTATAACATCCCCCTACCACCCATGTTGGGTGGCTCATTAGATCCTCTGTCTTACTACTTACAACACTGAATAGTATTCATTTCTTTACTTGTCTCTATCTCCAGCTGTACAGTGAGTTCATCAGTGCATCAATGACCAGAGCAAAGTCTATCTCTGATTTCCATGCACCTAACCTATGAGCATGCAATACAAAATAAGTTGAATGAACAAATGAATAGACAACTAACTATGATAACCATAATAGCTAATATTTATCATTTCTCTGTACCACCCTCTATGCTGTTTTACATGTGTTATTTTAATTATTATTTTCCATTAACAGTGGAGAAAAACAGAAGCTGTGAGAAGTTTAAAAAATTACCTAAGATTAAGCAATTATTAATAGAGTTAGGATTTAAACAAAATCAGTCTGACTTTGAAATCTGCTCTACTAACCACATCATGAATGAATCATTAGTTTTCAAACTGGTATTACACAATTCAGGATGAAACTATCTTCATAAAGCAGGTAAAACAAATTTCTGCAAGATATACTTCTTAGCCACAGTTCCAGTATAGGAGTAAAAATGGCAAAAGTTTAAATTGCCTCACAAGGAAATCGACAAATACTAAATATCCCATGGGAGCTAAAGTATACCATTGCCTAAAGTCAAGAATAGGCTTCCAATCTAGGGACATCACGACTTAATATTTTCAAAATACCCAGGCAGCTGGAGAATATCCCTGACATAACTTAGCAATTATGTTTTATTTCTTAATAACTACAGTACTAGTTCATCTTTAACAAATTTTCCCTAATTCAGTATTATAAACCTAATAATTCGATATGACACGCATATAGTGAATTTTTACTAATTCAGTTATTAAATGTGTACTCAGACTCCAATCATAGTTAAAAGCCCTCAATTCAAACTCAAATCAAAGTAATACAGGTATACTCACATTCTGCCTCAATTTTACACTCATGAAATGACTGATTATTTTGAGTCAAACCACTTAATAATCTTAGATTAAGAACATCATTGCATAAGGCAAGTTTCTGGTTCACTTTTAAGAGCAGACAGTAAGACTGTACTTCTTTAGAAAAGAAGAGTTATTTGGCTGTTCAAATGTAGTACAATTTCCCTCATTTCATGGTTTCATTCATGAAGTGTTACTGATTCCACAGCACTGACTTCTGTTTCTTATTGTGTCAACTTTAAGTCATCCAAACTGCACAACAAAGGGTGGCTTAGCCTTTTGTTAGTTTTCACAGTTTCTCCTTGTGAATGGCTCTCTGGTGCCTCACCTAATTGGAACACATAGGTCAGGGTACGCTTTTTGCTTTCCGTCAGTGGGTTGGTGTTTACAGGCCAGTTACGAGCTTCTCAAGCATGTATTAGAACCTCGCTTCTCAAAACATGGTCCTAGACCAACAGCATTGTTAACAAGTGGGAGCTTACTGGGGAACTAAACTGGGTTGAAAACATTCTTTGGAATAGATTTGTTAATATTGTTAACACACAGTTTATCAAAAAAAATTATAAATTTTCATAAATAACTTTAAAACATAAAAGTAAATTTCACCAGAAATGCATCTGTTGATTAAAGGTATTTTTTAGTTTTTCCATTAAGTAATGTATCCATAGTAGAATATTACTTATGGCTACCATGAAAATAATGTGCAGCACTGATTATCCTTGTATTTTTCACTTTTATTGACCAAACTACAAAGAAACTAGTCACATAAAAAGACAGATGATAATGTGAGAAATTTTGTTTGTTTAGCAACTGTCATGCAGTTTTTTGTACTCCTTCACCAAAAATACAGTGACTTAAAATAAAAAAATTACTTTTTCTGATCAGCTAGCTGAAAACTCAATTAGGTCTTTCCCCAGTACTGTTGAAAACAAAGCATTGGAAACCAACTGATTGCAAAGGATTTGCTATGCAGTTAACTGAATTAATAAAGTCATTCATATTCTCATTTTATGAGGGGTATATCAAAACAGCTTTGTCAGGTTAATACCTGACAAATTACCTGCCACATTAATATTAGTTATACCCATTAATCTTCCATTTAGAAGCACCTATTTAACTCTACATATGCAAAAAGAGTTAAGGAATCAAGATATTACTAATTCCAATACACTTTTATTATTTTAACAACCTTAATATATTCTTTAAATTATTTATCAAAACATCAGATCTGCAGGTTTAGCCTTTTAATTACTATTGCATGTTTTTATTACAGATTTTTCACCTCTAATCATAAATGTAACTGGTCTATAACCTTCTTTTCTCTTTCTGTCTTTGAATTTTTGGTATCTATGTTATATTAGCCTCAAAAAGAATTGAGTTTGGCCTAGCATGGTGGTTTATGCCTGTAATCCAAGCACTTTGGGGTGCTGATGCAGGAGTCTAAAACCAGGAGTTCAAGACCAGCCTGGGCAACATAGCGAGATCCTGTCTCCATTAAAAATTTAAAAGTCAGCTCAGTATGGTGGTATGCACCTGTAGTCCTTGTTACTCAGGAGGCTAAGGCAGGGAGATAGTTTAAGTCCTGGAGTTCAAGGCTTCAGGAACCTATGATCACATCACTGCATTCCAGTCTGGGTGACAGAGGGAGACCCTGTCTCAAAAAAAAAAAAAAAAAAAATTCAAGTTTTTTTTTTTTGCCTTTTTTACTCTTTTCATGGACAATCTAACTTAGGGAAGTATTAGCATTGAAGTAAAAATAAAATATAGGGACATATCTCTAAATTTAAACTTTTATGTGAGAATCACAGAATTGCAGTTAGGGTCATACACACAGACCAGGGTGATTTTCAGCGTGTCCAAAGCACAAAGGAAAGGTTGGGGTTTTGTTAGAAAGAAAAATGCTACATACTATTTTGAAAGCAGGCTCATCAACACTAGAGAGGCTTCTGGGAGCTGGCAAGCTCTAATTGGTGAGTGATGCTGGTATCACAGCAGGCTGTTTCAGCAGCTACTAGGTAAAACTGCTTTTAGGATTACAGCAGGCCATTTCAGCCACTGGGCTTGCAGAAAATTCCATTCTTGGAGCAGGTACTATGTGACCTGAGTACTTTCTCCATTGGCCCCTTGACTCTGATTTAGTTGGGCATGACAAGAATGACGCAGTTTGTATAATCAACTTTCACACTTGAAAGTAGAACTAGCTTAAAAATCATCTAAAATAGTACATTTATAGAAGGGATAGTTTTATATGCTATTTCAAATTATTTCACAGTCATTATCTTTTCAAGTATTTTGTTTATTTCTATTTCATTAGGAACCTACTGCAGCATTTTAATTTTTTCCAGAAATGTAGTAATGTCATTTTGATTTTCAAATTAGTATGTGATTATTCATATTTTTCATTATTTTTAAAATCATTTTTATATATGTGCATAGTTAGTTACATTTCATTTATCACATTTTGTTTTCTTTATTCTACATTTTCTCAATAGGCTTTTCCACAGGTTTACCTATCTTATCAATTTTTTTCAAAGACACATGTGTTAGTTCTCATAATCAAATGTAAGAGGTAATGAGATAAAAGGAATTCCATTCACAAGAAGCAATTAAAAACCTAAAATGCTTATGAATTATTTACAAATGTAGTTGTATCTTATGAAGGAAATATAAATCTTTATTACTATAGAAATGTGAATTAGTCCTGTTTCTGCATTGAAACACTAAGATTATAAAAATATCAATTCGTCCTAAATTACTTTATAGCTTTAATTTGATTCCAATAAGAAATGTCAAAAAAATGTTTTTGAAATAACTTTCCCCAAAAACGATTTTGAGGTTTATCTGGAAGAATAATCAGACAAAATTAGCAAAGACACTTTTTTTAAAGGAGAGAGGGATTTGCACATAGCAGTTACTTAAATGTATTAAGAGACTAAAATGTTTTTAAATGCATTGCTAGCATAAGAATAAGTAGTCAAGTCAACCTACTTTTAAAAAATATTTGCAAGGATATCCATGAAAGTGACAGACATTCATTGTTTACTTAATGTCCGCAGTTTCCCCTACAATCCTCAGCCACCTCACAACTTGGTAGGGCCATGTTACTAAGTGATGAGAGTCAAGGCGTACAAGGGTGAGCGTGAGTTGTGCACTTACTCTCTTACCTCACTCTACCATGAGGGGTACACAGACTCAGATGGCAACACCCACAATAGGAACAGCCTGAATCAATCATTATATGCAGGATGAAAGATAATACTGCCCTAGAGAGTCACCTAACTTTCAATGAACATGTGTAAACTACAAATAAACTTTAGTTGTGGGTTGTGTCATCTACTAAGATTCAGGGGTTGATTTGTTATCACAGCCTATTTGTTTTACTAGCCTATTCTGACTAGTAAAATGAAAAAAGAATAATATTGGTGCCTTTCAATTTTAAAGCCCTATCAGTCATCTGTGTTAAGTCCTATAAAACAATAAAGATGGCTATTATGAACAGTCCCCAAAACCTTGAAAATAGGAGAAATAAAATAGCCTCTGAAAATTAACCTAAATAATTAACACTTAATAAATCTGAATAAAGACCCCTGGGTCAGAAACATAGAACATACTTATTCATGGGAATTGAGCTTTCTAGGCTTCCGACCTGTGTCTCTTCCTCTTGTCCACCAGGTCCCATGAGGGCAATGTGGAGTGAGCCAGGTGGATACAACACACACAGTGGGTTAGTGTCACAGATGAGGAAATCTTAACTTAGGTAACCAAAATATTTTATAATGGGCAGTAATCAAACCTGCTTGACCTCTGCTATGAAAGAAGAAGTTGTCTTTATTATGCTGAAAAGTAAGTAAATCTGTCTGTTGAGGAGGGAGGGTGGGGAGGGGGGAACACTATTTTATCTTCCAAAGATATTATCTATACAAACACTTTTGAAATACAGTGCAGAACAAAAGGATAGTTAATGCCTCTGCTCATAACATGTGCAGATGCCAGAGACACCCATAGGGAACTATCTCTAAGCAGTCTTAAAAGCAAATAATTATTTGATTGTCTACCATACCTACTTTGGAGGGGATCCAGAACAATCTACTCAGTCTATCCCCCAGGTTGTTTACAAAAAAAAAAATTAAGGTTTTATCTCCATAAAGAAATGCCTTGGAATCCAGCCACCTATCTTTCAATCAACTTCTGTAAAATAATCAAATTATGAGAGAGAAGATGAAATTAAATTCAAATTTAAGCTTTATCACTACTCAAATACCATTTTGATAGTCTCTTTTAAATTAACTCTCATCTCTAAAGATCCTTATACTTCACAGATATACCAACAGTTTTGGCAAAATTCTATGTGCATTATTTTCTAACTTCCCTAGGGTAAAGTTTCTCTTCATGTGGTTTAACCATGGAGAAGAGGGCCTTTTTTCCATACTTTTAAATGGAAGAAGTGAGAATACTTGCAAACTTAAGCCAATGGCCAAGTAAGTTACTGATTTCCTTGCAAAATCTTTAAATGAGAAACAGCAGCTGTCAGACTGGGCTCAACAAACACCTAAACTTTCAGTAAAAATTTGGCAAGCCACTCAAAGCACTGCTCATGGGTAGAACCAGAAGCTCATTAGATAGATTCAAGTACAATGGAATAAATGGAGTAATGATCTATGTAAAGAAAACCAAATATATGTGTCATCTGTGAAAATAGAAATTCTTGAAAAGTGGAAAGTTATATGGTACTCTAATTAACATGTCAGGGTTTCAGTGTATTAAAAGTTTTAAGATTATCTAGAAAATACAGCTACCAAGTATTCCTTAAGTGTTAATAGTTCAGGACAACACTGAAGCACATTAATTTGCAAAGAGAAATATGTTTATGTTTTTAAAAGTTTATTTTAAATTTCATTTTAAAAGTACTCCAAAAACTTAAACTTCCATTTTCTGTAGCCCTGTAGATAGGAAAGCTATCATAGTTATATGAAAAATTAACAATAAAACATGAAATTCATAAAGATGAGTGAGACTTTGAAATATCAGTGTGGCTGTTGCCTCATACCTTTCAAAATTCCAACATCAACTCAAAATGTGCAGAAAATCCCTTGAGTAATAGGAGTAGCCTATATGCCAGAACCAGTATTAAAATATGCAGCCATCTTCTTTCTGTGACTTATCTGATATAGTATAATTTGTTCATGGAGCCATTTTCTAAAACATTGTGAAGAGTTACGGGTTTGCAAATAGATACTAAAGTTTCTACACTCATTACTTTCTACTTTCTCTCCCATTTGAAGCAAAAATTCTTTTAGTAGGCTTCAAGGCTGTTATTTTGAAATATAATTTTTAAAAAGCAAAAGTTTTAAACATCACTAGAAAAACCTGAAAATATAGAAATTGCCCATTCTCAACTAATACTAGATAGAAAATGTTAAGAATTTAAGCTGATTACAGGTCAAACCTAAAGAAATGAATTTAGCAGTTACCTACATAAACATGGGGTAGAAATTTTGAAGACAATATGATAATTTTTGCAAACAAGAAGGAGTTGAAAAACAAAAAGTGAGACCTGTCGAGAAATAGGCAAGAAATGAATTTTTAAAAACAAACTACCAACATAGCGTTGCAGTTAGTGGGAAAAAAAAAATCTGTTCCACGGTAGTCCCTAAAGAATGTGCCACAAAGCAGAGTTTCACAAAATTCTATTGACTATTTTTCTGTAAAGGGTTTCATGGTTTAGGAAATGAGACAGAAGGATTTCTCAGGCCATTAATATGGTAACATGTGTTATGAATATCCAACAGGAAGATACAGAATACAGTAACCTACACTGGTTAGGCCTTAGAACCCTCTAGAAAGTACATCTAGCAGAGCAGCGTTCTGGGAAAGTCTGCAGCAGAGATCTAAGTTCCAAGTTCTAGACAGCAGAATAAGAACAGCAAGAAGGAAGTTAGGAATTAGGGAAAGGCAGGAGTTATAAAGTAGAGGGAAACATTACCAGGAAAAGTTTCCTGTTGTAGTGGGTTGTACAGTAGCCTCGAATAATATGTCTACCCAGAACATATGAGTGTGACCTTATTTGGAAATCAGAGTCTTTACAGGATGTGACTAAGTTAAGGATCTCAAGATGAGGTCATTCTGGATTAGTGTGGGCTCTCCATCCAATGACAAGTGTCTTTATAAGAAAAGAGAAAAGTAGAATACAAAAAAGAGAGGGCAGCCTGAAGACAGAGGTGGAAATTGGAGGGATGAGTTTATAAGCCAGGGAACACCAGAGATTGCTGGCAGTCACTGGAATTCAGGAGAGAAACATGAATAGATTCTCCTTCCAAGCCTTCAGAGGGAACCAACCCTGTAGACACCTTAATTTTGAACTTCTGACCTCCAGAACTGTGAGAGAATACATTTCTGTTGTTTTATAACCACCCAGTTTGTAGTAATTTGTTACAACAGCACTAGGAAACTAAAACTCCTATATTAAAAAAAGTTCCAGAAACAGAGAAGATATAGAGGTAAATTGATGAGAAAGAGAGAGAGATTGAGACACAGTGTTAGATAAAGAACAAAGACGATGGAAATGAATTGGGAAGAGGGGAGGAAAAAGGAATGAGGATCAGGAGTTCATTAGGCATTCTCACAAGCTCTTTGAAGAAATCAGCAGAGAAAACAAAGAGTAACAGCTGTTCCTCCCCCTTTTCTCATGCCTCTCAGTAGAAATGGGTAATACTTGTTTTCTTAACAAACTTTATTAATGCATCTAAGGTCTTCTGCTCCATTTTAATTCTCTGAAGCACATGTTGACTATTTACGTAGTGATATGAACTCTGTATTAAGATAGTAAGAGCAGGGGATGGGGGGAAAGCCTTTTCTGACACTTTCCATCTCTCTTCCCTGCATTAGGCCTTCAAGAAGCAAAAGAAACTCTCAATCATGTGGTGTCCACCTGAGTGATAAATCAACTTGAGATTAGCTAATCATGAGTTTGCTTCCATAAAATGCTTTCTTATTAAAACAACCAAGCACAGTAAGTATAATTATGATATATTTTTAAATTACTTTCAAAGTACACAAAAGAAATAAACTTTCAAGTACCTAATTCCTTAATTCCCACCATGACCAATTTATATATAAAAGTAGTTTTTTATTATAAAAAGTAACATGCTGTGAACCTAAAACTACTCTTTAAAAAAGTTTTTTTTAAAGTAACAATGTCATTATAGTCATTTTGGAAAACACATTAAACACAAAAAACAAAATATTAAAATCACTTTTTTCAAACCATATGTATATAAAGACGGTATAAATATAAATATTTCTGAAGTTTTCAAATTCCACATGACTCCCAAAAAAGTTTACACTTACTCTACTCTTTTTTATTCTTTACAGAGTTAAGCAAACCAATGTCTCCAGCTGATTGTCAAACATTTTATAGTTGCTTAGAAAACTGACAACAGAAACAACTTTTTAAAAATATGTTTATTATTAGTTTCGTGTTGTAAAGGTTAAACATGCTCTCTGCAAAATATATACATATAAGACATAAAAGTAGAGAGAGATAGCAGAAGTCACCTGTTCTTCCACTACCATTAGATGGTCGCCACTGACATTTTTATCTATTTATATCTTTTTAAAACTAGCATTATATTATAAACATTTTCCATTCATTTTCCATATGGTTTCAAAAACCGTAATAAATATTTTATAATAGTCCACATATTATGGTTAATATTTAAAACCCTCAAGCATATCTATAATATTAAACATGTAGGTTCTCTCTGGTGAACCTAAATGAAATGAGTCAATGTGTATGAACTGCTTTTATGTTACTAATTTGTATTGCCAAAATTATGTCCAAAAATATGGTATTAATATAAATTCCCATCGGACCCTGTAAAGGCCTGTTTCACCACAAGCTCATCAACACTGGGAAAACTGATCTTTATCCAGTGTTCAAAAAGTAAATTCTACCATGTCCATAATTTGCATTTGTTTATTAAGTTAACTTTTTAATATAGCTATCATCAATTTGCTTCTCTTCTTTAGTGAAATGCCTCTTTCTATACAAAACATAGATTTTTTTAATTATAAAAATCAAGGAAAAGTTTTTTTTTTATCATCCTATGCATACTTGTGGCCTTACTCTCTTTTCATGCCTTTTTTTCTGAAGCGTAAAGGCAAAATAGAGCAGTGTTTTCTCATTTTTCTTTTTATCTCCTCATATCTTTTTCCATCAATGGAAAACCCAACCCATGCAAAAACTGGTCCAGATCCTTCTAAAAGAAACATGATGCTCATGACAAACTTTTCAAATAAAGTAATTTATTATATTCATATGTTTAATGGGAATCATTTACAGAATGGTGGTCATAACTTGTGAGAATCTCTCAGTTTATAATATCACAGTTGAGGTTCCTTTTAGTGGAATATGCAGCATAACATGATGAAAATCACTTAATTCTGCACCTTACTCCCACCCCACCCCTCCACTGTGCTGAATATCTTCCATTTCCTACTTTAAATCTTTCTCTATACAGCTCTGGCCCCAGCAGGCTGACTGCTATGGACAAGGTCAACAGGTTTCTATGTCCTCTGGCTTCTTGTTGAATTCAGCCAATGGGGAGGAGGGGAAGATGGTAAGTCTGGTTATTTATTGCCCTGGCTTTATCCCCCTCAAGTTTACAATATGGCTCAAGACTGCCACCTCTACGTAAGTCTCCTGCTGGATTCCTCCCTAATTCCTTCCACATGAAAAGTAATAAAACTCCTCTACCATTTCTATTCCTGGTTATTTGTTATCCATGTGGTTTCCCTACACTCTGTCCAAACCTTTGGAAATAGTCTCTTGATAAATAAAACCTCCTCAGTTTACTCTATTTGCCTCTCTGTGTTCATTTCGAGTTGGGGCCTTACTGCTTCATCTCCTAATACAGATATGAGATAACAGGAACAGTAATTACCTTCTAAATAATTACCTTCTAAAACTAAAATAAGTTTCGTATTAGAGACTTCTTTATAGTTACTAAAGTCAACACCTTTAACTTCAAACTCATTGGCCTCCTTTTTTTTTTATAAACTTTTATTTTAGGTTTGGGGTATACCTGCAGGTTTGTAATATAGGTAAATTGTGTCACAGCGGTTTGTTGTACAGATTATTACATCATCCAGGTATTAAGCCTAGAATTAATTCGTTATTTTTTTCTGATCGTCTCCCCTCACCCCACCTTCCACCCTCAGGCAGGTCCCAGTGTCTGTTGTCCTTTGCGTTTAAGTGTTCTCCTCATTTAGCTCCCTCTTATAAGTGAAAACATGTAGTATTTGGTTTTCTCTTCCTGCATTAGTTTGTTCAGGTTAATGGCCTCCAGTTCCATTCCCACAAAGAACATGATCTCATTTTTTTTATGGCTGCATAGTATTCCATGGCATATATGTACCACTTTTCTTTATCCAGTCTACCGATGATGGACATTTAGGTTGATTCCATGTCTTGGCTAGTGTAAATAGTGCTGCAGTGAACATACGCATGCATGTGTCCTTGCGGTAGAATGATTTATATTATTTTGGGTATATAGTCAGTAACAGGATTGCTGGGTCAAATGGTGGTTCTATTTTTAGCTCTTTTAAAAATAATCACACTGCTTTTCACAATGGCTGAATTAATTTACACTGCGACCAACAGTGTTCCCTTTTCTTCACAACCTCACCAGCATGTTGTTATTATTATTATTATTATTATTATTTTGGCTTTTTAGTAATAGCCTTTCTGACTGGTATGAGGTGGTATCTTATTGCAGTTTTGATTTGTGTTTCTCTAGTGATTAGCCATGTTGAACATTTTTTCATGTGCTTATTGACTGCACATATGTCTTCTTTTGAGAAGTGTCTGTTCATGTCTTTTGCCCACTTTTTAATGGGGTTGTTTGGTTCTTTTCTTGTAAATTTGTTTAAGTTCCTTATAGATGCTGGATATTAGACCTTTGTCAGATGCATAGTTTGTAAGTATTTCCCCCCTTCCATATGTTGTCTGATTGCTCTATTAATAGTTTCTTTGCTGTGCAGACGCTCTTAAGTGTAATTAGATACCATTTGTACATTTTTGCTTTTGTTGCAATTGCTTTTGATGTCTTTGTCATAAAATCTTTGCCAGTTCCTATGTTCAGAATGGTATTATTGCTCACTGGCCTTCTTTTACCCATTTCAAATGTATATACAGCTGATCCTAAGAGAGGAGCAGATCCTAAAGACATAATGCTTCACCAGATGAGTATCTCATGACCTTACCATAACATCAAGTTTATTTTGAAGATAGAAAACGTAAGCTCTAGATAGACCAGCAGAAGCAAACAATTACCAGTTTTATAAGGAGTAGCATAATGAGGACTGCTATAGTTCGGATAAGGTTTGTTTGACCCTACAAAGTCGCATGTTATAAGTTGATCCCCAATATTAGAGGTGGGGCCTGGTGAGAAGTGTTTGGATCATGGGAGTAGATCCCTGATAAATGGCTTGGTGTCATTCTCCAGGGAGTGAGTGAGTTCTCACTCTTAGCTCCCCTGAGAACTGATTGCTGAAAAGAGCCTGGTGCCTCCTCCTCTCTCTCATGCCTCCTCTCTTGCCATGTGATCTGAAGGGCTCCCCTTCAGCCTCTGCCATGAGTGGAAGCTTCCTGGGCCCTCACCAGACACAGATGCCAGCAGCATGCTTCCTGTACAACTTGCAGAACCATGAGCCAAATAAACTTCTTTTCTTAATAAATTACCCAGCCTCTAGTATTCTTTTGTAGCAATGCAAACAGACAAAGACAGTCCCAAAAATGAAAAATGTGATGTCATAGTGACAACCAGAAACAATTACAAATTTTGTATATTGCTAAAAGGAATTACTATTTATTTATGGCTGCCGAAAGTTATCCATAAATTTGCCTATCTACTTAATATAAGATAATTTTGTAGTATGTGATTTTCATTTAAGGTTCCTAGCATAGATTTATATTTGACCCATATTTTCTTTTTTTTTTCTTTTGAGATGGAGTCTTGCTCTGTCATCCAGACTGGAATGCAGTGGTGCAATCTCAGCTCACTGCAACCTCAACCTCCCAGGTTCAAGTGATTCTCGTGCCTCCACCTCCCAAGTAGCTGGGATTACAGGTGCATGCCACCAGGCCCAGTTAATTTTTGTACCTTTTTTTAATAGAGACAGGGTTCCACCATGTTAGCAAGCTAGTCTTGAACTCTTGACCTCAGATGATTCATCCTCCTCAGCCTTCCAAAGTGCTGAGATTACAAGCATGAGCCACTGTGCATGGCCTTGACCCATATTTTCTGCTGCTTAAATTTCTTAATATAACTATGCATTTGTCCCATTTTTAGATACCCCAAATGCTACTGGAAATGGAAGATATACACTGGCAGTGTTCTATAAAACATTATTTGGGAAAGTTCATAAAAACTTTTGCAGACGAGTATACCACAATTTCTGCTATTCCCACCATCCATACCGCTGCGTAAAGCTAAAATGGCCTTTCACCAAAAGGCTTTCCATTAGGTAAGAATCCGGGTTAAACTCAAGTCATGCAACAAGGTGAACAATTTGTCCCTGTCCACCAGAAATCCACTGTCAGCCAGTAATCCCAGATTGCCATTAATATGGTTTGGATTTGTGTCCCCACCCAAATCTCATATAGAATTGGAGGAGGGGCCTGGTGGAAGGTGATAGGATCATGGCAGCAGGTTTTCTTCTTGCTGTTCTTATAATAGTGAGTGAGTTCTCACAAGATCTTACCATTTAAAAGTTTGTGGCACCTCCCCCTTCTCTCTCTCTCTCTCCTCCTCCTCCTCTGCCACAGTAAGACATACTTGCTTCCTCTTCGCCTTCTACCATGACTATAAGTTTCCTGAGGTCTCACAGTCATGCTTCCTGTTAAGCCTGCAGAACTGTGAGTCAATTAATCCTCTTTTCTTCATAAATTACCCAGTCTCAGGTAGTTCTTTATAGCAATATGAATATGAACTTATACAGCCATCATCCAGGTCCTCATCAATATTCAATCTCTAGTTTTAAGTTATTAATAAAGCAAATGAGAGAAATACTGAGAAAATATTTCTGAAGAATATTCATTCTTAAAGTTCAAAAGCATGGTAAGTTGGTCTCAACTATTGAACTTATTTTTCATTCTTTCAATTAGCAACTAATCTTTACTCAGTGTCTGTCAGGTGCAGAGCAGTGTTCTAGGCATGGACAGAAAATGAGTGGAAAGTCAAGTAAACACAGTTCCTAGGGGTTTTTGTCCCCCTGCTGTTTTTACCTATTTGTTTTCCCAAATGGACTTCAGAAATATTTTTGTACTAATGCAAGAATAAACAGATATGTTAATACAAAATTATAAATAGATCAGAAACAAGTTTTGTTACATGTAAAAATTTTGCAAATGATAAAAGTGTGATCAGAATTCACAGAGAAGAAAAAATTATGAAGTAAATGGCTTTGGAATGATTTATGAGTAATTTTATGAAAAAAATTATTTTTTCAACTCAATGTCATCCAGTAAAATAGAAGAAGTTCCAAAACGAAAGATAGAAAATTTAAAGGAGGATACAATAGTTATCAACTCTTTATAAGGAGTTTTCACAAAAATTGATTTTTAAAATCTAGAAAAATAAAAATAATTTAAAGATTTGACTAGATAAAAAAGTGAGCCTGTATCTGGCAAAATAAAAATTATCTGCTAAAGAACAGATTATGAAATGTTTTTATACCAAGGGTTTGACAGTTTATTCATGTTAGTGGTCTACAGATTAATGAAAGAAATGTTAAGACAAGAAACATTCAACAGTCACAGGACATAAACAACAAACAACAAAATAAGCTGATGTAAAATACTAACTTGTGGAAAGTTTGGCAACCTGTATCAAAGTGATAAAGTATCCACAACTAAAGTTTAAGTTTAACTTGATGAAATAATGTTAATACCAACAAAGGCTAATGTATATATCTGTAGAAGTCTGAAAACTGTCTAAATGATCAGCAGTACAGGAATAGTTAAGTAAACTATGGAACCTACTCTCAATCATTATACCACTGTTTTACCCAATGGCTTAAGAGTCTATGTAATAACATAAAATAAATCATCATTAATTGAAGAAAGCTATTTAACACTTGTGTAACATGATTACAATTATATAAAGAAGAAATTATGCACAGAAGAAACTGATTAAAAAGAAATCTATTTAAGCAGAAACTAGGCATTTGGCCAAGACCACTCTCTAATTTGTAGGTGATTTCCTAATTTATAACCTCTTTTCTAAGCACTTAACATTTGAATTCTGAAACGTTCCAAATAAATAGATCAAATAGGCCAGGCGCTGTGGCTCACGCCTGTAATCCCAACACTTTGGGAAGCCGAGGCGGGCAAATCACGAGGTCAAGAGATTGAGACCATCCTGGCCAACATGGTGAAACCCCATCTCTACTAAAAAAAAATACAAAAATTAGCTGGGCATGGTGGCGTGCGCCTGTAGTCCCAGCTACTTGGGAGGCTGAGGCAGGGGAATTGCTTGAACCCAGGAGGCAGAGATTGCAGTAAGCCGAGATCACGCCACTGCACTCCAGCCTGGCAACAGAGTGAGACTCTGTCTCAAAAAAAAAAAAAAAAAAAAAAGATCAAATAAACATTCAGCAGTCTCTTCTATTTAATTTTTTCTGAAAACATCTGCAAAGATGTGTTACCTTCAGACTGAACTGTCAAAACAAATTTATAAATTAATTGTTATATAGCAATAATTATTAATAAATTAATTTATAAATTAATGATTATATAGCAATCAATCTTACATTCATCATAACTCATTAATACTGCAGAATTTCTGGTTTTATTTTAATACTTCATAGTTTTTAAAATATTTGCCTGTTGAAACTTGTGATTAAACACTGAAGTTTAAAGATATTTTGGGGAAAGCACACGTTTCTTAGATTTTCGTCTTTAAAGGATGATACTAGCATAGACAATCTATTTAAATGCTATGACACCAATGCATGCACCCACTCATAGCATTATAAAGTCATGATTTAAACAGAAAATCCTGCCACTGATGTTTAAACCACACACACTTCATGAACAAGGTGAAAGCTTTCAGATTGTGACTGCAGATTTTATAAGCCGTGCTAAGCCCTCTTGGTCTAAACATTGCTTTAATTAAACTTTGATATTTTGAAATTTTGTTTCCATTCACTTAAAAATACTTTTAAATTTCTTTTTTTATTTTTACTTATTATTATTTTTTATTTCTTCTTTCACCCATAGGGTTAAATAGAAGTGGAGTGTTTAATTTTGAAATATGTGTGTGAGTTTCCCTGATTTTTGTTGTTGTTGTGGAGGTGTAATCAAATTCTGCAGTGGTCAGAAAACATACTTATGATTTCAATAGTTTTTAAATTGAGCCTTTTTTGTGGCCCAGAATATGGCCAATCCTGAAGAATTTTATATGTGCACCTGAAGAGAATGTGTATTCTGTAGTTCCTCAGTATATACATCAGTTAGATTGAGTTGCTTGAAAATGTTTTTCAAGCCTTTTTTAACCTTGCTGATTTTCTGTCTAGCTGGTCTATTAGTTTTTGAGGATAAAGTAATTAAATCTCCAATCATTGTTCTTAAATTACCTTTTTCTCTTCTTAATTTTCTCACATTTTGTTTCAAGTATGGCTGTGTTATTAGTTACATATATATATATATAATGGTTATACCTTCATAATTGTATTTTGCCTTTCATAATTACACAATGTCCTTCCTTGCCTTTAGTAAAATTTCTTATTGTAAAGTCTGTTTTATCTGACATTGATATAACCACCATCTCTCTTATGGTTACTTTATGCCTGATATATCTTTTTTCATCCTTTTACTTCCAACATATTCATGTCTTTGAATCCAAGATGTGTCTCTTACATACAGCTTGTGTCTTGTATTTTTATCCAACCTGACAATCTTTGTTTCTTAAGTAATGTGTTTGGTCCATTAACATTTAATATAATTATTAGTGTGTTTGGATTTATGCCTGCATTTTTCTATTTGATTTCTATATGTCTTGTGTCTTTTTTATTCAACATTGTTCATTTAGTGCCTAACTTATAGAGAGTATACATATATATAAACACACACACACACTTTCACAAAATTAGACACTAAATGTATATACACATGTATAAATGTGTATATGTGTGTGCTTGTGTATGTATAACCATTTTAATTCCTCTGCTTTTTTTTTACTATATTTTTAGCTATTTTCTTAGTGGTTGCTCCAGCAATTACAAAATGCATTTTAACTTATCATAATTTCCTTCAAAATAATACTGATTTAATTCTGGTAAAATATAGAACCCTTGCTCCAATAGATCTCCTTTTCTTCTCCCTGCCTTTGTGCTAATATTGTTATATATATTATCTCTATATATGTTATAAACTCAGTAATACAGTGTCAAAATTAGTGTTTGTGCAATCTTATGTTTTTAAAGGAATTCAAAAAAGAAATGAGTAAAAATATTAATAGAATATTATTAGAAGCTTTTACATTTATCCATATAACTACCATTCACTTCTCATTTTCCTGGTGGATTTCTCTGGTGGTTACTGTTTGGTGTCACTTTCTTTCAGACTAAAACATTTTCTTTAATTATAAAAAGGAAATTGTGGAGCTGAAAAGTAAAATAAAAAGAAAAACATTTCTTTAGTATTTTTTATAGGACATTTCTGTGGACAATTATCTCCATCGTTTTTTATTTTTCATTTCCTTCTTCTGCTATTGTTTTTTGAAATATTATTTCTGTCTCTTTATCACCTCTCTAGGATTCTCTTCATATGTGTACTTTATGTTGCCCCACTGTTTTCTTAGGCTCTGTTCATTTTCTTCAATTATTTTTGTCTCTGTTTTTCAGATTAGATAACTTCAATTAACTTCTCTTCTGACATGTTAAATCTCCTATGAAATGCCTTTAGTAAAATTTTCATTTCACCTATTGTACTTCTCATCTCCAAGATGTCTATTCTTTAACATAATTTCTATGTCCTCATATTTTTTGTTTATTGAGTCATCATCGTCATACATTAATTTCATTCTATAAGCATGATTTTGTTTACATATTTGAATATTGTCATCATACTTGCTTTAAAGTTTTCCTCGGCTAAAATCTGGAGAAATCCAGAGATTTCAATTAACTGCTTTTTTCCTAGGGATAGGTCACACTTGTTTTCTTGCATATCTGGTAATTTTTTATTTAATAATGGACATTTTAAATAATATATTATAGAAATCTGGATTTTTATTTATTCTATGAGGGTTATTGTTATGTTGTTGATTGTTTAATAACTAGTCTGGACTAAATCTGTGAAATATGCCTCAGTCATAATGTCTCTGTTCATTCTTTTTTTTTTTTTTTGCTTTTATGGCCAACCCTTGTTTTCCAGAAATCACTGATATATTTACATAGCTTAGTGTTCATGCAAAGATTTTTCACAGGTTGTGCTCAAAAACCTCAGGCCAGCAAGGCTTCTACTCTGCTGATGGATCTGTGTGTGGCCTGGACAACAGATTCAAAGTACATGCCATTTTCAAGTCTTTCTCAGCTTTTACTTTCCACCACAATCTTTTGAGTCTTCTCTACGTGTGTGTTTAAGGCCTGTCAGCCAGGAATGTGTGGGTGGCTTGAGCCCATTTCTGTCTCTGCTGCACATCCACACAGCCTTTAGTCAATCTGGATATGTGGTGAGCTTATCATGCCCTATGACTGTTTCACTCACTGCAAATCCTTGTTAAATCCCTAGCTAGTTCATCAGTCCATTGTTTACCCTAAACAGGACCACAACCTCAAGCTGACAGTGCTGCTGGTCCTCCCTCCTCACTTGAGTATCCATGTTTTTAACTCAGGATTTTATAACAACCACAGAAGGATTTATTTAAGAACTTAACCTACATTGTAAAGTTAATTCAAAGTAGTTCATTAAAAACTTAAGCAAAGTGTCTTAGTTTGTTGTCTGTTGCTTATTACATAATACTTGAAACTGTGTAATTTATAAAGAAAGGAACTTATTTCTTACAGTGATGGAAGCTGAGAAGTCAAAGACTGAGAGGCCACTTCTTGTATGGCCTTCTTGATGGTGAAGACGCTGCAGTCCCAAAGCGGTGCAAGGCATCACATAGTGAGGAGGCTGAGCATGCTGGCTTAGATCTCTCTTTCTCTTCTTCTTCACCAGTCCTACTCCCATAATAACTCATTCATCCATTAATACACAAACTAATAAATAATTTATTCATGAACTCGGAGTCTCTTAAGACCCCGCTTCTCCATACTCCACACTGGGGATTATGTTTCAACATGTGTTTTGGAGGGACAAATATTCAAACAATAACACAAGACTATAACTACAGAATGTTTTTTAAAATAATGTAAAGTTCTTTGCTTTAATAGAATGATGTGGAATATGTAGCAACGTTTAAAAAATTGACTCTGGATTCAGAATGCCTGGATTTTCACCCCAGCTCTACCATTCCTAACCTTGAAACAAATTATTCAGCTACAAAATGGGACTGCCAGCAATAGTGTCTAAAAGGTTGCAGGGAAGATTACATGAAATAATATATCTAAAGCAACTGGCACAGTACCTGGGATGTGGTAAGAGCCCACTAGAGATTATGAAGCTTTTGGTCATGAATGACTTGAGTCATATTACTCCCCTGGTCTTGATCTTGTTCTCCTTAGGTAATTCCAGTGGGTTCCAGCCTGCATTAACTTTTTGGTGTCAGGGGGTTTTGTTGTCTTTAGGCTAATTCCCACCATGCAGGTCATTTTCCTGATGCTAGTGCTGATACAACAATTGCAAAAAATAATAGTAACAAATAATAAATATTATCTGCAATTGCTCAAAGTTTAATGAACAGAGTAAAGGTTTAGTGCCTCATCTATGCATAGTTTATCAATGTATTTCTACCACTTTTAAAGTAACATTTCTTTTTATTTTTCTAGATACTTTTGCACTAATATGTACAACCTAGAAACTATAGTAGTTGGAGCTGCCCAACAGAAACTCTGAATGTTTGTGAACATCTTCTGGGGTATGCTATATAGAAGGAGTGATTCTTAAGTGAATAAACTATCTCTTGAAACAAATACTTAATGTCTCTGGATCCATTTTCTCTAGGAGTTGAGCCTTCTGTTTAACACAGGGCTTTGTTATTTAACTGTTTCATATTTAGTATATGTGTGTTTACTTATATTTGTTAGTGGTATTCAACCACTTACCATAATAGTGGGTAGTGAAGTAAAAAGAAAAGTACGGCTAATCCAAATTTTAAATCTAATTATTTGGAAGAATGTATTCATAGGAGTTTCTCTTTTAGAATCTACACCAATTGAATTAAATAAATGTCTTGCATGCGCTCTTGTGGAGTTTATAATCCAACACAGATGCTGTTAATGATAATAATAGGTTACATTTGTGCAGTGATTGCATGTGCCAAGTACTATTCTAAGAGTCTTGTGTATATTATCTTATTTAAATTCTCATAAACAACCTTATGGCTTTGATACCATTATTATACCAATTTTCCAATTGAGGGAATTATGGCTCAGGGAGATTAACTAGCTTGCTTAAGGGCAGAAATAGTCTGAAATCAAGCAAGTTTGACTTCAGAGCCTTAGCTCTTAACTGCCAAAGTGTACTCCATTCCCTAATAATAATTAACCTTTACAGAGTGCTTACTCTCTACCAAACAGTCTTCTAAATATCATACATGTATAACTCCTTTAATACCAACCAGAGCCCTAATAGTTATAATATTTTAATCACAATATTAGAGATGAGAAAAATTAGGACAGAAAAATTATATAATTCTGCAAGGCTTCGTGATAGTAATTGATGGATCTAGGCTTTAAGGAAAATATATAAAATCTAGTAGTACAGAAGCACCTTTCAACACCTGATTTTTATACATAGTGAGTTTAGGTAAGGAAGGTTCATGAGAAGCTTTCCAATTGTTTTTCCTACCAAATTGCCAAAGAATCTCACAGAGTAGTGGAAGGGGGACTACAGAGAGTTTTTATCTCAGCTGCTATCTCCTATCCACATCATATATTACCCAGGCAGATGCCACTTATTTATTGCTGTTTTGCAAGCATAGGATAGCAAAAGCAAAGTGAATCAAAGGATCTTCTTTATTACTTTTGGATCCTGGAAAGACAATTGAGTGAAAGCAACTCAATGAAGTAAAAAAGAAAAAAAAAAGGTTACATTTTTATTAAAAAGGAGATTATTGTCAATTGAGCTATTTATGCATTTAATCACAAATACTTAATGTAAACACAAAAGCATTAATTACTGAGTGAGACTACCAAATCAAAATACAAACGTATCCAAAAACAAAATGACAAAACTTTCTTCTATAAGGATTTTAACATCTAACAGAAAAACCATACACCAGTGACGATCTAATTATCTTATTCTCTTCCAGTGAAGTTTGCAAAGAGTAACAATGAACTGTGATGAAGATTAAAGATTTTAATGCTTCCCTCTAAAATAGAATTATTCAGCTTTATCACTTCAAACTGTAGAGTATGATGGTATGCCATATAATACTTTTAATAAGCTTTAAAAGTGAATTTTTTTTCTTTTTCTCTGATAGTACTGATACTTTGAAACTTAGGAGGTTATCTATGATTGGTTTTCAACCTTATTCAGAAAAGAAAACATGTTATTTAAGTTTTCCTTCTCTGCATTTAATGTGATCAAAATAAGTAAACACAAATGAATTTAGCTAGAGAAAAAT
Organism: Ateles fusciceps; assembly: GCA_036589455.1. NCBI lineage: Eukaryota > Metazoa > Chordata > Mammalia > Primates > Atelidae > Ateles > Ateles fusciceps. The sequence goes on along the minus strand of JAZHEH010000804.1, from coordinate 349,274 downwards.
ACATATGCACCCATGTTAATGTCCATAAAATGTTTAAAAGCACATCTACATGAGCTAAAGTTTTACATACTTAGAACAATATCCTAAGTCGCCATGGAAAAGTGTTCAGGGATAAATGCAGCTTTAAATTACCTAAGAAAGAATTTAAAGAGCTAATACTGGCTACAATCACATGTATAAATCTTCCCAGAAAGCTAAAAATAGGAATGTGTTAAACAGAATGCACAGAGACATTGAGAATAGCTTACCAAGCTTTCCTAGCTAGGAAAATGTGGCTTTCCCATACATCATTCAATAAAAAACAGATGGAGAAAAAATTGTTGCCAGAAAGAAAGGAAAGACATACATCATGTTATAATTATGAGCTTCAGATAAACAAAGGGAGGGAGAAGAATATTTTAAAACAAAAGGACAAAGTTTCTTCCATACAAGCTATCTCTGTTGAATAGGGCAAACTAAGGATAAGATGACATCATCTCAAAAACATAAGTGACCCTAGAATGGACATTTTGTATCACTCAGAACCCAGTTCCCTTCTTTAGCTTATAATATCATAAATCCTTTGCCACTTCTGGTACTTGTGGTTCAAGGGTCTCACCCAGGCTCTGGGGATGGATCATGTGATCCAAGTTGGGGGCAGTCCCTCTAGCCTCATGATCAAGTTAGGGCATGTCAAAGATAGGCATGAACATGTCATCCAAATTGGTTCAATTTACAGTAAATCCTAGGGTTTGTACAGAAACTACCTGAAAGAGATATACTCTTTTTCTTTGGAGTAAACATAGGTGACAATAGGTTTAAAGCTGCTGAAAGTCATACTGACACCATATGAAGGTAGAATGAAACCACTAAGAAGAAAAATAGACTAAAGAGATAGAAGTCAGTCCTGCTGATAACATGTCAACTCCTTGATCAAACTGCTCCTGAAGCACATGCTCCTCTGGAATTTTTAGTGAAGTCATGTGAGCCAATAAACTCCCCTTTTAGCCTTAAGAAATGTGAGAAGTAAATTTCCGTTTTTATTTATCCAATTTAAGGTATTTTATTACAGCAGCCTGAATGAATTAAGACATACTCCTAAACCAAAAAGGTAAGAGTTCTCTTTTAACCATTAGGAAGCATATGAAATGCAGTCGTGTTTTGACGCTCGAATGAAAGGACAAAATGGATTGATAATACTGTGGAGCCTCATTTATTTGCGATCAATCACTTTCGACACAAAAGTACTAAAGGTTCCAGGAAATAATTATAATGATTATTATAATGGTACTATGCCCAGAACATTTTGAACAATGAACAGAAGCCTATAAAAGTGCAGATTATTCCAAAAAGACTAAAATTTCTATTACCACTTAAGTATTATTGACCTAGATGGTCCAGAAATTAAGATCACTCACTGATCATTGTTCAGAGAGATAATTAAAAATATTTTGGCAATACAATTTAAGCAAATGTTAGTTTTAAGGATAATACAGAAAAATATTTTTTAATTATTGACAATAGACTTTTAATTTTAGTCACTGTTAGTGGCAGAAATCTAGCTTTCTTGAGCATATAGCAAGGTGAATAAGCCATGAAGAATACAGCTGAATAGTGCCCCCCAAAGATGTTCAAATCCCCAGATTCTGTAACTTTTATACCTTCTATAGCAAGAGAAACTTCACCAATGGAATTAAGTTAAACATCTTGACATGGGTAGATTATCCTGAATTATCCAGGTGGGCCAATGTTGTTATCAAAAGAGGTATAAGAGGTAGACAGGAAGGTCAGTATCAGAGATACTGCGACAGAAGCAGAGGCCAAAATAATGTGGGACCACAAGCCAAAGAATGCAAGAAGACTCTAGGAAAAAAAAAGTCCTGATCAGGTACTTCACAACAGACATAATTCAAGGCCAGCAAACGTGGGGAAGGTGGGGGTCAACTTTATTATTAATCAAGAAAATTCAAACTAAGCCATAACCCATCACACATCCACTAAACGGAAATATATTTAAAAGACTGACAAGAGTAAATGTTGACAAAGATGTAAAGTAAGTATAACTTACATATAATGCTAATGGAAATATAAACTGATAAACTGATACAAACATTTTGGAAAATAGATTGGCATTACAAATGCACACATTTTGTGACCCAATAATTCTATTCCTAGATAGCTGTCCCATAGAAATATGTGCATAGATGCACTACAAGACGTGTACAAAAAGGTTCTTAATGACATTATTTACAGTAGTCAAAACTATAAAACAGCATAAATGTCCATTGAGAGTAGAGTGGATAAAACATTGAGATATACTTATATAATTAAATCATATATTTTAGTAAAACTGAATCAATGCAGTTACACAGAACAAGATAAATGAATCTCAAACATAATATTGAACAAAGGAAGACAGATACAAAATACATATTGTATAATTTCACTTATATAAAAATCAAAAATAAGCCATGAATTATGGACTCTCTCAATCCCCCTTTGCTTCTGCTCATACATTAGCTGATTCATTTTTTAACACAAGTCATTTCTTGACAAAAGCAGCCAATATCAACTAACACAAAGAACCAACATTTCATTTTTCTCCCTCTTTTCCTAGAGCTACAATTACCAAAGTACAGTTTTGTCAAACGTTCCACATCAGTAAAATGCAGATTATTATCTTTCCAGCCTCCAATAACAGTTTTCTTGCTACCCAGTAACTGACTACTATGACGATGTTGCCCAATTTTTTTTGATACAGTAACAGCACACTCTCAGGAATTAATTTTAGTATCAGATGGATAGACAAGGTTATGTGCAATGACAAACAGCCCCCAAATCTTAATAGCTAACCAAATAAAAATTTGTCTTTTACCAACATTATCCATTCAGTATGAGTCAGGGGAAATTTGCTAATAATAATATTATAGGAATCTAGGCTGATGCAGAATTCATCTCGACATATACTTCTTTGATCACAGAGAGAAGAGGAATATAAAGAATCACAAACTGGGCCGGGCATGGTGGCTCACGCCTGTAATCCCAGCACTTTGGGAATCTGAAGTGGACGGATCTTCCGAGGTCAGGAGTTCAAGACCAGCCTAGCCAACATGGTGAAACACCATTTCTGCTAAAAATACAAAAAATTAGCCAGGCATGGTGGCACACACCTGTATTCCTGGCTACTCAGGAGGCTGAGGCAGGAGAATTGCTTGAACCTGGGAGACAGAGGTTGCAGTGAGCTGATATCACACCACTGCACTCCAGCCTGTGTGACAGAGGAAGACTATTTCCAAAAAAAAAAAAAAATTACAAACTAGATTTTAAAACTAAAACTCAAGAAAACTGATATTTCTTTTAACATTTTGGAACTAAAATACTGTACAAAAATAACACAAAATGTGAAGTCTGGAGAAACTTAGGGCATGCTAAAGTCCTTTTTCTATTAGGTAAAATCATAAAAATGTGTAAAGTCAACTACATACACTAAAATGTTCTAGGTGACCAATTTAAAAAAAGAAATGGAATGAGCAATTTCAAAACTTAGTAAAGATATAGGGAAAATAAAGAAAATTTAATGAAGCAAATAGATGTTAGGAAAGGAGAAAAAGAAAGGAAAATACAATATGAACAAGAAAATGAAATAAGGTTATTGATTATAAATTGAAATAAGGTCAATAAAGCAAAACCAAATATCACATAATACAATTAACAAAGTACTAAATCCATTTATTAATAGGAATACCCTCTCCCAGGATATTTTTAAATATCTAATTACAGAAAATAATTCTAAAACCTGAGGACACTATAATCAGCTAGTATTCCTTGCTTATGAGGTGATGCAAACTTTATTTTCTGAGGACTATTAATTTTTGGTAATCCTGTCCAATAATTGCTCACTTGCTTTTATAACTAGACATGGCGGTACACTCTAGAAACTCTACAGACCTTCTGGGTTTTTGGCACATCCCTAGCCATCCACATTCAGAAGCAGCATTCCTGTATCATACTGATAATCAGGATAAATCACTACAGTCCACATCCTAATGCGTTTTTGATCTCTTCTTCCATGATACAAGAAGTAGAATCATTACAGCTCTGCATCTTAGAAATAACTCCCAGAATCACATTACAAAATCAGCCCGCTAAGAGAGCTGCTACTACTTCTGTGGACACAGTTAATCGATTCCAAAAAAATTTACTGGCTTTTCCTTTCCAAATTCTCACAAACCTCTGAGTCATAGGCTACTATCTCTCCACATTTATGGAAACTAAGAGTATTATTTGAAATGCCAAACATTAGAATGAACTAAATAAATTCACTTCCAGTTTCTGGTCAGGCTTGTAAGAAGCTTGAATGTCTCCACTCCATTCTTTCAACAAGTAAAAAGATGAACAAACTGAAAAACGACTTTTCTTAGATCCAAAAGACAACTTGAGGTCACAGAACAAACTGCTTCCCTCCAGCTGGAGAAACCAACAGACTTAATACAGAGAATCACAACTTGCCAGAACAGAAACCCACAAGATGAAACCTTCATGGGAAATTATGCCAGGGTAGGAATATCTGAATTGTTACTGACAAATTGTTAAAGGCTCAGTGTAGACAAGTCTGAGAGTTAAAAAAAAAACTCCAGGAGATCCAATGAGAGGGAGGCCCCACATTTTTGTGACTTTTTACCTCCAGAACTTCACTTGGTTCTCACAGTAAATATTGGAGAAAACTTCCCTCATGCTTCTGGCCAGAGGAAGGGAAATAAACCATTTTGAAATATCCCAGAGTATTCTGCTATTCTTAATGAAACCCTCAGGAGAAACTAGTTAACTAGAGCCTAACCTGCTAGGATTTTATCAGAGCCTGACTGACCTGGGCATAAGGAAATACCCAACTCCAGCCCATTTTAACCATTCTGTCCTACCTAAGCGGCAAGGGGGCCAGTGAGAGGCACATGTGAACTTCATACTCCAAAGGCACATGCTCTCTGAATGACAGAGACATAATCATAGAGCCATAGAATGCTTCCTGCCCACCACCCCTTAGACACCTCACTGCCACATTACTAAAGACATGTGCACAGCGGTTACTTTTACCCAGTATGCCAGGTCCTGCTATGAAGAAAAAAATTGCAAGACATACTAAAAGGCAAAAACCACAATAAGAAGAAACAGAAAAAGCATCAGAACTCAGATATGGCGGAAACTATCAAATGGAGAATTTGAAACAACTATTACTAATGCGCAAAGAGCTCTAATGGACAAAGTAGACCACATGCAAGAAAAGATGGGTAATGTATACAGAGAGAAATTCCAATAATAAACAAAAAAATGCTAGAAATAACAAATACTGTAAAAGAAATGAAGAGTGCTTTTGGTGGGCTTATCAGTAGACTAGGCATTGTTGAGAATCTCTGAGCTTGAGGATAAATCAATAGAAATCTTAAAACTGAAAAGAAAATAAATATTTTTAAATACAGGAGAAAAACAATAGACAATACAAGAACGGCAGGGCAACTAAAAAAGGTATAACATATGTGTAATGGGAATACCAGAGGGAGAACAGATAAAGAGACCAAATAAATATTTGAAGTAATAATGACTGGAATTTCTGCCAAATTAATGTGAGACATCAAACCACAGATCCAGGAAGTTGAGAGAACACCAAGCAGAATAAATGACCTCCACCCCCATATAAAAGTACATACTTAGGAATATTATTTTCACACTACTGAAAATCAAAGATAAAGAAAACAACCTTGAAAGAACCCAGAGGAAAAAATATATATCTTTCCTAGCAAGGAACAAAAAATTTTATCTGACTTCTCCCTTAGTACCCATGCAAGCAAGAAGAGAGTACAGTGACATGTTTACAGTGTTGAGAGAAATAGAACACCAAACTAGAATTCTGTACCCTGTAAAAATGTCCTTCAAAAGTGAAAGAGAAATAAAAACTTTCTCAAACAAAAAATTGAGGAAATTTGCTGCCAGTAGACCTGTCTTGCAAGAAATGCTAAAAGAAGCCCTTCAGAGAGAAGGAAAATAACATAGGTCAGAAACTTGAGCCTACATAAAGAAAGGAAGAGCACTGGAGAAAAAAATATAAATGAAGATAAAATTAAAATTTCTCTCTTTTCTTACTCAATTGGTCTAACAGATAACAATTTGTTGAAAATAACAACAGCAACAATATATTTAGTTATATATGCTGTTAGGGCTCAGCAGCTGATACCCCTAAATATGGCACATTAACAGGCTAAACTGAAGAACAAGTCTCAAGGTCTCTCTGACCTTCTCCCTAGTACTGTCTCTCAAAACCTTTACGTGCCTAAGATCCAGACCAACCCAAACAAAAATTGTTTTTTCTTCCCCTCCCTGTAATGCCAAAAATGTAACCACATCTGAATAGACCCTTTACAGGTTAATCTCTGTTCCTGGATCCATTCATTCTCTCTCTTATTCCTTTATTGTCCTTCAACAGACAATATTGTCCCTCAACAGACAGTTCTCCCTCCTCCCATAATTGTTTTGCCAGGATGATATATAAGCTTCTTTCATCTTGTTGAGGGGTAAGTAATCACTCTGCGATTCTCCCTATGTATACATGTTAAATAAACATGTATGCCTTTCTCCAATTTATCTGCCTTTTGTGAGTATATTTCTCAGAGGGCTAAGCGGAAAGCTCTCCCTTGACTCCTACAACCATTATGTGCAACATATGCTTTCATATGCTTACATAGAAGCAAAACTAATAACAACAATAATATGAAAAAAGACAGGGAGGAATTAGAATCATTTTGTTCGTATTTGGTACTTTCACTACCTGTGAGAATGTGAGTACCACTATTATAAGGTATAACACTCATGTGCTCATAGTAGAGAGTTATTTGAAAGTAGAATTGGATTAGTTGTAAATTTATATTGCAAAATCCAGAATAATCAATCTATAAATATATACATACATATATATACACACACACACACACACACACACACACACACACACACACACACACATATATATATATATATTTTTAAGATGGGGTTTCACCATGATGGCCAGGCTGGTCTTGAACTCCTGACCTCAGGTGATCCACCCACCTCGGCCTCCCAAAGTGCTAGGATTACAGGCGTGAGACACCACGCCCGGCCATATATATTTTTTGAGACAGAATTTCACTCTTGTTGCCCAGGATGGAGTGCAATGGCATGATCTTGGCTCACCATAACCTCAGCCTCCCAGGTTCAAGCGATTCTCCTGCCTATGCCTCCCAAGTAGCTGGGATTACAGGCATGTGCCACTACACCCGGCTAATATTGTATTTTTAGTAGATACGGGGTTTCTCCATGTTGGTCAGGCTGGTAAACTCCCAACCTCAGATGATCCACCTGCCTCGGCCTTCCAAAGTGCTGGGATTACAGGCGCAAGCCACTGTGCCTGGCCAAAAACATTTTTTTTAAGTAGTAAAACTCACATACTAAAAAAGGAGAAAAAAATCGTATGAAATAATTGAAACTTTAAAATGCAGAAAAAGAATGGAAGGCAAAATAGGAACAAAGGACAAGAGCAATAAATAGAAAACAGTAACAGATTTAGCAGATATTAATCTAACTGTATCAGCAATCAGTTTGAATGTCATTGTTCTAAATGCACCTATTACAAGACAGAGATTGTCAGAGTAGATCAAAAAACAAGACCCAATTATATGTTGTCTACATGAAACCACCTTAAATATAAATGCAAACATATACGGAAAGTAAATGGATGGGAAAAGATATACCATGCAAACACTAATCAAAAGAAGGCAGGAGTACTTTTGTTAATTTTAGATAGAACTGCAGAGCAAGGAAAGTTATCAGGGTTAAGAGGAGCACTGCATAATGTAAAGGTGTCAATTTTCCAAGAAGATATAACAATCTTTAATATGTGTGCATCTAACAATAAAATGTCAAAATAAAGGAGTCAAAAATTGATAGAGCTGCAAAGAATAATTAATAAATTTATTATAGTTGAGACTTCAACATTTATTTAGAAATAGACAGATCCAGCAGGCAGAAAATTAGTAAGGGCATAGTTGAACTCAACACCACCATCAATCAACTGGATAAAAATGGACTTTCATAGACTACTTGAAGCAATAGCAGAAGATATACTCTTCTCAAGCTCACATGAACTATTCACCAAGATAGACCAAATTCTGGTCCATAAAACAAACCTTAGCAAATGTAAAATAATATAAATACTACAATGTCTGCTCTCAGACCATAATGGAATTAAACTAGAAATCAATAACAGAAAGATAGCTGAAAAGTCCCAGAATATGTGTAGATTAAACAACACACTTCTAAATAACACATAAGTGAAAAAAGAAATTTCAAAACAAATTTTTAAAATATTTGGCACCAGATGAAGAAACCACTTATCAAAATTTGTGAGATGCTGCAAAAGCAGAGCATAGAGAGAAATGTATATTACTGAATGCATATATTAGAAAAGAAGAAAAAAATCTAAAAGCAGTCATCTAAGCTTCAATCTAGGAAACCAGAAAAATTAAACAAAAACTGTGTACAAGCAACCAAATAACAAATATTAGAGTAGAAATCAATGAAATTTAGAAAAAGAAATCAATAGAAAAACTCAACAAAATCTAAAGCTGATTCTTTAAAATGATTAATAAAATCATTAAGTTCTAGCTAACATAACAAAGAAAAAAAAAGGATAAATGAAAGAAGGGACATCTCCACATATTTTATTAACATTAAAAAGGATGATCAAGAAATACTATAGATCTTTACCTGCCACAGCTAAATTGTGCAGAGGTGGAGGCTTAGGTGCATTCAGTGTTTGGCTTCATCCATAACCCACCACCATGGTTGAGGAAGGCATTACTGCTAAAGGTATAATGGACATTAATACTGCTTTACAAAAAGTGCTAAAGACTGTCTTCATCTACAGGAGCCAAGAACATGGAATTCACAAAGCTGCCAAAGCCTTAGTCAAGCATCAAGCCTCTCTTTGTGTGCTTGCATCCAACTGCAATGAGCTTATGTATGTCAAGTTGGTGGATGTCCTTTCTGTTGAACACCAAATCAACCTAATTAAGGCTGATGACAAGAAACTAAGAACATGGGTTGTCCTCTGCAAAACCTGGTAAAGTGATTGGTTGCAGTTGTGTAGTATTTAAGGACTATGGCAAAGAAGCTCAGGCCAAGGATGATATTGAAAAGTACTTCAGATCCAAGAAATGGACAACAAAGAAAGCTTTGGCTCACTGTTAACAAAAATATTATGAACAATTCTATGCCCACAAAACATATAACTTAAACAAAATGCAGCAATTCCTTGAAATATACAATCTTACAAAATTCACACAAAAAGAAATAGATAACCACAAAAGTGGTTTCTTCATCTGGTGCCAAATAGGCCTATATCTATTAAAGAAATTAAAACAATAATTAATAACCTTTCTAAACAGAAACGAGGAGGACTAGATGGGCTCACTGCTAAAATCTACCAAACATTTAAGGAAAATACAATCTCTTTTCAGATGATAGAAGCAGAGGAATTTCTTCCTAACTTATTCTATGTGATCAGCATTATCCTATTACCAAAACCAAAGACACTACAAAAAAAGAAAACTATAGACCAATATCTCACATGAACTTAGGTGCAAAAGTCCTCAGCAGAATTTTAGCAAATAGTATCCAATGATGCGCACAAAGAATTACATACTATAACCAAGTGGAATTCATCCCAGGTATGCAGGGCTGGTTCAACAATCAAAAATAAGTGAATGTAATCCCTCACTTCACAAGCGGAAGAATAAAAATCACATACCTGTATCAACAGATGCAAAAAAAAAAGTATTTGAAAAAATCCAGCATCCATTCATGATATAAATTTTCAGTAAACTAGGTATAGAGGGAACTTTCTTGACTTAATAAAGAACATCTACAAAATTCTACAGCTAATATGCTTAACGGGGAGAAACTAAAATCTTTCCCACAAAAGATTAGGAACAAGGCAAAAATGTACCTTCTCATCACTGCTACTCAACATTATATTGTATGTCCTAGCTAATGAAATAAAACATTAAAAGGAAATAAAAAATATACAGATGGAAAAGGAAGAAAAAACCTGTCTTTGTTCATAAATGATTTAATGATCTATGTAGAAAATCTGAATGAATCAATGTTAATCTCCTGGAAATAATAAATTGTAACAAACTTGCAGGATACAAAATTAATATACAAGAATCAGTTGTTTTTATATATACCAGCAATGAGCAAGTGGAATTTGAAATTAAAAACACAATATCATTCACATTAGCAGCCCAAAAATGAAATATATATGCATAAATATAACAAAATATGTATAAGATAGATGTGAGGAAAATTACAAAACTGATGAAAAAGAAATCAAATAAATAAAGGGAGAAATATTCCATGTTCATGGATAGGAAGATTCACTATTGGCAAGATGTCAATTAATCCCAATCAAAATATCAGTAGTTATTTTGTGGATATTGACAACATGATTCTAAAGTTTACAAGGAAAGGCAAAGACCCAAATAGCTAACACATTATTGAAGGAGAAGAACAAAGCTGAAAGTCTGACACTACCCAACTTCAAAATTCATTTTAAAGTGACAGTATCAAAATGGTGTGGTAATGGCAGAAGAACAGACAAATAAATCAATGGAACAGAATCGATAGCCCAGAAATAGACTCTCATAAATACAGTCAACTGATCTTTCACAAAGGAGCAAAGAATACAGAATTCAACAAAGATCATCTTTTCCACAAATTATGCTTAAACAGCTGGACAATCACATGCAAAAAAATAATTGAAAAAAAAGTCACAGACATTACATCCTTCACAAAATTAACTTAAAATCAATTATAGATCTAAGTGTAAATTACAAAACTATAAAACTTCTAGAAAATAATAGGAGAAGCCTACATGACCTAGGGTCTAGATACAACACCAAAGGCATGGTCTATGCAAGAAAGAATTGATAAACTGTATTTCCTTAAAATTAATTTTCTGCTTTGTAAAACATAATGTCAAGAGAACGGGAAGGCAAGCCACAGACTGGGAGAAAATACTTGCAAAAGATGCATATGATAAAGGGATGTTATCAAAAAAACACAAAGAACTTTCAAAGCTTAACAATTAGAAAACAAACCTGAATTTAAAATTGGCCAAGATTTTGACAGACTCACCAAAAAAACATATAAGGATGGCAAATCAGCATATGAAAAGATGCTCCATACTATCAGGGAAATGCAAATTAAAACAACTATGGGATATCAATTCACACCTATTAGAATAACCAAAATCCAGAACACTGACATCAACAAATGCTACAAGAATGTGGATCAGCAGGAAATCTCCTCCATTGCTGGTGGGAATGCAGAATAAATCAGCCACTCTGAAAGATAGTTTAGTGTTTTCTTTTTTCTTTTTCTTTTTTTTTTTTTTGAGATGGTGTCTTGCTCTGTCTCCCAGGCTGGAGTGCAGTTGTGTCATCTTGGCTCACTGCAACCTCTGCCTCCCAGGTTCAGGCAATTCTCCTGCCTCAGTTTTCCAAGTAGCTGGGACTATAGGTGCATGTCACCACACCTGGCTAATTTTTTATATTTTAGTAGATACAGGATTTCACCATGTTGCCCAGTCTGGTCTCAAACTTTTGAGCTCTGGCAATCCACACAACTTGGCTTCCCAAAGTGTTAGGATTACAGGGGGTGAGCCACCGCACCCAGCTGGTGTTTTCTTATAAAACTAAATATACACTTAATTATGCAAAACAGCAATTGAACTCTTCGGTGTTTATCCAAAAAAATTCAACACTTTTTCGCAAACAAAAACCAGAAAATGGATGTTTACAGTAGCATTATTCATAACTGCCAAACTTATAAGCAACCAAGATGTCTTTAGTAGGTGAATGGATAAATAAACTGTGGTACATCTAGACAATGAAATAGTGCTGAACAATAAAAAGAAATAAGCTATCAAGCCATGAAAAAAACATGGAAGAATCTTAAATGCATATTACTAAGTGAAAGAAGTCAATCTGAAAAGGCTATATATTGTGTGATTCTAAATATATAACATTGTGGAAAAGGCAAAACTATGAAAACAGTGAAAAACCAGTGGTAGCCAGGGATTAGGAGAGAAGGAAAGATGACTAGGCACAGCACAGAGGAGTTTTAGGGCAATGAAACTACTCTATGATACTATAATGTTAGATACATGTCATTATACATGTACCCAAATCCACAGAAAGTACAGTACTAAGAATAAACCCTAATGTAAGCTATGCACTATGGATGATGACGCATCAATATAGGTTCATCAGTTGTAACAAACATACCACTCTGGTGGGGAGTGATGATGATGGGGAAGGCTATGCATGTGTGGGGGAAAGGAGTACATGGAAAACCTTTGCATCTTACTCTCAGTTTTGCCGTGAACCTAAAATCATTCTTTAAAAACACTCCTTTTAGGCCAGGCATGGTGGCTCATGCCTGTAATCCCAGGACTTTGGGAGGCTGAGGTGGGCAGATCGCAAGGTCAGGAGTTTAAGACCAGCCTGACCAATGTGGTGAAAACTCGTCTCTACTGAAAATACAAAAAAAATTAGTCAGAAGTGGTGGTGCGTGCCTGTAATCCCAGATACTTGGGAGGCTGAGGCAGGAGAATCGCTTGAACCCAGGAAGTGGAGGTTACAGGAGCTCAGATTGTGCCATTGCATACCAGCCTGGACAACAGAGCAAGACTCCACCTCAAAAACAAACAAACAAACAAATAGAAAAAAAAAAAACAGTCCTTTTAAAAAGTCTATTAAAAATAAAATCAATAAATCTAAGAAAGAGAAGTAAGTATACTTAGTTTTTAAGGAGCTATAGCTACCACTTACAGCCTTTACTCAGTATTCAAATATTCTTCATAGAAAACAGTCAAGTAAGTTACTGAAATCTGAATAACTTCACTAAAGAATGCATTCTGTAATCCCATGTATGTTAAAGTCAAATGTCTTATTGATTAACACAGTTAATAAATTTGGCAACTCTTTTTGTCTACTCTGTTCATACCAGGTGATGACAAATTTGATTTTAAATGTACTTAATGAGACACTTTAGATTCTAAAGAGATAGCATTAACAAAATTTAAGAAAAGTTGATACAAAAAGCAATGCATTCCTATACGTTTTATGTCTGGGAAACTTCTAAACATATACATGGTTTAAGTGGTTGTTTTAAAAATAATATTCAAGTTCATTAGTCACAGTAACTAACAATTATTATAACTGAAATGTTACATAGAAATTTCCAGGTCTTTCAATAACCATAACTAATCAAAAATATGTTATTTCCTTCTGTACTGAATAAAAAATAAGCACAAATGCAAATACACAAAACACAAAAATTGGACAAAAATATTAGTTTTTCTTTAACAGAGTCTTAAGGAAATTCAAGACTTTTAATCACTTTTTTTATTCTCAAATTTTTCCCTAAAATTCTAATGAATTATAGTCAAAGAAGTAAAAAACAATCCTGACATAAGATTCAATAGAATAGGTCATTCTATTTCTTAAGTCTCCTGTGTAAAAATCAAAATCTTGCTACAATTTATTTATCCAGGCTTGTAAAAATTATGTGTTCCTCCCACTGCAGGCATAAATATCAGCTGGGTCTTCCTCCATGTGTGTTCACTTTAGATCAGTGACTTAGTTCCAAATCACTTTTATTCTCTCAGAGTAAGCACAATTCTCAAATGCTATGTAATCTGCTAAATATTCTATAAAAGGTCAGGCAGCACTGATGTGTGTAACCAAGTTGTACAAAATAAGAAAAGAAAATGAGATGATGGAGAGAGAATTTGTCCTCTCTCTCAACTTGGAAACACTAGATACTGTCTATTCTAGGGGCCATGCCCAGCAACTTGCAATTTGAAAATTACTTGCAACAACAGAATAATAGTAGACAGAGAAAACACATTTCTGTGGCTCAGAATTCACTTATCATCATCTACCTTTTGACTCCTCTATTGCTGGGAGGCGGGAGCAATGTATAAATATCTATGCATACATGAAGCTGAGCTATCATGTTCAATTACACTTTTAACAGTAAGTGGATGATTTCTATATGCAGCAAATAAAGAGGAGGTGAGTAATTTGTATCACTACAGTTTATCTCAATTCATCGCTTCCATCTATGTAAATAAAACCTTCTAGATGGAGTTCTGAAGCACATCAGGACCCTCTTTCATCCAGAGCTAAGGCTGTGAGTACCAGTAAAATGTACCTTCAATGATCGTAAACTACTCAGCAAATTATTGTAATCTCAGACTCTTCTCTACAGTTGGTATTTTCTACCCGTTTCCTTCCTATTCCCTCTTACCTAGATTTTCCATTTGGAGAGATGACTTAGTTGGTTATCTACCTGCCTTGGAATTCACTCCTGCCCCCTAGATTCAGCTTCTTTTTTTTTCTTTTCGTTTCTTTCTTTCTTTTTTTTTTTTTTTTTTTTTTTTTGAGACAGAGTGTTTCTCTGTCGCCCAGGCTGGAGTGCAGTGGCGCGATCTTGACTCACTGCAACCTTCACCTTCCAAGTTCAAGTGATTCTCCTGTCTCAGCCTCCCCAGTAGCATGCCACCATGCTCAGCTAATTTTTTTTTTCTTTAGACAGAGTCTTGGTGTGATCTTGGCTGTCTGCAACCTCCACCTCCCAGGTTCAAGTGACTCTCCTGCCTCAGCCTCCCTAATAGCTGGGATTACAGGCGCCCACCACCACACCTGGCTAATTGTGTTTTTAGGTGGAGACAGGGTTTCACCATCTTGGGCGGGCTGGTCTTGAACTCCTGACCTCAAGCGATCTGCCCACCTCAGCCTCCCAAAGTGCTGGGATTACAGGCGTGAGCCACCATGCCCAACCTAATTTTTGTATTTTTAGTAGAGAAGGGGTTTTACCATATTGGTGAGGCTGGTCTCAAACTCCTGACCTCAGATGATCCCGCCTCAGTCTCCCAAAGTGCTGGGATTACAGGTGTGAGCTGTCATGTCTGGTAGATTCAGCCTCTTAGACCATGGTCCTTGAAGGCTTCAAGAGTCCCTGTAATCCCTGTAACCACACCAACCCCAGTTCCTGTGACTCTGCCCCACAACCCAAGTCTCATGCAGCTTCTATATTTCACTGGAGAAAATGCAGGGTACAAAGAGGTAGAAGCATTTCATTTCCTCAGGTCAAAAGCACCATCAATCTAAAAATAATGAAAATGGAGGAGAGATTTATGTATAACCTTCAACTCCATCAGCTATGTACTTTCAGAAACATAAGAATGCAAAGAAAACAAACGCAGCATTGAATGAAGGCAATACAGTAGTACACTCACATTAAACCATAGATTTGGCTGGGGCAACGCTACATTGGTCCCTTCATAGAAAATATTCAAGCATTAATTTCTTTAGTTAAACTTTTGAAATTCGTATAAAGAGACAGATTAAAACTAAAGAGTTAGATTACAATTTAATAACATAGAGTTCAGTAAACTAAAACAATAACAATGTAACAGCTCTAAAAGGGGTTGGATTGGAATTCTCTTATCTAAATCACACCCAGACCTCCAAGGGAGATTTTAAACATTGACTTCTAATTCCATCCCAAACCCACTGAAACAGAATCTTTATGGGTACAGATAAGAAATGTTTTTACGCCAGGCACGGTGGCTCACACCTGTATTCCCAGCACTTTAGGAGGCCAAGGCATTTGAGACCAGCCTGGCCAACATGGTGAAACCCGTCTCAACTAAAAATACAAAAACTAGCCAACATGGTGGCACATGTCTGTAATCCCAGCTACTCGGGAGGCTGAGGCAGGAGAACTGCTTTCACCTGGGAGGCAGAGGTTGCAGTGAGTTGAGATCATGCCACTGCACTCCAGCCTGGGTGACAGAGCAAGACTCAAAAAAAAGAAAAACTGTTTTTAATAAGTGGTACTAGGGTGCTAGCAGTCCCAGAAGAAGCCTTTGTCAATCCCTGCTTTACACAGTGATCTTTCAGTTTTTCATTTTATGTTGTCTGCCCCTTTCAAAGTCATCATAACAAGAAGCAATCAAAATGCCAATTCCAATGAAAATGAGTAGAAATCAATACTAAAAACCTAATGTGAATCTGTCCATTTTTATTGACTCTGATTGATCAAGATGTTTTTACTGTCCATTTCCCATTTTACAACTTCAGTGTATTGCAGTAGTTAAGGACACTGATTTAAGAGACCTGTGGCCTGGTTCCAATCCAGGCTCAGACACATATTAACTCTGTGACCCTGTGAAATTTTCTCTATTCCTCATTTTTCTCATCTGAGAAAGCAGATAATATTAGTATCTATTTTATAATGTTACTGTCAAAATTAAATTACTAAATACATACATAAATTGCTATGAAGAATTCCTAGCATATAGAAAGCATTCAATAATCTGAGTTATAATTAATATTTTCATAATGAAAATAGCATTGATTAGGTATTCAAAGTAGGGGAGATACTAGGTTTAGTAAAAAGAAAGGTTTAATTTAAAGAAATAAGGCTATAGAATATTTTCTTTCAAGAAAATAAGGCTATAAAATATTGTAAATTACTGTTTCTTTTCACAGATATCAAAATATCCTTCTAGTTTGAGTTTATTACACACATAAATGTTCACATGCAAACATACTGAATGATGAAGTATAGCATACATAAAAATATGTACTATGTGTGCATATGTAGATGTATCTGTAAACACACAGAAACACGCACACTTCCAAAACCTATAAAACTGAGCATAGGTTTTTAAAATCAAGAGAGATTTTGATGGATTTATTTTAATTTTAATTTTTAATTGTTTTAGTCTAGAAAGTCAGAATTACTCAAAAGAATTTTTCACCCAAGTAAATATGCCCCATGAGACATGAATGATAAGTGCATTTTATGCTGCAGAAGACTTTCTTTCCAAAACCCAGTTATCAACCACTTAAATAAATTCCTGCAAGGAAGCAGAAACACCATGCACATGGTCAAGTTCTGTGTTTCTCATTTCTGTCATTTAATTGCTCTGTACTTCTATCCGGCTTTACCACAGGAAAGTCTGATCCATGGAATTTGTTCAAAGCTGAGAATAATAGACTCTACTCTTTCAGATTTAACCTATACAGCATCATTTTCTAGGGGTAGAAATGTGCAAAAGTGCTTTGTGGCAAAATATATGGAATGAAGGAAAAAAAAATGGTAAAAGAAAACATTTTCTAAAGGAAACAAAAGTGACTGGAGTGTAACTCTCATCCAGTAAATTTAACTTTACTTAAAACCCATGTGTTACCTATTATCATTTTTCAAGGTCTAAAAGTGAATGGGGAAACAAAAATATTAAGTGGGAATACTTTAAATTTAGGTACACATGTCAAATATTTCTTGGGTTGGGACTTGAGACTTACTCCTTACACAACTCCAAAAAAACTCAGGCTACCTGTCATACTTTTAGATTTTAGAGGAATTCTGTGTTATTCTCTTGTACCCCTTTAGGAATATATAAGTTTTTAAACTAAAAGCATGGAGTGACAGAAATCATTTCATCTTAGAACTGAAAAGTAAGTGGGAAGAACTAAAGGGGACTTGTTTCTCATTTCCACAAGAATTAATGTGGAATCTTGTCTTCTTATTTAAATCCACTTCAAAAATCCCTATTATGCTAAAGCGCCTCCCTAGATTTCTAAATAGCTACTTCTTCCTCAAAGATGAAGAGCAAGTGGATACCTCCCAAGGTAGCCCAAGTGTCTTTGTGAGGGACCTTGTTGAAGAAAGGTGAACTGTCAAGACATAATTCCATTGCAAAAGACTAAAGAAATATCGAATGTGACAGATTCTGAAAAGACATGACAATATTTTAGTTTTAAGTGGCACTATCTGCGTCACGGACTGGTAGAGTGTGGAGATGAGGGTGGAAACAGGTATCTAAGAAGCACCTGCTGATACAGGAGTTAAAAAGAAATTATTTAGGCAGAGAGTGAGGGTAAGGAAGTCCTTGGTAAGGTTTCCCTTTTAATAAACAGTAGCCCCAACATAATTTCTTTCTAAGACTAAGCTGCCTGCAAAATCAAGCTGCAAACATAGATAAGCAAGCTGGAAGCTTGCACGGGTGAATGTCAGCATCTGGGACAAGAGGGAAAGGAACTAGGCATGTTCAAAATGGTAGCTTCATCTTCCCTTTTTCTTGCCAAACCCAAGTGCAGTGGGGAACAGACAACATGGCCTCCAGCCAGGCAAAGACTTTATTTGCATAATAAGGCAAGGGTGGGGCGGCCAGCTTACCCACCCTCTATGTAAACATCACACCGGGTCCAACCAATCTTTGAGCCCTGTGTAAATCAGACACGGCATCCTCAAGCCTGTCTATAAAACCTTGTGCACTCCACTGCTGACCAGAAGTCCCACTCAGAGGCCCCACTTTCTAGCAGGAAAGAGAGTTCTTCTCCTTTCTCTTTCTTTTGTCTATTAAACCTCCACTTTTAACCTCATTCCACATGTGTCCCTGTCCTTGATTTCCCCCGGTATGAGGCAACGAATCTCAGGTATTGTGCCAGACAGCAACGCCATTTCACTGCCACAAAAAAAGGCTTGATGTTCAGCCAGTGCAAACCAAAGAAGAAGGAGCTCCAGCAAAATAACAGGCGTCATCCTTTGCCCCCTTATCTCCATTCTCTTTTCCTACACCCTGAACAAACCAGAAGATGGAGTGGGAGGAAGAAGGGGCACATGAAGAAACCATTTACTGCCTGTTGTTGAGCCACAGATCTGAGTGGGCAAGAGTGGGAGTTGGAGCGTTGTGCAGAGAGGAAGTATCTTTGAATTCGGTATGAGATTAAAAGTTCAGTGTAGTCTACTGGACTTCCAGTATATTACTTGAAAATAAAATTCTCAGAGCTGAAAAATACTAAAATGTTCTGGGATCTTCCTGAGCTACCAACCTAGGAGAAGGAAGAGAGAGTGGTAGAGCATTTTTGAAGTCAGCTGAGGACAAGGGGGGTGAGGGAGTCCTTTACTACTGTACATCACTGGGTCCAGGTCATTCAATAAACAAGTTACATTTAGAATAAACCTGCATTCTCTGAGGGAAACTAAATTTCTCTATTCTCTGGAACTTAAAGAGCTCAAATCAAAGACCTTTGATATTTTCATTTAGTCTATTATGTAGATATCTTTTTGATAACTAGGTAAGTAACATTTTGCTATTGCTTTCTCTTATCTGTCTTCTTTGTTTTTAAATTCAAATTCAAATCTAAAGCATTGAGATTATCTGCTCCCTTCTACATCAGCTGTATTTGAAGGTGGGACAGAAAAAGAAATTCCAAGCTCATTTTTTTTAATGACAGAAAGCAGCAAGTATTCAAACTATAGGCTTTAGAATGTCTTTTGTAATCCTTTAATTCACAGTAAACAAATATTTTGTGTTCAGTATTATCCAGAAGAAAATGCAACTTGGCAAAAAAAAAAAAAATGAGAAATTTTTATTAATAAAATGTATAATAAGATTATATATATTTTTGATAATTTTGAACTGGATTTTCAGTTTTCATCAACCACAGCCAAAGGGAAAAATTATTTTCTACATTAACATTGGACTGTGTCTCACCATGTATTGTCAAGGGGTTGAAATCTACCGTCTATATACTCAGACATGCAGAAATGTGATTTTCCGTGTTTTAAATTACTTACCTCATCTTGGCTCTCAAGTTCGCCAACTAAATGTATCCTAGTGGCTTTATTTGGAAATAGTCTACTTAGAATAATTACTCACTTTCAGATTTTCCCTTTTCTCTCCAACTCCTTCCCAACATGGCCTCTGGGTACAAGATAAACCTAAATTTCCAATTAGCAAAGGGCAGGAATGTCTGGCCCTGATAATTTCCTCTGGCTGTGGTGACTCATCCCATTTGGTTACAGCATTGACCTCTTTTCTGGCTGTATCTGCAGATATTGATGCTGTGGCAAATACGTCTGCCTGGTCACTGCATAACCTAACACAGTGTCCACAGAGATGTGACTTCTCCCACTTGGTCTGTTTACAGCTAAGCTCATATGTGCTGCTGATAATTATGGAAATTTGCTTTGCCTCTAGCCCTGAAATGGCTCCACACACACACTGTGGCCTTTTTATCCCAACCTCAGTCTGCCTATGAACCAATGATTCTCAGCAATTTTTTTCCCCATCCTCAACCTCTACTGCATAGTCAAGTTTCTTTGTTATAAACAATAGAAGCTCCTTTTACCTAAATAAGGTGGGGGTGGTGGGTTTGATAATTATAAAAAGATTTTATGTGTGGCTTAAAGAAACACCAAGAAGGCTATGGAACCAGACTTGAGTCTAAGCTTCCAGAAACATAATCCAAAACTATGCCATGGGATGTCCACTTCTGAGGAGAATATAGTAGGTGGTGCCAGTCCCACTGCGGTAGGCCCCACTGCAGCAGGTAGAAAAAAAACATGGATAAATTGAATCCTGTTATTAAACGCATTAGAGAGCTATGGGAGTAAAGAGGACTACAAAGACTAAAATGCTAGTGCTTTCTAGGTAAACTGATAATCTTCAGATGTTTTGTTTCTGGGTCAGGGTGGGGGGTCTGCTGATAATCAGAGCAGCCTGAGAATCCAGCTTCAATTGGGTAGAAGGGATTTTACCTAGGAAAGCACATCAGTGGAGCCTTTGAAGTTCACATGGACTGGAATGATGTATTAGAAACTAGAATAACTCAGAATTCATATGATTTTCCTTAAGGGATATTCTTTAGTTTTGGAGTGGCAGAAGAGCCTGGTGTTGTAGGCTGGACACAAAGCTTCCCCCCAGTCTCATGGTACCAAGAAGACAAGTCCACTAGGGAGAGGGGCCCTGCTTCAAACACTCCATTGGTTTCCCCCCTCAATACCTTTGCCTGATTTTGAAGTGACTGGGAATGAATTACACCCAAAAAAACCTGAAAGGTAGTACTGAATCTCCCAGGTTCTCAGGGCTGAAAAGATGGAGACTTTCCAGGCTATCAATCACAAACCTGGGAGGGAAACATCCCAAGGAACACAGTCAAACCACAAGTTGGCTGAGTCTTCCTAAAATTGCAACCCAAACCCAACCCAGATGAATAGTGGATTAGATTGAGATAATCAGTCTCTCCCATTATCTGCCTAACAAAGTAAAGGAAGAACCGTCTCTAGCAGAATAATATCATCGAATGGACATTCAGGATTTGAAAAATATACTATTTGAAATCAAGAACTGAGCAGAAGTGCTTAACAGAAAATTAAACACAGAAAAAGACAGGTTTAATAAATTCAAAGACAGATCAATAGAAAATATGCAACCTGAAGCATGGCAGGGTGCAGGTAGACAGAGAGAGTGTATAAGACACGTGAAACATGGTCAAAAGCTAATATACTAAAACTAAAGTAAACTAAAATCAAGAAGGAGCAGAAAGAAAGAAATTTAGGCAGAAGCTATATTTGAAGAGATAATAGCCAAGACGTTTTCCAAAGCCAGTAAAAGACAGCAACACACAAATTCAAGAAGCTCAGCAAGCCTCTGGCACTATAAGTACAAAGAAAAACAAAGTAAGCCAATGATAGCCAAATTGCTAAAAACCTAAGACAGATAAACATCTTTAAAGCAATCAGAGAAAAAAAGACACTCTATCTCCAGAGGAGCAACAGTAAGACTAGCAGCTAACTTTTCAATGACACTAATGAATCTTGAAGATAATGAAATGGCATCATTAATGCTGAAAGAAAAACATGCTAACCTAGAATTTATTATTTAGCAGAATGATCCTCCAAAAATGAAAGCAAAATAAAACTAAGAGAATTTGTCACCAAAAGACCCACACTAAAAGAAATACTATTATGATACGTTTATAGGATTCAGAAATGTCAAATAACTTTTTTTCTCAATCCTGGAGTTTGCTAGGAAATCATTCCATTTTTGGAATGTATGTTACCAAAGCAGAATCTGAGGTTTATTTTGCCCTCAAAAAGTCCATGGGTTCTTTCTAGAGGGCAAAAAAACAAAGAGAATCGCACAAGCCAGTTCCCCATTTGGGATCACAAGCATAACTTTCCACAGACAAAAATATTGAGTAATGTCTACTTTATTTCATCTTGATAAAATGACAGCAATGAATTTTGTACTTTGTACAATAGGCACTCTTTGAATAATACAGAAATATGTATTAATCTCTTGGTTGTTAGTCTGGGGCACTGAAAGCAGAAATTGAAATGCCAATATCTATCTTAAATATAGCTTTTTAAAGTTTACAAAGAATTTTTACATATATGATATTATTTAATTCTTATAAACTTCTAAATAAATAGTTAATGGTATTCAAATTTTATACTATTTACATTAAGCCTCCAGTGACTTAAGCAACAGTTAAAAAGTGTATCTTAAATTAGGTTGGAAAAAATTTTGGGAGGAATAAAGTAGAGCTAAGTCTTAAAGAGATTAAGTACCAAAATCCAAACCCAAATGTCTTTAAAAAATTCTCAACTCTGTCTACTATCTAAAACAAGCAAACATCAAAAACAGCAAATATATATGTGTGTATGTGTCATATGGATGTTACCTCTACATATTTATTTTTATACATAATAAACTTAAATATATTTATAATCACCATATATATAATAAATGTGTTCTTTCAAGTAGAGAATAATGATAAAAATAAAAACATCAGAATTAGTTTCTAACTGTCTAGGAATAGAAGGCCTTTAGAGTTGATAATGAGTTTAACATCACAGATTCATTTTAGCTCAAGTACTTAAAACAGTTTTTCCTTAGTTTTCAATTTTGAAATGGTTTAAACATCAAAAGTACTGTAACAGACATCTGTGCACCTACAATCATGTTTAAACAGATATGAACATTTTTCATATTTCTTCAATGTCTTCTCTGTTCATTTTTAAGAATAAATCCATATTTCCCCCATGATTCCCTTCTTCCCTCCCCAAAAGTAGCCAGTGTTCTGAAATTGGAGTATTGTTAACTGGATATAAATGTATCTATAAACAACTTACACTATTGTTTGGGATGTTTTTACATTATACATATATATGTGTATATAAATGTGTTGCACCAAACTTTTTCAACTTGCTTAAAAATAAAACAATATGTTTGGGTATTTATCCATGCTGAATGCACATAGATTGATTTAATTTGTTTTATTTTATGTAAAGTTTTCCATTGTGAAGACAAACCACAGTTTATCAGTTCGTAGACTAATGGATAGCTAGATGCTTTCCATTTATTACTATTGCAAAAGCACCTACAATGAACATTCTTGTGCATGTCTCCTTTCGCAATATCTGAGACCCTCTTGGATAAACACAATTAGAGTAGATGCACTCAATGAATGTAGGAAGTGTCCACCTTCAGTTTTATTAGGTATTCATTAATGGCTCTCCAATTGTGTTATGACAATTTATACTCTCAAGGGTGATGTTTCACTGAACTCATTTCCTACAATGTTACAAAATTTAGAGATACTTGACACTATATAATATTTGCTAATATGAAGGATATGAAAGATACTTTCATTATTGTTATAATTTTAATAGGCTTATGTGTTACTCAGGTTTCATCTACTGAAAATTACATGTATACATTGTTTCCCCTTTTTTCTGGAGGGCTATTAGTGTTTTTCCTCTTGACATATAGAAATAATTTATGTAGTCCAGAAAGCAATTATTTTTTATTTATACAGTTGTTTCTCCACTTACAATGGGGTACATCAAGATAAACGTATTGTAAAGTTGAAAATTTTTGAGTCAAACCATCGTAAGTCAGGACCATCTGTATTATAAAAAATATTCTCCCTGGTAAAGCATATTATGTACTTAATTTGATATCCTTACCAGGCCTGGACTGGTAAGAATACCATCACCCTCACCACCAAAGACTAAATACTACAACTTTCAGTGCTGCAAATTCTCTACCAGGAATAAAATCTTATTGCAGCGCCAGACTTGACGCCCATTCTGTATTGTGAACTTGACGTTACAAGCACATCTACTGTGACTGTGATGAGAAAGAATTCACTATTACTTCTTTTGGCTCTTTCATCTCAAAGTCTTTCACAAGTGGTTGTAATAGTAGAGCTACAAGGGAAAGTGAATGTTTAGCAATCTCAGCTTTTATTAGAGAGATAATCTCTATACCACTCAAAAGGAGAAATCTCTTTCAAGTGGAAAATAGTTCAAATGCTGTGTAGACTAACTGACAAATGTCTTCCTCATTGCTTTACTGGCATTAATACTCAAAAGCATCCTCAAGCAATTTAAAACTGTTTCTAAAACTGGGAGCAGTGGCTCATGCCTATAATCCCAGAACTTTTGGAAGCCAAGGCAGGTGAATCACTTGAGGTCAGGAGTTCAAGACCAGCCTGGCCAGCATGGTGAAACCCATCTCTATTAATAATATAAAAATTAGCTGAGGATAGTGACAGGTGTGCCTGTAATCCCAGCTACTCAGGAGGCTGAGGCATGGGAATTGCTTGAACCTAGGAAGCAGAGGTTGCAGTGAGCAAAGATACTACCACTGCATTCCAGCCTGGGTGACAGGGAGACTTCATCTAAAAATAAATAAATAAATAAGTAAATAAATAAACACTTCCTAGCCCTACTTTCTTATAGCTTTTGACCTAGATTCATTTTTCCTTTAATTAAGACAAACGTAAATGAAATAATTTATCTATGGTTACAATGAATCTTCCAAAGAAAATATCTCAGTTAACTTTCATATTCCACCAAAATGAGTTACAGATTGTTCATGAGTTTATAACCTAATGTCTCAAAGTACACTGAGAACAAAACACAGCACAGAGTTCCCATTCTTTCCACAAATAAAACACATCGATAGATTCTTTCTTACAGTTCAGCACCTGCTAATCATATCCTTGCTTTTCAGATTCGCAAAGTCCAATAAAGAAAATACAATCTCTTAAAAAAAAAAAAAAAAAAGGCTTTGGTTAAATATAAACCTATATTTAGCTCTTGCTTTAATTTTTATTGACTTTAAACTTGGACAAATTCCTTAATCTCTCCAGTCTTCAGTTTTTTGTATTAAAATAAAATGTTAATACTTCCTTTGCATGTTGTTCTAAAGATTCAAGATTACATATATTAAAATGCCTATTATATAAGAATACTTTTTAAATGTAGTCAACATTAGGGAGATGAAATATTTTCAATGAAGCTGGGAAATCTGCATTTTCTTCCTTAAGGAATACAGGAAAATACAGAAGGTTAACAAATTCTGCCATGGAATTACGAGGTCTAGGAATAAACACAAATAGGGAGGATTCTCTGCTTTCAGTGTTTTCACAGACAACATGCTTCCATATATGTACCTACTTCACCAAGTACTTCCAATTGAAGACTGTTACACTTGAATCTCACCTATGAGATTAAAACATGCAGAAAACTCAAAAATATTTAAGAATTGACTTTCATCAGCAACCCATTATTTGTAAGTGGAAATGTAAGTGTGAAAAAATGACATATCAATTTACATAACTATATTATGTTCACTCAGATGTCAAAATACTATCTCTAATTTTCAGTTTAAGCATCAGGAAGCAAGAGTACAATGTATTTTTTCTGGGATAACATTATGAATCATTTGGTCAGTGGAAAATGGAAATAAATTTTTCAAAAAATGAAAGAATGTATGTAAAAAATAATTTCAAAGTTCCTAAACTTGCCACATCCAACATTTGTACTGGTATATAATTTGTAAATTACACTAGTGAGGACACAAGGGGCAGTAGTTAAAGGACCTGAACAATTGTCTTGGTTTCTATTACTCTCTCTTTTTTTGCTGTTGTTACTTGGGCAATATAGGTCATATTCAAGTATTTTTTTAAAGCACCAGAAATAGGTCATTATTTTACGAGATCAATTAAATTGTCTATATTATTCAGAAACTATCAGCAACTATTTTTCATACATTGAAATTTTCCTAAAATAGATAATATCCTGAAATTGGCTATATAATAATAGCATGAGCCATATTCTCA
Organism: Ateles fusciceps; assembly: GCA_036589455.1. Taxonomy (NCBI): domain Eukaryota; kingdom Metazoa; phylum Chordata; class Mammalia; order Primates; family Atelidae; genus Ateles; species Ateles fusciceps. The sequence continues at coordinate 323,208 of JAZHEH010000804.1, read as the reverse complement.
TAAAATTCAGTAAATATTAAACAAAATAACCCCACAATATATAATTATAAATTGTGAATGAGTTGCAATAGAGTAAAACAAAGATTTGGTAGTATAATTAAACTAGACCAAAATTATTAGTATAATTCAGCCAGTTTGAGGGATGGGGGAATTTCACATAGAAGTAACAATATATGCAAGGGCCCAATAAGAAAAAAGAATTCAGCATATTTAAGAACCAGAAAAGCAGCCAGTATTGGCAGAAGCATATTGAATGTACTGAAATTGAATCCATCCTCACAGGTTCACAAGAATTCCAGACAGAAACGTAGCTATAATTAAGCATTAATCATGCTGCAATTTGACCCACTTACTTTTAACCAAAAGTAGTAGCAGATACTGACCATTTGCATCCCCATTGTTCCTACAGATGGGATTTCCACTTTAGGATTATATGGCTTCTGTTTAAGATTACTTATGCTTTCCAGATCCCAAATATCAGTGAAACAGCTGACACTACTAGTTTGATGACTCTCACAGAGGAACAGAATTAACATGAGAACACGGATTCTTATCTCCCTGCCTCATGACTCTACCCTGCATTCTTTAACCAATAGATGATATCCACACGTCAGCCCACTTCAAAACTTTTAAGAACCCTTTCCCCAAACTTCTTAGGGAGACAGAAGTTTCCCATCTCCTCATTGAACAGTCCTACAATTACATCTCTTTCTGTACTGCAACCCAGTGTCTCAATGTACTGACATTGCCATGTGCATTGAGCAATAGACCTATTACAGTTACAAAGTTGGCACAAGATAAAGTCTCGAAGCAAATCAAGGGTCAGATTTTCTATGACATTGTAAGCCAAGACAGGAAACTTTTATTTTATCCTAATTAAATATATGATAATTAAGCAGGAAATGGCATGATCTGATTTGCATTTTCAAAACATCATTATGTGTGCTGCATGAAGAATGGTTGGAAAGCAATAAAAGTAGAAACAGAGACAAGTAAAAATGCTACTGTAAGCTACCCTAACAAAGAAAAAAGAGAAGACTCAAATTCCTAAAGTCAAAAATGAAAGAGGAGCCATTACTACAAATCTAACAGGAATTTAATACTATATGGGAATACTATGAAGAATTATACTCTAACAAATTAGTAACATAAAAGAAGTGAACAAATTCTAGAAAAACATAAACTACCAAAACTAACTAAAGAAGGAATAGCAAATCTGAATAAAGCTATAACAAGAGGTTAATTAGTAATTCAAAAGTTTCCAACAAAGTAAAGCCTAGATCCAAATGGCTTCACTATTAAATTCTACCATTTAAAGAAAAATTCACTGATAAACAACTTCAGCAAAGTTTCAGGATACAAAAATCAATGTACAAAAGTCAGTAGCATTCCTATACACCAACAACATCCAAGCTGAGAACCAAATCAAGAACACAACCCCATTCATAATAGCCACAAAATCATAAAATACTTCAAAATATAGTTAACCAGGGAAGTAAAAGAGAATTACAAAACTTTGCACACAAAAAAATTAATAATGACACAAACAAAGTAATTACATGCCCATGGATAGGAATAGTCAATATTGTTAAAATAATCATACTGTGCAAAGCAATTTATAGATTCAATGCCATTCCTATCAAACTACCAATGACATTCTTCAAGGAATTAGAAGAAAAACTATTTTAAAATTCATGTGGAACCAAAACAGAGCCCAAATAGCCAAAGCAATCCTAAGCAAAAAGAACAAAGCTGGAAGCATCACATTACCCAACTTTGAACTATACTACAAGGCTTCAGTAACCAGAACAGCATGGTACTGGTAAAAATATAGACACATGGACCAATGGAAAAGAATAGAGAGCCCAAAAATAATGCCGTATACCTACAACCATCTGATCATTGACAAAACCAACAAAAATAGGCAATGGGGAAAGAACTCTCCATTCAATAAATGGTGCTGGGATAACTGGCTAGCCATATACAGAAGATTGAAACTGAATCCCTTCCTTACATAAAAATCAACTTAAGATCACTTAAAGACTTAAATTTAAAACCTAACACTATAAAATCCCTGAAAGATAACCTAGGAAATATGATCCTAGACCTAGGCCCTGGCAAAGATTTTATGATGAAGACTCCAAAAGCAATTGCAACAAAAACGAAATTGATAAATGGGATCTAATTAAACTAAAGAGCTTCTGCACAGCAAAAGAAACTATCTACAGAGTAAAAAGACACCCTACAGAATGGGAGAATGTTTTTGCAATGTATGCATCTGACAAAGGTCTAATATCCAGAGTCTATAAGGAACTTAATTCAACAAGCACAAAATAATAATAATAACTTCATTAAAACGTAGGCAAAAGACATGAACAGATACTTCTGAAAAGAGGACATACACGCAACCAACAAACATGAAAAACGCTCTACATCACTAATCATCAGAAAAATGCAAATCAAAACCACAATTGCATACCATCTCACACCAGTCATAATGGCTATTACTAAAAAGTCAAAAAATAACAGATACTGACGAGACTACAAAGAAAGGGGAATGCTTAGACACTGTTGATGGGAATATATTAATAGATTATTTCAGCCACCATGGAAAGCAGTTTGAAGATTTCTCAGACAACTTAAAACAGAACTACTGTTCAATCTAGAAATCCCATTACTAAGTATATGTCCAAAGAAAACTAATTCATTCTGCCAAAAAGACACATGCACTCATATGTTAATTGCAACACTTACACAATAGCCAAGGCATGGAATCAACCTAGGTCCCTATCAATGGTGGATTAGATAAAGAAAATATGGTAGATATACACTGGGAAATACTACAGAGCCACAAAAGGAACAAAATCATATCCATTGTAATAACATGGATGCACCTGGAGGCCATTATCCTAAGTGAATTAATGCAGGAACAGAAAACCAAATACTGTATGTTTTCATTTATAAGTGGGATCTAAACATTGAGTACCTGTGGACATAAAGGTGGCAACAATAGACACTGAGGACTCCTGGAGGGGTTGGAGAGCAAAGGGAGGAAGGGCTAAAAACCTACCTAGAGGATACTTTGCTCACTACCTGGTGACAGGATCATTCATATCTCAAACCTCAGCGTCACATAACATATTCATGTAACAAACCTGCACATGTACCCCTGAATCTAAAATAAAAGCTGATAATAATAAGACTAATAATCCAATTTAAAATGAGCAAAGGATTTGCTCCAAATAAGATATGCAAATGCACATAAAATAAGCACATGAAAGGATGTTCAACATCACTAGTTATTAGGGAAGTGCAAATCAAACCACAAGAGTTTTACAATTTATCTTCACCATTTATCTGCAGTACCCTTCAAGGATATATACTCAAAAATGCAGACAACAACAAGTGCTGGTAAAGATGTAAGGAAATTTGAACTCTCATTCATTGTCGTTGGGTAGATAAAGCCAGTGAAACTTTTGAACAGAGTTTGGCAGCTTGTCAGAAAGGTTAAACATAAAAAGATTACCATATTACCCATCAATTTTCTTCCTTGGTATATATCCAAGATAAATAAAAATGTATGTATACACAATAATGTGTCACAGATGTTCATAGCAGCATTATTCAAAGGTGGAAGCAATCCAATGTCCAAGCTATTAACTGATAAGAGTGTGTTATATTCTTAGAATGGAGCATTATTTAGCTATATAAGGTAGTGAAGTACTGATACATGTTACAACATGATAACCCTTGAAAATGTTATGCCAAGAGAAAGAAGCCAGTCAAAGCAATGGCAACAAAAGCCAAAATAGACAAATGGGATCTAATTAAACTCCAGAGCTTTTGTACAGCAAAGGAAACAATCATTAGAGTGAATCAGTAACCAACAGAAGGGGAAAAAATTTTTGCAATCTACCTATCTGACAAAGGGCTAATTTCCAGAATCTACAAAGAACTAAAACAGATTTACAAGAAAAAAACAAATAAACTCATTCAAAAGTAGGCGAAGGATGTGAACAGACACTTTACAAAAGAAGACATCTATGACGCCAACAAACAAGAAAAAATGCTCATCATCACTGATCATTAGAGAAATGCAAATCTAAACCATATTGAGATACCATCTCATGCCAGTTAGAATGGCGATCATAAAAAATCAGGAGACAACAGATGCTGGAGAGGATGTGGAGAAATAGGAACACTTTTACACTGTTGGTGGGAATGTAAATTAGTGCAACCATGTAGAAGACAGTGTGGCAATTCCTCAAGGACCTAGAAATAGAAATTTCATTTGACCCAGCAATCCCATTACTGGGTATATACCCAAAGAATTATAAATTGTTCCGTTATAAAGACACATGCACACGTATGTTCATTGCAGCACTGTTTACAATAGCAAAGACTTGGAACCAACCCAAATGTCCATCAATGATAGACTGGATAAAGAAAATGTGGCACATATACACCATGGAATACTACACAGCCATAAAAAACAATGAGTTTGTGTCCTTCATAGAGACATGGATGAATCTGAGAACCATCATTCTCAGCAAACTGACACAAGAACAGAAAACCAAACACCGCATGTTCTCACTCACAGGCAGGTGTTGAACAATGAGAACACATGGACACAGGGGAGGGGGAGGATCACACACTGCAGTCAGTTGGGAGGGGCTAGAGGAGAGACAGCAGTGGGTAGGGAAGGTGGGGAGGGATAACATGGGGAGAAATACCAGATATAGTGATGGGGGGACGATGGCAGCAAACCACCTTGCCATGTATGTACCTATGCAACAATCCTGCATAATCTGCACATGTTCCCCAGAACCTAAAGTACAATTTAAAAGAAAGAAAGAAAGAAAGAAGCCAGTCACAAAAGACCACATTTTACATGATTCCATTTATATGAAATGTCCAGGTTAGGCAAATCTTCAGAGACAGAATAGAAAGTAGATTACAGGTTGCCTAGGGCTAGGAGAGGTTGTAGCTATGGAAAGAGGGGACTGACTGCTAATGCCTTAGAAGCTTCTTTCAAAGGTGATGAAAATGTTCTAAACTTACATTTTGGTGATGGTTGCAAAATATGAATATACTGAAACCCACTGAATTGTGCATTTTGAATGGGTGAATTTAAGGGTATGTGAATTATATCTCAATAAAGAATTTTAAAAACCATCAAAGAAATAAGTTCTAATGTTTAATAGCAGGGTAGGGTGACTATAATTAACAACAATATATTGCGTATTTCAAAATAGCTAGCAGAGAGGACTAGAACATTCCCAACACATAGAAATAATAAATGGATAACCTAAATACCCCAACTTGATCATTGCATTATCTATGCATAGAACAAAATACCACATGTATCCCATCAATATATACAAACATTATGTATTGATAAATAAAGTTTTTAAAAGTAAAACAAGAAAAGAAAAGAACAATAATTCACTTCACTGCAGACAATGGCATTGTAAACCAAAGCAGTGTCAATGGATATGGGAAAAAGTGTATACGAGCAATAGGGTTGATATGAAAGAGGTGCATCAGAGGAGGTGACTGTCTTTTACTGAAATGATCAACCAGGTATATGGAAGTGTCATGTGCTAAAACAGGGAAACCTAGAAGAAGAGCCATTTGGGATGTGGAGGGAGAAATAATGATCAGAAGTTCTGTTTTTATACCTTAAGTTTGAGGCACTCAGAAAACAAGCCACTGGAAATAACAGGTGGGTGTTACAAATTTAGTAGCATTCAACAGACACATGGCATACAAAGGTTATGGACAGAAATGGGATCAACAAAGAGAAGACTATAGACATAGAGATGAAAATAACCCAGTACAGAGCCCTAATGAGTTCCAAAATGTGTAAGTAGAATAGAACAAATGGTCATCTAAATGGTCAGAAAATGGTCATCTAAAAGGAGCACAGAGAAAAGTCATTGGAAAGCCAGCCATCTGTGATATCCCAGAATTCAGAAGAAGGAAGCATTTGTAAAAGGAGAGCATGGGTAGACTTACACCCATAGTATGAAAGTCCAACATAAGGATTGAAAATGGGCCATTGAATTAGAAATGTAATTTTTATCATACAAAGATGAGAAAAACCTGAGTGATGGTGAGGTGCTGAGTCTCATAAAAAGCATAGTCGGAAAGTGGTAGATCCTCCATCAAAGAAAGCCCCTAACCTGTGTCCTTCCCCAATGTTATAACCTGCTGTGCAGCCAATAGCAATGAAACTGGACACAGGAGAGGGTCACCAACTCTGTCCAAAGTCACAGAGGAAGATTTGACACAGACAAAAGATCAGCTAGTTAGAAAAGTTGACTAGTAGTTGGTAATAAAAGCTAGTTAGGAGCTAATTATAAAAGTTGATTTATAGCACGGGCAAAGATGTGAAGCTATGTTGTGTGTGTGTTTTTAATTGACTATAGACAAATTATAATTGTATATATTTATGGGGTATAAACTAATGCTTCATGTATGCAATGTGGAATGATTGAGTCAAGCTATTCAATTTATCTATGACCTCAGATATCTATGATTTACTTCTTCTGTCTAGCTGAAACATTGTGTCCTTTGACCAACACCTCCTCATTCCCCTCATTCCCTGGTATCTGGTAACCACCATTCTCCTCTCTGCTTCTATAAGTTCGATTTGTTCGAAATTCCACACATAAGTGAAAAAGTGCAGTATTTATCTTTCTGTGCCTTACTTAATTTGACTTGGCATAATGTCCTCTGGGTTCAAACATGTTGTTGCAAGTAACAGAATTTACCTCCCTTTTAAGGCTGAATATTATTCCATTGTGTATATACAAACTACATTTTCTTTATGCATGCATTGGTTGATGGACACTCAGGGAAAATAACCCTATATGATTTCAGCACAGAGGGCTTTAAGGAAAGGGGAAGTTAAGATAAGTGTGGGTTTAGTTGGGGCCTTGTTGTATGTCTTCTCTCTCTAGGAATTCTTGGACATACTTAGACACCAAGTGTCAGGAGTAGACAATATAATCATTCCTGATTACCTCATCCTTCGTGAACACTTTTTTAAAAATATTGTTTCAAGTTAAAAAGAGTGTTCTGGGGCAAAACTGATTACATGAATGGTTAATTCATGTGATCCATTATCCATTATCCAAAATTATCCATGATAATGGATAATTTCTACTATAGCAGAATATAGGTGTTCCAAGTACTACGCATATTTCATCCTGGCATCTCAGTGCTACATTTTAAATTATTATTTATCTGTATACCTCATTCTAGTGTGAGCCTCTTGAGGACAGAAAATAAGATTTTTTCCTTGCATACCTCCAGAGCCAAGTACATAATTAATTAATATTTGTGGAAAAATTGGATAAAGGAATGTCCGAACACTGGCCTACATATTAGAAATAAACGTGAAATCTGGACCCAGGTTCATCACTTGGTAGCTAACACTTTACCAAAATGATAATAACGAACTTGGGATCTCTCAGTCATGTACAGCTCTAAAATTCTAACTCCAAATAGAACTTTAAGATGTATTTAATCTGCCAGTCTGGCAATCATTGATTGGGCTCTTTCATCAGTTGTCTATTGCTAAGGAGCCAATTACTTCAACACTTAGCTACTTATAACAAGAACATTTCTTATCTCATGGTTTCTGGAGTTAGGACTATTGGTGTGACAGGCTGCACTGTTTCAAGGTCTCTCACAAGTCTGTAATTAAGATGTTGGCTGGGGCTGCAGTCACTTCAGGGCTTGACCACAGGAGGATCCAGATCCAAGCCTAATCTCTGGTCATTGTCAGGCCTCAGTATATCAACTTCCAAGCTTCCTCACATAGCTGCTGGCACTGGTTCCTGGCCACACGGGCCTCTCCACAGGGCAGTTCACAACATGGCAGCTGGTTTCATCAGATTGCGTGAGTGAGAAAACAAGATAAAGCAACCAAAACAGGTTTTTTGGTAACTTGATCTCAGAAGTGACAGAACCGTACTTAGAAGTGAGTCATACCCATAGTCACATGGAGGGAACTGCAAATGGCATGAATGCCAGGAGGTGAGGATCAGAGTTCTGGGAACACAACTGATCATATGAATAGATAATTCATGTGATCCATTATTCATTATCCAAAATTATCCATTGTAATGGATAATTTTACTGTATGTAGCACCCTACTGGTGATATTTAGGATACAAACTCATTTTTTTATGGCTGCATACTATTCCATGGTGTATATGTGCCACATTTTCTTTATTAAGTCTATCCTTGATGGGCATTTGGGTTGGTTCCAAGTCTTTGCTATTATGAACAGTGCTGCAATAAACATACATGTGCATATGTCTTTATAATAGAATGACTTACAATCCTTTGAGTATATACCCAGTAATGGGATTACGGGGTCAAATGGTATTTCTATTTCTAGATCCTTGAGGAATCACCACACTGTCTTCCACAATAGTTGAATTGATTTATACTCCCACCAACAGTGTAAAAGCATTCCTATTTCTCCACATCCTCTCCAGCATCTGCTGTCTCCTGATTTTTTAATTATCACCATTCTAACTGGTATGAGGTGATATCTCAATGTAGTTTTGATTTGCATTTCTCTAATGACCAGTGATGATGAGCGTTTTTTCATATGTATGTTGGCTGCATAAATGTCATCTTTTGAAAAATGTCTGTTCATATCCTTTGCCCACTTTTTGATGGGATTGTTTTTTTCTAGTAAATTTATTTAAGTTTTCTGTAGATTCTGGATATTAGCCTTTTGTTAGATAGGTAGATTACAAAAATTTTTTCCCATTCTGTTGGTTGCTGGTTCATTATTTATCCAAAAGTCATTCAAGAGCAGGTTGTATAGTTTTGAGTGATTTTCTTAGTATTGAATTTTATTTTTATTTCACTATGGTCTGAGAGTGTGGTTGGTATGATTTCAGTATTTTTAAATTTGCTGAGTACTGTTTTATGTCCTATTGTGTGGTCTATATTACAGTATGTCCCATGTGGCTATAAGAAGAATGTATATCATGTTTTCGGGGGTGGAGAGTTCTGTAGATGTCCATTAGGTCTATTTGGTCAAGTGTTGAGTTCATGTTCTAAATACCTTTGTTAATTTTCTGCCTCAATTATCTGTGTAATACTGCCAGTGTGGTATTGAAGTCTTGTACTATTATTGTGTGAGAGTCTATGTCTTTTTGTAGGTATCTAAGAACTTGCTTTATGAATCTGGGTGCTCCTTTGTTGGGTCCATATATATTTAGGAGAGTTAGGACTTCCTGTTGAATTGAACCCTTTACCATTATATGGTGCCTTTCTTTATCTTTTTTGATCTTTGTTGGTTTAAAGTCCATTTTGCCTGAAATTAAGGTTGCCACTCTTGCTTTTTTCTGTTTTCCTTCTGCCTGGTAGATTTTTCTCCATCCCTTTCTTTTGATTCTTTGGCTGTCACTGCATGTGAGATGAGTCTCTCGATGACAGCATACCATTGAGTCTTTCTTTTTTATCCAGCTTGCCACTTTGTGTCTTTTACTTGGGGCATTTAGCTAGCTTGTTTATATTCAAGGTTAGTATAGATACATGTGGATTTTATCCTGTCGTTGCATTATTAGCTGGTTACTATGCAGACATGTTTGTATGGTTACTTTATAGTGTCACTGGTCCGTATACTTAAGTTTGTGTTCGTATTTGCTGGTAAGAGTCTTTCCTTTCCATATGTAGTGCTCCTTTCAGGACTTCTTGTAAGGTGGATCTGGTGGTAACGAATTCTCAGCATTTGCTTGTCTGAAAAGGATCTCATTTCTCCTTCACTTATGAAGCTTAGTTTGGCAGGATATGAAATTCTTGGTTGGAGTTTTTTTTCTTTAAAAATGTTAAATATGGGCCCTTTTCTGGCTTGTGGGATTTCTGCTGAAAGGTCCTCTGTTAGCCTGATGGGTTTCCCTTTGTAGGTGACCTGCCCTTTCTCTAGCTGCCTTAAACATTTTTTTCTTTCATTCAGCACTGAAAAATCTGATGCTTATGTATATTGAGAATGATCTTCTTGTGTAGCATCTTGCAGGAGTTCGCTACATTTTCTGAATTTGAATGATGCCCTCTCTAGTGAGACTGGGGAAGTGTTCATGGAAGATATCCCAAAATACGTTTTCCAAATTGCTTGCTTTCTCCACATCTCTTTCAGGGACGTATTTGTAGATTTGATCTCTTTACATAATTCCATATTTTCCAGAAGTTTTGTTCATTACTTTTCATTCTTTTTTCTTTATTTTTGTTGGTCTTATTTAAGAAAGCCAGTCTTCAGTCTCTGAGATTCTTTCCTCAGATTAGTCTATTCTGCTGTTAATACTTGCAATTGCATTATAAAATTCTTGCAGTGTGTTTTTCAGCTCTATCAGATCAGTTTGGTTCTTTCTTATAATGGCCATTTTGTTTACCGGTTTGTGTACTGTCACCTTGTAATCCTTAGGTTCCTTGCACTGGGTTTCAGTGATCACCTGAATCTCAGTGATCTTTGTTCCTATCCATATTCTGAATTCTATTTCCTGTCATTTCAGTCATCTCAGCCTGGTTAAGAACCCTTGCTGGACAATTAGTGTGGTTGTTTGGAGGACAGGTGACACTCTGGTCATTTGAGTTGCTGGAGTTCTTGTACTGGTTCTTTCTAATTTCTGGCTGAGGTGTTCTTTTAACAGCAGTGTAGATTGAGATAGTGTAGTTAGTAGAATTTTTTTACTGGATGTTTCCAGAAGGCCAAGCCTTTGTGCATGGTCTTCATTTTTAGCTGATTTGTTGTCTTTGGATTTACGGAGGTGTATGTTAGCAAACTATTTTTGGTGTTGAAGTTTTAGGGTACAATCCATTAGGTGGTAATTAAGTGTAATGGTCAGTAGGCTGGTAGTTTTAGGGCATTTGATTTTCAGATCATCAACATCATATGAATTTTTTCCTAAAATTATTCTCAAGAAGCTGATTCTCTTTCCACCTCTATTCCCACAGTGTTCTGTCACTCTTGGAAAAAGAAAGGCACATCTGTCACTATACTGAATCTTCCTATGGTATATTCACCCAGGGTGTAAAAAACGTATAGTTACAAAACAAAGGCACAAGTCAAAACCTTAATGTTAGAACCAAGAAAGAAAATGCTATTTAAAAACTCCATAGAAAATTGTTTTACAAATCAAGTGGTGGCTAATCCTTTACTATCAAAATTGAACAAGGGTCTAATTGAGTTATTATCTAATAAATTATTAATAATCATTTTTCAACTTCAATAAAGTTTCAGGATACAAAATCAACATACAAAAATCTGTAGCATTCTATACACCCTTAACATTCAAACTGACAGCCAAATAGAACACAGTACAATTTAAAATAGCCACACATAAAAATAAAACACCTAGGAAACATCTAACAAAGGAGGTAAAAGATTTCTACAAGGAGAACTACAAAACATGGCTGAAAGAAATCACAGATGACACAAATAAGTGGAAAAACATTCCATGCTTATGGATTTGAAGAACCAATGTTGTTAAAATGGCCATACTGCCCAAAGCAATCTACAGATTCAGTGCTATTGTAGTTTCATGTTGGATTATTAAACTACAAACATCATTTTTCACAGAACTAGATAAAACTATTCTAAATTTCATATGAAACCAAAAAAGAGCCCAAATAGGCAAAGCAATATTAAGAAAAAAGGAACAAAGCCAGAGACATCATATTACATAACCTCAAACTATACTATAAGGCTATAGTAACCAAAATAGCATGGTACTGGTACAAAAAACAGACACATAGACCAATGAAACATAATACAGAACCCAAAAATAAAACCACACACCATGACCATCTTATCTTTGACAAAACTTACAAAATAAGCAATGGGAAAAAGATCCCTTATTCAATAAATGCTGCTGGGATAGCTGGCTAGCCATATGCATGAGAATGAAACTGGACTCTTACCTTTCACCATAGAAAAATTAACTCAAGGAAGATTAATAATTTAAATGTAAGACTTCAAGCTATAAGAATCCTAGAAGAAAACCTAGAAAACACCATTCCAGACATTTGCCTTGGAAAAGAATTTATAACTAAGTCTTCAAAGCAACTGAAACAAAAACAAAAAAGTGGGGCCTAATTAAACTAAAAAGCTTCTGCACAGAAAAAGAAACTATCAACAAAGTAGACAACCTATAGAATGGGAGAAAATATTTTCCAACTATGCATCCAACAATGTCTAATATCCAGAATCTATATTCAATTTAAACAAATTAATAAGCAAAAAACAAATAACTCTATTAAAAAGTGGGGAGAACAGGAGGCAGAGGCTGCAGTGAGCCAAGATCATGCCACTGCACTCCAGCCTGGGTGACAGAGCAAGACACTGTCTCAAAAAAACAAAAAAAGTGGGCAAAAGACATTAACAGACACATCTCAAAAGAAGACATGCAAGTGGGCAATGAACATATGAAAACACACTCCACATCACTAATCATCAGAGAAATGCAAACAAAAACCACACTGAGAAACCATCTCACACACGTCACAATGGCTATTATTGAAAAATCAAAGAATAACAAATGTTCACAAGGCTGTGAAGAGAAGGGAACACATATACTGTTGGTGGGAATGTAAATTAGTTGAGCCACTGTTAAAAGCAATTTGGAAATTTCTCAAAGAACTTAAAGCAGAACTACCACTCAGCCCAGAAATCCTGTTACTGGATATATATACCCCCCAAACACAAAGCTCTCTACCAAATAGACACATGCTCTTGCATGTTCATTGCAGTACTCTTCACAATAGGAAAGACATGGAATCAACTTAGTTAACCCATCAGTGGTGGACTGGATAAGAAAATGTGGTATATATATACCATGGAATACTACACAGCTGTAAAAGAATCAAATTATCTCCTTTGCAGCAATATGGATACAGATGGAGGCATTTTCCTAAGTGAATTAATGCAGGAGCAGAAAATCAAATACAAATACTGCATGTTCTCACTTTTAAGTTAGCGCTAAACACTGGGTACTCATGGGCATAAAGATGGCAACAAGAAACACTGGATACTCCTAGAGTGGGGGAGGGAGAAATAGGAACAAGGGTTGAAAACCTATTGGGTACTATGCTTACAACCTGGCTGACAGGATCATTCATACCCCATACCACAGCATCACGCAACATATCCAGGCAACAAGCCTGCATGTACACCCACTGAATCTAAATAAAAGTTGAAAAGTATATTTTTATGACAAATCAATCTGCAATTTTTGCCATATAATATAGAAGGAGCTTATTCCAGGCATCTGTTTCTGCCTAACAAATAACCCCCAAACAGTGTCTTAAACAATTTAATATTTCTCATAGTTCCTTAGGATAGGAACTTGGAGGTGGGCTTAGCTGGATAGTTCTTTTGCTTCTTGTGATGTCAACTGGGGCCATTTACTCAGCTGTTTTCAGTTGGTGAGTAGAATGAGATTTTTTTAAAAGTCCAAGGAGGTTTCTCTGGTGTCTCAGAGGTCTGGTGCCTCTGACCTCTCCATGTGACTCCACATGGACTTTCTTCCAACATAATAAAGTATGAACTTCTAATATCATAGGAACATATAAGAAGTTCTTTGAGAGGTAAATAGTTTTACCTCTCTGATTAGTTTTGAAAAGTAAACAGTAGTTTCTAGGCCTCTTAAATATTAGGCTCAGAACCCTCACGGTGCCACTTTCTCCAAATTAAATTGGTCAAAGAAAATTTCAAGACCAGCCTAAAGACAAAGGTAGAGAAAATAGATTTTACCTCTTGTTGGATGAAAATATGTATGTACCTGAAGGAAGGAAATGATGGCAGGCATCTTTGGAGACTACCTACCACAGAGTACAAGGAATTAAGTGGCATCACTATAATAAGACTCCTTCCATGCCAAATACTTTTCAATGATTTATTCAGAAATATTGAGGGCCTATTACATGTCTGGCACTGCTCTAAGAATAAAGGATATAATCATGAACAAAATCCTACTCATTCTGAGCTACAGCAAAGATAGCCATATTTTGCAATAAAAGATCCTTTATAAATGTCAGCAATTATTATTGACTCTGAGGTGACAAAACAATACATCAATCACTTGTACTGAACTTTGCAGCATGATGAAGCTATAGTGCACTAGTAACTCTTTAAGAGATTTCTCTATTACTTTAGAATTGTGTGATCAAATAAGTCTTATTTTCAATGTTTTAGTTACAGGAAAGCATAGAATCAACAGTTGGAATTAATTTCTATTTCTAGTTCATTATTCCAACAAAAGCATATGGTTTTATAGAGAAGAACATCCCTGCTGTTTGAAAACTAAGAGATGACAGGACTATAAAAAATGGATAATGTCTGAGAGTGGTTTTCAGAAATTTGATGAGGAATTTCCTGCACAGTCTGGAGTAGAAAGACTAGGAGGTTGTCTCAGTTGTTAAAGTCTAAGTATCCTTTTTCTTATTACTAAAAATATTTCTGCTTTGTTATATTTAATACTCCTATTATGTTATATAATATGTAATGCTCCTAATAAAAATATATTATATCATAAATGCTCAAATAACAATTAAGGTTTTGATGGTGGGCAATATACCTAATGAGAATTGATAGCTAGGTATAGGAGATCAGGAGTATACCAGTGTGTGGTGGTCCTAAGCCATTGTGTTGCCAACCCAGCATCTATGCATGAAACATAGCAATTCCTCTCCCTCAGCCCCATGAACAGGTCCCTATATTGAGCTCTGATGAGTCATGCTTGTACAATGGGACCCATTCCATTGACCACTGTTGGTTGGAACAGGCTTGGGTACTTGATCCAGGCTGAGACAATTAGTTAAGATTAGGGCTGAGGGAAGTTTGTCTTTTTTATGTAACTAGACCTATTAGACACATGTGAAGCTTGGATGCTGTGGTTTGGCATCTTCTACCTACTATACTTCCTCCAGCAAAGCAGAGGAATCCATTCTGCAAAGGCAGAGAAAGAAGAATGTCACCAATTCACATGTTCTAGTAAGTGAGGATCCTTTTGCCTTTTTAGTGCCTGGGTCCAGTACCTGCCTGCCCTTGACTTCTGCAAGGCACCTGTGTACCTTCCTAGTAAATTCCCCTTTTCTCTTTCAGGTATAATCAGAGGATGCTCATCAGAGTTTAAGGAGAGCAGTCACAGGGGAGGAAGTAAGATAGACCAAAACTAGGCAGGGGAACCAGTAGAACATAACAAACGGGGGTCAATAGCAAGGTGGCCCATGACAAAATGAAGTAGAAATAATATGTGCCAAAGACTCCAGACTGTCACTGATACACTGTTACATTCTTTCTGTGTGGCCTGGACTAACCTATAGCAAACAAGTGCCCAAGTATGAATTGTTTATATTTCTCTATATCTTATAAACATTCCTCTGCATCTTATAAACATTCTCTCTGTATGGGCTTTAGCCCCAATCTTTAAAAAAACAAACACAAACTTATTTTTCTAAAAAAGAAAAATCCTATTTTCTCCTTTCTCAACCAAATGACTTGAAAGAAGGTAAATTGCACTCTTGCCCTTCTTTGTGAAATGATTTTCTTCCCCCATCTCCAGGTTTCACAAGCATTTCCTGGCTCCTCAGTCTTTCTCATTACCATGTGACATTGTCCCCCAGAAAATTCTACCTAAAGAGTATCTCTCCAATCTATTCCCTCCTCTTTATTTCCTCCTCAGTAGCCCTAGTTCAGGCCCTCATCATCTCTTACTGAGACCTGTGGAATAGTCTCCTAACTGGTCTCCCTGTGCCAACCTTTCCTCTTTCTAATTTATTCTGTATAATATTACCAAAACTATCTTTCTAAAGACCTTGTAAGTCTTCATGTTGCTTTAGACAAAATCTATAATTTAGCTGTCAACACTACTTTAAATCTTACTCCAAACTTATTTTTTTCAATTTTAAACCTATCCTTATGTATTACATTGCTATGGACTGAATGTTTGTTTGTGTCTCTCTAAACTTCGTATGTTGAAACCTTAATCCCCAGCATGATGGTATTTGGAGATGGTCTAAGAGGTAAGTAGGTCATGGGTGGAGCCCTCATGTTGGGATCAGTGCCCTTATTATAAGAGGAGACATGAGAAAGCTTGGTCTCTCTCTCTCTCTCTCTTCTTCTCTGTGTGTGTGTGTGTGTGTGTGTGTGTGTGTGTGTGTGTGTGTGTGTATGTGTTTGTGTGTGTGTCTGTCTGCCTATCTGTCTGTCTGTCTGTCTGTGTCTCAGCCATGTGAGGATATAGCAACTGTCTGCAAGCCATGAAACAAACTCTCACCAGACACCAGACCTGCCAGCATCTTCATCTTGGACTTCCCAACTTTCAGAACTGTGAAAAATAAATGTGTGTTGTTTAAGCCACCCAGTATATGGTATTCTTGTTATAACAACCTGAGTTGACTAAGACATATACCCTACATTACAATGACATATTACCAAACACACCACTTTTTATGCTTTTGTGCTTTTTCTATGTTGTTCCCTTTGCCTAAAATGCCTTTCTCCCATACCATCCCTCCATTCTGTCTCATAAAATTTTTAAATTCCCCTCTGTGAAATTTTACTTGTGTTTTTAGCTGCTGATATTGCTCGTAACTGATATATTTGCTTGTGGCGCTAATAGGGCATTCACAGCACTATATAGCATGGTTTACAAAAGATTCTGTTGAATGTAAACCTTCGGAAGCCAGAAAAAAACACATTATTGTTTATCTCTGAAACACTTAGAGATGTTCCTTAAAATACTAAATAATTATTTGCTAATTTAAATTAAATTATTAGTCAACCTGCAAGTTAAAATGGCATTTATATTCCCTATGATTTATACATTGACATAGAAATGTTTTTATTTTTAAAACAATAATCCAACAGTCACTTACTTATTATTCATTTAATAATTGTTCACTTTATTTCTCTAACATATATTATTTAATAAGTCAATTGTGCGGCAGTAGCTTTGAAGTCCTTAATATAATAATTTTTATTTAAATCATTAAAAAAAAGTTCCAGGGTTGACAGTAGTGAATAGTCCCAGCTAATCATTTTTACCCAAACAGACACTGTAGTACCCAAATAAGACAGCAACTCTGATTTTTTTTTATTTGATGTTTTATTTTAAATTTTATTTTAACTTTTATTTTAAATTCAGGTGTACGTGTGCAGGATGTGCAGGTTTGTTACATACACAAACACGTGTCATGGGGATATGTTATACAAATTATTTCATCATGCAGTTATTAAGCCTAGTGACCATCAGTTATTTTTCCTGATCTTCTCCCTCCTCCACCCTGTTCCCTCTGGTAGGCCCAGTCTATGTTGTTCCCCTCTATGTGTCCATGTGTTTCCATCACTTAGCTTCCACTTATAAGAGAGAACATGCGGTATTAATCTGTTTCTGCATTAGTTTGTTAAAGATAATGGCCTCCAGCTCCATTCATGTCCCTGCAAATGACATGATCTCATTCTTTTTTTTATAGATGCATAGTATTCCATGGGGCATATGTACCACATTTCCTTTGTCCAGTCTATCACTGATGGACATTTGGGTTGATTCCATGTCTTTGCTATTGTGAATATTGCTGCAATGAACATAGGCATGCATATTACCTTTATAATAGAATGATTTATAGTCCTTTAGGTATATACCCAGTAATGGGATTGCTGGGTCAAATGGCATTTCCGGTTCTAGGTCTTTGAGGAATTGCTACACAGTCTTCTACAATGGTTGAACTAATTTACACTTCCACCAACAGTGTAAAAGTGTTCCTTTTCTCTTCTACCTTTCCAGCACCTACTATTTTTTGACTTTTTAGTAATAGTCATTCTGACTGGTATGAAATGGCATCTCATTGTGGTTTTGATTTGCATTTATCTAATTATTAGTGATGTTGAGCTTTTTTTTCATATGTTTGCTGGCTGCATGTACAGCTCCTTTTGAGAAGTGCTTATTCATCATGTCCTTTGCCCACTTGTTAATGGGGTTGTTTGGTTTTTTTCTTGTAAGTCTGTTTAAGTTTCTTATAGATGCTGAATATTAGACCTTTGTAAATCTGTTTAAGTTCCTGATGGATGCTAGATATTAGACCTTTGTCAGATGCACCGTTTGCAAAAATTTTTCCCATTCTATAAGTTATCTGTTTACTCTGTTGATAGTTTCTTTTGCTGTGCAGAAGAAACACTTTAATTTAATTAGATTCCATTTGTCAATTTTTGCTTTTGCTGCAAATGCTTTTGGCGCTTTCGTCATGAAATCTTTGCCTGTGCCTATGTCCTGAATGGTATTGCCTAGGTTTCCTTCTGAGAGAATGTGTTCTCTTTCAGGTCCACGATGGGGCATAATTTCAAGGGCAAGAACTTCCCAGCGCCATGCCCCCCTCCCATGCCTCTCCATCCGGGAGATTTAATGGTTTCTGTTTTAATTTTCACGGGTGCGGGGGAAGGGTCAAAAGTCAATCACTCCAGCAGAAGTTCAAAGGAACTCCTTTCATTGGCCAGGGGTCTCAGAGAAGGTGGGAGTTCCTCCCAGGTTAAAAGTCCCTGTCTCCCTCATCCAGGCGAATTTCCCCTCTGGGGTCCCCTTCCACACTCTCTCATGGAAGCTTGTCTTTCCCTCGTAAACTCCATCTCTCTCTCTCAATTCCCCTCCACTCAGTGTGGGAGCTGCTTTCCTCTCCTGAATTCCATCCTTCTGGATTTTCTCACTCAGTGTGAGAGGAGCTTTCCTTCTCTGGTTTTCCCCCTCTGGGAACTCTTCTCACTCAGTGACTGAGAGCGGCTTTTCCTTCTCTCACTCAGTGTGAGAGCTAGCTGTTTCTTTCTCTCTCCTTCTCCTTTTGCTCTCTCTGCCTAAATAAATCACTTTTCTACAAAAAATTTTGGGGTACAGTATTTATGAGCACACCCACCATCTTGAGAGAGTGAGAAACCCAGAGCCTGGGGCCCACCAGGGAGCAAGCTGAGCGCTCCCCTGCATCCCAAAACCTGCCAACACTTCCAGGGTGTTTGGTTTTGGTTTTTTGTTTTTGTTTTGAGATGGAGTTTCACTCTTGTTCCCCAAGCTGGAGTGCAATGGTGCGATCTTGGCTCACTGCAATCTCCACCTCCCAGGTTCAAGTGATTCTCCTGCTTCAGCCTTCCAAATAGCTGGAATTATAGGTGCGTGCCCCCATGCCAGGCTAATTTTTTGTATTTTTAGTAAAGATGGGTTTTCACCATGTTAGCCAGGCTAGTCTCGAACTACTGACCTCAGGTGATCTGCCTGTCTCGGCCTCCCAAAGTGCTGGGATTACATTTGGGTTTTTACATTTGAGTCTTTAATCCATCTTGAGTTGATTTTTGTATATGATGTAAGGAAGTGGTCCAGTTTCAGTTTTCCACATATGGCTAACCAGTTCTTCCAGAACTATTTATTAAATAGGGAATCATTTCCCCATTGCTTGTTTTTGTCAGGTTTGTGGAAGATCAGAAGCTTAAGTTGATAAGCAATTTCAGTAAACTCTCAATTCCTTCAATCAAATGTGAATGATTCCCTAGCTGTAGATGTGTGGTCTTATTTCTGGGTTCTCTCTTCTGTTCCATTAGTCAATGTGTCTGTTCTTGTACCAGAACCATGTTGTTTGATAACTGTATCCCTGTAGTATAGTTTGAAGTTGGGTAGCATGATGCCTCTCACTTTGTTCTTTTTGCTTAGGACTGCCTTGGCTATCAGGCTCTTTTTTGTTCTATACGAATTTTAAAGTAGTTTTCTTCTAGTTCTGTAAAGCATGTCAGTGGTAGTTTAATGAGAATAGCATTGAATCTATAAATTGCTTTGGACAGAATTGCCATTTTACCAATATTGATTCTTCCTATCCATAAGCATGGAATATTGTTCAATTTTTTTGTGTCATTTCTGATTTCTTTTAGTAGTGGTTTGTAGTTCTCCTAGAAGAGGCCCTTCACTTCCCTTGTTAGCTGAATTCCTAGGTATTTTATTCTCTTTGTAGCAATTGTGAATAGGAGTTCATTCATGATTTGGCTCTCAGCTTAACTATTGTTAGTGTATAGAAATGCTACTGATTTTTGCACATTGATTTTGTATCCTGAGACTTAGCTGAAGTTGCTTAATCAGCTTAAGAAATTTTTGGGCTGAGACAATGGGGTTTTCTAGATATAAAATCATGTCATCTGCAAACAAACATAGTTTCATTTCCTCTGTTCTTATTTGAATATGCTTTCTTTCTTTCTCTTGCCTGATTTCCCTGGCCCGATCTTCCCATACTATGTTGAGTAGGAGTGGTGGAAGAGTACAACTTTGTCTTGTGCTATTATCAAGAGTAATGCTTCCAGCTTTTGCCCATTTGGTATGATATTGGCTATGGATTTATTACATATGGCTCTTATTATTTTGAGGTACATTTCTTCGATATCTCATTTATTGAGAGTTTCTAACATGAAGTGATGTTGAATTCTATCGAAGGTCTTTTCTGCATCTATTGAGATAATCAAGTGGTTTTTTTTCTTTAGTTCTACTTATGTGATGAATCACATTTTTTGATTTGCATATGTTGAACCAAACTTGCATCCTGGGGATGAAGCCTACTTGATTGTAGTGGACAAGCTTTTTGATGTGCTGCTGGATTTGGTTTGCCAGTATTTTGTTGAGAATTTTTGCATGAATGCTCAACAAAGATATTGGCCTGAAGTTTTGTTGTTGCTGTTGTTATATCACTGCCAGGTTTTGGTATCAGGATAATGCTGACCTCATAGAATGAGTTAAGGGGAGGAGTCCTTTCTTTTCAATTTTTTGGAATACTTTCAGTAGGAATGGTGGTAACTCTGGTGTTTTTTAAATATTTACAGTTTATTTTAAACTACCACAGATTTTATAAACAAACCTGAACTTAAATGTTTTACACATTTCAAATCCAAAAACATATAAGCTTAGTACAGAACAAACTCCAAATATATTTCAAGATACACATTCATTAGCAGATACAATTAGTAAAACTAATTCTTATTCAAAATATAAACACCATATTAAGATAAAGAAAAATTAATCATAAAAGTGTTTTGCTATTAAGTAATGGTCTAAACATGAAAATATTTATATTGTAAAACAAATTACCCAGCATATTCTAGAAAGAATCAAAACTTAGTGGAAAAAAAGCTTGCTCCAAATAATTCTCTGTTCCAAAAGTATTAAGGCTGAGGGGAACACCTTAAGATGATAGACCTTATACCTAAATGATTTTCCACCTTAAAACTTTTTCACCTGCTCCTATTTTGTGATTTGCTGAATCCTTCCAATTGCTTCCTAGGTCTAAGTTGTCTGGAATAATATTCTGGTTGTTAACAGTTGTACGAAGCTAGCATAGCTTTAATGTTTCTGCCAAATGTCATTACTTGATCTCTCAGACTGAGCTCTGGAAATAGCTGCAATCATCTCACACAGACCTTTGATGACCTCAAATGAAGAAATGGCAAAAGCAAAGATATAATAGCTGGTGGAACTCTTCTATGTTTTACGATTCAGATTTTATCAATATTGCTGACAAAATCTACAAACATTTGTTTAATTTGAGATGTGAGGCTATATTATATATCAGTAAAAATGATTAGATATTTACATGACCTAGATTTTATAGCTGTGTTAACCAATAGGCTACTTCATTTTGACCATAAAAAAGTCAACTAGCCATATAGACACAACCGTGATATAAACCAGAGACCTGAAAATAATCAAAGAATCTCATTGGTGTCCAATTCAGAATCAGAGTGAAAACAAATCAGAGACCATTTCTTGTTACCATCCTGCCTGCTCTCTCTTTCATTCATGCAGAAACTGCATGTGCTCATGTGAATGAACATGTGTGAATGCTTGCTTTTATGTTCTCATATGTAAAATCAATTCTTTTTCACAGATTCAGTAACCATGAATTCACCTACTTGTTAAATTTTATTTGTAACCCCCAAATCAATATTCCCAGAGATTTTGTCAAAATTTGTGGACATGCACAGAGCAGTGAAAAATTGGAGTTGTCCAAAGCACTGGTTGCAGCTGAGATAGAACAAGGCAATGTGCTGCCTTCATGTTTCTGCTCCCATACAAAGATGACCAGAAAACACAAGCAGTCAGGGCAGTGCTGAGTAGTGCCAGAAGCTCCAGCCCTGGGGCCAGGTGGGTGGGGTTCAAATCCCAACTCTGGCATCTGTTAGTATGGCAACACAGGCATGTCACTTAGCACTTCTCAATCTCCTTATGTCTTTTGTAAAATAAAGAGAACAGAATTCACCAGGATGAGATTTTAAGATTAAATATGATATTTGATTTATATATATTTCCTCTAAGAGTTAATTCACTGTTTGCACTAATTCAATGTTTTCAGCAACTTTATAGAACATAACTACCATGAATGTCAAGAATCTACTGCATCTTGACATTGGTGATGAGAATCTGAGACATCTCAGTGACTTCTGCTTTGCACTGAGAGGACTGAGGGAGATCATTCTCACCCCAGGCATATATGCGCTTATTTTGACATATGCTTCAATTTTATCATATGGTTTGCCAATTCAACTGCAGAAATTAATCTAGCTTTTATAGTTGATCAAATTCCATTTCTATTTGCTATAGGAGACTGTTTATGGAGTCACTCAGCTACTCATCGACTGCTGTTTTTCTCTTGATATTACTATCTAATATTTACCCTAGCCGTGGGTCTTTTACAAAAGTATTAGGCAATTATTATGCAGCAGTTTATAGCCATTTCTGGCCTCGTGACAGATTTTTCAGCTGGTTAATGACCGTGCTTGAGATAGACGTAAGCCAAAACACAGGAACTGTTTAATTAAATCAGGGAGTCATCTACTTTAATTGAACAGAAAACTAGCACTTTTAAATTAGAAACAAATTATATGTTGCTGATATATAAATATGTACTTCATACTAAAATTACTAAATTAAATATAATTTAAATGGACAAGATTGAAACAGACCACTTAAAAAGTTACACAACTGTCCCGCAAGCACATGAAAAAATGCTCAATATCATTAGACCTCAAAGAAATGCAGAATAAAATCACCATGAAATATTGCTGCTCATCCACTAGAATGACTAAAATTATAAAGACTGACAATACCAATTGCTGACAGGAATGTGAAAAAAGTATAACTCTCCTACTTTTCTAATGGGAATGTAAAATGGCACCACTACTTTGGAAACAAATTGGCAGTTTCTTATAAAGTTAAACAAGTACTTACCATCTACCCAGCAAATCAACTCCTGGGTGATTATCTCAGAAAAATCAAAACATATGTCCACACAAACACTTAGACACAAAAGTTCATAGCAGCTTTACTTGTCATAGCCAAAAACTGGAAACAACCCAAATGTGAACAACAGGCAAATGAATAAACAAATTGTGATATATTCATAAAATGGAATTTAAAAATAAAAATGAACTACTGATACATAGAACAATATAAATGAATCTTAAAACCATGATGCTGCTGGGGCCAGGTGGCTCACGCCTGTAATGGCACTTTGGGAGACTGAGGCGGGCAAACTACTAGGTCAAGAGATCAAGACCATCCTGGCCAACGTGGTGAAACCCTGTCTCTACTAAAAATACAAAAATTAGCTGGGCATGGTGGCACGCGCCTTTAGTCCCAGCTACTCGGGAGGCTGAGACAGGAGAATCGCTTTAATCCGGGAGGTGGAGGTTGCAGTGAGCTGAGATCACGCCACTACACTCCAATCTGGTGACAGAGCAAGACTCCATAAAAAAAAAAAAAATGATGCTGAATGATAGAGGCAAATATAAAAAAGTATAAACTATGTGATTCCATTTATATGAAATCCTAGAAAGACAAAACTAATCTATGACAACAGAAAGCAGATCAGTATTTGCCAGGGGCAGACAGGGTCAGGGAGAAGAATGTTGCAAAGGATCATGAGAGAATGATGGGGGTTATGGAAATGTCCTGTACCTTGGTTGCAGTGGTGTTTACATGGGCACAGATAATTGTCAAAACTCACTGAACTGTGCAGTTTAAATGGATACACTTAACTTTATGCAAATTAAACCTCAAAGTTGATTTTAAAAATTATTTATGGCTATGATCGTAATTCTGTAAGAGAGAATTAGGAATAAAGAAAGAGCTAGAGGATAGGAGAGAAAAGAAAATGAAATATGAAATAATCTGTGAGGAGAAATAAAAGGAAAGTACATAAAGACAAAAGATGAGGGAGAAGTAGTATGATTTACAAAGACTTCATAATTCTCAGGGACTATAAATGGCAGAAATAAATGTAAAAGTTATGTGGCAGGATGAGCAACTCACATTTCTCTGCCCTTTAATGCTCTGCTTTTTGACCTAACTTAATACATTTTGAATAGTTTCCTTCAAGTAAGTAGTCTAATGCCCATATATACTATGTTTAAAATATTCATCTGTTAGTTATTGATGAAGCATAACCAGGAATAACTACACTTTTAAAATATCCTATCCGTAAGAACCAAAAATAAAATGATGCCTACTTTGGTAGAGAGTAGCAACTCAAATCCTTAATTAGTTGGGTATTCTTTTTCCTTAATCTGGTTCACTGTTTCTACATAAACTTTTCATGAGCTAGTTAAGTAAACATATGGTAGTATGTGATATGTTTCAGACTTTGGAATAGATATCAAAGACACAAAAACTTGACCAAAACACTGACTGCTCTGAAAAAGAGTGTTTTAGACAGAGGCCAATATATACAGAGATAATTACAAAAAAATATGATAACCACAGAGGCGTGTTTTCAGTCATTTATGTACATTAGAATCACTAAGGCAAATGCTACAAATGAAATTCTCTGTTCTGCATTCAGAGATTCTGATTTGTGCAGACTGGGTAGGAATCTGAGGATTTTATATTCCATGTTTCCAGCTGATTCTCATGGACACCAAAATTTGAGACCCATGATGTAGGATTTTATGGTAGCCACCAGGGATTACCAAAGCCAACCTAGGATGGCCAGTTCAAAGGAAGAGTTGTTTGTGCTGGTTAAAGAAAGAGGAATATGGCAAGAAGGGGGGGTTAAATTCTCAAAATGTAACAACTGTATACATAGTTAACTGAAAGTGTATTAAAAGACAGGAAGTGACAGCAATGGGGACTATCAAAGTCAGACAATGGAGAGTTTTAAGTTAGTTAATTAGGATGATTTTTTAAAGGAGTTGGTCTGACCAGAGACTGCCTGGAGAGGACAGAGTCAGTTGCTCAGCTTTTCTTATCATTAGTGATTTCTCTGTTTTTTTACCCCATGTGCCCAAACCCAGAGAAAGCCATGTGGTAGATATCGAAAAGCAGTATCTTCAGACCCATTGGCTCAGTAGACAAATCTATATTGCACAACTCAACTTGACCCTGCCTTTTATATAATTTCTCCTAGACTCCCAACCTTTTGTTCAGTCTTCTGTTCTGTCTCTTTCTTTTAATAATTAATACAGGTGGTTTAGTCATCTCTCCCAAACAAGGTTGGTTCTCAAACTTTGTCTTCTCTTTCTCCTAGTAGTCAGAGCTCAAGGTCACTCCAGTGCCCTCTGGTCAACACTTTTCCCAAAAGTTCTGCATCCAATAACCTTGAAGGAGGTTTGGACAGCTAGGTGACTGTAGCTAGAAAGCCTTTTACATTTGATGATATATATCTCTGGAAACACACAGAGCTTTTATTTTCATTGGTCATTATATTCTATCTAGTAAACTGTTGAGTCTTTAAGTATTTAAAGGAAGTTCTACACATACCTCACTTGGAAGGCATTTATTTCAGCTTTCAATCATAATTAATTTAAAGCATAGACTGAATTTTATAATCTTTTGAACTGTCTAAGAAAAAAATCAATGTTAATGAAAGATGTAGCAAAAATGTAGGTGCTTTGCAAGTTTTTCTTAGGTAATGTAATGCTCATTTACATTATCCTTATGGAGGATTTGTAGAGGGTTTTTTTTTTTTTCAGTTTTGTTTTGTTTGGGGGAAGTTTTTGCTTAAGAAGATTTCAGTCCTGTTCAGAGTGTGCCCCAAAGACAAGTGCTCTTTTTATGTTGGTGGATGACAAAAAAAAAAAAAAATGTTCTCTTGGCTAATAGCTAATGCCTAAAGCCGTTTTATGAGATGTGTGAATTTATGTGTGCTTAACGTTGGCCTGAAATATCTTCCTGGAAGTTATTATGCTGATTATCCTTTCATTTTACTAAATACCTAAAGTTATATCAAACACTGGCTTGTGTCTTCAGAGTACACTATCCTCTCACATCTTTCTTGGTTTTGACCTTGATTCTTTTATAAAGGCTTCTCTAACTTCCATCTCCACCCAAGTTCATCTTTCCCTCCTCTGAAAACTTCCAAGCCCTTTATTTGTTCCTTTTCATTCCTTTTACTTTATGCCTTTTAGCCTAGAAATTCTAGGTTAGAAGAATATCAAAACAGGAACACAAGCACAGAGAAAAATTCAGATCACAGGTAAAAGCAACTGGTATGGAGCACAACACCCGAATCATCTAATACAAAACAGGAGCTCTTGAATCCCATATATAGGAAGAGGGAGTACACCTATTCCCTTGACAATACGTTCTTCTGTTAATCAGTTTTACAGACAGTATACTTCCTAAAATGGCATAGCCAGCAAGCATTACTGACACCTACAAGGTGCCTGGATTGCCATACAAATCATAAAATGTAAAAGTTGCCCATATTGCTGATTCAAAGTCAGAAGTAGGGGGAGGACTAAGAAGCTCCAACTCACGAAAGCATTCATAGGATGCAAGACCAACAGTTGACTGAGCACTTGAGACATTAATGTGTTAGCAAATTTAGACTTTCACAAGCTAGGTAGCTCTTGCTATGATTCTGAATTTAATTTTAGGAAGTTCATGGCCATAACAAAGAAAGAAAACAATATGATATTTCGTGGAGCCTCTCAAGGGGGTTTAGTTTGGCTAAACTTGAGGTTCATAGAAAAAAGAGTCCAAATTTGTTTTACTGTAACTATATCCTCCAACCATACCACTTTTCCAAGAACAAGAGTGATTTGCATTTGGAGTAGCTAAAAGAGGCAAATGCAAAAGTCCTACAACATTTTAGCTTGGTGCTTCTTCATAGTCCTACTGTGGTTATCCCTGTAATCACACTAACTGACAGCTCTGTTTGTCAGGAAGATTTTGTTGCAACAGCTTTTAGTCTTGTGATATCTAGCTTTCATCTGTTCTGTATATGGTTTTGGAACTAATATTCTAGAGTCCAAACTAGCTAGGTAATAGAGAATTATGGGCACACTTGTGAAGATTTAGCAAGAGGCATGAAAAAGTTCAAGCACTTAGGATGAGAAGTTTCAGAACACCAGGTTCTCATGGCAAATTTCTGATACTGTACTTCCTGTTTATTCAGAGTCACGGCTACTGGGAAAATCTCCATTCTTGTGATAACCGTACTTGAAGTTTCAATAGTAATTAAAAACCAGAAACTGTGGCATAATCTGAGACTATTTGGTGTCTGGGGAGAGAGTTACTGTTTCTTTCACTTTCTTCAAATCAGTTTTTACATTCTTAAAAATGATAAACAGAATATATATTGAACTCATTTCAATCATTTTATTGCTATTGATTATGGCTTTAATGCATGCAGAAATTACAACCTAGTAAGAGAGATAACACATAAACATCAACGTTCTGAATACCACCCAATATATGATAAGTAAAATATACATGAAACAAGGTAAATGCAATTAGTAGCCAGGAGACAAGGGTCCCTCTTGAGTGAGATAGACTCTAGTGCTTAAGTAAGTGTTGAAAGGTGATGGAGGGGTTTTATACTGAAGACTTTCAAAGCTTAGTTAAAGAAGAAGGACAGTATCTTGGGAGTCCAGGGAACAATATAAACAGAACTATGCAAACCAAAGACCCAGTGCATATGTATGATAATTATGAATAGGACATAAGCCATTACACTGGTTTTGTGTTTGATACTTCTGAAAACTAAAAGCCATTGGAGGCGGTCACTCACAAAAGACATTACAGTGTAGCGGTTAATAGCCTAGGTGCTGCCCCCGCAACTCCCACACAAGCTCAACCCCACATCCTGCATTGAGGGGTGGGGAGAGGGCAACCTTGGATTCCTGACCTTATACCTGTGTGATCGTGGATGAGCTGATGAACACTAGCAGGCTCAGTGTTCTTCCCAGTTAAATGAGAATATCATAAGATTATGTGAGGATTAATTAAGCCTATCCATTTAGAACTCAAGACTCCTTAAAGCCTCTCCTGATACACTATAAGCCCTCTATACTTGCCAGCTGTTATTATTGAGCAGTGAAATAATATAACCAAAGTGAAGTAATTTAAAACCAATATTCGGGAAGATGTTAAAATGTATTAGAAAGGGTTGACTCTGTAAGAAATGAGACCAATAAAAAGAATACTACTAATTTATTAAGTATGTGGTAATTAAAGACTAAACTGAGGTCACAGCAGGAGGAATATAAAGAAAGAGAAAGATGCCAAAAATATTTCAAAGGTAAATTGTTAGGACTGGAGAATTGTCTAAGGGAGGCAATAAAAAGCAATGAGTCAAGGATGGCTCCAAGATTTCATTACCAAGGAAATGGAGCTTCTTTTAGAAAAACCTGGAATGAAATTAGTGAGTAAGAGACAGTCAGTGAGAAATCATTAGTTCAGTTTTAAGCATGATGGGTTTGAGGTGCCTATAAGGCATTCAGGGGAGATGTCCACCAGACTCCTGACAGTGCAGAACTAGAGCCCAGGAGGGAGAGGGCGGGAACGGTGTGTAAACCATCATCTTGACGGTGGTAAAATGGAATACAGATGGGTAGTTTTAGATAGAGAGAGAAGAAAAAGAGAGAGACTAGGAAATGATTTTGGAGAACAGCAACCTTTGGGGCAGGGAGGAAAAACAGCCATCAACATTTTCAGAGAGAAAACTATCTGGGGTAAGAGGGAGCATTCTTTCAGAGGACAAAGAATAAACATATCTAAGAAGTATGCATTAGCCATCAAAGGATAAATACTAGGGAATTAAAAGAAGATTATTATTAATAATAGTTTGTTGTATTTATCCCCTGATAAACACAACACTGGTGATTCCTGAGAATAGATTCAAAAAAACAGTGAAAAGAGAATGCAGATTGCAAGGTCTAAAGGGATAAGTCATATTGGGAGATAAAGACAACCATATTTTTGGAACATAAAATGATTAACCTAAAAGAGATTGAACAATGGTCTTAAATAAGCAGAAGGTCTAAAAGATGATTAAGTTTGATATGGATTTTTTTTA
The DNA here is from genome assembly GCA_036589455.1 of Ateles fusciceps. NCBI lineage: Eukaryota > Metazoa > Chordata > Mammalia > Primates > Atelidae > Ateles > Ateles fusciceps. The sequence goes on along the minus strand of JAZHEH010000804.1, from coordinate 293,871 downwards.
TTGTTTGTGTTAAGGCAAGGGCGAAGGGGTGATGTGTGGGGGCACTTACCAGTAAGAACAGAAGTGAAGCCAAGCCCAAGCAGAACAGAGGCTGGCTTGTGGGAGACATTCGTGAAGAAAAGCTGAATAAGCCCTGTCTTAAAGGACTAGGATATCTAAGAATGTTTATAAAAGAAGAGAAAGAGCCAGTAAGAAAGCAGAGAAATGCTAACAGAAGAGATAAAGAAAATAATTGAATAATTTTATGGAATACATTTAAAAACAGTGGTAGATGCTGCGTGCAGTGAAACACAACTGTAATTCCAGCTACTCAAAAGGCTGAAGTGGGAGGATAGCTTGAGCCCTAGAGTTCAAGTTCAGCCTGGGAAACAGCAAAACCCCCAGCTCATGAAAAAAAAAAAAATTGTTGGTGGAAAGAGCAGAAGTGTAAGTGACACATTTTTCCCCCTACAATGAAAGAAAACAAAGAAGTGAAGATTAAGAGGAATGTGAGGTTATGGGAAATGAGTAGTAGCAGAGATCTCTGAGGAGGAGGGGGAGAAAACCTGCAGGAGCTTGCATTGGCCAGCAAGTCCAGAAGGAGTAGAGTCATCTGCTTAGAGTGAGTGAGAGGCCATGATAGTAGAAGCTGAAAGCACAGAAAATCTAAAACAGCTGCCATGAGGAATGTAATAAGAGTTTAACAAGCAATGAATAAGAAAAGAATTGACAAGTAGCATTAAGAACCTAAATGAGGTTAGATAGCATGAATTTGCAATGGACCAAGTCTGCACAGTTTCGTGACTTTCTATAACACCAAGTGGGTTACATCATCTTATCACCTCATCAATTGTTCCTCAAAGCATGCTTTCCTTTTCAACTTTTTTCAATCTATTTAAATGAATCCAGAAATGAATTAAAAGTTCACAATATTTGACCAAATTCTGCATAGCATAATACAAGAAACACAAAATTGTATTTAACCCAGTACAGTGTTTGATTTTTTTCCCTCTGTTATTCTTATGCTCATATCATATTAGTGAATGACCAAATAAATTTTCTAGTTTATTCAAATAAGATTATAAAAAACATGCTTATAAAATGACCATAATAAGTTGTATTTTTTAAAAGAATTTCAACTTTAATTTTAATTCAGGGTTACAAGTGGAAGTCGGCTACATGGGTATACTGTATGATGCTGAGGTTTCAGATACATGCTTAATTTAACTGAATTTAATATTTTATTCCCGGGATTGACAAAATAAATCTGGCCCATCTGTTTTTGTACATTTTACAAGCTAAAAACTGTTTTTACATTTTTTAATAGTTGGAAAAAAATCAGAAGAGTATTTCATGACATATGAGAATTATACAAAATTCAAATTTCATAAATAATTTTATTGAAACACATCTATGCTTATTACTTACATATTGTGTATGGCTGCTTTTGCAGTAAAAACGCAGCTCTGAGTAGTTGTGACAGAGATCACATGACCAACAAAGCCTAAAATATTTACTATCTTGCCTTTTACAGAAAAAGTTTGCCAACCTCTGTCCCATTCCTCCATTTAACCAATATTCACTGAGCACCAACTATGCATTAGGTGGTACACTAAGTGTTTGGAAAATAAAAAGGGACATAATTACTACCCTCCAGGATACTACGTTGTCTTAATAGTAATATGTTAATGCCACTTTAATGCTGTTTGAAAGTTATTAAATCTCTGATTAATGCCTCTTAGCAATGAACCCCACAGCACTGTGTCCCCCTTACATACTTTCCAGGAGAGAAACCTGAAATTTCAAGTGTGCAAATTGCCTCTTCACAATTGCAAAACTCATACGTTACACGTGAAAGCTGCAACCCAAGTCTTCTGAAGCTGCCTCATTGCACCATCTCACATCCCTTGATTCACTGACATGGGGGTAATTAACCTGAATCACATGGTCTCTGTGAGAACTGAATAAGATAATGCAAATGAACTTTTAATAATTTTTAAAGCTGTCAAAAATGCAAATGCTAGAAAGTATAACCATCACAAAGTTATGAGGAAGACAGGAGTAATTAAGTTCAAAAGATCTATTGTACAACATGGTAACTATAGCTAATAACAATATAATGTATACTTGGAAATTGGTAAGACAATAGATTTTAAGTGTTCTCACCACAAATAAATGATATGTGAAGTAATGCTTACATTAGTTAGCTCAATTTAGCCATTCTATAATGTATCCACATTTCAAAGCATCATGTTATATGCCATAATTATGTACAACTTTTACTTGATGAACTTAAAAATTAATTAATTTAAGACAATGAAATAATAGGGAACAAGGATAAATAAATAAAAGAAGGCATAATGTGGAAAGTGTCACTGAAGGATACAAACATACTGCCATGGTGGTATATTGCACAAAAGATCACAGTTCAGCAAGAGCATCAAGGAAGACCATGAAGCAAATAGGATTTGTGCCCTGCCCAGAGCAATGGGTTAACAAGTGTTCAGTCATGAATAAAAATTATCAATATTTTGTTTATAATTTCATTTAGCAAAATATTGAAGTTATTCATTCCTCAACTCATTTTCCTTGCTCTCATTGTTGCATTACAGTTAATCTACAAAATTATATCAGAATTAATGGTGAGGCATGGTGGTGTGTACTTGTAGTTCCAGCTACTGGAGAGGCTGAAATGGGAGGATTGCTTGAACCCAGGACTTCAAGATCAGCCTAGACAGTAAGACCCCCATCTCAAAAAAAAATTAAATTCGTATCAAAATTTACATGTTATCCAAAGTAATGTGTATAATAGAATCTATATGGCACCACTATTAGTACTGAGGCCAGACAGGGCAACCCACAACACAAAATGTGCATTAATCATTAAATTCCTGTACTGTTTTCTTAAAGCCAGGAACCAGCCTGAAAATTATTTTCCTTACAGACCCCCAAGCAGTACCACATGAGTTAAAACCTATCTGACAACTCTGGACATTTAAGAAATTAAGCAGTGACACAATATTGTACTTCAGAAGAATTTACTGAAAAAACTCACATTATTGCGTTCTGTTTCTCTGGAAATGTACCAATTTGGTTTAATTTGGTCTATTTTATGGGAGGCAAAAAATTATTTCCAACTTGATACATGTACTTGTCACTAGAAATGAAACTTATAATTACTGAGAGTTAAAATGCCCTGAGGCAGATTTTGACAGCAATTTTATTGGTCAGGCTTGGAATGTATTACATGATTATAATTACTCTATTTCTGAAGGTAAATTTAGGGAAGCTTTATCATTATGCTCTGAGGCCACTCTTGGATTTGTCACATTATGCCATGTTTTTGTAGTCATCAGACTTTTCTAACATTAATCAAGATGTTTTGGCTGTTTTTGACTTGGGTCTCACTAAAATGGCATATCCCGCTGACTGTCTCATCCTCTCTGATTAAGCACACAGAGAGTCCAAATATTTAGAAATGATTCATTATTCTTAGACAAATAAAAATGTAACAATGAAGTTACGAACTAAAATTTTAATAAATTCAAATATCTCATAAACTCTTTTTCCCTAACCCTTGTAGGAGGTTACTTTCATTTGAATTTGGGTTTGCCTTTTCCAGACACATTTTTATAATATGACTGTGATGTATGTATTCCTAGACATCACATGATATTGCTATTCATGTTCTCAAAAAGAACCGAAGGAAAAGCAAAACAGACACTTATGAAAATGATCGCAGCACCCTGCATTTCTCCCCGCTTTCCACCATCCAAAACCAGAGTAAACTACAAAAGGAAGCAAGTAAATGCAAAGCTCCAGAGAAGTTTGGGGCTGTGATGGTAGAAAGAAGAGGCTCTCTTCCTGGCAGAGGCCTGGAGAAATAAGCCAAGTCCTAAAAGTTTCCTAGAGCAGAAGAGAAACTGGCTGGAGGCATGTGGGATAGAGGCAGAGAGTGTCTGCTGCCACGTCACCTGGTTCCCCACAGGTCTGAAGTGACTTAGGAAGGCAACCTAATTTTCCTACCTCCCTCCAACTAGGAACAAGAGGCCTTAAGGGCTTTCTCTTTAGATAAGAACAGCACAGAACATAAACCAAATCCTAATCATAAGGCTTACCATTCAGGGGGTGCAGATGTAGAGAAGGAGCATGCCCAGCTGATGGATGGAGCAAGTTGCACCTCAACAGATAACAAACTGGACAGATGCCAACAACCAGCAGTCACTGCTTCCCAGTGCTATCCTGCAGAGTTACAACTCATGTTATGGGTTAAAAGCAAAATTATTGTGTTTACCCAGAATGCACCAAGACTATATGTTCTGTCATGAGGAACTGAAATAGAGATTCAGAAGAGTTATTTCAAACATAAAAAATAAAAAATATTATTTCTTTATGCCTGAGGAAATGGCATGAAAATATTGTAATAACCATCAAAAATTTATAAGGTGATGTCGTATTTTCTATAAATTAAGTAATGGAGGTAAATAGAAGGAAAAGGAGTACAGAAGAGGGAGCTTACAGCAGTGGGTTAGGAATGCATAAGATTCAAGAAGGCAAAGTTTGAGGAGAATCTTAAAAGAGAGGATTCAGGCCAGGCTCAGTGGCTCATGCCTGTAATCCCAGCACTTTGGAAGGTTAAGGCAGGTGGATCACCTGAGGTCAGGAGTTCAAGACCAGCCTGGGCAACATGGTGAAACCCTGTCTCTACTAAAAATACAAAAATTAGCTAGGCATGATTGCAGGCAACTGTAATCCAGCTATTCGGGTGGCTGAGGCAAGAAAATCACTTGAACCCAGGAGGCGGAGGTTGCAGTGAATCAAGATTCGACATTGCACTCCTGCCCCTGGGTGACAGAGCAAGAGTCCATCTCAAAAAAAAAAAAAAAAAAAGATAGGATTCATATCACATCACCCATAAAAATCAATTGGGGTTCATATAAGTAAAAATTAGAAAAGATTAATTTGATCAAAACCAATATAGAAGTTAATCTATGACTATTAATATAGGAAATACATTTAAAGTTTCATTCAGAAAACACAGTTGGTGGTAGAGTTGAAATTTAACTAATAAAATTCAAACAGACCAATAAAATGCCAATGGATGTGGTACTGCTTATGTGTCTCACAATGTTAAAAGAAAAACACATATTAATAAAAATTTATAAATCATATTTTTGCCCTCAAGAAATTTATACTCTTCAAGTCAAAAAGACATATATGGTTGACAAAATGAGTCAAGCTCTGTAAAATATTTGAAGCGACTTATTATGAGTCAAATATGAAGACCGTACTCCATGAAACAGCCCCAGGAGATTCTGAGAACATTTGCCCAAGGTGGTCAGGCTACCTGACCTGTAAAAACCTATAAAAACACTTGGTTTTATATGTTTTAGGGAAACATAAGACACCAATCAGTACATGTAAGATGTATATGCCTTTGGTTCGGAAAAGTGGGACAACTCAAAGCGGAGGCTTCCAGTTCATAGGTGGATTCAAGCATTTTCTGATTGGCAGTTGGTTATTGCCAGGTTCAACTGAATTATAACTGACTCATGGTTCTGCATGGCTGAGGAGGCCTCAGGAAACTTACAATCATGGTGGAAGGTGAAGTAGAAGCAAGTGCCTTCTTCACAAAATGGTAGAAGAGAGAGAGCGAAGGGGGAAGTGCCACACTTTTAATCTATCAGATCTCATGAGAATTCTATCACAAGAACAAGGGGGAAGGCTGCCCCCACCACAGTCCAGTCACTTTCCACCAGGCCCCTCCACCAACAGGTGGGGATTACAATTTGAGATGAGATTTGAATGGGGGACATAGAGCCAAACCATACCCGTTATTATGTAAAGACTTGGAATCAATAGAAAGAAATGTCTGGGTTAAGATAAACAGTTGTGTGGATGTGACCTGACTGTGACATGTCACCCCATTGATCGCCAGTGTTGATTAGGCTGATCTGGCTGGCTAGGTGGGTGTCTCCTTCCTCCTTACCATCCCAGGTGTTCCTCCTGAAGCTGGGCACTTGGTCGAAGAGGATGACCATCCCTGATAGAGAAGGACTGATCTTCGGTCAAAGGTATATGAGTAGCTGTATTACCTTGCTAGAACCTCCAAACAAGCTCTCAAGATAAATGGTTGTGGAGACAAAAGTTTGATTATGCAGCTGAAGCCTCGAGGTAGCAGGTTTCAGAGCTCTTATCAGACCTAAAAAGGTGCCAGCTAGATTCTTAGGTAACTCTCTCCTAGATCTTAGTTAAATCTCTCCTGAAAGAGAAAGAGATTCTCTACAGAATGTAGATTTTCTCCTGTAAGAAACAGCTTTACAGGGCCATTTCAAATTACGTCAAAGAAATAAATTTTGGGGTAAAATATTGTGATTCCTTTTAGGACTGCTATTTGCCATGTGATGCTACACCAGAGTCAGGTTCAAATTTCATGTCTTATTGCTACAGAGTCTTTATCAGTCTTAAGATCTCTGTTTTAATGTCAATGCTGGTCAGGTGTGCCTGAATGCTAAAGGGAGAAGAATATAATGAAGTATGTCTGACCCCCTCTTCCCATCATGGCCTCAACTAGATTTTCAGATTTACTTTGGAGTGGCCTTGCCAAAATGGGGGTCCATCAATCAGTCTGGGGAGCTTAGAATTTTATTTTTGGTTTACAGTATATATGAAATAATTCAAAATACAAAATCATACAAGTTTCTATAACAATGCCAAAAGTACGTTATGAATGAAGACATAGAAAGTGAAGAGAAACAAAGCTGTCTGGATTTACTGAGGATCTTTGTAAAAAAAATAAATGTGGCACCTCACCTAGAATAGAACTAATCAGCTGTAAATAAATCAAGAGAAAGGAGGCTGGCATTGCAAGTAGTAGATATGATGAAGGCACACAAGCAGAAATGTGCATAGAATATGAGTGAAAAATAAAATGGACCAACTAGACCTAGGCATTGAGAATTATGAGTTTGAATAATTGTAGACGTATTAACATGGATGGAGCTGGAGGCCATTATCCTGAGTGAAATAACTCAGAAATGGAAAGTCAAATACCACATGTTCTCACTTATAGGCGGGAGTTAACCGTGGGTACACATGGACAAACAGAAATAACAGACGCTGGAGACTACAAAAGGTGGGAGGGTGGGGGATGAGGGATGAAAAATTACCTGTTGAGTATCATATCACCTAGACTTCACTGAAACCACCTTTGCAAAAATCATATCAGTGAGAAAAATTATTACAGTGAGCTAAGCTAACCTACCTGCATCTTGCCTCTCCCTAAATTACTCCTGGGCTGTTGGGCTGAGCCAACTTTGAAGACATTTAGTCTACAGTGTAAATGACAGTAGGCCTTGCCCAAAACTCAGCAGCTTTAGAAAGCTAACGGCTGCTTAGAAGGCCACCAGGCTGCGGCGAGGAGAGACACCTGAGTCCTGCTAAAGTACAGACATAAAGGATTGTCAGCCATTATTCCAGAGGTTCTAGACATGCAACTTCCCCAATTACTCCTACAAATAACACCACTATTGTAGATTGACTTTTTGAGATATCTTTCCAATTTTTTGCATGTTTGACACCCATGCTCCAACTAAACCTGATGGCTTTTACCTGGACCACCAACACTGCTCCTATGGCCCTAGCCAGAAGCAATTCAGTCCTCAGAGGACAGGTTTGACCCCCTATGATTTCATCTTCACCCAACCAATCAGCAACAAGCACCTGTTACCTGGCCACACCCACCTGTTCTCTCAAACTGCCTTTGAAAAACCTCTAACCCATGAGCTTCAGTCTAGAGTATCTGAGTACAAATTCCAGCTCCCATGTGGTATGGCTAGCCTAGTGTCTATGAAACTCTTTCTCTACTCCAATGCTGTGCTCTTTCTTTATGCAATGGGTAGAAAGACCCCTCAGGTGCTTATATCGTCAAAACGCAATAGACACATGTAAGAAATCTGCACTTGCACCCTCTAAATATATATAACATGTTTAAATAATAAATAATTTTTAAAGAAAAGAAAAAATCAGACATATCTATGATGTCAAAGACGGAAGACTCCCTGGACTCTAGTAATATTTTCATAAAATCATGAAATCAACCAATTTTTTTTCTACTGTATCACAATTTAAGTCTACAACAGAAAAATTGGAGAAAGGAAGAAAAGAACACCAAGAGAGATGCAACACTCCAAGAACGGAATGAGGATATTAATATAGATTTCTCTAGAAACTGCCCTCCATAGCTGCCCTTCAGATAAACTCCATAAAAAGCATTTTGACAGGAAAACTTTTCTCATTATGGCAATATAGCACATACCACATTTGAAACAAATAAAGTTTCATAAAATATTTTGAAATGAACACACTGTTTTGATATGATGACATTTTCATGCCCATATGTTTTCATTCATTTCCAGCTAAAGCATGTGTCAGCTATTAGGGAAATGAACAGAATGTTCAATATCATGTGTATTATATGTAAATTTAAATTGGACCACTTTGTGAAAATATTTTAACTTAACTCCTTAGGAAGCTTTCCATCCCTAAAAATTAAATCACACATCCCCTCTGAATGAAATTGCAGCCACTAGAAATAAAGAGTTGGCTACTATTACTTCAGGAAAACGCTTACTAGAACTTAAAAAAATAGAAAACACTCTAACAGAGACTAGAAGTCAGACAGTTTTAGACTTCTAAGTAACTGAAAATGTCTTTGAGAATCACCTATCTGAAATAAATTCCAGGAGATTCCCTTGTAGAGTGGAAATTTATAATGTCAAATGAAAACCATACTCAAAAGCTAGCAGTTGTAAACAGTTTAAATCTGAAGTTGCTTAACATGCATCCTTGAAACTGAGTTTGTAGTTTCCTTCCAAACCAGCAAATCTCAGCAAAGCTAAAGGCATAGCAATGTAGCCATATCAATCAAAATGTACCAGATTTCCTAAATTATTTTCTATTATAAATTAGACACTTTGGCACGATAATCATTAAGTTTTACCGGAACTTTTTTATCATTCCATTTTACTAGCAACAAAAGCATCTCTTCTATATCGCTCTTAATTTTTTTCAATGACCTCCTATTATTTCATCTCCACCCCAACCAATTAGCAATCTAGAGCAGGGGTCTCTTTTGGCTTCCCGGGGCCACACTGGAAGAATTGTCCTGGGCCACACATAAAACACACTAACATTAACAATAGCTGATGAGCGGGGAAAGAAATCACAAGAAAACCTCAATGTTTTATGAAACTTTACAAATTTGTGTTGGGCCACATTCAAAGCTGTCCTGGGCTGCATGCCGCCAATGGGCCACAGGTTGAACAAGCTTGCTCTAGAGAAATCTGCAGTCACCATAGCACTCTTTTTCCATTTTTGTAGGTTGCATATATATTACCAGCTCCTCTTTCTGTAGTTGAAATCTCAGTGACAGTAATCTAATCATCACTGTCATCCAGATTAGAAAATGTCTTTTTTCCCCTTCCTCTTCATTTTCATCATTAAACTGATCACCAAGTATGAAATGTGAGAGCAATCTGGCTGCAACATTTATCACCCTGTTCAACCTCGATGCTTGATTTGCCTGTTTAGGCTAACCAGATTTGTGTCCCCTCCACCTATATAGTTCCATGTACTATTTTTCTCCAAAGTCACATAATTGAAAGGGATGACCTTCCCAAAGAAATCTAACACTAAAACTTCAGAATTCTAAGGTCACCTTTGCCTTTAATATTTAAATAGAATGGTTTTAGTCCTTTATCATGTATTTCCTAAGCAGACCATTTCAATTATAAAAAAAAAATTCTGTTTCTTACAAGATGACAAACTTCTGTTGCCTACTCCTCCAACCAGCTCAAGAAAGTATGTTAATCTGAAGAACTAAAGCAAAGACTGTGAGAAACTCATATAGAGATGAGAGAAGTTGAGAATTTGATGGGGTGTAGAGACAGACAGCTGCTTGTCACAGAAAGCCTAGCACACTATGAAAGATTACATTGAAGATATTCTGATGCATATAAGGCTTCAAGAGATTTTTTACACAAAACATTCTGGATACTGTCTTGGAAAAAGTACTCAAAAAAAAAAAAGGAAAGAAATCATGAGGGATGAAGAGATGAGATATATAAAATATATGAAAAATAGATAAGTAAGTAATTTAGTCAAGTTTAGAGGGTTTTTTAAAGTGACAGAAATATACAAAAGTATACCTAAAACAATTTACTACAAAAGTTCTTGGCACTACTAACAGAAGAGTGGAGTGGGATAAAGTACAGAGGAAGGACACTGGGAAATGCAGATGTGCTAAAGTACTTGTCTATATGGAAGACAGCTACATAGATACTGATAATCTTAAGTCATTGATAAGAAAAAATATAATTAAAATGAATCATAATATATTAGGCATAACTACTAGAAGAATAAAAATAAAATGGTAGATTTTCAAATCATCAAAAGAAAATTGTATCCAATGGAATACAAGGAAGCAGTAAAAAAAAAACCTAGCAATAATTTAAACAGAAAAAAATACAATATGGCAGAAATGTGTTTTAATAGGACAATAATTATGATAAATGTAAATGGTTTAACCTCATTAAGAAAACACAGACTGAGATTACATTTTATTATAAATTTATCAATATGTTGTCTACAAGAGACATTTTTTAAAGAATTCATAAAGCTGAAGATAAAGAGATTTTTTTCTTAAATATATAAGGCAAATCAAAACTCCAAGGATGCCAGAACATCAATTTTAATGTCAGAAAAAGTAATTATTACAAGAGATGAAGAGAAATGTCAAATATTAACAGTAGTTAAAAAAAAGATCAAGAATCATTAATACATATGTATCTAATTAAAGCTTTAGAATATATAAAGAAAATACTGACAGACTGCTGGTAGAAGTGTATAAGTCAACAACCATGTCTATAACTTTGATATAGCCTTGTAATAAACTAAAAAAATAAGAAATAAAAAAAGTAAAGATAGAAGCTTTTAATAACTCAAATAATTGACATAAATCAATATATATTTACAGATAATAAGTATCCAGCAGGTATTAAATATATATTATTTTTGAGTACACATGGAATATTTTTGTTGATCTATAATATTTTAAACCACAGGAAAATTCTAAATAAAATCAAAGTAATTAACCTCATAAGGCTAAATTCTATATTTATAATTCAGTAGAAGCAGAAATTATCACTGAAAGAATTGCTGAAATAAAACCTGTTTGTGTCTTACATAATATACTGTTAAATAATCATTTGGTTAAAAAAACTAATAAAGAAAATTTTAAGATATCTAAAACAATAAAACACCACATGCCAATATTTGTGTAACACAGTTAAATCTGTAATTAGAGGGAAAGTTATACCTTTAAAACTATCAGAAAGTAGATAATAATGGAAACTGTGAGGTACAGTTAGTCATCTATATCAAGTTCCACATCCACGGATTCAACCAACAGCTAGTCAGAAATGTTGTTGGGCTTTCAATGGTTGCATCTGTACTGAATATACACAGATTTTTTTTGGCATTATTCCCTAAGCAATTTAAAGTAACAGCTATTTACATAAACTTTACATTGTATTAGGCATTATAAGTAATCTAGAGATTATTTAAAACATACAGGAAAATATATACAGGTGGTATGCAAATACTATGCCATTGTACATAGGAATTTGATACTTATACAGTATGGAATACTATACAAATATGGTATGGAATACTATGCAGCCATAAAAAAGAATGAAATCATGTTCTCTGCAGCAACATGAATGCAGCTGGAGGCCATGATACTAAGTGAACTAACTCAGTAACAGAAAACCAAACACTACATGTTCTCACTTATAAGTGGAATCTAAACACTGGGTACTGATGGACATAAAGATAGCATTAGACACTGGGGACTACTAGAGTGGGGGAGGAAGGGGCACAAGGATTGAAAAATTAACTGTTGGTACTTTATACTCTGTGAACCTCAGCATCATGCCATATACCCAGATAACAAATCTGCACATGTACCACTTATATCTAAAGTAAAAGTTGAAATTATTAAAAATTTAATAAATTAGTCAATATCATAGAAACAGAAAGTAGGAAGGTGGTTGCCAAGAGCTTAGAGAAGGGAAACTGGTGTTTATAATGGGCACAGAGTTTCAGTTTTGCTAAATGAAAAGTTGTAGAAATCTGTTGCACAACAATGTGAATATACTTACAACTAGTGAACTGTATACTCAAAAAATGTTTAAGATAGCAAATTGTATGTGCTGTGATTGTAACCACAATTAAAAATGAAATTGCTGGGAGGCTGAGGTAGGAGAATCACTTGAACCCAGGAGGAAGGGATTGCAGTGAGCCGATATTGTGCCACGCCACTGCACCCCGGCCTAGCGACAGAGTGAGCCTCTGTCTCAAAAAAAAAAAAAAATTGCCTATATTCCCAGTTACTTAGGAAGCTGAGGCAGGAAGATTACTTCTGCCCAGGAGTTCAACACTGCAGTGAGCCATGATGGCATCCCATAGCACCTTTGACAGAGGTACTAGGGAGAATTATTTCTTTAAAAAGAAAAGTGTTAAGAGTCACTCAGATCACCTTAAGAAAAATGGAGCTTATTATAAAGATATAAAAGGCTGCACTCCAGCCTGAGATTGAGATCCCGTCTCTAAAAAACATTTTAGATAATATAAAATTGAAATATTTGTAAAACTTCATAGAACTGACTATATCAAAATTAAAGATTTCAGTTCAATGGTGACCAGCTTAAACAAAGTTGAAAGGTCATGACAAACTAAGAAAAAAAAGTGCAATTCTAAAATGCACAAGGGATTAATATTTAAAGCATACAAAAACTTTTGCAAATCAAAAAGAAAAAGAAAGCCCAACAGGAAATGAGCATATGAATTAGAAATTTACAGAATATGAAGCCGTAAAGCTATATACCTAAAGTTAATGAGTTAATGCCCTAATTTAGTAATCAGTCACATGTGACTCATTTATGACAGCACTTTATTCTATTAGAATGGCAAAAGTTAAAAAATATTGATTGTACCAACTAAGAATAAAAGGAAATTAAAACTCATATTCCATAGCCATTCTTAAGAACAATACAGCAGAATGTAATAAAATTACTCAACAAAATTGTATAGGGATAGGCCCTAGGTCCATTGATCTTACATTGTGATATGCATATCCAGAGAGCAATAAAAAGTCAGTATAAGAGCACAGTACAGAATGTTTATCAAATCATTGTTAACCCATTTTGTGGGTGGATAAGTATGATAAATGCATACTATGAAATAATACTCAGAAATTAGAAGCAACAAAATAAGTATATATACAACAATGTGGATAAATCTCTAAAAATCATGTTGATTGGGAAAAAAATAGGTAGAATGTGATTCATAGCCCCATGTTATTTAAGAAAAATAAAAACACATACATGTATAACACCATGTATTTTACAAGAAGCTTAAGTACATGTAAAAAATGTCTCAGAGTGGGTGCACTTAGGGGATAAAATAGAATTGAAGATCTTAGAGAAAGCAGAAGAGAATGAAAGTAAAGACATGGGAAGAGAACAAATGATACGTGCGAAGCAAAAAATGATGACCAACAAAGCTTAAAATTGTGGGAATAGAAAGCATACCTTCCCCCAAAGTGGGTTACGGAGTAATGGTGCAAGGGAACTTCTACTACCATGACTTGGATCCAACATGCATTCGTTCTACCTAAGGAAGATATAGCAGTGTATGTTGATTCAAAGTATATGCCACATCTTTAAAAATAGCACCCAACAACTCCAGGCTGATGCCTTTGCTTGATCTCTCAGTGGCCTTTTAAACTTTCGAGCCAGGACCTTCTGGGTGATACAGTAAGACAAGTGGATTTCATGGACATGTGCTTACTCCCTGGTATAAATGTGGTCCCTTGATCCAAGGTGAAGCTATGTGACATACAACCACAAATCAGACATTTGCTGATCCCTCAGATAATGGTGCAGAACAAGGTGCTATGGCAAGGAAGGTAGACTTGTTTTTCTTTTTTTTAAAGATAGGGTCTTGCTCTGTCACCCAGGCTAGAGTTCCATGGCTCCATCATAACTCACTACAACCTTGAACTCCTGAGCTCAAGTAATCCTCCCACCTCAGTCTCCCAAGTGGGACTGCAGGTGCTCACCACCACACTCAGTTTGTTTGTTTGTTTGCTTGTAGAGACAGGGTATTACTATGTTTCCCAGACTGTTCTAGAACTCCTTGCCTCAAGCAATCCTCCGACCTTGGCTTCCCAAAGTGTTGGAATTACAGGCATGAGCCACTACACTCAACCAGGGAAGGTAGACTTATAACCAAAATACATATAAATCCATAAGAACAAATGTCTGCCACCTCCAGGTTGGTGTCTTCAGAGGACAGCATCCTATCAAGGACTCAGCATCAGTTTTTGCCACTGACAGTTTGACCATTCTGCAGTAGCAGTACGTAGATCAGCAATGGTAAGAGGGGAGCCTCGGCTGCCAGTCTCATGGATCACCTGCACTCCTGGTACAAGGCCACTCCTCTCATAGGCCCATTGTGCAAACACAGGAATGACTGAGAAGAAAAGCTTGCTAAATTGTCACTGGACAAATCATCCTACCCATCTTCTCTTCCACTCTTCTCTGATGTGGATAATCTCTGTAAGTATTGACACAGGATGCAAAGACTCACATACTTTGTGTCCATTCTTAATAGTCAATTCACATTCTTCTTCCACAGATTTCTTGTCATGGATCCTCTCACCTTACTTCTTCCAGATCCCTAATCAACCAGCCTTTTCAATACTGTGCATGCATTTTCCTCAGTGGTAGAAAACAGAAGGTGCAAGAGCTTTTCTAGCTTGGTGGGGGATATCTCACCATGCCCCAGACCATAATAGTCCCAAAACTTTCACCAGTGTGACAGGCCTCTGAATTTCTGTAGCATTTATCTCTCACCCTTTGGTATATACATGTCTTACCAAGGCATCCAGAGGACTCATGACTTCATTCTCCTGGTCCATTTAATGTGATATCATCTAAATAGTAGACCAGTATGAATTTTCTGCAGGATGTTTAGATATTCAAGTTACCTTTTTACTATATTGTAATGAAGAGTAAGAGAGTTAATATAACTTTGGCCTCTTCCAAATGAATGAAAATTGCCTCCAATAAATTTTTCTGGCAAAAAATAAAAAGAACACTTTCTCCAGATCGTTTTCTGTACACCAAGTGCAGGAGAATGCGTTGATCTGTTCTGGTAAAGGTATATCCAAAAGAGCAGCTGGAAACTTAGGTAAGTTTTCAGAAGTTTACATCTTCTGCTCCAATCCATCTGGGTTTTCTTCCAGAGGTATGAGTAATGATGATGTTGACAACCACCCCTGAATCCTTCTTTGAGGGTGTCTCTTACTGCTGCCGTTCCACCTGAGATGCAACCTTGCTTCTGATTTTCTGTCTTGATTGGAATGGCAGCAGGGGCATTTCAAGGGCTTCTACGCAGTCTTTCCTACAGTGGAAGCTCTGACTTTTCAGATCAGTTAACCAGTCTGAAGGTTCTGCCCCTGCTAAATATGTTCCTCATGAGTAGCTACTCAGGGAATGAGTACATGACCACAGGAGGCTTTGAACTCACTGTGAGATAGACTCAGGCCAGGACTCCGTTTATGGCCTTGTATCAGTTTGCTAGGGCTGCCGTAACAAAGTGCCACACACTGGCTGGCTACAACAATAGAAACTCATTGTCTCACAGTTATGGAAGTTAGAAGTCCAAAATCACGGCATTGACAGGGTCAATTCCTTCCAAGGACTATGAGGGATTTGTTCCAGGCCTCTCTTCTTGGCTTGTAGATGGCATCTTTTTCATGGATCTCTTTACATCATTTTTCCTCTATAAGTACCTGTCTCTGTGTCCAAATTTCCCCTTTTTATAAGAACACAAGTAATATAGGATTAAGACCCACAAAAATGACCACATTTTAACTTGATTACCTCTGTAGAGACCCTATGTCCAAATGAGGTCACACGCTAAGGTATTTAGGGTTAGGACACCAACATATCTTTTTGTAGGAGACACAAATCAACCTGTAGCAGAACTAAACACCAGAAACTCCCTCTCTCAAAACATACCAATGGCAGTTCAGACCCTTATCCAACAGCCTTGGAAACACACGGTATTCCCCTTTCACCACTGTACTATTACTCTGGTAAGTGGCTCTGGGAAAAAATGGGGAAATTACTACTGTCTTTGTTTCCTGAAGCACTGCAAAGTTCTTCCTCAAGACCACTCACCTTTCTCTTCAGTCAATACTGAGTCTGACAACTGCCCCATATCTGGAAAGTGAATAAGGGATCATGATTTCGTCTGTTTGCTGTTGCTGGCAGCTAACATCAACGTTTGGATTACCTGCTCTTGATAGTTTTGTTTAAATAGATAAAATAATACCCTCACTAAGTGTCTATCTAGTAAAAACATTTATCATTGAGGTTTTTTTATTTCTTTGTTAAGAAAAAAACTTATCAAGAGTAGTTTGAATAGTGCTTGCCTTCTTACTGCTCTATCACATACAATATAGAGCGAGCATCTTTTGTCTGCCTTAGCACATTTTCATACTACTTTCTAAGTTTAAATCAGTTTCCAGCATTTTATTTATCCTTTCTACTTTTAATACAGTAAAATATCTCTGAGAATTCTCTTAAACGTGAAATGTCTCACTGGCATCCTTTTCTCTTTAACCTTTCCATCATGACCACTTTTCTCCTTTAGACTGATACAGTTGCTAAGTTTCTCTGATTACATGTCTAGAGTCTCATAAATAGCAGATGTGTCAATATTCCCAGTCAACTATTTATTCTATAAGCCTATTTACATTTGATTAGAATTTCACTTCCAACATTATACTTTTTGTTTCCTTGCTGTACTTTTACTCTTTGCAGTTGGTTCCCCTCTTTCAAGTATCCATTTTTGTAAAATGTCAGATGGTTTTATCACTGGGAGACAACGAAATGACACAACTATACAGTTGCCATCTGTGTGTGAACTGAGTAACAGATGTGCATTGACCGATTACCTAAAGATTTTTTGAAAAGTGACACAATTGGTCACCGGTCAGGATGTGCATCTGTCATTTATGTAGCACTTTATGCACTGAAGGGATAGCAAAGTTTGTACTTTATGCAATTACTCACAGTTAATTTATCTTCATAACTGAAATGTAGACAGTGCTCTTGGGACACTGGTATTAGTTAACTAAACTGTAGTAACTGAAATTCATATTAGAAAATCAATGCAAAAACTATAAATCCATTCTAATGTAAGAAATTATCTGAGTCATTTGATATCTACTTCAATAATATGTCAAGGCAGTTCTGGATGTCCATCATGCAAGCAGAAGATTATAACTGACTCCTGGTGTCCTTGCAAGGATATTAAATCCATGTGAGACACTTGTATCAATAAATTCTCCCTTATTCAGCCTTATTTTGTGATTACTTGTGTATCACTCTCAAGATCAATTTCTAGAGACATTTTCCTGATAAATATTTTAGCCAAGTCCTGCAACTCATCTGCTGAACAGTCTCTTTCCCCCCAAATCACAGACAGTACTTCCCCAGTTGAGGCATGCTGACATTAAGCCTAGATATTAAGAGGGGCAGTTGGAACAAATCTTGAGGTAAGTATACTTGCAAGCATAGTATTTTGCAAAATATCTGCCTTAGGTGAGTCCTCTCCATCATATCCAGACAAGGAAGGGTTGGGAGTGAAAGTGACTGCTATCCTCTGGTAAGAGGGGGTTGGCATCTTCTGCAGGCCCAAGAGTTCAAGGGAATCTTAGGGAAATTCAGTAGGCCATTTATGTAAGTCCAAGAGTTCATGGATATCTGGAAAGATTTTAAGATTCTCAAATCAATTCATTCTAGGTATCAGAGTCCCATTCTTTTCCTATCAGGTTCATAATTTTAGAAAGAGACTTGCTGGCACTATGTCTTAGGCTTCTTGGTAATTCTACTACTCTCACAACCTGATGCTAGGCTTGATTTTCAGTGCAATCAGTTCTCCAGATTTAGAGGAGGAAAGCTTCCTTAAATATTGCCAAAGAGATTTTGTGACTTTTACATAATTTCCTAGGTTCTTTGCTGGTTAGTCTGAGTGGTTTTCTTTCCTCAGCACATTAATGTTATTTAATAGCAACTGACCAAATCTATAGTCCTTGTAATTACCAATGCCTCATGTATTAGTCTGTTCTCATGCTACTATGGAGAAATACCTGAGACTCGGTAATTTATTAAAAAAGAGGTTCACTTGGCTCACCATTCAGCATGGCTGGGGAAGTCTCAGAAAACTTAAAATCACGGTGCAAGGGGAAGCAAACATGTCTTTCTTCACATGGCAACAGCAGAGAGAAGTGCCAAGCAAAGATGAGAAAAGACTTTAATAAAATCATCAGATCTCATGAGAACTCACTATCACAAGAACAGCACAGCGGAAACCACCTCCATGATTCAATTACCTCATACAGGGTCCCTCCCATGACATGTGGTAATTATGGGAACTACAATTTGAGATGAGATTTGGGTGGGGACACAAAACCTAACCATATCACCCTCTCAGATTCTAGAGATATTGCATGAGACAGTGCACACCCTTTCAACTCAGTCCAACGTAATTCTCCACAGTAAGTCTTAATTATTATAATGCTATCATATGCCAGAGCCTATCACCACCCCTCTTCGTGCTAACAATGGGACTTTGTTGCAATGTGAATGTAAAGTGCTTCTATTCTAGAATCCGTCTTGAAAATGTGCTTCCTTCTAATATCAATTGCCTTAGTTTAGATTATCCTCCTCCCTAAAACAAACAGACCCAGAGAAAAATAATTCAGATGTAAAGTATTTATTTGGGAGGTATAGTAAACAAGGGAGAGGAGGGAGAATATGAGATAGAAAAGGGAAGACAGTCAATGAAGGGTACACTATCAAACAAAATAGAACATTGGATAACTGAACAATTCCTTGGAGAATATCTGGAAAATGATATAAAATACATGACTCAGAATCATCTTATCTGAAAGCCAAAGAAACTAGAATAGGTAGACACCAATTTCTCTCAGTCATTGGTTGAAAGACACTCCCAAGAGTCATAAATCCCCAGCATGGCCAACCTGCCATGCTCACAGGGGAAAAGTCTTCTGCAGTGTGGAGAGCCCTCATCTGATACCGGTAGTTGAAGTCAGCCAGAAAACACAGACGTGAAACGGTCTAAGGAATCTGGACGGTCACTACAGCATCTGCCACACTTGCCATCTCTGAGAGCAAGAAGAAGATTGTTTATCTTGAGCTTCAGTGCCGAAGAGAAATGAAAAATCATCTCTCCATGAATCTAAATCTAGGGAATTCTCTGGATTTCCAGATCGCTAAAGAAAGGGGAGTATTAAATGGAGCATTAGGCTGGTGTTACGGCCTGAATTGTTTCCCTAAAATACATATGTTGAAGCCCTAATCCCCAGTACTTCAGACTGTGGCTATATTAGGAGACAGGGCCTTTAACTTAAAGAGGGGGATTAAGTTAAAAGGAGGCCATTAAAGTGAGCCCTAATCCAATCTCTTCTTTACAAGAAGAGGAAATTGCAACAGAGAGACATCAGGATGCATGCATACAGAAGAAAGACCATGTGAGGACACAGCAAGACAGTGGCCATCTGCAAGCTGAGGAGAGAGGCCTCAGGGGAAACCAAACCTGCTGTCACCCTGACCGTGGAATTGTAGCCTCCAAATTGTAAGAAAATTAATTTCTGTTGTTGAAGCCACCTAGTTTGTGGTACTTTGTTATGGAAGTCCTAGCAAACTAATACAACAAGGCTGGCTCAATGATCCAAGGACACCACCCTCATAGGAGCAGAATCACAGAAAAGAATTCCTCCATCCAGCCAACTATATCTTGATCCAGCAATTCCTCTACAAGTGCAATACAAAGCTTGCCCTGGTGCTGCATGTACTGCCAGAGTCTCAGGACCAGCAGAACTTGTAAGTTTTATTTTGCTTGTTTAGTATCACAAAGGCTGTTCATCTTCAGAAATGGAATCCAATAGAAATGGCATCACAGATAATCTTGGTCATTTACACATGCTTGATTCAATGCTGCCCCCTAACGGAAACACAGCTGGCCCAGACTCAGGACCTCCATTTCCTTCTCCAGTCAGAGGTCAGATGCTGCAGAAAATGCCAGGTCATAACTGCTAAGAGGAAGACCTCCTGTCCCTCCTCCTCACCTAGGAAGCCAGTATGGACCTTCCCAAGAATCCTCTCCACCAAGTAATTTTCATTCCCCATCTTCTGTCCCTGTGCCACCACTGAAAATAGTAATGAGTCATCTCCAAAACTGATCCAGCCTTCTGAAATCCAGGACCACAGGAAGATGTTCCCTTGTATCTTTTTTAAAGTAATTTGATTTTGTTCTTTTAGTTTTACTGCTATTAGTTAAGTAAATAAGCAATGACTCAAATGGAAACTTGACAATTATCATTTTTAAGATGATGTTTTATAAATGCACATTGTATAAATACAAATCTTATTATTAATAATAAATTGCTCCCATTTTATGAGTTTTATTGGAATCCAGTTCCAAATGTTTATCTTTAAGGATTAGATAACGTTAATTCAGTATTTTCTTGTTACTATTTAATAAATCTCTCTTAGTAATCCAGAAACACATCTTTTCATTTTAGCGCTTTAGTCAAGTAATTACACAACATTTAAATAAAATTGATAGAATTACAATTCTTGAGATATTATTTTATAACAAGAAAAGTTGTGTGTTGCTTATTTAAGAGTGAATTTTGTGAATTAATTTTTTTAATCAAATTTTGTTTCATTTTAATCTATTTCTAAATAGTGGAAGTATAGTATTTTGGCTTTTTTGCTGTTTGTGTTAGTTTCCTGGAGCTGCTGTTACAAAATATCATGAACTAGGTTGCTTAAAGCAATAAATTTATTCTCTCACAGTTCTGGAGGCCAGAAGTCCAAAATCAAAATGTCAGCTCAGCCACACACCCTCTGGAGTCTCCAGGGGAGAATTCCTCCTTACCTCTTCTATCCTCTGGTGGCCACAAGTATTCTTTGACTTTTTTGGCTTGTGGCCACACCACTCCATACTCTGCCTCTGTCTTCACCTCGCATTCTTCTCTGAGTGTCTATCTTACAAAGATACTTGTCATTGGATTTAGCCCACCCAGGTAGTCCAGGGTGATAATCCTCATTTCAAGACCTTTAACTCAATTACATCTACAAAGATTCTTTTTCCAACAAAAGGTACCATTGACAGATTCTGCAAATTAAAACATGCATACACCTTTTAGGGGGGACACCACTCAATTCACTATAGTGTTTCACATGTTCCCTAGAACATGAAATGTAGTGAGAGTTTTACATGAGTAGTCTAGCAAGTGAAGACATTTGAAACTCAAAATATGCTTCTGTATACCAAGGTCTGTATCTCCTATAGTACAATATTTATGAAATTAAAAAAAAAAACAGTGAAATTGGAAGTCAAAGTACTTTCTTTAATGTATGTGTTAAGGACTAAAATGATACACACTAAAATGTAAACAGTGGTGCTGGGAGGGGAATGGGAATTGGAGAGTGGGGGAGGAATGAAGGGAGAATTTTATATTCTTTCTATGATGTTATTTGCATTAAAAGTCACATGCTATAAAAAATAAACACACACAATAAGAGGGAGGGAGAGAAAAAGAGAGAGAGAGATTGAGAAATTCATAATACCAGAGAGAAGTACAGAATGGTAAAAGTTGATTCAGAAACCACTCTCCAAAATACAAATGCCACAGGACAGTCCTTTTCTGTGTGGCCCAAGGTGCCTTCCCATGCCAGAGGCAGAACTTCCCATGTGACAAAACTTCTCCAGATGGAAAGGCCTGGAAAGGGAGACAAGTTTCAATGAAGATGAACTTCACCTACTTCACAATCTGTCCCAGTACTTGAGATAAACTATGGGTGCATTTACAATGTCCATTATTCTAGGCCTTGAAGATAGATGCAGGAATTGTGTTCCAGATTAAACTCACAGGCCAGGTGTGGTGGCTCATGCCTGTAATCCCAGTATGGGTGGTCAAAGCAGGAGGACCACTTGAGGCCAAGAATCTGAGGCTTCAGTGAGCTATAACTGTGCCGCTGCACTCCAGCTCCGGGTGACAGAGAGAGAGAACCTATCTCAAAAAAGCAAACAAACAAACAAAAAAAAACCCTCATAAGGTACAAAAGATCTGATTCACACACTCAAGTAACACAGGTACACACAAAGCATATATATTCATGATACTGGGAACTATTATATCAAATAATCAACTTGAGTGCAAGTGATAATTTTAAGAAAACAAAATTTTGGTCAAGACTATGAGTTACAATAATTTAGAGTTTAGAAATAGAGTAAGATGCAGTTTATTTTTTCCATAGCATTTCTCTGTTCTGTTGAAACATTTGAAGCATTATCTCATCACAAATATAAAAAGGTCCGATGGAAAAAATATCCTATGACTATTTAAAATGCTTCTGGAGCAAAGATTAAATTTATCCTGATGCATCAAAGTTTGAAACAGATGAACCTGCTGATGCTACATTCTCTTTTCCTCCAATAATATCCTTCATGGTTATATATGTTTCCACAACTCATGATATAAATAAACATTCCTGAGATTTCTTTTCTCAGTTACTCTTCCATAAAGAATTCATTAAAAGCTTTTACAGGACAAAGGTCGAGACTACATCTTAAACTTTATAAATCACACTTTCATGATTACAAATGGTGAACTTTATCAACACATGGCCAAGGAAGCAATATCCTGTCTTTTGAAAAAAGAAAGAAAGAAGAAGAAACATTTAAAGCTGACCTCTCTATGTCTTGTATGGATATCCAAGGTGACTAATGGATTTTTTTCTTATTAATAGCTGTTTATCCTAGTTTCTATTCATTCCCAGAACATTTGCAAACAACCAGTAAATTAAGAGCCAGCTTATTTCCCTAGAGATATGATTCCATTAGTCATTCAGTAAGTCTTCAACTGATTTTGTTCCAAAGTTTTCTAAGGAACTCATTAGATAATCTCTGGATCTAGAGAAGAGTAGTTAGTCACAGGACCTAAAGGAATTCACCTTTGCTGAACCAAAAAAAAAAAAGGAAGAAAAGAAAACATTCAGTAGTAACATATAGGCTGAAGAAAGACTTCCCAACTCTTAACCAATATGAATTCATGATACATTGAATATTTCTTCTACAAAGTAACAATAACTTGTGTTTATAGTATCTTTTGCTAGATGGGCCTAAGTCTCAATATCTGGTGTTAATCAGTGATTTACTTAGAGCAGCTAAGTTTTAGGTTTAGCAGCATTACAGTAATTCTTCAATAAGGAATAGATTAATCTCACACACCTAAATTAATGCTCTACTATACTATTTCACTAACAAATTTCTATACTACTGGGAATAATGTCTTTCAAGTAAACAATCAGATTATAGTTCTCTCTCACCGACACATTGTATTCCCCCTTTTCTCTCATCATAGTCAAATCAAAATAAGCTGAAATTAGAGCTAATGAGAAGATAAGCAGAGTTAATATTTATAAGCTCCATCCCTACTAGCTCTTTCAATGGTACATTGTCTTCTGAGTTGCTGGTTCCAGAAAACATATGGACAGGGAAATTATGGATGTAACTGTTAGACTCCAACCTCATAGAAATATACCATCTCCACCCCCAAAACCAGTATGGGAAAATCTATCTAGCTCCACGAAGAGAGTAGGATTCAAAATTTCACCCACTGCATTACCAAACCAATTTTCTATCACATGCTTTTTTTCATAAACTTTCAAAATGGCATTAGAAGAAAGGTACTAATTGCTTCCTATCTTTAACTGCACAGAAATGAACTCCAAACCTAAGAAAAACTAACTTTTGCTTTATAAATAAAAAAAAAATCTACGTTGTCCACAGTTTGTATATTTGTTAGCAGGAAGTGTAGAACTAAAAGGTGCCATGGGAAATTAGAGAGATAATTAAAAACAAGTCAAAACAAGTACCAAAGTACATTATACATTGTTAAATAACGGTCATGGTACTAATTAGCAGTGAAGAGTCAAGAGAATTCAGAAAGTTCTTAAATCTTTGAGCTTTCTTTTCATCAATGTGCTGTGGAGGAGATCAATTTGTTTTCATTAAAGTCTGGCCCCACTAGAATTTAACTTCTTTCCAGCAGTAGTAAATGACAATCAAAATTTAAACCCTGCCTCTGAAGTCTGTTAACTGCCAGTTTTCAATAGGATGCAAAAATCTTACAAAATAAAGTGTATTACAGTGAATATTCCAGCTGGTCCTAGTTGACTTAAGAAACCAGAACAGCTTTGTGAACTCCTTCATAAATGTCTCCCTTTGGTGTATAAGGAGAGGTTACAAACTGCAATAAACAATGTGGGAGGGCTGATGTGGCCAAAGGAATTGTGACCCCTGCATGAAACACTAAGGTTCAGATGTCCAGTTGCCCAAGAAACTATCAGCGCCCACCTATTCCACATAATTCTTTATAAAGACTTTGCTGAACAGTCTATCTTCATCTTGAGAACACTCTAAAACACACACACAATAACATGGATCTTTTCTAAGACTGATTCTTTTCAAGCTTTGAGAGTTTGAGAACTCTGGGCAATTTGTTCTCAAAGAGCAAAATATCTTATTACTTATGCTATGGAATACAGATACTTGAAATGAGTAAATTGCTGGAATCCTGCACGGTTTCTTTTTTCCATTGAAAAAAGTCTGTTTTTATGGACTAATCCCTTTCTCATATCTCTTCAAGTATTTTGCTTACAGTGAGTTTCTCCAAAGAATTTCTTATCTGAGTAAACCATCTGAGTTCCATTAGTGAGGCCAGCCCAAGAAACATCAACCCTGATAACAGCTAGTTGCTATGAAGGAACAGGAATACAATTCACCTTGACTCCAGGAATCATAACACACATCCATATATATTGTTTAAATCTGACACTGCAAGATAAAATTAAAGAGTAGCATTTTATGTGAAATATAGGTTATTTGCCCCCTTTTTTCCTCTTCAAGGTATATATTACAGGGGATATATAGATCTACAAACACCAGGAATGGAAGTTTTATTTGTCAGGCACTGTGCCTGACAAATAAAACTTCCATTCCTGGTGTTTGTAGATCTATAAATGAAAACTGGTTATCAAATGTTATTTTCATCTTGTAAGGAGTGTATATGTTGGATAATTTACCAATACTTTTTACTCAGATTTGGAGCTCTTTCTGCATTAGTATTAGAGTTACATCAATAAAATGCCTCGGAGAACCCTTTTTCTCAGTTATCTATACTGTAAACTATGCTCCTCTGTATCTCCACCTTATTTTTGTAAATAAAGTTTTATTGGAATACAGCCACATCCATTCATTTACATATTTTCTATGGCTGCTTTCAAGCAGAGGTTAATAGTTTCAAAAGAGGCTGTATGGTCCACAAAGCCTAAAATATTTACTATCTGGCCCTTTAACAAAAAGTTCACCAACTCCTGCTTTATGTATCCCATCTACTCATCTTTACTCATCCAATTTTACTCCCATTTCCTTCTGAAGTACATATTTCAAACACCTTATTATAAACCCTGATGATCATTCTACATTATTTGGCTTCGAAAAGAATTTGAGTAGACTTGCTTTCCCATGGAGGTATGAATTGCCCTTAGTTTTCACAACATAAGCGTTCCCCTTCATCCTCAAATGGCTCTCCCCTGGTGCTGCTACATACCTGTTCTTTTCTGGACAAAGGGCCCAGCTAGGAGAATCAATGGAGGTTTGGTCCAGCCCATACACCACTTGACAAGTCATGAACCTTGACATAAGGCCTTATCCTCACCACAAGAGGATAAAATAAAGAAAAGCAGGCCAGGTGTGGTGGCTCAGGCCTGTAATCCCAGCCATTTGGGAGACCGAGGCAGGTGGATCACGAGGTCAAGAGATTGAGACCATCCTGGCCAACATAGTGAAACCCTATCTCTACTAAAAACACAAAAATTAGCTGGACGTGGTGGTGTGAACCTGTAGTCCCACCTACTCGGGGAGGCTGAGGCAGGAGAATTGCTTGAATTGAGGAGGCGAAGGTTGCAGTGAGCCGAGATCACGCCACTGCACTCTAGCCTGGTGACAGAGCAAGACTCCATCTCAAACAAAAATAATAAAATAAGATAAAGAGAGAAACTTCATTTTAAATAACATGATTAATGAAGAAGGTACAAATCTAAATTTGCATTTTATATTTTTCTCAAGAAGTCTTTAACTTTACACACTTGAATTCTTTATTTGATCTAGCTTTCTTGAAATAGATATAATTCTTGCTATTCAAACTATGACAGTATACTTATTAAAAGATATTTAAAATTATGTCTCACCAGTTAAAAAGCAAAATATTTTCAAAAAAAAAAAAGAATTTGCCAGGCACAGTGGCTCATATCTGTAATCCCATCACTTTGGAAGGTCCAGGTGGGAGAATTGCTTGAGCTCAGGAGTTTACAACTAGCCTGGGTAAGATAGTGAGATCTTGTCTCTACAAAAAATCAAAAATTAGCATGTGCCTGTAGTCCCAGCTACTTGAGAGGCTGAGGTGGGAGGATCACTTGAGCCCAGGAGATCAAGGCTGCAGTGAGCCATGGTCATGCCACTGCACTCCAGCCTGGGCAACAGAGTGAGACCCTGTCTCAAACAAAGACGAAACAAAACAAAAAAAAAAACAGAACTAGTACTCAGCAACTCTGAACTGAACATTACAAAGTGATTATTTGAGTCACATACTTGAATTTGCTTTGGGTCAAAACATGAAGTGTACAGTTTCCCCTTATCGGCAGGGAATACATTCCAATCCCTGCAGTGGATTCTGAAACCAAGGATAGTATGAAATCCTAAATATACTATGCTTTTTCAATCTGATAACCGAGACTGCTACTAAATGACTCATAGGCAGAAACCAGCTACAGCATGAATGTGCTGGATAAAGACAGGAGTCACATCCTGGATGAGATGGAACATGATGGCAAGAAATTTCATCACACCACCCAGAATGGCACACAATTTAAAAACTTATAAATTGATCATTTCTGGAATTTTCCTTTTAATATTTTCAGACAGGAGTTGACCATGGGTAATGAATCTGCACAAAGTGAAACAGCAGACAAGCAGGAACTACTATAATATCAAGTCCTGGAATGACTAATAAGTTAGCTGAACATTCTAAACCTCATGTTCATAGAAATATAAATGATAGAAAGTAGGGAACCCAAATATACTCAACCATATTCGGAAAGATTATGGAGAAAATACCCTTCTTGGCTGTTCCTAGATTTTCCAAGGGTTGCAGTGGGCCTCTCCTAAAGAAACTGCGTTCGCGTCATGGGATTCTACTCTCATCCATGTGACCTCACCATTGAGCTCAGAGCCCTTCCCTTACCTGTGTGAGCTGACTAAGATGAGGTACTCCAGGACCAGTCTCAGCACAATTTCACATCCCAAAAAAAGATAAGTTGGATAAAAGTTGTTTTGTTTTTGTTTTTCTCTTAGTTTTCTCTTGCTGCACAACAAATCACCTCTAACTTAGCAGCTTAAAACACCACCATTTGTTAGCCCACAGTTCTGTTGGTCACACGTCTGACACCACGTGCCTGGATTCTCTGCTCAGGGTATCACAGGCAGAAATCAAATGTCAGTTGAGTTGAGTTTTCATCTGGAGGGTTTGAGAAAAACAGTCTACTTCTAAGCTCATTCTAACTCTTGGCAGAATTTAGTTCCTGGAGGTTTTGTGACTGGGGTCCCTGTTTCCTTTGCTGGTTGTCAACCAGTTCTTAGAGACCTTCTGCTGTTCCCTGTCAAGTGGCCCTTAACATGGTATGTTCATGATATGTTCCTTAAGGCCAGCCAGAATGTCTCTGCTGCTGCAAAACTCTGATTTCCCTTCTGGCATCCTCCAGAGAAGGCTCTCTTCTATTGCAGAGCTTAACTGATTCAGTCAAGCCCACTCAATATAACCTCCCTTCTGCCATGAAGTGTAATATAAACACAGGAGTAGATGTCTCATTGTATTCACAAGTTTCATCCATACTCAAAGTAGAGAGGATTAGGTGAAGATGAGGATCATTGGAAGTCATCTTAGAATTAAACCTACCACACTTTTGATTTTATTCACACCCGTAGTATTGGTGATAATGTTGTGAACTGTACACTGTCATAAAGCTAGTAACGGTCATCTCAGCTACCTCTCAATGTAGTAATCCTGTTTCAACCATAGCAGTTATCTTCCTGAAAAGTATAGCCACTGGCAAGACAATAGTCCTGAGATCAGAAAGGAAATTGGGGGCCCAATGAAAGAATCATTAAATATGTGTTAGGGTCTGTGTATTCTTTACTAAGGCATTTGGTTCCAAAACACACCATATTAGTTGGCATTAAAAACTGTTTCAATAAAACTGTCTTCACTCATCTTCAATTTTATTCAGGAACATACGTGCAAATATTGTGATTTGTAAAATTTGTAAAACTTGTAAATTTTCATTTGTTTAATTTGTTCATAAAATATCCCTCTTTAAACTTTTGGCTCATCTCTTAAAAGCTTGTAAATATAATGTCTTTTGCACTTGCATTTTCCTTATTTGTTTTTGCAACTACAGTAAAATGCTTGTATTGCTCTCTAGTTTAAGGTCTTTTTTCTGGGCCTGATCTTTTATTCATATCACTGTGTTATCCTGAGTGTGTAAATCATCAATAACAAAAATCATCTTTCTTGTTGAAAGACTGAACAAATGAATAAATTAATGATGAAATATTAAGAAAATATGGCCTAAAGAGATGTCTCTACTTTTTGTAAAATCCAAGAGAAAGAGAAGAAATAATTATCACATTCTTTGATTTAAAAGGGGAGAACTAAACCATATATACCTAAAAAGAATATGAATTTTTCACTTCAAGCATACTGACATAAAACTTTGTTTCAAAACACTGATGAAATATTAAGAAAACATGGCCTAAAAAGATGTCTCTACTCTTTTTGTAAAATCTAAGAGAAAGGGAAGAAATAATTATCACATTCTTTAGTTTAAAAGGGGAGAACTAAACCATATATACATAAAAAGAACATGAATTTTTCACTTGAGGCATATTGATATAAAACTTTGTTTCAAAACACCATCTAGCAGTGGTAATGATGGTTAATTATGTGCATCAACTTGGCTAGGCCACAGTGTCCAGATATTTGGTCAAACTTTGGATGTTTCTGTGAGGGTGTTTTGGATGAGATTAGCATTTAAATCAGTGGACTTTGAGTAAAGCAGATTGCCCTCCATAACGTGAGTGGGCCTCCTCCATCTGCTGAAGGCTTGAATAAAACAAAAGACTGACCTCCCTGAGCAAGAGGTAATTCTGCCAGCACACAGCTCTCGGACTTGAACTGCAACATCAGCTTCTTCCTGGATCTCCAGCCTGCCGACTCACCTTGCAGATTTTGGACTTGCCAACCCTCATAATCACATGAGCTAGTTCCTTAAGTAAATCTGTATGTGCATATATAAATATATCTACATCTACATATCTAATTGGTTCTGTTTCTCTGGAGCAACCTGACAAATACAGGAAACCTTAGGACATATCCACACTGTCAGAGTGGCAGTCTGTTATGCTGGGAACCCTATTCCCCTCACAACAGCCAAGGCTTTGCTGTTAAACCAGGGTCATCACCTGGGCCGAACTGTCCCATTGTCAATTTGACATCATTGCCATCCTTTTCAAAGGTCTCCTGTGCATTACATAAGAGTAACCAGGAAATACATTTCCAGACTCCACTTCCTTCTGTGGTTCAGGTGACAGTTAGCTAATGAGAGGCATCTGCATGAGATCTAGAAGGCAGAAAAGGAAAGGCCGCTACTCTGTGGAGGCAGTAGTGGGCAACTGCAGACAGATACACTGCTGAGGTCAAGATCAAAATAACTTCTACTTGGGCTTCTTTGAAAATCACCCAAATCACTGCTGCAGGAAAACATCATCAGTTCAGCTTTCCTGGTCTTTGTTCCTGAAGTTCTTCTAGCAGTTATGAAGCCTCTATTTTCCTGTATCTTTGTGCCAGGTGCAGTGGCTCAAGCCTGTAATCCCAGCACTTTTGGAGGCCGAGGTGGGCAGATGGCTTGAGCCCAGGAGTAGCTATGGTCACAGCTACTCATGGGGCTGAGGCAGGAGGATCACTTGAGCCCAGGAGATTGAAGCTACAGTGAGCCATGATTGTGCCAATGCACCACGGTCTGGCTGACAGAGTGAGACCCTGCCATAAATGAATGAATGAATGAGTAATAAATAAATAAATAAACTCAGTAAGCCTTGTGTCTGTTTTCTTTAGTTTCATCTCAAAGGCAACCTACTGCAACAAGATAAACCCTCCATATCCAGAATGCATACAATGCCTTCCATTTTCTCCCAACCAGACCCTAACTAAACATCACTGATAGGTTCTTTGGAGAGGAAGGGGGGAAGAAAGCATTTCATTCTTTCCTATGAGATGGCCTCGTCTACCCTGATCTATCAGAAAAAGAATAATAATTTTAAACTCCATGGGGGATTATAATTCTTTACCTCTCAGAAGGCCCCATAGCTCCCTATGAAAGTGGGATAACTCATTCTCTAGTCTTTAAGTTCCACAGGTTTGTGGTTATTGAGGAGACAACACACAGCTCTCTACAGAGCAAGAATGAGGTGATTCTCTACCAAAATTGTCTCCCATTACACTTCCCCCAGATGAGTTGGTTTCAATTTGTCTTCTAAAACCACAATTGAGACACAAAAGAGATCTTCCCAAAACAAAAAAGATAAAGTAATGGTTTCACTTCACAAATAAAATTGCTGACAAGATTAGAATAACAGTTTATCTCTTTCAAATCTTTGTGCTGTGGTACAGTGGCTCAAGCCTGTAATCCCAGCACTTCGGGAGGCCGAGGTGGGCGAATGGCTTGATCCCAGGAGTAGCTATGGTCCCAGCTACTCATGGCGCTGAGGCAGGAGCATCACTTGAGCTCAGGAGGTTGAAGCTACAATGAGCCATGATGGTGCCAATGCACCCCAGTCTGGGTGACAGAGTGAGACCCTGTCATTAATTAATTAATTAATATCTCAGTGTGCCTTGTGTCTGTTTTCTTTAGTTTCATCTCACAGGCAACCTATTACAACATGATAAACCCTAAATATTATAGTAAGATAATCTTTAAACTCTTAACCTGACTACAAGGTCCTGGTTCATCTGGCCTCAGCATAACATCTCAGACACTCCATTCATTCTAGTACAGGCCTCATTACTCTTTTTGAGATTTCTTAAATTTCACCCAGTTCCTTTAGGTCTTATGGCCTTTACACATTTCCATTCACTCTGCCTGACAAAGATCCCATGAGCTCTG
This sequence comes from Ateles fusciceps, assembly GCA_036589455.1. Lineage (NCBI taxonomy): Eukaryota > Metazoa > Chordata > Mammalia > Primates > Atelidae > Ateles > Ateles fusciceps. The sequence goes on along the minus strand of JAZHEH010000804.1, from coordinate 262,381 downwards.
CCCTTATGTTCAAACCCTTTGTCTCAGTAACTCCTACTCACTCTCCAAATCTCCCTTTAAATGTCACTGCCACAGCTGGGTTAGTTCATCCTGGTATACATACTTATCTTGTACCTCCCCTCTGTAGCACATACTATAATCATAATTCACTCATTTTTAAAGTATTTCTTCTCTCCTAGACTCTAGTGTCCTGGTATTGCATTTTCACTACTGTATCCTTGGTACCTCACATGGTGTTTAGCAAACAGACCTTCAATACATATTGAATAAAAGAAAGGAAGGGAGGAAGGAAATAATGTGACATGATGGTTAAAATTAAATTCACCATAGGTTGGTAATATTCCAGGTGGCATTATGGGAAAAGGAATCCATGGTTGACTAATAGACCTCCACAGAAAGCTAGCGAAGTATTCTGCCTAGCAGAAAGTTAATACGGTGCTGGGTCACTAAAAGAAACTTAGTTTTTTGGCAATTCTAATGATGAGAGAAATGAACTTAGGTTATTTATTTCATCTGCAATTTTGTTCAGTTGAGTAAGTTTTGAAGTAACATTGGTGGGCTGATGGAAGTCACACCCCCTCCGTTTCGGGGAACATTTGGCTGCTCCTATTTCCCGACTGAACTCCATTGATTATGTCAGCAAACAATGGCTCCAGATTTTCCTGGTTCTTGGCAACTTAAAATAGTCTGAATCATAGGACTGGAAACAGAACAGATGTGTACTATTCTCCCTCTGTTTACACAAGTACCACTTGCCACATGAAAAGGAAAGAAGTGAATACATTATGTCGCCTACTCTGAATATGAGAGTAGCTCACCATTTGAATCAGGCAATTTGTCCTGCAAGATCTACTGAATTTCTATGATTACTCTCCACCTTCCTCATGCTACCTTTATAACCATCTCCCCCAAAAATGTCAACACGATAACTTTCCCCAATGATATGATGGGTGTGTCTGTGTGTGTGTGTGTGTGTGTGTGTGTGTGTGTGTATTAGCAGAAGAAGATTGATGTTGATGCCTTTTGATTAATTCAGCTCACAAGCAGAAGGAACTTGGCACAGCCAGCACACTCAGATAAGCTCAGATTAGTCAAGCCAGGGCAAAGAGAAAGGTCAGGTCAAGAGGAAATTTGAGATACATGTGGGTGGGGGTGGGGGGTACATATCTTTAGAACTAGATGCATGGCTTTTGCCAACGCTACAGAACTGCTTATTGTCTGGAAGAATGCCAAAATGTGACAGCAAGAAATTTCCACAAATAAGAAAATAAAAGAGTCTTTGCATGGGGGGATGGAGTGCACTGAGAAGGACATACAATCAATTTCATGGCTTTAAATTATAGGAAAGACTGCTGAGTGCAAAAGGGAAGTTCAGCTTTAAAATTAAGTGTACTGAAGAAAAAACTAACAAGGAGCAAAGGTGTTGTAAGACATGTAAATACTGGCTATTGAAGTAGTATTTCTCAGTTGTCTGAGGAAATGCAAAAAGCAAACATACACAAGCGTATATACAAATACACATTTATTGAGGAAAATAAGGGAAAGTTCATGACTAGGGATTTGTGAGAATTCATGGCCATCAGACTACACTTCAGTTTTTAGAGTTGATGTTCTCACATTACGCTTGCCTTCTTTTCTTCCTGTGTTGTTCAGTGCATCCTCTGAACCTCGATCACTTTCTTTCCCAAATCTGTGTAAACTTCCAAGATATTTTCCATGCTGTAAACCACTTTCCTTTCATGATAATAATGGTCAACATCTATTTTTTAATGTATGAGTTCCTTAAATCCCCCTCAAGTTATGGTAAGTCATCCTTCGGAAATAATAAAACAAAAAACAAAACAACTAAAAAAATGTCTTAACATCTCTACTTAATCCATGCTACCTATATCTCATGTGGAAATATTGTACAGAAGTTCCACTTAAAGAAACTATTCTGCTACATTTTGTTTGTCAAAGCATGAAGTCTAGCCTTGTAGGTAATTCACTTCATTACTGTCCCTTATGCAATATAATGCAGATTGCTTGATTATGCAAATTAATTGTTTATTTCCAAATTTTCATCCATTGTAATAAACCATATTTTAGTTTCAGTCAGTGAACTAACAAGAATAAATAGTAGAAATATAATCGTATATTTTTCCTTTTGAAGACCATGGCTTTTCCCATGTGTTGGTCACAGGTAATTTTGTAAACAGAAAGGGAAACACATTGTTCCTAGTCTCTACTGCAACTTTATTCTATCTCTAAAAACAAGAGCCTGAGAGGTATTCTTCAAAGAATTAATGTATCACTATATATGAAATCTAAACAAGAAACAGAGTCAACACTGAAGTGCTGGATGAAGGGGAAATTTCAACTGTGCTGAAAATTTCTATTTCTGGGAAGGTAGCCAAAATATATTCACATCTGTGCAAAATTATATGTGTGTATGCGTGTGTGTGTATATATATATATATATATATATATATATACACACACGCATACATACATAGTAATGCACTGCAGAACCCCCCCCCCCCTTTTTTTTTTGAGACAAAGTTTCGCTCTTGTCATCCAGGCTGGAGTGCAACGGCATGATGCTCACTGCAACCTCTGCCTCCTGAGTTCAAGTGATTCTCCTGCCTCAGTCTCCCCGCTCGAGTAACTGGGACTACAGGCGTGTACCACGACGCCTGGCTAATTTTTGTATTTTTAGTAGAGACGGGGTTTCACCATGTTGGCCAGGCTGGTCTCAAATTTCTGATCTCAGGTGATCCACCTGCCTCGGCGATCCACCTGCCTCAGTCTCCCAAAATTCTGGATTTACAGGCATGAGCCACCATGCCCAACCGACCTAGCATTTCTTAATAATAAAGAATTTAGAGCAACTTAAACATCTTTCAATAAGAGATTGGTTTAATAAATAATAGTGTATTCATACCATGAAATAACATACAGCCACAACAAAAACTAGGGAAGCTATTTATATATAGATATACAATTAGCTATAATATATATTGTTAAGTGAAATGGCAAAGCACAAAGAAGTGTGTATAATGTGCTATTATTTGTGTAAAATGAAAGATATGTACCATCCTGTGTATGTGTGTTTCTGCTATAACACGACACATGCATTCCTTAAAAACCTACCTTCTGCAAAGGTTTCTGGGGTGGTTTGTTATAAAGCATTATTTTAGCATAGTTACTGATCTACTATGTATGTATCATAATTTTTTCAACCAACACCCTATTGAAGGCCATTTGAGTTGACTGCAATCTTTCCCACTACCCTGACATGTCATATGTTTCCCAGTGTATCTGAGGATAAATTCGTTAAAGTGGGATTACTGGTTGAAAGACAGAGACACATATGTAGTTTTGCTATGTTCCCCTCCATAGCTGTTGTGCCATTTTGTATTCCCCGTGCCTCACCAACAAAATATTGTAAACTTTTGGAATTTCACCAATCTGATAATTCAAAATGGTATCTCAGTAAAATCTTAGTATACATTTATCTTATTATGAGCAATGCAGCTTTTAATATGTTTTAAATATATTTTGCAAATTTTTTGTAAACTTCTCATATTTTTTGCCCATTTTCTACTATGCTTTTTGTCACTTTCTTCTTTCTATTATTAGATTTATTAGTCCTTTGTTCCTGAAATGAGTAACATTTTTTTTTCTCAGTTGTCATTTTACCCATCACTCAGGCTAGATTTGCAGTGGCACAATTGTGCCTCATTGCAGAGTCAATTTTCCAGGCTCAGATGATTCTCCTACCTCAGCTTCCCAAGTAGCTGAGAATATAGGCACATACCACCCCACCTAGCTAATTTTTGTATTTTTAGTACAGATGGGATTTCACCATGTTGCTTAGGCTGGTCCCAAATTCCTGGGCTCAAGCGATCCACCTGCCTCTACCTCCCAAAGTACTGGGATTACAGGCCTAAGGCTAGGTAGATTTTTTTATGTAGTTAAATTTATCAGTTTTTTTATGCTTCTAATTTTTGTTCATATTAGAAACAAGTTTTCTTCTAGTACTTCCATGGTTTCATTTTTTAGCTACGTCTCTGAAACATTTGCAGTTTGTCCTGGTGTATGGAGGAAGCGACAGATCCAATTTTATCTTTTTCCATGTGACTATCTATCCTAACACCACATATTTATTTGAGGTGTCACCTTTTTCATATACTAAATTTTGGTATATATTTGGGTCAATTTCTGGATTTTCTGTTCTGTTTCACTGGACTTCTGTCTATACACTCACCAATATCACACTCTTTTCAGTAGAAAAGCTGATAAGGGTGGCTCCCCTACACCCATATGCTGCTTTTCTTTTCAGAATTTTTCTGGCCACTCTTTGTTTATTCATCTCAACAAACTTTAAAATAAAATTGTTCAGCTCATTCAAAGAATCTAATGATATATTTATTGGCACAGCATTGCATTTATAAATTAACTTAGAAACTGGTGGCTCACGCCTGTAATCCTACCACTTTGGGAGGCCGAGGTAGGCAGATTGCCTGAGCTCAGGAGTTTAAGACCAGCCTGGGTAACACAGTGAAAACCTGTCTCTACTAAAATACAAAAAATTAGCCAGGCATGGTGGCGGGTGCCTGCAGTCCCAGCTACTTGAGGGGCTGAGGTGGGAGAATCGTTTGAATCTGAGAGGCAGAGGTTGCAGTGATACGAGATCATGCCACTGCACTCCAGCATGGGCGACAGAGCAAGACTCTGTCACAAAAAAGAAAAAAAAGAAAAGAAAAAAAAAGAAATATTTGAATATGTAACCTTTCTGAAATGATTATTTGAAAATGTGTATCAAGGACTGTAAATATTGGTACTTTTGACCTAGTAATTCCTCTTCTGGGAGTCTATCATAAGGCAGCAATGTGCAATTAAGACAAAAATATTCTGTCCATTTCAAGTCATTTAAAATCACATTTATGAAACATTCGTAATGGTTTGTGAAAATGTGTCTTGTGTAAACAAGACAAGAATGCTCACTTTCACCACTCCTATTCAATATAGTAGTGAAAGTCCTCGTCAGAGCAATCATAATCATGCAAGAGAAAGAAATAAAAGGCATCCAAGTAGGATTAGAAGTCAAATGATCTCTCCTCACTGACAATGTAATTCTATACCTAGGAAAATCCTAAAGACTCCACTAAGGCTCCTGGAACTGATACAGCTTCAATAATGTTTCAAGATACAAACATCAATGTACAAAAACTAGCAGAATTCCTATACACCAATAATGTTAACACTGAGAGCCAAATCAAGAATGCTATCCTATTTAAAATAGTCACACACAAAAAATAAAATATCTAGGAATACATCTAACCAAAGAGGTGAAAGATCTTTACAAGGAAAACTACAAAATACTGCTGAAAGAAATCATAGATGACACAAACAAATTGAAAAACATTCCATGCTCATGGACTGGAGAGTCATGTTAAAATGGCCATATTGCCCTAAGCAATACAGATTCAACACTATTTCTATCAAACTGTCAATGTCATCTTTCATAGAACTGGAGAAACTATTCTAAAATTCACACAGAATCAAAAAAATGAGCCCAAATAGCCACAACAGTCCTAAGCAAAAAGAACAAAGCCAGAGGCATCACATTACCCAACTTCAAACAATACCATGAGGTTACAGTAACCAAAACACCACCTCATGTCCTTTGACCCATAAATTTCACTTCTGATAGTCTACTTAAGGAAATGATTCAACATACATGCCCACCTCCAACACCCTGGCACATCTATTCACACTTCAGGTTTTAGCTCCAGGTTATTTCCTCAGCAAAATTTTCATGACTTCACCAGCCCAGATCTGAAGCTCTTGTCAAACAATTTCACATCGACCTTTGTGGTCTTTATCACAGTTTATAATTACCTATTTGTGCAAACATTAATGATTCCTCCTCCTTGAAGTCAAGGACCAGGTTTGCCATGCTCACCTTTGTATCTTCAGTACCCAGCAGACAGCAAGTACTCAATAAGTATAAATAAACATGTCATAAATGGATGAATAAATTAAGATAGATCAATGGATAGATGGATAAGTAGACAGATGCATAGACAGAAAATAAGAAATGTAAGAATTCTCAGTTAATGGCTATAGCTGTCATTCAGATCTATCCCTGGGACCTAACATTAAAAAGGTCCTGTTGAGCATAAGAGATAAAGAACTGAGAAGAGCTGAGCAAACACACATTTAATAATCAGTATGGAACCTACCAGGAAATACTGGGGCATGTGCATTCCAGCCAAAGGGGGATATACTTTTTATTTTTGTAGCCAGAGTGTCTTATTTTCCTATTTGAAGACCACTGAAGTATTCTCAGGCCCTCTTGTAAACCTAAGAATTCACATATTGGTGAGAATAGCTGGACATTCAAGATATTTTTGCCAGTGCTTTTTTTAATCCTCTTTTGTACATGTAATAATGTTGAGCAAACAATGAAATGTTGTACCAATGATTTAATGAGGAAGGAGAAAGATCCTAATTTCTGGGCAGAGAACTCTTCTCCCTCTTTGTGGAAGGCCCTTATTGAAATGTAGATCAAGACTGTTAGCCAAAGTTTTGTCTCTGTTATTGCATCTGATTTTAGGATCCAAAAAAAAAAATTTCCAATTGATGCCTTTCCTTCTGGAATTGTAAGTGAACATAATAATAGTACCTGTTTATACGTGAAGTGAATATTGTCACAGAGAACATACCATTGGCTTCCTCAATGTTAAGCTAATATTGCCTTATGAATATATGATCTATGGAGAAACCCCTGTAGTTGTACCTGCCAATGCGGTCTGTTTGTTGGAGAATAAATTTTGAATGTTTTCTCCTCACAAACAAAAAAAGCCATCTAAAGAGAGGGTGTTCCCTGTCTTTATTCTGGGGAGCGGGAGTGCAAATGTATGAATACATAGGGCAATGTTTTCAACTAAGGGTATATACTACAACCCTCTTTGGAACTTGTAAAAATGCAGATGCTTGGAACAAACTTATGAAAATAGGGATTCAGTGAGTGAATCTGAAAATTCATATTTTAAAATTCTGGAGGTGTTCCCGATAACCCTTCTGATTGAAGATAAATATAGGGATGGCTAGAAACAGTGGTAAATGCTGATAGTTCCAGCTAGTTAGGAGGCTGAGGCAGGAGGATCACTTGAGCCCAAGAATTGAAGACCAGCCTGGGTGATATGAGACTCCATCTCACACACAACACACACACACACACACACACACAAAAATACTAAATAGAAAATGAAAATTTTTCTACTTGAATTATTTAGTCTAACACTTCATGTCCTCATTTTGCTTTTAGCTAAGAAAATATTACCGGGCATGATATTTATTTATTTATTATTTAAAAAGGAAAGTCTGATATATAAGCATATCAGAGACAGAGCGAAAACTCTGATCTAGCCCCTAAACAGATACAGCTAACTCTAAAAAAAAAAAAAAAAAAACATAAGCACTAAGAAAAACCCGCTTCTCTTAGAACACACAGGGACCTTAGATAATTTACTTTAAGACCCCCCTCCCAAAAGAAATTAACACAAAAGAAGAGAGAGACCTTCATTCTCTTCCCCCTCTCCACTCTAAATCATCATACCCTGAGGGGACTGGGCTGTGGAAAAAATTTAACTCTGGAGCACCTTCTTCCAAGAGTGAGATAAATTATCAGCAAGCCAGTAGGGTTTGGGCAGCAGCCCCAGAAGCTACCATGCCATGCCAAGGATAAAACAAAGCACCCAGAGGTGTGGCACAAAGCTGTGAAATATTGCTGAGCTCCTGGGAAGCACTCCCTGGGGGCAATAGGAACATTCGCTTAGGAGAACTATTGCTTTCCCTCAGCTGAAGGGGGCTAGAGTCAGAGTGATCCATGACACAGGTGTTCAACGAAAGAATCTGTGAAATGTTTCCAGGAAGAAAATCCATGTTTTCCTATCCCATATACAGGAAAATATTTTTTAAATGGTGTATTCGTGTCACATAATCTATGTTTGCACTAGAATCATGGGAAAAATGCTTCATTTCATTTTTGTCAAAGATACTGTTTATCCCAGCACTTTGGGAGGCCTACGCAGGTGGATAGCCTGAGGTCAGGAGTTCGAGACCAGCCTGGCCAACATGGTGAAACACCATCTCTACAAAAACAAACAAACAAACAAACAAACAAACAAAAAAGTAGCTGGGCCTGGTGGTGGGTGACAGTAATCCCAGCTACTCAGGAGGCTGAGGCAGGTTTTTAACCTTCCTTGGGGGATGGTCTCAGCTGAAGAGAATTATTACCTTGCCAAGATGGCACCTCCTTTTGGAGAAGCCAGCCTGCAATGACTGGTCATGATGGAGGTATAAAGGCCCTGCCCTCCAGCCCAACTCATGATAACACTGAGGGGACACTGAAGCCCCAAGCTCACCATGGATTCAGCTGAAGCTTTTGTCTTCTGCCCTACAGTATCTCCTTCTCTCCCTTCCTCAGGGGCAATGCCAAGGGTACTCCCTAATAAATGTCCTGCACCCTAATTTTCCTAAGTCTGCTTCCTGAAGAGCCCAACTTAAGAAATTTTCCCCATGGCAAGTGGAATGCTTGCATCCTAAATAGTCTGAGCCCATTGCTAGAAATGACCAAACAGAGATAGGACTGTTACTTTTAAATGTTACAGAAAAGACGCATATATTGGATGTTTTCTAATGTTCTAATGTTCCTTTCAAATGTAAGATTTTATCATCCTGTTTTGAATATTGGAAATCATATAATTAACATATTTTATTTACAGAGTACTTTATAGGTTATACATATTATCTCATTCAAGCCTCCCCAAAACCAAATGAAGTAGGTGAGGTATTAGCCCCATTTTACAGAGGAGAAAAACAAAGGCTCAGAACATTATTTGGTCCAAGATTACATATTTATTAAATAAAGGATCTAATGCTTCAACCAAACTCTCCTCACATTTCACTCTATAACCAAGATTTCTTTCACCATATCAATTATGTGAAAGGACCATGGGTTTTTATAAAAATACTATATAACCAAAAATGATATTAAACTTTTAATTTGCTTTGCTATTGCCAGTATTTTTTTTAATGAATTGTTTAAAAATCATTGAAAATGCAGCTGTATTTCTATTTGCCAGGTCTAAGTAATTCCATCCAAGAATTTTGATGGGATCTTTGAGATTTATAGGATTCCTTTATTATTTCATTTGATTCTACATGAGAGTCTGCTTTTCTGCTCAGTTGTATGGAAATGTTCTATGATATACACCTGGCAGTACATATTTCGTTGCCTCCAGACTGCTAGGACCAAAGCCAGAGATCCCTTAGCAAACTTTCGCATGTTCAGAAGAACATTACAATAGCAGATGAAGAAAGCTTTTGTACAAAATATTTCTGAAATAAAATGTTAACAGGTAGAATCTATTCAAGCAACGACCAAACCAGACAAAGGAAAGACTAGCCCTTCAGGTTGCTGGAACTTGAGATTTTGTGGTAGAAAAACTTAAACAAAGGCCAGACAGGTGCCCTGCTATCATCTTCAGAGTTGCATTAGATTATTAGAATGGGTGGAAGACTGAACTATACTCTGAAGAGAGACAAAAGCATCTTCCCCTGGCTGCCAACTATGTCCCTCGACACAATAGTATAATCCAAATTAACCTTACGAGAGCAGCATGAATCCAGAAGTCTTCATGGACTCTAATCAGACCATATTAGCCTTTCCATTAAAGGCTATTTCATACTTCATTTTATGGAATTCCCTTGGGGGATCCCAGAGGGAAGAGACTTTGTAGTTATAAAATCCAAGTGTCCCTTGTTATCATTTTTCTTCTTCCAGGTAACAATGAGGGTTTAGTGTGCACCAGACCAAGTCAAGGGCTTTGTATACATTAATTCAATAAATCCTAGCTTCAGTTTTGAGTTTGCTATTAATATGTCCTTTACGTAAATGAAAAAAATTGAAGCTCACTTTTCCTACGATCACTTAGCTTGTAGGTGACAGAGCTAGTGTTTGGCTTTCTCTAGTATCTGAGCTCTCAACAGCTCCACACTGCCTTTTCTGAGTCCTTCAAAAAGAAAAACATTTAGTCATCTGAACGTTCCACAAAATGTAGATTGTGCTATGCAATCTTCAGATTATGTTAAAACTGAGTAAAATCCACCTAGTGAAGCAGCAAGAACTCTAGCTGAACAGAATATATGGGATCTTTACAACTCTACTGTGTATATGGCAACTGTGTATATGGCAACGTGGGCTATAGTGTAGACAGGGGATATTGTCAGGAATCCTACTTTGACCAGTGGTCTTGCCCACTCAAGATTTAAGGAGTCAAAGGAAATACCTCTAATTGACAGATTTTGAGTTTTCTTGAAAAGCAAAAGACAATCAGTTATTTTAAAGGGCCACAAGTTACAGGAATAATCAAAATGCACAGTGTCTAGGATTCTAGAGGCCAAAGAAAAGGCAGAAAAACACAATAGTTTCTGTCAGGAGCCAGAGTTATTGGAAATACATTTGACATCGAGAATTTAAAGACTATTACAGAAACATAGGGCATAAAACATTATATCCCATTCAAGGGATCTAAAGTTTCAAATAACGAAGTTGAACGCTCTGTATAACACAAAATATTTTTGTAGGTGGCCTAAAAGAACAAAATATGATCATACTACGATGTCCTTCCAGTTCTGCAAACTACCATAGCTCTGTTGAATACTATTGTGCCAAGTAATTGCAGACAAGATTCAGAGAACTGGTTCTCAGTTCTTCCACAAGTCACCGAAAACCATGACATGATTATTACAAATACAGGAAAGAATAATACTCATGCTTATAAAAGAGAAAATGTATGAATAAAAGACCAGGCCAGATTATGAAGACAGTGAAGTGACTCTTTATGATAGTTTAATGGTAAGTACACATCGTTATACATTTGTCCAAACCTGCAGAATGTACAACAAACACCAAGAGTGAACCCTTGTGTAAACTACGGACTTTTGGTGATAATGAGGTATCAATGGTTCATCAATTGTAATAAATTCACCACTCTGGTGCCAAATGTTGATGGTGAGGGTGGCTATGCATGGGTGGCAGGGGGTAGAAAGAATACGAGAACTCCACTTTCTGCTGAATTTTGTTGTAAACCTGAAACTTCTCAAAAACAAAAAGTCTTTAAAAGAAAAAGACTAGCCCAGAGGTCACATGACAGAGGCTGGGAGACCCATAGAGGTCCACAGATAGCATCTTGATCCACAGACAGCACAGAAACAGGGGGATGAGTAAACCAAACTCCACAGATCTACCCTGCCATGTTCCAGTCATTTGTTCCATTATGCCAAAATAATCACAGAATATTTGCAACCCTCTGCTCCTTGCACTCCTCATGTTGTTTGCACAGAATTCTCGACTTTTAAAAACATATTATAAGTGTGTCTATCTTATTTCATTTACTTATTTTTTAATTAATTTATTTATTTTTGTAGAAATAGGGTCTCACTCCATTGCCCAGACACAGTGGGTTGGTGCCATCATAGCTCACTACAGTCTCAAACTCGAGCTCAAGCGATCCTCCCACCTCAGCCTCTCAAAGTGCTAGGATTACGGGCAAGAGCCACCACATCTGGCCTTAGGGTGTCTATTTTAAAAGGAAATATTCACAAAGTAATGAGTTAGTAAAATCCATTATTGAACATTTTAGTTGCAAAATTAATAGTTACTGATGTTCACTCTACAAAAATTGTTCTATAATATTTCCTTTTTTGCAGTAAAATTCAACATAGCAAGCAGTAATTTTAGCACTTATAAAAAGTATTCAAAGCTGTGTGATGGGTACATAAAGAATCATTAAATTATTATCTACTTCTGTATCTGTTTGAAATTCTCTTTGATATAAAGGTTTTCTTTAAAAAACTCATCAATAAAATCTCCTTAATGTAACAGCAACTCTATATAACATAACTTGATTGCTTTGCTATCAAACTGTGTTATTATAGTCATAGAAAAATATTCTGTATTCTATAGCATCATCATCTGAAAACATAGCATAGTATTTAAGGATTGGAGTTCAGAAATCAGACTGCCAAGTTGCATTCCACATACTTTACTTCTTAGCTGTTACAACCTTGGAAAAGTTATTTTGCTTAAGCTCCAATTTCCCCACCCAGAGAGGGAATAACATCACCATAAAGCCATTAAGAGAATCAAATGGCATAAAATGTGTATAAAGTCACAGCACAATGTCTGGCTCATAATAGGTGTTCAATAAATATAAACTACTATTAATATTACAAGGTTCTCATAGATATTATCCCTTTAAAATTAAAAGAAGCAGTGAAGCCAATAAAGAGTTCTAATCTACAGATGGGGAACAAGTTCAGAGGGTCACAATTCAGAAATTAAAAAACATTTCCCCATTCTAGTGTATTCCTAAATTATTCCTAATTATTGTGAAGGAATATAGGTATACATATATACATAATACACATATTCCTTCATATTCGAATACATTTATTAGAATATATTCTAATAAGTTAGAATATATTTATTAAATTAGAATTTAGAATTTATGAAGAATTTACAAAAATAAAAGAAATTGCAAAATCCTAGCATAGTCTTTTAATACTAGTTAAATAATCCAAAGAAAGTTTGCCATTGACTTAATCAATCAGTTGTCAAGTTTGCTTTGGCTTTTACTTCTTATCAGGCCTTCTGCTGGCACCTCCTCTGTGGCCTGTCTTACACTTAGCCAGAGATATGTGGGTTATCTGGATTCTCTCATAGTCTCCCCTGCATGGATACATGGATAACTTTAGCAAGACCCTCCATGGCTATCTCATTTCCTAGATCTCCCTGTTAAATTTCAGGCTTGTCTACCAGTCCATTGTTTGCCGCGACCAGGACTGTAACTTCACACTATCCGAACAGCTCGTCTTTTCCTTTCATTTGCTATTTCTACTGACAACATCACTGGGTGTAAGGTTTTTCCACACTGTGCTCAAATGACCCCCCTTTGGCAAGGAAGCTGCTGGTTTTCATGTTCAGCAGTGCCCTCATAAACTTCTCAACAGATCCATCTTGGGAGTGGGGTACAGGGACAGGGATGGGAGAAGTCCCAGACAACAATGCCATAGACTCCCACTGCTCCTATTAACCTACCTTCAGTACTTTTTCTGTGAATAATTGCTTCTCAATTTGTTGTATGCCTTTGGTGAATTTCAAGAGCCCTGAAATAGTTGTTTTTGACGATATTGTCAAATTTTATTATTGTATAATATTTTATCAGAAAAAAATGAAAACATACAATGTTTTATCACGAAGGTAAATAGTAAGACATGTTCTAAATCGTCTAACTGGTAGCCATTATTATTAGTGTTTTGTTTTGTAGACAACAATTATATGCAAAATAAAATGTCCATCCAATCTCAATGCAATATTGGCCCTTGTCTATACAGTGTTTTTATGAGGAGTTACATTATCTAATGTTTAAATTATTCAAGTTCCTTAAAATGTAAGGATTCCAAAAGTTGGTACTAAACAATAATTCATTATTTAGAAACTCCTATATCTCAAAAACATGTCTTTTCTAACAGACCATAAGTACTACTGTTTTTAAAAATCAGGATTCTAGACACGTATTATTAGGAAGAGTGTATGATGATTGGATAAAATTAAATATCTCTGTGAACATAATTATAAGGAATCAGGTTGAGACTTGAAAAATAAATATATTTGACTGCAGAGTCCAGAGTTATAGAAAATATTTGTACTCTGCTGGAGATGCTCTCTTTACATAAAATTATCAAAAAGGAACTTCACCAGGATTAAGTGCAAGCCTGTGTGTGCACATTCAGAGTGCACTAAACTGTAGTTCAGCCAATCCTTTTATTTTCCAATCCATTGTTCACCCTGATCACAGTCCAACTAATCACAAGATCAACCCATAAAATAATTAAAGCAACCTAAATTAATGGATCACCTATACTCAATCTCTTTCATTTAGAACATCTGACATAATTACAACTTACAGCTTTCTCTTTGTATTAGAGTAGAGAGCTGTTAGAACTTAAGCACAATTAGCTGAAAGGAACTGGAAGATGGAATAAGTGTGATATTATGTTATGAACTGCTTCCATGTTAATTTTCTGATTTTTGAATGAAGTAACATAATTTAAATGAATGTGTTCACATAATGATCTGCCAACAATTTGGATGGTCTGAATGAAGTGACAACCTGCAAGAAAAAGCAAAAGAGGTTCTACAACTCCTCACTGCTTTGGAAGGAAGTCTAGAAAGGTATCAAAATTGCAATAACTTCATGGGACAAAAAATATATATATGATTTTTAAGGCTGAAATTGCACCCTACATTCTCAATATATCAAAATTTGTATTTAAAAGTGTTTTCTTTTTTTTCAAATAAACACATTGCAAGTTTCAAAAGGAGTGAACAGAAAGATGCAGAGCAATGGAGAAAATATTCTTTCATGAATAAAGAAAATCCAGCACATTACAATGACGCCCTCTGCTGTGATTTTTGATACTACATCAAATAGCCTCATTTCCAATAGTGTCTCATTGTCTTTGCAGTGCCAGTGCTTCCAGAAAGCTTTGAGGAAAAAATGACTTCAATTCTTCTATAAAGTTAGTCATCTCCGGGATCTTTTAAAAATTCAAGTGACTGATTTTGGGTAATGTTATTCTGAACATAGTGTTTGAGCCACATAAACCTCAGTAAATCCCTCAGTGACAGCCTTATTTATTTAAGAACATATTTTCATTTATCTTGTATTCTATTTAAGAGTTCCAAAAGGAGATGGTATTCATGCCAATGGTTTCCATAACAACAATTGCCCACTCAATTCTATAGCCGAAAAAAATTTGTTTTTACTTAGAAATTTTGTGTCTCCAAAGACCATTCTAGTAAAGTGTCTCCGTTTCCTGGGAAAAGATACCAAGAAGTCCAGAAAATTAACCCCAAAACTAATATGAGACTAAAACCAATGCCATTTGAATATCATTTCTTAATTGCCAAAAGCCAATGTGCGTTTATAGGGAAGTGAATAAAGCCTATTTTGCAGGATCCCTTCTAAGTGCTAGGAGCAGACAGGAGTATTTCAGGTGGGGAAGGAGAAGTCAGATTGCAATGTGGAAACATTTCCATGTAAGCATTTCTGGTCAGTTGCATCAAGATAGCTTAGGGGATGGAAAAGAGACTTGAACCTCTAACACCAAGTAAATTGTAATGATTTATTTTCCTAAGTTAAATATTTCATGCCTGTTTCACTTTTTTGTTCTTTCTCTTAAAGAGGGCCACAAAAAAAAAATGTATGAAGTTCAGGACCAAAAACCTGGATTGGCTGTTAGACAGTACAATACTACCCAGTACAATCCTGCCCAGAATATGTTATTTTACTTTTACTGGAGTCATCTTATATTAATAGAAATTATTTTAGTGGCAATTTTGAAACCAAGGCTAAATCATAGCTTTAAAATGCATTGGCAAAATACTTTATACAATTATAAAGAAAGAAAGAGAACTAATACCTGCCCAACAGTGAAGCCACCCAGCATTCAGTAGCCTCTGGCTGTTGATATCTATGTAGGGGTTAAAAGTACTGGCTTTGGAGTCAGGCAATCCTGGATTTCCATTCTGAATCCATTATTCCACATCAGTGCCACCTTTGGTGAGTCACTCAAGCCCTGCAAATAGGAAGCATTCAATAACTATTTGTTTAACAAATAAATAAATAATGCATCAACCCCACACACTGTCCAGAAAACTTTATCAAATATAGTAGTTCAATTTCCTTACATTTTAAAAAGTATTTGTTGCATATCTCTTAGGAAAAAATTTTGGACAAAAGGGTAGGAGGGGGATGCAAGAGTTTAAGCAAAATGTTGTTTGGGTTTAAAGAGTACTTATATTTGGTTGAAGAGATTGGAAAAGGTTTCATGGAGCAAACAACATTTAAGGAACAGCCATGAAAGATTATTAGAATTAGATTTGGGTGATGGGGGAAGATAAAGCAGGCTGGAAGCATTTCAGGCTGAGGAAACAACACAATAAGCCAAGACCCAAAGATGAAAAAATGCAGGGAGTATGTGTTCAGGAAACAGTCAGCAGCCCCACTGGCTTGTGGTAAGAGAATTCATGGGAGACTGGACTGGAAGGTATTCAGGGTCACATCACCACTTCAGTTGTTGATTCTCTCCATTTGGGAAAGGCTCACAACTTCCCTGTAAGTGAAGGTTCACCCACCCACCATTGTAAGTTACACTTGACTTTCTTCACAGACAGTGCCTTTATTTAACTGGTACAAAGAAGTATAGGACTTAGCAAACAATTAAAAAACTATAATTAAACTATTCCAGTTCCAGTGTTGAAAGGGGATTTTTTATTTCAAGTTTTTGTTGAAGTATGGGTTATCTGTAACTTTTTTGATTACTGACTTCTCTCACATAGAGATCATTTGAATTTCAAGGTTCATGTTGAAGCCATTGACTGGAAGACTGAAAGGGAAGGAAGTATAATGGGCACTGAGCTAACAACATAAATTTTGTTCTAGGTCATTAGAAGGGAAATTGTTCTCCAGGCAAATTTCAACAAAGTTGGATAAGTAAATGAAAGAAATGCCATTCTAGTTGATACAATATAAAAAGTAACTGCCTTGGGTCAAACTTCAGTTTCAAATTGGCCTCTGACATTTGTCCGTAGTGTGGTCTTGGGCGATTCACCTAATCTCTCTACACCTTGATTTCCATTTGTATAAAATGAGAAGTACAATCATAATAATAAAACTTGTCAGCAGTATACTGTATTACTATCCACCTGTGGGAGGAGTATGTATTTTCACCCCACTGTCTTTGGACCGGGCCATGTTTTGCCCAGTGGAATGTGACATTTGTCACTCCTTTTATTATGAGAACAGCATTCTCCTAAGGCGGTTCCTCTTTCAGTCTACATTCTAGAACAAAGAGGACATGGGAAGCAGAGATGCAGCCAATCTACAGCTTATATAAAACCTAAATTATAAATAAACTTTGTCATTGTAAGCCACTGAGATTTGTGGGTTGTTCCTGCTGCAAAGCCAAGTAATATACTGTGCTACCCACCTCACATATTTGTCTTAAGTGGAGTTTTAAAATGTTTTAAAGCAGTTTATAATGTTCTATGTCCATCTCTATCTCAAACCAGCTCCTCTCACCATAGATTGTTGCAGGTCAGAAAAGCTAGGAACAGCACTATGTGAGACAGTCAAGTGGGAAGATCTACTTTCAAAGCTGGACCTCCCTCTCCTGCCCTTCTGCCATTGGTCCCCAAATTCGTTGCTACTACCCCGTTAGGATTAACAGATTTTTTTAGATTAAAAAGTCTAAAAAAGATAAGACGTTTTCTGCTAGTGCTGGTCCCACTTCTGAGAAAATGCTCAGAACTGCCTGCGTCTGTTTCTTCTTCGTATTTTGGTTAAATTTTACTTGAATCCTTCATTTAGTCAGTTTTGCCAGAACTTCTCTGTGGAATCCTATTTGAACTCAAAGCATTCTATGAAAAAACTTCAAAAGGATCGCTTTGAAAAAAAAAAAAAAGACATTTCAATTTAATGAGCAGTAAGTGACTCGACTAAACTCAATAAAGAAGCAACCACTGAGATCGCAGAGAAAAAGCCCAAGGGGTGGCACCCCAACCCGCATTGAACCAGAGAGAGATGATGGCTAGGGAAGCAGGCGAGACAATGATTGGGCCTGAAAACAAGAAATCTTTGTTATAAAAGCCTCCCAACTTCTGCATGGTTAAGTTTAAAGAAGCTGAGCTTCGAGTTACATAAGCCTAGGCAGTTTTGAATTCCAGCGCGCCCATACTCTTGCAACCTTAGGCCCTTGACCTGAGACTCAGCCTTCTTACCCAATAACTCAGGGAAAATAACAGCTACCTTACAAGACGAGCAAGTCCGTGTGAAACGGAATAAGATGAGTGGAACACCTAACAGAGGACTCAGACAATAGCAGCTTCTCCAAAAATTCTCGATTTGTGGTTGGTTCAGGCGGAGGCACAAGATGGCGGCGCCGGCGGCGTGACCGGGCCCTCGGGCCTGCAGCCGTTGGCAGCGGTGGCAGCGGTTTCGCAGCCCCAGCTCGCCGCGCCCCGTTTCTCGGCCTGCGGTGTCGCCGCGACAGTGAGGCAGCGACAGCCGCCCAGAAAGAGGTGGTGGCCAAACCTGGCAATTGCGAGAAACCCTCACAAACTGCGACCTGGTGGAAATCCGGCTGCGCTGCGGGGGATCAGGCTGACACCAAGCTGACTCCAGGCCATTTCCTGACGCCCTCACCCTCAGCCTTGTGCGCCTGAGAGCCCGGGAGGCCAGCCTCCATCTTTGCCTGTCAGGATGATGAACAACAGCGGCTCCAAGGCCGAACTCATTGTGGGAGGGAAATACAAACTGGTGCGCAAGATCGGGTCTGGCTCCTTCGGAGACGTTTATCTGGGAATCACCACCACCAATGGCGAGGAAGTGGCAGTGAAGCTGGAATCTCAGAAGGCCAAGCACCCCCAGTTGCTGTATGAGAGCAAACTCTACACGATTCTTCAAGGTGGGATTGGCATCCCCCACATGCACTGGTATGGTCAGGAAAAAGACAGCAATGTGCTAGTCATGGACCTTCTGGGACCCAGCCTCGAAGACCTCTTTAATTTCTGTTCAAGAAAGTTCACCATGAAAACTGTACTTATGTTAGCCGACCAGATGATCAGTAGAATTGAATACGTGCATACAAAGAATTTTCTACACCGAGACATTAAACCAGATAACTTCCTGATGGGTACTGGGCGTCACTGTAATAAGTTGTTCCTTATTGATTTTGGTTTGGCCAAAAAGTATAGAGACAACAGGACCAGGCAACACATACCGTACAGAGAAGATAAACACCTCATTGGCACTGTCCGATATGCCAGCATCAATGCACATCTTGGTATTGAGCAGAGCCGACGAGATGACATGGAATCCTTAGGCTATGTTTTCATGTATTTTAATAGAACCAACCTACCGTGGCAAGGACTAAAGGCTATGACAAAGAAACAAAAATATGAAAAGATTAGTGAGAAGAAGATGTCCACCACTGTTGAAGTTTTATGTAAGGGATTTCCTGCGGAATTTGCCATGTACTTGAATTACTGTCGTGGGCTGCGCTTTGAGGAAGTCCCAGATTACATGTATCTGAGGCAGCTCTTCCGCATTCTTTTCAGGACCCTGAACCACCAATATGACTACACATTTGATTGGACAATGTTAAAGCAGAAAGCAGCACAGCAGGCAGCCTCTTCCAGTGGGCAGGGTCAGCAGGCCCAAATCCAGACAGGCAAGCAAACAGAAAAAAAGAATAATGTGAAAGAGTAACTAAGCATGAATGAGGAACAGAAGAAGCAGAGCAGATGATTCAAGCAGCGTTTGCCTCTTCCCACTCTAGAAATTGTAGTTCATATGTACACTAGCTAGTGGCTATGGACAACCATTTACTTGGTGTAAAAAACTTTATTTCTATATAAACTGACTCTAGGGAGCGTTGGTGATGCTGTATCCCAAGGTGTAGCTGCTGTAATTGTGAATATTAACTGAGGCAGTGAAACATGGTGTCTGGTTTTCTACTGCATTTATTCAAGTAGAAAAGTTAAATGGTGGGCACACATGAATTGGTGAAGACTTTGTGCATATGCCAATTTTTTGCTAAAACCCTTTATTTTGAGCTAGACTGCTTTGAGATTTCATTGAAGAACAGTCTTCAGCCACAGCTGCAAAGGTTGTAAATGCTTACAATTGAGCATTCTTAGGGTTTCTCCATCCCTCAGGCTTGCAAATTGTTCACTTAAAAAGCATTCTTAAAATGGCTGGCTTCTTGTTTGCAAACCAACTGATCTGGTAACAACCAAAAATTCCAGTTTTGAGTATAGGAAAGATTCTGCCTGCTTACCTTTGAAGACCTAAGAAAAACTTAGTAACCACCAGATTATCTTTAGAATGCCACATTAACTCTATCATGTTCTCGGTATTTAAAAAATAAAAAACAACAGCAACCATATTTGTCACAGAAATTTAGTTAACAGCTTACAACTGAACATGTATGTATGTTGCTTAGATAAATGTAATCACTGTAAACACCAATATGATCTGGGATTTTGTTCATATTTTGAAATGGGAGTTTTTATGTTTACAAGTTCATTAAAAACTAAAAACTGTTTCTGTAAGGAATTGAAACTTTTTTAAACAACAATCAAAAAAATGCCTTGCTGACTCACTAGGAAATAAAAATCTCCCCAATTTTTCAGTAGTCAACTTCAGATTGTGTCAGGTTTCATTTATTTTTTTATTTTTTTCATTTGAAAACTACTTCAGCAATAATTAATTCCATGATTACCACACTCTGCCATTAAGGGATATATTAGTAGTATAATACTGAAGAAATCTTAATAAGCACAAATTTTGGGGGTGGGAAGCTTCTTTGTTTCTTTCTATCCACCCTTGTTAAGGTATTCGTTTCTTAGCTATTAAGCCCTTGATTCTTTTGCCAGAAATCAGTCTCATAAAGCTATTTTTGAGTATAGTTTATATAAAAAAATATATTTAGCTTTGGTAGTAACTTTTCCAAGCTGACCTCCCTCTAGCAAGATATTTTTCAGTGCTTTTATTCAGTACGCACTTATCCTGAAATATTTCTGCATTCTTGCCATTTGAAAAGGTTGTGGCATAGTTCGTCTGTAACGAAGCTGCAGATTTAAAACTACTGTTAGCTTTGTAAAACAAAATATAGGTGTTTTTGTCCTGGTATATTATCATTCCGTTTTTCTTCTAGATACCATTCATTGTCTTCACAGTTCACAAAAGAAGAATGTGAAATTCAGTGAATGCTGTTATTAGTCATACCAAGAGATGAATCTCATTTTACCAAAATTAAATCACGTTTTTCACTATAAGGTGATGTAAGTTGAAGACACATCACTGTGATACTGGAAGACCTCACCACTTAAGGCTCCACAGTGGCTTACTCAGCAGAATTCTAGGTTACTGCTCCACTTTGTTTACCCTTTGGAGAATGCACTTTTTTAAATGTTGCAAGATGGCCATTCTAATTCCTGTTGAATCTTTCTGTTTGGGGGAAGGTAAAACAAGAAAATAAAATGAAGTATACATGTCCGGGCACAGTGGCTCATGCCTGTAATCCCGGCACTTTGGGAGGCCGAGGCGGGTGGATCACGAGGTCAAGATCGAGACCATCCTCATGGTGAAACCCTGTCTCTACTAAAAATACAAAAAAATTAGCTGAGTGTGGTGGTGCACACCTGTAGTCCCAGCTACCCGGGAGGCTGAGGCAGGAGAATTGCTTGAACCTGGGAGGCAGAGGTTGCAGTGAGCCAAGATTGCGCCACTGCACTCCAGCCAGGCGCCTGGCGACAGAGCAAGACTCTGTCTCAAAAAAAACAAAAAACAAAAAAAATACACAAAAAGTAGCTGGGCGTGGTGGTGGATGCCTTGTAGTCCCAGCTACTTGGGAGGCTGAGGCAGGAGAATCGCTTGAACCTGGAAGGCAGAGGTTGCAGTGAGCCAAAGTTGCATCACTACACTCCAGCCTGGGTGACAGAGCAAGACTCCGTCTAAAAAAAAAAAAAAAAAAGGTGGGGGGACAGATCAGAGATGGCCGATTAGGAGCAGCTCAGGATTGCAGCTCCCGGCAAAAGTGCCGGAGGGTGAGTGCACGCCGCATTTCCAGATGGATTTTTACTACCCACAGACCAGGAGATTCCCAGGTGGAGGAGCCCCACGGGTAGCCAGCGCAGCTGTTTCGGCCTGCGTGGCTGTTTCAGCTGGCGCCCCCGGTGCGACGGTTCTCTTACAAAATGCACGGGTCCGGGCACCGTTTTAGCTGGCTACTGGAGCTTTGGGAAGACAGAGTCGCCCATTCAACTGATAGAAAAGGGGACTGAAAAGGGAGCCAGGCCAGGAGATTCCCAGGCAAAAAAGTGCCACGAATCTCAGCGCGGCTGTTCAGCCGGCGCAGGTGCAGTGGGTCGCCACACAGGAAATCACACAGATCCGGAGCCTTTTCAACAGGTGACTGGAACACCTGGGAAACAGTCAACCGTTGAACCAAAAAAAAAAAAAAAAAAAAAAGGCTCTGAGGCAGGGAGCCAGGTGATCAGGCTCTGCTGGTCCCATCCCCCACAAAAAACAGCAATCTGAAACGCTCTGGATTGAGAGTTTCACAGCAAGCACAGATGAACCTGGATGGTCCAGCTCTGTGGGGTGAGGGGAGTCTGCCATTACTGAGGCACTCCACCACTACGGAGGTGGTCTGCCATTGCTGAGGCAGCCCGCTGTTGCCAAGGCAGCCCCCCATTACAGAGAGAGTCTGACACTACAGAGGTGGGCCACCATTGTCGAGGCAGTTCTAACTATACCCGTATAAACAGGACTGCAGGGAAGTTTACACGGCAGCTGGGCAGAGCCCACAGCAGCTCAGCAAATCCTCTGCAGGCAGACAGTGACTAGGCTGCCTCCTCGCTGGGCAGGGCAGCCCTGTAAAAAGGCAGCAGCACAAAAGAAACTCATAAATAAAGCCCTAACTCCCCCGGGACAGAGCATCTGGGAAAAAAAAGGGGGGAGTTTATGAGTTCTGCTGCAGCAGACTTAAACGTACCTGCCCAGCAGCTCTGAATGAACAACGGAGCTCACAGCTCAGCACTTGAGCTCCTATAAAGGACAGACTGTCTCCTCAAGCAGCTCCCTGACCCCTGTATATCCAAAGAGTCACTTCATAAAGGAGAGCTCAGACTGACATCAGGCAGGTATCCTTCAGAAACAAAGATAGCAGAAGAAGAAACTGGCAGCAACCCTTACTGTTCTGCAGCCGCTGCAGGTGATCCCCAGGCAAGCAGGGCCTGGAGTGGACCTCAGCAGTACTACAGCAGAGGGGCCTGACTGGTAGAAAAAAAACTAAGAAACAGAAAGAAATAACGTCATCATCAACAAACTGGACGTCCACTCAGAGACCCAATCTAAAAGTCAACAACTACAAAGACGACAGGTGGATAAATACACAAAAATGGGAAGAAACCAGCGCAAAAAGGATGAAAACACCCGAAATCAGAATGCCTCTCCTCCTACAAGTGATCACAACTCCTCACCAACAAGGGAACAAGGCTGGATGGAGAATGAGTATGATGAATTGACAGAATCAGGCTTCAGAAGGTGGGTAATAAGAAACTTCTGTGAGCTAAAAGAACAGGTTCTAACCCAATGCAAAGAAACTAAGAACCTTGAAAAAAAGATTTGATGAAATGCTAACGAGAATAAACAACTTAGAGAGGAATATAAGTGAATTGATGGAGCTGAAAAACACAACACGAGAACTTCACGAAGCATACACAAGTTTCAACAGCCGAATTGAACAAGCAGAGGAAAGGATATCAGAGGTCGAAGATCAACTCAATGAAGTAAAATGAGAAGGCAAGATTAGAGAATAAAAGGGTAAAAAAGAATGAACAAAGTCTCCAAGAAATATGGGACTATGTGAAAAGATCTAATCTACGTTTGATAGGTGTACCTGAATGTGACGGAGAGAATGAATCCAAGCTAGAAAATACTCTTCAGGATATTATCCAGGAAAACTTCCCCAATCTAGCAAGCCAGGCCAATATTCAAGTCCAGGAAATACAGAGAACACCACAAAGATATTCCTCAAGAGAGCAACCCCAAGGCACATAATCGTCAGATTCACCAGGGTTGAAATGAAGGAGAAAATGCTAAGGGCAGACAGAGAGAAAGGTTGGGTTACCCACAAAGGGAAGCCGATCAAACTCACAGCAGATCTCTCAGCAGAAACCCTACAAGCCAGAAGAGAGTGGGGGCCAATATTCAACATCCTTAAAGAAAAGAACTTTCAACCCAGAATTTCATATCCAGCCAAACTGAGCTTCATAAGTGAAGGAGAAATAAAATCCTTTACGAACAAGCAGGAACTCAGAGATTTCGTCACCACCAGGCCTGCTTTACAAAAGCTCCTGAAAGAGGCACTAAACATAGAAAGGAACAACCAGTACCAGCCACTCCAAAAACATATCAAATGATAAAGAGCATCAACACAATGAAGAAACTACATCAACTAATGGGCAAAAACAGCCAGCTAGCATCAAAATGGCAGGATCAAATTCACACATAACAATACTAACCCTAAATGTAAATGGGCTAAATGCCCCAATCAAAAGACACAGACTGGCAAATTGGATAAAAAGCCAAAACCCATCGGTGTGCTGTATCCAGGAAACCCATCTCACATGCAAGGATACACAAAGGCTGAAAATAAAGGGATGGAGGAAGACTTACCAAGAAAATGGAGAGGAAAAAAAAGCAGGAGTTGCAATTCTCATCTCTGATAAACTAGACTTTAAACCAACAAAGATCAAAAGAGACAAAGAAGGATATTACATAATGGTAAAAGGACCAATGCAACAAGAAGAGCTAATGATCCTAAACATATAGAGCACCCAGATACATAAAGCAAGTTCTTAACGACCTACAAAGAGACTTAGCCTCCCACACAATAACAGTGGGAGAATTTAACACTCCACTGTCAATATTAGACAGATCAACGAGACAGAAAATTAACAAGGATATACAGGACTTGAACTCAGATCTGGACCAAGCAAACCTAATAGACATCTACAGAACTCTCCACCCCAAATCCAAAGAGCATACATTCTTCTCAGCACCACACTGCACTTACTCCAAAATTGACCACATAATTGGAAGTAAATCACTCCTCAGCAAATGCAAAAGAGTTATGGAAACCGGTAACAAACAGTCTCTCAGACCACAGTGCAATCAAATTAGAACTCAGGATTAAGAAACTAACTCAGAACCACACAACTTCATGGGAACTGAACTGGCTCTTGAATGTCAACTGGATAAAAAAATGAAATGAAGGCAGAAATAAAGATGTTCTATGAAACCAATGAGAATGAAGGCACAACATACCAGAATCTCTGGGACACATTTAAAGCAGTGTCTAGAGGAAAATATATAGTAATAAATGCCCACATGTGAAGCAAGGAAAAATCTAAAATCGACACCCTATCGTCAAAATTGAAAGACCTAGAGGAGCAAGACCAAAAAATCTCAAAACCTAGCAGAAGGCAAGAAATAACTAAGATCAGAGCACAACTGAAGGAGACAGAGACACAAAAAATCCCTTCAAAAAATCAATAAATCCAGGAGCTGGTTTTTCGAAAAGATCAACAAAATAGACCACTAGCCAGATTAATAAAAAGAAAAGAGATGTAATAAAATAGATGTAATAAAAAACGATAAAGGGGATATCACCACAGATCCACAGAAATACAAAACATCATCAGAGATTATTACAAACATCTCCATGCACATAAACTAGTAAACCTGGAGGAAATGGATAAATTCCTGGACACTTGCATCCTCCCAAGCCTAAACCAGGAAGAAGTCGAAATCCTGAATAGACCAATAACAAGGTCTGAAGTTGAGGCAGCAATTAAGAGCCTACCACCCAAAAAAAGCCCAGGTCCAGATGGATTCACAGCCGAATCCTACCAGACATACCAAGAGGAGCTGGTACCATTCCTTATGAAACTATTCCAAACAATCCAAAGAGAGGGAATCCTTCCTAAATCATTTTATGAGACCAACATCATCCTGATACCAAAATCCGGCAGAGACTCAGCAAGAAAAGAAAACTTCAGGCCAATATCCATGATGAACATAGATGCAAAAATCTTCAATAAAATACTGGCAAACCGATTGCAACAGCACATCAAAAAGCTTATCCACCATGATCCAGTAGGCTTCATCCCGGGGGATGCAAAGCTGGTTCAACATACGCATGTCTATAAACGTAATCCACCACATAAACAGAGCGAAAGACAAAAACCACATGATTATCTCAATTGATGCAGAGAAGGCCTTTGACAAAATTCAACAGCCCTTTATGCTAAAAACTCTCAATAAACTAGGTATTGACAGAACATATCTTAAAATAATAAAAGCTATTTATGACAAACCCACAGCCAATATCACACTGAATGGGCAAAAACTGGAAGCATTCCCTTTGAAATCTGGAACTAGACAAGGATGCCCTCTCTCACCACTCCTATTCAATATAAGTATTGGAAGATCTAGCCAGAAGAATCAGGCAAGAAAAAGAAATAAAGGGTATTCAAATAGGAAAGAAGGAAGTCAAATTGTCTCTATTTGCAGATGACATGATTGTATATCTAGAAGACCCCATCATCTCAGCCCAAAATCTCCTGAAACTGATAAGCAAATTCAGCAAAGTCTCAGGATACAAAATCAATGTCCAAAAATCACAAGCATTCCTATACACCAATAACAGACTTAAAGAGAGACACATCAAGAACGAACTGCCATTCACAATTGCTACAAAGAGAATAAAATACCTAGGAATACAACTAACAAAGGATGTAAAGGACCTCTTCAAGGAGAACTACAAACCATTGCTCAACGAAATAAGAGAGGACACAAACAGATGGAGAAACACTCCATGCTCAGGTTTAGGAAGAATCAATATCATGAAAATGGCCATACTGCCCAAAGTAATTTACAGATTCAACACTATCCCCATCAAGCTACCAATGACCTTCTTCACAGAACTAGAAAAAACCACCTTAAACTTCATATGGAACCAAAAGAGAGCCCGCATAGCCAAGTCAATTCTAAGAAAAAAGAACAAAGCTGGAGGCATCACACTACCGGACTTCAAACTATACTACAAGGCTACAGTATTCAAAACAGCATGGTACTGGTACCAAAATAGAGATATAGACCAATGGTGTTGCCTCAGAGGCAACACCGCACATCTGCAACCATCCGATCTTTGACAAACCTGACAAAAACAAACAATGGGGAAAGGAGTCCCTGTTTAATAAATGGTGTTGGGAAAACTGGCTAGTCATGTGCAGAAAGCAGAAACTGGACCCCTTCCTGACACCTTACAGTAAAATTTACTCCAGATGGATTAAAGACTTGAACATAAGACCTAACACCATAAAAACCCTAGAAGAAAACCTAGGCAAAACCGTTCAGGAAATAGGTGTAGGCAAAGACTTCATGACCAAAACACCAAAAGCATTGGCAACAAAAGCCAAAATAGACAAATGGGACCTAATGAAACTCCACAGCTTCTGCACAGCAAAAGAAACAGTCATTAGAGTGAATCGGCAACCAACAGAATGGGAAAATATTTTTGCAATCTACCCATCAGACAAAGGGCTGATATCCAGAATCTACAAAGAACTAAAACAGATTTATAAGAAAAAACAAACAATCCATTCAAAAGTAGGCAAAGGACATGAACAGACACTTTACAAAAGAAGACATACATGAGGCCAACAAACATATGAAAAAATGTTCATCATCACTGGCCATTAGAGAAATGCAAATCAAAACTACATTGAGATACCATCTCACGCCAGTTAGAATGGCGATCATTAAAAAATCTGGAGACAACAGATACTGGAGAGGATGTGGAGAAACAGGAACACTTTTACACTGTTGGTGGGAGTGTAAATTAGTTCAACCATTGTGGAAGACAGTGTGGTGATTCCTCAAGGACCTAGAAATAGAAATTCCATTTGACCCAGCAATCTCATTACTGGGTATATATCCAAAGGATTATAAATTGTTCTACCATAAGGACACATGCACACGAATGTTCACTGCAGCAAAGACCTGGAACCAACCCAAATGCCCATCGATGATAGACTGGACAGGGAAAATGTGGCACATATACACCATGGAATACTATGCAGCCATCAAAAACGATGAGTTCGTGTCCTTTGTAGGGACATGGATGAACCTGGAAATCATCATTTTCAGCAATCTGACACAAGAACAGAAAATCAAACACCGAATGTTCTCACTCATAGTCAGGTGTTGAACAACGAGAACACATGGACACAGGGGGGGGGAGCATCATACACTGGGGTCTGTTGGGGGGAAATAGGGGAGGGACAGCGGGGGGTGGGGAGTTGAGGAGAGATAGCATGGGGAGAAGTGCCAGATATAGGTGATGGGGGAGGAAGGCAGCACATCACACTGCCATGTGTGTACCTATGCAACAATCTTGCATGTTCTTCACATGTACCCCAAAATCTAAAATGCAATTAAAAAAATAAAAAGAAAGAGACAAAAAAAAAGAGTAAACGTGAAGGGAGACACTGTTTATCTCCTACCATATGGATGTGCTTATTCTTTTATAGTCTACAAATAGATATTTGGAGGTTTATCTTTACTATGATTTTTTCATCAACAAATATTTTTATTAAGATATTTTCCTACTTCTACAAATACTTGCAAAGACATTAATGTTTCAAGCAGAGCACACTGTAATAATTATAAACTTAATTCCATTATAATAAAAATATCAAACAAAATGAGTTTTTTTTTTCAAAAAAAAATTTTCCTTCTTGGATTCTTTGTCATTAACCTTATTCCTTCTTCCCCTACTATAGAGTAACAAAAGGAACTATATTCTGCCACATGAAGACAAAAGACAACAACGTATTTTATATTTTAAAGCCAAAAGTTTAAAAGAAGCAGCAGGCACACATGTATATGTAAGTACTTTCTTCCTTAACATATTTATAGCTTCTCATAGGTCACGCACACTAAAGAGTAGCACACATCTGAAATGTGCAAAATTCACACATTTTCCAAATAAAGTACATCATCAGTTCTGTATTTTTCTGTCCTCCAACTTTGAAATCCCTAGGAACTACAAAAAGAGGGAGAGAGAAAGAGGCCCCCCCACCCCTCAAGAGGTCATATTGAATGATTCCAAGGAATAGTAGAAACCTGTACTGAATCCAAGTTTTTAACTGCCAAGTTTTAAGTCCTGGCTGCAGTTCTCAACATATGACATAATTTAGAAACTTGGTTTAGGCACAGGAGAATCATAGGACTTAAAACACTATGTCCCTCAGCATGTAAAATATTTATGGAAAATCCAGGCAAGTAATAAACTGTAAAGAAACTAAAAGGAAAAAAATCTTGCAAAATGGCAGCTATGGCTTTTTAAATCAAAAAGGGAAAAGAAGAAAGGATGGCTATTAATGTATAAGTTGAGTGGAACCTTCTTGGGTCCTTCACAGCCTTTCTATTCTTCTACCATCTTCTAACATCCGTGATTCCTTAGGGTCATTATGAGACCCACTAGGAGGACAGAGCAGCTGAGTATGGTGTCAGTTTTCCAGAGATAATCACAGAAGTTTAGAAATAAGCATTTTCACCCCAATCCAGCAATACCAGTATCACCACCCACAATACTTTCACTTGCACATATATACTCTGAAAAAAAACTTCCACTGCATTTATTTGAATCTATCTTAAAGGTCTTAGGTTTGACTCTGAAGTTATAGATGAAATTAAGTTTTATCTACAAATCTCATCTTTACCTCTAAAAATCTCATCTGGTCAATCTTTGTTATCCCTATTACAGAAAGAGAAGAGTGATAAACACACAAAAAAATCATCAAATTATACAAAATGATTTTCACCTGTTCATATTGATGTTTTAGCCTTAGACATATTCTGATACCCAAGCACCCATCTGTGCATGGCGGTTGTTCTCCATGCTTAATAGGCCATAGTTATGTTTCAGTACAGTTTGTTCACATCTTCATTTATTCATTTATTAAGTACCTACTATATGCCAGATGTTGTTCTAGTTGCTGGGGCTGTATCAGTGAATAAAATAGGTGAAAATCCCTACTGTCATGAAATTTACATTCTAGTGGGGGCAACTAATAAATGAAAGAAATAACAAAGTTAAATTACTCAGAAGATAATTGCTATGAAGAAAAATAACAATGGAAGGAATAAGGAGTGTTGTGTCCAGCTATAAACGAGGCAGTCCAAGAATCCCTCACTAAGAAATCACCACTGGAGGAGTTTCTATATAGCTGAACATGTGGAGGCACCTGGAGGGTGACAGCTCCATGCCCCTTTGCCCATACGTCACCCTATGCATCTTTTCTTGTGTATCCTTTGTGATAAACCAGTATAAAGGTCTCATTATCTCACTGTCATACAATTAATTATTATTGTGGAATAAATTTTCCTTAAGTGGAAACATTTGCACCACCTAGAGCTAAAGATGCTGAAAAAGATGAAACTGACATCTCTCTACAAGGCCGGGCCTCACTTTCAGATCCTTGTTTACTCCTCCCAAGACTGTCTTTGAGTCTGTAATGAGCATGTTCATTTCTGTCACTTGGAGAGATGTGCGGCTGTAGAAAGCTGTGTTAGGTGTAGTCATGAGCTCTACTAGTCTGCAACAAAGTGCCAGTGTATGATAGCCAGTGCACTGTCATCTACCCCAGGTATGGCTGCAAATGAGAAGCGATCTTTTAAGGTGACCTCCAGGACCCACAAAAAGCTACTCTTTACCACCACCTTCCAACAGAGGGTTCAACTGGTTATACAAGTACAATGCCAACAAGATTGTTTTTTAGACCTTGTGTCATCTACTCAGGAGGTTTATAACTGCCTCTGAGTTGTTCAATGACAACTGATAACTGGAGGGAATAAGGATGTTGAATTTTATTAGAGGCCTGTGTTCCTGGAAAGCAGTGGTGGTTGAGAAATTCCCCACCCTTTATGTTCTGGACATGACTAACTGCAAAGGACCACCTTATGCTTATAGATAGGACTCACCTTTACCCTTTGTCATGACTCCCATATTCATCTACCTCTGTAAAGCCCCAGACCCCTTTCCGTTTTTTGAGATGTTCCTTATTCATGAACCTTCCCCATATTGCAATAATCTGAATAAAATCATCTCCTTTAAAATAAAATGTTGTCTGAGCAAACACATGGAGTTTGAGGGAGCACTTTAGCAAGGGCAAAGTCTCTGAAACAGGAACATACCTGGAGTATTTGAGAAATGGCTAGAGGACCAGCAAGGCTGAAGGAGGGAGAAGCAGGAGATCAAGTCAGAGGTGAAGGAGAGGAGGCTTGGATTTTACCATAAATGACATAAATGAAATGATGGAAACAGAGGTGATGGAAGCTCTACCTCAATCATCTAGATTCCAAGGTGCTTGTCGTTAAGACCATGCTGGGGAAGGACAAGAAGTTGTTGAATTCCAGGTATACTTAAAAGTGAGAGCTAATAGGTTCTGTAAATAAATATAAGGGAAAAAGAAGACAAAGACGCCTTCTTGATGTTTGGGCTGAGTAACTAGAAGGAGGAAGTTGCCATAAACTGAGATGGGGGAAGAGTCTCTTTTGAGTAAGACAAAATGAGGAGTTTAGTTTTGCTCACGTTGAATTTCAGATGCATATGAGATGTAGATGCCTCGATGAGGGATTGAAAGTATGCCTAATAGGCAGTGGTTGGAATCTGGCTGGCTTCTCCACCCTAACTTTACCTCCAATGGGTCCTTTCACAGTCCCCTTTGCCCTTCAGCCTACCCTAAATACTTCTCTTTTCCTCAGTTGGGGAATTGAGATAACACAGATCCTTCCATTGCAGATTCCACCTCTGATTCAAGATGTTGCCCCTGCTTTGCTACTCAGCAATACTGTGAAAGCTACAGTAAAGAGGCAATTAGAAAAATTTTAAAGGGATTGAAGTATCCTGGAAATAAGTTGGAACTTTCAAATCACATACAAAGAAGTTCTTGAAGTAAGTAAATTGGAAAAGCAGCTGGGACTGAAACCTTGCCATTATAAGACCACTATTTAATGTGAGAAATTTGCATAATTAGTGTTTTATAAGATCAGACTGTTCCCTGTGTTTATGTTTATGATTAAACTAATGCATTTCAGCTGCTGTATCTTGTCATTTACAAATCATCAGGAGCTTGGGACATTCGTAGTCATGTGAAGAACCAAAAAAACAGTTCGTTATCCAAATTGCAAACCAGTCTTATCGGGAACAAACATAAACATGATGGGCAAAAAAGCAAAGCACTAAACCAATCTTGCTTACAGACCTATAAAGTTTATACTAGGGCCCAATAAGGAGCAAAGGAAAAACACTCTGTTCTAAATTAGACAACAGTTCTAGTATATGTGTAGGTAAAAATGTGTTCTAATGTTTCGCACTTAAAGACACAGTGTGAATGCTGCCTGCCAGTACTGTACCTTTGAAAAATTAGGAGCAAAAATATGTACATGTTGGTGAAATTCTTGGCCATTCTCAGTCCATTTCAAGATGAGCAGAAAAATGACCTGCCCCCATACCTTTCAACACTGTTTGATAAGTGATAGGGAGCTACTTCTTTTCAGTTTCAAGTAGACTCTGCAACTCATTTGCTCCATTATTTGAGGAAACTTTCATTTGAACAAGATTATCCACTCTTTCCATTGTGCAGTTACACTACTTAAGGCAGAACTAAGTACAGAACAATGCACACAGTTTTTATGATAAGTCTTATGTCTGAAAATGCAAATTTCGGAATCTGAACAATTTGTTGCAGATTCCCAGACGATTATTATCTTCAGACAATTTGTGGTCAATGAGTTCATGTTTTATGTTCTTCAAAATAAATGAGAATTACAATCACTCTTTGAATGGCCCTAGAGCAGGGCAGAGTGGCTAAGTTCAGTCTCTGTGGTCAGAGCTCTAATCCAAGCCCAACTCTACTTCTTTGAGCTGGGGTGACTTTGGCCACAGTTTTACTTCTGTAAACTGAGGTCAGCAATAGGACCTACCAATTGTCTGTTGTGTAGATCAAATGTTAAAGGACATTTGACATTGTGAATGGCAAATAATAAATGATAAAAAGTTTCACCCCAGGCCCTACAAGGTGACTCACACCTGTAATCCCAGCACTCTGGGAGGCAAAGGTAGGCAGATTACTTGAGGTCAGGAGTTCAAATCCAGCCTTGCCAACATGGTGAAACCCAGTCTCTACTAAAAAATACAAAAAGTAGTCAGGAATGGTGGGGCATGCCTGTAATTCTAGCTATTCAAGACGCTGAGGCAGGAGAATTACTTGAACCCGGGAGGTGGAGGCTGCAGTAAGCTGAGATCCTGCTATTGCACTCCAGCCTCTGCTGCAGAGCAAGACTCTGTCTCAAAAAATGAAAAGTTTACTCCTAATATTTGTGGAGCCTGGAGCAATGACACAAATGAAGGCTCATCAAGCATAGATTTAAATATTTGAAAGATATAAAATCAAGTCAATAAACCATCAACTAAAATAGGTTCTATTTATTATTGTATATTTTATATAGCCTCACAATTGCCTAGGATCCCTTCCAGTTCCACACCAGAATCTGGTAGTTAGGAGGGAAGGAGGACTCTTCTTCTTAAGCAACAATTGCCCATGCTACCCTACCAGTGGTACAGACCACACTCAGGAAGATGGAGACTCAAAGGAGCCCCAAAGAGCCCAGATACATCTTGAGAATATATCTGGTGTCAGATACAGCTTGAGAATGTTTGAGCAGAAATCCCAGATATCTAGGTACCCATACATCCTTTTGGTCCTATGGACTCCTCACCCCACATAAAAAAAGGGGGTTTAACAGGCCTCTAAAGCAAAGTACACTGACAAGGACTTCTCTTGACAAGGTCTAGAAGCTGTATTTTTTTTTTAGATGAAGTCTCGCTCTGTCGCCCAGGCTGGAGTGTAGTGGCTGATCTCAGCTCCCTGCAACCTCCGCCTCCCTGGTTCAAGGGATTCTCCTGCCGCAGCCTCCCAAGTATCTGGGATTATAGGGGCATGCCACCATGCCCAGCTAACTTTTTGTATTTTTAATAGAGACGGGGGTTTGCCACATTGGCCAGGCTGGTCTCAAACTCTTGGCCTCAGGTGATCCACCCACCTCAGCTTCCCAAAGTGCTAGGATTACAGATGTGAGGCATTGCATCCAGCCTAGAAGTTGTACATATTATTTTAAATTAGTAAACCACTATTATCTGTTACAGAGTAATATATTTGTTTTTAAAGCTCAAACAAAATAATCTGATAATATGAGATGGAATAAAAAGTGTTGGGCACAGTGGTTCATGCCTGCAACCCCAGCACTTTGAGATGCCAAGAAGGGAAGATCACTTGAAGTCAGGAGTTCGAGACCAGACTGGCCAACATGGTGAAACCCTGTCTCTACTAAAAAATACAAAAATTAGCCAGGTGTGATGGTGCATGCCTGTACTCCTGGCTACTTGGGAGGCTAAGGCAGGAGAATCACTTGAACCCAGGAGGCAGAGGTTGCATCGAGCTGAGATCAGCCAGTGCCCTCCAGCCTGGGCAACAGAGCGAGACTCTGTCTCAAAAAAAAAAAGTCTTCTACCACCCATTTATATTATTCTGTCCAAAACAGAAAGGTCCTCACAGTGTTATTTTCCAAATGATTTTATATATACGGGTTGGAAGGTGTGGATATAAAAGTTCACACAACATGTATTTATATATACATCTTATCAACTGAATTGTGTCCTCCAAAATTATATGTTGACTTCTCAACCCCCAGTGTGACTGTACTCAGAGACAGGGACTTTAAAGGAGGTTATAAGGGCAGGGCTTTAATTAAGTATAACTAGTGTCTTTACAAAAAGAGAAAGAGAAACTAGGGATGTGCACACAGAGAAAAGGGCATGTGAGGATGCAGCAAGAAGGCAGCCATCTGTAAGCCTCCAGAGAGGCCTCGAGAAACCAGACCTACAGACAACTTGATCTTGGACTTCCAGCCTGCAGAACTGTGAGAAAATAAAGCCTGTTGTTAAAGCAACCCAGACTGTGGTATTCTGCTGTGGCAGCCATAGTGAACTAATACACAAAATCTTCACGGACATCTGTAAAACAGCTGATTTCATTTGTAGGTAAGAAAATTATCATTGAGATACTTTTGTTATTATAATTTATAAGAATCATGTCTCTGCATCTGAGAAAATATGAGGACATTATCCTCTTGGATGCAAAAAAAAAAAAAAAAAAGCAATTCAGCTCTATATCTCCCCCAAGAATCGTTATGAATAGGGTAACCTAGAATTTATCCTCCAAATTGGAACACTTTTTAGAGAGAAAGGGGATACTGTTAATAATTATGTTAGGATAAAGATATAAATTGATACTAGTCCACAGCTAGAACAATTGGTCACTATACTTAACAGAGTTGCTTTTTTATTTTATTTATTTTTAGTAAACATTCATTGACAGCATACTAAGCACTAAAGTTACATAAATGAAAACCATAATCTCTGCACCCAAGGAACTCATAATCTATTTAGCAAAACAGAAAGAATTTGTGTACATTTTAATCACAGCACTGCCATAAACTCCATAGATACATAGCCCAGAAGAAAAAGCTCAGATAAAGCCCTAAATCAATCTTTGAAAGGCAAGGGAGAGGAAGGGTGAGGAAAAGGAAGCCTCAAGGAGCCAGCATTTGAGCAGAAAATACTGAGCCACAGGCTATGTGGCATTTAAGAGCTGGGTATTATAAACAGAAAGAAAAGCAAGTGTAACAGCAAAGTGGTATATGAGAAAATATGATCCCCCAAGTTCACAGTCTCAATATAGTAAGCAGTCAAGAGTTTAATAGGAGCAAAATTACAAGCGTTAATAAGGCTACATAGACTGATAAGGCTAAAGCCAATTCAGCCCTCTGAGAAACGCAGGGTCTTTTCTGAAATGTTGCTAGCTGCCTGTGCTAGAATTAAGTGGTGTTATCCACTCCCTTTTCTGAACCCCAACTACCAAGTGGCATGTTATAAGGAAAGCAAGTCCCCAGTGAATACCTGGTTTTTATTGGGGTTGAAAAGGACCAGTTTGCTATATCCTTCCTTTCTAGATTCAGAATCCATCAAGAAATATAAAAAAGTCAAATAGGAGTCAAAATATATCCCTTATTGCTGGAAAGAGTAGGCTGGGACCTCATTTGGAAGTGTAAAAATATGAGATTTGTCATTTTATTTTAACTATACAATCAGCAAGAAGAAAAATCTAAACTAAGGGTTTGAGATAGTTTCCTATCTAAAGAGCATTTACAGAGTTTAAACATAGATAAGGTCAATTTTAGTAAAATTAATGAAGTCATAGTTATGGGTGAATTATCGAAAGGTTGGTGAGTAAATTCAATTTGCTATGACAAATAAAATGTATAACTTTAGTGAGCCAACACAATTTCCTACAACAAACATTTGAATAAGACTTAAGGCTAACATAGTCTTAATATTATACGTTACAACCTTGGGAGATTAAAAATAAAACTGTATTTAATCTTTCTTATGTGAAATGAAATAGTAAATACCAGACTTACATTTTGAATTCTTAAAGCACTTGTGTCAACAATGTTTACTCAGACTCTATAGCTCTTTAATTTTAAACAAGTTTGAACTTATCTGCTCAATTCAGACAAAACAGCTGGACAATGCCTGGCTGAGAGAGAGAATGAACTCTAGCAAACCATAGGCTAGGGTTATATAGTGAGCCCTTTTTCCAATCTCAACGAAAAGTTAAGTCACTCCCACTCCTGGATATAAGACAGGTTAGAGATGTAGAGAAGGATGAAAGATTGCTCCTCCCAAATGAGTACTTCTAAATGGGTGAAAGTGTTGGTGGTGTATGTTCCCATTTTGTGACCAGCAGGGACTTGGGAGAGGGAAAAAAAAATGATTCCCCTAGAGGTAATATTGCTCAGGAAGAATATGAAGAAGAAAATGAGCCCCATGATGGATTCTTGAAGAAAACAAACAATAAAAATGTCATTAGGAAAATAAAAGCCATCGAAAGATAGAAGAAGAAAAAAGGGTGTTGTCTCAGAAGTATCAAGTCAAGTAAATGCCTATTGGAAACCGTTTCAGCAAGATAAATTGTTCAAGCTTACCAAATACGACAGTCTACAATCCTCAAAATAAAGACCATGTGTTATGAGCCCCTAGGTGTCAGGAGCATTGCTACATTTGCAGCTCAGCCAATCCTCTAAATAGGAAGTATTATTCCCACTTCACGGAGAAGAAAACAGATTCAAATAGCTCAAGCAACTTGACCCTATCACCTCAGACAGAGCTGAATTCATTTCTTTCTAACCACCGAATATATTATCTTTCTACCATGCTGTGATGCCTCTGAGAATGTGGGACTCGGCTGATAGAGCACACAGGTCTTATGCACCTTGTCAGAGTCTCTCAGGGCCAGCACTAGGTTCTCCGCTGTTCACCCCTTCCAACCTGCAGCCACCCCTTCTGCCACCACAGCCTTCCAACTCCACTGGGATCCCCCGATGATCCTGTGCCTGCAGTTGATGAGTTGCCTGTATTAGTATCCACTGCTGCACAGATAGTAGTTTTTTATCTCAGAGTATCTGTGGGTCAGAATCTGGGCTGTTTTCTCTGGCTTTGGGTCACTCATCAGTCTGCATCTAATGTGTCAGTTGGAACTACAGTCATACATACATTCATACTTCCTCAACTGAGGAAGCGTGAAAGCTCACGAATGTCACTGTTAACAGTATTCAGTTCATCACAGCTGTTAACCAGAGGCCTCTCTTATTCCTTGACACATGGACTTCTTTGTAGATCATCCCACAATGTAGCAGGTAGCTTCATCAGAGAAGGCAAAGGAGTATGTGTGCTAATGAGATGAAGTCACAGTCTGTTATAACCTAATCTCAGAAGGGACAGCCCATCACTTTTGCAGTATTCTCTTCATAAGTAGTATATCACTAGGACCAGCCCACATTCAAGAAGGGATCACACAAGGGAATGAAGAGCAGGAGGTGAGGGCTGGGCATGGTGGCTCATGCCTCTAATTACAACACTTTGGGAGGCCGAGGTGGGCAGATCACTTGAAGTCAGGAGTTTGAGACTAACCTGGCCAACATGGTGAAACCCTGTCTCTACTAAAAATACAAAAATTAGCTGGTCATGGTGATATGTGCCTGCAATCTCAGCTCCTCAAAAGGCTAAGGCAGGAGAATTCCTTCAACCTGGGAAGCGGAGGTTGCAGTGATCCGAGATCATGCCACTGCACTCTAGTCTGGGTGATAGAGTGAGACTCTGTCCCAACAACAACAAACAGGAGGTAGGGATCATTGTGAATCATTTCAGATTTCAAAAGCTGCCTACCCCACCCAGAATAGTTGGACTTTCTTGCTTGGCTGTCTCTGCCCACCTTGTATTTCTGGCTCCTTCTACCATTTCCAGACTTGGAAGAACCACCAAAAAGTAAAGCATAGGATTTTGCTTCCCTGGTAGCTCCTAAAAGGGCTGGATGATGTTCCTCTGAAGTGTGCAGAGGTTAACTCCCAAGGGGTCAACTCTCACCAATGGCATGTAAGAGAAAAGAAGATAAGTTCCCTCTTCTTCCTTTTTCCCATGGGAAACACAGTGTCTGGGTTCTGCTGCTACAGGGCAAATCAGCCACAGAGACCTGTGATGACTGCCTGGCCCTGGCGCTGCTCAGAGCCCCAACCCTGCCTCCCCCACCGCCTTCCCCACCTCCACCTGCCTTACCTTGGACTGACACATCACTACTTCTCCAGCACTTTCACTGGCTCCCTGTCCTTGACATAGCAGAACTGCATTTTGCAACTGGCTGTTGAAGTAATGTCCAGGAAATAATGTGCCCTTTGATGAAGAAACCAATGTTAGCTGCCGCTCATCCTACTTGGCACCTGCAGGGACCACACACAGAAGGCTTCACTTGCTTAAATGGGTCCTAAAAGAACTCTGGCCAGGGGCTGTTGCCTGCTGGTGGTCACCACCAGAAGTTCGGGTAGTGCAGGTCCCATTCAGACACCCTGAGGACTGTGAGATTCACTATCTGAGAGCACATCTGTTTCTCCTTCACAGCCCACCAGGACATACAGTACATCAAAAAGAACAGGTGCCAGGGTGACATGGTACGTATACTGCAGGTCATTGGGTTTGGTCTGTAATTAAGTGGAGTTTCAGTATTGCTGGAGGCAAGCAGAGAATTAAGGACCTGAGGTTTAGTCTTGATGCTACAAAGCCTAACATTCAATCAGAGTTGGAAATAATTAATACATCAATAAGTACATTAGTCAGGGTTTCCAGACAAACAGAACCAACAGGATATATATATATATATATATATATATATATGTGTGTGTGTATATATATATATATATATACACACACACACACACACACACACACACACACACACACAGAGAGAGAGAGATTTATTGTTTTGTTCAGGTCTTTGTTCTGTTCAGGCCTTCAACTGATTGGATGAGACTCAACCACATTATGGAGGGTTATCTGATTTACTCAAAAGTGCAAAAATTAAAATGTTAATCTCATCCAGAAAACATCTTCAAGGAACGATCCGGAATAAACTTTGAGTAACTGTCGAGGCACCATGGCTCACACAAACTGATACATAAAATTAACCATTACAATAGGATATCAAATATTCCTTTGTGTTGAAAGCCCAGATCCACCATTATCTCCTTAAGAAGGAATAGCTTCTAATTGGCCCAGATTTTACCATATGGTTTCTCTTTTGTGCTTTGAGTCCCAAGATAAGAGTAGTTTTTCTCTCGAGTTTTCTACTCCACACACCTTTGGTCCAACAGCTGTATATAGCCTTCTGGTAAGAACCCACTCCTCTGATTTATAAAACTGAAATGAGAAGGGATCTTCAGAAGCGCTCTGCTAAACTCGATGCTGGAAATTCTGGAATGGCATTGGGACCTAGGTATGTCACTCAGAGAATAAGTTACATAATTTTCCCTCCTGCCTTGTATTTAATGGAATGTTTTTTCTCAAGTGACAGAGGGGGACAAAACTGGAAGCAACCGGGGGAATATATTGTAATAGCAGAGCTTATAATACTTCTGTGAGATTTTTCATTTTCTACTCGGACTTGGGTCATTCAGCTCATACGTTTCCTAAGCATCGGTGGGGAGGCAAGTGTCATCTTCCCTGAGGCCATGGGCCTTAGAGGAACTTAGACTTATCTGGGCACTTGTTAAAAATACAGATTCTCAGCCAGGCACAATGGCTCATGCCTGTAATCCCAACACTTTGAGAGGCCAAGGAGGGCAGATTACTTGAGGTCAGGAGTTCGAGACCAGCCTGACGAATATGGTGAAACTCTGTCTCTACTAAAAATACAAAAATTAGCCGGTCATGGTGGGCACACCTATAATCTCAGCTACTCGGGAGGCTGAGGCAGGAGAATCTCTTGAACCAGGAGGCAGAGGTTGCGGTGAGCCAAAATCATGCCACTGCACTCCAGGCTGGCCACAGAACAAGACTCTGTCTCAAAAATAAATAAATAAATAAATAAATAGATCAGGTTCTCATATCCCTCTCCAGGAAGCCTGACTGGGTAAGTGGTTCTGGGAAAGGACCTGAAATATCTTTGTGTAACTGTGGAGGGAGTTGAAAAACTCTGTGGCAGTAAAAAAACCAGCAGAGAGGGAGGAAGTAAATGGCCCCTGCCTTGAGGCCAGGATTCACCCATAGTATCTTTCACCCCATTCTTACTCTCTGACCCCCCAAAAACCATGGTATCTGTGGCTACAAGTTTTCTCCTCTCCTTCTAGAACTTAAATGTGTGCCTACTAGACTCAAATCATCTGCGGCATCACTACTGCTTATTTGAACTGTCTCTTTCAGCACAGACCTGCCTGTGCTACCCACATGTAACAAAGACAAAGTCCTCCTCAAAGATTAGCCAGATACTTGTTTCTCTGAGTTAGGCTTAGGTCTTTTGGCCACAGATCAAAACTGTCAATAACTTCACTGTCACTTTGAACTGCTGGTCTACCCCCGAGATTCTCAGGAATTGTCTAGAGAAATGATCGAAATAGACTTTTGCTTTCCTTCAGCTTTGGCTCAGTCCTTCCAGATTCTGTTTTTCCCAAATCCCTCTTGACTTGATGAACATTGATTAGGTTCCTCTTCCTCATCTCCCAGTTGTCAATGTTATTTTGTTACTTTTGCTTTTCATGTTTCTATACTACCAACAACTTTAAGTAGGCCCGTGCTTGATTTCAGCCTCACATCCTTCCTTTCAGGAGTCCTGTTTTCTCTGTTCCATGCATTTCCAACCATCAGACTATCCACTCTCACTGCTCAAGACTCAGGCTTGCCAGTCAGACCTACCATTTCCAAGGTTCCAATGAGTGCTTGATTGGTTCAGAGTAAATACATATCTCACGCGGGACTAATCAGAGTTGTTGTTACTTGAGAGGCTGATGCAGATGCAGAAATTGTGGAGAATACTTCAGAGTTAGAAGAAAAACTTAGGTCTGAATACACTGGGGGACCCTCTCCCCTATCATTTGAAAAGATAATCTGACAGAGAAATGAAGCCAGCAAAAAAGCAGAGAGCCAAGAACAGAAAAAAAGAAACACATATTTGACAGCACTATCTGAGCACCTGGAGATAGCCATGCTTAATGCTGCAAATACTGGACTTTTCACTCATGTGAACTGATAAATTTCTTTTCTTTTGCCTAAACTGGTTCAAGGTATGCTTCTGTCATTTGTAAAGAAAAGAGCCCTAACCAATTTGCCTTCATTTCCACATAACGACTCCTCAGTCACTTTTGGGGAAGGTGAAATATTTCGTCATTATTATATACTTTACACTTACATAGAAACTGTGTGTCTCTTTTTTTTTCTTCCTTTCTTTTCTTAACCTTGACTAACTAAATAACTGTGAAAGGATTATCAACATTTCATAGGTCTATTTTTTGAGTTACTTTAAATACTAAGCTGCCTATAAGTAATTTGCAGAGACACATGTGGTCACATAGGTGGGCAGAGTGACCAGCCTGGCTGCAATACAGTTAAGGCCACCTGTGTTTGTCAATGTCACTCATCTTGCTCTTTCATAGCTCTTTCATAGCTCTTTCATAGACTCAAAATCATTGCATTATTGTCAGCAGCCTGAAAATTATAAGAAGACAATATATCCTCTATCTCAACCAATAATTATTTGCCAACTTTCCCTTTTCTATCAAAAAAGTTTCTTTTTCTCTTTGCCAGATACATTTGATCCATTTTTATGACCTCTTACTTCTTTTTTTTACTGGCCCTTTTGGGCTGTCTTTCTGTTTTCACAGTGTGATGGTTAATATTGAGTGTCAACTTGATTGGATTGAAGGATACAAAGTATTGATCCTGGGTGTGTCTGTGAGGGTGTTGTCTAAGGAGATTAACATTTGAGTCAGTGGCCTGGGAAAGGCAGACGAACCCTCAATCTGGGTTGGCACAGTCTAATCAGCTGCCAGTGCAGCTAGAATATAAGCAGGTGGAAAATTGTGAAAAGAGAGACTGGCCTAGTCTCCCAGCCTACATCTTTCTCCTATGCTGGATGCTTCTTGTCCTCAAACACTGGATTCCAAGTTCTTCAGTTTTGGAACTCGGACTGGCTCTCCTTGCTCCTCAGCCTGCCGATAGCCTATTGCGGGACCTTGTGATCCTGTGAGTTAATACTGCATAAACTCCCCTTTATATATATCTATATATATGTATTCCATTAGTTCTGTCCCTCTAGAGAACCCTGACTAATATACACAGTCATGGCCTTTTTCAGGTCTGATTAAGACAGTTCTCAATTACTCTTCATTGTATGGCTAATGAAAATACGTTAAAATATGTTCACAAATCTATTGTCTACTGTATTCAATCCAGGCTCATCTACCTTCTCCCTTTTTGCGATGGTCTTAATGTAAGTGTCCCTCCAAAGTTCATACGTTGGAACCTAATCCCAATGAGAGAGTATTAAGAAGTGAGGCCTTTAGGAGGTGATTAAGTCATAAGGCCCATACTCATGAATGAGATTAGTGTCCTTATAGAAGAGGCCTGGGGAAGCCCATTTGTCCCTTTTGCCCTGTGAGGACACACAGAAGTTGCCACCTACAAAAAATGAGCCCTCATCAGACACTGAATCTGCTACCACCTTGACCTTGGACTTCCCAGCCTCCAGAACTATAGCCAACAAATTCATGTTGTTTAAAAGTACTCAGTCTAAGGTATTTTGTTATAGCATCGGGAATGGACTAAGACACCTCACTACTCAGTACTCCCTCCTCTTTCTCCTCCTCACCCACCACCTCCAATTTCTCTTCTCAATTCTCTCAGCTGATCTTCTTTTAAGCTGTTTTTTAAAAGTCCAGCTAGGTCACTCTCCTGTTTAGGATTCACCTCATCATTTATTTTTCAAAGTTAAAAAGAAAAATCATCATATCAAAAAAATCTGATTTTTACAGCACAATTCCTGGGAGCAATTTTATGATAAAAGTGAAAAAGAGAAAACTGTGTGGTTTGAAATTTTAACTTGATAAAGATGCTTTCTAGGTTTTATTGTTCCAATGTATTAGTTAAGTAACACACTAAATGTTTCCATATGTCAGTGACTTCATTATTGTGAACAAATAAACTGACTTAAATACAAGCCAAAAGAGATTGCTCAACTAAATCTGTGAATGTTGGATGAATAAAATATAGTTAAACTCTAGCCAAGAAGAGTAAAGGCTTACAACAAAAAAAATACTGCATACAGTTCTGGTCACACAGTAACACAATTTCTAAATCCTCTTTAAACACTTTTTAAAAAGAACAGCAGCAGTGTGCTTCTATGAGAGTCAATCGACTAGAAAAGTTTTTCTACATTTAGAAGCTTATTGTCTTTTAAGCCTACTCTGTCTGAAGAGATAGCTTGTGTTGAACAGGAAGTCTTAAAAACTCTTGCCAAAATTCTCACCAAAAAGTATCTAAGATATGTTAACACAAACTACCCAATATGTGTGAGTCAAACTCTAAAAACTATGATTTTTTTTTTTTTTTTTTGGAGATGGAGTCTCATTCTGTTGCCCAGGCTAGAGTACAGTGGCACAGTCTCGGTTCATTGCAACCTCTGCCTCCTGGGTTTAAGTGATTCTCCTGCCTCAGCCTTCCGAGTAGGTGGGACTACAGGCGCAAGCTGCCACACCCGGCTAATTTTTGTATTTTTAGTAGGGATGGGGTATCACTATGTTGACCAGGCTTATCTTGAGCTCCTGACCTCGTGATCCGCCCACCTTGACCTCCCAAAGTGCTGGGATTACAGGCGTTAGCCACCGAACCTGGCCTCAAAACTATGATTTTTAACAGAACACTGAGATTCTGATTTTCAGTCTTTTTGCAACATTTGTATTAATACAGCATCTCTCCATAGAAATGAACTGAATTGCAAAGGCTAAATCTCATACTATGGCCAACTTACAAGGCCAGCAATATGACATGCAGATTGATCATCAGACAAATAATTTTATTTCATACTGTCTGCAAGTCAAACTATTAAAGTTCATTTTATCAATTAAAGCCTGATTTGAACTGACATGAGGGTATTTATAGTCTTTATCTATCCACTTACTGTGTAATATTAACCAGAGGTACTACCCCCAGTCCTACAGTGAATAGGAAAAATTCCGAATTCCAAAACAATTTGGCTCCCAGAGTTCTGGATAAGAGATGGGGAATATATCATTGTTTTATAATATTAGAAATGTTGA
The DNA here is from genome assembly GCA_036589455.1 of Ateles fusciceps. Lineage (NCBI taxonomy): Eukaryota > Metazoa > Chordata > Mammalia > Primates > Atelidae > Ateles > Ateles fusciceps. The sequence goes on along the minus strand of JAZHEH010000804.1, from coordinate 217,862 downwards.
TCCTGTTTCTCCATCATGTGCAGATTTTACAAATCTTAAGTTAATATTAGTGTCCTGAACAGAAAGTTCCATCAGTGGTCAGACTCACCATTTTCTCACTTCTTTTCTCACCAACCATTATTTATTACTGACCAGCTACTCTGAATAGAACACCATACTACACATCTGGCAATAAAGAGGGATAAGACATAGCCCCTGTCTTTGAGGTGCTCACAAACTAGTTGGGTAGACAAGGGATAAGCATGTTTTTTCAGAAAATACCGACTCAGTAAATAAATGCTTTAGAATTTCCAAGGAAAGAATGATCACTCAAGCCCTTAATCTCCTGGGAGCTCTACGAAGAAAATGGAACTTGTGCTAGACCTGGAAACATGCACAAGACTCACAGAAACAGAGAAAAGTGCACTCCAAAATGAGAGAAATGATAGGAATGCTTATGGTGAGTTTCTAGAAAATGAGGTGACCGATTTAGCTAGTATCAAAGAGGTAGAGGGGTTATTTATACTGATTGTCTACTTTTTGCAGGCAGTGATCTGGAAACTTGAAAAGCAACTGATAAGTAAAAAAGAGTTCTTGCCCTCAGAGAACTATAATCTGGTAAAGGGAGACAGGTACATAAAGAATTGTCCTAAAATGTATGTGCTGTGATAGTATGACATGAAGGGGATAGTGAAGACAAAAAGGAAGAAATGGTCAAATCTTCATGGATGAGTAAGGAAAGACTTCTTAGAGAAAGTAATGATTGAGTTGGGTCATAGAAAATAAATTAGGCAGCCTGGCCCAGTGGCTCACACCTGTAATCCCAGCACTTTGTAAGTCCAAAGTGGATGGATCACCTGAGGTCAGGAATTCGAGACCAGCCTAGCCAACATGGCGAAATCCCTTCTCTACTAAAAATACAAAAATTAGCTGGATGTGGTGGGGGTTGCGGGGGATGCCTGTTATCCCAGCTACTCAGGAGGCTGAGGCAGGAGAATCTCTTGAACCCCAGAGACGGAGGTTGCGGTGAGCTGAGATCACACCATTGCACTCCAGCCTGAGTGACAATAGCAAAACTAAAAAAAAAAAAAAACAGAAAGAAAGATTAGGCTAATCAAGTGTGCAAAGCCAGAGGTTGTTTGGAAATGTTATCTTAAATGGATCTACATCGTAAGTTTAAAGCTCTTAAACTTACAACCTGTTTTGATAAATCATTCTGGCATCCAACAGCTTTTTACTCTTAAATTTTTGTTTTGTTTTGTTTTGGTTTGGTTTTGGTTTTTTTGAGATGGAGTTTCACTTTTGTCGCCCAGGTTGAAGTGCAATGGCACGATCTCGGCTCACTGCAACCTCCACCTCCCAAGTTCAAGGGATTCTTCTGACTCCACCTCCCAAGTAGCTAGAATTAAAGGCACCCGCCGCCACCACGCCCGGTTAATTTTTGTATTGGTGGTAGAGACAGGGTTTCACCCTGTTGGCCAGGCTGGTCTTGAACTCCTGACATCAGGTGATCTGCCCTCTTTGGCTTCCCAAAGTGCTGGGATTACAGGCATAAGCCACAAAGTTCTTTTTACTAGCCATGTTAATTCCTCTCTTATTACAAAATTCATTGTATTTTATAACTTCCAATTTAGGTGTATCATATTTATATTAACAGTCTCTGTATATGAGATAATTAAAAGGGAAAGATACGTTTCTTAAATTCGAATACAGACAACTTTAGCTCTGTGTCTCTGATGCAAAAGAAGACTCTATTCAGGCTCAGTGTTGGCAGTCTGTCTTTGTTTGGCTTCCTCAATTTCTATGCTAATAAGGAGATCGTTACTGCTTTGGGAAACAGGATTAACTAAATTCCAGGTGCTTGACATATTCCCCATTTCAAATACAAACATGCCAGAGTGTTTATCCATCAGTCACTCCAAGGACTCCTTGCAGGCTATTTTACTTCCCACTTTGGTTTACTCTTTTTAATCTCTTCCCTCTAACATACTCAGGGACCCTATTAAATGATAGCAAAGATTTTCTTTTCTGGTATATGGAATCTTTTGCTCCGTGCAGAATACAAACAGGCTCAAGTCCCTTTCAATTTTAAGATAATCTTGTTATCTAATAGCTAATCTCCCCTAACCTTCTTCTTAACAGACTTTGTATATGTTTTTAACGTATGATCCCTGAAAGACCCATGAGTTCCCATCTTTCTTAAGGCACTCACGTTTCTGATTTTCATGTGCTCAGAGAAAGGATTTTCTCATACTTTTCAATGTAAATGTCTACTCCTTTGTTCACATTACTTCATATATAGATCCATTCTATCAAATATGGAATAACGTCATAGTTGATCCATCAAGACAGAAGCCCCACTTTTCATCCTTGGGCTACAAGGCAATTGCTGGTACAAAATAGTGCGTCTAACTAGTTGTTGGGTGAATAAATTATAAAAAATAAAATTAATAGACACGACATTTAATACTAACTATGCAAATATTAAAATTTAAAACTCCATTGTTTTGTAAATTTCATATAACCATTAACAACATAAACTATTGTAACCGGGTGTCCCAGGTTCTTGGGCTCACTTGCCCCAGGAATGAGGAAAAAGCCCTGGCCCGCAGTGACCTTACGGTTCGTGTAAATATCACGGACCCAAAGAGTTTAGCAGAAAGTGATTTATTAGGCAGAGAGAGAGAGAGAGAGAGAGAGAAAAGAAGAGAGACAGCTCCCACGCTGCCATGGGAGGGGAATATCCGAAGGGGATATCCGCACAGGTAGAGAGGGAAAGACAGCTCCCACGTTGTTGTAGGAGGGGATCCCAGAGAGGAAAATCCGCACAGGTAATGGGCAGCAGGGTTTTAACTTTGAAGTTATTCCTGCCCCATTCATGTTCTTGTCCAATGAGAGGGGTTCTTTCAAACTTCCTCTGGAGTGATCTTTGACTCTGATGCTGGATTGGCTTTCCAGCCCAGAACAAAGGCCCTTCCTCCCAGAGCTTTTCACGCGCTTTTTTAACAAAGGAGCACACCTGGAATTTTACCTATCCCTAGCCTCGGGAAAGTTAGACTAAGAACTCTAAGTTCGCAGATGGGGAGGTGGATAGAGGCATGGTGCTCGGAAGTTCTTGCCTTTGAAACTACGCCCCTTATGGACCTGGGAAGACAGGTTTTTTCCTTAACACAGTCCCTCACTATCTCTAAAATTTTGAGCTTTTCTGTGAAAAAGTTACTTGAAAGATAAAATATCGATCAACTTTTGTTTTCTGGGAACTAAGAATATGGCAGAATGAAAAAAAAAAACCTTTATCAAATGTGCACACACTGAAGGGTCACTGATTTGGTATCTCCCAACCTTAAATATTCCAGCAGCTATTTTTATTTTAAAACGAAATTGTTTGTTCAACAAAAAATTACTACTGGGCCATCTGCCCATTAGCAAAATATATCAAAGAAGATATTTGGGAGCAGAGCTGCTTTCCTAAGTTAGGACATCTAGCTACCTGTATCTCTCCAGCTCCAGAAACCATAATATTTAAAGAAATCGTGGGGCAGCTTTGTGCCCTCCCTGGTCCTGTATAGCTGTAGAAATCAACTCCAGAATTGTTATTTTCTTCCCAGCCTTTACAACTCCTGTACTGTCTCCATATGTCCTCCTTCAGGCTCGTTTCATTATTTTCCTGAGAGTTAGATACACTTGGGTAGCTTTGGTCCTATCCTCGTCTCCTGAATTACTGCCTAAGACTAGTCAGTCACACATGCTTCCCAGGTTCTGACCTGGGAGAACCATCTTAGATCTTGCCCTGGTTGAAACTCACCTGTGGGAGTAGAATGTGAATTTAAGTCAGAGAATAGAAGATCTCAGAACAACGGATTCCTTCCAGAGCCAACAACCAACAACAACATGGTTCCTGAGAACTTCACTATTTAAAAAATACTGTCCCATACATTATCTTATTTGCTGTTTCTAATTACCCTGTGAGGAAGCTGATGATGATGATGACAATGACAACGAGAACAGTTTCTTTTACACAAGTGACAAAACACAGACTGAAAATGAGGAAGGCCAAACAGCTGACAAATACTGAAGATGAAATTCAAATGTAGGTCTTCTAGCTGGAAATTCTGTGTTTTTTTCCTACCGCATTGTAAATGTTCATAGATTGTTGTTCTAGGGACCTAGACCTCTGCTCATGTAGCAAGGTATTTATTCCCTACTTCAAAAAATGTAAAGGAAATATTGTTTACCATAGGCCAAAGTGAATCTACTTTATCTCAAAGTAACGATTTATTGTCTTTTCATTTCCCACTATTAGGAGGTCAGCATTTCTAGTCTCTGTTAGTTCTTATTTCATATTTCTTTATTAACTCTGGTGTATCCTACCTCAGATCATAATTTTAAAAGTTCAGATCATTTTCTTCTAGAAGCACTGTTCTTGTGAACCATGTACTTGCATACTGTAAGAAGTCTCCAAATCTCTCTATTCAGAATCGCTAACATTTTCCTTTGTAAGCATTTGAACAAGGGATATCACTGAGAGGGACTGAAATAATAATGTAAAGTGAAATAAAATATATCAGTGACCTCAAAGAACTTGCTACCTACTAAGGATATTCAAATTTTAAATTTAAACATTAATGTGAAAGTAAGATCAATTATTTCTACCTTACTTTCTATTATAGCTTTTTTGGCAGAAATTAGATGGAGTTGTAGAAGAAGAGTGACCTAGTCCACCTGCCAGAAACACTTGAATGGTGAATTTAGCTAAGAAAATATAGACCTGGTGCAGTGGCTCACACCTGTAATCCCAGCACTTTGGGAGGCCAAGGCAAGCGGATCACTTGAAGTCAGAAGTTCGAGACCAGCCTGACCAACATGGTGAAACCCCATCTCTACTAAAAATACAAAAATTAGCCAGGCATGGGGGCGCATGCCTATAATCCCAGCTACTGGAGAGGCTGACTCAGGAGAATCGCTTGAACCCAGGAGGCGGAGGTTGCAGTGAGCCAAGATCGCACCACTGCACTGCAGCCTGGGTAAAGAGCACGACTTCATCTGAAGAAAAAATAAGATGAAGAAGAAAATCTCAATCAGAATGGCTTCCATTAAATATGTGTTTGTTTGGTTTTGTTTTTATCTGAATATTTAGTAGAATTGCCTTACCCCTGAGGTATGTCTGCTAAACTTTTTAGAATTTGGTCGTCCATTGGTATCCATTGGTTCCGGGAACCCCAAGGATACCAAAATCTGTGGCTGCTCAAGTCCCTTGCATAAAATAGCATAGCATTTGTATATAACCCTGTGTACATCCTCTCAAATACTTTAAACCATCTCTAGAGTACTGATAATACCTAATACAATGTAAATGCTGGTAAATACTTGTTATATGGTACATATTATTATTTTACTTGTATTATTTTTGTCTTATTTGGGGTGAGTTTTTTTCCAAATATTTTCAATCCATGGTTGATTGAGTTCGCAGATGTGGAACCCACAGATACAGAGGGCCAACTGTACTGCCACTTCAAACCTCCTGCTCACATATATTTAATTTCTTCTCATTAAAATAACCTTCAATCCTTTTTCCTACAGTTAACACCATATGGCCTTAAGAATCAAAGTTAAGTATCACCTCTCTGAGTTCTCCCTTACCCTCCCTACCTCCCTGTCTGATTTAGATTCCCTCTACCTACTGACATAGCTTCTATACACACTATAATCATACTGAACTGGGACCACTAATTTGTTTTCTACTTCCTCATGAGACTGGAAGCTTCTTGAAAACATGGGCCATGTTTTATTTTAATATTATTCATTCAACACAGATAGATAGATAGATAAAGATAAAAACATAAATATCATTTAATCTTTACAAGTAGGGATTTGAATTAAATTCAATATGACTTCACAACTCCAAGAGTCGTGCTTTTTTAAATGTAATATGGTGTTTATTACATTCAATAAATGAATAAATTCATGGATGGAATAGAATTAGTTATCCAATTAATTTATAAACTCTGTAATTGACTTTTTGTACTTACTGAACATTAGAATCTTTTAATAATCTGATGTTGCTTTCTCTTGAACTCCCGACCTCAGGTGATCTGCCTGCCTTGGCCTCCAAAGTGCTTGGATTACAGGCGTGAGCCACCACGCCTGGGCTTGATGTTGCTTTCTCAAAGCATAAAAACCACTTCTGTCAGCTTACTACACTCTGTGTGTCTATGAGTTCCGCATTCATGGACTCAACCAACCAAAGATCCAAAATATTAAAAAGAAAAAACCATTAAAAATGTCAAGACAACAATAAGAAAGAATATAAATAAAAAAGAATACAGTATAGTAACATATTTTGTTAGGTATTATAAGTACTCTAGAGATTATTTAAGTACACAACAGGATGTGTGTAGGTGTAGATACCATGCTACTTTATATAAGGGACTTGAGCATCCACAGATTTTGATACCTTCAAGTTCCTGGAACAAATCCCCCACAAACACCAAGGGATACCATGGATACCAAGGGTTTACTTTGCTACATAATTTATTATATTTTTCTTACTTTATTATTATATAACTTTATTACATTTTCTATTATTTTTGGCTTTGAGGTCATTGATTGCTATTGTATCTTTATGGTGTAAATACAATATACTGGGGTGCTTGCTACTGTGCATCTCTTCCCAGTTCTGTGTTCAGTAATGTCATGTTAATAGCTTGAAAACAATCATGATGACAGTATTTATACCATGAAAATCAGCAAACACTATAAATCAAAAATTGATTTGTGCTAAGGTTGAAATAATGTATATTTATATTATGTAGTATTATATAAATAATTTGCATAGGATGAGAAGTCATTTAACAGTAGACCATATATTGAATTTAGTGACAATAAGTTTATTGGAAGAAAGACTAATTGGATTAGGATGTAACTCAATTTATCAAGTCCTGGATGTATGGCAACTATAGGTTGGTTATGGATATAAGAGTTTAGCAAAAATCAATGAAAGCATTTGTGATAAGTGGCATATGATATTTGCAATTCAGAGTACATTTTATTATTATTTGTAAATTGCATGCTACACTTCCTTTTAAGCAGTAAAATCTGTAATAACTTATGTACACACAGATACACATACACTTTTTTTCGTAAAATCGGTTGTTAAACATTTATCTGCACACCAACAGGTTATGGGAGTTGTGTGATAGTTCACCTGAATCTGAAGATCTTACCAATAGTTTCCAAGACAAAAGCTGGAGATGGCAGCTATAAAACTCTTAGAAAAAAATTAAGTGTACATCTTTGTGACCTTGTATTAGGCAATAGTTTCTTACATAAGACACCAAAAGTACAAGTAACAAAAGAAAAAAATAAATGAACTCAACATTATCAAAATTAAACATTTTTATCTTTCAAATGACTATCGGAAAATAAAAAGGCAACCCTCAAAATGAGTGAAAATATTTATAAATCACATATCTGATAAGGGATGGTATCCAGAACAGAAAACTCTTGCAACTCAACACTAGAAAGACAAATTAGCCAGTTTTTGTTTGTTTGTTTCACCTAATACACTTAGATTTTCTTTCTTTCTTTTTTTCTTTTTATTACCCAGTTTTAAAATGGGCAATAGATCTGAATAGATATTTCTGCAAAGATATACAAGTGGCCAATAAGCACATGAAAAGATATTCAACATCATTGGCTATCAGGGAAATGTAAATCAAAACCACAATGAGATATCACTTCATAACTACTAGGATAGCTATAATAAATATTAAAAAAAGATACATAACAACAAATATTGGTAGGATATGAAGGAATTGAAACCACTTCATTCATTGCTGATGGGAATGTAAAATGGTTCAGCCCCTTTGGGAAACAGCCTGGCATTTCTTCCAAAGGTTAAACATAGTGTTACCATATGACCCAGCAATCTCACTCTTAGGTATACACCCAAGAGAAATGAAAACCTGTGCACACAAAAACTTGTACATGAATGTTCATAACAGCATTAATTAAAATAGCCAAAAAACGAAAACAAACCAAAGTCTGTCAACTGATGAGTAAATAAAAGATGATATATCTGTACAATGGAATATTATTCAGCAATAAAAACAAAATGAGGATGGGACTATGCACAGGACCCAGAAAGGAAGACTAAATAGAAGCAGCCAATGAGATAAGAAAACCCAGTCCTTGCAACCTCCCTGGAAGCTCTAGGTTTTGCTGATCCCATTTTACATGCGTCTAAACAGAAGCTCAAAGTGGTCATGTTACAAGATGCCTCAATGAGACAGGGTCAGAATCTAAACTGCCAATTATCTGAGTTTAGTTCAGGTTTTTCCACACCTCTAAGATTATAACTGAAGAAAAGGTAAGATTCTAAAAATGTGTGCATTGTTGCTATCATCGTACTCATCTGTTGTTCTAGCATTAGGTTTTTGGCCAGTAATTTACCATAAGAGTTACATTACTGAGTTAAATTTGTCTCACTTCTTCAAAACACCAACAACATACATCTATCTCTACTATCGTCCCTACTCTAACTTCTCAATATAGCTAAACTGAAGAACATCTTTGGACTCACAGGGCTGACCAGCCAAGAGCAAGGCATGTTTCACACAAAGCTGTGGCTACAGCTGTGGGAGATGGGCCTGAAGACAGTTCCAGATAAGTAGCACTGCTTGTCTCCTGCTGCAGCCACAGTTTTGTGAATTCGCCTGACTTCCTCCTCTTCTTTGCTGCTCAGTACTTTTTTTCATGTTTGGTTTAACCAGTATTTTTCTCACTGTCCTAACTTTCCCATTTTGCCATTTTAACTGGAGTATTGTAGATAGCTAAAGCAGCTTATAAACTGAGTTAAATGATGGGATAGAGTAGCATTTAAGTCTAGGAAACAGAATTGTAGAATAGTGATAATGGTTAATGATAGAAAAATTATATTGGAAAACCTGTATTTGACCTTTAAAGGAATCAACATTTTTATATTTAAGAATCAAAAAAGTTTTAGGCAGAAATTCCTAGTAATGACATCTCATTAATAATAAAGATTTTTCTACTCCTTCACGGATCAAAAATTGTCTAGATCTTTCATCAAGTTCAGTACAGTTATTTATTTTTAAATCAAGCCCTGACCTCTAGTGGTGAAACTGAATTAATTCAAGACCTGAACCTACTGAACAGTCATAATGGCACAAAAAAAGAAAGAGCCCAATATTATAACCCTCCTAGTATAATGCAAAAGGCAAAATCCAGTTCCACCTATGAAATATTTCTGCAAAAAAAAAAAAAGAAAATCAATCCTGAATCTTACCTAGTGTCTAGGTCCAACAAGCAGTTTAGACGAAATAAAAAGGCAGGTAAACATGTTAGATGCCACTAAGCTAGAATGTGGGAAGTTCTACTGCACAAAAGAACATAAGAAATGTGGTAGAAAATTATTATAGATTAAAACAATGAAAAGTTTTATTATTATAGATTTAAAGTGTCCTAAGATACTTACAGATTAAAACTATCATATTAAGCTAATGCTATGTGTGGACCTTGTTTTGATGCTGATTTGAACAAAATTTTTTTTATCGTGAAAATTAGGGAAACATAAACTGACTGGATATTATATGATACTACAAAATTATAGTTCACTTTGAAAGTATGATACTGATATGATTACTTTTTAAAATTATCTCTTAGATATACGTAGTGAACTATTTACGACTGGAGTTTTTAAAACTACAGATGCAAAGGCCCTGTTTTTAGGAACAGGAAAGAGGCTAGTGTGGAGTGAATGAGGGACAGAGTAGAGATCAGCTCAGAAAGGCAGTGGGGCTGTGAGATAGTTAGGGGGTGATAGAATTTTTAATGAGATGGGACATCATCAGAGCGTCATAAAACCCCAAATTCAGGCTCACGTACCCGACATGCAGTTGATGCCAAACACTGATACACAGGTGCTCAGAGATTGAGATTTATTTGATTTGGTCAAAGCAAGAAGGCAGGAGAGCAAGATTTCTCAAATCCATCTTAACAAAAAGAAGCAGGGGCTGGGCGCGGTGGCTCATACCTGTAATCCCAGCACTTTGGGAGGCCAAGGTAGGTGAATCACTCGAGGTCAGGAGTTCGAGACCAGCCTGCCCAACATGGCAAAACCCTGTCTCTACTAAAAATACAAAAATTAGCCAGGTGTGGTGGTGGGCACCTATGATCACAGCTACTCTGGAGGCTAAAGCAAGAGAATTGCTTAAACCTATGGGGCAGAGGTTACAGTGAGCCCAGAGCACTGCACTCCAGCCTGGGTGAAAAAGTGAAACTCCATTTTAAAAAAGCAGCATGGAGTTTTTATGCAGCCAAAAGATAAAAGAGGGGGGAGTTTCAGGAAAAAGGGGGGAAAGCCTATGTTTCTTCAGTCTCAGATAACACCTTGAGCAACCACACATCCTGGCATCAGCAGCTGGTCATGACATCTTTAGAGGCATTTATTTCACCTTTGCTAACTCACTGTTGAGTCCATTGGTCTCCTCGCTGTTTCTGAATGTGGTTTCACCCATCCCTCCTGCTGCTCTCCCCACGTTTTCACTTGTTGGTCCCTCCCTCACCTCCTTTAGATTTTTTTTTTTTTTTGCTTACAGGTTAATTAGTCCTTCACTAACTGTTTTGAAGTCAACATCATTCCTGCCTCTCTCCATCCAGCATTCCCTATACACCTTTGGGTATATACCTAGAAGTAGAACTGCTGGATCACATGGTAATTCTGTGCTAAACTTTCTGAGGAACAACCATGCTGTTTTCTACAGCAGCTACACAATTTTATATTCTCACTAGCAAGGTATAAATAACCAGATTTCTCCACATCTTTGACAACGCTTGTTATTTTCTGTTCCTCTGGTAACAGTCATCCTAATAAATACGAAGTGGTATTTCATTGTAGTTTTGATTCACACTTCCCTAATGATTACTGATGTTAAGCACCTTTTCATGTGCTTATTGGCCATCTGTACCATTTCTCTGGAGAAATGTCTATTCAAATTAGTTTCCCATTCTTAAGTTGGGTTATTTGGTTTTTTTGTTGTTGAGTTGTAGACATTCTTTACATATTCTTATTTTATATATATCAAATATATGATTGGTAATATATCTATCTCATTCTGTTGGTTGCCTTTTATTGATGCACAGACGTTTAGCAAGAGAGGTTTTAAAAGCTGGAATAGGGGATAGTAGGCCGTCTACATTAACTGGCCTTACCTAAAAAAAACACCAACTTTCCTGTATCTTTGTGATAGGAGGTACTATTATAACTTAGAGCTAAGCACCCTCTGAAGTTGCTTACTGCCCTCCCATAGAAACTGGAGACAGGGGCTCTATCTTTCTTGATGATTACATCACAAGGAGATGGCCCTCAAGTCCTTAAGAAAAACATTCCAGGGTTGTAGAATTGGTAACAGGCATTTTTTAAAAATTATATCTCAAAGGAGCAAAAAAAGAGCCTACAAGTTTTTTATAGTAAATGATGTAAGGAAAGGGAGGTCAGTGGCCTAGAGTTAGGAAGTAATCCTACCTAAAGTTAGGGGAACTGAGAGAAATATTAATGAGACATTATTTTGGCCACCTTGATTAAAATAAAACATTTGGATGCCAGACATGGTGGTTCATGCCTGTAATTCCAGCACTTTGGGAGGCTGAGGCAGGTGGATCACCTAAAGTCTAGAGTTCAAGACCAGCCTGGCCAACGTGGTGAAACCCCGTCTCTACTAAAAATACAAAAATTAGTCAGGCATGGTGGCGGGCGCCTGTAGTCCCAGCTACTTGGGAGGCTGAGACAGGAGAATTTTGAACCCAGGAGGCGGAGATTGCAGTGAGCCGAAATCACACCACTGCACTCCAGCCTGGGCAGCAGAGCGAGACTCCATGCTCCCCCCAAAAAAAAAAAATTAGCCGGGCGTGGTGGTGAGAGCCTGTAATCCCAGCTATTAAGCAGGCTGAGGTAGGAGAATCACTTGAACACAGGAGGCGGAGATTGCAGTGAAATAAGATCGCACCATTACACTACAGTGTGGGAGACAAGAGCAAAACTCCATCTCAAAGGGGAAAAAAAAGCATTTGGGGACGTTACAGATGAGAAAAACTAATTTCAACTGGAAGAAATCCCAGAAAGTCCCTGTGAGGAATTAACATTTATGTAGTGAAGCAGGCTGCTATAAGATTCAACAGACAAATTTATTAAAAAAGAAAATGCCAGATAAAGGAAAATCATTAGTTAAAAAAATAAATCGAGAGAGAGATAAAAGTTTATAACAAGACAGACAATGCAGCCAGCAAGACAGCAGGATGTAAAGGAGCTATCATGGAAGACTGTCTAGAAATATAGATAGGCTCAGACCATGGAGGGACTAAATATCATATTAAGAATGCAGACTTCATTTTATGGACACTAGGGCCTCAAAAAAATGTAACAGGGGGCATATGACAAGATCTAGGTTTTGGAAGCATGGAAAGCAGCTGGAGACGGGAGTTAGGCAGGACAGAAGGCTTTGTCATTCTATTGCCATGGCTGAGGCTGGCACAACTGTCAGAACAGCTGTCCACAAGACAGCAGGTAGGGCCTCCTCACATACTGCTGCAACCTCCCTCTCTCTGCCTGCATTTGCACCTGCCCTGTCCTGGGAAGAGTGACTTGAGCTAGAAAAGAAGCTGTGACATCAGTAGCAATGGTACCAGAGAGGCAAGCATTAGGGAAGGAGGTGTTAGATATAGTGAACCCCAAGTTTCTTTCAAAGAGTCAGTATGTCAGTATGTTCAGCTCTCTTATTCTTTAATTTTCTATTTTAAAGTTTAACTTCCTTGTAGTTCCAGTAAATAATGTTCTCCACCAGTTCTAATCAGTAGTTCACATCTGTTGCCCTGGCCTCTGGCTCCATCCTTACTCATGCCGGTCACCTGCTCCGGTCACCTGCTCCAGTCACCTGCTCCAGTCACCTTGTTTGACCTAGGTTACCCCTGGCTACCTGCTCTGATACACCAGCAACCGTCCTTCCCACCAAACCACCCACCCTGCCACTCCAGCTCAGACCCCTGCTCTCTTTAAAATAGCCAATCAGGGTTAGTCTAGTTTGTGCGGTCTAACCCTAGGCAATAGGGGAACAACACAGCAGTAGCGGTGACCCCCATCAGCCATAAGTACCCCTTCCCCTCCTTGTCCAGGTGTGCGGCCACCATTGCTCCATCCATGACCCACACCCTTCTATAGAAGTAAACTGCCTTGCTGAGAGGATTTATCTTCGAGTTCTATTTCTTTGGTGGCATTGAAATTTTGCTTATAACAGAGGGACAGAGTGACACTCATAAGAAAATAATTTCATTCAGAGCAGAGCCAGGCAGTCAAGCCTTTAACTCTAAAATCAAGGACCCACTAATGTAGGGGGAGCTCAAGGCAACAGCCATGACAGCACCAGAGGAGGAAAGTGAGGCTCCTGATGAGTTATCTGCATTATAAGTACCCAACACAGCCAGACTTGGGTGGGTCTTCTCTACCACCACCGCTGGTCACTGAAAGAGCACTTAACATGTTACTCTGTGCCTCTTTTTCAAGTACACTGGCAGTTAGATCTAGAGACTTGATTAAATTCATATTTATGTTTTTTGTAAAAATATTTCATAAACAGTAATACTATAAAGTACTATCTATATAGTACAGCACATAGCACATAATCTTTGATCATCTCACTTTTGGTGTTAATAAGATTAGCCAGGTATTGCCAGCCTGACCCACTATAAAGTGGATAATTACTAAGTTTCAACCTTCCACCCATTTGGTTATTTGGCAACAATTAATAATTATTCCCTAGAAGCATTATTTTCTTACTTGTTGCAAAATGGTGATATTCCATCATTCCTTCTTCATTTATTCACTGAAATTTTTTTATTAAAAAGTTTTCTCCAGGCCAGGTGTGGTGATTCATACCTGTAATCCCAGCACTTTGGGAGGCTGAGGCGGGCAGATCAGATCGCCTGAGGTTAGGAGTTCGAGATCAGCCTGGACAACATGGTGAAACTCCGTCTCTATTAAAAATACAGAATTCACTGGGCGTAGTTTCACACGCCTGTAATCCCAGCTACTGAGGAGGCTGAGGCAGGGAAATCATCTGAACCCAAGAGGCAGAAGTTGCAGTGAGTTTGCACCATTGCACTCCAGCCTGGGCAAAAAGAGCGAAACTCTCTCTTAAAAAAAAAGAAAGTTTTCCTCTATCAACTCTGAATTTCAGTTTGTGTAGGAAAGTAAAAAAATTCGGTTTGAAAAACTTTTTAAAAGCAATCTCAGAATAATGAGTTAGTGCCTAGCAATCCTCAATGTGACCAGCAAGAGGTTTTATAAAAGCATTGAAATTTATGTTTTTTGATATTTCTGACATATTTCAAACCATTTCAGTCAAAAAAATCTTTCTGATTCTCATTGATGTTCCAATTGTGCCTTCATTTGCCAGCAGGAGCCCTTTCAAGCTGGACTCTGTATCACTGCTTGCAGAAATACACACACACACACAGGGGATTCAGAACACATATGCCTTCTGCTTCTCTCTAAGACCCTATCTAGTTATCCTCATCTGCTAGTGGATCTGTTCATATTCCAGTGGCCAAAGTGAGCCACACAGCCACAGGCAAATCACCATGAAGAAGTATACTCTGCCCACACTGAAGCCATGGGAAGAAGAGTGAGAAATAAAAATTTTAAAAAATCCTATGAACTAATACTACTATCTACCACGTTGAATGTGATGGTTCATTTTACATGTTAATTTTGCTAGGTTGCAGTACACAATCAAACATTAATCTAGGTGTTGCTATGAATGTATTTTGGAGATGTATTTAATATCTATTATCAGTTGACTTTAGGTAAAGGAGATTAATCTTTATCTAAAATGGGTGGAACTTTTGCAATTAGCTGAAGGCCTTAAGAGCAAAATCTGAGATTTCTCAGAGAAAAAGAAATTCTGCCTCAAGACTGCAGCATCAACTCTTGCCTGAGTTTCCAGCCTACTCAGCTGCTCAACAGATTTCAGACTTGCCAGATTCCATAATCACGTGAGTAAAATATTTAAAATGAAGGGATGGCTCTGACGAGAGCCATAACCAAGGAAAATTAAATATTTTTCATAACCAAGGAAAAGAAATAAAAGGTTCAAATTGGGAGAAAAAAAGTATAACTATCTCTGTTCACAGATTACATGATTCTATATATAGAAATCCTAAAGAATATACACATGTATGCATACATACAAAACTATTAGAGCTAATAAGTAAATTTTCAGAGTACAAGATCAACACTTGCTATGGTTTGAATATATCCCCCAAAAACATGTGCTAGAAACTTAATTCATAATGCAAAGATGTTGGGTAGTAGGGCCTAATGTAAGTTGCTTAGGTCATGAGGTCTCCACCATCATGAATGGATTAATGCCAACTGTAAAAGGACTTGAGGCTTTAAGTTTGATCCCTCGCTCTCTAGCCCTCTCTTTGCCCTTCCACCATCGGATAACATACCAAGTAGGCTCTCATCATATGCCAGCCCTTCAATCCTGGACTCTTCAGTCTCCAGAACCATGAGGCAATAAATTTCTGTTTATTATATATTACCCAGTCTGTAGTATTCTGTTACAGCAGCAGAAAATGGACTAAGACAATACCCCAAAATCAACTGTGTTTCTATACATCAGCAATGAGCAATCTGGAAAATAAACAATTTCATTTATAATAGCATTTGCTAAGGACTGAATATGTCCCCTCAAAATTCACGTATTGAAGCTCAAACCCCCAATGTCACTGTTTTTGGTTGGAGATGGGACCTATAAGAAGGTAACTGAGGTTAAATGGATCACAGGAGTGGAGTTCGGATCCTATAGATTAGTATCTTTATAAAAAACAAAAAAACAAAAAAACCCACCAGATCTCTTTCTCTACATATGTGTGTCTCTGTCTGTTTCCCTTTCCTTCTCCCCCTTCCTTTGTCATATGAGATTGCAGAAAGAAGGTGGCCATCTACTTGCCAGTAAGAGCCCTCAACAGAAACCAAACTGGGAAGCACCTTGATCTTGAACTTCACAGCCTCCAGAACTGTAAGAAATAAATTTCTGTTGCTTAGACCATTCAGTTTATAGTATTTTGTTAAAGCGGCTTAAGCAAACTAAGATAGATTTTTGCTACCAAGAAGTTGGGTGTTGCTTTAATAGAACCTAAAAATGTGAAAGTGGCTTTGGAACTAGATAATGGGTAGAGGTTGAAAGAATTTTGAGGTGCATGCTAGAAAAGCCTAGATTTCCATGCTAGAAACATGGATGTTAAAGGCAATTCTGGTAAGAACTCAGAAATACAGTGGAAGAGAAAACCTCTATTTGCTTAGATAAACCATGGTCATGAACACAATTTTGGTAAACATATGGATGTTAAAGGCCATTCTTGTGAGGTCTCAGATAGAAGTGAAGAATGGGTCACTGGAAGACGGAAGAAAGGCAATCCTTGTTATACAGTGGCAAATAACTTGGCTGACTTGTGTTCTAGTGTTTTCTGGAAGACAGAGTTTGTGAATGATAAAATTGAATGTTTAAATGAGATTTTTAAGCAAAATGTTGAAAGTGTGACCTGGGTCTTCCTGAATGCTTACAGTAAAATGCAAAAGGAGAGAGATGAATGAAAAAAAGAAATTATTAAGCAAAAAGGAACCAAAACTTAAAAATTTAGAAAATTCTCTACCTATCACATTGCAAAAAATGAGAAAGTATATTCTAAAGAGAACACCAAAGGTGTGGCTAGACTCTCATTTGATAAATAAATTATGAGATTTTATGAGCAGAAACACTGCCTGTTTCAACTGAAGGGAATGCAGACAAGATAAAAATGATGGAAGACTTTTACATCCTAGATTCTACAGGACAGGACAATAGAGCTATCCAGCTGTGAACTTGCACTATTCTTTAAGGGGAGAATGATCTCAAAGTAATTCAGATGTTATCAAGGCTATTATCTAGCAAAATCTGGGGGATGAGACCCTGCCTGGGAGAGCGTGCCTGGCAGAGTATGGGGAGGGGCACAGCATCCACCTAGGGTCCAGAAGGCAGGGCCACCATCCCAGGAGGTCTGGAAGACTGGGCACTGAATCAAAATGGATTATTCCTGAGCCTTAAAATCTCCTGGAATTTGCCTTGCTAGCTTGGGACCTGTCATGTTCCACCACTGTATTTTGGAAGCAAATAACTTGCCTGGTTTTACAGTTTCACAGCTGGAGAGAAATTTTGCCTCAGGATGAATCATTTCTCAAGTCTCACTCTTACCTGTTTTGGGTGATATTTAGATGAGTCTTTGGACTTCAGACTTTAGAGTTGATGCTGGAATTGAGTTAAGACTTTTGAGACTGTTGGGGTGGTATGAATGTATTTTGTATTCAATAAGGACATAAATTGCAGGGGTACAGAAGTCTGTGGACTGGATTATATCTCCACAAAATTCATATGTGAAGCCCCAAACCCTAATGGCACTGTATTGGAGATAAGATCTATAAGGAAGTAACTAAGGTTTAAGAAGATTATAATGGCAGGCCCCTTATCCAATAGGATTAGCATACTCATAAGAAGAGACACGAGAGCTAGTGTGCTTGCACAGTGGATTCTTGGTTATGACACCAAAAGCACAAGTAACAAAATAGATAAACTAGACTTCATCAAAATTAAAAAACGTTGGACACCAGAGGATATTATCAAGAAAGTGTAAAGACAACCTACAGAATGGGAGAAAGTATCCACTAATGATACATTTCATAAGGTCTAATATCCAGAATATGTAACTACTCATAACTTCAACAACAAAAAGAAAAACAACTCAATTTAAAAATGGGGAAAGACCTTGAATAGAGAATTCTACAAAGAAGATATACAAATGGCCAATAATGGCATGAAAAGATGCTCAACATAACTAGCCATTAGAGAATGCAAACCAAACCCACAATAAAATACCACTACACACCCTTTGGGATGGTTACTATCAAAGGAATAGAAAATTACGGTGTTAGTGAGGATGTGGAGAAACTGAAATCCTCTGACAATGCTCTTGGTATATAAAATGGTTCAGCTGCTGTAGAAACATTTGTTTACGGGTTCCTCAAATATTTTCACATAGAATTACTTTAAGACCCAGAAGTTCCACTACGTTTACACCCAAAAGAATTGAAAACAGGGACTGGAACAAATACTTGTATAGAAATGTTCATAGCATCACTATTCACAATAGCCCAAAAGTAGAAACAACCTAAATGTCCATCAATGGATGGACAGGTAAAACTATGGCATCTAGGTACAGTGGAATAGTAGCCATAAAGAGAAATGAAGTACTGATATAAGCTACAAGGTGTACAAGGTGAACCTGCAAAAGATTATGCTAAGAAGACCAAAAGGTCACACATTCCATTTATATGAAACATCCGTAATAGGTACTACAGTTTTGTAACCGGATTTGCAGCTTGTGCTTCGGTCTCAGGTTCTTGCCTTCCCTTGCTCTAAGAATCGAGCTGAGAGCCTTACCCCCACGGTGAGTGTTCCAACTCCAAACAAGCGTTCATGGACTGAGTGAGCAGCAATGCAATTTATTAAGCAAGAGAAAGTAAAAGCTTCCAGATCATGGAAGGGGACCAAGAGGGTTGCCGTTGTTGGCCAGGGCTGCCTGGGCTTATATCCTCAAGTAATTCTGAGTTGCTCAGTGTTTGCCCCCTAGTCCTGTGTGGAGAGAGGGCTTGTGACCATGAGTCACCTAATTTTCTCTTTCTGGTGGTTGTTTCCTAGTTTCTGTTGAACTTGCAAGCACTATCGGAATGTGGTTGAACAGCTAACTGATACTTTGAACACTGCCTTCTGATATGGTTGAAGTACCCATGTTGACCTTTTCCCATAGTAGGGTTTCTAAAAGTTCCCCATTGACTCAAAAGGTTTTATTCCCTCAGTTTGAAAGCTGATTGCCATTTGCCAAGGGCTGAGTGAGGAAGGAATGGGACTAACCACTTAATGTGTTTGAATTTTATTTTGCAGTGTACTTTAATACATTTTTAATGTGTGCAGCACTACCTCTAGTTCTAACACATTTTCATTTACCATGGCACTTGGCATTGTGAACAGCAAATAATAAATGCTCACTAGAAAGGTTCACCCCAGGCGGTGCACAATAGATGGCTCATGCCTGTAATCCCAGCACTTTAGGAGGCCGAGGCGGGTGGGTCACTTGAGATCAGCACTTCAAGACCAGCCTTGCCAACATAGTTAAACAGTCTCTACAAAAAATACAAAAATTAGCCGGGCGTGGTGATGCACGCCTATAATCCTAGCTACTCGGGAGGCTGAGGCAGGAGAATCGCTTTGACCCAGGAGGCGGAGGTTGCAGTGAGCCGAGATTTCACCATTCCACTCTGGCGTGGGCAACAGAGCGAGACTCAAAAATAAACAAACAAAACAAAACAAACCTTACAATGTGTGCTGGTAGTGCAGTTTCTGAATTTTTAGAACCCTTCTCTGGGGTGATTTTTAAAAAACATTAATTGGCAGCTCATATACTACAGAAGGTTGTATGCATTGCATTGGACCAGTAAATGTAGCTAACAGTGTCGCTGTTTTTCCATTCGGATGTACTAAGCAAAAAGAAAAGCTAGTTCTACGCTTCTTTCACTCTACAAATTCAACAGGGTTGCTCTTCCCCAAAATCTCATCTACACCCTCCCTCCCACTTTGCGAACTCTTAACTCCGGGCCTGAGCAGAGTTTCGGAGCCCTACCTCACTGGAGTCTGACGCGCAACGCAGAGCTTGAGGCTCCCGGCCGCGGCCCCGCCCTCCAGGCTCCTCCCCTTCCGTCCGCATTTCCCGCACTCCCCGCCCAGTCCGCCAGTCGGAAGTGCGGCCACCGGAACAGGCAGTTGGTGGGGGTGTAGCATCGCGCCGCCGAAGGGGCGGGTGAGCGTTGCCGCCGAGCTGGCGGAGCAGTCTTAAGGCCTAGCGGCGGAGCGACCCGCAGAGGTAGTCGGCGGCGGCAGGTGAGTGGGACCGGCGAGCGACTGGCAACGCAGTGGCTTAGGAGCGCGAGATCCGGCTAGGGTTAGAGGTGAGCGGGCCGCGTCCCAGAGCCCGCTGGAGGAAGATGGGGTCCCCAGAGACCCGGCGGGCTGGGGCGTGGGTCAAGGCAGCCACCCTGCGGGCGGACGCCTTCATCGCCTTTCGTGGTGTGGCTGAGGCGAACTTTTAATTTTAGTTTGACTTTTGGGTTCCAGATACGGGCATTTCCGGACACTGGCAAGAATTTTGCCTTGCGCATCTTCGAAGGCAGTTTTCTTGGTGTCCATATTGCATAAAGGCTGGTTGCTCCTCTGTGGAGTTGACGGTTTTACACGTAAAACCTAAGTTGTGACAAAAGCTCCTGCAGTTGGAAGACTCAGGTCGATCAGGGCAATCAGTAGAATTGATAGCAACGTTTAGAATTGGATTAATTACTGGCCATGGTTACCAGGCGCTCAGAAACGAACTTGGAGAACAGCTGTCCTGAAAGCTATCTTCCATAACCACCGCGTAGTGGGGGCCGCGTCGTCTTGAGTGCAATGCATCAGTCTCTAGCAGGACTCAAAATATAAAGCGATGAGCAGGATTTTCGGAGTTACAATGAGTACAGAGTATTTGGGTTGATCACCAGGGTATAAAGTTAGGCCAGAATTAAACACATATTCGTCTCTGAGCAGAATCGGTCCTTATTTTAAATGCTTTGCTTTTTTATAAAAATGTGAAAACGAGTACTGGTTTGATTCGTTTTAAGGTTGTAATATGGGAAGGGACCTAAGGTTGGACATTGAGAGTTCTGAATTCTGGTCTAGGTCTGTAATGTTAGGAAAGTCAGTTGTTCTGATTGCCTTATTCTGTAAAACGGAGATGATAATGATTACAGTTTTCTCACAGATTCTAATAAATTCTGTATACAGTCAGGATATTTGCTTTGTGAGAGATTATGAAGTTACTAGTTTTTGTCTGAAGTACTTAAATAATTTAAAGTTGGTAATCCCCCATCCCCAATTTAGTGACAAGAAATCTTAATTTTAAAGTCATCACATTTTGTCCGAAATTACGTAGTGTATCTTCATCTTCAAATTCAATGGTCAGAAAATTTTCACCTTAATCTAAATTCAATTTAAACCTCTTATCAGCTCTTCAAGGGTAGGATTAATATCTTACTTATTGTAAATGATTGTAAATTATTTACAGTTGTATGGTGCTTTTGTTGTATTAGGAGTTTAGCTCATTTTTAAAAGTTGTTTAATTTTTTCCCCCCCCCTCGAAGACTGAGTTTCACTCTTGCTCAGACTGGAGTGCAGTGGTGCGATCCGACTTACCGCAACCTCCTCCTCCCGGGTTCAAGCGATTCTCCTGCTTCAGCCTCCCGAGTAGCGGGGATTGCAGGCGTGTGCCACCACACCCGGCTAATTTTATATTGTTTTTTAGTAGAGACTGGATTTCATCATTGTTGGTCAAGCTGGTCTGGAACTCCTGACCTCAAATGATGGAGTGCAGTTCGAGATCTCGGCACTACAACCTCCACCTCCCAGGTTCAAGCGATTCTTATGCCTCAGCCTCCTAAGTAGCTGGGATTACAGGTGCGATCCACCACACCCGGCTGATTTTTGTGTTTTCAGTAGAGAGGGTGGTTTTGCCATGTTGCCCAGGCTAGGTCTCGAACTCCAGGGCTGAAGCGATCGACCCGCTTTGGCCTCCCAAAGTGCTGAGATTACAGACTTGAGCCACTGCACCTCGCCTTCTGTATGTTTTTGTACAGACAGTTTCCCCATATTACTGAGGCAGGTCTGAAACTACTGCTCCTGGGTTTATGCCATCCGGCAGCCTCCGTCTGCCTCAACTGGCGTGAGCCACACCCCCACCTGACCTTTTCAGTTTTTTTTTTTTTTTTTTTTAGTCTGGCTTGGCAAAAACCAAAGCTTTGGGGTTCACTGAAAATCAAAGCAAAACTGTTTTACCTGGAAAATCTTTTCTGTCATCAGAAGTTCTTCAGCTGTGTAGACACCCAGCTTCACCGGTTACATGAAGTTAGGTGAATAGATTAATAATTATTTATCATCACTCTCAGAGTGTATGTTTTTTATTCATTTTTATTTTATTTTATTTTTATTATTTTTTTGAGACAGGGTCTTTCTCTGTTACCCAGGCTGGAGTACAGTGGTGTGATCATGGCTCACTGCAGCCTCTGTTTCTCAGGCTCCAGTGATCCTCCTGGTTCAGCCTCCTGAGTAGCTGGGACAACAGATGTGTGCCACCATGCTGGACTAATTTTTTCTCTTCCCTTAGTAGTGACAAGGTCTCACTATGTTGCCCAGGCTGGTCTCAAACTCCCGAGCTCAGATGATCCTCCCACCTGGGCCTCCCAAAGTGCTGGGTTTACAGATGTGAGCCACCATGCTAGTCTTATCTCAAAGCAAATGTTAGGCACCGTCTCTGTACTAGGCAGCATGAGCTTCAACCCTGGCAGCACGTTTGACTCATCTGGGGAGCTCCAAAAATGGCAGGGGGGGATTGGGTCCCTGTGCCTCAATCTAGACCACTTAATCAGTCTCAAGCTGGCGGGTCACAGGCATCTCTCAGTTTGAAGCTCCATAAGTTACTCTTGTGCAGCCAGGATGAGAGCTCCTGTAGTTACAAAAAAGAAGGTTTTCAAGAGTGCATAGTTTGCTTGAAGAGGAGATGGGCTGGTGAGATTGGAGCTGCATCTGTTATATGTATCCTGGGGCATTTGGAGGATACTAATTAAGATGATTTTTTGTTTTTGAAACAGAGTCTTGCTTGTGGTCCAGGCTGGAGTGCAGTGATCTTAGCTCACTGTAACCTCCACCTCCCAGGTTCAAGTGATTCTCCTGCCTCAGCCTCTTGAGTAGCTAGGACTACCTACAGGCTCGTGGCACTGCAGCCGGCAGTGCATATGGCCAGCCAGTTTTCCCAACACCATTGATTAAATAGGGAATTCTTTCCCCATTGGTTGTTTTTGTCAGGTTTGTCAAAGATCAGATGGTTGTAGATGTGTGGTATTATTTCTAAGGCCTGTATTCTGTTCCATTGCTCTACATATCTGTTTTGATACCAGTACCATACTGTTTTGGTTACTGTAGCCTTGTAGTATAGTTTGAAGTCAGGTAGCATGATGCCTCCAGCTTTGTTCTTTTTGCTTAGGATTGTCTTGACTATACAAGCACTCTTTTGGTTCCATATGAAATTTAAAGTAGTTTTTTCTAGTTCTGTGAAGACAGTCAATGGTAGCTTGATATGAATAGCATTGAATCTATAAATACTTTAGGTAATATGGTCAATCAGCAGACATGTTTATATCTGTGATTTGTAAAGTGAACTGTATAGTGATTAAGGCCAGTGGGCAGGCTATGAAAATAATTCAGAAGAAGAATGAGAACAGCAACAGTGGCAATAGAAAAGAGATTTTAAAAATGTATTTTTTTTTTGTCTCTGGGGATGTTAAATATTTTTGAAGAAAGAGAGTAATAATTTTAACTTGCAAATATGTTTTGCCCTACCTAGTTATAACTACTTTTCAGCACTGAGTGGATAGGTTGTGGTACATGAATTTTAACGTTACACATTATTTAAAAGTGTCTTAAAAATATATGTGCCTCAAGTAATTTTCCTTGTTAATTACTAAATATGTAATCTCATTTTTTTCTCTTAATAGCTTTATGTTAATTTTGGGTTTTTATTGTTTTTGCTTTTCAGTACTATACGATTGATGTTAAAGACATGGTGGTCACCCCACTGCATCAACATACATAAGTTATCTCTTCTTTTGGACTCCTATTTTATGCCACAATGGTAAGCTTCAGCTTAGTATGTTCAAATTTGTGTTTTAGAATGTTCTCTTCCTTCATCTTCATAAAGATATTTGTATTATAGATGTAGAAATACTCTTGTAAGTTGTACAGGTTATCCCAACTGGGAAGTTACTTAGCAATCACATTGCAAAATCTTCTCTATAAAATATGTGGCTCAGTAATCTGTGTTATAATTATCACATTTACGTTACACAGATAATCCATGTATCTGTTCTTGTATTTACAAAGTATTAAAAGTATTTACTTCTGTCTATTTTGCCATATTCCAAATCATTGACAAGGAGATAGGTATAAATACAAATAGTTTGGGGGAATATAGATTTCTCATATTTTAAAGCTTTTCTTTAGATTTTATTAAAATTTAAAAACAAACATAACCTGCTTACTGCACATAACATATTTCAGGCAGCATCAATGCTAATCTTCTAATGGCATGTTTCTGTTCACTGACTTAACAGTCACTGAACATACTTAAGAGTAGGCATTTAACTTTTTCCATTAAGAAATGGCAGACATTTAAAACATTAAAAGGATAGAACATTAAAAGAATAAAAACATCTTTTAATGTTTTAAAGAAGCAGCAGCATTTGAGAGAGAATAACTGAACATTGACCACCATGTTATTCATTTAGATAACCCCTGTTCTGCGGCACAAATTTCGAAAAACATTTATCTTTCTTCTACTTTTGGGTTCTTGCCTAGCTACTCCTCCCCTATTAGAGAAAAGTAGAAATAACCACAGTGGGGTTCTGACCACACCTTCTATTTTTGCATCTGTATTACCTAATCATTTTCCTCTTAAGTTTTTGAAGGAGATAATGAATAAATAATGCTTTTGTTTATATATGTAGGCATATCTCACTAGACCCTTTGAAGTTTTAATTTCAGAAGATGAAATAATTACTTGAGATGACTGACTGTTTAAAATTGTCTTAAAGTACATATTTGATTGTGTTTATTATAATTTTTTGATACAAACTTAAAGTTTTTGGCCAAAATATAAAAGAACCTTATGTATTTGTGAAGTGTATATGTACAGAATTATGTTTTCATGGTGGAAAATGAGTTATATTCAGGAATCTTAACTTGAATCCTGGGAACCAGTTTCACTGGGAATCTGCTCCTTATAAGATTTTTTTTTTTTTTTTTTTTTGGTAGAGACAGAATCTCACTATATTGTCCAGGCTAGTCTCAAACTCCTGGCTTCCCTCCTTGGCCTTCCAAAGCTTTAGGATTACAGGCATGTGCCACAGTGCCTGGCCAAGATTTTTTAATAAAGCAAATTGGTGTAGATTTATTATAACTGAATCTTTTGAAAAGATGGCAGATTTCAGACTTTCGTCACTTATCATATTTAGATATTTGATAATATGGGTTATATTTTGTTGAATAGTTCAAAGAAGCCCACTATTTTCGGAATCATACAAATTCTCCATCCTTAAGACCAGGTGGCAGGGTCACTTAAAAGTTCCCATTATTTCCAGAGGGTGGCAATATTTGTTCTTCCCCCCTACCCTCCTGGGACTTTGGTGGATAGTAGGAGTTTTTACCCACATGCAACTTGGTAGGTTGAGGTATTGGAATCTGCAAAATAAGACAGAAGAATTTAGGTTCTTTTAAATAAAAACTGAAAGTTCTGTGCCTCTAAATAAAATTTTAAAATGACTATCATTGTGAGTGAAAAATACTGTAAAACAAAAAACTAGGAAGAGAATCGCTGGTGGTATATTTGGGGTTTTATTTTTTTGTTTTTGTTTTGTTTTTATTTTTTGAGATGGAGTTTCACTCCGTTTTTATTTTTTGCCCAGGCTGGAGTGCAGTAGTGCGATCTCAGCTCACTGCAACCTCTGTCTCCCGAGTTCAAGTGATTCTCCTACCTCAGCCTCCTAAGTAGCTGGGATTACAGGCATGCGCCACCACACCCAGCTAATTTTGTATTTTTAGTAGAGACAGGGTTTCACCATGTTGGCCAGGGTGGTCTTGAACTGCTGACCTCAGGTGTTCTGCCCGTCTTGGCCTCCCAAAGTGCTGGGATTACACGCGTAAGCCACCACGCCCAGCCATGTTTGTTTAATTTTGTTTAGAACCTAGTACTTTTATTCATATGTGTCTTTAGAAAAGAAAGCTTTGCAAATGAAGACATAGCATAGCTTCATCATATTTTTTCCTCATCTCTAAGAAATGGATGGAGAGGAACCTACTAGTAGATCTCAAACCTTACATGTAGTACTATATTTCATCAATTCTGAAGTTCATTTTCTTTTATATTTTTACATTACAAATTGATGATGATTTGATACTCAAGGATGTCTTACAATTGACAGCATTTTTTTTCTGTCTTAATGTTATGCAAAATAATGAGCTTTCAATGGCATCTTAAATTCATTGAAACATGGCAATAATAGTCATCAAAGTTGATGTTTAGTGCCAGTACAACCCCACTCCCAATTTTCAGGATTTTTAGCAGATTAGGAGAGTTTAGTTTTTGCTTCATTTTGATAGTGTACTTTATGGCCAATATGTTTCCTTCAATGGTGCTATTAAAAATTAAAGTCTATGAAGTGATGATAGCTGCCATATCCAAACCTCCTCTATGTTAGCCTCGCAAGCACTGACCAGAGAGAGACTGTGTTAGCATTCTTACTTAGTTTGTTGTTGATAATCAAGTGCCCAAGACTCCTATATTTTCTTTGTTATATATGTGGATCGTAGAGTAGAGTGGAGGAGACAAATAAAGGAAAATACATTAGACCTGTTTTAAAAAACATTAGAAATGTTAAATGTGTATTAAATTATTTTTTGTGGAAATAACTAATATTACCAAATATACTATTTACTTTTTACAGCAACAAGCTTTAGAACTAGCTTTGGATCGTGCAGAGGTGAGGTGTGACTAAGTTACATATTGAAATAGTGTTGTCTTTGGCAAAAGCTCAGTTTTAAGAGATTTTTGTATGTGATTTTTAAAGGAACACATTATTATTTATTATTTTAGGACAAGTATGCATATCATTTTGCTATAAATATGTAAAAATACCAGGTAATATTTGGATCACCTGTTACTTGGAATCCTCAAGATAATAATGCTATGGAATAAAACTTGAACAAGGATATAGAATTTCTAAATTGTCTTTTCCTGTTTTGACAGTTTTTCTAATTACTCAAAGGAAAAAATAACTAAGGTGTATAGTATACGATTTTTCATACATTAAGCATATTTTGAACAACCAGAAAATATATTGAGAATATTTCTGACCTGTGAAATCATGGTTGTGAAACTATGGTTTTGCTTATGGCAATGAAAACTCTGCTAAATCGTAGTGCAGTTTAAATTTCATTTGTTTGAAACTTATATTTAGATGTTAAGTAGTTTTTCCTACAAAATGTAATTCAGAGACTTAAGTGACTGAATAGCCTTTTTAGCCTTACGTATGTTTTAGATATACTCAATACAGTTGTTCATACTCAAAAGCAAAAGACAAGCTGTTCTCATAAATTTTTGTTTTTTAGTATGTCATTGAAAGTGCCCGACAGAGACCTCCTAAAAGGAAATACCTATCAAGTGGAAGGTATGAATAATTAATTGGTAACATCTTAGATTCATTGAAATATGATGATAGCTGCCATTTGTCACATTCCTGGTTGGCACTGAGCTGGAAATTTTATAGGTTATTTGCATGTATTAGGAATTTCTAAGTTGATGTTAGCTATCGTATCCAGCTCCACCCCCCACTTTTGGGAAATTGCGGAAAAAATGTTAAAATTTAGGAAAAAATTAAATAACATGTCATGATGATTACTGTATTAACATTTTGCATGTTTGTTTCATTAAATTTTTTTAGAAAATCTGTATTTCAAAAACTTTATGACTTGTATATTGAAGAATGTGAAAAAGAACCTGAGGTTAAGGTAAGTGTCATTTTTATTGTGTTGTAGCTTTTGAAATGTAGAAGAGGGGAATTCGGAGGAGTTACATTTGGAGCATTTCATTATTTTGTGTGTGTGTATGTGTGTGCGTGTGTACTAACATCTTTTTTAACCAGATTCTAGTCAGTTCTACAGCTGACCCAGAGCTCTGGCTAATCTGGCACCAGGCAGAGATCACCTGCTGAGGTAGGAGTGGAGGAACAGTTTATTGAGTAACAGACTGTCTCACTAGGAAGTCATAAGCAAAGCCACAGTATATATTATCTTTTGCTTCTTCTTCCCCCTAGGAAGTGATTTATAAACTTATAGCAAGAGAATAGTAACCTGTTTTCTCATGATGATTTGAACTGGGAAGCCAGAGTTACTACAGGACATGTAGGAAATTCAAGTACAGTAATAAAAGGTGAACTTGGTCATAAAACGAGTTCATGGCCAATTTAACTTAATTCATTTTTATTTGGCATAAAGATATGGGTAGTAGAAGTGTAACAGAAGTTGATTTATTGATGTCTTTGAGCCCTCAGGTTGGAAGGGCCTTAAAGGTCTCTATGAGCTTTTGTTGTCTGTCTTTCAAAATGAATACAGTTTTACTATTTAGGCCAAAAACAGTGGAATTCCAGTAGTGTCTAACTTTAAAATCTTTACGTTAGGAAAAAAATTATTTTTAAACTTAAAAATAAATATTTTTTAAAATTTTATTTTACTTTTTTAATTGAGACAGAATTTCGCTCTGTTGCCTAGGCTGGAGTGCAGTGGCGAGATCTTGACTCAATGTAACCTTCGCTTCCCGGGTTCAAGTGATTCTCCTGCCTCAGCTTCCCGAGTATCTGGGACTACAGGCGTGTGCTACCTGACTAATTTTTTGTATTTTTAGTAGAGACAGGGTTTCACTGTGTGAGCCAGGATGGTCTCGATCTCCTGACCTCTTGATCCACCCACCTCAACCTCCCAAAGTGCTGGGATTACAGGCATGAGCCACCACGCCTGGCAACTTATAAATAAATCTTACTGTATGTTTTTCATAAGTTTTGCTGAGGTATACTTGACATACAATAAATTATACATGTTTAAAGTATTTATTTTCTAAGTTTTGATGCGTTATGGATAGAAACACCCCATGAAACCATCATTACAATCAGTATAATGTACATATCCATCACTTCAGTGATGGAACTAAAATAGGAGAGCTACATATATGAAGATTCTAAATTGGAATTGGCAAGCACCTCTCCACCAGCTAAATGTGGCCTACTGCATGTTTTTATAAATGAATTTTTGTTGGAACCCATCACATCTGTTGGTTTGTGTATTATCTAGGGCTGCCTTACAGGTACAAAGGCAAATTGAGTATTGTAGCACAGACTGTTTGGCCCTCAAGTGTCAAATACTGTCTGGCCCATTAAGAAAGAAAATTTGCAACCTCTAGTCTAAATGGGATCAACTCTGTGGTAGCTAATTTGTTTTGTTGAAGAGATACACCTACTGTAAAAATTTATCTAATTCTGTCTTAAGTCAAATTATGAGGGTTTCCTCTACACTGAAATAACATTTTTAGTCTCTCTTTACTAGTTTAACCATCTAAGTGGTTAAAAGTTGTTTACCTTTTAAAAAAAAATTTTCAGACTGCTTAATGTTTTGATCTATGGTGATGACAGATTAAGAATTTATCACTTCTCTCTCTATGTGTGTATGTATATGTTTAATATATATTGTATATAAGATACTCAAAACGTTACATTTTTTTGAGATTCTGCAAAAATATTCTGTTATTTTTGCTAAATAGGATTTGATGAAAGGATGTGTTAAACCTATAAGTGGGTTTTATTTTAAATCATATGCATTTTTTAAATCATGGATTTTTGTTGTGGTTTTTAAGGAGCTGTTGAATTAGATTTATAGAAAATATCCAAATTGCTTACTTCGTCTTACCAATTAGATATTTTTAGGTTCAGCATTTCAGCTTAGAGCTGTTGAACTTGTGTCTTATTTAGCCTATAAAATATTTAAGAAATGTGCACTTCTTAGATACAACCAAAAGAATGCTCCAAATTCTTTAGGTTAGACTTACACTTAATGGAAACTATATACTTCGTGTTTGATATATTTGCATTTAGTGATTTTATAGTCTACTCATTTAAATATTTATATTTCTTAAGTATTCAAAAGTACTTATTTGTTTCTATTGTCTTATAGGTCACCAGTTTTTAAAATATAAATTACTTTGCATAAAACATAGTAGTAGATAAAATTAAGTTTACATAGCTGTTACATACATAGTGGCTATAGTTTTGTGAGCCTTCCCCCATTTATTCAGGGTCATAATGTGGAAAGAGCACCAAAAGATTAATTCAGGCTTGATTTTGTTAAATCGTAGCATTATTTGTTAAGGTTATACTGGATTATTTTCATGAACTCTACTTCTTTTTAAAGCAGAAATTAAGAAGAAATGTGAACTTGTTAGAGAAGCTTGTTATGCAAGAGACTTTGTCGTGTTTAGTGGTCAATCTATACCCAGGAAATGAGGGGTATTCTTTGATGCTCAGGGGAAAAAATGGATCAGGTAAGACCCTCCAGAGCACAGCTGCCACAAAATACTTTTCCAGGCAGGATGTGCTGTTTTTTTAAAGTAGTTTTTTAACCTGCTAAAGCATTTGTCCTTCAGTTCACTGATGACTTAGTGATAAAAACAGATTTTGATCCAGATTTTCTTCCTTATGTTTTGTTAGAATGTTAGAAATTATCTCTGATATAATTAGCTTTCCTGAATGTGCATTTTTAAAGTGTTCTAATTGATATATCTTTGAAGTCAAATTACAAAAGCATCTCAGAATCAAAGGAAAGGTTAAAACAGGGAAAATTATAAAAGCATAACTTATAAATGATTATTTCCTTTTATTTTATTGATATTTATATTTTAAGATAGTATACTGTGTTTAAAGATAGATATTCCCGCAGTTTGAATATGAATCTGAAATCTTCAAAATTAAGCAGACTCACTGCCTTTTGAGTAATTTTCATATATTAAAAATGTTTTATTAATATTGAATATGAAAATTTCTGTTAATGGTGAATATGAAAATAATTTAAAAATATAAATACTCTTCTGTTTCACTAAAGAGGCATAACAATTTGACATGATGATAATGTGAATTCTACAAGGAACTCACATAACTAGAATTTTGTGTATGTTGATAATTAATTGTAAAGTGTAACACCAAGAGAATTTTGTTCTAGAAGTGACTACTTTTCAGATAAGGCACCAAATTGTCACTCTGATTTCCAGATTAGATTAATCGGTCTTCAGTGAACTTTCAGTTACTTTGACACTGGAATTTTTATCATATTCTGGTTATTTTGCTTTGGGCTGTGATTCAGATTGTGACGTTATGCCAGATTTTTTTTCATAATGTGTTAGGTTTTTATTTCCTCCCCTTAAATAAAGATGGACGTTAGGAGGGCCTTTTGGTTTTGTTTTTTCCAATCCTTGCTTGGTTGAAATACCTTTTGGTTTTATTATATATGTATTTTTTTAAAAAGCCATTTGAATTATACAGGTAAGCTTTCAGTGAGCCTCATCATTTTCAAACTTTGTGTTTTAAATTAAGATTCTGAGACCATACGACTGCCCTATGAAGAAGGAGAGTTGCTTGAATATTTGGATGCAGAAGAATTACCTCCTATTTTGGTTGATCTCCTAGAAAAATCTCAGGTGCAAAATTTTTGTCTTTAAAATGTCTTTATATTTGTTATAAGTATATGATATATATATACATATATGTCATATTAGGTGTATGTATACATATGTGTCATAAATGACTATATGATGTTTCATGACAGATGATACTTAATTTCTATCACTGTTCCCAACAGTCTTTAGAACATGAAATGAGGCTGGGCTTTGGTGGCTCATGCCTGTAATCCCAGCACTTTGGGAGGCTGAGGCAGGAGGATCACTTAAGCTCAGGAGTTTGAGTTCACTACAGTCTCAAACCCCTGGGCTCAAGTGGTCCTCCTGTACCACTGCAGGATTACAGAAGGAAGAATTAGAGAAGGAAGAGGAAAACCAGGATTGCAGTGATTGCACCACTGTACTCCAGCGTGGGTGATAGAGCAAGATCCTGTCTCTGAAAATAATAATAAAAGATAAAATGAGACATATATAGCAATATGGAAATGGGTTTATTGTGAGGTATTTAACCTTTAGGATATGCTGAAATGTATAGACATAGTTCTTCTAAAATAGTTAAAACAATTAGCTTATCAATTGGAAATCTCCCTATAGTTACAATCAAGAAATTATGAAAGACTACTTTGAATATTTATGAAGTTTTTCACTTGGGGGCCAGAAACTGGCCTTTACATCTGTACTTCTCTTCATAGCCCGCCTAGGTAAGCACTCCCTTGCTCTGTTCTTCTTCCTTCTTACTGCCTTAACTTAACCCCAGTCACACACTCTATTCAACTGAGGAAAAAAGAAGCCATCACATGAGAACTCGTTTCCTCCTAGCACCAGTCGACTAGCATCCCTACATCTCTCTCCACATCTGCCTGCCTTCCTGTTAAAATAGTTGATGTATACTGTTCATAAGGCATCCATCCCCTCCACTTGTTTTCTGAATCCTCCCTTTTCAAGGGCTTAAAATTATAACCTCTCTTTTTTCTATTTCTCTTCTCTACTAAATGCAGAATGCAAGCATACTATGTTACAGGTTGAGTATCTCAAGTCTGAAAATTTGAAATCACAATGTTCCAAAATCTGAGCACTGATGTAATACTTAAAGGAAATGCTAATTGTAACATTCCAGGTTTCAGTTTTTTTGATTAGGGATGCTTAACCTAAGTATAATGCAAATATTTCAAAATCTGAAACATTTCTGGTCTCAAGCATTTCAGATAAGGGATACTTAACCTGTATGTCTCAAATCAAAAAAAAATCCTTCCTTGACCTCACATCCTTCTGCAACTACTGCTCTATTATTCTGTTATTCTTGTTAGCAACACTACTCAAAGAATTTACAGTCATTTCCTTTTTTTTCACATTCCGTTCTTTCCACCATCCATCTCATTTCGCATCATGACATCGTTCTGCAGAGACTGCTTTTCTGTCAGAATTACCAGTGATTTCCATATACTGAATAATTGGTCACTTTTCTGTTCTCCTCTTAATTGGCCTCTTAGCAAAATCAGTGGATGTAGGTACATCCTGCTGAAATGCCTTTCTGTTGACTTCTGGGCATCGTTTTCCTAGTTTTCCTCTGCGTTCTCTAATCCTTCAGTCTTTTTTTACTATAATTTCTGTTCCGTTTTTTACTATGATCTATGTGTTTTCAGAGATCAGTCCTTGGCCCTCTGTTTTTCTTTAGGAATATTCTCTCTTAATGATTTCAGCCAGTTTCATGGGTTTTTTAAATGTTACTTAGTCTATTGCTTATATGCTTCACCATGGCCATTCCGCCAAGCTCCTAACATAATTATTTACTTGGGTATATAATAGGTTCCTCAAATTTAACATGGCAAAAACAGAACTTTTTATTTTACCTCCCAAACCAGTTTTATCGCCAGTCTCTTCAATCTAACAGATTACCCTATCCTCACCTTCCACGTTCAGTTCATCAACAAATACCAGCTCTCTCTTTGAGATATACGGTCAAGCCCAGTGCTCTGAACAAAACCCTTGCTTTCCTGTTTGTCTTCATCTTCTAAATCTCATCCTCACTCATTACATTTCATCCTGCTTGTTTTATTTCCACAATAAAACACTCCAAGCTTGTTCCTACAGTAACAACTTTTCATCTGTTATTCATCTGTATGGAATGATCTGCTGCTGATGTCTCTGGCCTTTTCTTGTGATTCAGATCTTAGGTGAAACCTAAGGTTTTTATCTGCACATACAATCCAGATTAGCCCTTCCCTATTTTATTTTCTTTATAGACTTCATCACTATGTAAAATTATTTTGTTCTATTTACATGTTTATTGCCTGTCTTCCCACAACTGTGAGCAAATGTTGTCTGACCACTGTATCTGTGAAGCTGTACCTGGATAGTGCCTAGCACATAGTACGCATTCTAGTTTCTCAGTAAATATTTATTAAAAAGAATGACAATAAGAATGACTTATAACATGGAGACCAAAGTACTCACTAAAAGTTCTGAATGGATGAAAAACATACTATGAGTGACGGTGGCAAGTCATAATTAGCAAAAATTCAGTGACAAGAATTCTTAAATTTGGGCATAGAAAGGACTGAAAAACTATTTTTCATTTGAATTTTATATTTAGCTTTCCTCTTATTAATAAAGGCTAAGGGCAAACATTTTATTTCTGGAAATTTTAGCAGAGCAAATATAGAAGTTATATCTAGAAGCTGAAACGCCGGCAAGGTTGATTGGCAATTTATCACAATGATAACCTTTGTAATAATGACAGAGTTAGCGAAATGTAACAGTAAGTCAATGAGCTTCAGAAGAACAGCAGTTCCAAGGATCTGTAACATAATAGTATATAAATGCCAAAAGTCAAACTGTTGACTCAGTAGATGCCAAAGTCAGTCTATAACTAGAAGCTATTAAATCGTTTTAAATAGTTTTAAATTGCTTCTTGTGTCATAGTGATGAACATAACATACTTCCTCTGAAAAAGTTTATATAGTGTTAAATCTACTAAGGAAATCTATTGAAGTGTACATATATGAGTGGCCAGAAATACCACATGAATGTAAAGAATGTGAAATGTTTGATATAAACCTACTTATTTAGGCTTTTGAAAAAAATGATACTCACATATTTTTACTCAAACAGGTTAACATTTTTCATTGCGGATGTGTCATAGCAGAAATACGTGACTACAGGCAGTCCAGTAATATGAAATCTCCTGGTTACCAAAGTCGGCACATTCTCTTACGTCCAACAATGCAGGTAAGGATGTTTAATTAAGAAATACTATTTTAGATTTTAGTTGGGAGTTTTATTTATGGAATGTCTTCATATGTTTGTGCATAGATTAATGAGTTTTTTAAAAATTTTTATTTCTTCTAGACTTTAATTTGTGATGTACATTCAATAACAAGTGATAACCATAAATGGACCCAGGTCAGTTCTTTTTTTTTTTAATCATTCAGGTTTCTAAGCCTAGCCTAGCCTATCTTTCTTTGTTATTTATACTGGTTGCCTTGAAATGAGGGGGAACTCTCTTACCCCTAAGAAAAACCAGTTAACCCTCCAGTTCTGGCTCAGTGATATGTGAGGGGACTTCAGAAAGTTTGTGGAAAATTGGAATTCAAAGATAATAATAAAAAATATAAACTTCTCAATATAAGCTCCGTCAAGTTCAAGACACTTGTAAATGATATCAGCCATTTAGTACATCCCTAAAGAATTGAGGGTCTTGGGAATTGAATCATATCAATGCAATCTTTTTACATTATTAATTGAAGAAAAATGGGTACTTTTTAAACATTTTTTTTTAAGATTAGGAAACAAAAAGAAGTCCGAAGGAGCCAAATCTGGACTGTGAGATGGATACCTGATGATTTCCCATCAAAACTTTTACAGAATTACTCTTTCCTGTTGAGAGGAATGAACAGAAGCATTGTTATGGTGCAGATTGAGTCTGGTGAAGCTTTCCTGGGCATTTTTCTGCTGAAGCTTTGGCTAATTTTCCCAAAACACTCTTATAATAAGCACATATCATCATTCTTTGTTCCTCCAGAAAGTCAGCAAGCAAAATGCCTTGAGCATCCCGGAAAACTGTTGCCATGATCTTTGCTCTTCACCTGTCGCTTTTGCTTTGACTGAGCTACTTCTGCCTCTTGGTAGCCATTGCCTTAATTGTGCTTTATTGTTTTCAGGATTATATTGGAAAGAATGCTTTAGTATCTTGTTCCTGCTTGTTGAAAATTTCCGTTGAAAGCTCTGCTTTTTGCAGCTGATCTGGATGTAGTGGTTTTGGCACCCAACAAGTAGAAAGTTTACTCAACTTTAATTTTGCAGTCGGAATTGTTCAAGCTGAACCAGTTGAGATGCCTATAGTGTTGGCAATTGTTTCTGCTGTTACTCATTGGTCCTCTTCAATTAGGTTACAAACGAAATGAATTTTTTTCCTTGTAAATTGATGTGGATGATCTGCTGCTGCAGACTTTATCTTTAACATAGTCTTGTCTTCTTAAAACAAGTAACCCATTTGTAAACTGCTGCCTTCTTTGGGGCATTCTTCCCATAAACTTTTCGTAAAGTATCAGTGATTTCATGATTCTTCCACTCAAGCCTCACCGTAAATTTGATGTGTGTTCTTGCTTCAGTTTTAGCAGAATTCATGTTGCTCTGGTAGAGGCTGTTTTCAAACTGATGTCTTATCCTTCTTAGTGTTTCAAACTAGGTTCTGTTCAGACAGGTTATAACAGCTTAGTACATGTTTTATTTTGGTCCAAAAAGTTTTGAAACCTATGTATAGTTTTTTCTTAATACTCATTTCTTATAAACTCTTGTAAGACCCCTTGTATATGAGATGCTCACTTACAAAAAAGTTTTCAATTCTCTGTGACTATAGTGAGGAATAATTACTAAGTCAAAGAAAATATCAGTAATGGTAGTTATCCTTTCTGTGATATGTGATTATAAAGTAAGCTTCAGTTCATCAGTAACTACTAAGTATTGTGTTTTGGTTTGGGCCATAATCTTGTCATCTACAAAAAGATGAAAAGCTATTAAAAGAATATTAGAAGACAGAAAAACTCATTGTTTACCATCAGAGTTTGCTAGGGCATCAGTTTCTTACTCTGAGGATTGGTAAAAGAGAGAATATAGTATTTATTCTGCCATTCTCATTATGAACTGTATTTTAGGCAGCCAAGTAACTGAGGGAAAATGCTTAGGAAAATTTCTAGCTAAAAGGTGCAAAAGAAATGATAGACTTAAAAAAAAAAGTTCAAAAGTTTTAAGGAAGTAATGAATCTGGACAGCAGTAATTCTTGGATGTGAAAACCATTAGATGGTAAGTTAATGGGAAATTTTATAATGTAGAAATCTAAACCCACTGATTGAAGATGGGACAGCCAGTTGTTGTGTACCTTTTGGCTTGATGTAAGAGACAGTACATAACAGTGGTAATAGCACCAATAAAGAACTTCCTGTCCAAAAAAAGAGAGAGCGCATATTAAATCAAGTCTTTAGATGTAACTAGCAGTTTATAGGAATTCAGTGAATAAAATAAACTCTTAAGTGACACAGCAAAGAAGCAACCAGGCAGATCTACTGACATGAGAAAGCAGTTGGTCAATTCTAACAAATTCTTATTTAGCAATATTATTAATTGATTCACTTTAAAAAAAAATTAGCCATAGCTATCAAGATACTTCAGAGGTTAAGCAAAATAATAGGATTCAGTACAGTACATTATGTGATAACAGTAAAGAGCCTGTATGTACTTGGAATTGGTTATATAGAGTTCACACAATATTAGCAGAGTCATTTTTATTCTTGTAACGTAGTTAAGCTGAGTATGGAATGGGACTATTACTTTGTAGTTACTGAAAAATGCCATAACCGTTTATGACCCTATAGATTTTGTGAGAGCAGAGGATTTTGTTCTGTTCACCACTTTATCCCCCAACTCCTAAAAGGTGCCTAACACAGCATAAGTGCTTAAATAGTTTGTTTAATTAATGAGTAGCCACTCTTACAATCTGAGCATTTCATACTCTACAAATTATAGGCATATCTCAGAGATATGGGTTTGATTCCAGAGCACTGCAATAAAGCAAATACTGCAATAAAGCAAGTCACATGAACTTTTTGGTTTCCTAGTGTATAAAAAGGTTACATTTACACTATGTAGTTGACCTTGAACAACACAGATGTAAGGGGCAGTGGCCCTTGTGCAGTCAAAAATCCATGTATAACTTCTGACTCCTCTAATACTTAACTGCTAATAGCCTACTAGGAAGCCTTACTGGATTTTGTTTTTTGTTTGTTTTTTGAGGCAGAGTCTCACTCTGTTACCCAGGTTGGAATGCATTGGCACAGTCTCAACTCATTGCAACTTCTGCCTCCCAGACTCAAGTGATCCTCCCATCTTAGCCTCCTTAGTAGCTGGGACTACAGGTACATGCCACCATGCCCAGCTAGTTTTTTTTTTTTTTTTTTTTTTGGTAGGGATGGGATTTCACCATGTTGCCCAGGCTGATCTCGAACTCCTGAGCTCAGGTGATCTGCCCGCCTGGGGCTCCCAAAGTGCTGGGATTACAGGTGTGAGCCACCATGCCTGGTGATTAACATTTATTTTGTATGTTACATGTATTGTGTTCTGTATTCTTACAATTAATTACTAGAGAAAAGAGAACATTAAGGAAATCATAAGAGAAAATATGTTTACTATTAATAAGTATATCATATTAAAGGTCTTCATCCTCATCATCTTCACATTGAGTAGGCTGAGGAGAAGAGGAAAGGCTCATCTTGCTGTCTCAGGAGTACAAAGAGGTAGAGAAGATGGAAGGGGGAGGCAGAAGAGGCATGCACACTTGGTGTAACTTTTATAGAAAAAACTGCTGTGTAGGTGGACCTTGATAGTTCAAATCCATGTTGTTCAAGAGTCAACTGTACTGTAGTCTGTTAAGGGTGCCATAGCATTATGTTTTAAAAAAACAATCTATATGTCTTAATTTAAAGATACTTTATTGCTAAAAAAATGTTAATGATCATCTGAACCTTCAGGGAGTCATGATCTTTTTGCTGGTGGAAGGTATTGCCTGGATATTGAT
This sequence comes from Ateles fusciceps, assembly GCA_036589455.1. NCBI lineage: Eukaryota > Metazoa > Chordata > Mammalia > Primates > Atelidae > Ateles > Ateles fusciceps. The sequence goes on along the minus strand of JAZHEH010000804.1, from coordinate 179,301 downwards.
GACTGCTAACAGATCAGGGTCTGACAGATTGGGGCAACCGTGGCAGTTTTTAAAAATAAGACAGCAGTGAAGTTTGCCCTGCTGATTGACTGTTCCGCATGTGATGTAATTTTACCCTACAGTAGAACTTCTTTCAGAATTAGAGTCAGCCCTCTAAAACCCTACTGCTGCTGCATTGTCAACTAAATTTATGTAATAGTCTGAATATTATGTTGTCATTGGAGCAATGTTCACAGCCAGGAATAGATTCCATCTGAAGAAACCACTTTTGCTGGGCATGGTGGCTCAAACCTGTAATCCCAGCACTGGGAGGCGGAGGTGGGCAGATCATGAGGTCAGGAGTTCAAGACCAGCCTGACCAATATGGTGAAACCCCATCGCTACTAAAAATACAAAAATTAGTCAGGCATGGTGGTGGGCGCCTGTAATCCCAGCTACTCATGAGGCTGAGACAGGAGAATTGCTTGAACCCAGGAGGCAGAAGTTGCAGTGAGCGGAGATCGCACCATTGCACTCCAGCCTGGGTGACAGAGTGAGGCTCTGACTCAAAAAAAAAAAAAAAAAAAGAAACCTTTCTGTGCTCATCCATAAGAAGCAGCTGGTCATCCATTCAAGTTTGATCATGAGATTATAGCAATTCAGTCACATCTTCAGGCTCTACTTCTAATTGTAGTTCTCTTGCTATCACCACACCTGTGGTGATTTCTTGTCCAGAAGTCTTGAACCCCTCAGAGTCATCCATGAAGGTTGGAATCAACTTCTCCCAAGCTCATATTAATGTTTCTATTTCGATCGCCTCCTGTGAATCATGCATGTTCTTAGTGACATCTACAATGGCAAATCCTTTCCAGAAGGTTTTTAATTTACTTTGCCCAGATCCATCAGAGGAATCACTATCTATGGCAGTTAACGCCTTGCAAAATGTATTTTTTAAATATTAAGACTTGAAAGTCGAAGTTACTCCTCGATCCATAGGCTGCAGAGTGGACGTTGTGTTGGGAACTATGAAAACATTAATCTCCTTATATATCTCCATTGGAGCTCTTGGGTGACAAGGCCATTGTTAACAAGCAGTAATATTTTGGAAATCTTTTTTTGTGAGCAGTACGTCTCGGTAGTGTCCTTAAAATAATTCGGTAAAGCATGTGGTATGCAAATATGCTGTCATCCAGGCTTTGTTGTTCTATTTATAGAGCACTGACAGAGTAGTAATTCTTAAAGGTTCTAGGATTTTCAGAATGTTCAAACAAGCATTGGCTCTAGCTTCAAGTCACCAGCCGTATTATTCCCCAACAAGAGAATCAGCCTGTGCTTTGAAGCCAGACATTGACTTCTCTCTAGCTATGAAAATTCTGGATGGCATATTCTTCTAATGTAAAGCTGTTTCATTTAATTGGAAATACTGTTGTTTAAGGTAACCACCTTCATCAGTTATCTTAGATCTTTTGGATAACTTGTTGCAGTTTGTATATCAGCACTTGCTGCTTCACCTTGCACTTTTTTTTTTTTTTTCTTTTTTTTTTCCTGGCACTCAGTCCAAACCTTGCACTTTTATGTTTTGGAAACAGCTTCTACTGTTAAACCTCATGAACCAGTTTTCTGCTTCAAACTTTTCTTCTGCAGCGTCCTCACTGCTCTCACATCATAGAATTGAAGAGAGTTGGGATTTTGCTCTGGATTAGGCTTTTGTTTAAGGAATGTTGCAACTAGTTTTATCTTCTATCCAGACCACTAAAGCTTTCTTTGTATCAGCACTAAGGCTGTTTTGCTTTCTTACATGTTATGGATGTTCACTGGAGTAGTGCTTTTAATTTCCTTTATGAACTTTTCCTTTATATTCACAACTTGGCTAACTGGCACAAGAAGCCTAACTTTCAGCCTGTTGCAGCTGTTTATAGGCCTTTCTCATTAAGCTTAATAATTTCTAGCTTTAGATTTAAAATGAGAGATATGTGAGTCTTCCTTTTACTTGAACACTAAGAGCCCATATTTTGCCAGGAGTAAAGAGTCCTGAGGAGAAGAAGAAGAAAGACAGGGTAGGGACGTGGCACACAGGATAGTGGTGGATGAGTGAAGCGGTCAGAGAAGATACAGCATTTCTTGATTGAGTACACTTCAAATATCACAGATCACCGTAATAGATTTAATAATAATGAAAAAGTTTGAGATACTGAAAAAATTACCAAAATGTGACACAGACACAAAATAAGTGTGTGCTGTTGGGAAAGTGGCACTGGATAGGCTTGCTCAATGCAAAATTGCCACAGATCCCCAATATGTAAAAAGTGCAGATATTTACAAAGCACAATAAAATGAGGTCTACCTGCGTTGAATTTCCATTAGAAGTTTCTTGGCTGGGAGCAGTGGCTCACGCCTGTGATCCCTGCACTTTGGGAGGCCAAGGTGAGTGGATCATCTGAGATCAGGAGTTGGAGACCAGCCTGGCCAACATGGAGAAACCTTGTCTCTACTAAAAATACAAAAAAATTACCGGGAGTGGTGGCGGGCTCCTGTAATACCAGCTACTTGGGAGGCTGAGGCAGAAGAATTGCTTGAATCGGGAGGCGGAGACCGTAGTGAGCTGAGATCATGCCATTGCATTCCAGCCTGAGTGACAGAGCGAGACTGTCTCCAAAAAAAAGAAAAAGTTTATTTATGCTTTCTGGTTTCTAAAGTTTATATGCACACTAACATTGGAACCTGAAATACCATATTTTATAGTAGTCTTTATCAGAATTCCAGGGAGTATTTGTAGATTAAGTGCTATGTATAATTACATATTTGAAAATCTTAAATCCGGTATTGACATATGCTCTTTCCTACACATTTCAGGAAGACAAACTTTTGCTTGAGAGCCAGCTCATCCTAGCTACAGCTGAACCACTCTGTCTTGATCCTTCTATAGCAGTCACCTGCACTGCAAACCGACTGCTCTATAACAAGCAAAAGATGAATACTCGCCCAATGAAACGGTAATTGTCTTTGTGGAAGAATAAACCAAAAGTAGCTCTAAATTTTGCTCTTTATGGTATCTTCTCCCTCCAAGGTATAGTTGTTCTGATTTTGGTGGGGAAGGGTAGAAATGGGGTCTCTCTTTGTTGCCCAGGCTAGTCTTGAACTCCTGGACTCAAGCGATCCTCCCACTTTCCCTTCCCAAACAGCTGGGATTATAAGCATGACCAGCTGTACCAGCCTCTGGTTTTTATTTTTTTGAAAACAGGATTTTTTTTTTTAAGCCTTACTTCCTTTCAGTCATTGCAGTGAAAACAGGATTTTTAATGGTCTTGTATTACATTTTCTTATATAGTATTTTGATTTTTTTTTTTTATGCTCTCTGCTTTAGATTGAACTGATGAATTTTCTGCAGTCTTTTAAAGAACAAATTTCCTCTTAGGTTTATATAGTCTATTTGCCAAAAAGGTAAAGAGGCTGAAATCAACTAAGAACTGAAAGAATAATTTTTTCATTACTTTCCTGATAACAAATGACTAATCTAATTGTTGTTAATCTTACTTTTAAGGTAAGAATTTGTAATTTATTTTCGAGATTTGAGAAAATATGATTATAGTTTTAGAAGTCAGTTATAAACTGATTCTCGGCACATCTATCTTTTTTCTGTTTTTGAAATGAACCAAGTTTATGCCTCCCTTGGCATCTTTTAAAAATATCTCTGCTTCAAATACTCATTCCCTGATTTTTCATAATATTTCCTTTTCCCCACCTTCTATGGTAAACATGAGGGGGATTTTTCCCCAGTAGTCACTGTGAGAACCTCTTTGAGCTCCTGGGAGATAAAACCCGCTAAAATGTGGAGGCTCCCTGTGACTAGATCCCCCTGGAGTTTTGAATCTCTCAGACATGTCCACACTAAGCCTCCAGCAATTCGTCAGTTAGACTTGAGGTTCCCTACCCCAGCACTGGTTCCTGAGGAGGTTTGTGCTAATGCTTTAGCAAGCCATGATGCTCTGCATTTGCCTGTTGGTTTCTCCAAGTTTGGGGCATTGGTTTGTCCTGTGGCCACACCTTTTTTATGGATCTAAGAATTGTTAATTTTTCTGTTGATTCAGCTTTTTACTTGTTAGGATGAGGTGGCAACTTCCAGAGTCTTACATGCCTGTACCCAAAACTGAAAGTTATCCCCTTCATCCCCCATCTTTCCATAGCTAGTTCCTTATCATTCCTGCCTCAGCTCACATGTTGTTTCTTCAAACTCTTTGCCTGCGTTTCCCTCTCCCCATTCCCTTCCCTAATGTTGCCCTCCTTACCCCATACTCTCCAAAGTACTCTGTTTTTTCTCTTACTGCTTATTGGTATCTGAAATCTGAAATTATTGTATCTGTTTACTTGTGAATGCCTCCTCTTCCTCTAGACTTGATAGCTCTGTGGTAATGGGAATTTTGTTTATCTTAACTCATTTTTATTTCACCATTTCCTAGGACTGTGCTTGGCATGTGGCAGTGTTCTATAAACATGATTTGTACATATTCGGCGCTGACTAGTTTCAACTCACATATGAGTTTCTTTTATTTAGTGCCATTTAGTTCAAATCTCTTAATATTATTTCAGGTGTTTGAAGAGGTATTCCAGATCCTCTCTGAATCGGCAGCAGGATCTATCTCATTGTCCACCTCCTCCTCAGCTGAGGTTACTTGATTTCTTACAAAAAAGAAAGGAAAGAAAAGCAGGTCAGCATTATGACCTCAAAATTTCCAAAGCAGGAAATGTAAGTATATATTTTTTAAATGAGGTTATTATGCCAAAAGCCTGTCTTATTTCAAGTTTTCAATTTCTACTGTTTTTAATTTTTCAGTGTGTAGATATGTGGAAACGGAGTCCCTGTAATTTGGCCATACCTTCTGAAGTAGATGTAAGTCAGTTCATGAATTGCTTTTTTTCATATAAAGTTCCTAAGTTTTGCCAATCAGTCACTTATACTTTGAGAAAAACAACAGAAAACTTATTTCTTTTAAAAACAGTGATTTAGATCATACTCTAAAAAAAATTTTTTTTAACTATATGATTTATTTCAAAAAACATTGAAAAATGATTTTTAGAAGCTGTGTATTATTCTTTTTTCATGTTAAGTTGACAGAACATAATCCCTTAATATAGTTGTGTTTGGAGCAGGAATGGCAAACAAAACAATTTAAAAATGTGGAAAAATATAATGTATATTACATAATCACATGAAATCGCTCTTTTTTTCATATTTCATCATAATTTCCTAATAGTGCTTGTTTCCTCAAAGTGGTTAAATTTTTAGTAATATTTAATAATACTAGTCAAAAAAATGAAGATTAATAATACTAGAGAAGTGACCAAGATTACGAACATTGGGCTGTATTCTTTATTGATCCATAATGTGCATGAATTATAAATGAAGACAGAAAAGGGATATGTTGATGAATGATCCTATATTTTTCCTTCTCCTGTGTTCTTTTTTATATTCACTCAACTCTTTACACTTGTTATTTTCAGATTTGTTCTTCTGTTGCACCCTTTCCATGCTAGCACATGCATTATTCTTACTATTTGTGATTTTAAAAAAAGAAATTGTGCAAAGCACAGTAGACTGTATATACAACTCAAGGAAGTAACCATATTATCTTTTGGTAGCTTATGCACTGTTCTTCAAGGAACATGGCCTGAGAATATAATTTCATTGTAAATACAGAAGGGTGGAATTTAGCTTTGGAGGGCAAGCTGGAGTACTTCCCAAACTTTAATGTCCTTACAAATCACCTGGAGAGCTTGTTAAACTGTAGTTTGCTACTCAGCAGTCTGGTCTGAGTCCTAAGATGCAGTTCTACAAGCTCCTAAGTTATGTGATGCTGGGGTCCATGGACCACACATTGAATAGCAGTGCCCTAAAACAAAGCTTCTCAGTCTAACTCAATCAGAAGAATTACCTAGGGTATCAGTTAAGCATAGAGATTTCAAGCCCTATTCAAGATCTACTTACTTAGGATATCTAAGGGAAAGACATGAAAATCTGTATTTTTAATAGGTGCCCCGGGTGAGTCTAAGTTACTGTTAGTGTCATGGTTGCCAGTAAGTTAATATTTGACTCTCACAGATGCCTAGGACATACACAGAATACATGGCCAAGTCTGACTAGAAAGTGGAAACGGGTCAAAAACTTTCATCAGCTTTTAATATTTTACCTTCCCTAGACTCCCTTAGTTTTGTGTTTTAACATGTACCCCAAAACCTAAAATGCAATAAAATATATATATATATATATAATAATAAAATAAACTGCTTAAGCATAAGTAGTTGATACCAGTGATTTAAGAATTCTTGCACTAGCAAGTATAGTGAGTGTATTGTCGAGTTACTTATTTTCTTCTCTTTGGTCAGAATACTAATTCTATTTTATCTGATATGGATTCTATTTTATGTGGTATTTCTTGATTTGATTGTTTAGGTGGAGAAATATGCTAAAGTGGAAAAGTCTATCAAATCTGATGACTCACAGCCAACAGTCTGGCCAGCCCATGTAAGTAATCATTGCCAGTCTGTGTTTCTAATGATGCCTTTTCTAATCCGCCTCTGAATTTACTAAACATAAAGTGCAATTGCCATTAGTTTGAAACCTTTTTTCTTTTGTAAATAATTTTCTGGGAGTTCGGTGAATTACAAGAAGAAACAACTATTTTGTTTACCAAAGTACACTTTGCATTTTAAAGAGCAATTTTTTTTTTTTTTTTTTTTTTTTTGAGATGGAGTTTGGCCCTATCACCCAGGCTGGAGTGCAGTAGCGTGATCTTGGCTCAGTGCAACCTCTGCCTCCCGGGTTCAAGTGATTCTCCTGCCTCAGTCTCCTGAGTAGCTGGGATTACAGGCGCCCGCCACCACGCCCAGCTAATTTTTGTATTTTTAGTAAAGACAAGGTTTTGCCACATTGGCCAGGCTGGTCTCGAACTCCCTATCTCAGGTGATGCACCTGCCTTGGCCTTCCAAAGTGTTGGGATTATAGGCCACTGTGGCTGGCCTTAAAGAGCAGTTTTAATTAAGAACTTCATTTTTACTTTTGGTTTGCGTATTGGTAGTTCTGATTTGTTTTGTTTCAAATTAATAGATTCTTCTAAGGATCCCTTTTAACAGAAGTGTTCTTCATAAGTTTTCCTGATTGCAATAATAATGTCTTTAAAAAAGAGAAATAGGTATAATATTTAAATTAGGTAAACCCTAGGAGTGACATGACGAGAGATGTTTTTTGTGTGTGATAGCAAAAGCAGACAAATGATAAATAGAAACAGATCTGCTTTTGAAAGTTCTGTCCTTTTAATATTATTTAATATTTGCAGTTCATATTTCTAGTATGAAATTCTACCGTATTAAGTTTGATTAACTAAACATGCCATTGGAACTCTCATTCCCAAAGTACCATGTGAAAACGAATTCTGTACTGCCCTCCTGAGTATAGACAGGCAGGGCAGCATGAGGATCAGGGGTACAAGCTGAAACAAAGACTGCTAACTCCCTGTGTGAACCTAGACTAGTCATTTAACCTCTCTTTGCTTAATTCCCTGAATTCTGATATGGTGATAATAACAGTGCAAACCAGAAAAATATGATGATGCTTACTTGAGGCAGTCCCTGTAGAGTGCTAAGAACAGTGTTCAATAAATGTTCATTGCTATGATTTCCAATATGTATATTAGTATGTCTCATAATGTATTTAATGATGTATTAATATTGTTACATGCATGTACATACTTCATAGTATATGTTAATGCTTTATTAAATGCATACTGAATGCCCATATAGTTTTTAAGAACCATGCTGTGCTTTATTCTCGTAGGCAGTCTTAAACATCTTTGTAGGCTAAGTGCTGTGTGTCTCCTATTGTCAGATACATGTTAATGTGTCATTTATTTCTGATTTTTACTAATTCTTATTGCCTACTTGCTTGTGAAGGTATTTATTTGGGGTGTTATGTCTTTTTCAGGATGTAAAAGATGATTATATATTTGAATGTGAAGCTGGCACTCAGTATCAGAAAACAAAGCTGACCATCTTGCAGTCACTTGGAGATCCACTTTACTATGGTAAAATACAGCCATGTAAAGCAGATGAAGAAAGTGACAGCCAGATGTCCCCATCACAGTGAGTTCTGTTAAATACAAGTAACTGAAAAAAAAATAAGGCACCAAGAATTTATCTAGTAACTAACTACTGATGAACCATTAATGAATAAAAATTTCTCTTTGGGAATTCACTTACTAGTTAAATATAACAATTAGATTTGGCAGTAGACCTAAGTAAACTTAAATCATAGTTACCATGTTGCTCAAGAGTTATTGAAAATAAATTTTTTAGGCCGGACGTGGTGGTTCATGCCTGTAATCCCAGCACTTTGGGAGGCTGAGGCAGGTGGATCACGAGGTCAGGAGATCGAGAACATCCTGGCTAACATGGTGAAACACCATTTCTACTGAAAATACAAAAATTAGCTGGGTGTGGTGGCACGGGCTTGTAATCCCAGCTACTTGGGAGGCTGAGGCAGGAAAGTAGTTTGAACCAGGGAGTTGGAGGTTGCAGTGAGCTGAGATCACATCATTGCACTCCAGCCTGGTGACAGAGCAAGACTTCATCTCAAAAAAATATTAATAATATTTTTTTTAAAAAACCACCTGTGTTTAATTATTTTTATGCTTGTTTTGAAGGCTATTCCTGTGATATCCTTCTTTATATATTTATGGCACTTATGACTTTAACCTGTCTGTGAACATGAAGTGTTTGGGCAATAGCATGTTTAAATAGGAAGCAAGTTTACTATAAATGTAAAAAGATACTTGATATTTTGGCATTGCATGTAAGGACACAGACTCAATGCTTAATGTAGTTATTGGCCCTACATGTTAATATACATACATATATATATATGTGTATATATATATGTGTGTGTGTATATATATATATATGTATGTGTATATATGTATGTGTATATATATATATATATGGAGAGAGAGAGAGAGAAGAGAAATGATCTTCCAAAAATGTATGAACTACGTGTATTTGGTACTAACAGTATTTAGTTTTATTTTAATTGTTTTACTATTTGTTTTTTTAAACCAAACTGATGCTGTTTTGAAAAAAAGGGGAAAAAAACTCAGCAGAAAAGGACGGGGCCAGGTCTATGTTAATTGTAAAGCCTTTGCTTACACAAAATACTAATTGAAACTACAGTAGAAAGGTGGATTTTTAAAGAGCAACCCCACCAATATTTAGGTAAAAGTCAATGAGAGGAAATAGCAGGGAATCCTCAACTTATTTTTTCACATAACTAGTTTTTATTGTAAAAAGATTGAATATTTTGATTATATACTTTAAGTTATATACATCGCAGTAGTTTATTTCTGAATCTTCAGCATGCATTTCTAAGGGAGCCATTTTTTTCCTTTATTTTTATTTTAGATTTAGGGGTTATATGTGCAGGTTTGTTTCAGGGGTATGTTGCATGATGCTAAGGTGTGGGTGTCTATTGAGCCCATCACCCAGGTAGTGAATATAGTACCCAATATTGATTCCTTTTATTTAAAAAATCTTTCACTTAAAGACAACATACATTGGCCATTTTAAATTTATTAACTTACTCTTATAGAAAACAAGGGTGATATATGTTATGTTGTGAAAAAATCGGTCTATAAAGCCAAATGACATTTGACAGGAAGAAAATTGAATTTTTACCTTTACATCAGAGTAGCTGCATGATTTATTATCTTCCAGTCATTCTTCCATACTCATAAAGTATTTAATAAATTATGAAGTCAGAGTTTGAGCTGCATTAACTAAGTTTTTTTATATTTTATATTTCAGCTCCTCCACAGATGATCATTCAAATTGGTAATTAAAAAATAAACTATTTTAATCTATTAAGAGATTATATCAATGCCAAACTCTTTTAAAAGACTTGCTAAACTTATTTTATTCGAATTGGAGATAAATATGTATACCTTGTTTGGAATATATTCTAAGGACCTGTTATGTAGACATTAATAGTAACTTCTGAAATTGCAGGTTAAAGTGAGAGGAAGGCCAGTGACCTTTGCACATGGTAGTTCAGTGATTTCCCTGTAGGGCCAATAGTTGTAAGGGTATATAGCACTGTAACTTTCAGCCCAAATTATGTTTTAATAAATAAATTTTGTGCCAAAAGAAAATCCCTTAATTAAATCAACCAAGTTATTTACATTATTTCATAATGCATGCAAAACTTAGTCATTGTTTTATATGTTTAAATGCAATACAGTTTTTTCCATATCTTGGTAGATTTAACACCAATTTATATTACTGTGACTAAAACATGGAAGATTTCAAAAGTAATCCCAAGGCTCCTTAAGACAACTTTTACCTAATTCTTTTCTCTCCTTTTTTTTTCCTTAAACATTTTAGGTTCATTATTGGCTCAAAGACCGATGCTGAGAGGTAAAAAATACTTGCATCTGTATTTTTGGTCAGGATGGATATGAAAAATATTTTACATCTGTATTTTTGGTCAGGATGGATATGAAAAATTTTTCACCCTTATAAGTTAGAGAATACTTCACTAAGAGTTAAAAACTTTGATTTTGGTTATGCATTAACCATATATACACTGTTTAATATTTATGGACCTCTTGTAAAATTAGGGCATTGGACAGTAAAATCTCTAAGGTCCTTTCCAAATTTAAAACCTTATTGATTCTGGAAAAATGTTTAAAAGTTTATGATACACCAAACTATTAAGATTGGTTCTTTTTGTGGGATGAGATTTTGGGGGGGGGGACTTAAATGCATTTTTCCAGTGTTTATAATACCTAGGATGTTTTTTCATATAATTAAAAAAATAAACAAAAAAATGTTTAAAATATAGTTTTGTTTTAAATAAGAAAACTTAGATATATTTACTGTAGCTAAGGAAGATGATTTTTATGTCAGTTTTGACAGAACCTTTTTTTCCCCACTATTATTCTTTCCTATAAAATAAATTTCTGTTTAAAACTGGTTATCTAATCTTTACCTGTTTTCTCTTGATATTTTAGGGTAGTCAACCAGTACCAAGAATTAGTCCAGAATGAAGCTAAATGTCCGGTCAAGATGTCACACAGCTCCAGTGGCTCAGCCAGCCTGAGTCAGGTTTCTCCAGTGAAAGAAACAGAAGTGTGTTTCATTAATGTTACTTCTTTGGCCCAGTTGTTTCACAAGTAATCTGAGAAATGTTAAGAATCATTTTTTGAGGCCAGGCGTGGTGGCTCACACCTGTAATCCCAGCACTTTGGTAGGCCGAGGCGGGTGGATCACCTGAGGTCAGGAATTTGAGACCAGCCTGAACAATATGGTGAAACCCCATCTCTACTAAAAATACGAAAATTAGCTGGGCATGGTGGCATGCACTTGTAATCCCAGCTATTCAGGAGGCTGAGACAGGAGAATCTCTTGAACCCCAGAGGTGAAGGTTGCAGTGAGCCAAGATTGCACCACTGTACTCCAGCCTGGGCGACAGAGCGAGACTCTGTCTCAAAAAAATGATCATTTTTTGAGGAGTGGAGGTACTGTTTAGTTTTGTTTTTACTTTTGCCTTTTTTTTTTATTTAACTGTTTATAATATAATTTTTAAATGTACACAAAGATAAAAGAAAAATTATAATGAATACCTGTGTTCTAGTTATTTGACTTTAACAGCTGTTATTTTCCTTTAATAGATAGGCATGGAAGGGTAGAGCTTTGTTTTCATCTTACTCCTTTGCCTTTCTCCCTAAAACTCTTTCTTCCCCACCCTATTACTCAGAAATCTTTTCCTCATTCTTTATGTGTACTGTAATATATTTCATGGGTCTCATGTGAAATTTCCTCTGTAATACATGTAGTATTCAATCTGACTACTAAGAGCACTTTGCAGAGTTAAAAGTTGTGTTTTTATCTGAGATTTATAGCAGTATTTGTTTTAACAAGTATGCTTAATGTCACTGTCTTTTAGCAAACTGAAACCGTGTCAGTTCAGTCTTCAGTATTGGGGAAGGGTGTAAAACATCGACCCCCACCAATCAAACTTCCCTCAAGCTCAGGAAATAGTTCCTCAGGTATTACATTTCTTAGTTTTCTACAGCCTAGAATAAGAAATATTATATAATCATAATCTCTTTTTAAAACTTTGCCCCCATTTTGATTTCTACAGTTCACAGAATTTTGAATTATAAATTTAGAAAATAACTTTTATGTTCTTCTAGGTAACTATTTTACACCACAACAGACAAGCAGCTTTCTCAAATCTCCAACTCCTCCTCCTCCTTCTAAACCATCAAGTATTCCTCGGAAATCATCTGTGGATCTCAATCAAGTTAGCATGCTTTCTCCAGCTGCCCTGTCACCTGCCAGCTCATCACAAAGTGAGTCATAACTTAAATTCTTCATTAAATCTTCATAAGCTTTTGCATTAGTGTTTCTTAAGACAGCTTTTTTCAACCTGTGAAGTAGTGATATCTGAATGTACTGTGTACCCAAAATGTATAAGTTGCTAGAAGCTTCAGGCAGAGCTCTTGTTGATTGTATGTATGATGTCTCTATTGTAATTGTACTTGTTTTTCTGTATATATGTATGCATTCTGCGTATACCTTTCTTATAGACTTGCAACCTACACATCTCCTTAAAAAAATAATCTGGTAGTTACATGTGGCAAAAAGATTTCAAAATATTTTTTATTCCAGTGTACCCTAGGATAATTTTACATATTTATGTAAATTGTGTGGCTGATATGAAAAAAAATGTCATAAGAGTTGTTGCTGCAGGTCCTATCTTTGTATATGTAAGAAGTCAACTAGTTCCAAGGTGATGATACAATAAACTGAAAAACAATATTTCAAAAACACTCCTACACTCTTTTATAAATTGTTGTCAGTTACTAAAATGTTATGATCATGAAGCATTATTCTGATGATACTGAAATGTGATTTTTACTACTGAATACTTTTTTTTAACATCAAGCAGAGTTTTACAAGAATGCTAGCATTAGTTCGGGAGAATTTCTTCAAATTAGTAAATATCTGAAAGGTACCAATTTGGGAAAAAGAGTCATTCCAGTTTTTTAGATTTTTTGTAGATAGCTAATATATGCTGAAAGTTTTAGGACACTGCACAGTGATAGGGTGGTCTTCGCATTAGATAGAAACATCTTCATCTTGATAGCTCAAAAGGTGTAATTTTTCTGCCTTCTTGTTTTGCACAAAGAAAAATATATAAATTTTCTGAAAGTCTTATTCACACTTCTTATGTTGTGGGTATGGATTATGGTAATCTACTGCACACAGTTGTTACTTTAAGTAAGGGTTGAGTGACAGCTTCTGGACATTCACATTTCTTTCCTTTCTTTCTGCAGGACATGAAAGCTAAAAAAGAAAACACCTCAAGAGCTTTTGGTTTTACTTTTTTGGTTTTTGTTTTTTGTTTTTGTTTTTTTAAAAAATTGATAAACTGTGCATACTTCATTCACAACAGATTTTCTATACATTCTACATTTAAACAGAAGTACACAGTTACTGTTAAAGATGCAGTATTATCTATCAGATATTTGCTTTATTACTGTTTTTTATAAATTCGTTTGTCAGGATAAACTTGATGTGCTAGGAATTAAACATGTATATTTAGGTGCCAAATATGATGTTAACCATATGTAACTTATTAAATATGTTCACAGTTTATCTCAGACTTTTACACTAAAGAAGCAATATTTTTAAATGAAGTATTGAATTAGTGAAATCGTAAATAACAAATTAATTTGAATTTCTTTTGAACTTTTTAGGCCAAGGGCAGCATGTAGGAAACTAACTTTTAAATGGGTATTGTGGTAGAATATAACTGTATATTTATACTGTTACTGCAATAGCATCTCTAATGGGATTTTTAGGTGATATACTGCATCCTTAATTGTAATTGAGTGTAGCAACACTCATGTATCATGTGTAGAAATTAACACTTGCAGTTAACTGCTTTAAAAAAAAAAACTAGAACAAATTGTCAGTGCTAAGTAAGATTCCATTAACCTTATTTTAAAAGGACTGGCCATTTATAACAAACTAGCAATTTTTATTTTTCTCAATGAGCAGGATCTGGAACTCCTAAGCCATCTACTCCTACACCAACCCCTTCATCGACCCCACACCCTCCTGATGCTCAGAGCTCAACTCCTAGTACCCCTTCAGCCACCCCTACTCCCCAAGATTCAGGCTTCACCCCTCAGCCCACTTTGTTAACTCAATTTGCTCAGCAGCAAAGGTCTCTGAGCCAGGCAATGCCTGTAACCACCATTCCTCTTTCCACCATGGTAACATCTATAACTCCAGGAACCACGGCCACCCAGGTCATGGCAAACTCTGCTGGACTTAACTTCATCAATGTAGTGAGCTCTGTTTGGTAAGTTTGCATTGATGTCCTAATTTTTTTTTTTTTTTAAAGATAGTTTTATCAATCTAAATTCTTAATTTGTGAAAGTAAGAACAAACTGCATGTTACTCAGACTGAACAGGAATAGTTTAGATATGGAAAGAAGCTGCCTGACATGTATGTTTTAATTTTAAATAATACATTTGTTAACTGCACAAAGATGATACCTCATCTTGTTTTTGTTTTTTGATACTTCATCTTGATAGCAGCTTAGAATTTCCTGTTTATCCTCTGCATTACCATCTTTGAAATTTAAGACAAATAACTAGTTGTGTTTGCTTAGTAGTATGTTTTTTAATCTGAGGAATTATGTGGCTGATTTTTTTCCTTTTACAGTGAAGTTTAATGCTTTGTCTTATTCTCCTGCAGTGGAGCCCAGGCTTTGATGAGTGGTTCAAACCCCATGCTGGGCTGTAACACTGGTGCCATAACTCCTGCAGGAATAAACCTGAGCGGCCTTCTACCCTCAGGAGGTCTGCTACCAAATGCATTGCCCAGTGCAATGCAGGCAGCTTCTCAAGCAGGTCAGAATGTTGGAAATAACCTCTAAAAAAAATTAAAGTATATGCTACAGTAAAAATGTAATTTTAAGAGTAATGCTAAAGACATTTAATGTCATTATTTCATGGAGTATTATATCAGTATTTCATTTCAAAAGCCTTTAAAGTTCTGATATTTGATTTAAAAGCCATCTAGCAATCAACTTCTGTGGAAAACTTGGTAAGCCTTTGAGTCTGTGCACATCTTTCTTTTACTTTCCAAATAACAAAATCAATTTTGGTAGCCTTATTGTCATTGTAGTTATATTCCAGGGAAAATAACTGTATTTTGAAAATATACATTGTGCACAAGAGGCAACTGCATTGCAGTTAAGAGCCTGGATTCTGGAGCCAGACTACCTCAACTTTAATCCCAGTTGTGCAACTTAATTTGTGTAATCTTGAGAAAGTTACCTTTGTGTCTGATTTTCCTTGTAAGTAAAATGGGAATAGCAATAATAACTATAGTCATGAGGATTAAATGAAATACAATACAGATTATGTGCTTAAACTGTGCCTGAGACATGATAAGCATTCTTTTATTTAGGAGTAGTTATTATCTGTACAGGAAAACAGTTATAATAACTTGTGTTTATTTTTTTCAATGCTCTTTAAAAGAATGTATTATAATATCTTGAAACAATTCAGTTTCTACTGAGGAAACATTTAATAGAAAAAACAATCTAGAAAAATTTATGAAAAACTTTCCATTAGTTATGAGAACCCAGAGAATATAATTAAACATGTTAACATGTCGCTGTAATTTCCTAATTCTAGCTAGTGTTCTTATTTTAGTAAGCATAAATGTGTTTTAGTGGCAAAAGTCCTGGAAATGGAATCACATCTTGAGTTTAGGATATTTACATGTTAACTACCAGTTGTACCAGTTACACGTGGTTTCACCTACTAAACTGGGGCTTTACAGAAGTCACTACATTTTTCTCCCTTAGCCTCAGTTCAGTTCACTCTAAAGTGGGAATAAAAATATCTTCAGTTGGTACTTAAGAGAAATAAATTAAGTATGAAAGTGCTGAAAGCTAGAAAGCATTATACAGATGTCATCCACTTTTAAAAGGGGGTTAAACCATTTTTTTAAATGAGAATTTTTCCAGAAAGGTATATTTTTGTCAAATTTCAATCTGATTATACTTTCTGGTTTCTTATACAAGGCTTTGCTAGTATTACATGTGCATTTCTTGCCTCAAATTGTTTTTGAAAATGATCTGATAGAGAACTAAATACATGTCTAAATAGTGTTCAAATTGGTATATTTTGTTAGTAAGCAAAATATATACATACCTTGAAACCAGGGTAAGCAAACTACAGCACACAGCCTAAGCTAAGAATGGTTACTACATTTTTAAAAGGATTATAAAAAGAAGAAGATGCATCAGAGGTCATTTGTGCTCACAAAGCCTACGTTGTGGCCCTTTACTGAAAAAGTTTGTCACCACCAGCTTTAAGCTATGCTCTCTGTTATGGTACATAACAGATTTTTTAGGAATAAGTTCAGAATTAACAGAGCACTGTCTCCTTACTCTCAGTTTTGATCCTTATACACAAATTGCAGCATTCTTTAGCATTCTAATTAGCATTTGTAGTTTAAAAAATAGCATAGAGCACACCAGTTCTTAATTATTATAGTGTACTATGTAGCACTGAGAAATGTAAATAGATGCCAGTACCTGGAATATATTTGCACAATAGTGCTAGTTTTATTATACTCATGGTGTTCACATAATTCTTGATGACTCTTTGTTCAGCCAACAGAAGAATGAAAAAGAAGTCTCAGTTTCTGAAATAGAGAATATAATGTACATCTGGTGCTTCACAATTTTGAATAAAATCTCAGGATTGATAAATATTGAAGAAAAATTTTTTTTTGTTTTTAAGATATTTTTGAAGTATGGAAAATAAGCACATCTGTGCAGAAAGTACACAAGATTATTATATATACTAAAGTGTAAATTATTTTCATGTGTAATAAACTTTCAATTCTGTTATAACCATGAGTTTTATTTAACAGGTGTTCCATTTGGTTTAAAAAATACTTCAAGTCTCAGGCCCTTAAATCTACTCCAGGTAAACCTGAAATACTGCTTTTGATTAAATTTTTTATACAATGACTTTTTTTCTAAACAATGTATATATGTATCAGCACTTGAAATTCTGAGGTCTGTTTAGAATCTTCTAAGGGTGTGGTTATTATTGCTACCTTTGTATGATCAAGTGGATAAAAAAGAATCAGTATCCTATATACCACACTTTGGCTCCAGTAGCCCTGTCTACTTATGAACTGGCTGTGCTAGTGGGAGAATTTACACCTACCAAGGAAGATATTTGCCTACAATAATAGTAGTGGGTATATTTAGAAAATAACTGCTTCCCCAACAGATGTTTTATGTGTACATATATGTAATATACTGTTTTTTGTGCTTGAAGGAGATTTTAAAAATAGGTATGTGGCTCACACCTATAATGCCAGCACTTTGGGAGGCACAGGTGGGTGGATTGCTTGAGCTCAGGAGTTCAAGACTAGCCTGGGCAATATGGTAAAACCCCATCACTACAAAAAATTAGCCAGGCATGCACCTGTAATCCCAGATCCTCGAGAGGCTGAGGTGGGAGGATCACTTGAGCCCAGGAAGTCGAGGCTGCAGTGAGCTGACATTGTGTCACTGCACTCCAGCCTCTGCAACAGAGTGAGTCCTGTCTCAAAGGAAAAGAAAGGGGGGGTGAATTTACAACATTTCTGGTCTTATGCTAGGTCCTCTAAAGAAGGAGTAAGCTGTTAGTGTAGTAGTTTGGCAAATAGATAGACATGAATATAAAGATCTGTATATATGACATAGCAGAGCTATGGATTGATGGGAAATGACAATAACAGATGAGCCACCCTGGCACTCAGAAATAATAGATTGGGAAATTCTCATTAGAGCTAAAATTTAAAACTTATTGCTTATACATGATGCATGTGTTTGCAGACAGTAATTGCATAACAATATACTTATAATATGGACAAGCCCACAAATTGCATTTGTTTAGCCTACCTGCTGGCATATTGCTGTTGAAATTTTCTTAGAGATCAGTCTCAGTGTTAACAGGAATGGAAATCCTTCAGTTTGTTGTATTTTTCTACATTTATTATGTACTGACTGAGGATGGAACATTTGACCTATGCTATGTCCACATTTACCTAATAATGAGCTGTGATGGATATAGATAGATGTTTTGACCCAAGGATTTTTTTTTTTCTGTACAGACCTAAGAGTTCTATATTTGGTATTTTTTTGGACAAGGACCTCAAAGTGGTCCGTATATAAACCCCTATAGCTTAAAATGGAAAAAGTTACTTGTTTTTTGGTGCATTTGAAAAGTATTGTTTTTCTTTTTAACCTGGAGTTTTATGAGTGCTTCTTGAAAAATTCTTTTTTAAATTTGAATTAATTACATTCAAATTACATTTCAGAGAAAGTAGTGGTCTTCAAAATAAATATGGACATCTAAATGCACTTTCTTTTCAGCTTTGAGATTCCTCACTGTTATATAAAAGATCGTGTATAATTTTGTGTTTTTGGCAAAACTAGAACAAATTTGTGGTGGGTAGCTTTTCATAGTATACATTTCTGATTCATAAGCTGCTTGTTTGTACTTTATAATGTATTTAATGCTCTTTTGTGTTAATGTATAAAAAGAGTGAAATAAAAAGTATCATTTGGATTGGGATAGCTAACTACTAACTTGAAGCAGAAAGATTTATGTTTAAGAGTGTTAACATATTTGGGAACCCAAATAGGACTTAAAAATTGCCTCTAAATCTTTTTTTAAGGGCAGCCAACTTGTTTTTTGTTCACCTGTTTCCTCAATAACTAAAAGAATGACAAATAGCAAATGATCCAAAAATATTTGTAGAATAAATTTAAATACTTGGTATAAAATAATGTGAAATTTGTTAATTTTTGTTTAAATTCTTAATAGCTTCCAGGTGGTTCACTTATTTTTAACACTCTGCAGCAGCAGCAACAGCAGCTTTCTCAGTTTACACCACAGCAACCTCAGCAGCCCACAACTTCTAGTCCTCAACAGCCAGGGGGAGCAGGTATGGGTTTTCTAGTCTTCTGTGTGCTTTTACATGAAATTTATAACATTTTCTGGTATATTTCAAGCATACTTCACGTGTTTTGTTAGTGTAAACATGTCCTGTACCGTTTTTATTAACAATGGTAGCAATCAGCTATTGGGTATGTATTCCTAATAAAACAGCCATACCATACTGAATAGATGCTATCACCTGCATCTTGCATAGTAGGAATGAGATTCAGATAAATGGCTTGCTCATAGCCATACTGTGAGTGGCCAAGCCAGAGATTCAAACCTAGGTCTTTCTATCCCTATCACTCATATATTTTCTACCCCATCATTATCTTTCTGTTTTTAGGATTTCATTGCTATTAGAATAGAGATGTCCCTATTATTATAAAATGTAGGGCAGTGGGAACACACACAAAACAAACATGTACACTGCCAAAGAGAAGGAAGTTGAATAACAACTGCAATAGATGACAGTAGAAAGGAAGTACAAGTGTTTCTAAACTTTGGGTACACTGGAGTAATCTGAGAAACTAAAAAATACTGATTCCTGGGTCCCACATGTAGAGTTTCTCTATCTCACAAATTATATGAAATATTGACCATTATTCCTTTTGCCCAGTTTCCCCCAGCCAAGTCTTAGTTGAATAAAGCTCATTTTCTAATAGAGTCCTCAGGAAGGGCACATTCAAAGCTTACCATTTTTTAATTCTAATCACATTAAAGATTGCTTGGCTAGATATAAAAGCTTTGATTTTCTTTCAAAAAAATTAATTTTAAAATATACAGAAAATTTACCATTTTAACTTCTTCAGTGTGCAGTTCAGTAGTGTTGTGTATTCACATTGTTGTGCAACAGATTTCTATTATAGAATGTTTTCCATCTTGTAAAAATGAAACTATATCCAGTAAATAACAACTTTTTTTTTTTTTTTTTTGAGATGGAGTCTCGCTGTGTCACCCAGGCTGGAGAGCAGTGGTGCGATCTTGGCTTACTGCAGCTTCCACCTCTCGGGTTCAAGCAATTCTCTGCCTTAGCCTCCCCAAGTACCTGGAATTACAGAGCACCTCCCACCATGCCTGGCTAATTTTTTTTTTTTTTTGTATTTTTAGTAGAGACAGGGTTTCACCATTTGGCCAGTCTTGTCTTGAACTCCAGACCTCGTGATCCACCCACCTCGGCCTCCCAAACAACTTTTTATTTCCTCCTCCCCTGGGCCACTATTCTACTTTGTGTCAGTTTGACTACTCAAGATAACTCATATAAGTGCAGTCATATAGTTATTTGTCCTTTTGTGTCTGACTTATTTCACTTAGCATAAAGTCTTCAAGGAACCTTCATGTTATAGCATGTGTCAGAATGTTTTTTTTATGCTGAACAATATTTGTAAATGCCGTATTTTGTATATACCATATTCATCCACTGATGAATGGATAAACAAGTACTTGGATACCTTCCACCTTTTGGCTATTGTAAATAATGCTAGTATGAATGTGGGTGTACAATTATCTCCTTGAGACCCTGCTTTCAACTCTTTTGGATATATACCCAGAAGTTAGATTGCTGGTTCATGTGGTAATTTTTAATTTTTTTAAGAAGCATCATACTGTTCCATAGTGGCTGTACCATTTTACATCATTTCCATCAACAACACACAAAGATCACAATTTGTCCAAATGTTTGTCAACACTTGTTATTTTTAGGTGGTGGTTGGGTCTTTGGGGATTTTCCTTTTTATTTTTTTAGCAGCCATCCTAATGGGTGTGAAGTAATAATCTCATTGTGGTTTTGATTAACCATTTTCCTTAACTGTTAGTGGTGTGGAGCATCTTTTCAGATGCGCATTGGCCATTTGTATATCATCTTTGGAGAAAAGTCTATTCAGGTCCCTTGCCCATTTTTTTTTTTGGTCAGATTACTTTTTGTTGTTGAATTGCAGGAGTTCTTCATTCTTTATGTACACACATCAGATGTTGATTCACAGATATATGGGTTGTCTTTTCACTCTTGATTGTATCCATTGCACAAGTTTTTTGATTTTAATGTAGTTCATTTTCTTTTTACTTTTCTTGCCTGTGCTGGTATCATATTGAAGATCATTGCCAAATGCAATGTCCTGAAGTGTTTTCACTTGTTTTCTTCTAAATGTTCTCTAGTTTTAGGTCTCCTTTAAATTTATTAAAAATGCTTCCTACTGTTGATTTGCTTTGTATGTTTTTGAGAAATCTCATGCCAGTCTAATTATCTTGCTCCTATAAGTTTAAGCAGTTTGCCTAGAAATTTGTTTTTGAGAAATCTGATGCCAGTCTAATTTTCTTGCTCTTGTAAATTTATTTAAGCAGTTTGCCTAGAACTGTGCCCTGAATGTTTGTCTAATATTTTCACTAGGCTGTGTGTCAGAATTGATTTTTCCATGTTTTTCATGTGGGTCCTTTTAGTGTGTAGAGTCAGTTCTTTATTTCTGGAATGTTTTCTTGGATGATAGTTTGTAGTTTCATAAGTGGAAGCTCAGAATATTGTGTTGAGGTCATTCTTTTCTAAAATAAACATTTAATGTTCTGTGTTTCCTTCTCAGTACTGCTTAAGCTACTTTCCACAAATTTTGATATGCCGTGCCTTCATTTTGTTCCATAGAATTTTCTGTCTTATGGATTCCTCTTAAATGAGTTATTTAGATATGTTTGATTTCTAAATACTTGGGAATTTTCCAGATATCTTTCTGTAGTTGATTTCTAGTTTTTATCCACTGTGATCTGAAAACATTTTTGGTCCTTTTAAGTTTGTTGAGGTTTGTTTAGTGCTTGAGAATGTGATCTGTCTTGATGAATTCTCCACATATGCTTGAAAAAAATGCATATTCTGCTGTTAGGAGTGTTCTGTATTAGATCAGGGTATTTGATGGTATTGTTCAGGTCTTCTATATACTTTTCTTTCTACATGTTTTATCAGTTATTGAGAGTTTTGAAGTCTTCAAACAATACTGGAAATTTCTGTTTCTCCTTTTGCTAAAGGTTGTTTTTTGAGCCCGTATTGTTAGGTGCGTATACATTTAGGATTGTTGTATCCTTGATTAATTTACCCTTATCATTAACAGATGACCTTTATCTTAGGGTAATATTTCTTGTTTCCTTATTTTGATTAATGTTAGCTTAGTACATCTTTTTTCATCCTTTTAGTTTTAGCCTGAGTTCTTTTCTTAGTGTTTATTTTTCTTGAAAATGTTTGTTTGTTATTTCTCGTTTGAATATTCCATTTATGGTGGTGTCTTAAAGTCTACCTTAGGTTTGTGGAGTGTTTTGGGGGTAAATTTATATCACCGCTAGTTTTTTTGCATTTTGAGCTTTTTTATTTGTTTTATCAGAGCTCCATTTTGGTGGTGATGTGGTCTGCCTTACTCTGTTGTTCATTTCATGAACTGGATTCCAAATTCAATAACATACCCTCCTTTCAGCTATGTGCTCTTTTGTCCAATCTCTATCTCCAGGGAGATCCCCTCAAGATAAATGTAACTTTTGAAATGTTTGGCTTGCCATTATATACTGAAATGTTACTTCAGACACTATTTTAGGTGGTATCAAAGTATGTCTTCTGCAGAGCAAAAGTTTTTAATTTGCTGAAGTCTCAGTTAACAGTATCTTTCTTTATGGAATATGCTCTAGGTATCATGTCTCAGAACTCTTTACTTAGCCCTAGGTCCCAAAGATTTTCTCTTATGTTTTTTCTAACAGTTTTATATAGTTTCCTATTTTGAATCCATGATCCCTTTTCAGTTAATTCTTGTACAAGGTGTGCAACTTAGGTCCTTTTTTGTTTGTTGGTTTGGTTTTTTTGGTTTTGTCTATCAATATCCAAGCTATCCTTTCTGAATTACTTTTGCACCTTTGTTAAAAGTCAGTTGGGTCTATGTGGGTGGGTCTATTTCTAGGTTCCCCTGTTCTGTTTCATTAATCTGTGTGTCTGTTCCTTAGCCAATACCACACTGTCTTGTTCACTGTAGTGAGTCTTAAAATTGGGCAGTTTTTTCTCCCATATCATTTTTCAAAATTGTTGTAGTTAATGTAGGTTTTCTACCTTTCCATATAAATTTTAGAATCATCTTGTCTATATCTACAAAAACCTTGCTGGCAATTTCTAAAGGAATTAGTTAAACCTGTTGATCAATTTGGGGGAAGAACTGCCGTCTTTATGATGTGAGTCTTCCAGTACATGAACATAGTATGTCTTTATCTAGGCCAAAGTTAATGTTTTGTAGTTTTTGGTATAAAAGTCCTGTACATGTTTTCTTAGACTTAAGATTCATACCTAAGCTTTTCTGTTTTTTTTTTTTTTTTTTTTTGAGCAATTGTGAATGCTATTTTTTTTAATTTTACTTTTCACATGTTCATTACTAATATATGTAGTGCTGACTTTTGTATGTTGATCTTGTATTGTGCCCTCTTACTGAACTAACTTACTACTTCTAGGAGCTTTTTTGGAGATTGCTTAGGATTTTCTACAGACAGTTGTGCCATTTGCAAATAAGGACGATTTTACTTTTTCCTATAAAATCTATATGCCTTTTATTTCCTTTTCTTGACTTAGGCTGCTGGCTAAAAGTTCCAGTACTATGGTTATGTTACAAAGAGAGTTTTAAGATTTAAAAATCTGTTTCCATGAAGCTTTATAAAAGCCTTAGTTAGGCATTATCAAGGTAGTATCAAACAATCAATAAATACAGATGCACTGAAAAATAAAGTTTTCTTTGTTCAAATACTATAAATTTATTCTTGCTTATTCTAAATACCTTTGAAGTCTTTTCCTTGTTATTCTTTTTACAAGACTAGTCTAATACTGATACTTTCTTTCATACAGGAAAAATACGTATTTACCAGCTCAAATTTGTTTTTCCTTCTTGTACAAGTCATTTATTAATTTGTTTATTCAGGGTTCTGAACAAGGTTCAACCAGTCATGAACAGGCCTTATCTGCTCAGCAAGCTGCTGTTATTAACCTTACTGGAGTAGGAAGTTTTATGCAGTCACAGGCAGCTGGTAGGTATCTTCATAACTTTATATGCTGAATTAGTAAACATATCTAATCTATTTGGGATCTCACCACTTAAATTACTTTCTTTTCCTTCCCTTGCAAACAGTAAACAGGAAAAAGTAAAGCTATATTTAATGTGTGAACTATTAAATTGATTAATGGCTGAGATATTTTCATTAATTTGATAGTGGATTAATTAAAAGGGCTTTGACTTAACGTAATTACCACAGTTGTATTTTCCTTATGTTACAGTTTACTGGCAAAATTTAATAATTATCCAATTTACTAGGAAGTTACTAGAGCTGTTTTCAGTATTTGTCAGTAGTTACCTTAATAACTTTTCAGTTTTACTGGGTTAAGACTGAATTTTTCTACATTGCATAATCTTTTGTCTCATTCTGGTAACTTGCAGTTGCATAAATGAATTAAGTCTTAATGGTCAGTAGCATAACTTCTGTAAGCCACTTTAATCATTTAAAAAAAAGATTAAATTACTTCTCAACACTTCCAGCAGTAAATGGTGAACTAAAGATTTAGTCTTAATGAATATTATCTTGTCAGTTGACGATGATAATTCTAACTTCATACTTAATTAAAACAGTAAGCCACATGTATAAAAAAACTATGATAGAGTTTGAGGATTGAATGAGAGACTGTTGTCAGCATCTTAAGTTATCACTGTGGGCTTACTATGATGCCTTTAGAAGTCCTTTAGAATAATCAAGATCTTTATTTTGGAAGTGAGTAATCCTTACATAAAGTTCCAATTTAGAGGTAATGAATTCCCAAATGTAAGTTTATATAAATATGTACCATGATCAGACCAGTTGTGAATTTCCGAAAAGAGCTGTAGTATAATTTAGTGGAAAGGACTGTAGTTTGAAAAATCATGAGAATGTTCCTAGCCACAGACTTGCCACTTAAACCATGTTGGCCTTAAACTTCCTCATACGCAAAATGAGTGTTGAACTGATTACTGTTGTCCCACTCAGCTGAAAAATAACAATGCTCAGTCTCAGTTCACCACCTTTGTTCTTAATAGTCTGATATTCATTGCAGCATCTTTTGTTTAAAGCAATTGTCTGTCTACCAGTTTTGTTGTTACAATAGTTTAGATTTCTTCCATCTCCCTTTTCCTACTTTGTTGGTTATATTTCAAAAATAATGTACTCTTCTAAACAAAATAGCACCAGTATCATATTCCATACAGATGCAAGAGGAGAGGTTCAGTGCTTTGACACATAATGCACTCTCTTCTCTTTTGTGTCCAGTAAGTTCCATAATCAGTGGTACCCCCAACTAACAGGAGACTATATACTAAATTTATTCTGAAATGTCTATGATTTGATACTTAAGATTAATCATACTGCTAACTTTTCTATTATTTCATTTTCTGTGTTGTCCTTTTCTAACCCTGGTAGCCTTCAAACTTTTTGACTGCCCTGCTTTCCCCTTCTCCTCTCTGTAGTGTTGTCTCAGCTTGGCTCTGCCGAGAACAGACCTGAGCAAAGCCTTCCTCAGCAGAGATTCCAGCTCTCCTCTGCCTTTCAACAGCAGCAACAGATACAAGTAATCCAGCAACTTCACTCTGATTACATTTTTAAAGATACTCAGCTCCAAAAGTACCTCAAAATAACTTGCTTTAGTTTTATTTTACTGTCTTTTAAGACTATACAGTAATTGGTAAATAATTTAGCAAATTTTAAAGTCTGACATTTTAGCCAGTCAACTTGGAGCACTGAATATATTTTGTACATTTAAGCCATACTTTCTAATTTAAAATTTTTCATGAAGTGCTGGTGGCACATTAACATACATTTTTCTAGTATGCAGTATATTTTGAAATAGACAGTTTTAAGTGCCAATTGTTAACTTTCTAATATTTTACTGCAGAAAAGTGTTCCTGTTAGTAAATGTTATACCTGTTTATTTAGAAAAATGTTATACCATAATTTTAGGAAGGAAAGTCAGCATGTTATAGTTGACTATCTTGATATTCAAGGTTGTTTTATGTTGCTATAAACTATCATTATACAACAAAATGGTAACTGAAGTTGCTGAGTTACTACAATATAGACTGGCAGGGCAAAGTAACAATTTTGAAGTTTGCCAAGAATCATTTTTAAAGCCCTCAGCAGGCTTCTGTGCCACTGGTGCTGTTTGACTGTGCATTGTCTCAATGTGGTATAGTCCCTTTTGTTATCTTGGTGCTTTCTCCCTTTTTCAGTTTTGTTGTTTTCATCACTCTCAGGAAAAGAACCTTTCCACACTTGCCTGCATTTCACGTAACTCGATTTTTTCCCTCCCTTTTGCAGCAGTTGCGATTCTTGCAGCATCAAATGGCTATGGCAGCAGCAGCAGCACAAACAGCTCAGCTACATCATCATCGGCATACAGGCAGCCAGTCAAAAAGTAAAATGAAGAGAGGCACGCCAACCACTCCAAAATTCTGAGTCTTGCATTATTTTTTTTTCCTTTTTTAAAAACACAAGAGCATTGAATCAAAAGGATTGAGTTTCTACTTCCTTTTAGTTTTTTTTAATGTGTCAGTATTTTACATTGCTAGATGTACAAACTTTATACAGAAGCACAACCTTATCATTTTTAAATAAAAACAGGGAAATGGTTTAACAAACTAGGGTTGGTTTGCCTAAGTCATTGCTTTTTAAAAATGGTTTCGCTATACATAATATATATGGAAGTGACCTAAGAAACACTAGAAATATCTTTCAGAAGAATGTAGTTTGAGATTTATTTAGTACAAAACATTTGTGCACAGTGTTAACAAATACAGTTTTTACAAATCTGTTTTGAAAATGTGGTAGATATTTATTTGGATTTGATACTCTTAATTACTTCATCCATCAATTTTTTAACTTCTTTGTGTCTTGTAACTGCTCGGCTCATACAGTCCTGAAGTTTAGCTCCAGTTAGCCCGCTTCCACCTGAAAAATCATTTTGCCAATACTTACACTAATGTCATGTAAAGTTATAAAACAAAAAAATTGGATAATGTAAATCGGGATACAGTCTCAAGATCTGCAAGTTAGTTTAACAAGACCTCCAAGTGATTCTAATGTATGTCTTAAGTTTAAGAACCACTGACATACACCATAAAGATGTAAGAAAATTTGAGGTAGCTAAGAAATGACAGTAAACTTAAATTAATTAGGTAAATAAAATCTCCCATATTCCATTCGGCCCTCCCTAATTTAAAGCTCACACTGAGTTTTCATCTACATATGTTTAGGACTGAAGTGGCAGGAACATGCCTGGTTTGTGAAGACAACAGAGCTTGCCTTCCTCATCCATTACTACTGTTAAGGTTGCTGTTGCCAGATGTTCCTCCTCTCCAGTTGGGTCAACTATAAGCAAAGTGCTATAAAAAGAAAAAAGTGTAAGTTTATCAATCCATGGAACAAATTTTACTTTAAAAATACTAAACATACTATCAGCCTCCCAAGTAGCTGAAATTACAGGCACACACCATCATGCCCGGCTAATTTTTGTATTTTTAGTAGAGACAGGTTTCACCATGTTGGCCAGGCTGGTCTCCAATTCCTGATCTCAGGTGATCCCTGGCCTCAGCCTCCCAAAGTGCTGGGATTACAGGTGTGAGCCACCATGCCTGGCCCTGCTCTTCTATTTCTAAACATGCTAAAATCCTTGGAAAATACTGAAGATCCCTTCGAGTAAATCTTTAGTGAAAGAATTGGAAAATTAACATTACACAGGTATAAGTAAACCAAGGAACAGGTAAAATGAACACAACTGATCATCCAATTCAGTATGCTTATGAAAGCGAACAGGCTGACTAGAAATAACTGTGCAGGGACAAGTATAAACCGAAGTGTTGATGGAAAACTAGGATGTCGGGTCACCATAAGCATTTCTGAAGAGTTAGAATGCTGAACATCAATTACCCTAACCTTAAATACAGAAAATTTTAAAGTAAGTTTGATTAACTTACTCATCAAACACAGCAAAGGAAGTTGCAACTGGATGAGTTCTAATATTCAAATAACTTTTCTTCTTTAAATTAACTTCTGCTAAAGCAGTTTCCTCATTTATAGTAACTTCAGGCAACTGTACTAAGAAAAGGCAAATTTGTAAAGTAAGTCTAACAGACAAATGGTTTCTAAGCTTTTTTTTTTAATTCACCTTTCCCTCTATTTAACTTGCTTAGAACATTCCTTTTTAAAAAGCACCTTACAGCGACTAAGGTAAATACAGAGGATACACATTGCATTTTACAGCATTTGACATTCCTACCTCGTGCTTATTGCATAATTTTTTTTAAAGTTTAAGAAGTCAAAATGATTTGCTTTTTTTAATTTTTAGAGAGGGTACTGCTATGTTGCCCAGGCTAGGATTGAATTCCTAGCAATCCTCCTGTCTCAGCCTCCCCAGTATCTGGGCCTATAGGCATGTGCCACTGCACCCATTTTTGAAATAAAAATGATTACTAATAGATAACATGTCTAGCTAATCTATATCTGCCAGGTCCTGTTTTAAGCATTTTCACATTTTCATTGTATTCATCTAATCAATACTCTTATAAAGAAGTACTATTATCCCTATTTTATTATAGATAAGGAAACTTTAGCACAGAGTAGTAGAGCCAGGATTCAAACCTAAGTCTCTGCTTTAACCACTTGATTATAATATTGCTGTGCTAACTTTATTTTCTACCTCCAATTATTTGTTCTTACCAATTCAGCAGTGCAATGATAGGGAATATGCACAAGTCACTGAATTCTATAATCAGTCAACCTAGACTCCTTGTTAAGAAACTTCACTATTACTGTGGCCTCCCAGTAAAAACAACAGAATCCATTCTACTTCTTTTGGCAGTATCACATAAAGAACTATGAGGATATTGGCAGATCTTCACTAATCACCTAGCCGGAAGTTAAACTCTTATCTCCCTCCACAACCAGTATTTTGGAAATGAACGAAGTCCTAACCTAAGTAGATGGGTACAGTCAAAGCAGCAATCTTAAACAGCATTCAGTTAGAGAATTTACAACAATCAACTATATTTGGAAAGTCATGTCAGTATTACATTCATTAATTTGGAAGCATATGAAAGTAAATGTACATGAAAAGTTTCACAAAACAACATTCTAACCCATTTGTGGAAATACTGCCTTTTTTTTAAAGGCTGCTTACCATTTTTTAAAGCTGCTAACAAAGCAAATGTGCAGGCATCCAAAATGTTTCCATCATAGTCAAGGCAAATGAGATCACAGTACAGAACCCAGGCAAGCTAAAACAGAATTAACACAAAAGAAAATTAAAGCCTTCTAATGGGAAGAGCATGCTATTCACTTAAACGTAAGAACCACAGAACCCTTGGTTAAATAAGCAAGATAATCTTTAAGGCTCGGAAACCTTAAGAAAATGCTTTACCTTTGTAAAGTAGAAAATCAAAAGAAAGTAGACAGGTTTGGTAAAAGCTGGCTTTTGATTACCAAGCTGACAAATGGCAAACTTGTCCATTTCTCTTAATGAAGCTACAGATATAGAAGAATTTCCATTCTTATTGGGAGGTTACAGATGAGGGAGATGGTTTTGAAAGCCCTAGCTAAAATTCAAAAGGCACCTTCCCATAATGCATGAAATGTTTAGGTTTTACAGTGCTAACGTAATCAGTTTATGTGATGTGGTAGGAAAGCCTCTCTAGTTTCTAATCAACCTAGTTTTACATTTTCAAATAGACTTTTGGAATCTACTCTATGGATTCACCATAAACATACCTTAACATGATTAGCAATTAATCTGCTACAAAGAATAAAAAATGAACTTTTCTCTAAAAGTTAAGGGGAAAAAATTACTTCAGTTAAAAAGGTAGCTCCCAGATGCAATAAGTTAGTCGAACTTGTTTTTTATAAACAATATGGTTCATTTAGAGAATTACAGAGTAAGAAATTACTGAATCTCTACAATCTGTAGACAGTCATATTCAATGCTACTTTGGTTGTTTTAACTTTCTTATTCACTTTCCCCCTCAAAAAATCCCTTCCGAATTAATAAGAACTTACAAGCTTCTCTATTCCTCTTACCTTTCCTGGAGAAATGCATAAGTCCTCTTTCTGAATTATCTGTGAACTTGATTTAATGACAAAGAGCAAAGTAAGTGAAAAGTCAAAAACTATCTGAAAATGAAATATAGTAAGATTTTATATATATGGTGCTCTTACTTTTCAATGACATCTGCAATGAACTGGCTAGCCACTTGGGCTTCTTCTCCAGGAGGTCCAGACCGGAATCTCGATGAACACAGGGGTGGTAGATCCACATTAGGAACTGAAAGAAACACTCTGTAGCTATGAACTAAACTTTTTAACTTCTGGATTACTGATGGGTTAAAGGTATTATCCACAGCAAAGGCAACCATGACCATGGATAGGCTTTTCTGAGTAGAACACATTGGAACATTAGAGTTATATTCTGTTTGTTCTCTGTAAGACTCCCAGGTTTACATAAAATGAAATTTATATTTTTCTTTTTTCCCCCATATGCATTTTTTTAAAATCTATTTTAGGCCATAATTCTCCTAAATCCTTCACAAGAGTTTTCCTTGTATCTTTGAAAACACCTCAATCTGTAACTGAAGATAGCTCCTCTGTTTTTCTTATTTAAAAAATGTTGGTTTCTATCAAAGAACAGATGGTTCCAAGACAAGAAAAAAATA
Source organism: Ateles fusciceps (assembly GCA_036589455.1). Taxonomy (NCBI): domain Eukaryota; kingdom Metazoa; phylum Chordata; class Mammalia; order Primates; family Atelidae; genus Ateles; species Ateles fusciceps. The sequence goes on along the minus strand of JAZHEH010000804.1, from coordinate 148,525 downwards.
GCAGTTGTATAAAGCAAAGAATCTTTATGGAAACAAAAAGTGTGCAGTGATAGTTCTCTGACTAAAAAAAAATTCCATTCTATTTTTTTTTTTTTTGAGACAGGGTCTCACTCTGTCACTCAGACTGGAATACAGTGACATGATCACAGTTCACTGTAGCCTCGACAGCCCAGGATCAAGCAATCTTCCTGCTTCAGCTTCCCAAGTAGCTGGGACACAGGTGTGCCTTGGCACATCCAGCTAACTTAATTTTTTTGTAGAGACGGGGGTCTCCTTTGTTGCCCAGGCTGGTCAAACTCCTGGGCTAAAGTGATCCTGCCGCCTTGCCTCCCAAAATGCTGGGATTACAAGTGTGAGTCACCATACCTGGCCAAAATTCTCTTTTCTTACTTGGTGACATATGAATGTATAAACAAGAACTGAGAAAGCAAGTTTGATAAAGGTCAAATGTATGAAATTCTATATCCTGCTTTTATGCTATCTTTTACTAACACATACATGGAAAACTTTTGAGGAATGTGTTTTATTCCTAAATATTTCTGAATATTAGGAATAATTTTCTTTACATCAACTCAACTAGTAGGACTTAACTAAAATTATCAAAATGTGTTAAAAGTATTTGTATTAAAATTACAAAATCGTTTAACTTACCAACATATCCTTTATCAGGGGCATCTGTTGGTGGTGCTGCAAATTCCTGTAGTAGCAAATAAATGTTTCCTATTGAAAGAAGCTACTAAAAAATTATGAAGACAATTTAGCATTGGTGCTGATCCTCACAATAGCTCTACAAGATAACAAGGCACTATAGTACAGTGGACTACATTATAGTGCTGCTCAAGATTACCTGGAGATCTTTTAAAAAATACTAATTGGGTTTGTGCCCCCACCCAGTAGCCAAGAATCTAAATTTATTCCCCAGATGATACAGCCACATTTAGGAACTGCTGCTTTAGTGGTAAAGAGCAAAAGCTGAGCAAGGCCTGGTGGCTCACACCTGTTATCCTAGCACTTTGGGAGGTGAGGCAGGCAGATCACCTGAGGTCAGGAGTTTTGAGACCAGCCTGGCCAACATGGCAAACAACATGGCCATCTCTCTACTAAAAATACCAAAAATAGCCAGGCACAGTGGCAGGCGGCTGTAATCCCAGCTACTTGGGAAGCTGATGCAGGAGAATCACTTGAACCTGGGAGGCAGAGTTTGCAGTGAGCCAAGATCGTGCCACTGTACTCCAGCCTGGGTGACAGAGCCAGACTCCGTCTCAAGGGGAAAAAAAAAAAGCAAAAGCTCTGTAATCACTAAGCCAGTTCAAGTTTCAGAGCCACACTTACTGGCTGAGACTTCAGGCAAGTTACTTAACCTCTAACCTTAAACTCCTCATCTGTCAAATGGGAAGAAAATAGTGTCTACTCCTAGGGATTACTAATAAGGGCCAAATGAGATAAAGCTATTAAATCCCAGGCATAAAACCTGGCAAGGAGGGAGTTCTCAAATCTCACTGTTATGTATCACTCTAGGTTTACCAAGGAAGAATCTCAACTGAGGTTAAATAACACAGGGTGTAGTCTAGTCAAAGAAGCACAGGCTTTGGATTCAGATTTATGTTTTAAGTTTTACTTATGCGTCTTATGTACCTGGACAGGTTACTGAACCTCATTTATAAAACAGGAGGTGGAGAGAAATAACAAATGAATGTTGTAGGGATTAAAGTGGATAATTTTGTAAAGCAACTAAGCACCTAAAAAGGTGTCTGGAACATAGCAGGTACTCAGTAAATAGTAGGCATTATTTCCTCAAATTTTTCAACAATTTTAATTCTCTACACATTTACACAGATTACATGTCATCACCGGCTAAAAGGATGTCACCAAAAAATCTCTGTTAATTTCTCAAATGATATAACCGAATTTTTTAAGAGTGATTAAGATTTTAAAAGTTATTTCATTTTGGTACATTTGACAAATGTTCAATTAGTCATTAAGCTTGGGTCATATTATCTAACACTCATAGTGAAAGCTCTTGGGAAATTAAAAACTGACACCTAACTGCCAAATCAACAGAATTATAGGTGTAAATTATAATCTAATAAATAGATGAGGCTAATTTAGTAATTCAAATCTCAGTAGGACATATTTATACCCACCGCTTTAACTCCACAGATTACTGTAGTATTTCCCAACTTCACTAAAGCAGAACCATCTGCAGTACTAATGGAACCTGAAAAGATAAGCAAAATGAAAGTCCATAAAAGGAAAACAGGTACAAAATTATCTACATAATCATTAAGTGTGTTAGTTTGCTGTGTATGATTATCTTGCTACACCTGTCAGTTGCTTATGAAAATGTATTTCAAGTTGGAATAACTGATTTTAAATGATATAACTATTTTAAATTAGTGTTTAAATAATTATTCACCTGTCCTTGAATTTGTGTTAATCATTTTTCATTCAGTTACAGGGCTTTTGTACGGATAAAAAATCTCTTGACAAAAAAAATCATCAAATCCTTTAGACAGGGAGAATTTGGCTGAAAAACTGTTAAGGTGGTTCAGAGACTAAAACTTGGGAATATCATACAGTTGAAAGTGGAAAATACATCCTTACCTACGTTGACAGTTGTGGTTCTGAATTCACCAAGTTCTCTTCCATCAGGACGGCAGTTCTCTTTCTAAATAAATATAATGTTTATATAAAAAGATTCTACCTATTACATACTTTACATGTCTATCGCAAATTTTACACACACCAGGGGAAACACATTAAATGTTACTTCAAATGGATTTGTTTAAATTACTTGAAATTTATCTTTAAAAGAAGCCCATTGTTATCAAAAGGCATAACATGTACATAAACTTTACTCACCAGAAATCTCCTGTAATACTCAAGAGGTTCCACAGTTCTGAAACACATTAAAAATATATCTGAGATTAATTATGAATCTTAACATAAATCCAGAAATGGGCAAAGATCTTTAGAATGTGGTGATACAGCATAAACTGCCACAATTTTTAACTAAAAGTAATTCTAGAAAGTAAAAACTCTTGCAGTAGCAATCACATCCAATTGCTGTTTTAACTCTGTTGTAATCGATTAGAAGATTGGCGTCTAAAAGCTCCGAGTGAGCTCTTTAAAAGTGGATTAATCTAGGTGTCAAAAAAATCATGTCATTCTTGCTCCGAAACAAGGATTCAGAGTGATCTAGTGATCATGAAAAGAGATTATTTTCATAAACTAGTGAACATGAATAGTTAGATCTTACTAGATAACTCAGGAAACAAAAAAGGTACATCTTTATTTTCACTGTAACTGAAACTTAGCACATTCTTCAATTATGACTGGAGGCGATAAACCATTGTAACATTAGCAGTACCTGCAACTTTTAACAGAGACCACAGATGCTTTCATTTGTGTACGGTATGTTTAGGCTGTTACTTTGAAATCCAACGAGGTACTACTAGACTCGTCACTAGATCTTGTTTAAAAAGGTAAATTTTAAAGCAAGTAATATACTACTATATCATCACTTCGGAGTTTATATTCATAGATAACTATTTCAACATAATGGGTTTCCTTTGGAATCCCATTTTATCCATTTTTTAAAAAACTTTAAGAAAATCCATAGGCTACACACACAAAAACTTTCCGAACGAGCCATGATTCTTTAGAAATAAATTACGGGAGAGGGAGAACCAGGCGGTATGTGGCTCTGACGCAACAATCTTTATGTATTTGTATTTATTAATTTTTGAAACAAGAGTCTCACTCTGTCGCCGAGGCTGGAGTGGCGTGATCTCCTTATTAATTTTTGAAACAAGAGTCTCACTCTGTCGCCGAGGCTGGAGTGGCGTGATCTCGGCTCACTGCAACCTTCGCCTCCCATGTTCAAGCGATTCTCCTGCCTTAGCCTCCCAAGTAGCTGGGATTACAGGCTCCCGCCACCACGCCCGGCTAATTTTTATATTTTTATTAGGGACAGGGATTCCCCCACGTAGAACAGGCTGGTCTCGAACTCCTGATCCGCCCGCCTCGGCCTTAAGTGCTGGGATTACAGACGTGAGCCACTGCGCCAGGCCACAATCTTTAAAAGATTACAACTATGTCTCCTGGGACTGCACGTTCACTACACACAACGCTCACGAATGCTCGCAGCGGGTATGGAACTCTACCGTCCTTTCATCTCCCGTTTCACTAGGGGAAACAAGCCCTTTCTTTTCACTACGACCACTTCCAGGTCCTCCCGCCCGTCGCCTGCTTCGACAAGGAAGGAAATGGCACTCCAAAGGGGTCGGCCTCCACGTGAGAGAATCTCAGCTAAGAGTTAAAGAAAGCCGTCGTCGGCCAGGGTATAGAATTCAGCCCTCCAGTCGCCAACACTCACTTGAATCCAGCCGCCATCTTCCCGCCCGCGCGTCTGCGCCTGCGCCGCTCTTCGCCTGCGTGCCTGTTCCGCCACCGCACTTTCGACACGGATGCCCGGGCCGCTCACCCCACCGGAAACGCCAAGGCGGAGACGCGACGAGAGGCCCGCCTTGGCTTAGACTTTATCCGAGCCAGACGCCCTTCTAGGTTTCCTTGCCTTGGACGTATTTTGACGAATCTGCTGTTAGAGAAGGAGAAGGTGTCCCTCTATAAAAAAGCTGGGGGTGTCACTCAGAATAAGGCCAATATTTCGGAGAAAATAGGGTTTCCAGCGAAGAATCAAGCATTGCATGTAGCGCGTTATTCCAGTGTTTCTGTTTCTTTTTTCCGCTTGTGACTTAGGCTGAGCCCTGACCTTGCCTCTTCCCTGGTCAAGGGCTCCCTGCTCTAGCACGTTGAGAAATCTGAACTTTTATGCGCTCATTAGCCGCACCACGTTCTGTTCTGCAGGTCCTGGAGCTGGCTCCTGAGCATCAGCTTGTGTTGTAGACTGTGTCGTGCTTAAGGCTGCCATCTCCCTCCGACGTGGGGTTACCAGATAAAATACAGGATACCAAGTTAAATTTGAATGTCTGATAAACAGCATTTTTTTTTAGTATGAGGATGCCCCAAATAGAGCCTGCAATTAGTTGTTACCAGAACCTGGAGGGAGCTGGGAAGGCTTTACAGATAGATGGTGATGGTTGCACCGCATTGTGAATGTATTTAATGCCACTCACTATTGTAAAGTTAAAATGATTAAAATGGCAACTTTTGTTTTATTTTACCACAATTTATAAAAACTAATGTAATAGACCAGAAGCCTTTAACTGGATGAGTTGTGTAGTGTGTAAATATCTTAATAAGGATGTTAAAAAAAAAGATTACTTTTTTTTTTAATCTGAAATTCAAATTAAGTAGACATCTTGCATACTTGCTAAATCTGGCGCGGTGCTAAGGAACCTAACGCGTCTCTCCACCGCCTGGGGCGCCGAGCCCTCGAGAGCGGCAAGTTCTCCGCCTTGCCACGCGGGGGTGCTGCGGGCGGCGGGCGAGGCCGCTCTGGCTGCGGGGCCGGGTCGCGCTTCCGCGTGTGTGTAGGTGCCGGATAGGGCGGGCGGCCCCGGCATGGAGGATGGCTCTGCTTCTGATGCAGCTGGCGGTGCTCGGTGCGGCGCTTGTGGCCGCAGCCCTCGTACTGGTGAGAACAGCGGTTGGGGACCGGCGCGGGCCGGGGCTCACCGCTTCCTTGAGACTGAGGCTCCTCAGGCGTCCCCCTCCTCCGCGCTACCCGTTCTCGGACTTGTCCTTTTCCCTTAGCTTCCCCCGAATTCCTGATCTGAGTTTCCTTTCCTGGAATTTCACTCCCCTTTTCTTCGCTTCTTTAATTTTTCTTGGAACCTTATCTCTTTGTGTGCTCAGAGACTTGTAAGATTTTTCACACTGGAGCGCACCCACCCAGCCTGGCATCGTCACCTCTTCCCTCGCCCCTGGCACCCGCGCCACCTGACCACCCGCTCTGTCGGCTTCGACCTTTCCCAGACTCCCCTCCGGCACCTGCAAACGCTGCAGTTCTGCCCCACCCGGGGAGGTCTCGAGTCCCCAGAAGGGGTATGCTCCCTCGCCTGCCCCCTTTGCTGTTGGGTTAAGCAAATAGGGGTGACGGTGCCCTGACGACAGCCATCCTTTACAGATGGGAATAAATCCGTGGATCGATGAGACCCACGGGTGAGCGAGAGAGAGACAGGCCTCAGGCCTCCTGATATTACCTTGTCGGCGGGGGGTTGGGGGAAGCACTGTGTTCCAGAATTAAGCACCCTCAATATACTGCCCCTAAACAAGGCAGAACAATAGAATTCAAACTCGATTTTCTTTGCCATTGCTCTGGAAACACAAAAACATCGTAAGCCCTTGCTGATTGTTAAGTGGCAGAAAATTGGCCAAGTGAACTCTCTCCCACATTTTTTGGAATGAGCCTGACATCTAGTTAGTAAAAGTGGAGAGGATTTCAGCTTCCTTGACATTCAGATTAGCCACCTAGACAGCACTGCCACGAGGGCCACTCTGCCATCTTTTCAGAGGATGTGTAAATTTACAGTTTAGATAAAATGTGGTGCATCCTTACTTCTTTGTTGATAGTATCTGGGTGAGAGAGGAGTCCTCTCTTGCCCTGACTAGTGGAGATTTCAGGGTTTGGGTTTTTTTTGTTTTTTGAAGTTTTTGAGCAAACCAGGTTTGTTTGTTTGGTGGGGTGCCGGGCGGGGGTGGTGGTTTCACACATTCTTAGATTGAAGCTGCCTTACTTTGGGTCTTTTGCACAGATTTTATGAGATTGTACTGACGGTATTTGTTCCCACTAGCTTGAAGTGATAAGGGCTACCATTTACTGAGTGCAGTACTTACTATATGTTGTGTGTTGCACTTGGTTTAGTAGGAATTATCTCATTAGATCTTTTAAACAATGCTAGGAAACAGATTGGAGAAATGAGTTTCATGTACTCAAATGTCACACAATTAGTAGAACTTAGATTTTTTAAATGCCAGAGCAAGAAATCATTTAAAAAATGATTTTTCAAAACCTCATCTTGTCTTCATATGTATCCACTCTCCATTCTTATTTTCTCACAATCTCAGCTCCTTTCTGAATTATTTTAAAACAACTTGAAGACATTTTATCTTTAAATCCTCAGCATTTATTTCTAACAGATAAGGTCTCTCTTTTAAAAATACCACAATAAAGAGGTCACAGATTTGAGTTTATTCTGTGATTTCAAATTCCTCCTCAGTTCACATCCCCCTCACTTGTCTTATGTATGTCTCAGTTTGTTCCAATCAGGATCCAAACAAGTGCCACACACTGTACTCCGTTGATGTCTTGAGTGTCTTAATCTGTTAACAGTTTCTCCTCCCCTTTTTTTCTTTTCCTTGTCTTTAATATGATCATTTCTCCTGTAGAACTTCTCACAATTTGGATTTCTCTGAATGCATCCCCTTAATGTCTTTTAACATCATCCTCTGTCTCGAATTTCCCATAAACTGGTAGTTAGGATCTAGAGACTTAATCAGATACATACTTGATGTTTTTTTAAATTAAGAAAAATCATGAGGGATGCTTCTTCCATCCTCTCGTGTCTCATCCATCAGGAGTCATGTAAAGGCCAGTTGTCTCTGGTGTTAAGATGGACCTGCGGGTTCAAGTGTTGCCAGCCAGACCCACCAGTTTATAAAGTTTGTCATCAGCCTAATGGTTTCAGTAGTCATTGAGGATCATTACCTAAATGCTTTATTTCATTGTGGGTTGCAAAGTGAAATATTCTCGTTGTATCTTTCATTTATTACCTACAATTTTATAATGAAAGAAATCTTATCCTCAGCTATTCGTTTACTCTAAAATACCATTAATACATATAAAATACAAAATAAAAGGCAAATTTTTGAAATACTGAGATGGTTCCCTGGCATCTTACCGAGCTTTTTGTATTCAGTACCATTGTGAATTTATGATTTACAGTATTTTTCATGGTTTGATTCATTGCAATCATTCTTTTTAGTGAGGGAAGGTGGGAAGATGATCAGATCCTCACATCATAGGCCAGTGAGAGCCCCGTCGGTTGACTGCTTTGTCCTTTTGGCACAGCCCTTATAATCTTTGACAGTGTCTTCACTTCCTAGTATGATATGTTATTCCACCATTCTACATTTCCTGCCCCAGATCTGAATCACTCATCCTCTTTGGAGCACTGCCGGCTTTTATTAGGAAATTAAATTTAGAAATGAATCTAAACACTACTGTGCATAGTAGGAACTCTTCACCACTATTCTGGATACTGCCTCTATGCTCCCACTAATCAAAAGGTATTCACTCTCGGTATGTACCCAGTAGGATATTAAAATTGATCATTAAATTACAATGAGTAGCATTCCAAAAAGTTATAGATTGTTTTGAAAGCAGAAAGTGTGACAATGCAAACAATGTTAAAAAGAATGGTTATTTCCAAAGCTTAGCTCCCAAGTGCATCAGGGAGCCTGTAAGTTAGATACTTCACAAAGTGCTGTATTCTGAATTCAAATTCAAGTTAAGTATCAAAAACATATTCTTAAACAGTGTTCTTCCCTACCTGGTAGTCTAAGGAATCTTCCTTTTATATCTTGGGTCTGTCTGGTCCTGGATGGGAAGTCTGCCCTCACCCTGTACGTTCCACTGCAAAATGGATTTGTCCTGTCACATAGAGATTCCAAGTAGGGATACGACCTTACTGTATGCATGTGTGTGTGTGTGTGTCATGTGCATGTGTGTGTGTGTCCATCCGTGTACACATGCTAAGGATCAGGGTTTTAAGGCACCTAAGAGTAGACTGGTCTTCCTGTAGTGATTGATCCCTATTGTAGCTGGGATGATGGAGGCCTGGGGAATGATGACTGGGAAGAGACAGAGCCTCCCCAAGACATCAGCACCTTACTGATAGAAAAAAGGACAGTCATCCATTCATAGTAGGGGACTAGTTAGGAAACTCAGTATTTAATTTTGGAGTCACCTCTAGACCATTGTTAATGAACTAAAAACAGAGTGAATATTCAACTAAAAGAAAAGTAGATGATATATTCTAACAAATATAGAAAAATCAGTAAAACATAATTTTTTTTTACATGTCTGCTTTTAGATTTCCGTTGTTGCATATATAACTGCTTCAAAAATGCCAGCACTCCATCAACATGAAGAAGAGAAGTTCTTCTTAAATGCCAAAGGCCAGAAGAAACTTTACCCAGTATATGGGACTCACCTACTAAACAACTTTCTGTCGTTGTGCCTTCATACAATGAAGAAAAACGGTGTAAGCCCTGTTTTGATTTTTTTTTTTTTTTTTGGTAAAGAGTAGTTTGGAAAAGAAAAGGAACTTTAAAGTATTTGACTTCACTATCTTTGCCAAAACATTAATAGATGTGGGCGGTGTTGCATGCACAATTGATAATTGTTGCAGTTTGGCAGAGACAGAAGTGAATATTAGCTCTCATGAGTAGGAGCAGCATCATGAGGCAGTGGGGACTGATAAATGTTCTAAGAGTTGGTAAGTAAGATGTGGACAGAAGGCAGGATTCCAGATGGGAATGACCATTGAGAGAGTACCAGAGGGGCTTGTTAGATTATTGGGACTTTTTTCTGTATGTAAGCTGAATGTGCCAGGCTTGGAAAATCATTTTCAAAAGCGATTTTTAATATTTTTTTTCTTTAAGTGCCTGTGATGATGGATGAAGCTCTGGGCTATCTAGAGAAGAGACAGGTATCATGTTTTCTCTTTTAATATGGTATCTCCAATTAAAACTAGACCAGGTCACCAACTTGTGGACCCCAAGCTAGATGCACTGTGAGAGGCAGTCCTGGCAGCACCCCGATCGCTGGGCCACCTGCTGCTCGGCTTGTTGCTATCCATAAGCCCGGCACGTAGCACGCTACCTCCAGAGGCAGGTGGGTGACCCAGGACAAACCAGGAAGCTGAAATATCTGTTTCCCTACCCTCCTACCCATTTTTATCCTCTCTTTTCCTGATGACATATTTAAAATTGAGTGACAGTGTATGTCTGCAGACTTTGTATGATGCTACAGTGCTGTTTTTACTTTCGTGACTTATGAGAAAAGGTATATTGTTGTTGTTTTTGCTGTTAACTTTTATTCTTTTCTCTTTTTTTAAACTAAGTTTGAATAAACAAAAACTAAGTCTGAATGAACAGAAAAGCTAAGTCTGAATGAACAGAAAAAATATATTTTTAAAAGACTTACACTGACGTTGAAATGATTTTGTATTTCTTCAATATTCTCAAGAGTCTCCTCTCACATTTTCTTCCTCTTTCCCCTGCATAAGAAGGGAAGTAACACACAGCCTTCTATTGTAACATTAGCTGCCACTGGAATCTCCTTGAAGGGAGTAAGAATTAAGTGAATTCTTGAAAAAAAAAAAGTTTTGATTTACTTTGCTTTTAGGTTTTTTGTATAAAAGGGAAATAGAAGATTCACTGAAAGAGAAAGGCCTGTATTACTTTATTACTGACTCCAAAAATTCAATTTAGAGAAAAGAAGAAAGGAATTGAGCCCTTAATATATATGAGGCTTCTACCTCTCCAATTGCTCATAATTTTCACATCTGCCACATAGAGTAGATTGTTCTCCTCTCTTTTTTTATTAAGAAAAAAGGCCCAAAAAGTTAAGTTGCCCAAGGTCATTAGGCTAAGAAATGCTGCAGCCAAGCAGTAATCTGCAGTCTCTGACTTCAAACCTCAGGAACTTTTTTTCTTACACTCTTGTAGCCTCTCAAATGTGCTGTAGCACCACAAGTACCTGGCTTCTTCCACCACCAGGGTACAAGGTAGACTGGGGGACAGCGAGGTGACATGGAGAGATTGAGTCAATATTCACTGTCCACCTCTACCCAGGATCTCTCTCTCTCTTTTTTTTTTACTTAGCCTTTTTATTTTATGCTGTTTGTGCCCTAATATTTATATTTAAATTTATATATATCAACACTAAAGCAGTTGTTTTTTAAATTATTGATGATTTTATTAGAATAATTTATGGCAGCTGTGCCAAATTGTGTTATTTTCTTTTTGTTTCTTGCAGAAACGAGATCCTGCATTCACTTATGAAGTGATAGTAGTTGATGATGGCAGTAAAGATCAGACTTCAAAGGTAAATACACTTGCTTTTAGAATTGACAATAGATAGAAAATAGAGAATAATTTTGCACATATGAAATCTCACTTTCGTTCATCAGGGGACCCTAAAGCCGTGCCTAACACTCTCCACTGTTACAGCATAGATAGCAGAAAAAACAGATTTCATTTATGGGACTTCTCCATAAGACCAGAGAAGCTTTGAAGATCACCAGATAGGGAAGTAACATGCCCATTCACAGTTCCTCCTAACCTCGAGGGTAGGAACCTTCGTTGCCTACCGATTTGTGCTTCCTTTTTCCCTAAGCACAGTTTCTTTCTGCTCCATCTTGCCTTATAATTTTTAAAGCAGCCATGCAAATAGAAAGCTGCCTTCATACCAGCCACTGGGAATCCTTTCACATGCACAGAATGCATTGGCAGGATCTGGCTTAGGAAGGGTAAATGCTGCACTTTGAATAGTGAGTATGATGTGAAAGTTACGAAGACAAGCCATCTCAGCAGTTTAGTGATACATGAAGGAAATGGCATGGAAAGCAAACTTTGGACACTTGCTGTTGAGATTAGAGAGGCAGCCTAGACCCAGCTGAGGCTGTGCATCTTCTCCTGAGGAGCACTCTTTTGGCGACCCTTGTCCTATGGGTGGTCCGCTGCTCTACTGGAAGGATCAGAGATGCCCTCCCAGGCAGAACAAGCAATTGGCCCCACTGATCCAAGGTTGGGTGGAAGTGGAAACTTGAAATTATATTTAGTAGAAGTTTTTTTTAAAACAAAGAAACTAGTTTCCGCTTGGTAGTATTTATGGATTTCCTGGTTAATGTCTTACACTCTGAGGGGTGTGATGAAAATTTTAGATATGGCTCTTGCTCTTGAGGCATTTCAGACTAAGGAGGCACAAAGTATAATACAAGAGAAAACTGCAGTTGTACAGTGATGTTTATTATATCCTCAAACAACATATCAAAAAGGCGAGTAGGCACTCAATAGGAACTCAGTTCACAAATGGTGGCCGAGTGACAGCTGCTGCCCTGTGTACTAATGGCGACACTGTAAAGCTTCAGTGTGTGTCCATTCCAAATAGGTGTGGCTTCCACAATGTGTTCCTTCCTTGAAGCTGGATACGAAGAGAGAGGTTTTCATCCTAACATAGGAAAGTCTCATTAGTTCACTTAGCTACTTACACAATGACTCTATCTTCTTGGTTTTGAAGTCTTATGATGAATATCAAGTACTGGATAGTTCCAGAGTAAACATCTACAGCACAAATAAATATTCTTTTTTTTTTTTTTTTTTGAGACAGAGTCTTGCTCTTTTGCCTAGGCTGGAGTGCAGCGGCACGATCTTGGCTCACTGCAGCCTCCACCTCCGAGGTTCAAGCGATTCTCCTGCCTCAGCCTCCCCAAGTAGCTGGGATTACAGATGTATGTCACCACACCCAGCTAATTTTTGTATTTTTAGTAGAGACGGGGTTTTACCATGTTGGCCAGGCTGGTCTCGAACTCCCAACCTCAGGTAATCTGCCCACCTCGGCCTCCCAAAGTGCTGGGATTACAGATGTGAGCCACCAGACCTGGCCACAAAATAAATGTTCTTTGAACAGACATTTCTTCAGCTGTTAAGCGGGAGTCAAGAGTTCTTGACTAAAATACAAAGATGTGAAGGCCACTTTCTGCCTTGAAGGAGTTCACATCTATTAATAATACTGGAAATATGCAGCAAATAATTAGAGCACTGGGTGTTAGACATTTTTATCCATTAGGAACTGTATCATAGAGTGGCTTAGGTAATAAAGATGTTTAATTATCTTTTCTGCCAAGAAGTCTGGACATAGTTGATTCCAGAGTTGGCTTAGCATTTAAATAGGATTAGGTTGCTGGATCCATATTTTCAGTCTCACGCATTCCATCATCACAAAATGGCCACAGCTACAAATATTACATGTCCTGGAGTAGTAAGAGACAGCCAGGACTTTAAGAATCACCTCTAGGATGGGCATGGTGGCTCGTACCTATAATCCCAACACACTGGGAGGCCAAGGTGAGAGGATTGCTTGAGCCCAGGAGTTCAAGGTTGCAATGAGCCATGAACTCACCATTGTACTCCAGTGTGGGTAACAGAGCAAAACCGTATGTCAAAAAAAAAAAAAAAAAAATCAACTCTGTGTGCCTCTCTCCTTTTTAACTAGGAATGAAAATCTTTACCAGAAGTCCTCAACCCTCCCTGTAGTAAAACCCACACCCAAAGTTCACAAGCTAGAACTTACTGACATGGCCACCTAAGCCTGCAGGGAGGCTGTGAAAGTCCTCAACGTAGAGGAGTTAGACCAATCATGGTTCATCCCCTAGGGCTTCACAGTTGTCACTATGCAGTATTGGGGCCATAACAGCAAAGAAGAAAGAGGCACTGCTTGCTGGATTGGCAGCTAGTTAACAGTGTCACAACAGGAGTGTGTACACAGGACCATGGCTGCATTTGCTCTTTGAGACTGATAGATTTCAGATTGTGTGTCAGACACCAGAAATAAAAATCTTTGCCTTTAAATAGCTGACATTTACAGTTGCATTATGTGATGAGTAAAGTTATAGTTGAATGAGAAAATGCTTTTGTAGTACATATAGCTATTAGAATTTTACTTTCCTTTTCTTGAGGGAAGGTGAGGATGGGCATGGAGCCTAGAAAAGAGAAATGGTGTTTGGCTGAGTCTTAAGCTAGCCTGACAGGTGAGGAAGCTGGAAGACAGTGTTCTGAGAAAAGGCATAGGAGTATGATACCGTGGTATGGTCTAGAAATCTCACATACTGCTAATGTACGGGGTGCTAATGGGGCAGCCTCAGAAGCTGGCTAAAAAGGTGAGGGCTGAATCACAAAGGATCCCCTGTGCTAATGATAAGGGACTATATGTGATACTTAGAACAATAGGTTATCATTGAGGGTATTTGAACAGGACTTAATGTGAACTGATTTCCATATTGGAAATGCTACTCATATAACTTTGGGAATGAATTAGGGAATCAGGCTAGAGATGTGGAGACTTTAGGGGATAAGGCCCTGAACTAGGTCAGTAAGATGTGAGGATGCCATGGAGTTGAGAGGCATTTTACAAATCAGTCAATGAGTTATAGTAGCCAGTGAATTGTGATGGGTGATAGAAATGGAAGATGATTCTCAGGCTTACATTTTGAACAGCTTAGTAGATGGTGATGCCATTTGCTGCAACAAGGAATATAGACTGAGCAGGAGTGGGAGGAGGAGATGAATGAAATTCTGGAGTGTTTTTTTTTTTAATCCAATACACAACTAGGTGACACAGGAGACAAGAGTGCAGGCTGTAGACAGACATGTGAGACTCATAAATACAAGCTGTAATTAAACTCATGCAGTGACTCCCAGTGAGCTTATATGTTGAAAAGAGAAGATGGCCAAGGGTTTCCTATTAGCTATGTGGTTGTACAGTGTGGAGTTGGTCCTTGTGAGGGTTACGGAGCAAGCCAAGCAAAAGGAGTTAGAGGTGAAAACAGGAGCAGTCAGAGGAGGGAAAATGCCAGATGAGAGCAGATTTATAGCTGCCTGTAGAGATGGTTGTCAAAGGAGAGGGCACCTTTGCTGGGCTAAGGGTACATGGAAAGGGGATGTAGAAAAGCAAAGGGCATGAGCCATATTACAATGGATTGAAAAATAAATGGGTGATGAAGAAATGTAGGTGGCAAATATAGATCACTATCTCATGACTTTGGTTATAAAGCAGAGTAATGGCAGAAGCTTGAGAAAATAGTGAAGTCAAGGGAAAGTTTTTAGGATGCTGGCAGCTTGAGCAAGTCTGAGGCTGTGGAGCCAGCAGAGAGGAAGAGATTGAAGATTTAGAAGAGAAGTTACAGCATGAATATCTGCTGAGAGAGGAATTTGAGTGAAAAGATTCAGGGGAAATGGTCAGGATACAAACAGCCTATCTGAGGAATAAGATCGATTGCAGACCAGAACAAATACAAAAGTCATTAACTAGTATAGAGGGCCCAATCACAAGTTTGTACCAGTCAGACAGCACATGGCTTTTGTTTGTTTGTTTGTTTGTTTTTTTAGCAGCTCAGTAGCTTAAGTAGAGGAGTCAAGAAAAGAAAAGAAGGTTATTGCCCACTCTGATGGTTCCTCTGCAGGAAATTGAGCTATGATTTCAACCTAGTAGGTCAATGTTATATCTTGGCACCAAGAACTCTACAACTCCTCCAGGCCATCAAAATGTACAGTGGGTATAATCCAGTCACAAGAAGGGGTAAACTGCAATAGCAGTGTTTGAGCCAAAGTGAAAAACATAGCTTACGTAATTCTCTTAAAATCCAAATTAATTTTATTCTGACTTTTACATAATTTCACAGGTAGCTTTTAAATACTGCCAAAAATACGGAAGTGACAAAGTACGTGTGATAACCCTGGTGAAGAATCGTGGGAAAGGTGGAGCAATTAGAATGGTAATACATATTTTTAACATTTTTATCTAAAATATGAAGGTATTTTCAATAATGTCTTTTGCAGACTTATGTGTTTGCTGACTGCTTGAATACCAGCATTTCAAGTTAGTGATAACATATTTTTAATAATAATTTCATGTTTTTAGTCAAATTTTAAACTATACTGTATCTATAATATACTGGGTAATTTTAAAATATATTTATGTTTATCTTAAGGTTTAAAATGTTACCATATACCTCTGTATCTTTGATAGAGTTACCAGATAGTAAGCTTATGTGTTTTTTTGCAGTTTAAAAAATGCTTTTTTGTATTAGGTTTTAATTTTATAAGATATGATGTTATGCGTGGTAGCATGAACTAAGATGAATTTGACTTGGGTCTATCCTGGTGAAATGTGCAGTCTAATAGAAAAGGTAAGCATTTGCATAAGTGAAAAAGAAGATTATAATTATGAGAAACATGCAGATAAAGTGCTAAGAAATTTCAAAAAAGTGGTTACTGTCAGCTGAGGCGTATCAGGTAGGATTCAAGCTGAAAGTTTAGAAATCAAGATATGTGAAACAAAACCTAAATAATTGACTTTGACGTTTATTTTTTTAATTTTTTGCTTTTAAAAAGAAGTCTAGAGGTAGGCAGTCCAGGACTTGTTCAACTCCACAGTCATCAGAAGTCCAGACTTCTGCCTTTTCAATCCTCCTTCCTCATGTACACGGGATGACTCCTGGACACTAGCCTGGACACGTCCACATTCAAACAGGAAGGAGAGGGAGAGCTTCATCATCACGTTGCCCTCCTCACAATGTCTGTTAGTTTGATTATTGTATAGATGAGGAAACAAGGTAAAGTATATTAAAGTCATCAGATGATAAGAGGTAGAGTCAGGATTTAGATGCAGTTAGTTTCACTCTGAAAGCCATATTCTTCTCTGATAACTCTATGGAGAAAAGATTTGAGAAAACAGCACACCATTTAGCAAAGCCAAAAAAGACAGAAGTAGGAACTCTTTGTATATGTACTAGAAACAGTGATTCACTCTGACTAGGTCGCAGGATATGTGAAACAAAAAAGAAAGTAGGATTGATGCAATGTCGTGGTGGGCTTTAAATCTATCCATTTGTTTGTTTACTCAGCCAGCGTACTTCCGTTAGAGACACTGAGATGAAACACACCTATTCTGTCTTTAAGGATATCACAGTTTAATAGGGAGACAGACCATTGCCATACAGTGTTGTAAATGCTGTAATAAAAGCATATGCAAAATGTTGGGACCACTCTCTGTTGCGGGGGGGGGGAGCAGGAAAGCTGTCCCAGAGAAGGCAAATTCTGAATGGGGTCTTCAAGGAGGCTTAGGACTTAACCACAAACAAGTTGGGAGGGTAGGGAGCTTAGATGGGGGAACCTGAGCAGAGGCTCAGCAGTGTGAAAGAACATGCCGCAATAAAGGACTCACTCATGGTACCTGTGTCTTGACTGTGGAGATGAGGCTAGCGGGGTGGATGAGTTCAGGTCACAAACTGTATAAGAGGGGCTTTTATATTTTTTTGCCATTGACAGAGTGGCACTTAAACATTAATCAGCCAGCAGCAAGTATAGCAGTATTGGGAAAGGTATGGTGAACATTTATTTGCATGATGATAGTGACACAAGAGAAAAAAATGAGGGGATAAATGTAGGAGCTATTAAAATGAGGTAGAACTGGGTCTGGGATCAGAGAGGAGAATGACATATTAAGCCATTCTTACATTGCTATAAAGAAATATGTGAGACTGAATAATATATAAAGAAAAGAGATGTGATTGATTCATGATTCTGCACGCTGTACAGGAAGTGTGGTGCCAGGATTTGCCTCTAGTGAGGGCCTCAGGAAGCTTCCACTCATGACAGAAGGTGAAGAGGGAGCAGACGCATCACATAGCGAGAACAAGAGCAAGGTAGTGGGCAGGGAGGTGCTGCACAGTTTTAAACAACCAGATCTCATGAGAACTCGCTCACTGTTGTGAGGACAGCACCAAGCCGTTCATGAGGAATCCATCCCCATAACCCAAACACCTCCCACTTGGCCTCACAACATTGTGGATCACATCTCAATATGAGATCTGGAGGGGACACAGATCCAAACTATATCAAATGAGTACCAGTGGCGTTGGGTAACTGGGATGATGATGATGTCATTAATAGAAGGAATGCAAGACTAGGGGAGGAGCTGGTGTAAGAGAGAGTATGTTGTGTTTGAGCCATATTAAGTTTGAGGCAACAAGCAGTGGTATCCAGAATAGCCTAGGACAGAGGGTGTGAGTGAGTCATTTACATATGTCGGATGATAGTTGAACCTGAAGCCATTAAACCGGCAGAGGAGGTTATAGAGAAAAGGAGAACCAGGAAATCTTAAGGCAGTGAGGCACATGAGAAATAATAGGCATAAAATATGACTGAGGAAACACAAATGGGAGTTGCTGTGGTAGACTACCTTTTTATTTTTGTCGTTTTTGTTTTTAGACTGCCTTTTTAAGGTGCTGTGGTAAAGTGAAGGCCATAGATGGTAGAACAGGAGACTAGGCTTAAAGTTTGATTATGCATCATTGAAATGATTAGTCACTTAACTAGTTTTTTTTTTCCCATTTCAAACTAATAGCTCCAGTTTTTTTACCTTGTAATATTTTTTCTTTTCTCATACTTTACATATGTAGTTTAGATGTTGAGTGTAGCATTTTTATTTCTGCCCCTTTTTTTTTTGCATTTTTTTCTTGCATATATTCTTCTCCCCCCACCCTCTTTTTTTTAGACAGGGTCTTGCTCTGTCATCCAGGCTGAAATGCACCTGGCATGATCATAGCTCACTGTAGCCTTCACCTAGGCTCAAGCGATAATCTCACCTCAGCCTCCCAAATAGCTGGGACTACAGGCATGTGCCACCATACCCAGCTAATTTTTAAAGGTTTTTGTAAAGATGGAGTCTTGCTATTTGCCCAGACTGGTCTCAAACTCCTGAACTCAAGCAATCCTTCCACCTAAGCTTCGCAAAGTACTAGGATTATAGGTGTGAGCCATTTCACTTGACCTTTTGCATTTGTTCTAATGGATGTGATAAAAAGACATCACAGATACTGACTAGTGAGCTTATTATAACATAGAGTAAATGATCTGATTTCTCTCTACGTTTGTATATGTCTTACCTATAGTCACACTGTGTTATCAAAGCAATTTTATTATATCAAACCATAAATACATTTGCACTTAAGGCATTCACTCAAATACACCAGATAAATTAAAAATTGTGCAGTTTATTTCTCTATGAAATATACACTCATGGAGCCATAATTTACACAAAAGACTAGTCGATTCAGAATTGAAGGGCATAATTTTGCTGTTTTAGATACTGCAAGTGGCACAAAATCACATTTGGATTTATGCATAATTCTTAAACTTCATTGACACTCCTTATTTCTTTAGTTAATTAATTTAATAAACTTTAGATTTTATAATAAAGGATACTAAAGACCTATAATCTTATGATACATTTCACAGCAAATCTGTATATTAGATTGTTCAATCTGTCCATAAACATATTCTTTATATGTGGTTCTAAGTAGCCCCTAATTCATTTTAAGCATCATGACACGATAAACATATAATATGTGTGATAGATATTGTCCCTTTTTATTCTTAGTGATGCAGAATAATTTGTCCAAACCTATTTTATTATCTTGATATTTTCCAAGATATTTGTAGTATGACTTAAATAATGAAGATAGGCAATAGGTACATTTGAGAAAATCTTATTAGTATACAGGTAATTTGTTTTCAATGAATTCTGACCTCCTTCAGCTATCTCATACCTCATCTTTCATTCTTAGGTATTTTAAGTAAATCAGAACAGACTGAAATGTCATTGAATTTAACCTTAATTTAAAGCAATTTCCTTTTACTTGAAATTTTAAAATACAGGGTATATTCAGTTCTCGAGGAGAAAAGATCCTTATGGCAGATGCTGATGGAGCCACAAAGTTTCCAGATGTTGAGAAATTAGAAAAGGGACTAAAAGATCTACAGCCTTGGCCTGTGAGTATAAGAGTATAGTTTAAATAACATTCAATCAGGAATGCAGAGGAGCTAAAGTAAAATTCAGGGAAAATTTACCTATCAGTGTAAAAACCGAGTGTTTTTGATATGAAGTCCATAGAGGAACTGATCATTTTGTTACAAATATTGTCTGATTTTATGAGATTCATTTGACAATTACTTATTTAATATTGTGGCCATTTCTTTCTCTTGGTTTCTGATTGCTTCTACCCAAGTTTTAATACTTATTGTGCATGTTCAGTTAAGGCTTTTATTTAAAAGTATAGTCTGAGTTCCATGTAAAGATGTGAAATGAAGCTGGATCACAGAATCCAGTTTTTGATGAAACAAACAAAAATCACAAGCAGCAAGCACTCAAAAAGGATTATTTGAAACTTCATGCCATAGCTTCAAAAACTGGAGGTTGAGGAAAGAAATAAAATCCTGGTGCCATTCCCACCTTTTAAAAGCCATTTAGAGAAAGAAGATGAATTTATCAAATCTTGAGCGTTTGTCAAATACTTCACAGTCTGGAAAGAATCAATAAGAGAATGAAAAAGTACCCTTGGACAACGTCAAACAATATACCTACCATCACACAATATGTCAGAATTTCAGCAGAAACAAGGAAGCTTGCTGGATCTGCCATTTTCAGGACTGTAAGCTAAGTTGGGCACACAGATCTATGTGACTAGATCCTTTCCTGGATGGAGTGTAGCTTGTTCAAGACACTTGACAAAAATCTCACAAGACAAACCCAGGTAACCTAACAAAGCCATGTAGAGCTCCAGGGAAGGGTCCCTCCTCCCTGCCTTCCCACCACCTACCCTCAAGACCAGATAAAATACTCAGGCCTTAAAATTCTAGTTTAGAGGGGTAAGAGGTAAAAGTATATCAAAGAAAATGTTCATTTACTTAGAAGAGCTGCCCATGTTAATCATGACAAAATAAAAGAAATAAATGGCAGTCACACCAACATTTTTCTACACAAAAAGAATTAAAGTTGCATACAAAAGATCAGACAATGTAATCCAAGAAAAAGGACAAAATTACATGCACGTATTTTGGCTGAAGAAATAAAACAATGAAAATAAGAATTTAGCAACACAGGTCTTCAAAGGTAAGATGACAAAACAACAAAATGGTATTAAAAGAAAAATTACAACCCAGGTTTACATGCCTGTAATCCCAGCACTTTGGGAGGCCAGGGCAGGAAGATCACTTGAGGCCAGGAGTTTGAGCCCAGCCTGGGCAACATAACATGACCCCATCTCTATAAAAATAAGAGAAAAATTAACAGAATGTAGTGGTGTGTGCCTGTAGTCCCAGCTACTCAGGAGGCTGAGACTCAGCAGTTTGAGGTTACAAAGAGCTGTGATTGCCCCACTGCACTCCAGCCTCAGTGACAGAAGCAAGACCCTGTCTCTTTAAAAAAAAAAAAAAAAAAAATTACAGAACTAAGGAAACAAATTGAGATCAAAATAAGATCAATATGTAGAACTAGCTATAAATGAAATAGACCTAGTTTATTTTAGAGCTGAATATTATTACATATTTTTTAAGATCCTATTCATTATAGCAAAAAACAAACCAAACAACACAAAAGCAGTAAACATATAAGCCCCCCCAACAAATTTGATAATTACGGAAAAACTCACTGCGTATCTTTCCAGAAATATTTATTTAATTCCACTCTTTGTTAAGTATTGTATTTCTCCCCCCACCATCACCCATTCCCCATCTCTTTTATTTCTGTTTTTTGCTTTTTTCTAGGTGTTTTTTGTTTTTGTAAGATTCTAAATGAATAGTATAATTCTTAGGAGAATTAGCTGTAAAGATATTCCTACCAGTGCTGTTCAGAAAAGTAGCACTAGCTACATGTGGCTATTTAAATTTAAATTAAATGAAAATTTAGTTCCTCAGTTTCATTACTTGTGGCTAAAGCTACCCCCCTTTTTTGCTTTGTTTTGTTTTGTTTTGTTTTGTTTTAAGGAGATAAGGTCTTACTGTGTTGCCCAGGCTAGACTCTAACTCCATCCTCCTGCCTCAGCTTCCTGATTAGCTGGGACTACAGAAGTGAGCTGCCATGCCCAACTAGCTGTATAGCAATTCCATCATCACAAAAAGTTATCTGCCTTATGATGTGATACGAATTTATTATTGGCTATGTTATAGTTCACTCCTTACTAAAAAAGTGTTTCATTTCCCACATCTTAGTAAATCATGATAGGCTAAAAGGAAAATCTAATTCATAAAGTTACTTGGTGTGATTTCCTGGTTCTCCCCAGAGGATCTTTTTACAGGGAGCCATGAGTGGGAGGGAGGGCAGAAGGTGTCAGATTTTTAGCAGCTGACGTTGCCATTCAACAGTAAGGCAAAGAAAAATTAAATGATTTTGCTGATGTTAGGGAGTGAACCAAACAATAAAACAGAAAAAACATGCGAACTTTATTCTTGTAAATCTAGTTCCTTTATACTACTCTGAAAACAAAAGGAGTTCTGGTGCCATATTTTTTTCTAATCATAATACCATTTACTGCATTATTACTATAAATTTAAGTTTTAAAGAATTCAAGCATATACTTATCATTAAGCTATTAATTCATAGCCTTTGTTTTATAGCACCTTAAAGTATCCCTACTTATTTTAAAATGTCCCAACTCAATTGAATTAATTTGAATTCAATTTAGTAAGTTTTATTAATATGTATCATATAATACTTTTTGGAGGAGGTAGAAAGGAGGCAAATAAATGATAGGTGGTTAAAGTTACAAAATTCATAGTTTTTGGATTCACCCATTGAAAAGTATCATTGTTCTGACAAAGCTTATAAACTGCCAGTCATTGCTCTCAGAAAACTTACATTCTGAAGGTGACATGCATAGAGAAATTAGAAGAAATCTTCTTACTTATGTAATTCAGGTGTTAGAGAACTTTTTTGTAAAGGGCCACATAGTAAATATTTTCACCTTTAAAGCCAGTCAGTGTCTGTGGCAGCTACTCAACTCTATTGTAGCATGAAAGTAGACATAGATAAAATACATCCTTTATTTACACAAATAAGCAGCAGATCAGATTTGGGCTACAGGGTATAGTTTGCTGACCCTTAAATCTAATTCAATCATTTATCCAATATTGGAAAGTTTTTACGACTACCTAGTGATCTTTCAGCCTCTGCTGCATGGCTCTAATGATGCCTAAGCAGCTCATTCTGTCTTAACTCAGCTGTAAGTTTCTAGACACTAAATGCAAATCTGTCTCCTTTTAATCACCCCCTTCCGTTGTTTCTGTCTTTTGTAGCTACACAAAATGATCTACTCCACTTATTTATGACAGCCCTTCAGAGAGTCGAAGCTGTTCTCCATGTATATTCTCTATTTTAGACTGTCAGTTCCTGCAGTTTTTAGACAGAGCATATTTTTTTCTTAACATCATAATTTTCCTCTCAAGATGTGTCTGTGTGGATTTGGTTCCCACGTTACATTGTTACTTCACGTAGGTATTGCCAACTCTTCCTATTCATTGCCTTTTGTTTCTCCATCCCTACACTGGTGTGAATTTTTTTCTGTGTTCTTTTTGCTTTGTTTTCAGGAATGAAATTGTGGCTAGTTATCTCTTAACTTCAACTTGTTCGATTTCCGTGTCTAAAGCTATAGGTTCTTATTCTATCTTTAGGGGAATAGCAGTTTTCTTCTCCATTCGTTTAAGCCACAAATTTGATAAGCATGCCTTGCATATATTTCCCTAAACCCTAATAAAAATAATGACTGAAATAGTTCAGAAAAGAATGAAACAGAAACATGGGTTTCATAGTCAAGTCCTATAATTACATGACTATCTCACTAGGTGGCAGTCATTAGCTTAAATGGCTTTTATAATATTGTTTTGACCTTTTAAGTAATTTCTGTTTTACAGTGGTTTCTAATGTTTTCCTTATTATCTGATTTTTTTTTTTTTTATGACAACAAAAAGAAATTTGCTACTACTTGCTTGTATTTCCTCTTGAAGTAACCAGGTCACATGTTCTGGTCTGATGATTCTTACACAAGGTCATCTTACAAAAGTTGCCTGCAATTTCTTTTCTGAAAGTAAATGCTCTTGTAAGGTTTTAAACTTCATGTACATAATTTAGAGCTTTGTGTAATACATACAAATAAAATAGGACATTTACATTTTCATACTAAAAGTTTTATTTTATTTTATTTTTGAGACAGTGTCTCACTCTGTTGCCCAGGTTGGAGTACAGTGGCATGATCTCGGCTCACTGCAACCTCTGCCTCTTGGCCTTAAGGGATTCTCCTGCCTCAGCCTCCCGAGTAGCTGGGATTACAGGCATACACCACCACACCCGGTTATTTTCTGTATTTTTTTGTAGAGATGGGGTTTCACTGTGTTGCCCAGGCTGGCCTCAAACTCCTGGCCTCAAGTGATCTGCTCAGTTCGGCCTCCCAAATTGTGGGGATTACAGGCTTGAGCCACCGCACCCAGACAACATTTTTATTTGTATTTTACTTGTATTTTCTTTTCCCACATCTTTATTTTTTGATGTGTAAAACTTTCCTCTCAGATTTTCAGTTTCCTAACTAGTGGTTATTCTACCTCTTTTTAAAAATATGCTTGTTTTTTAGTAATTTTTCTAAGCAAAGCATATCCTGGCCAGGCTCGGTGGCTCACACCTGTAATCCCAGCACTTTGGGAGGCCAAGGGGGGAGGATCACTTGAGGCCAGAAGCATAAGACCATCGTGGCCAACATAGCGAAATCTCATCTCTACTAAAAATTTAGCTAGGCATGGTAGTGCATGCCTGTAATTCCAGCTACTCAGGAGACTGAAGCATGAGAATTGCTGGAACCTGGGTGGCAGAAGTTGCAGAGGGTCAGGATCATGCTACTGCACTCCAGCCTGGGCGACAGAGAGAGACTCTGTCTCAAAAAATAAAAGTAAATTTTTCAAAACAAAAAAAACCCCAAAGTATATGATGATCACTTGTTCAGTTGATTAACTTTTCTAAATTGAATCAGAAATCCCTAACAGGCAAAATAAATGCTAAAAAGTCTGTATTTCATGATCATAGAGTAATTTCTCAGGCTATGACTTCGGTTTTAAATTATTTATTTATTTATTTATTATTATTATTTTTTAAGACAGGATCTCACTCTGTCACCCAGGCTGGAGTGCGGTGGTATGATCTTTGCTCACTGAGACCTCCACTTCCAGGGTTCAAGCAAATCTTGTGCCTCAGCCTCCCAAGTAGCTGGGTCTACATGTGCAAAACACCATGCCTGGCTAATTGTTTGGTATTTTTAGCAGATGAGGTTTTACCATGTTGCCCAGGCTGGTCTTGAACTCCTGACCTCAAGCAGTTAGATCTCCTTGGCCCCCGAAAGTGCTAGGATTATAGGCTGAGTCACCATGCCTGGCCCTTAAATTCTGATTTAGATATAGTTCTAACAAGTTTAGTTTTTAACTTTTTAAGCCCACATATGACAAGAATTAGTGGATATGAAAAAGATACAGAGAAAAATTACATTAAGAAGAACCATAGGAAGCAGATCTTAACCACACATACAACTCAGTCTGGAATGCTAGGTTGCTTACTAAGGACACTGAATGTTCTTTTATCTCTAATATAGTAATCCTTGGCCAGTTGTGATTTTGTATACCAATGATTTGTATGTACATGTATGGTTTGGTTCCTTAAAAGAATCCTTCCCCCTTTTTTTGTGTACTGTGTGAGCAAGTCTAAGAAGCTGGTATATTTGTTTCACCCTCTCAATATATGGGTAGAAAACCAGGCTTCCAAAATGGGACTCAACCTCCAAAGTCATTTGTTTTAGAGACCAAGCAGTTACACAGATATTTTGCTGAGATCTTTGTGAAATCAGACAAGTAAAAGGACAGCAAAAATAAAAGGGTAGTCTTGAAAATGTAAACAGAAGTAGACTGTATAGAAAACTTTCAGAGAGCCTGTCTTAGCCTATCTCAAAGTGTGTTGCCCAAATCATTGAAGCAAGTGGCTCAGGACTAGGGCTGCTTATCAAACGAGGGATTTAATGCCAATAGTTAAGTGGAACAGAGAACAGCAAACTTTTCCTGTGAAGGACCAGAGAATAAATATTTCAGGCTTTGTAAATCACATGTGGTCTCTGAAGCAATCCTCTTTCTCTTCCCTCCCCAGCCCTTTCTTAGCTTAAAGGCCATTCAAAAACAAGCTGAGTTTGACCCCATAGGCCATAGTTTACTGACCCCTTATGCTAACCACAAGATATTTATAGAAAGTTAGTATCCCCATGATTGTCATGAGAAAATGCTTTTAATTTAAAAGACAGGGCCAGGCACGGTGGCTCACACCTGTAATCCCAGCACTTTGGGAGGCCAAAGTAGGCAGATAATTTGAGGTCAGAAGTTTGAGACCAGCCTGGCCAACATGGTGAAACACCATCTTTACTAAAAAGAAACACAAAATCTAGCTGGGCGTGGTGGTGCATGTCTGTAATCCCAGCTACTAAGGAGGCTGAAGCACGAGAATCACTTGAACCCGGGAGGCAGAGGTTGCAGTGAACCAAGATCAAACCACTGTACTCCAGCCTGGGCAACAGAGCAAGACTGTCTCAAAAATTTTTTGAAAAAAAGGAAAGTATAAGATTTTTAGAATGATTTATATCTGAACAGATTAAAATTTTGGTTCTAGAAGAGATATTCTGTTGGGTAGAGATTGGTTCATGTGGAAATGTTCATGCCTAGTGATAAGACAAAGTTTAGGTATGTATTGTGTGAGTTAACTACTAATTCTCTGTCCCAGTGGAACATAAGCATCACTAGAAGAGGGTCCTTATCACTGCATCTCCAATGTCTAGAATACTATAAATAGTAAGGATTCAGTAAATATTTGTGGAACAAATAACAGTGTCTAAGGGGAAAGCCATGTTACATTTAAAAATGCAATCATAAATGATACCAAAAAGGCAAATTCTCATAGGGGAATAGATGGCTAAAATAAGCCGCATTTGTATAACTTCTCATCTGGAATTTAGGAAAACACTGTGAAGAAGCAGATTGTCAACTGATTGAAAAAATGCTGCCAATGTGGCCGATGGTAAAGAGAGAAAGGATGTAGCAATCAGATGTATGGTAGGGATTTTGTTTTTATTATAAAAGCATCACCAAGGCATTGTAAAAAGATTAGAAACAGCCTAAAAGAAGGAAACAACCAACCGTATCTTATCACCCAGAAAAAAACCTGTTAATACTTTTTAATGGAGCATTTCCTCTGAATATTTATAGTCTAACAATGTAATGGG
The DNA here is from genome assembly GCA_036589455.1 of Ateles fusciceps. NCBI lineage: Eukaryota > Metazoa > Chordata > Mammalia > Primates > Atelidae > Ateles > Ateles fusciceps. Next base: position 121,640 of record JAZHEH010000804.1, on the reverse strand, counting down.
GTTTTGAATATACTGATATAAAAGCATAAAGACTCTCCATGGAATAGTTGGTAGTAAATAAGGAAAAATCTTGAGAAATTATTTGGGTCATGCTCTTATTTCTGAATAGATTTCAGCATGTGTAACAATCCTATACAGATAAATGTTGACATGCTTTTTATATTTTCTTTAAAATTTTTACTGTTAATTTTAACATAACCAAAAGTATAGGCAATAGTATAACAAACCTTTGTCTAACTTCAACAATTATCAACATTCTGACCTAGTTCTCTTTTTTTTTTTTTTTTTTTTTTTTTAAAGAAAATTCTATTGGCCAGGCGTAGTGGCTCAGACCTGTAATTCCAGCACTTTAGGAGGCTGAGGCGGGTAGATAGCTTGAGCCCAGGAGTTTGAGATCAGCCTGGGCAAAATGGTGAAATCCCGTCTCTACAAAAGAATGTACAAAAATTAGCCAGGAGTGATGGTAAGCACCCTAGTCCCAGCTACTCAGGAGGCTGAGGTGCGTGGATCACCTGAGCCTGGGGAGGCAGAGGCTGAAGTGAGCCATAATCATACCACTGCACTCCAATCAGGGCAACAGAGGGGGATCTTGTCTCTAGTAAAAGAAAAAGAAAGAAAATTGTTTCTCATAATAAGACTGTTTGGAGAAACCTTAAGAATTGCTACGGTTTAAATATATTCAGTAGACTGGCTTTTTAAAAGGCTTTATAGATATATTTTTATTTCAAATTTAGTTGCTGTCAAAACTGGAGAAGCTCTTTTATGCCATGTAAAATTTTGAGTATTCATTTTAACCATAATACTTTCATAATACTTCTTATGGTAGAGCCTTTTTGTACCATAATAAAAAATAATTCACCTTTCCTCATATGAAGGGGCAAAAAGAATGAATGTTGCCCAATTTATGTGTGCAGTCTGTGCAAATTGATACAATACACTATAGAACAAGTTGAAAATATGAATCAAGAGCTTTAAGTAATTCACATCCATTAACCCAGGCTTGAGAAATTTATCTTAAGGAAATGGAATATATATAAAAATAGATTTTCAAGGATTTTTGATTATTTGTTTTGTAAATAAAGCTTTTTTAAAAAAAGGAAAAAATTGAAAACAGTTTAAAATGTCTGATGGTAAGTTATACTAGTTAAATTATACTAGTTAAATTCCTTATTGTATGGGATGATTATTCATTATACATAATTAAATGGAAAATGTTTAACATCTTGATATATATGGGTAGACATGCAATAATGTTAACACATTATGTATTATGCATAATAATATAACAGTATAATATTGGTTGTCGCTGGATGGGGGATTATGGATATTTTGAAGTTTTTCTTTTTTCTTTTTTTGAGACAGAGTCTCACTCTGTCGCCCAGGCTGGAGTGCAATGGTGCGATCACTGCAACCTCCACCTCCTGGGCTCAAGCAATTCTCCTGCCTCAGCATCCCGAGTACCTGGGATTACAGATGAGCACCACCACACCTGGCTAATTTTTGTATTTTTTTTAGTAGAAACGGGGTTTCACCATGTTAGTCAGGCTGGTCTCGAACTCCTGACGTTGTGATCCACCTGCCTTGGTCTCCCGAAATTCAGGGATTACAGGCATGAGCCACCTCGCTCAGCCTGAATGTTTTTTCTTTAATTGTTTTTAACAGTGAGCCAGTATTTTGAGAAAGAAATGGTTTTCTTAAAATAACTTTAATTTTTTTAATAAATACAACTTTTTCTTAACTCAGTACTTTGTTTCATACACCAAGTTTCTCTTTCTGCCCATAGGGTGAGTATGACAAATTTTACTATCTGATTTTTCTTTTACTGATTTCTAAATTGATTCAACTTGGTTTCTATATCTCTACCTCATTTGGAGCCAGAGTTTTCTTTTGGAGTACCTGTGCCAATTTCTGCTTCCATTTCAGTATGTGGAAACTGGATGTAGAATTCAGATAGGCCTGGGTTCAAATTCCATGTAACCTTGGGTAAATTAATCCATCCACCGTCACATACCTCTTCTATGATATATGGATAATGGGAGCCCACGTTCATAACTCTGAGGTAGTGATTAAAATAAGGAAATGTAACCGGGCACAGTGGCTCATCCCTGTAATCCCAGCACTTTGGGGGACTGAGGTGGGGGTTCACCTGAGGTCGGGAGTTAGAGACCAGCCTCACCAACATGGTGAAACCCCATCTGTACTAAAAATACAACAAATTAACTGGGCATAGGGGCACATGCCTGTAGTCCCAGCTGCTAGGAAGGCTAAGGCAGGAGAATCACTTGAGCCCAAGAGGTAGAGATTACAGTGAGCGAGATCATGCCACTGCACTCCAGCCTGAGCGGCAGATCAAGATTCATAAATAAATAAGTAAGTTTAGCGTGTGTTCAGCACTCAATAACCAATACCTCTAATTACTAACATCTTTTTTTTTTTTAATTGAGATGGAGTCTCACTCTGTCACCCAGGCCGGAGTACAGTGGCACAATCTCAGCTCACTGCAAACTCCACCTCCTGGGTTATGTGTTTTCTCCTGCTTTAGCCTCCCAAACAGCTGGGATTACAGGCATCCGCCACCACACCTGGCTAACTTTTTTTAAAATATTGTTAGTGACTGAGATGGGGTTTCATCATGTTGGCCAGACTGATCTTGAACTCCTGACCTCAAGTGATCCTTCCTTCTCAGCCTCCCAAAGTGCTGGGATTATGTGTGAGCCACCGTGCCCAGCCAGCATTCAACTTTGTGCTTGATTTTTTTTTTCTTCTTTTTTTTAATTGCATTTTAGGTTTTGGGGTACATGTGAAGAACATGCAAGATTGTTGCATAGGTACACACATGGCAGTGTGGTTTGCTGCCTTCCTCCCCCATCACCTATATCTGGCATTTCTCCCCATGCTATCTCTCCCCAACTCCCCACCCCCCCACTGTCCCTCCCCTATTTGCCCCCGACAGACCCCAGTGTGTGATGCTCCTCTCCCTGTATCCATGTGTTCTCATTGTTCAACACCCACCTATGAGTGAGAACATGTGGTGTTTGATTTTCTGTTCTTGTGTCAGTTTGCTGAGAATGATGGTTTCCAGATTCATCCATGTCCCTACAGAGGACACGAACTCATTGTTTTTGATGGCTGCGTAATATTCCATGGTGTATATGTGCCACATTTTCCCTCTCCAGTCTATCATCAATGGGCATTTGGATTGGTTCCAGATCTTTGCTATTATAAACTGTGCTGCAACGAACATTCGTGTGCATGTGTCCTTATAGTAGAATGATTTATAATCCTTTGGATATATACCCAGTAATGGGATTGCTGGGTCAAATGGAATTTCTATTTCTAGGTCTTTAAGGAATCGCCACCACACTGTCTTCCACAGCAGCTGAACTAATTCACACTCCCACCAACAGTGTAAAAGTGTTCCTATTTCTACACATCCTCTCCAGTATTTTTTAATGTCTCCAGATTTTTTAATTATCACCATTCTAACTGGCGTGAGATGGTATCTCAATGTAGTTTTGATTTGCATTTCTCTAAAGACCAGTGATGATGAGCATTTTTTCATATGTTTGTTGGCCTCATGTATGTCGTCTTTTGTAAAGTGTCTGTTCATATCCTTCACCCACTTTTGAATGTGCTTGTTTTTTTCTTGTAAATCTGTTTTAGTTCTTTGTAGATTATGGATATCAGCCCTTTGTCAGATGGGTAGACTGCAGAAATATTTTCCCATTCTGTTGGTTGCCGATTCACTCTAATGACTGTTTCTTTTGCCGTGCAGAAGCTGTGGAGTTTGATTAGGTCCCATTTGTCTATTTTGGCTTTTGTTGCCAATACTTTTGGTGTTTTGGTCATGAAGTCCTTGCCTACGCCTATGTCCTGAATGGTTTTGCCTAGATTTTCTTCTAGAGTTTTTATGGTGTTAGGTCTTATGTTTAAGTCTTTAATCCATCTGGAGTTAATTTTAGTGTAAGGTGTCAGGAAGGGGTCCAGTTTCTGCTTTCCGCACATGGCTAGCCAGTTTTCCCAACACCATTTTATTAAACAGGGACTCCTTTCCCTGTTGCTCGTTTTTATCAGGTTTGTGAAAGATCAGATGCTTATAGATGTGTTGTGTTGCCTCCGAGGCCTCTGTTCTATTCCATTGGTCTATATCTTTATTTTGGTGCCAGTACCATGCTGTTTTGATTACTGTAGCCTTGTAGTATAGTTTGAAGCCTGGTAGTGTGACGCCTCCTGCTTTGTTCTTTTTGCTTAGAACTGACTTGGCTATGCGGGCTCTCTTTTGGTTCCATATGAAGTTTAAGGTGGTTTTTTCCAGTTCTGTGAAGAAGGTCATTGGTAGCTTGATGGGGATAGTGTTGAATCTGTAAATTACTTTGGGCAGTATGGCCATTTTCACGATATTGATTCTTCCTAACCACGAACATGAATGTTTCTCCATCTGTTTGTGTCCTCTCTGATTTCGTTGAGCAGTGGTTTGTAGTTCTGCTTGAAGAGGTCCTTTACGTTCCTTGTTAGTTGTATTCCTAGGTATTTTATTCTCTTTGTAGCAATTGTGAATGGCAGTTTGTTCTTGATTTGGCTCTCTTTAAGTCTGTTGTTGGTGTATAGGAATGCTTGTGATTTCTGCACATTGATTTTGTATCTGAGACTTTGCTGAAGTTGCTTATCAGTTTCAGGAGATTTTGGGCTGAGACGATGGGGTCTTCTGGATATACAATCATGCCGTTTGCAAATAGAGACAATTTGACTTCCTCCTTTCCTATTTAAATACCCTTTATTTCTTTTTCTTGTCTGATTGCTCTGGCTAGAACTTCCAGTACTATATTGAATAGGAGTGATGAGAGAGGGCATCTTTGTCTAGTGCCAGATTTCAAAGGGAATGCTTCCAGTTTTTGCCCATTCAGTATGATATTGGCTGTGGGTTTGTCATAAATAGCTTTTATTATTTTGAGATACGTTCTGTCAATATCTAGTTTATTGAGGGTTTTTAGCATAAAGGCTGTTGAATTTTGTCAAAGGCCTTCTCTGCATCAGTTGAGATAGTCATGTGGTTTTTGTCTTTGGTTCTGTTTATGTGGTGAACTACATTTGTAGACTTGCATATGTTGAACCAGCCTTGCATGCCCGGGATGAGTCCTACTTGATCATGGTGGATAAGCTTTTTGATGTGCTGTTGCAATCGGTTTGCCAGTATTTTATTGAAGATTTTTGCATCTATGTTCATCATGGATATTGGCCTGAAGTTTTCTTTTCTTGCTGAGTCTCTGCCAGGTTTTGGTATCAGGATGATGTTGATCTCATAAAATGATTTGGGAAGGATTCCCTGTTTTTGGATTGTTTGGAATAGTTTCAGAAGCAATGGTACCAGCTCCTCTTTGTACGTCCGGTAGAATTCGGCTGTGAACCCATCTGGGCCTGGACTTTTGGGTGGTAGGCTCTTAATTGCTGCCTCAACTTCAGACCTTGCTATTGGTCTGTTCAGGGTTTCGACTTCTTCCTGGTTTAGGCTTGGGAGGATACAAGTGTCCAGGAATTTATCCATTTCTTCCAGGTTTACTAGTTTGTGTGCATAGAGTTGTTTGTAATAATCTCTGATGATGTTTTGTATTTCTGTGGAATCTGTGGTGATATTCCCTGTGCTTGATTTTTTTTCATCAGATCCAATTCTGTTACTGTTTATGATTGTTAATGTAAATTAGGTATATTTCTAGTCTGTTTCTTCTCTTCAGTAAATTGTGTGAAAATATTTAACTTAAGAAGTACTGAGGACCAGGTGCGGTGGCTCATGCCTATAATCCCAACACTTCAGGATGCCAAAGAGGGTGGATCACTTGAGGTCAGGAGTTCAAGACCAGCCTGGCCAAAATGGCAAAACCCTGTCTCTACTAAAAATATAAAAATTAGCCGGGCATGGTGGCGCATGCCTGTAATCCCAGCTACTCGGGAGGCTGAGATAGGAAGATCGCTTGAACCAGGGAGGTGGAGGTTGCAGTGAGCTAAGATTGTGCCACTGAACCCCAGTCCGGGAGACAGAGTGAAACTCCGACTCAATAAAAAAAGGGTACTGAGAAAGATTCCGATTAAGCATTTCTTTCCAGAAGATAATGCACTTCTTACCACTTTTTTTTTTTCTTTCGAGGCAGTCTCACTCTGTCGCCCAGGCTGGAGTGCAGTAGCATGATCTTTGCTCACTACAACCTCTGCTTCCCGAGTTCAAGCCATTCTCATGCCTCAGTCTCCCGAGTAGCTGGGATTACAGGCATGTGCCACCACGCGTGGCTAATTTTTGTGTTTTTAGTAGAGACAGAGTTTCACCATGTTGACCAGGCTGATCTTGAACTCCTGGCCTCAAGTGATTCCTGCCTGCCTCGGCCTCCCGAAGACCTCCCAAAGTGCTGTGATTACAGGCATATTACAGGGATGAGCCACTGTACCTTTTTTTTTTTTTTAATGAGTTGGGATCTCATTTTGTTGCCTAGGCTAGGGTGCGGTGGTGCCATCATGACTCAGCCTCAAACCCCTGGGTCAAGCAATCCTCTTACCTCAGCCTCCCTAGTAGCTAGGACTACAGGCACATGCCACCACATTTGCCTCACTTACTACCCCTTTTAAAAACCAACTGTCATAGTAACTTAAATATTCATTTTTAAAAACCAGGGGAAATTCAGTTATACTCCAAAAGAGCTTTAAAAGAAAGAGACTTCATGTCTACAGACATTTTCTAACAAGGGCAGTTTTTAAAACAAAGATATCTTTCATTTCTGAAGAACAGCTAACTTTTTGAAAGACCATTTAGATTAATTCCACCTGATAGTGAGATTGGTATCAGGGATTCAGCTCTTAACATCAGAATTCTTCAGATACACAGAGCTCTTAAAAGCTCTTAGGGACTTATGCTGAGATAAAAATGAGATTTTTAAAAGAAAGTTTTATGGGTTGTGATTTATTTTTAGTTTAATTACATGGTATTTTAACTTTATTCATGAATCTTTGAAATGTAGAAGGATTTTTTTTTATGTATTGCTCCATAGGGTTATTGCTCTTTTCGAGTTTAAAGTTAAACCAGATTTGCCATATGCTACTTGAACTTTTAACACACTTCCTCTCTAAGAAAACCATTCTCTCCCTTTCTGCACAAAGTACTTCTGCCAGAAAAACAAGGGAAGAAATTTTACTACTAAATAGTAGGCAAAGCATGTAACAAATTTTTTCCCCCCCGAGATAGTCTTGCTGTTTCCCAGGCTGGAGTGCAGTGGTGCAATCTCGGCTCACTGCAGCCTGCGCCTCCTGGGTTCAAGTGATTCTCCTGCCTCAGCCTCTTGAGTAGCTGGGACTACAGGCACGCGCCACCACAGCCAGCTAATTTATGTATTTTTGATAGAGACGGGGTTTCCCCATCTTGGCCAGGCTAGTCTTGAACTTTTGACCTCATGTGATCTGCCCACCCTGGCCTTCCAAAGTGCTGGGATTGTAGCCATGAGCCACTGAGAAAATTCTTTTTTTCTTTTTTTTGAGATGGAGTCTCACTCTGTCACTGAGGCTGGAGTGCAGTGGTGCGAACTCAGCTCACTGCTACCTCTACGTCCCAGGTTTAAGCAATTCTCCTGCCTCAGCCTCCTGAGTAGCTGGGACTACAGGCATGTGCCACCAGTCTGGCTAATTTTTGTATTTTTAATAGAGATGGGGCTTTGCTATGTTGCGAAGGCTGGTCTCGAACTCCTGGTCTCAATTGATGCACCCACCGTGGCCTCCCCAAGTACTTGGATTACAGGTAAAGAACCTCTTAAAGAAAAATTTGACCCACATGCATTAAAAACATTCAGACTTTTAACTTAGTACTCTACATCTGTGACTCTCTCCAAAGAAGGAAATCTAAAATACAGGTAAAGTTTTATATTCAAAGATCTTCTTTCAGTTGCCTTTCTATAACTGAAATTAGAAAGGATAGTGAATAGGCAAATAGTCAAAGTAATGTTAAATCTGTTCATTAAAATATTGTATAGCCCTTACAATTGACACACACACAGAAACTACCATGTAGCATTATTGTGACAAATGATTGAAAGGTAATCACACCTGAATCTTACCAAGCCTTTAAATCTAACTACCAGTTTAGAGGAACATGTTAAATGTTAAAGCAGGACATGTTAAATGTCACCATGGGTGTACAGTCAGGAACATCTAAAACCTGTAGAGCTATAGAGCAAACAATGTGGTTTCTTCAACAAGTTACAAGAAAATTTAAAGAGATAGGGAGAGCCCACGGATAAAAGAAAAACCAATTGATTTGTATAGATTTTATTTGGCTCTTCATTCAAACAAACTGAAACAAATTAAGAGATAATTGGATAAATTTGAAAACTGTGTATCTGATGGTATTAAGGAATTATTGATGTTTTAGGTATAATAGTGGTATTATTATTGAACCGTATATGAATTTGTAACATGTGATGTCTAGAATTTGTTTCAAAATAATCCCAGGTTGGGTGGGATGGCGGTGGGGGACTTTACATGGAACAACAAGATTGGCAATGTGTTGCTAATTACTGAAGCCAGTTAGTAGGTATGTGGTGCTTCATTTTCCTGTTCTTTCTAGTTTTGTGTATGTTTGAAAATACCCAAAGTAGAAAGTATAAAAATAATAAACTTTAACATGAGAAAATTTTAGGTGAAAAAGAACATGACATACATGACTAAATTCGAACTATTTTTTTTAATGTAGAGAAAAAGAATACAAAGAAATGTACATAGTTTTTTTTTTTTTAATTGCACTTTAAGTTCTGGGGTACATGTGCAGAACATGCAGGATTGTTGCATAGGTACATACATGGCAATGTGATTTGCTGCCTTCATCCCCCGTCACCTATATCTGGCATTTCTCTCCATGTTATCCCCTCCCTAGCTCCCTACCCACTGCTATCCCTCCCGTAGTCCCCCGCAACAGACCCCAATGTGTGATGCTCCCCTCCCTGTGTCCATGTGTTCTCATTGTTCGACACCCACCTATGAGTGAGAACATGTGTTTGATTTTCTGTTCTTGTGTCAGTTTGCTGAGAATGATGGTTTCCAGATTCATCCATGTCCCTAAGGACATGAACTCATCATTTTTTATGGCTGCATAGTATTCCATGGTGTATATGTGCCACATTTTCCTTGTCCAAGTCTATCATCGATGGGCATTTGGGTTGCTTCCAGGACTTTGCTATTGTAAACAGTGCCGCAGTGAACATATGTGTGCATGTGTCTTTATAATAGAATGATTTATGATCCTTTGGATATATACCCAGTAATGGGATTGCTGGGTCAAATGGAATTTCTATTTCTAGGTCCTGGAGGAATCACCACACCATCTTCCATAATGGTTGAACTAATTTACACTCCCACCAACAGTGTAAAAGTGTTCCTATTTCTCCACATCCTCTCCAGCATCTGTTGTCTCCAGATTTTTTAATGATCACCGTTCTAACTGGCGTGAGATAGTATCTCAATGTGGTTTTGATTTGCATTTCCCTAATGACTAGTGATGATGAGCATTTTTTCATATGTTTCTTGGCCTCATGTATGTCTTCTTTTGTAAAGTGTCTGTTCATATCCTTCACCCACTTTTGAATGTGCTTTTTTTTTTCTTGTAAGTGTGTTTTAGTTCTTTGTAGATTCTAGATATTAGCCCTTTGTCAGATGGGTAGGTTGCAAAAATTTTTTGCCCATTCTGTTGGTTGCTTGTTCACTCTAATGATTGTTTTTTGTTTTTTGTTTTTTGTTTCTGCTGTGCTGAAGCTCTGGAGTTTAATAAGATCCCATTTGTCTATTTTGGCTTTTGTTGCCAGTGCTTTTGGTGTTTTAGTCATGAAGTCCTTGCCTATGCCTATGTCCTGAATGGTTTTGCCTAGGTTTTCTTCTAGGGTTTTTATGGTGTTAGATCATATACTTAAGTCTAACATAAATTAACTTAGTGTAAGGTGTCAGGAAGGGGTCCAGTTTCTGCTTTCTGCACATGGCTAGCCAGTTTTCCCAACACCATTTATTAAACAGGGAATCCTTTCCCCATTGCTTGTTTTTGTCAGGTTTGTCAAAGATCAGATGGTGGTAGATGTGTGGCATTGCCTCCCAGGCCTCTGTTCTGTTCCATTGGTCTATATCTCTGTTTTGGTATCAGTACCATGCTATTTTCATTACTGTAGCCTTGTAGTATAGTTTGAAGTCAGGTAGTGTGTTGCCTCCAGCTTTGTTCTTTTTGCTTAGAATTGACTTGGCTATGCGGGCTCTCTTTTGATTCCATATGAAGTTTAAGATGGTTTTTTCCAGTTCTGTGAAGAGGGTCATAGGTACCTTGATGGGATAGCGTTGAATCTATAAATTACGTTGGGCAGTATGGCCATTTTCACAATATTGATTCTTCCTAACCATGAGCATGGAATGTTTTTCCATCTGTTTGTGTCCTCTCTTATTTCCTAGAGCAATGGTTTGTAGTTCTGCTTGAAGAGGTTCTTTACATCCTTTGTTATTTGTATTCCTAGGTATGTTATTCTCTTTGTAGCAATTGTGAATGGCAGTTCGTTCTTGATTTGGCTCTCTTTAAGTCTGTTATTGGTGCACAGGAATGCTTGTGATTTCTGCACATTGATTTTGTATCTGAGACTTTGCTGAAGTTGCTTATCAGTTTCAGATTTTGGGCTGAGACTATGGGGTCTTCTAAATATACAATCATGTCTTCTGCAAATAGAGACAATTTGACTTCCTCCTTTCCTATTTGAATACCCTTTATTTCTTTTTCTTGCCTGATTGCTCTGGCTAGAACTTCCAATACTATATTGAATAGGAGTGGTGAGAGGGCATCCTTGTCTAGTGCCAGATTTCAAAGGAAATGCTTCCAGTTTTTGCCCATTCAGTATGATATTGGCTGTGGGTTTGTCATAAATAGCTTTTATTATGTTGAGATACGGTTCATTGATACCTAGTTTATTGAGAGTTTTTAGCATAAAGGGCTGTTGAATTTTGTTGAAGGCCTTCTCTGCCTCTATTGAGATAATCATGTGGTTTTTGTCTTTGGTTCTGTTTATATGGTGGATTACGTTTATAGACTTGCATATGTTGAACCACCATGCATCCCTGGAATGAAACCTACTTGATCGTGATGGATAAGCTTTTTGATGTGCTGTTGCAATCGGTTTACCAGTATTTTATTGAAGATTCTTGCATCAATGTTCATCAGCATATTGGCCTGAAGTTTTCTTTTCTTGTTGAGTCTCTGCCGGGTTTTGGTATCAGGATGATGTTGGTCTCACCGGAAGGATTCCCCCTTTTGGATTGTTTGGAATAGTTTCAGAAGGAGTGGTACCAACTCCTCTTTGTACATCCGGTAGAATTCGGCTGTGAACCCATCTGGACCTGGACTTTTTTTGGTTGGTAGGCTCTTAATCACTGCCTCAACTTCAGCCCTTGTTATTGGTCTATTCAAGATTTCCAACTTCTTCCTGGTTTAGGCTTGGGAGGATGCAAGTGTCCAGGAATTTATATCTATTTCTTCCAGGTTTACTGGTTTATGTGTATACAGTTGTTTGTAGTAATCTCTGATGGTAGTTTATATTTCTGTGGAATCTGTGGTGATATCCCCTTTATCATTTTTTATTGCATCTATTTGATTCTTCTCTCTTTTCTTTTTATTAATCTGGCTAGTGGTCTATTTCATTGATCTTTTCAAAAACCAACTCCTGGATTTACTCATTTTTTGAAGGGTTTTTTGTGTCTCTGTCTCCTTCAGTTCTGCTCTGATATTAGTTATTTCTTGTCTTCTGCTAGCTTTTGAGTTTTTTGATCTTGCTTCTCTAGCTCTTTCAATTTTGATGATAGGGGGTCAATTTTCAATCTTTTCTTGCTTCTCATGTGGGCATTTATCGCTATAAATTTTCCTCTAGACACTGCTTCAAATGTGTCCCAGAGATTTTGATATGTTGTGTCTTCATTCTCATTGGTTTCATAGAACATCTTTATTTCTGCCTTCATTTCATTGTGTATCCAGTCGACATTCAAGAGCCAGTTGTTCAGTTTCCATGAAGTTGTGCGGTTCTGAGTTAGTTTCTTAATCCTGAGTTCTAATTTGATTGCACTGTGGTCTGAGACACTTGTCTGTTATGGTTTCCATTCTTTCGCATTTGCTGAGGAGTGATTTACTTCCAATTATTTGGTCAGTTTTGGTATAAGTGCAGTGTGGTGCTGAGAAGAATGTATATTCTGTGGATTTGGGGTGAAGAGTTCTGTAAATGTCTATTAGGTTTGCTTGGTCCAGATCTGAGTTCAAGTCCTGGATATCCTTGTTAATTTTCTGTCTCATTGATCTGTCTAATATTGACAGTGGAGTGTTAAAGTCTCCCACTGTTATTGTGTGGAGGCTAGGTCTCTTTGTAGGTCATTAAGAACTTGCTTTATGTATCTGGGTGCTCCTGTATTGGGTGCGTATATATTTAGGATCGTTAACTCTTCTTGTTGCATTGATCCTTTTACCATTATGTAATGGCCTTCTTTGTCTCTTTGGATCTTTGTTGGTTTAAAATCTTTTATCAGAGACTAGGATTGCAACTCCTACTTTTTTTTTGCTCTCCATTTGCTTGGTAAATTTTCCTCCGTCCCTTTATTTTGAGCCTATGTGTAGCCTTGCACGTGAGATGGGTTTCCTGGATACAGCACGCCGATGGGTTTCGACTTTTTATCCAATTTGCCAGTCTGTGTCTTTTGATTGGGGCGTTTAGCCTATTTGCATTTAAGGTTCGTATTGTTATGTGTGAGTTTGATCCTGCCATTTTGATGGTAGCTGGTTGTTTTGCCCATTAGTTGACATGGTTTCTTCATTGCGTCGATGCTCTTTACCATTTGGTACATTTTTGGAGTGGCTGGTACTGGTTGTTTCTTTCTATGTTTAGTGCTTCTTTCAGGAGCTCCTGTAAGGCAGGCCTAGTGGTGATGAAATCCCTAAGCAATTGTTTGTTCATAGAGGATTTTATTTCTTCTTTGCTCATGAAACTTAGTTTGGCTAGATATGAAATTCTAGGTTGAAAGTTCTTTTCTTTAGGGATGTTGAATATTGGCCCCCCACTCTCTTCTGGCTTGTAGGGTTTCTGCCAATAGATCCGCTGTGAGTCTGATGGGCTTCCCTTTGTGGGTAACCCAACCTTTCTGTCTGCCCTTAGCATTTTTTCCTTCATTTCAGCCCTGATGAATTGGATGATTATGTGCCTTGGGGTTGCTCTTCTTGAAGAATATCTTTGTGGTGTTCTCTGTATTTCCTGGACTTGAATATTGGCCTACCTTGCTAGTTTGGGGAAGTTCTCCTGGATAATATCCTGAAGAGTGTTTTCCAGCTTGGATTCATTCTCTCCATCACATTCAGGTACACCTATCAAACGTAGATTAGGTCTGTTCACATAATCCCATATTTCTTGGAGGCTTTGTTCATTTCTTTTACTCTTTTTTCTCTAATCTTGCCTTCTTGTTTTATTTTATTGAGTTGATCTTAAGTCTCTGATACCCTTTCTTCTGCTTGGTCGATTCGGCTATTGAAACTCGTGTATGCTTCGCGAAGTTCTCGTGTTGTGTTTTTCAGCTCCATCGATTCATTTATATTCTTCTCTAAACTGTTTATTCTCATTAGCATTTCGTCAAACCTGTTTTCAGGGTTCTTAGTTTCTTTGCATTGGGTTAGAACATGTTCTTTTAGCTCAGAGAAGTTTGTTATTACCCACTTCCTGAAGCCTGTTTCTGTCAATTCATCAGACTCATTCTCCATCCAGCCTTGTTCCCTTGCTAATGAGGAGCTGTGATCCCTTAGAGGAGGAGAGGCATCTGGTTTTGGGTGTTTTCATCCTTTTTGCGCTGGTTTCTTCCCATCTTTTTGGATTTATCTACCTGTGGTCTTTGTAGTTGTTAACTTTCGGTTGGGGTCTCTTAGTGGATGTCCTTTTGTTGATGTTGAAGTTATTTCTATTTTTTAGTTTTCCTTCTAACAGTCAGGCCCCTCTACTGTAGGACTGCTGGAGGTCCACTCCAGACCCTGCTTGCCTGAGGATCACCTCGGCGGCTGCAGAACAGTAAAGTTGCTGCCAGTTTCTTCTTCTGTTATCTTTGTCCCAGAAGGATACCTGCCAGATGTCAGCCTGAGCTCTCCTTTATGAGGTGTCTCTTTGGATATGTGGGATTGGGGAGCTGCTTCAGGTGACAATCTGTCCCTTATAGGAGCTCAGGTGCTCAGCTGTGAGCTCCATTGTTCCGTTCAGAGCTGCTGGGCAGGTACGTTTAAGTCTGCTGCAGCAGAACTCATAACTGCCTTTTTTCCCAGGTGCTTTGTCCTGGGAAGGTGTGGCTTTATTTGTAAGTTCCTGATGTGCTGCTGCCTTTTTTCAGAGATACCCTGCCCAGCAAGGAGGTAGCCTAGTCACAGTTTGCCAGCAGCAGCATTGCTGAGCTGCTGTGGGCTCTGCCCAGCTGCAGTGTGAACTTCCTTGTGGTTTTGTTTATAGAGGTACAGTTAGAATTGCCTCAGTAATGGTGGTCTGCCTCAGTAATGGCCGACTGCCTTGGTAATGATGGATTGCCTCAGTAATGGTGGACTGCCTCGGTAATGGCGGATGCCCCTCCCCCCCACAGAGTTGGACCGGCCCCAGGTCCAGCTGTGCTTGCTGTGAAACTCTGAATCCAGAGCGTTTCAGATTACTCATCTTTGTGGGGGGTGGGACCTGCTGAGCCAGATCACCTGCCTCCTGTTCAGCCCCCTTTTTTTCAGTTGAATGGGTGACTCTGTCTCTCAGGCTTTCCAGGCACCAGTTGAAATGGCCGCCCAGATTTGTGTGAGTTTTTGTGCGGAGATCTACTGTGCCAGCTAAAACAACCATGCTGGAGACTGATGGCGCTTTTCCGCCCAGGAATCTCCTGGTCTGTAGGCAGTAAAAACTCATTTGGAAATGTGGTGATTACTCACCCTCCGCATTCTCACGAGAACTGTACTCCAGAGGTGTTCCTATTCAGCCATCTTGGTAGAAATGTGCATAGTTTTATAACATGACATGCATGTGTAAATTTGAGCTATGGTTTTTTGGTTTGGTTTGGTTTGGTTTTTTTTGGAGATAGAGTCTCGCTCTGTAGCCCAAGTGCAGTGGCGTGAGCTGGGCTCACTGCAACCTCTGCCTCCCAGTTCAAGCAATTCTCCTGCCTTAGCTTCATGGGTAGCTGGGATTACAGGCATATGCCATCATGCCCAGCTAATTTTTGTATTTTTAGTAGAGACATGGGGTTTCACCATGTTGGCCAGGCTGGTCTTGAACTCCTGACCTTGTGATCCGCCCACCGCGGCCTCCCAAAGCGCTGGGATTACAGGCATGAGCCACTGCACCTGGCCTGGTTTTTTTTAATGTAGAGAAAAAAGAATACAAAGAAATATACACAACTTTATAACAATGGCTGCTTTTAGGTAGTGAGATAATACATGAGTTTTCTCTTTAAAATAATTTTATTATTTATGTATGTAAATTTGTATACTTGCCAATTTTTTATTATGAGCACTTTTAAATTTATATTTGTTAGTCATTCAGAATTCAAATGGTATAAAAAAGATACACAGTGAAGCTAGCTCCACCTTTCATTTTTCAGTTACCCTCAGATATAACTAGTTTGCTCATTTCTTTTATTGGGAAGATGCATACTGTTTATGGATTCTTTTTAAAATTGCAAAGTGTGACACTATACACTGTTCTCTTGTTTCTATTTAACAGTGTATCTTGGAGATTAAACTATGTTTATGCATAAAGACTTTCCTCATTCTTTCACACCTTCATAGCCAGTCCCTTACAATGAACATCATGCAGGTTTGCTACTTCAAATACTGAAAGGACTAACCTCTGTTATGAAAATGAAAGTCATTTTACACATATGCAAGTATATTTATTGGAAGAATTGTTGGAATTGCT
Organism: Ateles fusciceps; assembly: GCA_036589455.1. Classification (NCBI taxonomy): domain Eukaryota; kingdom Metazoa; phylum Chordata; class Mammalia; order Primates; family Atelidae; genus Ateles; species Ateles fusciceps. Next base: position 105,687 of record JAZHEH010000804.1, on the reverse strand, counting down.
AGGTCAAGTTATATGTATATTTGTACTTTTGATAACTTTCCAAATTGCCCCTTATATTTAGCCCTATTTAAGCAAAATGCAATGACCTCTTAGTAAGTATGATTAGTATTCTCAAAGTTGTACATATTCTGAATTCTTCAATAAACTTTTAAAAGACTTTTTAATGTCAATTTTTTAAAAAGTCAGTTTCTAAAAATGAGACATTTTCATTGAAAATAAACATTTTTATTAATGATATTTAAATACTGAAAAACTATCTCATTGCTTTTTTCCTCAGAATCAAATGGCTATAGCATGTGGATCTCGAGCTCATTTGGAAAAAGAATCAGTTGCTCAGGTGAGACTTCATTAATTGTCATGGGACAGCCAGTTAATTGGCCTTTATTTCCTTTTTTACATATACATTTGGCAAGCAATTGGCTTTTATGTCTAATCTTTTAAACATAACATTCCTTTCAAAAGAAAAGAAAAGAATTTTTTAATTGTGGAAAGCTTAGGAAGGATTGGCACATTTTAGAATTGATTTTTAAGAGTATACAAGAAGATGTGGACTTTGCTTTGCAAGCAGTTCTTTTAATATAATTTTAGCATAAAGAGAATCTGTTCAGTTATGAAACAAACTTCTAAATGATGCATTTTTTAACCAATCAACTTTATTTTTTAACCAATTTACTTTTTCTAACATTAGTCTTTATTTTTTCTCACATTGGCACAGTTAAGTGCTTTGAGTTTTATTCAGTTTAAATTTTTTTTTAACATCATTCCTCTTAGAAAAACACTGTACCTTAAAATTTGACAAGTTTGCAACTGCTGTTTTAGGGTATAAAAATGTCACTAAAGATGTTAAATTCTTCATTTTGCGGATTGTGCTAGAAAAACTAGAATAACAACATCCCAAGTTACTCTTCCGCACACCAGGCTCCAAGAACCAGTGGAATAAAAGGTTGAACCCTTCTCCCAGTGATTGGAAAAAAATATGTAGAAATTTAATTTTTTTTTTCTTTTTGAGGCAGAGTCTCACTCTGTTGCCCAGCTGGAATGCCGTGGTGCGATCTTGGCTCATTGCAGCCTCCGCCTCCTGGGTTCAGGTGATTCTCCTGCCTCCAGCCTCCTGAGTAGCGAGGACTACAGGCTCACACCACCACACCCAGCTAATTTTTGTATTTTTAGTAGAGGCGGGGTTTCACCATGTTGACCAGGATGGTCTCAATCTCTTGACCTCGTGATGCACCCGCCTCAGCCTCCCAAAGTGCTAGGATTACAGGCATGAGCCACCACACCCAACTGAAATTTTAATTTTTAAAAAAGATATATTGATAACAGAGTGACAAAACCTCTTAAGGATTATATTGAAGTACAGAAACCCAGACTGTCCTTTTTTTTTTTTAATTTTATTATTTATTGATTGATTTTTATTTTTGAGTTGGAGTCTTGCTCTGCCACCCAGGTTGGAGTCCAGTGGCATGATCTAGGCTCACTGCAACCTCTACCTCCCAGGTGCAAATGATTCTTTTGCCTCAGCCTCCAGAGTAGCTGGGACTACAGGTGCACATCACCACACCTGGCTAATTTTTTGTATTTTTAGTAGAGACAGGGTTTCACTATGTTGGCCAATCTAGTCTCAAACTCCTGACCTGAGGGAGGTGATGGAATTAGAGGCATGAGCCACCATGTCTGGCCTTTTTTTTTTTTTTTTTGAGACAGAGTCTAGCTCTGTCACCCAGGATGGAGTGCAGTGGCACAAACTCGGCTCACTGCAACCTCCGCCTCCCAGATTCAAGCAGTTCTCCTGCCTCAGCCTCCTGAGTAGCTGGGATTAGAGTCGTGTGCCACCATGCCCGGCTAGTTTTTGTATTTTTACCAGAGACAGTTTCGCCATGTTGGCCAGGCTGGTCTCTAAAATTTTTGTATTTTTAGTAGAGATGGTTTCGCCATGTTGGCCAGGCTGGTCTCGAACTCCTGACCTCATGATCCACCCGCCTCGGCCTCCCGAAGTACTGGGATTACAGGTGTGAGCCACTGCGCCTGGCCTCTTCTCCTTTTTTTAGAAGTAACTATTTTAATAGCCTCAGCACCTAGTCTAGTATTCTGTGTATCCTAGGGATTCTCACTGATGTTTGAAAAAGGTTAATCTGTTAACCACAGAGAATAGCACACTTCTAGATATTTAAAATGGGAAGAGAGCGTGGAATTAATCCACCTTCATCAGTTTACCAATGCACAGTGGACAAGAAAAGGAAAAGTATATGTCCAAGATGTTCAGTACATTTTATATATATGTATAATTATAAAATAGTGTGTGTGTATATGTGTGTGTGTGTGTGTGTGTGTGTGTGTATAATTATAGTAGAAACTATTAAATACTAAATTCCTGCAATAGGAAATATAGCTATAGCCCTAGATGAAATGTGCAGCCTGTAAAGCTGATGATAATGGAGACTATTTAAGATGATAGTCTTAATGATGATAATGAGATACAACCTGAAATATTAGGTTTTTTGAAAACAAAAGTATGATATTGTAAATACAATTATCTGTGTTGAAATAACAAATAGGCTGGGCACAGTGGCTCACACCTGTAATCCTAGCACTTTGGGAGGCTGAGGCAGGCAGATCACTTGAGGTCACGAGTTTGAGACCAACCTGGCCAACATGGTAAAACCCTGTCTCTACTAATAATATAAAAACGAGCCAGGTGTGGTGGTGTGCACTTGTTATCCTAGCTACTCGGGTTCGCTTGAACCTGGGAGACAGAAGTTGCAGTGAGCCAAGATTGTGCCACTGTACTGCACTCCAGCCTGGGTGACAGAGCGAGACTCTGTCTCAAAAAAAAAAAAAAACAAATAAAAATCTGTTTTGCACACAAAAACAACTAATAAAAATAGACCAATACTAATATAATGATTTCATAAGTAAATTTTTTAAAAAATATGTTAATGGGATGAAAAAGATAATCTACTTGGTGAAAGACAGAAGATAGTTTGGAGAAATTGAAAGCCAGAGACAGACTAAGGAGCCAGTGAGTAATCTAGGCAAGAGATAGTTCTTGTATTTGTTAGGGGTGGCTATAGAAAGGAGCCATGTGTTTTGGTTTTGGTTTTCATGGTGTAAATTCTTTTCACTTAGAACTTGCATTGGTTGAAAACGGAATTTTTCCTATAAATACACTAGTATTTAAATGAGACTATGCTATAGTCTAAATCTTTTACCTGGTACTGCCCTTAGCTAGGTATCAAGGGATCAATCGTAGGAACCATGTATTTGTAATGTATCCTGTCTCCATCCGTCCATTCTTTCTCTCTAAAACCTAGTGTTTGATTTAGTGCTCTTGGTTCCCACAGAATTGGCTGCCATTCTGTAGAAAAGAAAGGATAACCTGTGATACTCACTAGAGATCATTGGTTGTCTACTGCAGTTGCTATGATAACTGCAGCTCAGTATGCTTGTTCAAGTCCAGCATATTCTGCTACAACCATACCTGTCTCATAAAAGGTTGTCTCTGAAAGGCACAAGATATGCATCTGCCTCATGTCAAAACTGCAGCTTGGCTTTCCATTTCCCTTCATGTGCTGTCAGTAATATAAACCTTTGCATGGTGATCACTCTGTGGACAATCAGAAAATTATAAAAGAATTAATCAAGATAGCAAATGACAATTTGAGTAGCTTATTGCGTAATGTTCAGACACATCTTTCCTTGATATTTTTCTACATTTCTCAATTATTTTACCACCTGTTTTACTGCTCCCTTGGAAGACAAACATGATACTGCCCTGATGGAGTCTTGTATCACCCCTAAAAGTGCTTATATTCCCATGTGTTCTGTATAACGGTAATGTTTATATACTGTCTGGCTATTCTTGAATTTATCATTTTGAAAGCATTCAAAAATAGAATCCATTAGTGGTTATTTAATGTTTTTAGTTTTTGTTTAAAGAGTCTCTTTGCTTAAGTCCTGAGACTTCTTTGAACTTCTTATTTTAAGATAACGAAATAAGCATTCGCTTTAAATTTCACCTGAATTAATTTCTTGTTTGCATTTTATAAACATTGGAGATATTAGTGTTAACACTGAAACAGGGAAAATTGTTTTCCTTAATGTTTTACATGGCCTGTAAATTTTAAGATATTTTGCAAAGTTCTAAAAACAAAAACAAGATTCTGTTTTTTGTGGCTAGCCTTGTTAGGCTTTTAAATATGTTAGAAATCAAGTAACTTAAGGTCTTCATGTGAACTCTACACTTTTCTGCTTTTTAAAAAATAGCCATTATCCTAAAAAAAAAAAATCTTCTATTAACGTCCAAGCAAAAGCAGTCATGAATGGTTTTATTTGCTAACAAATAAACTTACTCAGAGTACATTAAAAATCATTCAAGGAGAATAATTTATAGGTATTGTTTTTCTACCTTAAATTTTTATTTTTCTATCTTTCAATTTCTATTTGTTCCTTTCCTAAGCATAAGTGCTCTTTTGGAGGTTTAATCAGTCAACCAGTATTTATTGGAAGTATTTTATGTGGAAACCACTGAGCATGCTGTTGTGAGATTCCTAAAGTATTTTAAAATGAGGTTTCTGCCCTATCTACTTAGAGAGGTAAGACATATTTACATCAAACCATGACTAATGATTCTAGATGATAAATGAGAAGTGCTAGATCATTTTTAAAAGTTTGTTTTACATACCTTACAGATAAGTATTTTATTCTTCCTTTCCTTCCTGCCCTATTTAATACATAAGTAAAATTGTGGTCAGGAGAGTAAAATAAGCTTTCAACCTTTCTTCCTTTATGAAGAACATTATTGAGTTCCCTGTTATTTTCTGTGCCAAACAGTGGCTATAGTCTTTAAAATAATCTCATTTAATCCTTATAATAACTTTGTGAGGTAGGCATTATCATTCTCGTTTTATCGGTGAGGAAATGGATTTAGAAGGTTGAAATAACTTGTTCAAGGTCAACCTGCTAATTAGTAATAGAGCCAGGATTCAAATATAGGCCTACTCAGTTTAGTGCTTTTTCTTTTCTTTTCTTTTCTTTTTTTTTGAAATGGAGTCTCACTCTGTCACCCAGGCTCAAGTGATTCTTCTGCCTCAACTTCCAGAGTAGCTGGGATTACAGGCACCTGCCACTACGCCCAGCTAATTTTTTGTATTTTTAGTAGAAATGGGGTTTCACCATGTTGGCCAGGCTGGTCTCGAACTCCTGACCTCAAGCAATCCACCTGCCTCAGCCTCCCAAAGTGCTGGGATTACAGGCGTGAGCCACTACACCCAGCCTCATTTCTGTGCTACTCTGTTCCACCGTGGTTCTGTTTGATGATAGAAAAAGACATGCAAAGGAAGAATGATACTAAAAATTATAATTTTGAAAAGCAAAAGCCAAAAGGAGGAAGGGACCTTTATTCTATAGTATGAGATATTAAATGTTCTAATAGACTCTTAATAGGTTGCTTATGTATGTAAGTAATGCATCACTGCATGAGTCTATTACCTTAACTAAGGAACATTTTAAGAGATCCTGTCTTAAAAGAGCTGGGTGTAGTGGCACACGCCTGTGATCCCAGCTGCTCTGTAGGTTGAAGCAGGAGGATCACCTGAGCCCAGGAATTAGAGGCTGCAGTGAGCCATGACCATCAATGGACTCTACCCTGGACAACAGAAGGAGTCTCTGTCTCTAAAAAAATAAAATTGTTATTTTATTTTTTAAAAAGATCCTATCTTTTATTAAATCTTAAATATGAAAGTCTTGAATACAATGATAATTAATAATCTTAGGTTCTTATGTTTTAAAGTATGCAATGTTTATTGAATAATGAAATAGTCTCTTGCTACTAATAATAAAATTAATCATCAATAACAATAGTAAAACTTTAGATGGGATTAAAAGCTACTTTAATTCCAAAGTATTAAAGAACTCAATCTTTTAAATGTATTTAATTAGATCTCTGGCATACTTAGAAAGACAGGTGTGTGTTTCAAAATCCTTTATAGTCCATAACCTTCATGATACTCTGCTATATGTCTTCCGTCCATATTCTCATTAGCTAAGTATCAAACTGCAGACTTACATCGTGTTTTGTTTTGTCAATACATCCTGGAAACAGACATCTTTTTTGAAACTGAAATGCATGTGGGGCAAAGCAGCATAAAATATGTAAGCAGACGAGAGTTCTCCTTGCTCACAGCAGCCCCAGACCTATTTCTCCTGGTAGGCTGAAGCCCTGGCCACTCACAGTCTTGTGATTTTTCTTGTCTGACTCAACCTCCAGGAAGTGAGTAACTGCTTCCTAGTACCTCCACTCTGTTCTAAGGAGTAGACATCCTTGCTGTTTCTTTAATACATTTTGTTGGTGAAGCTCATGGAACAGTGGTGTCTTATGTAAGATCTGCCAGTCAATTAAATATTAAAATCCAGTTGTCTACAGCCAGGTGTTTTCAGTCTCTACTTTACAGATGAATGGAAAAGTCATTTATATTTTGTCTTTGTTTTCAGCGTTCTTACTTCCGTACTCTTCTCATGTATGGGTTCCACTTTCTGGTGTGGTTCCTTTGTGTCAAAGGAATCAGGGACACACAGTGTGGGTTCAAATTATTTACACGAGAAGCAGCTTCGCGGACGTTTTCATCTCTACACATTGAACGATGGTAGGTTTCTGACTGGAATGTATCCAGTCTCTTATTACCCAGCAATAATTCTAGGTAATGAGAAACAGCCCTGTATTCTTATAATGAACATGCAGATTTAAACAAAATTGACACTAATGTGTGTAAACTTGATCTTGGCTTTATACTTTTCCTGAGTTGGATCTTAATGTGAAAATATACAAACCCAACAGTATAATATAAAGTTACGTATGTTCTCCTTATTTGTAGACAGTAGAAATTGAGTGGCCTGAAAACATTTTTTTAAGACTTCCTTTTATTCCTTTGAACTAAAAAGAAAAAGCTCAGAAATATCAAAACAGAATAGGGCACCCATTTTCTCTTCTTCCTTCTACAGGAGATAAGGTCTCTTTCCTAAGACCGATCTTTTGACCTCTACATCTCCTTCCACCTATCCACCTTGTCAAAACCTAATCCTGTCCATGTATTTCCTCTCTTGTGTATTCAGCCTTTTCCTCTCCATCACATCTTTCCCAGAATGCTCTCCACTGACCCTGCTGCACCCTTCCAGCTCTAGCCCTCTTTTACAAGCAACTTTCTCTTGAAAAAGTGGTTTATATTCACTGACTTTGTTTTCTTGCTTCTCACTCATTTTTCACTCCACCTTCATATGGATTTCTCCCATTTCTTCGTCTTTTATTTTATTTATTTATTTATTTTTTTGAGACAGAGCTTCACTCTTGTTACCCAGGCTGGAGTACAATGGCATAATCTTGGCTCACTGCAACCTCCACCTCCTGGGTTCAAGCAACTCTCCTGCCTCGGCCTCCCGAGTAGCTGGGATTACAGGCACCCACCACCACACCTGGCTAGTTTTTGTATTTTTAGTAGAGACGGGGTTTCATCATGCTGTCCAGGCTGGTCTTATCAACTCCTGACCTCAGGTGATCTTCCCACCTTGGCCTTCCAAAGTGCTGGGATTACAGGCGTGAGCTACCACGCCTGGTCTGCTTCATCTTAACATCTAGCTGCATCCATGCCATTGAAGCCAGTGGTCATGTTAAATGACCACTTGTCACATTTAACCCATCAGCAGCATTTGATACTTCTGAGCTGTCTTTTGAAATATACTGGAGATACAGGTGACTAGCACTATCATACAGAAGCCGAAACCTTGACATCAGCCCTGACATTCCCCACATGCGTATGCATGTATCCAATCCATGACAGGGCCGGTTGATTTTAGCTTTTACATCCTTCCATTTCTCTCCATCTCTATCACCACCATCCAGGACACTATCCTTCCCCAAACTACCATGCTGTAGCCCATGAGGTCTTTGCAAACTTAAGTGTGATCAATCATATGCACCTCTTCTGCTTATAATCTTTATGGACTTCCCAGGGTCTTTAGTCTGGCCTCACCTGTGTCTCCACATGCAGACGCTTTCCTTTTCTCCACGCCCCTTCTCACCTTCTCCTTCAGATCTTCCTTTAGGGTAGCCTGCCCTCACTCTCTAAATATAATATAATTAGCTCAGGTGCCCCTAATTATATTCTGTTGCAGTACCATGCACCGTATTCATAGCACCTGTGGCATTTGTAGTTTTTCTTATATTTGTGTAATTAATTAATCTTTCTTTTTCTTGATTAAAGCATAATCTTTCTCCATGAGAGCAAGAGTAACATTTAATTTTGCTTATTGGTATATTCCACTATCTAATATCATGCCTGGCATATAGTAGGTACCCAGGAAATAACTGTTGAAAGAATTAATACTTAGTCATGGGTTCTGTGTGAATCCATGTTGGGTATCTGCATGATTATTCCAGTATGTGTCCATTTTTATACTCTCTACCACTTTTGTGCATCTGTTTTCAAAGACCTGTTGTCTTCCTAGAAATAGATGCCATATAACCCCCAAAATATTACTTTAAAAAATGTACTTTCAGAATTAAGATTATCATTCAGACTTTTTTTTTTATGTTTTTTTTTCTAGATTAAAACTTTTTTTTTTTTTGAGACGGAGTCTCCCTCTGTTGCTCAGGCTGGAGTGCAGTGGCGTGATTTCGGCTCACTGCAACCTCCACCGCCTCTCGGGTTCAAGCAGTTCTCCTGCCTCAGCCTCCAGAGTAGATGGGATTATGGGCACCTGCTACCACACCCGGCTAATTTTTGTATTTTTAGTAGAGAGAGGGTTTCACCATGTTGGCCAGGCTGGTCTCAAACTCTTGACCTGAGGTGATCCACCCGCCTCTGCCTCCCAAAGTGCTGGATTATAGGCGTGAGCCACTGCACTCAGCCTAAAACATTTTAAGTAATGTACATTGGTTGTCAATTTTAGATTTGTGTTTTTATTATGTTGAAAAATAAAATAAACTGACAGTTAATAGATTCCGAAATCAGAAAATCTAATTTAAGAAACGACTCTAGAAGTAAAGCCCTCTGTCTGCATTAGATATTTTTCAGTCAGCTATTAGGTCCAGAACTAGGGTCAGAGAAGCAGGTTCTTTGTAGTTTGAAAGGAAGTATTTAGAAATTGAGAATACTATTTTTCATTGTTGAGGATCTTTCATTTTTCTTGAAATATAAAAGGTTAGGATTGATAACTTAAAAATCATGAAGCTTCCCTGTCATGATGGTTCTAGGGCAGCATTGTTTAATAGAAATATGAGACAGAGGCAAGGCACATATGAAATTTTAAATTTTCTGTTAGCCACATTAAAAAAGTAAAAAGATGGCTCATGCCTGTAATCCCGATTCTTTGGGAGGCCAAGGTCGAGGAGATCACTTGAGGCCGGAAGTTCAAGACCACCATGGAAAACATAACGAGACCCTATCTCTAGAAAAAAAAATTTTTTAATTAGCTAGGTGTGGTGGTATGTGCGCCTGTAGTCCCAGTCACTCGGGAGACTGAGGCAGGAGGATCTCATAAGCCCAGAATTTTAAGCTGCAGTGAGCTATGATTACACCACTGTGCTTTAGCCTGGGAACAGGGTGAAATCCTGTCTCTTAAAAAAAATTTTAAAAAGCAGATAAGGTTTATTTCTTATCCAGTATATTTCCAAAATATTGTCATTATCACTATGCAATCAGTATGAAAAGAGCTGAAATATTTTACATCATTTTCTTTGTACTATATATTTAAATTTAAAGCACATCTTAATTCAGACTAGCTACATTTGAAGCCCTCAGTATCCTCATGTGGTGAGGGGCTATTGTATTAGACAGCAGTTTTTGTGGGGTTAAATTAAAGAACATTGTTGGGTTTTTTCTTTTTAAAATGTTAATGTAACGTGCAAGCCTTTTATTTATTTTGGTGTTGATTGTCATAAGATTGACCTCACTTAAGGGCTGCGAATGGCGGCTGACACCGGTAATCCTAGCACTTTGGGAGGCTGAGGCGGATGGATTGCTTGAGTCCAGGAATTGAGACCAGCATGGGCAACATAGTGAAACCTGTCTCTATTTTTTTTTAATTTTATTAGGAAAAAAAGATTCACCTCACTTAAAATTTTAGCTGCTCACATTTTTATGTTTATTTGGTGCCTCCAAAGGAGAAGCACCAGATATACATGTATCAGCTTAATGAGCAGTATACCCTTCACCACAGTAATATGTCATCAGTGGTTTTTATTTAAACATCTCTGTTCCTGTACTTTAAATCAAGACTAAAGAACAATATAAGTTAAGTTACATAAACCAAGTTGTACATCTGTGTCTTATTTCCAAATGTCATCTTTGACATTTTACTATTTTTTTCTTAAGGATTGATTGAAATTTTTCTCAGAACTTTCAAGAAATCAAAATCAAGTGGAGTTTCTAGGTATTAGAAATCTGTAAAGGAGTAAACCTGAAGTTAAGACTCTCATTATTGGCCAGGCGCAGTGGCTCATGCCTGTAATCCAAGCAATTTGGGAGGCTGAGGCAGGTGGATCACTTGAAGTCAGGAGTTCGAGATCAGCCTGTACAAAATGGTGAAACCCCGACTCTACTTTAAAAAAAAAAAAAAGAGCCAGGCATGGCGGCAGGCGCCTGTAATCCCAGCTACTTGGGAGGCTGAGGCAGGAGAATCACTTGAACCTGGGAGGCATTGGTTGGAGTGAGCCGAGATCACGCCACTGCACTCCAGCCTGGGCTGAGGCAGGAGAATCACTTGAACGCTGAAGGCGGAGGTTGCAGTGAGTCAAGATCACGCCACTGCACTGCAGCCTTGGTGACAGAACAAGGCTTCGTCTCAAAAAAAAAAAAAAAAAAAAATTATTAGCTGGGCTTGGTGGCACATGCCTATAATCCCAGCTACTCAGGAGGCTAAGGCAGGAGGATAGCTTGAGCCCTGAGGTCAAGGCTGCAGTGAGCCATGATTACACCATTGCACTCCAGCCTGGGCAATAGAATGAGACTCTGTCTCAAAATAATAATAATAATAATAAATGTGTTTTTTCTTTGAAATGAACTTTACTTCAATGAATACTTTTTAATCAGTGTTATACATGATTATAATGTTGTATATTACATAGTTTGATGGGCTTATAACAGAATAGTAATTCCTTGCCCCAATTTCCACTCCATAGCTGTGGCCACTTTCAACAGTTTCTTGCTATTTCTTTGTGTGATGTATGCGTTTATATTCAAAATAATGGGTCTGCATAGCTATTTCTCATTTGTTCAGTTTTAGATATTAATTTCCAAAATAGGAAATCAATGCTAAGAAGTAAAATTATCTTAAAGTCCTGTATACCCTCCTCATGTAAACTCCGATACAGTTTTAAAATAATTCTTTATTGTCAGTAACGATTGTCATAGCTGTGTGAAGATAATTCACATTTGAGTGCGGCATGATTATATTACCTTTTTTTTTACTACTTTTTGTTTTCCTGAAGGTAATAAATGTTTGAGGTTTTGTTTTTGTGACTTTACTATGGATCTGTTACTTACTCATGTTCAGGCTCTCAAGAGTATAATTATCCCTTACTGTGTGTTCAAACACAGATTCTGTGTTTCTTCATTTTCGCGTCTCAGAAAGCTCATGCCTTTCTGCTTGCTCTCTGGCCTGTGATACAGCTCGCTCCGTCCTCTTATCTCCATTTAATTAATTATCCCCCTATTTTAGTAGAGCACATTCCGCTATTAACTTTCTAAAAACATGAGAAAGAAGCTTTTTGATTTCTTGCATATGAAAAAAAAATTGATTCTACCCTCACATTTGTTTTATACTTAGGTGGAGAAGGGATTATAATCATTCAAAATGGAAATTTTGGAAATGGGTTTTCCTCAGAATTCTGGAAGCATTCCTGTATTGTCTTTGGCACTCCATGCTTCTGTGAAGGAGTCCAATTCTGAATTTTGACTCTTTGCATGTTGTTCCTACCCCCTTTTGGAAGCTTTTTCTCCACAGTGTCTTGAAATATTATGATCCTAGGCCTTAATGTAGTTCTTTGTCATGCATTTTGTTGAGTACTCAGTAGGTTCTCTGATTTCCTTCTAAATCTGGAAACTTGTATCCTTTAGTTTGTTTTTTTCCTTTGATAAAATTAATTCATTTAATAAACATTTCAAGTCTATGATAAAAAATTTTTTTGAAAAGTTTAAAAATTTTTTAAATTGACAAATTATAGTTGTGTATGTTTATGAGATACACAGTGATATGATTTATGAATACAATGTGGCATAATTATATCAAGCTAATTAACATACATCCGTCACTCTTAAATACTTACTTTTTCATGGTAGGAACATTTGAAATTGACTAGCAATTCTGAAATGTACAACACAATATTATTAACTGTAATCAGTACAACTGTACAATAGATCTCCAAAAAAACCTTATTCCCCTGTCTGAGACTTTGTACCCTTTGACCATCATCTCCCCCATCTCCCCACCCAGCCTCAGGAGACCACCATTCTATTCTCTGCTTCTCTGAATTTGATTGTTTTAGACTCCACATAAAAGTGAGAGGATATGCAATATTTGTCTTTCTGGTTATGGCTTATTTCACTTAGCATAACTTAGCATAATATTCTCCAATTCCATCCATGTCACAAATGACAGAATTTCTTTTTTAAGACTGAATAATATTTCATTGTGTACATATACCACATTTTCCTTAACGTTTCATCTGTTGATGGAGCCTTAGGTTGATAGCATAACTTGGCTGTTGTGAACAGCGCTGCAGTGAACATGAGAGCGCAGTTGTCTCCTCAACAATCTGATTTCAAATCTTTTGGGTAAATACACAAAAGTGAGATTGCTGGACCATATGGTAATTTGTTTTTAGTTTTTTTGAGGGACCTCCATACACTTTCCCATAATAGCTATACTAATTTACATTCTCACCAACAGTGTACAAGAGATCCCACTTCTCCACCTCCTCACCAGTGCTTGTTAACTGTCATCTTTTTTACAATGGCCATTCTGACAGGGGTTTTAATTTGCATTTCCTTAATGTTGAGTGATGCTGAGCATTTTTTCATATATCTCTTGGCCATCTCTGCGTCATCTTTTGAGAAATGTCGATTCAGGCCCCTTGCCCATTTTTTAATTGAATTAATTGTTTTCTTTCTATGGCGTTGAGTTCCTTGTATATTTGGGATGTTAGCCGCTTATCAGATATATGGCCTGCAGATATTTTCTCCCAATCTATAGGTTGTCTGTACAGTCTGTTAGTTACTTCTTTTTGTTGTGCAGAAGCTTTTTAGTTTGATGTAATCCTATTTGTCTATTTTTGCTTTTATTGCCTATGCTTTTGGGATCCAATCTAAAAAGCACATGACCCAGACTACTGTCATGTAGTTTTTTCCCATGTGTTTTCTTCTAGTAGTATTACAGTTTCAGGTCTTTTGTGTAAGTGTGTAAGTCTTTAATCCATTTCGAGGTTGTTTTTGCTGTTATTGTTTATATGAGGGTCCAGTTTCATCTTCTGCATATGGAGATCCAGTTTTCCCAATACCATTTATTGAAAAGTTATGTCCTTTAGTTCTGAGAAATGTTTGTTTCTTAATCTTTTTTTTTTTTTTTTTAACAATCTCTCTTCATTTTCTTTGCTCTCTTACAAACAGATGTGGAACCTCCTTACGAGTTCTATAGTTTTATCTTTCTTCTTCTCTAGTTTTGTTCTTTTGAGATTTCCTCAATTTTATTATACAGTCTTCTTTTTGAATTTTTCTCTCTGCTATCAAAATTGTAATTTCCTAGGACTCTTTGTTTTTCAGTATTAACTTTTTACAAAACCTATTCTTGTTTCATGACTACAGTATCTTCCACTACCTCTGAATGTCTCATTTAAAACTTTGTCATTTTCTTTACCTGCATTGTTTATGTTGCCTCTGATTTTTTGTTTCTTTTTATCACTCATTGTTCACATGCCTATAGTATGGCACTAAAACACTCAGTAGAAGCTGTGTCCATGCACAGAGTCTCTGATTGGTAAATTTTGCTGCAGGTTAAACCAGCAGAGCCATGTGTGACAAAGTCCCAACTGTCATTGTCTTTTGGACAGGTCATTTTCATGAAAATGGAGTCTTTCAATCTCTTTACTAGAAGCTGTGAACCTGGCTGTCAGCATTCACAGAACAAACAGAGAAAAGGCATGAGGGGAAGGAAAATCTTAGATATTCAGTGAGTCCTACTTGCAGCCCTACTTGTGTCTTGACCTGAATACATTATTTGAGGCCTTCAGTGCCTGAGCCTCTGGGGTGCTCTGTTGCACCCTTTTCCCACTGCTTTTGTCCATGTTCCCTACAACTTCCAAGTTTTTTTTTTTAAATTAACATCTCCTCCCATCTTTGTTCTTATGTTTATTCCATATTGTTGCTTTAATTTTAGTAGGGCTGCAGGAGGCAACAGTGGGGTTCATGTCTATCTGCCGTGTTTAACAGGGTCTCAGCATACTTTTGTCCTTTAGGAATCTATCTGTTAGTGAGATAACAGTTGTAACAGGAGCTGAGTAAGAAAAGTAAACGTAGTGGCTCAGCCCAACCCATATTTGCATAAACAAATGAAGGCATCTTAGTTGGAGAATAACCCTTATACTGTTTCCTTATAATAACATAAGGCTCTATCTAGAAGTACTTGGTATTTTAGTTAAAATGTTTGCTTAGGTAACAGACTGGACACTTATAGTATGGTGATATGAGCTGTATTTTTTTGTATGTGTAACAAATATCTTCATGTCTTCTAAAATGTTTAAGAGGAGAAAGATGTAATTTAATTTTGGGTCGGGCACAGTGCTCAAGCCTATAATCCCAGGACTTTGGGAGGCCAAGGCAGGTAAATCATTTAAGCTCAGGAGTTCAAGACCAGCCTGGGATACATAATGAAACCCCTTCTCTACAAAAATTAGCCAGGTATGGTGGCACAGAGATGAAAATTCAAAAAGAGGGCTGGATAATAAAAATGAGGAAATCTCAAAAGAACAAAACTAGAAAAGAATAGAGGAGATAAAATTATAGGACTAGTAAGGAATATCTTGGCCTGTGCTCCTAGATATTCGGGAATATCTGGGCCTGTGCTCCTAGATATTCGGGAGGCAAAGGTGGGAGGATCACCTGAGCCCAAGGAGGTCAAGGCTGCAGTGAGCCGTGATTGCACCACTGCATTCTAGTCTGGTTGACAGAGTAAGACCCTGTTTAAAACAAGACAAAAAACACTTTGGTCCAGGGTATTTTTTTTTTATTTCAGTAAACCACCCCACTCTTTTTTACTCAATATTTTTGTTTTGGGTACTTGGTAAGTCACTAGCAATATACTGATATCCTTAGAAATACTATATAATAATCTTGTTCAGGTTATCAAGTATCATTAGAACTACCTCACTAACTAGTATTTATTTTTGGGTTAAAAGGAAAAGTTAAGGTTAAACACCAGGCTTAATATTGAAATTATTTCCCTTTTCATGAGTATCACAATTCAGGTGACAAAAGTTTTAAAATACAAGCCACTATTGTAAATGGTTTTATCATCTTAACTAAATATTTTATTTGGATAAGAAAAAGCATTGTTTTAAAAAAATAGTTTTCTTATTGAATTATCCAAATACTTGGAATATAAACTATTTATGTAATAGATGATAACAGTATTGTGGCAAAAAAAAAAAAAAACTCCCAAATTCAAGTTGTCTGGGATTGGAGAAATCAAATATAAGTGGATTTTAAGCATTTTCTTGTCTGTGTTAATAATGTGTTTTACAACCAAGCCTTAGAAGTTTGAACTATGCTGTGTGCAGCTAGAAAGTGGGGGACTGACTCATGGATGAAAGCAAAACAGTTGAGGACTTTAGGCAGGTTAAATGAGGATGAAGAAGATTTAACAGGTAGCTAGCGGTGCTTTTCTTCCTCAACTTTAATGCCAGTGACAGAAGCAACTAGTTGAGAGACATTTTGTAAGCAGAATCCAGGAAAACTTATGAGTCAGGATTCAGAACCTTTAAGGAAAACAGGTTTGACCTAAGCCAACACGCTGACTGGAGAGAAGCTTTAAGAAAGACCATTTATAAGTAGAAGGTTGCACTGGAGTTAGACTGGAAATGGCTTTAATAGTATATGTTAGGAAAAGTAAGACAATACATCAAATTCCTGTGTATGTATTAGTTATACCCAAAGACTATTTCAGACTAGTCCAGAGTAGCTTTTTACTTTCGATAGTTGCCAGTATTATATTATCCAGGACAGCACAAGGAAGGAAAACAGAAAAGACAAGGAAGGCCCTGGGGACACTGTATTAGAAAATTAACCTTGATCCTCTGATGGTAGAAGAAAATAGGCAAGCAACTCTAAAGTAATGCAAAACAATCTCAACTAGAACGCCTCATAGTTTTATCAGCTCTCTGAATCAGTCAAAAATGTTGTCACTTCTTTACCTTGAGCTAGTTAAGGTTAGGATTGAAAACCATCAGTCTTGAAATTTTCCAGGATTAAATTTCTTCTTGGAACCCTTGAAGCTAGTTTTACCTCTGTGAGTTTATGAGTTGTGAGAGAGATACAGTATTATGCAGTGATATTCTAAATATTTGCCTGGAAGCTTCTGAACTACTCAGCTTTGAATTATTTGACTTCTGTGAATCTGATCTTCAGTTTTATGGTATAAGCTTTATATCTGCCATGTAAGCTTCTTTAAAACATGCCAAGGTAGAGATTATAGTTGTGTTCTATTTGTCTTTAAAAATAAATATCAATATATTTTCTATTTTAGGGCATTTGATGTAGAGCTGCTGTACATAGCACAGTTCTTTAAAATTCCAATAGCAGAAATTGCTGTCAACTGGACAGAAATTGAAGGTGAGTATATTGTTTATTGCATGACTGATGTTTAGTCAAAGGGAGAAATGTCAGACAATACAATTGTTCAGTAAAGTCAGCTGGCTTTAATGTTCTCCTAGCTCCCCTCATCAAGGCCTTCTCAGCTGTCTTGACTCAAAGATCCAGTTCCAGGGAAAGCATTACCTACTAATACCTTCCATCTGGCTTGCCGCCTTTTATATTTTTTGTCTGTTTGTGGGGCCTTCAGTAGGCCTACTAACCTGTCCAGGAAACTTCAATAAAACCACCTACAATAGATAAGGTCATGTGGATCTGAAGTTAGAAGGTTGACAGTCTTTTGAGATAAATTTATTGTTTGCATTACCATTTGCTATATATTTTTTTGATCACAAGGTGAATATTAATTGAGTACCTACAAACCTATATGCAAAGCTAACTAAGAGATAAAAGTTTTTTTACGGCCGGGCACCGTGGCTCACACTTGTAATTCCAGCACTTTGGGATACCGAGGCAGGTGGATCACCTGAAGTCAATAGTTCGAGACCAACCTGGCCAACATGGCAAAACCCCATCTCTACTAAAAAATACAAAAAATTGGCTGAGCATGGTGGCAGGTGCCTGTAATCCCAGCTACTCAGGAGTCTGAGACAGGAGAATCGCTTGAATCCAGGAGGCAGAGGTTGCAGTGTGCCGAGATCACACCATTGCACTCCAGCCTGGGCAACAAGAGCAAAACTCCGCCTGAAAAAATATAAATAAATTAATAAATGTTATTTTACTCCAAATGTCTACAATCAATTCAGAGCCATTTTAAACTATATCTGTACATATATCCAAAAATGTAAAGATCCCAACTCTTGCAATCTATCATAAATCTAATAATTCCTGTTTAAAAAGGCTTAGGCAGCTCTGACTATGTAGAATTTTAAACATATTCTAGTTATCTCCTTACCTTAGAATGAACCTAAATTAATTCATGGTGTGGCAGTTAACATAATCAACTGGAGACTTTTTTTAAAGTCCACCTCTCTTCCAGGTGAGCCCTTTCTTTGAGAGTCCTTGTTTCAGTAAACCATTATTGCTCTGTAACCTCAGATGTTTAGGGACAGAAAAAGGTTAAGAACCAGTCTCGAGATTATACAAACTGTTTAGTCTAGAATGAATTCAAGCCTCTTTATGTCTTGCTGAATCAAAGTGAGTTTACAAAAAACTTAGCTCATCTCCACAGTAGCTGCCTAGAATCAAAGAGGATTGGGAAGGAGATAAAAGGATTGATCACTCAGGGGTATCGTGATCAACTCTGTTGATCTTTGGCCAACATAGAATCTATAGGAAGATGAAGTGGGGGAAAAGTAAAAGTCCATTTTATATTTAGTCATTTTATTATTTCCATTGCAGAGATAGTTGTATTATAATATGAACTGTAGGTACCTCAACTTTCTCATTTGTAGGATGAAGATAATATTTGGTCCTGATTAATGATAATGTTTCTACAGTGCTTTGGTGGTAATGTTTTCAGAAGAAAGCTGTTATATAAATTCAGAGCAGTGAAAAAGGTCTTCTTTAAATATAAAGTAATTAAAATGATAATGAAATGTTAAACCTTCCTCCTGATACTTCTTTATCTGCAGGTATATACTATAAGTAATGGTTATAAGAATCTGCTATGGCTGGACACAGTCACTCATGCCTGTAATACCAGCATTTTGGGAGCCCAAGGTGGAAGGATCACTTGAGCCTAGGAGTTTGAGACCAGCCTGGGCAATATAGACCTCATCTCTACAAAAAATTTTAAAATTTGGTAGGGATAGTGGTACATGCCTCTGTAGTCCCAGCTACTGGGGAGGCTGAGGTAGGAGGTTTGGATCACTTGTGCTCGGGAAGTCAAGGTTACAGTGAGCCATAATCATGCCACTGCACGATAGCCTGGGTGACAGAGCAAGACCTTGTCTCAAAAAAACAAAAAAATAATCTGCTGTGATACCTGGATCTGATATTTAATTAGGCCGGTATTCTTGTGTAGACAAAGAGGTCTGGACAAAATTATCTTAAGTCTGATCATAGGCTTTATTTTTCATTATTAAGATTGGATTTACATAGAAATAATCATTTATCTGTTATGCTGTATCTTTAGTTGTTTCGTATGTAATTAATTTCAGTAATGAGCACTCAGTGAATAATTTTTTTATTAGGCTTTTCTAGAGCCCTCACCATATGCAGTCCCTCCTTTCTATAGTAGGGCCATATGAAATTTGCACTAGTTAGATCCTCTCAAGTTTTATTTCACTTCAAGGTACTCTGTTTTCGTTTTTAGAGAAAACCACCCACTTCAGCTTTGAAATTGTTTAACTTTTTGGTCCATGATTTTTTAAAAATTAAGGTGCTAAAGGCTTACACAGATCATGTAGGCTGACTTTGATCCATTTTCTGCTGAGTTTATTTAAGCTGATTTGTTTTTAATTACTTTTAAATTGCAGGTTCTAAATTAGTTCCATTTTGGAGCTGGCTACAAATGGGCAAGGACCTACTTTTTATACGACTTCGATATTTGACTGGTGCCTGGAGGCTTGAGCAAACTCGGAAAATGAATTAGGTTGTTTGCAGTCTTCAGTTGTGTTCTTATGCATCAATGACACATTTCATTTCATTGAAACTAAACAAATTTTTTTTCCTACTTTACCTCCCCGAAACTAAAATTTTAAGTAAAGCTGGAATAAACTTCTTGTCATTGTCTCCCTTTTGATAATTTTAAAGAATTAACAGCCCATAAGCAAAAAATTTTATATCTCTTTGGACATAAATGGTTTTTAAAAAGATGGTTATAAAAAAAGATTTTCTTTTGTTTATTTGGCTTAGTTATTATAATTCTGAGAAACACAATTTTTGTAGACAGAGCGATTCTTAATCTAAAGTGCCTGCATAATTGTCATGAACTTAAATACAAACTATAATCATGTAACTGTTTTCAGAGATTTAAAAATAAAGCTAGGGTATAAGGTTAAATGTATATATGTTTATCCAAATCAAAGAAACCTATATTTCAGCCTATGAAACTTTAGGAAATTATACACTAAAGCCAAGAATACAGATTTAGTCACAAAGGTGTCCATTTCTTTATATTCTTATTCATCTCTAACACTGGCGGCCACGGTAGGGTTACAGTGAACTATGATCGTGCCACTGCACTCCAGCTTGGGTGATGGAGGGAGTCCCTGTCAATCAAATTTTTAATGTTAATATATTTACATAGTAACATCAGAAACCTCTGTCTTTGAGATACTGCAACAACTAATAGCAATTATAAAATAATGAACCCCCAAAATAAAAATTAGATTGTTTCTGCCATCTTAGAGAAACAAACTGGTAATAGTTTGACAGTTATTAAGTGCTTACTGTATGCCAACCACTGTTCTAAGCACTTTGTATATAATGACTCACTTAACATTTACAACAGAATAGGAAACTGAGCCACAAAAGGGTCACAAGGTCACATAGGAAAGAGTGGAACCATGATTGTAACCTGCATAGTCTGGATCCCAAGCCCACACTCTTGAATGACTCTTCTATAACCTTCAGTGTCTGAAGGTATGAAAACTGGGGATCATATACGTAGAAAGTTACAGTAGTACACTGAATAAAACATTTTTGAGTGGAAAAGTAAGCTAAAAATGATTCCTTTCCAGTAGTTTGAACAACAGCAATAATATCACATCTGCAGTAGACAATAAGCTTCTTAAAATAGAAGGCATGACTTATTACAATTAGTATATCCAGCACAGTGCTTAGCATATAGGAAACACTTAGTGATATGAATAAACTTTATTTACTATCAGATTTTGTGAGCATGAAATTCACTTAAATGGATAAATCAAGAATAACAGAAAGCAAAGAGAAGACCATGCACATTTATAAGAATTGTTAATAAGCCTTGAGCCAAAAATAAGATCCTTAATGAAATTATAAAAAGGCAATGAAATAATTTGTTATTGCTCTTTATAAATGAGATAAAAATGCATATTTGAAGCATAATAGGAATATAGAAGGAAAGTCACAATACTTTTTATGTAGTGTGACCACTATAGGGAAATGTCTGATATCCTTGATCCCAGCTTACCTTTCTAAGCACAGATTCAGAGTACTTAGAGGAGTATGGAACAGAATCTGAGGCAATCAGAGAAAAAGTAGTTTAACCTGTTAATTTACAGAATCTGCTAACAAAAACTATATGCAGCAATAGCAAAGTGAAATAGCAGATAAGAGCTACTATCCTTACAGTATGTACAAGGAAGAGTGATGAACATTTTGCATGCAGTATGTAGTTTGATCAAACAGCTCTATCATGCAGGTGTAGTTACCCACATTGCACAAAATGAAGTAGACAGATTGCCCAGGATCACACAAGTAGCCAGGATCACAAAAATTGCCCAGGATCACACAAGTAGCCAGGATCACACAAATTGCCCAGGATCACACAATCATGCTTCTACTGAAATAAAAAAAAATAGGAAACAAAGAAACATGGGGCATGATTAAAACAGTATAATCTGAGGCCAGTCAGACAACTTGACCATTTCTACCTTCTGACTTGTTCTTATAGAATATATACATATGAAACTTATTTTACTTGAGGTCTCATCTGAATAATAATGTCTCTTGACATCTGTAATCCTCTCTCCATAACATATAGTTATGTACGATTGACCCTTCAATAACACAGCTTTGAACTGTACAGATACACTCATACATGGATTTTTTTTTTTTTCAAAAAAATGTATTAGAAAAATTTTGGGGGATCTGTGACCATTTGAAATAGCAACAGGAGGTGGCTACAAAATTATAGTAAATGATAGACTAGTATCTACATGTGTTTTATGCATTAATGACATAACCTTTTTCTTAATGTCTTCCATACTATCGAAGACTTTGATATTAGTCTATCATTTACTATATAAAATACACACAGATCTATTAAGAGATTTATCAAAACTTATACACACAAACATAGACCATACACAGACTATTCAATCGAGAGAAATGTAAAACATAAAGATGCAATATTAGGCCGGGCACGGTGGCTCATGCCTGTAATCCCCACAGTTTGGGAGGCTGAGGTGGGCATATCACCAGGTCAGGAGTTTGAGACTAGCCTGGCCAACATGGTGAAAGCCCGTCTCTACGAAAAATACAAAAATTACCCAGGCGTGGTGGTGGATGCCTGTAATCTCAGCTACTTGGGAGGTTGAGGCAGGAGAATCACTTGAACCTGGGAAGCGGAGGTTGCAGTGAGCCGAGATCATGCCACTGCACTCTAGCCTGAGTGACAAGAGTGAAACTCTGTCTCAAAAAAAAAAAGATGCAGTATTAAAACTGCATAAAATTAATAATTTCATAGCCACCTCCTGTTGCTATTGCAGTGAGCTCAAGTGTTGTGAGTATCCACTTAAATGCTGTGTGACGCTAACCATCTCCACATGAGCAGTTCATCTCTCCAGTAAATTGCATATAACAGTAAAAATTGAGCTCTTACAGTTCTCATGTATTTTTCATCATGTTTAGTGCAATACCGTGAACCTTGAATAACACCATGGGACTGATAAGAAATACCATTAGTGATGCTGGAAGTACTCTGAAGAAGCAGAGAAAAATCATGGCATTACAAGAAAAAGTTGAATTGCTTGATATGTACCATAGATGAGGGCTGCAGCTGAGGTTGCCTACCATTTCAAGATAAATGAATCCAGGCCGGGCATGATGACTACACCTGTAATTCCAGCACTTTGGGGGGGCCAGGGCAGGCACATCACCTGAGGTCAGTTCGCTACCAGCCTGACCATCATGATGTCTCTAGTAAAAATACAAAAATTTACCAGGTGTGGTGGCGGGCGCCTGTAATCTCACCTTCTTTTGAGACTGAGGCACGAGAATCAGTTGAACCTTGGAGATGGAGATTGCAATAAGCCGAGATCACACCACTGCATTCCAGCCTAGGCGACAGAGCAAGGCTCTGTCTCAAAAAAATAAATTCAGTGTAAGGACCATTGAAAAAAAGAGAAAGAAAGAAAGGGAGAGAAAAAGAAGGAGAAAAAGGAAGGAGAGAGGAAGAAAGGAAAGAATGAAATTTGTAAAAGAAAAGAGAAAAAGGGGAGAGGAAAAGAGGAAGAAAGAAAGATAAAATGAAATTTGAGAAAGAAAAAAGAAAGAAGAAAGAACGAAATTTTTGAATCCATTGCCACAGCTACATCTGCAGGTGCAAAAATCTTGCAATTTTTGCAAAATACCTTTTCTCATATTAAAAATGCAGCTTTTAAGTGGGTACAGGATTGCTATAAGAAAGGCATACCTGTGGACTCTAATATGATTCACGAAAGGCAAAGTCATCATATGACAACTTAAAGGAAGATGAAGGATCTAAAGCTGGAGAATTTAATACCAGAAATGAATGGTATGATAATTTTAGAAAGAGATTTGGCTTAAAGATGTCAAAATAAGGGAGAAGCAGCTCTGCTGACCAGGAGGCAACAGACCGGTTCCCACACACCATTAAAAATATCATTGAGGAGAAAGAATATCTGCCTAAACTGGTTTTTAATGCAGATGAAAGCACCCTAATCTGGGGGAGGGGGGAGTTGAGGGGGAGGGGGGGAGTTGAGGGGGAAGGGGGTGTGGGGGAACGCCACAAAGGACGTTTATTAGTAAGGAAGAGAAGCAAGCACCAGGATTTAAGGCAGGAAGAAACTAACTAAGGCTAACTGCTGTTTTGTACAAATGCAGTTGGGTATAGATAGGATCAGGACTGCCCTTATCTATAAAGCTGCTAAATTCTGAAAGGAAATGATAAACCTCAGCTGCCAGTCTTCTGGTTGTACAGGAACACCTGGACAACTATAACCCTTTTTCTGGATTGGCTCCGTTGATGTTCTGTCCCTGAAGTCAAAAAGTACCTTGCCAATGAAGAACTGCCTTTTAAAGTTCTTTCAATATTGAACAATGTCCCTGATCACCCAGAACTTCATGAATTCAACATGGAAGGCTTAGAATTAGTCTACTTGCCCCTAAACATGATGTCTCTAATTCAGCCTATACATCAGGGAGTCACATAGGACCTTTAAGGTTCATTACACACAGTTCTCTACAGAAAGGATTGTCAATGCTAGAAAAAAGCCCAATAGAACATGAAAGTCTGGAAGGGGATGGGCTCTGGTGGCTCACGTTTATAATCCCAGCACTTTGGGAGGCCAAGGTGGGAGGATCACTTGAGGCCAGGAGTTCAAGACCAGCCTGGGCAACATAGCAAGATCCCATCTCTACAAAAAATTTAAAAATTAGCTAGGCATGGTGGTGGATGCCAGTAGTCCTAGCTACTTGGGTGGCTGAGGATGGAGGACTGCCTGAGCCCAGGAGTTTGGGGCTGTGAATTACTGGCATGAGTCACTGTGCCTGGCCTGATCTTTGTCATTCTTACAAAACAGGACAGCAATCCTACACATTTATATTTTACATTGTATTTTTTGAGATTTACAGAAATGTTTTCTGAAGATTTTTAGTGAAAGGGCCAGTTGAATCAGGATAGTTATACAATCAGGAGGATAGTTATACAGCTATCATCATACCACTGCACTCCAGCCTGGGCAACAGAGCAAGACCCTGTCTCTCAAAAAAACAAACAAACAAAAAAAAAAGTCTGAAAGAATTATCTATTAAAGATGTCAGACATTCTTATAGAAAAATAAAAGCTGTGAAAGTCATCAAGCATGAAACAATTCCTGCAGAAGAAAACTGTGTCAAGATGACTTCATAGGATTATGAAAGACCCAATCAAAAAAATCATGAAAGAGACTGTGGATATGGAAAAAAAAAAAAAAGGTAGCAGAGCAGGTGAACAGTTTTGAGATATGGATGTTAGAGAAATTCAAGAGGTAATAGAGACAACACCAGTGGAGTTGACAAAAGACGACTTGATGGAAACAAGTGCTTCTGAACCAGTGCCAGATGATACGGAAGAAGGCATACAAGATGCAGGACTCCAATTATTCAAGATTGCTTGTGACTCTTTTACAACGTGGACCCTTCTACAATACGGGCACTGACACTAAAGCAAATGGTAGAAGAAGGATTGATACTGTAGAGAGACATTTTTAGAGAAATGAAAAAAAGTCAAACCAGAATTACGATGTATTAATATTTCCATGAAGTTACACCAAGGGTGCCTGGCTCTCCGGCCTCCCCTTCCACCTCCTCCACCTCTTCTGCCTCTGCCACCTGGGACACAGCAAGACCAACCCGTCCTCTTACTCCTGTTCAGCATGTTCAATGTGAAGACAAGAATGAAGGCCTTTGTGATGACTCACTTCCACTTAATGAATGTTAAATGTATTTTCTTTATAGTTTTCTTAATAGCATTTTCTTTTCTCTAGCTTACTTTAAGAATGCAATATATAATACATATAACTTACAAAATATGTGTTAATACACTATGTTATCAATAAGGCTTCCAGTCAATAGCAGGCTATGAGTTAAGTTTTGAGGGAGTCAAAAGTTATACATGGTTTATCAGCTACACAGGAGTCAGCACTCCTAACCCATTGTTGCCTTGTACAAGGGTCAACTGTGCTTCTATTCATAGTTGATTCTCCAGTTCTACTTCCCATGTTCTTTATTTAGTTGGTGTATTAGTCCATTCTCACATTGCTATAAAGAATTATCTGAGGCCAGGCGCGGTGGCTCATGCCTGTCATCCCAGCATTTAGGGAGGCCAAGGTGGATGGATCACAAGGTCAAGAGATTGAGACCATCCTGGCCAACATGGTGAAACCCCATCTCTACTATAAATACAAAAATTAGCTGGGCATGGTGGCACATGCCTGTAGTCCCAGCTACTTGGGAGGCTGAGGCAGAAAAATCACTTGAACCCAGAAGGCAGAGGTTGCAATGAGCTGAGACTGTGCCACTGCAC
Organism: Ateles fusciceps; assembly: GCA_036589455.1. Taxonomy (NCBI): domain Eukaryota; kingdom Metazoa; phylum Chordata; class Mammalia; order Primates; family Atelidae; genus Ateles; species Ateles fusciceps. The sequence continues at coordinate 79,881 of JAZHEH010000804.1, read as the reverse complement.
TCCAGACTGGGCGACGGAGCCAGACTCCATCTCAAAAAAACAAAACAAAACAAAAACCACTATCTGAAACTGGGTAATTTATTAAAAAAAAAATAGAAGTTTAACTGACTCATAGTTCCACAGGCTGTACAGGAAGCATGACTGGGAAGGCCTCAGGAAACCTACAATCATTCTCCAGAGAAGTAGGAAAAGAGCAAACGGAGAGGTGCCACACACTTTTAAACATCCAGGTCTCTTGAGAATTCACTCACTATCATGAGAATAGCAATGGAAAAATCTACCAGCAAGATCCAACCACCTCCCACCAGGTCCCTCCTCCAACGCTAGGGATTACAATTTGACGTGAGATTTGAGTGGGGACACAAATCTCAACCATATCAGTTATAATTTCCTTAACAGCAGAAACTTTGCCTTTATTTTATTTGTTTGTCTCCACAGCATCCTAAATTGTGATTGTTCAATAAAGGAAATGGTTAATGTTACCATTTCAATTCACTCATCAAAAAAATAATTCTATGAATGAGGTTATCCATTTTATTGACAGTTAAATGCCCTGAAGAAGAAGTCTAGAGGACTGCTTTGTTTTTGTGCAGTCTCAAAAGTGCCAAATCCACAAATTGATAAATTTATTTTGTTAATCCAATAAGACACTCTAAGAAGTGATATCTTTATAATTCACTGATTTCGAAGTAAAAGTCCAGTTGGTATTTTAATGGTCACAAAACACAATACTTTGCCTAGATTTGATCCTGTCTAAATTCTGATAGTAGTGAGAAAGAACAAAGGGGGACAGCAGAGGTCTTTACCTGAGCAGTATCACAATGCACCTCAAAAATACTGCTGGGGCCAGGCGCGGTGGCTCATGCATGTAACCCCGGTACTTTGGGAGGCCGAGCCGGGTGGATCACTTGAGGTCAGGAGTTTGAGACCAGCCTGGCCAACATGGTAAAACCCCGTCTCTACTAAAAATACAAAAATTAGCTGGGTATGGTGTCGGGTGCCTGTAATCCTAGCTACTCAGGATGCTGACGCAAGAGAGTCACTTGAACCCAAGAGACAGAGGTTGCAGTGAGCCGAGATCATGCCACTTCACTCCAGCCTGGGTGAAAGAGTGAAACTCCACCTCAAAAACAAAAAAAAAAAAAGAAAAGAAAAAAATACTGCTGGGGAAAATGAAGGCATAAGGTCTATATCTCTGACCCATGAATATTACAGTAATAAGATGTACCTGCGTGCAGTGTAGATGAATCACTGCAGCTTTTTCTAATATCTCAGGTATAGTAAAACCTAGGGCCTCAAAGTCATACTAACCGCAAAACATGTCCCAACTCTCCAATGGTGTGAATTTATGTAAATGCTTCAAAATAAAATTGCAAGGAAAATAAAAGTCCTTAACATAGCAATATATACACCGTCAAATGTTAAGTTGTTCCATCATCCACTCAGTGAGTACATGAATGCCTAGCAGCTCTACATTAAAAAAAAGTCTATCCTCAAGGGATCTACTTAGAAAGAAAGGAAAATGTTAAACATTTAAATTGTAATGCAAATAAATATGAGATCAAGAAACCAGATATGTTCTGAGGAAGGATGAATCTTTGCAGTCAAAAATTAGGGAAATATTCCCTAAATTATTGTATCTCTATGGAACTCTGCATGCACAACGTGCAATTACAGTGAAGGTAAAATCACCTGCATCTGGGAAGACAGTTTATATCCTGTCAGTTCCTTTTGATCTTTGTCCTTTTTCTTTTTCTTTTTTTTTTTTTTTTTGCAACCTCCTAGGTTCAAGCAGTTTTCCTGCCTTAGCCTCCTGAGTAGCTAGGACTACAGGCACATGCCACCATGCTCGACTAATTTTGTATTGTTAGTAGAGACAAGGTTTCACCGTGTTGGTCAGGCTGGTCTCAAACTCCTGGCCTCCGGTGATCTGCCCACCTCGGCCTCCCAAAGTGCTGGGATTACTGGTGTGAGCCACCATGCCCGGCCTGATCTTTGTTATTCTTATAAAGCAGGACAGCAATCCTACACATTTATATTTTACATTGTATTTTTTGAGATCTATAGAAATGTTTTCTGAAGAAATTTAGTGAAAGGGCCAGTTGAATCAGGATAGTTCTACAATGAAAAAAAAAGCAAGGTAAGGAATTCCACTTTTGGGAAGACAGAGTAGTAGGTATATTTCCCCTATTCCTCCTGCTAAGGACAACTAAAAACACTGGACATTATATATACAACAAACATAACTATACTCTGAAAGGTGAAAAGAAGGCGGCAGACTGGCTAGGGATCTTGAGACCCAAGGAACAACATGAAGGTGAGTTCCTTGGTTTTTCTTTTGCTTTTTGTTTCATGTATCCCAGACTTGGAGCTGAAGCTGGCGACCTGGAAATGCCAATGGACATGGACCAAAAAAGCCCCAATAAATGCCTCTCTTTTCAAAAGACCAAGAAAGGGGCAGGCTTACAGGACAGAAAACATTTAGACAAGAACTGTTCTACTCCAACCAAGAAAAGTGCTGGCCACTCCCCCAACTGACACCAGCAAAGACTGAGTGGGGGAGACAACTCAAACCCTGATGAGGCTGTAATTAAGCACCGAACACCCCTAGCAGGGTGATGTCAGAGAAGGCAAGTAGGGTGTAGAACTTTTATCCCTGCCAGCCTGTTATGAGTCCTCCACTCCTATGATATCAGTGGAGACCATCAGGGAAGTCTCGTCTTCACCCCACCCTGCAGTAACAAGTGTTTATTGGGGTGGTGTCAGAGGAAGCCAAGCAGAGAGTCAGTCATGTGTCAGAGGAGGCTTTGTTACCTCTGGTGGCCCAGTGGTGATGAGGCCACACTCATTATAGTGACAGTGAAGACCATGTAGTAAGCCAGACCTCTCACCCTGCCCACACCAACAGTAGTCCTCCTCCTCTCTGGTGTCAGTAGAGATCTCGTGTGGAATCTGTACTTCCACCTCTACCTGGCAGTGAAGTAGTGTCAGAAAAAGCCAGCTAAAACAGAAGGTTCAAATAACACCCAGAGTCTCAGAACATCGTTTGAAAATCCAGATTTAAAAGAATTGCACTCCAGCCTGGCAACAAGAATGAAACTCCATCTCGGAAAAAAAAAAAAAGAAAGAAAATGCTTTATGCTTTTAGAGATATTCATTTATTGGCATTTAAAGTATTCTGAATATCTCTTTAATTTCTCCTAGAGTTCTATAAATTAAAGTTAAATTAAAGAACAATGTGTTGATCAAAGAGCATAAGATTTATTAGCCATTATAAAGAAGATAATATTATGAAAATGGCAAAAAGGCAACATGTTAATCACTTCACAGTTACAAGGAAAAAAAGTTAGCATTTTTTTTTGCTCATCACGTTTCAGACAGGCAGCACACAGGCAGGGGTCTTGCTGATCTAATAGCTTCAGCCTGTCCTTTAAAGGAAAGGAGAGATTTTTCTAGCCAATCTGAGGCAAAAACTTGGCTTTAAACAAATGGTTTGTTTTTCCCATTATTAGTGGTAAACCCCAACTGTAATTCTGGGGTTCCCTAGGTTGTTGCCTTTTATTTCAGAAAGTACTGCACAGCTTCCAAATCAAAATTAAATTTATCTTTAACTTAAATATCCGCTATTCAAAAAGAATGGAGCCCATTTAGTTCTATGGGGATCAGGTGTCACAAAATCAAACACCCCCGTCATAAACTACAAAAATATATAGAAATGAAACAAATAAAATTTAAAATGTAAAAAAGCTATTATGATGGGACTAGAGTTTGTGCCACATATACCATCAAATAATTAAATCATACGTAAAAATAAGAATAAACCTTAGTGTATCCTTACAGTTGAAATAAGTTTTGTGGATCATACTCTGTCTCTTCAGCCCCTTTAACATGCCTGCCACTTCTCTATGAACATATATTACCACCCAGTTCATCCCTCACTACACACACACACACACACACACACACACACACACACACACACACACACACTAGTTTTAGTCTTCCAAAAAAGAGTCCAGGGGCAGGCATTGTTTTCTCCTACTTTGCTCTGAACTTGGGATATCAAAAACCCAAGCCCAAGCCCAGGATCCATTATCTCTCCTTCTACTCATAGTAAATCTTCCTACAGTTCATAAGTATTTAATGAGCATTTACTGTGTGCCAGACACAGTTCTAGCTGTGGGAAATAAACAAGAGCAAAACTAGACACACTCTTCATTCTTTCTGATATTATAGTTAACTAAAGGGGACAGATATTAATCAAATAGTTAAATATATATCAATGTGGACCAACAGTGTTGATTATGAATGAGAGAATTATAGACCACATGAGATTACAAAACAGAGAATCTGACCAAGTCAGAGAAGACCCAGAAGGCTTCTCTAGGATGTGACACTTAAACTGGGATGCAGAGGAAGGGGAGTCACTAATGAGGCAGGGAGGGGAAGGAGGAGCACTCTATGATGAAGCCCAAGTGAAATTTCAACTGGGAGTTGAGGTTGAGTAAGTCCTGCCATTTAATTAAGTAGAAGGTTTTCTGTTCTTTTTTATTTATCACATATTCATTCATTTATTGATTTAGTTAATAAAATATTTGTGGGTTTGTTAAGGCAGCAGAGGTATCAAGAATGAGAAGCAAATATGACATCAAAAGCACAAGCAACGAAAGCAAAAATAGACAAGTGGGACAACATCAAATTTAAATATGTCTGTGCCTCAAAAGAAACAATCAACAGAATAACAAAAATCAACCTACAGAATGGAAGAATATATTTTCAAATCACTTATCTGATAAGGGGTCATTGTGAGTCCCTTTCTACCTCTGGGACCATTTCTTGGTCTCTCTTAAAGCCTTTTTTTCCCTTCATCCTTCTTTGTGAGTGAGATTTCATCCCTGTTTTTTCTCCATACTCTTTTTCTCAGGGATCTCATTCATTCTCAAGGTATCTGCCATCATCTCTGCAGAGAAATTCCAAAGCCACATCTCTCTTCTAATTACTTTTCTAAGATTTTTTTCACCACATACCAAACATTTCATTCATTCAACTAATATTTATTGAGCACCTACTATGTGCCAGGCATAGTTGTAGGCTGTGGGGATACAAGTAGTAAGCAAGATCAGCCTTCTTACAGAGGAGCCAGTCAAAACAAACATATACATAGTTTATATAATTTCATGTAGTGATGCTATTCTGAGAAGGAAAAAGGTAAATACATTTTAGGAACAATTGTGGGAAGAAGAGGGTGATTTTCTTTTATCTTTTTTCCCCAAAGCATAGTTTCCTGCCTCCTAGTACCTATCTCTTCTAAAGGTAGCATTTTCTCCCATCTTCAATCCTTGATTCCTCCATTTTTGTGCTTTTTTTTTTTTTCCAAATTCTATTGATTGTCTCTTTAAAGTGTCCATAAACGCATCTCCTCCTCACTTTTCTGGAATCCCCGCAGACGCCCATCACCTCATGCCTAGATGACTGCAATGGCTTCCCAGTTGGTCTCCTTACCTCTTATCTCTACACACTTTTCTACATCACCCCCTTGCACTCTCTAGCCTGTGTAGATTATTCTTCCTAGAATGTCACTGCCCACATCGCATCACTTTTCAACTCTACTTGGAGTTCCAGGACCACAATGAGGTGTCCTGAATAAATACCTGGGCTTTAGAGTCAGGCAGCCTGGAACGGATAGTCTGTGTGTGCCTCAGGTTCCTCTCTGTAAAACGCAGATGGTAATTCTCGGCCCATGAGAGGTCGTGAGAGGGAAATGACAGGAGGTGTGGGAAGCACCAGTCCAATTCCCGGCTGGGGGACTCTCACAATGGAGACAGCGTCTGACTCTTAGTGAGTCAAGACGGTCCATCGCTCTCTTGTCGCAATCCTTTAGAATGTATTTGGTGATGAACTGCCATGTTAACGTTATTTTTCTTATCTATCCAACTAGTTTGACAATTCTCTTAGGAAAGCTGAGGCTTTTGTATGCAAAACCTTAGGAAATTCTGCACATAGTAGGCATTCTGGACTGCCTTCATGATTGGGCAAGTTGGGCCTGCATCAGAGTGCCTGGCCAGGGCGGCAAGTGGGGCTGAAAGGCAGCCTGCACTCTGCTGTGAGGCTGGCACCTGCAGAGCTGTGACCACTGAGGCAGGGTGGAGGCCTGGGAGGTGCAGGACATAGGTGTTCATGCTCTCAAGTTGGAGCTGAAATTTCAACCCTGTGAAGACCTCCCTGACACCTCCCCTGTGCCCACTCCTCTGTGGTGACACAAAGTTGTTAATTATCGGTCTGTGCGTCTCTCTCCTAGTCAGGCTGTGCTTCCTAAGGGCCAGTGCTCTGTGTTCATATAGTTAATTCAGGTACCTGGTACTTAGGAAAACGTTCAATAATGGTTACAGAATGAAAGATGCCTTTCAAGGAAAGTTCGAATGAGAGGCAGAAAAAGTATAGCATTAGGACAGAGTTACACATAAAATTTAGAAAGAAGACTTGAAGTGGGAGGAGTGTGAAGACTATGATTCCCAGTTACTACTCCGAGTGTAACCATTAAAATGCTAGCTCAATCATAAGGTACAAAAGACCTTCAAAGCAGAATCTTCACATCCATGCATGGCTGCAGACTTTGTTATAATCTGTTACTTTTTTATTTTTAAAAATACTATTTATACTCATATATCAAAAATGGTTATACTATCATGCTTACATACATACTAATATTGGAAACAGAATTCAGTAACAAATTACATTTAAACTTTATAAAGCACACACAAACATTAAAACACTGATTGGTTATAGAAAGCAGAGTCTGAAGAAAAACCGTTAGCTACAGGTTTCATTTTCATTAAAGAGCAGCACCCTGTGAGAAGAATCAAACCGATCAGTAATATTCATCTAGACCGCAAAGTAGTAAGTACAAAGGAAAGTTAGTGATTGTACTGATTTCATTACTTTTAGTAAGTCATTTTATGTTCCTCACACTCGATGCGAAGAAATAAAACATAATCTGAAGGAACATATGTCCTTATTATTATTCATAATAAGAAATCTACTTCATTCTGCAGACCTGGGCAGATCGTACATTAAGGAGCACTTAATGGCTCAAGTGGATCAACCTACCAGTTTTTGATCAATGGAATAGAATCTCATCCATATTTGGTGGCTGAACTAACTCCATGGGAGCTGTGACAGATTGAACCATTTTTGTGGTATCCCCAGATCTCACTAAATAAGAGAAGACCCTACACCAGAAAATATAACAATCAATCTGTCCATAAATTATATCTATATGCTTGCTCTTAAGTTTGTTAGAAAAAGGGGCCCTTTCTTGAGCACACGGGTAAAAGTATTGTGGTCTAAAGATTGCTGGATTGATATTGTGTTGTTATAATAAAGATAAGGTACACACTGAAACCACTGTCCGATTAAGAAACTCCCACAGCTTGTCTCAATTCTTCAAATAATGGAGCAAGTTTCTTTTCTAGGCTGGCAATTAGTCCTGTATTGGCATTGCTGCAGGCTATGAAACTCGCCACCAAATTTAATTGAATCACCTGGTAGGTGTAACAGTAACAGCTGATACTTTTATTTTTTGAAAGTCAAAGTTTGCTCCCTCAGTCTGTTGCAAGAACAAAAGCAGATAAGAAACCAGGTCTCAAAGCATGCTCTGGAGCATTGTCATCGGCCACTTTAATAACAGGTCCTCCAACTCTGTCTGACACAACAATAACATGGAGCCCTTCAACACTTGGTAACATTTTATACATGAATCCCTTTAAGTCATCTGCCATGATGAACCCCCTTCTCTTGCAGGATCAATTTCCATGCCTGGGTTTTCTGGGCTGCCCGGATCTTTTCCCTGTCACTTCAGGGACAGCTTCAAAGACCACAGTCTGGTTTTATGCTGGGTATATGGCAAATGCAAAGAATTGGCCCTCTTTTGGGGAAAGGAAGCTGCCCTTTCTACCACTGTTTTATAGGCTGAGGGAGCTCACGTTAGACCAAGACCTCATAATCTTTCAGATAACAGATCTCAGTTTTGCCATGGTTTTGAGGTCCTGAACCAAAATTTCACTGGATGTTCTACCAAATCACAATCTCTGAGTCTCTCCTCTCATATGATTCCCGTAACAGAATGTTTTGTTGGAAGTTCTATTAAGCAGTGAAACCACAGCCAATCAAGAAATCACCGGGAAAGATAAAGCAAAATCTAGCTTTCCATTAACCAGGACAGTCAGCTTCTGTAAAATGGAGTGTCAACACTGCACATTCTGTCCTAGGCCAACCATTTTCTCCTTCTTGGAACTCACCAGATCTTATTGTTCTTGGGTGTAATGGATTAACTTTCTATACTAGCCTTGAGGAATACATGATAGGAATTATATCAGTGACAGACTAATATTTTAGGCAGGTAAAAGTAATCACCGTGCAAAAATATCCTGGTATGTAAATGAGAACGTACAGAAAAAAGCAGACTAGACACACTCTAAATCAAAGCCCTGCCAAGAGCCAAGAGAATTCCGCGAACTGAAAAAGACTCCATGCCAGAAGCAGGAGCCAGCGCTGCAGAGGTTATAATTTCTTTCTCTGCGTTGTGTCCTCCTCACTATGCTCATATATGAGAAGGAAACTAAGATAGTAATTGGGCCATTTCTTTTCTTGATTTAATTTTACAAAACTTGAGCCACAAGGTATCAATTCTGAGGACCTAATTAGTAATTTATTGGTAATAAAGTCCACATCCAGCATAATCCTTAAAATATAATCTGTAGCCCTTACTAGTCCTGCTGTTTGCTGGTGTTTCTCACCCAGCACAATCTCGAACTGAACACCTCGCCGGGAGCAGAGGTATCTGGGACAGTGTAGAACGACGACTTTGAGGTTAAGGCATGGTATTCGAGGTTCTGCTACAGATGCTGTTTTAAACAAATCACGGTTCAACTACAACGGTATAATAATGCAAAAATTGCATCTGCTATGAAGAAAGTGCAGTGCTTTGAGAACCAGAAAAAGCAATGAAATTCAAGGCCTTGCTTTACATTTCAGAGCAGCTATCTCGGCCTTCTGGAGGTGTGACTTTCATATACACAGGAGCAAGTTGAAAACTGCCCTGTGTGGCTTTATTCTCCGTTCACCCCCTGTAGCAAATGCCTTTTCTGTGAGGAGCTACGGGGCTGATGGGGAATCAGAGGTTGTTCCTCCTAAGTGGCATTTCTGAGTGGGTTCCAGGAGTCCACAGCGACCTTAAGAGGCTGCTACCTGGGGGGACAGCCAGGATGTGAGATGAGAAAGTTGTACATTAACATTGCTGTGTGCCCATAACGTTGTATCTTTTATTAGATTAGATAATATATCTCACATGCTGGGTTGTTAAGCAAATAAATATGCGTAAGGAAATTACAATCCACATAATTATATGAGTCGTTTTAACCACCACTCACCCCCAGAGTGATTAGATTTTCTTGTGCCTATGCCAGTGTGGCCCAGTAGCTCTGTCACTGTCAATGCGGGTAGAATACCCTTTACTCCAAAAAGCAAATCAGAACAAATAGGGCCAGTGAGAGTCACCATCAGGGCCCGGAAACATGATAGAAACAGCGACTCAGAGGGGTCCCCCAGACTGATGGGCGGGTGATCCTGTATTCCTGTTGGGCTGACAACCCTTTTAAGGCTTCGGGCTCCAGGTGCTGGCAACAAGTCTCAGAGGCCGGGTGGGAGAGAGAGAGGCGAGGCGACCCACGCAGGCAGAGGACTGCCTCATCCCACGCCGGGACCCATCAGCAGGCCGGGATCGCCTGCAGGAGCCGATCCTGGGGTCACGCAGGGGGACGGAGAGGACAGCCTGGGGCTAGGGGTGGGGCAGAGGCGAGAACTGAGCGTACTCCCCCCCACCCCGCCCCCGCGCCGCGAGTTTCCGCGCACGTGGCCGTGGGGCTGGCCTCGCACTCGCCCCCGCGGGGGCTCCCGCAGCCCCCTCCTCCGCGGCTCCCGCAGCGGCCAGCGCGAGCGGCGACGGGCGGGGGCGGGCCGCGAGAAGGGCTCCCTGGCCGCTTTCCAGGTCGGCGCACTAATACGGGCGATGAGGCTTCGCGGCTCCAGTCTGACTGACGCCGGCTGGGGCCGCCGCCGCCGCCGCCGCCGCCGCCGCTGCTGCTGCAGCCGCTGTCTCAGTCCCCGCCGCCGCCAGCCGCCGCCGCCGCCGCCGCCGGGCCCTGCAGGCGCTGGGCGCGCGCAGCCAGGCAGTGAGTGCGCGGCACTAGGCGCGGGCGGCCGGGGGACCACCGCGGGGGCGGGGTGGGGGCGCCGAACCTGGGCGGGGGAGGGATGAGCGGCACCGCGGGGACAGGTAAGACGTGCCCTCCCCGGCCGCGCGCTGCTTGTGTGGGTGCGTGTGAGCGCGTGGAGTGCAGGGCGAAGTTGTTGGTCCTCGGGCAGGCTGGGAGGCTCCCCGGCGTGTGGCTTGGCGCTCGCCGTCCCGGTGTTTCTCGGTGGAGCCTGTCTGGGGCGGGGTGGGCGCGGGGCCGGAGGGGACCGCTCCGGGAAGTTGGCCGCGGCGCCGCGCCTCTTCCTTGCGCCTCTTCCTTGCGCCTGCATCCGCCCGCGCCGCGGGCCGCGGGACCTGTCAGGGGATGCTCATACCGCGGCGGGGGCGGGGGCGGCGGCTAGGCCGGAGCCGGGGCCGAGGCTGGCGCCTGGGGCGTGGGCAGGGACCAGGACAGTCGCCTGAGGAGCCGGTTGCTGTAGCTGGAGAGCGGGGACCGCGGACAGAGGGGGCGGCGGAGGTCGTCATTGTGACTCTTTGGGGGCCGCTTTTAAACTCGCCAGGGCCGGGTTGGCCTCGCTGGCCTTCTGTTTCAGAGGCTTTTCGCTTTGTTTCCCTTTGAGGCATGCGAAGTGAGAAAAAAAAGTTAGGAATGTTGTTCAAGTGTCTCCGGGCTCGCGCTTGGACTGCGTCGGAACTGGGGGTGTTTGTCTTTTCCTTGGCCCACCCCTCTGTGCCAGCTCTCCGCAGAGGGGAGGGGGCGAGGTGGGGGAGCAGATACAGGAGACTGCCTGACGCCAGCTTTGTGATCGGAAGGAGGAGCGCGGGGAAAACATTTTTATGGATGGCTAATCGCTGACAAGTCTTCCCGTTACTATTGCTTCCTCCTCCCGCCCTTGACTGTGGACATTTGAAATGATAGTTTTGAAATACTCCGTTGACGTATTTTTTGGGCTGGCGTGGGTGCTCGTGAGAACAAACCTACAAATGATACAAATCGGTTTGGGGATAAAATTGTAGGTAAATTCTTTACCCTGTAGTTCACAGTGAGATACACAGCCACGGGGCACTGTGGCGTGCTTTGGATGGATCCAGTTTCCTAGTACCATTTCGGTGGCTTGCCAGATTTCTCGGATGGATAATCTTTTGGAAATGCAGGTTAGCAAGAAGCATGGAGGCTGACCGTAAAGTCGTGAGGCATTTGATAATGCTGCCTCCTAAACAGTCACTGAGTGGAACGTTTGTGGCACCCGTGTGGGTAAGTGAAATGTGTAAGCATATCTCCTGCTTTAGCATTCCTCCAAGTGCGAGGGAATGCCTTTGGATGTTTACATTTTAAAAATAGTGATCTATATTTAAGAAGGCATTTAAAATAAAAGCCAAAGACATTCTCAACTCCAAATAGAAAAGATTCAATAAATGAATTTTCCTGTGTTTGTAGGAAGGAGACCATCAACCCAATTTTAGATTGCTTTCAAGTTTGTGGTTATCCAAGAAGGACGCTTCAGATAAGAAAATGATGTGGTGCTTTATAAACAATGAGCATTTTCAGTATAAGATGACAGAAATTTCAACTACTGTATCCAAAAAAACAACTTTTAGTGATAATAGTCACTTTCATTGATGACAAGATAGCTATCTTTACCAGACAGCCTTCGGCCTCTTAATGTATTCCCACACAACCAAGTCCCATTTTTATGCTTGACTGGTTATCTTTTGTCAGAGCTGTTTTATGCTTGAGCTCTGTGGTTTCAAACTACACTTAAGAGAATGCCAACATACTCTTGATCTGAACAAACTCATTTCTATCAGTGCAGTGTTTACTAAAAATCAAAGATGTAAACAAATTTTGGGTTAAACTAAGTACTTTAGAATTACCAGTCTTTCAAAGTCAACATGAACTATTTGGCTTTTCCCCCTTTTAAAATCTTTTTTTAGATTATATATTCGTAGTTAATGAGTAATCAGAAAATACAGATGTCAGCTCTTGCATCTCTGATTCCCCAAGACATGGGATGAGAAAGAAGAGTTTTGTTTTGTTTTTTAAATGAAACAGTACGAAAGCTATCCATAAGTAATAAACAATTGGCACACCATTTATCTTTATTAGCATGTAGTCAGTTGGAGGGAAAAGTCTGTCCAGAAATTGTTTCATAAAGGTGAAAATATTCAATTTCGGTATGAAAATATTCAATCTGTTTTCCAAATAGTTTAATTCTGATTAATGAGAGTGCAATATGCGTTGCCAAACTTGAGGAACGGTGTTTGGAAGTGATCACTATAGCACTAAGGTAACTAGTTTCTATCTGACATTCTCTCTGTAATAAATAAGACAGCAGTTTCATCATGTTCTGCTTTAATATGTGGGAAATAATCCTTATCCACAGGATATACTCTGATTTAAGACAAGGTAAAGGTTATGAGAAATATGCAGTTCTTCTGATTTGCCAAACATAGTATGCTAAATTTTAAAGCTTTGATGAAGCTTAGTGTAGACTTATTGTATATTGTTTTGGACACTTAAAGAGGAATTAAAAAATGGGAAACTGTCCAGAATGAAGCAGTAAATATAGCAGTACATTGAATCTATGAATCTTCTCAAATAGTTGTAATTCTAGGCTGTTGGATTTATATTTCCTTGGTTACTGTTGCTAGTGAGTTGAAAAGTTATTCTAAAGCAAAAAAAGAAAAAAGTGCAAACGGTAAATGCATAAGTACTTATAATAGTGTGGGCATTTTCACAATGTTTTGCGTTATCCTGGTAAATGTCCATGTCCTGAGTAAGGACATTGAAAAAATAAACAATTGTCCCCTGGTAATAAACTAACCTTTTAAAATAAATATTCCTGTAAATTATGTCTCTTAAGAAACTTGTCTTAACTAAAGCTGTTAGGATTTCAAGATATCTGTTAGCATTAGAAGTCATTATACCCATGAAAACTGGATGTTCCTCTTGCCTGGTGGTCTCCATCCTGACACTTCCCACCCCAGAACCTCGAGTGACACCTCAGCCACACTTGTCTGACTTACACTCTGCTCTCCTTTGGTGTTGGCCTCCTTTTGTGTTTGGCTCATCCCAGACCACTTTCCCAGGCTTATCTTCCTGGTCTTTCCCTATTTTATGCTGCAATTAAAATAGAGAATGTTAGTTTCCATGCATACCCTGCCTTTCTTCCCTTGCACACCTTTACCCACGCTGAGGCCTTCCCAGCTTCCCCACATCCCACCAGATCCTCAAATGTCACTTCTTCATCTTGTATGCCCTGTTCAGGCGCTGCCTTCATGGAATTTTCTGTGATGACCCTGGTCCCAGATATGTCCTCCTTTGAGCACCTGTGGCTCTTCACCTTCTCCACTCTTGTCTGTCTTGTTTTGTATTAAGTTACTTATAGATTAATTTATTTCTTCCCCTGAGACCATCCTTACAAGATCCGGGAAGGAAGGGCTGTGTTTCACCTACCTTTTTTATTTCCTGAATGCTGACCACAGTGCCCTTTATAGTACTCTATCAATAACGAATACATGACACATTTTTTCACCGAACCCATGGTCCCTTCTGAAATAAAATCTGTAAAAGCATTTCATCCATAGACTAAGTCTTAAAGATCCATCTTTCAAGAAGCCAGTGTTGAATCTGAGCTGAGGACTTGTTAAGAGGCCTGAAATCCCCTCAGCCCAGATGAGACCCTCCTTCTCCTGAATATTGTGGCCGAGCATTAACAATCAAGAAAGCTTCTATGATACTCTTATTGCATTAGCAATTTTCCATATCAGATTCACTAAATACACAATGGAAGCCATTTAGTAGAAAAACAGATTTTAATGTGATATGGCTACCACAATGAAACTCTAATGTGATTCCACAGAAAATTGCTAACACGATATGCTGATTCCTCCCCCACCACCATGGCCACATAAAAATTGATACTGTTTTTAGTGTATGTGTTTCAAACTATGCTCACAAAAGAAAAGCAGACTGCTATTGAGATGAGCTGCTGCTTCACGTTGGATGTATAAAGGGTCTTGTTAGCAGCCTTGTCAGAGAGCTGAATCTCCCCTTCTGTGCCTTGGTCATTCTATTGTTGAACAGTACTAACCCCCATTTTTAAATACATCATGTTCCATTTAATGATCCAGTATTAAAGTTAATATGATGTGAAAAAACAGAATTTGCTTACAAATATCATGCCTGTATAATATATTAAATTGGGCTGTTTTAATTGGGAAGCTCCAATCAACTCAAAACCCATTTTTCAAGAAACAGAATGACTCCAGTATAAAATTTAAATTCAGAATTTAAAATCAAATGCATAAATTTTAAGAAATGGATTATAGATGTGTGTGCACAAGGCTGTAACACTTTAGAAGTCATAAGCACTGAAGAGATTTTGATTCTTCCCCCTCATTCCCCCAGACAATATTTAATTCAAAGAAGGTTTAACCCAAAGAATAATTGTAAAGGAGACCTAAGTAGTCTGACTTTTTCCTGTAATGACAATTTCCAATTCTTCTTTTTTAGATATGAAATATCAAGATTTTCTCTCTCTCTCTCGTCTCGTTCTTTGGTATTCTGATTAGCTGATACCACTGGTGGGGATTATTTTTATGTAAATTTCACCTTGGGGAAATTTAATACTTAGTATCTGTTCACTTCCGTTTCCTTTTCATATTTAATTCTGAGGGACTGTAAATAGAAAATGTGTACTCAGTCCTGAGGAGAGTTTAGTGCTGCAGTTGTGAAAAGCAATCTTCAGTTTACAAACACTGGGAGTGCCAAGGATGACCATTCATTCCAGGACTCCATTTGCTAGTTTTCTATCGCTGAACAGTGGAATCTGGATAGCACACATGTGGTCTTGGGCCACTGAAACGTGTTGGTGACATTGGGGGATTCTGAGTTGAGGATTCTGACAACTTAGAGTTTCCAAGTAGTGGCAGTGTGAACACTGAGGTAGCAACATCCTGAACTCGCTGACCCTGAGAGCATGTCCCTAGATAGACTGGGCCATTTGCCTTAAATCCTTGGTTTAGTCTATGGAATATCTTCTTCCATACAACCTGATGTTTTTTACTTTTAATCTGTGAAACTGACTAGAAGTCTATCAAATACAGATTTACTTTGGTTGCTGTGTATTTTGATTTGTTTTCACAAAATACAATAATTGTGAAATGGTTAATGTAGTCCTGAAGGATTTTGTCTTAAGTACTTGTGGTTTATGAAAGGTTTACAGCAGATTTCCAGATCTTTTTTAAGAAGCATTTGATGGATGGTAGCATTCAACTGAAGTGCCAGAAGTTGCTTTCTCAATTCCTGTATCTAAATTTAACTGACTTGGTAGTACCATGTTTCAGGAATTAATGGTACCTCAAAAAAGTATTCACAGATTCCATCAGTTTCCCACTTTGTGGCAAAATATTTGACTTCTCTTATCACGTATACCTCATCATAAGTCCATGGATTGATTTTGCTCCTTTCTTTGCTGAGAATCACAAGTGAGAGAATTGGAGTTTGGCTGGGAGGAGGAGTGAGGAAGAGTAAGTCATTTTAAGGATTGGGCAGTAGTAGCACTCTTAAGAAGTTTGAGGCACCTAAGTGTGGAAAGAGGGTGTTGCAGAAAGCAGATTGGCAGATGCCAAAGTAGGCATCACATATTTGAATTAGTGTTAGCAGTATTAAAGGCACCTGCATCATGAGTTAAGAGCATCCTAGTGAGCTGGCCAGGGAAGTACATCAGCACTCATGACATTCTTTCTAGGGAAAAGTGAATTCCAGTTTCCAAATCACTACGCAGGATTGAGAACAACTTGTTCATAAAGCGAGGCCACCCGTGATTAATGATATCGGTGATTATTATTAATGATATAAGTAATTATTAGAAGCCAGGAATGGTGGTAACGAATGTGAAAGATGAAAAATGTGTTAAGCTAAAAAGATTTTAGGTCTCATGTGGTTTTCTTTCTCTCATTCATGCATTTAGTCATTCTTTGTTTCCTAGTGGAAGTAGAATTTTATTTTTAGGAATAGGAGTTGAATAAAATATTTGTCAAAGACAAACATTTATGGACATAAATGCTTCCCTTTCAGTTTATTGACTATATCTTTACACAAAGTAGTCATTAAGTGTTGGCTGTGTCTGCAAATAATGACAAGTTGTTATTATTTCAAAGGAGTGGAAGTTTTACTTGCTTTCTGTTGTCATTGCATCTAATTTTAGTACAAGATATTCTAAGTACACATTTTTTTATTTTTTAAAAGTTGTATGAATTATATTTTGGGGTTTTAAAGTGTTGCAATGTTGTGGATGTAGCAGTCACTTAAGGAGGTGGAACTTGTAAATTTATGGGACTTATATAGTAGGGTATTCATTCACCCGTTATTTACTCTGTGCATAGCTATTGTATCTACACCACCTATGAGGCCTCAAACCAGACCCTGGAGACTATACGACAAAATAAAGTAACAAAACTGAAATCCTAGTCTCCAGGATTTCATAGTCTTGTTAGCGTGAAAGAGGTCAAGAAAGTAAATATTAAAATATTTCCCCCAATAGTAAGATGTTTTATCTCCTCAAAGTGTAATTTATTTGGATTTAGTTCTCTATTCAGCTGGCCTTGTGAGTCTGTGGTTTTTGCATCAACAGATTCAACCAACTGCAAATTAAAAATATTTGGGAAAAAAATAAAAATAACACAAATAAAAAATAAGATATAAAAACCATTTACATAGCATTTACAGTATAGTAGATATTATAAGTAAGCTAAGATGATTTAAAATATAAGGGAGGATGTGGTAGGTTATATGCAAATACACCTTTTTATACAAGGAACTTGAGCATCCTTGGATTTTGGTGTCTGTGGGGGATTCTGGCCTGAATCCCCCATAAATACCTGGGGATGACTGTATTTTTCCTGATTAGACTTCCGTATTTACTGTGTGTGAATTTTTAGTTACTCTTGTCAAGGATAATGAGAATGATCCCATTTGGGATTTGGGAGGTAAACTAGAAAGTAGCGGTAAAATAGAAGATATAAACAGGAAGAGCTTCTTTCAGTAAGTCTTTATGAGAACTTAGGGATGCTGAGAACATCCCTAGGTCGTGGAATTTCACTACTTTCTGAATCTGTCAGGAGGAGGACGCGGCCTTTGTACAGTTTCCTCCTGCTCTCCCCTGCTACCCTGTGCTGGTTCAAGGGTGAGTTTGCATGGCTGGTCTTAAAGGAAACCCCACCCAACCCTTTTCCAGACCACTGTGAGTGCTACACTGTTGTTTCTAGTAACTGTTGTAATAGTGCACGTATTACTTGCCTGATAATAATGTGTTTAGATTGCTGTCTCAACAGTATTATAGAAGAAAGAGACCATGTCTTACCTTGAAATACTCAGGTGCTAGGGTAGAGTCCACTTCATTGTTGATACTTGAACCACTCCACCTTTCTCTTCCCTAAATGTGTTGGAGTTTCAATGACCCCACCTTCCTCTCTCCTAAATAGGTTGGTTTTGGTAGGGTAAGGTGGAAGGAAGGACAAGGAATTTGGATTTAATCTGTAGACAAAGGAGAACTATTCCATTTTAACCCGCAGTCAAAGGGAACTATTAAATGGTTTGAACAGAAGAATCACATAATCAAGGGGTATTTGGAAGTGAAGACAAATTCAAATGGTGTGCATGCTTTTAAATGGCCACAACTCCTTGCTAAGCAGTTGACACACCATCCCCACTGCTTCATGCTTCTCTTTAGCAAATAAAAATCTGAACTTCCCCCAAACAACAGTTCATAACATGGCTTATTTGTGATTCTTTATCAGTTTATGAACTCCACCCCCTAGGCAGCCTTTGGCCAGGAAACAGCCTTCCTCGACACACACATCTATAAAACGTTAAAAATTGCCCATACATCATTAAAAATTATATATTAAAAAGATTATAGCCATTTAACACTTTGCAAATATTCACAAACAGGTTGTGCTCTATATAATATTACCTTAAGTTGATGGACTATGCATAGGAAGTAGGGAATGCATTATGTAATTCTGCCTTTCAAAGAAATTTATTGTATCACATTAGTAAAGCAATGGGCTTTAGGTTAGAACTTCTACTAATTACATGGGGCTTAATATTACAATAGTTGGCCAGGTGCAGTGGCTCATGCCTGTAATCCCAGCACTTTGGGAGACCAAGTGGGGCAGATTGCTTGAGCCTAGGGGTTTGAGACCAACCTAGGCAGTATGGTGAAAACCCTTCTATGAGAAAAATGCAAAAAAAAAAAAAATTGCTGGTCACGGTGGTGTGCCTGTAGTCCCAGATACTCAGGAGGCTGCGGCGGGAGGATCGATTAAGCCTGGCAGGTGGAGGCTGCAGTAAGCTGTGATCACGCCACTGCACTCCATCCTGGGTGACAGAACAAGACCCTCTCGCAAAATAGTAATAGTAATAATACTATTAATAATAATACAGTAGTTAATGGTATTGATAAAACTGGGTTTTACTTTCATTCCACATTTATTGTTGGCCTCCCACATGCCAGACCTGGTGCCAGGTAGGTAGTACAGACCACAATGTGGCTTGGCTTGTGGCCTGCTAGGAGGCTCAGTGTCTCTGGAGAAAACACATACCAAATCTGGGGAGTCAAGTGTGGTAAGTGCTGTTGTGAGTACATGCTAGGTACTGTGGAAGTCCAGAAGAGCAGTGGAGAGCTGATCAGTGCTGTTGCCTGGGGGCTGCCAGGAAAGATTTCCAGGAAGTTGACCTCCAGCTCTGTTCTGAAGAAAGAGCTGGAAAGATACAGCTGCACAGGGGCCTTCAGGGCAGAGAGGGAAGGAGTGATGGGCAAAGGGAGTGAAAGAGATGAGGCTGGGAATGTAATCTGGGGAGGCCAGACTGTGAACAGCCTTATTTGAAATTGATGTTACAAGCATCAACTCACAACTCCTATCTCATGATATTTAGTGGGCTTTTAAATGTAAAATATATGGATACAGACTCAGAGTAGAAATTTGGGAAAAACATTCTAAAGCACACATGCAGCACTTTTAATTTCAACTTGCAGACATAATTACTGTCCCCTTCTGCTCCAGTGTCACAGTGAGGTGTCAGGCAGGAGTGTGATGGGGCCTGCTCTAGACTTGGAATGAGAGCCCATGAGGGGCCCAGACAGCAGAGTGCTTTCTAGGGGGTGGTCTTGTGAAGGGAGGCACTGTAGGAAGTGCTGCCCTGAGGTGGAACGGACTCACTGGGGATGCCTGGGATGGGACCTGTGCAAGGAATCTGTGGCAGACCCCATCAGCTATATTTGGGTGTGGGATTGAGGAAAAGGAAAGAATACAATTTCCATCAGATTGTTGTGTGTCAGGGGTGGCTCTGTGATTTCTAGCTTGGGCAAGCGGTTAGAGAGCAGTGCTATCAGCACACAGGGGTACAGTAAGAAAATGGCATTTTGAGAAAGCTCATAGGTTTATTTTGTTGTTGTTAATTAACAAACTACTTTTAGGTCAGTTTAGGTTCACAGCAAAATTGAGCAGAACATGCACAGAGTTCCCACATGCCTCCTGCCGTCGCATCTGCACAGCCTCTCATTACTAACGCCCCTCACTAGAGCGGTACATTTGTCACAGTCGATGCACCTGCATTGCCACATCATCACCACTGGCCGTAGTTTACACTAGGATTCACTCCTGGTGTTGTACATTCTGTGGGTTTGGGCAAGTGTATCATGACATGTATATCCACCATGGTAGTATCAGGCAGAGTCGTCTCATTACCCTGCAAATCCTCTGTGGTCTGCGTTTTCATCCCTCCCTCTCCTCATGTTCACTGTGGTTCCATTTCTACATTCCAACATAGTGCATTTGAGGATCCTGGAGTCAATGGTGGTTAAATTTTAGTTTAAAGAGGTTTTAAAATTTTTTTTGGCACCTTTTAACTCCCACAGTGAAGCATACAGGAGTAATAAACAGAAGTATAACTCTTTGTTGATAATAAACAATAATATTACCTTAGTTTACAGTTTTCAAACTGCTTTCTCTCACATCCCCCTCAGTACTTCTGCACAAAAGGCAGTGATTATTGTTTCCATTTTACAGAGGAGGAAACAGTATGGAAGTGATTGTTTGAAGGTATCAGTGATGGCACTAGCACTCAGACTGGAGTCTTCTTCCTCCAAATCTTGTGTTTTACCCATTGTGTCATGTTGCGTCTTGCTTCTGGAAGCATTAAATTGTGGACCCTTCCAAACTTAAATAATAAAATTCCACATTTGTTGGGTGGCATACAGTGTTTCCAAGAATATGCCGACTATATATGTATGTGTGTGTAAATTATATACAGGTTATTACATATGTGTAGAGAATGTAGGTAGTAATACTAGAAATTTACACCATGATCTCTACAAGGTAGTGTTGGCCTTCTCTTGTGTCACTGTTATGGTGGCTTACCATTGAAATGTTTGAATATGATCTTAATATTCAGACTATTACATGGAATAATATACGGCATTCTAAACCTACCTTAAATGACCCCAACTGTTAGGCATGACCTCTAGACTCCCCCTCTTTGCAGCTTTAATGCCCATTCTTCTTTCCTTTCACTATAGAGCAGACAGGCAATGGAATACTGATTCTGTCTTCCAAAGAAGTGTTAATGATCAGCAATAGAAACTGTATCTAGTCTCTTTAATTTAAAAAATCATTTAAAACCTCCACTGAAACTTTAAAAATGATATCCAATCAACAGTAACGTTCTAGCCCAAAACTCAAACTATATGAGTGGCTAAGAGAACTGTATCTCAGGGATGTAAGCAAACGCAGACCAAGGCTTCCCAGGTGGCTTGTTAAATATAAATTCCAGTGACATCTGCTGACCATACTACTTCATGCCATGAGCACGAGGCTGGCTGGTAAACCAAGAAGTCTTCATTTGGGCCATATATATCCCTTTTAGTTATAGCCTTTGGTTTCATGTGAAATTCAATATTAATGTAATTGTTGTTAGAGAGTTTCTGATTTTACAGTGAGATTGTATGTGTTCTTTCTCCCCCTCACCATAAATTAGTTGTTTAGTTGCTAATTCATTTTTATTTTCACTTATTTTTTTTCTTCTGATTCTTTTATCTGATGAGACTCAAGCAATTGTTATGTCACTTCCTCTGGGCCACAGTATACGCAAATCCAGGAGTGATGGTAATGTATATTTTTAAAATGAACTTCAAATATTCTTGTATTTAGTTGTGTATTGTAAGGTAAATTCACCTGACCCAATAATATTTTTATGTGGTAGATTCTATTCTCTTATATTCCTATTCCAGGAGGGATCATAAAGTCAGTTTTATGAAAGAATGAGTTTCAGATTTTGTGAACTTTCAATTGATTTGAAGTCATGGTGACTCTTGGGTATTAGTAAATTTTAGCATGACTTTGTGTGTTAGTGCATGAAAATAAATTTATGTTTCTGTCTTCCTTCAGAATGCTCACCATTGTTGAATCTAGGAATATTTGTTGTATCTAATTATTTGTTTTGACTGAAAAAATTTTATAGTTTTCATTACAAGGATAACTTGTTCTGAGAAAATCAAGCTGAATAATGTTGATTCATGGCATGTAACATTGCTGTTGGATGGTTGTGAAATAGAAAATAGATCTCATTAAAAAAATAATTTCTCTAGAGATTGTTCCATATTTTCTCCCCTTTTAGTGTAGAAGCAAATAGAAGCAAATGTTATTTTAAAAACAGTACTTTCTTCTTCCCTCCGAAA
This sequence comes from Ateles fusciceps, assembly GCA_036589455.1. Taxonomy (NCBI): domain Eukaryota; kingdom Metazoa; phylum Chordata; class Mammalia; order Primates; family Atelidae; genus Ateles; species Ateles fusciceps. The sequence continues at coordinate 57,885 of JAZHEH010000804.1, read as the reverse complement.
CCACAACCATCAGAGAAAATGGATATGTTTACATGAATCGGCATTAAGTAGAAGAAAGATCTGAAAGGCAGGCAGTCTGCCAGAGATCTCACAGGAGTGGCTGTCCTTCAGAGAGGCTGGGCTGCTGAAAGGAGATTAACCTATGTAACTGGGCCTGGGCAAGTGGGAAGATTTCCCAGCATTTTACCTTATCAGGGATTCTGTTTTCTTCCAAGGCTTCTAGGCACTGATGACACATTGTTTTCCACCTGAAAATTAGAGTTTATTAAAATACCTCTAATTTGGCAGAGGGCGAGACTCTATTTGTAAAATCCACTGAAGGTAGTGATGAAGCAAATTACTGTAACATTTGGAATATAATTTTTTATTGTGTTAAAATATACATAGTAATACAGTTTACCGTTTTAACAGTTATTTGTTTAGTTTTGGAGTCAGGGTCTTGCTCTGTCACCCAGGTTGGAGTACAGTGGTGCAGTCATAGCTCATTGCAGCCTCAGACTCCTGTGCTCTAGCCATCCTCTTGCCTCAGCCTCCTGAGTAGCTGTGACTATAGGTGGGTGCCACTATGCCTGGCTAATTAAAACAAAACAAAAAACCAAAAGAAAAACTTTTGTAGAGACGGGGTCTCGCTCTGTTGCTCAAGCTAGTCTTATACTGCTGGTCTCAAGCAATCTTTCCACCTGTCCCCCCCAAAGCCCTGGATCACAGGCGTGAACCACCACACATGGCCTCATTTTCAACATTTTTAAGTATACACTTCAGTGGCATTAAGCACATTCATGTTGATGTACAACTACCACCACTGTCCGTTGCCAGAACTTTTTAATTTTCCCAAACTGAAACTCTGTACCCTTTAAACAATAGTTCCCATTTTCCCCTTATCTTAACTCCTGGAAACCTTCATTCTATTTTCTTTATGAGTTTCTCTATTCTAGCTATTTCACATAGTAAGTGGAATCATGCATTACTTGTCCTTCTGTGTCTGGCTTATTCCACTCAGCATAATGTTTTGAAGGTTCATCCACGTTGTAGCATGTGTCAAAATTTCATTCATTTTTAATGGTTGAATAATATTTCATTGTATATATATATTTATATTATGTATGTTTGTGTGCATGTGTGTATATATATATATATATATATATATATAACAATTTGTCTATCCATTCATTTGTTGATGGATGTTTAGGTTTTCACTTTTTGGTTATTGTAAATAGTGCTGCTGTGAACATTGAGTACCTATTTTCATTTGTTTTCGGTGTATAATTAGGAGTTCAATTACTGGGTCACATGATAATTCTACATTTCCATTTTTTAGGGGCTACCAAACTCTCCCCCACAGCCCCTAAGTCATTTTACATTCTCATCAACAATGTGCAAATTTTTCCACATTATTGATTTTTCCACATTGTTGCCAACACTTACTTTCTGTTTTGTAGATAAAAGCCATCCTAGTGGGTATGAAGTGGTACTTGGTGAAAAGCAGTCATTCCCCCTAGTAACTAATGATGTTGAACCTCCTTTTAATTGCTTATTTGGCATTTGTATCTCTTCTTTGGAGAAGTGTCTATTGAAGTGCTTTGCCCCTTTTTAAATGGGTGGTTTGTTTTTTGTTGTTGTTGAACTATAAGAATTTTAAAATATATTCTGTTAAATTTTTTCTTTTTCCTCAGTTTCCCAGTGATGAGATATATTCTGGATATGTATCCCTTATCAGAAGTATGATTTGCATGGAATATGATTTTTAATGGGATGTTTCTCGAGAAACTACATTTTTTCCACCAATTTATTAATGTCTTTTCACATCTAAGATAATTACTTCTGTGGAATTCCAAGACATATGGTCATGTAAATAAAAGGAATAAAACATTTTTAAAATTTCCTGTTTCTAAAACCTACTAATTTTTGTTCACATTGATTTTAAATAAATCATGGTTAGAATAAAAGATACCTAGCCAGCATAAGAGATAACAGTCCAGTGTGTGATATAACGTTCAGTGACACAGCATTTATTCTTCAAATGAAATTTGAAGGGCCATTTGGCCTTTGTAGCTGTAGAAATTTGATCAGTGAAGAAAAATTAGCTGCCATTCCTTAGAGTCTTTGTTTTGTTTCTTCTTGGTGTTCTCCTTATTTAAAACTTTGTTTGGTTTAAAAGAGTTGTGAAGCATGTAGATTAGAAATAAGAATTTTTGGCTAGGTGCAGTGGCTCATACCTGTGATACTAGCACTTTGGGAGGCTGAAGTGGGAGGATCACTTGAGACATAGCAAGAAAATATAGTGAGACCCCATCTCTATTTTAAAAACAATGAACAAAATTTTTACAAAATATAAGAAAGGCCATAAGATTTTTTTTTTTTTTTTCGAGACAGGGTCTTGCCCTCTTATTTTAGGCTGGAGTGCAGTTGCACAATCTCGGCTCACAGCAGTCTTGAACTCCCCAGCCTCAAGTGATCCTCCCACCTCAGCCTTCCTAGTGGCTGAGACTATAGGCCTGCAGAACCACACCCAGTTAATTTTTTTAAAAAATAGAGATGGGGTTTGGCCATGTTGCTGAAGCTGGTCTCAAACTCCTGGGCTCAAGCCATCTATCTGCCTCGACCTCCCAGAGTGCTGGGATTGCAGGTGTGAGCCACTGTGTCTGGCTGGAAGTAAGAGTTGTTGAAATGGCTCCAGTTCTGCCTTTGTCATATTGATATATTGATTGGAATTACTGAAAATTTGGCAGTAACTGTAACTAATGAAAGAAGATATTCAAAAGAAATGTAAGACCTTTTGAACAGAATAAGAATGATTAAGATTTTCAGGAAGAATGAATTACAACAGAGAAAGAATGGGACTGGGGTAAAACAACCAGAAGTTGATTTCAAGTAATTAAAGTCTAGATGAGGGTTTCTCAACCTCAACTCTGTTGGCATTTGGAGCCCGATCATTCTGGTGGCAGCCATCCTCTGCCTTGTAGGATGTTTAGTAGCATCCCTGGCCTCTGCCCACTAGAGGCCAGTGGCACCTCCCTCCCCCAGTTACAGCAACCCAAAATTTCCCCATGCATTGCCAAATATCCCATGGGGGGCAAAATCATCTCTGTCTTCCCTCAGTGGTCAAGTGTGATAAGAGCTGGACTGAGTTCTCATGGCAGAATGGTGATAAAAGGATGAAAACAAGTTAAATCTCAAGTAAAGGAAAAGAAGGAAATTACCAAAAATTAATATATATTAAGCATCTACTATATCCTGGGCACCACTGGGTGCTATAGTCATGTAATATAAATAAGAATAGTCATGTAATATAAATAACAATAAGAATTTATTGAACACCTTTTTATGGGAGAGATTGGAGCTACAGAAATGAGTAAAATACTTGCTGTCTTTAAAGGCTTTGTTGTTCAATAAAGAGACAAATGGACGATAAATTGTCCCAAGTGAAAATAGAAATGTGTACAAGGTACTGACTGAGAAGATAATTCCATCTGGGGAAGTCACAGAGTCCTGGGATGTCTTGAGCTGTGTTTGAAGGATGAGTAGCAGTGTTGCCCTTGGAGTGGGTTTTGCAGATGAGGTAATAAAATGCCTGAGGCAATGAATTTGCCCACGGCCTTTTAGTGACTGAATTGAAGACTAAGCAGGTGGCAAAGCTCTCTCCAGACTGTCACTGTTGTCCAGGGAATAAAAGGACCAGACCATAAGTAAAGCTGGGATGATTGCATAGGGCAATTACACATTTTCCCTGAGGCTTGAGTAGAGCTATTCGCACCTGGCAAATCCCAGAGCTGTGCAATTTTAGTGACAGTTATACACTTCACATATTATTGCAAATCATTATCCAGGCAAGGAAGATCAAGAGATGCATGTCTAACTCCCAGCAGGTATCATTCTGCCTGCCAAATAATATGAACAACACATTGCTGATTTTGAAAAAAATCAAATAAGAGGTACACTTGCATCCTCTGCTTAACAATTTCTTTATTAACGAGCAGTAGGTGTACTGTAATGGAACCTAGAAACAGATGGGATCATATTGCTTGATTTGTGGAGTGGCAATATATAGCTTAATCTCTTACTAGCAATATTTGCTATGTAAGACAAATAGTTATCTAGTGGCAGTTTACATAATATATATTAACAGTAGGGTGCTCTTTGGACTTCCATAATTATTTATATTTTAAATATTTTACATTGGAAAAGAAAGTAATATGCATCAAAGAAAATCGCTAATGAATTTCTTAAACTGCATCACGTGTGCCCTGTAATTCTGCTTTTCTTTACTGGCTTCTGTTCCATTAGCACAGTAAAGTTCAGACTTGCTGATGTCACTGCCCAGTTATTTAATTTGACTAAAAGCGGTAAGTGTGTTTATTTAAGATTTTGTTCACAATGTGTTTAAAAAGGTCAATATGTTACTTTTGCATTATATATAGTATGATATGATTGTAAAATTATATTAACTTATCAAGAAGAATTACTTGTATACACTAAAAGTTATGGAGACTTTTGAGATAAGCTGCAAAAGCTATTTTCCCTCTCAGTTCAAAGAAAACAATTCATCATTGTTCATTCTATTTCATCTTACCTGTTTTATTTTCAAATAAAATGTTTAATGAGATAGTTACTAAATGATTTTTACTTTTTGTACATTTGAAGTGCTAAAGACTGACTTGCACACAAGAATAGCTGCTGCTACTGTTTGCTCACTCTGCCAGTTAAGCCTTGAAAGGGCCTCTCGGCACTAGAGCCCAAGGTCTAGACTTTTCCTCCTCCCTGCCATTTAAACTCCTCTTTGACAGAAATTGTTCAACCATGGTATTTTCTTCCACACCTCTTATACTCCCATCCTCACCCTTATCTCAGCTGTGGATGACCTTATCTTCTCAGGAGCCCACTCATTCATTTAGCAAACATCAAACACATAATATGTGTCAGGCCCTATTATAGGTGCTAGGGTACAGTGGTGAACAAAATGGACAAAAGTCCACATCCTAATTGAGGCTATGTTGTGGTAGGGAAAGAGAGAAATAAATAATTTTTAAAAAGTAAAATACAACACAACATTGAAAAAGAAGAACAAAGTTGAAAAGACTCGTATTTCCCAATTTAAAAACTTAACTACAAATATACAGTAATCAAAATAGTGTGGTATTGACATAAGAATAGATATAGAGATCAATGGAATAGGATTGAAAGTCCAGAAATAAACCCAAAAATCTGTGGCCAATTGATTTTTGACAAGGATTTCAAGACCATTCAATGGAAAACAATCTAGCTCTCCATTCAGTGGAGAACAGTCTCTTCAACAAATGGTGCTGGGGCAACTACACAGCCACATGCAAAATAATAAAGTTAGATCCCTGCCTCACACTAGATATACAAATTGAAAATGATCAATAACCTAAACATAAGACCTAAAACCATAAACTTTTAGATGAAAACAGTAGAAAATATTTATAACCTTGGATTTGGCAGTAGATCTTAGCTATGACACCAAAAACATGAGTAACAAAAGAAAAAATAAGATTTCCTCAAAATTAAAAACTTGCGTGCATCAAACGACATTATCATGAAAGTAAAAAGACAACATACAGAAAAAGAATATTTTCAAGTCATGTATCTCAGGGTCTACATATCCATGATGTGTAAGGAACTCTTAACAACGCAACAACAAAAACACAAACAACCCAACTTTAAAGTGAGCAAAGGACTTGAACAGATATTTTTCCCAAGAAGACATACAAATGGGCAGCAAATTTGCTCAATATCATGAGGCATTAGAGAAATGCAAATCAAAACCACGGTGGGCCAGACACAGTGGCTCATTCCTGTAATCCCAGCACTTTGGGAGGCAGAGGCAGGCAGATCATTTGAGGCTAGGATTTCAAGACCAGCCTGGCCAACATGGCCAAACCTCATCTGTACTAAAAAATGCAAAAATTAGCCAGGCATGGTGGCACATGCCTGTAGTCCCAGCTACTTGGGAGGCTAAGGCAGGAGAATCACTTGAACCTGGGAAGTGGAGGTTGCAGTGAGCTGAGATCGCACCATTGCACTCCAGCCTGGGTGACAGAGCAAGACTCTTGTCTCAAAAAAAACCCAAAAAGACCCCAAAAAAACAAAAAGAAACCAAACCCACAATAACAAATTACTATATACCTATCAAGATAATATAATAAAAACAGAAACAATGAAAAATAACAAGTGTTGGTGAGGATGTAGAGAAATTGGAATTTTCATACATTTATGGTGGGAATGCAAAATGGTTCAGATGATGTGGAGAATGAGTTTGGCAGTGGCCCAAAAAGTTAAACATAAAATTACTATATGACCAGCAATTCCACTCCTAGATATATGCCCCAAGAACTGAAAACAGCTACTCAAACAGGTACTTTTACACAAATATTTATAGAAGCACTATTCACAATAGCCTGAAGATAGAATATGGAATATATCAATCGTTCATACACATACACAGACACACTCACACACATATGATTCATCACACATACTGTATGATTTCATTTATGTGAACTATTCAAAATAGGTAACTCTATAAAGACAGAATGCAGATTGGTGGTTGCCAGGGTCTGATGGGGAGGGAGGAATAGGAGAAACTGCTGAATGGGTATAGTGTTCTATTTTGGAGTGATGGAAATGTTTTGGAACTAGATAAAGGTGGTGGTTACATAACACTGTGAATATATTAAATGCCACTGAATTCTTTAAGTGGGTGATTTTCTGTTACATGTATTTCACTTTAATAAATTTTTAAAAAATAAGTAAAATAATTTACATTTATATATATGTGTGTGTGTATATATAGTCATAGTGATAGTAGTAGTGATAAGTCCTTTTGGGAAAAATAAATCAGGAAAGGGTGATAGGAAGGAAGGTAGGGGCGGTGAGGGTTTGCAATTTAAAATAAGATAGTCAGAGAAGGCTTCACTAAGATATTTGAGTAAAGTTCCAAAGTGGATGAGGACAGCAGCCATGTGCATACTAACACGAAGAGCATTGGAAAAACAGTAAGTGCTTTGAAATAGTTGCATACTTAGCATGTTTGAGGGAAAGTAAGGAGGCATTTATGGCAGAAGTAGAGAGAGCAAGTTGGAGAGTAGAAGGAAAAAGACAGGACGGTAACAGGGATTTGTGCTCAAGCAGGTTCATTCTAATACGCCACCAGGATTGAGAAGTAGTGGTGTAGGACCCTGCAGGCCATTGTAAGGCTTTTGGCGTTACTTACAGTGAATCAAACCTTTGGAGAGTTTGGAGCAGAGAAAGATTGTGACCCGACTTATGTTTTAATTGGGTCAACATGGCTGTTGTGTTATGAATAAAGGGACAAGTGTAAAGCAGAGAGACCATAGAAGGCTACTTTAATAATTCAATAAAATGTTCTGCTTCCACTTTTCACATACTATACAATCTCTTCCAGATTATAGTTTCCTTTTCCCCTTATATGCTGATAAATTTAGGATTCCATCTTTCAGTTCAGCCCTGTCCTTTGAGCTCCAGATCCTGAACCCACCTACTGACTGAAATCCATTTGATACTACACTTCCCCCAACTCTGCATCCACCCCACTACCTCAGATTCAGTAAATCTAAGATGAATTTCTTTGCATCTGTGGTTACCCCCAACTTCATTTAGTTCCTCCTGAATTTGTCATTTTGATGAATGACATACCCAGGTGCCCAAGAAATCTGGACTCTTCCTACTTTATTGATCCCTAATAAATAATCAAGATTTTGTGATATTCTACATACATTTTCATATAAATTTTGAAATCACCCTATCAATGTATACAAAAAAGTATTGCTAGGAATTTGATCAAAATGGCAGGGAATCTATAGATTGATTTTGGGAGAACTGAAATCCTAGCCACTGATTTTGCACATCTACGAACATGATCTATTTCGTCCTTTAATTTCTTTCCACAGTGTTTTGCAGGTGTCATTTTTCAGTTCACCCCTGCCCCACTTTTTTTTTTCTTTTTTTGGTTAAATTTATTTCTAAGTGTTTTATGGTTTTTGAGCTATTGTAAATGTTTTCATTTTTAATTTTCCATTTGTTTGCTGCTGGTAAATAGGAATATAATTGTTTTTGTACATTTACCTTGTATCCTGCAACTTGCTAAATTCACTAGTTTTAACAGTTTTTTTAGGTTTTTTGGTTTTTTTTGGTAGATTTCCTTACTTTGTTATTTCTGTTGCCCGTGAATACAGAAAATTTTGCATTTTTATTTCTAATCTTTATGCTTGTTTTTGTTTGTTTGTTTGCTTTATTGCACTGCTAGGACATCCATACAATCATGAACAGCAGTGGTGAGAGTGGATTTCTTTGCGTTGTTTCCAGTCTTAGGGGAAAGTATTCAGTATTTCACCATTAATTCTTATGCTAGCTAAAGGTTGTAGTTAATCCTGTACAGATTGTGGAAGTTTCCTTCTGTTTCTAGTTTGGTGAGAATTAATTTTTTTAAACTTATGAATGCGTACTGAATTGTGTCAAATGTTTTCTTCTGCATCTATTATGATGATAGTATGGCATTTCTCTTTTATTTTGTCAGTACAGTGAAACATGCTAATTTATTTTCAAATTTAATACCAGTTTTACATTTCTGTGATAAACTTCATTTGGTCAAAATGTCTGTTAGCCCTTTTTATACTGCTGGGTGTGATTTGCTAATATTTTGTTAAGAATATGTACATCTATATTTCTGAATACTATTTATCTATGTTTTATTTTTTCTTCTAGTATCTTGTTAGATTTTGCATCAGTGTTGTGATGGCCTTATACAATTATTTGGGAACTGTTTGCTCCTTTGTATTCTGAAGAGTTGGTGTATTATTTCTTCTTTAAATGTTTGATAGAGTTCTCCAGTGAAACCATCTGGGCCTGGTGATTTTTCCTGGGAAAGTTTTAAATTGTGAATTTAATTTCCTTAATATATATAAAGCAGTTCAAATTTTCATCTTTCTATGTAAACTAACTATGTTCCCTACCCCTAATAAGGGTAACCCACACCTTTATTAAGGCATAAGACATTTCTGTTACCTTGGAATGTTTCTGCTAATGAACTTTGGATAAAAAGCTCCTTGTACGTCAGGAACTGCATGAATTGAGCAATTATAACTGAAAATGCAAATGTATTATGCCTCTTTTACCCAATCAAGTAAGAGTTTTCTTTCATTAGCAGTTTTCAAAAATAGGAATTTTTCTACATTTTTTAAAAATAAAAAGCAGGTTATCAAATCCTGCATTATTGTTTTTTATTTAGGAAGATGTTCACTTTCTAATTTCCTCTGAAGATATCCCACATTTTGTCAGTTGATGCCAGTTTTCAAATAGTTATGAAAATATTTTAGATTTCATGTACTGTGGCAGACTCTCTTGTATAGCAGGTTGGGCTTAAGCAGAAAAGGCTTTGCCACAGTATGGAATACTATGAAGCAGTTACAAAGAATAAAGTAGATTTAAGTCCTGCTAACAGAAAATATCCTCAAGCAAGTTGCAGAATGCTTAAATCTCTAAAAATTCAAACTAATGCTATGTTTTTTGTAAGGACCTCAGTATGTAAGGATATTCGGAGTAAAATATCTGTCAGTCAGTCCAAGCTAATATTAGTAGTCACATCAAAGTATGCGTGAAGATTTGGGAACTGTGGTTGATGATCAAATGAGATTTAACCTGATTTATAATGTTTGAATTTTCATAATAACAGATTACTGTAGAACTTCTGTAATTAGAACTGTAAAGGGCTTTGGCAGATTTACTGATGACTAGAGGGAAAATGCCTCTAGTTTTTGTTTTTGTTTTAGCAATTACATAAAGCTGTTAAAAACCAGCTTATAAAATCTACACATAGAGTGTTCTAAATATGTTTTTTTCAAATTATGGCATAAGAAAGTATTGCAAGTATAGTTCAAATGCAACTTAGAATTCAAATGAAAGTTGGTTATTACTCTCACTACGTCAAAACTTTTAAAACATTAAGTACCAGATAACATGAAAATGCTTGGAGTATACCATTCATTGAAATAGGCAGAATATAAGACATATTTATAAATGAATTATTTTTAAATGTTTTTTAGAAAAAACAAATACACAAAAATGTTAATAGTGACTGGTTTTTCTGGATGGATAAACAGTGGTTTTTGAGCCTTCTTTTTATGACCTTTTCCATATTTTTCTAGTTTTTTGGTTTTGTTTTTCTTGCACAAAAATTGCAGAGAAGGGAAGAGAAGAAAGAAAATTCTTAGCATTTACAAGCATGCTACAGGAAGTTCTGGTACTTTTTAACAGGAGAATGGAAGGATCAGATATGCATTTTAGAAGTCTGGCAATTTGTAGAAGAGATTTGGAAGGTCTGGAGGGAGGGTCAAGAAGGGAAGAAGGGAGGAAGAGTCATTTTTGAAAGATGTTTAGTAAATAAAAAATTGGCCGGGTCAGGTGCCTGACACCTGTAATACCAACACTTTGGGAGGCTGAGGTGGGTGGATTGCTTGAGCCAAGGAGTTTGAAACCAGCCTAGGAAACATAGAGAGACCTTTGTCTCCACACTAAATACCAAAAATTAGTTGGGCATCGTGGTGCATGCCTATTGTCCCAGCTACTCGGGAGACTGAGGTGGGAGAACTGCTTGAGCCTCGGAGGCAGAGGTTGCAGTGAGCCGAGATTGCACCACTGCACTGCAGTGCTGGGCAAAGAGTGAGACCCTGTCAAAACAAAACAAAACAAAACAAAAAAAACCTCAACAGCGTTGGCTAACAGGGTGGGTGGGAGTGGAATGAAAGAATAAGGGAGAAGTTCATTTTCTGCCTTTTACATTTGTTAATTTAAAGCTAAGTCTTTTCAAATCTATTTTGCAATTGCAGATTACTTTGATTTAGTTAACATAAATAGGAAACTGCAGTTCTTCTCTTTCTGTGACAGGAATTCAAGTCTCTGCTTAGGTGGTTCAAAATAACCCTAAATCACAATTTCACACTGACTTGGAAAATACTATTTATTTCAAGTGGATTAATATCTGAATATAAAAACTATGAAACAAATCCTTCTAGTGTCTTCAGCCTAAGTAACTTCACTGGGTAATAGTCCCTAGGCCAACTTAAAAAAAAAAAAAAAGCACTGAATTTTCTATCCTAGGATTCAAAACTTAATCTGTGTGCAGCCATTAGTAAAGCAATTTTTCTCCAAATATTGAAATTCACATTGAACACATCTTTTTCTGAAATTCTGTTTAATTTCTATTTAACAGTTACCCAAATTTAAAAGATCTTGTGATTACTGAGCAGAATCAGGATTTATGTTAAGTCAGTGGTTCTCTACAGGGGGGTGACAGGAGATATTTGACAATGTCTGGAGACATTTTTGGTTGTCATTACAATATGGTGGGAATGTGTGCTACTAGCATCTATAGGTAGTGGCCAGGGATGCTGCTAAACACCCTGTAACACACAGGACCACCCCTCTACGCTAGCCTCAAATGTCAGTAGTACTGAGGCTGAGAAACCTATGCTAGACCTTAAATGGATAAGAGATGCAAGTGAGCTCACGTTTTAGTAAGGGACATATATCCATATCACAGGGTTGTATACGGTTAAGGAAATTATTGTTACATATGGATGTAGAAATTTGGCACTCATTAGAAAAGGGGTGACGTGGGAACAATGAGGAAGATGTAGATTTGAGGATTTAGGGTTGATGGAGTGGTGGAAGAATCTAATTGGTTAATCTAACCTAAAGCTGACAGGTTCTGGCTGGAACTGACTGCAGGAGATTGAGAGTGGTAAGTAAACAGGCAGTTTGGAGCCCCTCACTACCAGACAATTCAGGGAAAACTGAGAGCCCTCCTTGCCATGGAAGTGAAGAAGAGTATGACATAAGTCAATTTGTCATAAATCATGGTCAAGTAGTGTTCTTGGGATGTACGATGTTTCTACAAGGGCTGGTTCACTGCTGTCTTTTTAATGGCATCATTTGCGTGTCTCAGTGAGACATCACTTAGGGGCTAAAGGAACCACAGACTCGGGAGGTGGGGTTCTCCACTGGGACCCCAATCAGCATGATGCCACATGGGATAAGTGACATATGAGAAATACAAAGCATCCGGCAGCGGACCAGGAGGACTCCATGGAGGTGACTGGACCTAGAAGAGGGGGAGAGGAAGAGGTCAGGAAGCAGAAAGACAGGAATGAAGATACAGAGCAAGGAAAGGATTTCTAGTCCATAGCAAATAATTTCACTCTTGGGCTGCTCACTAGTTGTTCCATGTGTAACTTTATGACTTGTATTAGTCTGTTCTCACGCTGCTGGTAAAGACATACTAGATACTGAGTAATTTATAAAGAAAAAGAGGCTTAATGGACTCGCAGTTCTGTGTGGGTGGAGAGCCCTCACAATCATGGCAGAAGGCAAAAGGCACGTCTTTCACGGCAGCAAACAAGAGAGAATGAGAACCAAGTGAAATAGGAAACCCCTTAGAAAATCGTCAGATCTCATGAGACTTATTCACTACCAAGAGAACAGTATGGGGGAAACCACCCCTGTGATTCAATTATCTCCCACGGGGTCCCTCCCACAAGAAGTGAGAATTATGGGAGCTACAATTCAAGATGAGATTTGGGTGGGGATGCAGCCGACCATATCAAACCATAGAGGTTGCCCAATAAATACTGTTCTTAACCTTCTTATTCATTGTTCCAAGGCTATTCTAGTTATGGATTAGGATTCTTAATTTTTCTTAATCTTTGAACTTTTGTTGAACTTCTATCTGGTAAGAAATATTGTTAACAGCAGGGACCATACTATACAAAATTGTCTAGGATTATTTTAAATTAATTAAAATGTTTTATTATGTAATATTTGATACATTCAGAAGAATGTATCAAATATTATATAATATTTGATATTATATTTTTGAACTTTTGAACTTCTATCTGGTAAGAAATGTTAACAGCAGGAACCATATTATACAAAATTGTCTAGGATTTTGGTTTAAATTAATTAAAATGTTTTATTATATAATATTTGATACATTCAAAAGAATACATGGCACACTTATAAAAGTGATGGGATATTATAATACAATATATAATATAATATGACAATGTAACTTACAAATGCTGCATCTTCCTGCTGGGCTACTCCCCTGCCTTCTGCTCAGAAGCATTAACAACTGAATTTTGTGTTTTCATTGTCTTGATTTTTAAAGTGAAATCTAATCACATATGTATCTCTGGGATGTTTAGTTTTTATATGTTTTTAAACTTTATAAGAATGACTTTATACTCTATGTCATCTTCTAGGTTCTGTTGTTTTTCACTTAATGTTATATTTCTAAGACTAATCTTTGTGGCTATCATTAATATGTTTTTATTACTATATGAAATTCAATTGTAAGATTATTTCATCATTTATTTATCCATTCTCTAGCTGATGGATATTTGAGTTATTTCCAGATTTTTGCTTTTTTGAATAATGCTGCTATGAATATTCTAGTATATGCAATGGTTTCTTTATATATATGTTTATTTATTCATTTGTTTTTTTAACTCAACTCCCCCTTCACAGAATATGTACAATAGTTTCTTTAGGGAAGTGGTTTTCAATTTTTTTAAGAAAACTATAACCCAATAGGACATATACACAAATACTTCTATTCATGTCTTCCAAAACTTCAAGAAGTAATATTTTTCCCTACTGTGAACAATGACTAGTCCATTTTTTAAAACTTGGTTTTGTTAATCATTTCTACCTGAGGTTTGGAAACTGGCCTCCGTTATATACTATGTTGTGGAATTGCTATGTCTTATAATATATACATTTCAACTTTATAAGATAATGGCAAATTGTTTCCAAAGTGCTTGAACCAACTATTTCTACAAATTCTTATTACATTCCTATCAGCACTTGCAATTTCAGACCAAATTTAAGTTTTCAACAATGTCTATTAAGATATTTTAATGATTTTTACTTATGTTCTAATTTTGTAACTAAACATTTCTGGCCCAAGAAAGTGCCAGTGTTTCTAGAAGACTAGGGAATGCTGAGTTGTCCGATATTCTGATTGAGATCATGCATAGGAATGTCTTCACATTTTCTTTTCTTAAAAGTACTTCTTGCTTATTATTCTCTTTGCTTTGCTGCTCAAGGGTACAACTATTGATCTATCTCGCTTTGTGCTGGATTATTTTAAAGTTAAGCATCACTGATAAGTTATCTACTTAGTAAAACTTAAACCTACTGAGTAAACAGCTCTGTTGTTCCTGATGCAGTTTGACCCATTTCAGTCTCAGGAGACTGGAATTTTTATGGACAGTTGGTGATGTCAACTTTAAAACAAAAAGGATGGTTAAATTTATACAAGCAGGTTGTTTAGTGGAAAGTTTTGGTTGATTTTGTCAAAATGTGTTTTTTTATACCTGAAGCGACACAAGAAAAACTTAGTGTAGATAGTTTGTGGGCTTTGTCATAATTTTAAGGTTGAGAATGCCTTCCCTGATATTTTCTTTGCACTTGCTAGGGTAGGCTGCTGTACCCTCTCTTGGCTTTTGTGGTGTTTCATGACTCCTTAGCTAGCACATAAAAATCTACTTCTTCATTTACATTCAGACTAAATCGACATAGGAGGAATTTTTGCTCTGCATGATGACCAACTTCATTATTCATGGGTATCCTCCTGTTTAACAGGTGATCAGCCATGACTTTGTAAGGCTCTTTCCTTATATCTGTCTGACCTGAGTGGCTCCAGTTTAAGTTTTCAAGTTAGTGGTACAATGAAGCCTAGTGGCCCAATAATACCATTTTATGTGTATTACAAAAATACTACCATCGTCATCGACAAAAATATTTCCAACGTGGTCTTGTACTCTGCCATTTTCTGTGTGTTTTTCTGCCTTGAGAAGATACAGAGCTCGTTACAATGGATTAGCTCACCCTTACTCCAGGACAGATTCAGTTTTTGGTTTGGTTTTGTTTTTAATTTCTGAGATTCTTTCCCAACCTTAAGAATCCAAACTGCAAATCTAAAGAAGTGCTGGTTTGTGTGGTGGGACCGTAGCAGTTAACAGATGCCAAATGGAAGGAGCAGATGAATGATAGTGCAGGAGGATTAGAGCTCTTATTGGTGGCATTTCCTCAGTTTACACCATTACTACATTTTCAGAGTTCCACCTAGAAAAAAATGTAGGAAGCTCAAGCTTATCCCCTAGGGTCCATCCAGCTCTGACCTAGGGAACAGGGAAGCTGTCCTGTGGGTGACAGTTACAGATGGTGGAGCTCACCAGGCCAGGTATAATGAAGAAAATACATTACCTTCTGGCCTGACCCAGAATTTTAGATTCTCTACAATGAAATCACTCTTTTGCCACCTATGTTTAAAATAAAAACAAAACAAAACAAAGCAACACATCTCCCCCATCACCTAGTAAACCATTTAGTAAGGCCAGAAATAGCACCCGCCCCCCCGATCTTTTATTACATTTTTAAGATTCTGAATATTTGAAGCAGGCCAATGGCATCACATCCTGACTTAAAGTTCTCATTCCTTAGGCAATGGAGATTTTGAATCTGGAAAAGTATAGCTCATGGCACAGCACCCAGTGTATGATAGAGTCTCAATAAACACTTGTTGACTGAATCAAAGGTTGAATGAAAGTCTTGAGAAGTATGCCAGGATGGCTTCTCCAAGGAGGTTTTAAAGGGCTTTTTAGAAATAATCTGTACCCCTAAGCACAAGGAAAGATAGTAGTATGTTTCTAGTAGGACTAGGCAAAATGGCCATTCATTCTTCTTAGGATTTGTATTTCTCAGAGGACCAAAGCAGGAAGGAGGAAAAGTGAAAGATCATTTATTGTGTTTACCACTACAAACTACAGGCTGGAATGAAGTTAATAAATTTTATAATAAGCCTCATAAAAGTGACTTGTGTGTTAGCGTATGAGAGGTTCTGAATGAAAAATAGGGAACATTTTGAAGAACATGCTCTGTAGTCTGTGCGGTGTGTCTGTGATGCACTGTTAATGCTCTGCCACCAGCTTACATTCCTCCTGTTCTGGCTGAACTGCACTGATTTTGAGAGAGAGAGGTAGGGGTTGTGGGGGGGTAGGGAGAAGGGAGAGTTTGGTGTGAGAAGGGGAGGGAGTGAGGGTGCCAGTGCATGTGTATGTGGTTGGAGGGGGAGCTCATTTCTCTGGTTCCTAAACACTCATCAGAGTTTAAAAATGGCATCCAAACTGTCCTGAGGTGACTTTACAAAATAAGAAGAAAGTTGAATCTGCCTAGTAACCTACAAAACCAATTTTAAACACCTACTTTAAAAAAAAGAAGTATGTCTTCCAAATTTAAGCTAAGCTGTTCTACCTGGGTATCTTCTGATATTTAGAAAAATACAATTTATCTGTTTTTCTGAAGGACATGGTGGGAACATTGAAAAAAACTGGTTCATTGACTACATTAGTAAAATATTACTTGCTGTATTGTTTACCAAAAAGCTGGAACAATTGTAAAGTTCTTACAGTTTTAAGGATGCTAGGTGTTTTAATGAGGACAATGTTATAAGAAGTGTCCTCAAAACTAATTTGATTTGTTTTACCGTTTACTTAACAGTGATATTCTTCAGTGCCCCCCCCAGAACATTTAGATGAAAAGATAGGCACAATACATTTTTAAAGTCAGAATTATATTTTGCAAGTAGAAATGTAAATGAGAACTCTTAATTCTACTAAAGGGTATAGATATTTTTTTCTGACCAAAAAAAAAAAAATTTGCCTTTAGAAAACAAAAAAGAAAGAAAAAAATTAGATATGCCTTTTGAAGTAAAATTAGCAGTTATACAGCAAGAGCTTGGTAAATGTTTATTGAATAAGAGGATATTTATTCCTGAAAAAGCTGTCTGTGAATTAGATTTTTGTAAATTGAATCATACTTTTACATGTATTATGACTCATTTCATAAGACAAATAATCTTTCCTAAGTTTATATTTGTAATAAACTCAGATTTTCATGGGTCAGAATTGCTGGAGTAAGGACACCTTATGTTGTTGCATAAGATCTGGTGTATTCTTTTTGAGGTTGCTAAAGTTTAAGAAGTTTGGTTCTTTTTAAGAGCAATTGTTATTTACCAGATGATAAACAATTCATTAAAAATAGATTTTTAAGGATCTACATTGTGTAATTGATAAATCATTCATGCTAAAATAGTTGGCCTTGATTCTGTTCTCCTTGAGAATGTGGGATGTTTTATAAACACATTAAGAGTTACAAATAGACTAGGGAAGGAAGAAAATATTTCATTGTCATGAGATGATATAGTTTTGTGTATACATAAAATTTCAATCAAAGCACTCTAATAAAAACTAAAAAGCCTGTTAGAGTGAGATCCATATTAAGAATTGTCTCTAAGTAACATGGGCTGCTTTGTTGTAGCATATTTGAGTTCTACTATGAGTTAAAGGCCCGTTTTGCTTCTGTTATTTCGTTTGTCTTCCAAGTTCTGGCAATTTAATTAGAATTTTAGAACAAGTAGGAGCTCCCAATGAATGGGTTGTCCCTGTTATAAGTTGGTCACTACCTGCTAACTGAAAATTGCAAGGCTTATCTTGAGCATGAAAGAAACATGGAGCCACAATTTAAAGTAAATAGGACACAACTTTCTGCATGGATACAGGAAATCCAGTCTTCCTGTGGTCTTAACAAGAGCTGGACCAAAATATCTGGGTAACCCAGAGACACTAATCATATTATACCACTTCAAAGCGTTTTGAGGAAGGGTGGGAAAAAATCAATTTTTGCTAATAAAATGTTTTTTCAGGAAGAAATTCAATTATGATTGTTCTTCTAAAATAGAATCAGTGTTTAGAAAAACTATAGACAGCCTATTTCCCACTTTTCTGCAGTCCTCTTCTCAATTTTCTATTGTGATTTTTCTAACTTTGGAGGCATTTTTCGGTTGATGTAAAATGCAAACTGAAATATCTTCCACTCTTCTCCTCTGGCCACGTTCCCTTTCCAAAGGTGACGAATGTGGTCCATTTCATGTGCATCTTCTCTGGCATGTGGAAGTGTTTTATCTCCAATCCCTTCCTCTCTAAGCTATTGTATTAAAAAGGTTCATTCAAGTTCATCACTTCTTTTAGTAAATCACACAAACACTCTGTATTCCCTTTTCAGAATTTATCGCAACTTCCTCACTTCCAGGTGCTGAGTGTCACACACATCACGAAACATATTTAGGAGTGTTGTTTTTTTCCCACTTGAGGGCACTGCCTACTTTCATCATAATGTGATCAGTTTATGATTTGGGAGTTGATTGCAGTGGCATTTTTGCATCTGTTATACATAAGTGTCCAAATACTTGGCTGGTTCTTCTGCCTCTTTATCCAGCTCTGGTCACCTTCTGTATCATAAAGGTGAAAAGAGCCCAGCAGTAAACTGTATTAGTGCATTTTCACACTGCTGTAAAGAAACAGCCTGAGACTGGGCAATTTATAAACAAAAGAAGTTTAATTGACTTCCAGTTTCACATGGCTGGGAGGCCTAGGGAAACTTACAATCATGGTAGAAGGTGAAGGGGAAGCAAGGCACGTCTTACATGGTGGCAGGAGAGAAAGAGAGAGAAGGGGGATGCACCAGACACTTATCTAACAACCAGATCTCATGAGAACTCATTATCATGAGAACAGAAAGAGGGCAATCTGCCCCCATGATCCAATCACCTCCCACCAGATCCCTCCCTTGACAAGTGGGGACTTCAATTTAAAATGAGATTTGGGTGGGGACACAGAGCCAAACCATATCCATAACCAACTTTGGTTTCAGGTTGAGCACCCGGAAACAACAGTGCTCATTTATTCTGAGAGTAGAGCTCCTATTTCTGAAACTCCTCAGAGTGGGACCCTTGCAGTGGCTTTGTTGTAGTTCTTCTGGCTGATGGGTCCCTGTTGGAGTCTGCCTTTTGTTTTCTATGCAGAACACACTTCTGCTTCCCTGCACTGTGGCTATTTCCCAATTTTTCCTTGCTTATCAAATCTGTCAACCCTCATTCTGCCTGTCTCATTAACTTCACTGCAACCTCATAGTTGTAGAGGGGAACACCCTCATCTTCCTGTGACCAGATAGACAAACCTGCCTGTATCTGCTCCCATTCACTCCTCTTTCCTTCTGTTGTTCCACTTCTGTCTTTTGCCACATGCATCTCTCCTTTTTATGGATAATCAGTAAAATGAGTAGGATTCTGTCTAGAAGCCTCATCTTTAAACAAAACACACCACACTGAACTCAGCTTCCCAGTAACTACCACCTCTGCCTGGTCTCCCAGCTCTCTCACCTGTCCTTCTACATTGCCTTCTACTTGCTCCCCCCATCTGATCTATTCTCCATTTAAGCGGCTAGGACAATCACTTAAAAATGATCAAGTCAGCTGGGCACAGTGGCTCACACCTATAATCCCAGCACTTTGGGAGGCTGAGGCAGGCAGATCACTTGAGGTGAGGAGTTCGAGACCAGCCTAGCCTCTCTACTAAAAATAAAAAAATTAGCTGGGTGTGGTGGTGTGTACCTGTAATCCCAGCTACTCAGAAGGCTGAGGTGGGAGAGTCGCTTGAACTTGGGAGGCAGAGGTTGCAGTGAGCTGAGATTGCGCCACTGCACTCCAGCCTGTGAGACAGAACAAGATTCCATTTCAAAAAAAAAAAAAAAGATCAAGTCAGATCATTTATCTTCTTTGTGTTTTAAACCCATTCAGTCTGGACACGGTGGCTTACACCTATAATCCCAGCACTTTGGGAGGCTGAGGCAGGAGGATCACTTGAGTCCAGGAGTTCAAGACCAGCCTGGATCTCGTCTCTACGATAAATAAATAAATAAGTAGACCCATTCAAAGACTCCCCTTTGCACTTTAGATAAAACCCATTTTCCATATGCTGCTTTCCAGCTCCAGCAGGGCACTTATGTCTTCACCTCCTGCCTCACTTCTAGCCACTCACACCCTTGCCCACTCTTGTGTGGCCACAGTTTCCTCCAGTTACCCAAATGCATGGAATTCTCTCCACCCCGGTGCCACCCTCTTGGCATTTTTCTCTGGAGGTCTCACTCTACAGCCCCTGGAGTGGCCGCACTTTCTCATCCTCTTGATCTCATTGTCACCTCCTCAGGGGGTCTTCACCAGGAAGTCCACGCAGGTCCCTGGCCCCACAATCATGTTTGTTCCTGCATAAGACTTCATGGCTTGTTAATATTTACATGTTTCATATCCAGACAGTTTCTAAGACCTGTAAGGGCAAGGGCCATGTCTGCTTTGCTCCCCACTGGGCACATGATAGGGTACCTGGCACACATAATAGGCATTCATTTCAGGGCCATTTGCTGAGATATGTGAATGAGTGAATGAAGGCTGGCATGCAGCTCAGCTCAGGTTTGTCTTTTCCTTTAGGACACAGAGCCAACCTCTCTGTTGTGCTTCATGCCCCTTTAGAGCTATAACGTTGTGGAGATTGAGGAGATCTTGGAGGGCTTCTCCCTCACATTTCCGCCATTCAGGCTCCATCTCCCATCCTCCTGCATTTCAGAACAGCTCAGGCCCAGCCTTGGGTTCAGGGGGTCTTTTGCTGTCAGTCTCGGCTTGTCAGGGGATGCACCTATGTTGCTTTCCTCCCATCCCCTTTGGGAGCGAAATTATGGTGCAGTGGCTTAGGGTGTCTGGAGCCAGACTACAGGGGTCTGAATCCTGGCTTACTAGTGGTGTGACCTTGGACAAGGTACTTAATTTCTGTGTGCCTCGGTTTCCTCACATGTCAAGTGGGGTTAATGACCACATGCAGCTGTGACAGTGATTCAGTGAGTAAATGTACTTAAGGCACTTATCATGAAGATAGTCAATACATGTTGGCCATCCGCCTCTCTCCCCTCTACCTTCTTCTCATGAACTCCATGCACTGTAGTCCTTTCAGGCTCTCCCCAGCACCCACGTAGTGAGAATAGTCAGCTACTCTCTGCAGTCCCTTTAGCTTATTCCCCTTCTCACTCTTACTTTCTCCTTTCCCCCTTTTTCTAATTCAGTGGTTTTTTTTTTTTAACCTTTTGGGGGTCACAGGCTCTTTTGAGGATTTAAAGAAGAGTACTTATGGATGGTTGCCTTAGAAAAACTCAATATTTGTGCAGTAACCCAAAATGAGCACACAATTCAGATATCCACAGATGCCTTGGAATCTCTCTGCGGCCCCCTGGATAGAGCTCCCGTTACAAACAGCTGCATCTCTGTTGTCTTCTTTGGTGCTGTGGGCTGAAGGGATTCCACTGAGAGAACTAGAACCGTCCCTTCACGGGTATTCAGGAAACAAACCTCAGAATACAGCTAGAAAAGTCTCTTTTCAGAAGGTGAAATCATGATACCATTTCTGTGTGTCTCGAACATGACATTAAACTGGTATATGCATAAAGTGATTACTTACATCTTATATTACAACTTAGGATTGCTACTCATTTGGGACATATGGGAATGCCAGGCTAGTTTAAGTGAGGACGAATTTGAATTAATCAGATATATGTCTGTGTGTGTGTTTTAAGCCCAGTTTCTTCTCAAGTTGTAAGGTAAGAAGACATGATATGTGTGTGCCAATGGTGATAATAACTGTTTTCTAGGTAGATGTTCTTTTGGACATAGTTTTATACATACGTGTAAAGTATAAATAAGTACAAATAAGTTATTATAAAGTAAAATAAGCATTTATTGTGGCTGTATTCATTACCAGTGTACAAAAAGTGCTGCAGAAATAGTCTAGATAACAATATATTCCTTGAAGGGGGTTAAATATTCCTTCAGCAAATGTGTTCACTTTCTAAATTGGTTAGTAAGCTGTTTTATAGAGGGGGATACCAAGGTATACTTAATGCTGGTTGTGGATTAGAGGGTCAAAATTGGTATGGTTGAAAAATTAAGACAAAAATAAGGAAATCATGATGGTTTATTGTGATGATTGTTTCTGGGCTGGGCCCTTGCTGAACAAACAAGGGCTCCCTGACCCCCTGGGCTGACCGCATTGTGCGGCCTGGTAGGTGATGAAGGTCTTGGCCATATTGACCCGAAAGCAGTGCCTGTGAAGGATTGCTCAAAGCTTCCATGTTCCCAGGGCTTAGGAATGCTCCATCTTAAACAGTATTTTTAAAATTATATTTTCCCCAGGATTAAAATCACCAACGGAACCTTCCAAGGAGACCAACTGAGTGGAAATAACCTTCAGTAACTGCTAATGGGAGTTGGATATAAAACCGTCAGCTTAAAATAAAAAAGCTCATGTCTCCTGAACTGTTATCCAGCTGGGTAAATTGTTTTTTAGTGTGGAATTACGTACACTTAAATCATGGTGCATGCATGTGGTCAGCGCTGCTTTTCTTTTAAGTGGGCTTGTTTATTTAAAAGACTCGAAATGAGAAGTTGTTTTGCTTATTCAGTTGGGGTTTATTGTAAAACTCGATGCCAGAAAAAGAAAAAAGTACTGTGCTGTGAGTGTGTGAAGCATGTCCTTTCCAGAGAAAGGACAGTCATGGTGTTTTTATCTCTGTATCCAAAGAAGGAAAGCTCTAAGGGCCAGCAGGAGGCTTTGTGAGGGATCTGGGGTTATGAACGCTAATCACGCACTGACCAATGGTTTCAAACACAGGAATACCCAGTATACGTTTTTACTTTTATTCCTTTGCAGTAATTAATACGAAAATGAAACAAGAGCTGGAGAGCAAAGTGGGAGTTGGTTCGTGTTGGTAGATGATATTCTTTACTAAAAGGGTCAGTTTGATAGCCATGTCGGAGAAGCTGTAGTTTTGCCCTGCTCTATGCTATGGAGTATCATGAGTGAAGGTCATGCCTGGACTGCTACAGGTAGTCCAAGTAGCATCAAAGCAGCTGAGCAAGTCTTGAGATCCCATGTGGTACATCCAACCAACACCCATGGAGTCATGGACCCATCGCCCAGAAGACCCTTCCCTGGAGGCTGAGCCTCATCTTAATCTGCCAAATGAGGAAAGGGGGAGGGGTCCAGAGAGACAACATGACTTGCCTAAGATCACACAGTTGATCTGTGACAGGGATACAGAATTTTCTTACAAAAGTGAGACTGTAATCACACCAAAAATCTTAGAAAATTATCCTAATCCACCACAGTTTTTTTTTAAATTTTTTATTATTTTTATTATTTTTTTGAGGCAAGGTCTCCCTCTGTTGCCCAGGCTGGCGTGCAGTGGTGCAGTCATGACTCACTGCAACCTCTGCTTCACAGGTTCAAGCGATCCTCCTGCCTCAGCCTCCCAAGTAGTTGGGACTACATGTGCACACCACCATGCCCAACTAATTTTTGTATTTTTTGTAGAGATGGTATTTCACCATGTTGCCCAGGCTGGTCTCAAACTCCTGAGCTCAAGCGATCTGCCCACCAAGGCCTCCCAAAGTACTGGGTTTACAGGCGTGAGCCACCGTGCTGGCCAGTTTATTTTTGTAACTGTGATTTAAATCCTTCTAAGTGCAGCCCAGTTATCCTCTCAGGAATCTTTCTAGGCTTCCCGCCCCCTCAGGTTGGGCTCACTTGTTGTTTGTTTCATTCTCTTTTGCACTTTTTAGAAATGGAGTAACTACGAGAAATATTAATCATCCCTCCTCCTGTTTTTGCAACCAGTTGTTTTTCACTGAACACTCTGAAAGTGCTGTTTTAATTGTTTTGGTGAACCTGGGCCGTGGAGTTATCAGGTGATGATGGTAGGTTCGAGCTTAGAGTCTGTGGGCATTTCAGTTCTCTGACAGTGGAAAGCTGTTCTGAGTCAGGTTGACACAAGTGAAGAAACCTGCACTGTTGGCCGGGTGCGATGGCTCACGCCTGAAATCTGGGCACTTTGGAAGGCCAAGGCGGGTGGATCACAAGGTCAGGAGATCAAGACCATCTTGGCCAACCTGGTGAAACCCTGTCTCTACTAAAAAAATAATAATAATACAAAAACTAGCTGGGCATGGTGGCATGTGCCTGTAATCCCAGCTACTCGGGATGCTGAGGCAGGAGACTAGCTTGAACCAGGGAATCAGAGGTTGCAGTGAGCCAAGATCGTGCCACTGCACTCCAACCTGACGACAGAGCGAGACTCCGTCTCAAAAAAAAAACACAAAAACCTGCACTGTTAATGTCAGGTTGATGACCACCTGGAGACAAACTGGCCGTTTGTTCTACTAGTGGCTAAAACATTATAGAAATGAGAATGAATAACCTTTGTGAACCCTAAAGTGCACTACCTGGACAAACAGAAACAATTAACCTAGACAAGAACTTGAGATTAGTGAGATTCCAGGCTTTTTTTTTTTTTTTTTTGGAGAAAGGATCTCACTCTGCTATCCAGGCTGGAGTGCAGTGGTGCAGTCATAGCTCACTGCAGAGTCAAATCTCTGGGCTCAAGTGATCCTCCTCCCTCAGCCTCCTGAGTAGCTGGGACCCAGGGTGTAAGCTACTGCACTTGGCATGATTCAATTTTTATATTTAATTTTTCTATTAAAATATGTCTATTAAATATGCCTATTTCTATTAAAAATAAGCATACAAACACATATAGAAAACAATATTTTGAACATCTGTATACCCACCAGTCAGCCTAATTAAAATCTTTTTGATATTTTCTATTTCCAGCCTAGCTGGAGGCCACTGTTATGAATTGGGTGTTTATCACTCTTGAGGTTCTAAATTTAACTCTTTGGGGTCTCCCTCAATGCAAGGGCCTGTGTTTAATGGGACAGGAGCAGTATCTTACAGCAGTAAAATCGTAGTTTTGGAACTGTTGTGAGACCACTATAATGATTTGAAATGTGTCAGTTAAATTGGTCTACAGAGAGCCGAAGTGTTTCATACCCTAGGTTCCTGACTAGTTGGGATTTCCCCCAAGGGATGAGAAAGTATGGTGGTCACTGAAGGTCACTCATCAAGGTAAACCTCAGACAGACACAGTTTGAAGAAATGTATGGTTTAGGAGTAGTGCTTTTCAAACTTTTTTTATTGTAACCCAACTTAAGTAAATTTTCCATGGTGACCCTGGACACATACACGCCACCACCATCACACACACACACACACCCTCCCCTCTGAATGAAAAGTTTTAAGAAATGATTATTATACTTATAATTTATTTCAGCTGCCTTGCAATAATATCTATTTTGTTTTTTTGTTTTTACAAAAGCTATTTTGTTCCAATAAACTGATTTCACATACCATTAGTAGATAGGCACCCACAGTTTAAAAAAACGAACCAAACCAAACCTGGTTTAGTGAACTGTTACTTGTTTCATGGAGCAAAAGTTTCTAAAAGGTATATACTCTGCTGAGTATTTTTATAAAAAGCTTTTCTCTACAACTGACCTCAGCTTAAAGATCTATGCTGCAACTTACTAATAATGAATCCCATGTAAAACTAAGCAGAATTCAGAACTCTTTTGGGGTTCAGGTTATTCTGCCATGAGACTTCTCCTTAAAGCTCCTAACCCTCCTCAGCCATTGCTTTAAGGCAGCCTGACTAGATTAAGTAAACAGAACTTGAACACAGTGACTTAACTATACTTTATAAATTCATGATTGTTAAGCCACAAAATCAATCTTTCCAAATAAAACTGAGTGTAAGTCAAACTGCCAAGTGAAAAAGAGCAGCTATGGAGCTCTCAACTCTCCCTTTTGTCATAGTTTATCTCTGTACAATGTCAGGTAAAGGCCAGATGATGAACAAAGTGATGGTGACTATTGCTTTATACTCACTAAATCTCATCTGTTTTTGTGGGACCACGCCACCATCCTCCTCACCCGAGGTGCCTGATAATGATCACCCTAGCAGGGGGTTATAAGGCACCTTTGTTCAAAAGAAGTTTACAGAATTGGACTCAGAAAGGTACAGCTTGCCCTCCAGGGAAGCAAAGGAGAAAATTATATTTAATGCATATTAAACAAATAGTTGTTAGATATTATGAGCTAGATTGATCCCAAGATCCCAAAATGCTTGAGTCAGCTTGCTCCAAAATGTTACCAGCCAGCCACTTTAAACATTAATTAGGTAGCTGGTTTCTAAAATCTGGAAGAAGGAGGAGGTTTTGTTTAAGCCAGCTATTTCACAGAAGAGGAAATACAGTTCTAGCTCAGGAAATTTAAATGAGACTGTTGAATAATCGGGAAAGAACCTCTCCTGTGGATGAGAGGGCAAAGAAGAATTCAGCTGATTTTAGGCCAAATAACAAATGTAACAGCTGTGCTTTTTTGTGTATGTATTTGTGTATGTGATGGTGTATAATTTCTAGAAAAGCAGTTGTCAGGGATTTGGGTCGTAAAAATTTCCACTTTTAAAAATTATCGAGAACTCCAATGAACTCTTGGCTTATATGGGCTGTATCTCTCGTTTTACCATTTAAAAAATTGAAACTAAGAAATTTAAAAATATTGATTCATAAAAAATGAACCTATGCTATATTAACATAAAATATTTTTATTGAAAACATTGTTTTCAAAAATTTATTGAGAAGAGTATTATTGTTTTATATTTCTGCAAATGTCTTCACTACGGCACACTTTGAGAGCCACTGTCCTGAAAAGTAGTTTGGAAGACTATGTTAAGAGTGGCCGTCCAGGAGTGGTGAGATTATTCACGATCCTATTTTTTTTTCTTTTCATTAGTATTTATTTTCTACAAAAAGATGGATTACTTGTGCAAAGTAAAAATGAGAAAGAAAGAACATACTCATGTTCAGGAAAGATTATGGAGGCCCTGGAAAAACCCAGGCAGAGGAGTTTACACGTGGGAGACCAAGGAGCCATTGCCATTTCTTAAACGGGAAAATGAGTTGATAAGAGCTGTGTTTGGGAGTATGTGGATTAGAATTGAGAGAGAGAAGGAGAGATGCTACTTTGCAGGAGTGGTGTGGTGGGTCAGACCTCAGGTGTCATGGAAGTGGAGAGAAAGGAACAAACTCTAAAGACTTTGAAGGCAGAAGGACCTGAGACCTGGGTATAGGAAATAAAGAAGAGAGCAGAGACAAAGAGAACAGTTTTCAAATTAAAACATTTGAAGAATGTTTTTCCCTTCTATCCAACTTTGGGGCTTGGTTCTGTTGCTCAGGTTAGAGTGCAGTGACACAGCCTTGACCTCCTGGGCTCGAGTGATTCTCCTGCCTGATCCTCTGGAGTAGCTGGGACTGCAGGTGTGCGTCACTTCTTTCTATCCAATTTCAACTTTTTCTGAAGGTTACCTTGATTAAGCTAATTGAAGTCTTGTGTTTTCCAGAGTTGGCCAGCCCATTCGAGGGCTTAGGAGACAGTCTACACACTTCCCAACTTGAATTGGTCCCAGCTGCTCCCAGAAGAACGGGTGAATCGGTCCCTATGCCACCCCTGGAGAGCTGCTCGCTGCCCACTTGGCCGTGAAGGGCTGTGCGGTTCCCCTGTGCGCCAGAGCCTGTCGTGGCCTCTTATGCACTCCACCACCCCCATCAGCTCCCCTCTTCTCCTTCACCAGCCCCGCAGTGAAGCGACTGCTAGGCTGGAAGCAAGGAGATGAAGAGGAAAAGTGGGCGGAGAAGGCGGTGGACTCTCTAGTGAAGAAGCTGAAGAAGAAGAAGGGAGCCATGGACGAGCTGGAGAGGGCGCTCAGCTGCCCGGGGCAACCCAGCAAGTGCGTCACGATTCCCCGCTCCTTGGACGGGCGACTGCAGGTGTCCCACCGCAAGGGGCTGCCCCACGTGATTTACTGCCGCGTGTGGCGCTGGCCAGATCTGCAGTCCCACCACGAGCTGAAGCCACTGGAGTGCTGTGAGTTCCCATTTGGCTCCAAGCAGAAAGAGGTGTGCGTCAACCCTTACCACTACCGCCGCGTGGAGACTCCAGGTGGGTTGTCTTTATCGCGTCAGGATTCATCTTCAGAGTGAAGGTCCTGTGCCCCCTCGATGGAGAACGATGGGGCACCAGCAGACAAAGACGTCTCCCGAAGAGAGAGACGAGAGAGAGAGAGACAGAGATAGTTTTTTTGAGGGACTGGTCCAAAATTTTGTTTCCTGGAATGAGGCAAATGTCCAATCAAAGAAGGTTCCCATGAAAATAATATTCCTGCCTGCAATGCCACAGGAAAACTCAATCCAAAGAGAATAGAAGTCAAACCCTGTTATAGCCAGTGTGAAGGAATGAAGATAAACTCCAGACTAGTCGGAAAAATCTAGAAAGAAGGTATTTTCATTTGATTCCAATATGCATGTAAGCTTTGTGTGATTTTGAAAATGAGGCTAATGGCTAATCAAGAGAGAAAACTCCCATAAAAGTTTTATTTGGAGGTATCTGGGACAAGTCAGTAGACTCTTACCAGTTCCTGGGGTCCTAAAAGGTTTTAAAATGGCCTCGATAATGATGAGCTATAAAAAATAAATATCTTCCTCCCCCACGCCACCAAGCAACTGAACTGAACTGCACTAAACTGAACTGAAGCCGGTTTTCTGGCTGCTACTTTGTTCAAGTTCAGGTAAGTAGAAGGTGTCTCATATCTGAGTCTGAAAACAGCCAGTGAAAGAGTTGCTGGACATCATTCCAGGCAGTTATTTTTTTAAACGGTTTTAAATACAGACAGGTATCACTTAAGGATGGGAATACATTCTGAGAAATGCATCAATAGGCAATTTCTTCCTTGTGTGAACATCCTGGAGTGTACTTACACAAGCCTAGATGTGATAGCCTGCTACACTCTTAGACTGTATGGTGTAGCCTATTGCCCCTAAGCTACTAGCCTGCACAGCATGTTACTGTACTGAATACTGTAGGCAATCCTAACCACAGTGGTACTGAATATATATGAACAGATCTAAACATAGAAGAGGTACAGCAAAAGTACAGTATCATAATCTTAGGGGACCACTGTCTTACATGTGGTCCCTCAACCAAAACGTGATTATGCAGTACATGACTGTATAGGAAAGTACCTTTCTAAAACCCCTCATGCTCCCGTATGTGTGTCTGTATATATGTATATCTCCCCCTCCTCTTGAAGCCTGGTGTTTATTTTTGTTCCTTCACACTGGCTGTAACAGGGTTTCAGTGCGATTCTCTTTGAGTGTTTCTGTGGCATTCCACACAGGAAACAGTTTTAGGAGAGCTTTCTCTCTTTGATTGGCCATTTGCCTTACCCCAGGAAACCAAAGCACTGACATATTAGCTCAGGGAAATTGCCCATGTCCAATGAAGAGATGATCCTGTCAAGGTAGGGAGGGTCAGTTTACCTTAAAACAGTATCCAGCAAGTGATTCATGCCCAGCCTACCTCAGTCACAGCTAAGTGATCTTTCAAGCTCCAAGAACTTAAGGAAGTCAGCTACCTGTGTGTGGATGCCACCCACAGCCCATTCAGGGACTCAGGCCCCGGTTGAGAAGGTATTAGATGGTTCCACATGCTTGGCAAATCTGATGTTTTCTCTAAATCCTGGAGCAAGTTGCTTTCCTCCCTTCTTCCCTGCTTCACTTTGACTCTCTTTGCTTCCTTAAAAAAAAGTCAATAATGTCTAAGCTTATAGCAAAAATGACTTGATTCCATTTTGTGTTTCAAAGATTTGAGTTATATTAAGCATCCAAAATATACCCAAATGGAAAAGTGTTCATTAAGAAATCATTTCTCTCTTCCTGAATAACATAGTTGTAAAATGTAACAACATGTAAGAAATATCTTGTAAAATGTATCTGGTTTTCCTTTTGAATATTCAAAAGCCTATTTTTAAAGAACTATTTGACATTTTAGTTTTTCTTTTTTTTTCTTTTTAAACGGAGTCTCGCTCTGTCGCTAGGCCGAAGCACAGTGGTGAGATCTCAGCTCACTGCAACCTCCACCTCCCAGGTTCAAGTGATTCTCCTGCCTCAGCCTCCCGAGTAGCTGGAAATATAGATGCACACCACCACACCCAGCTAATTTTTGTATTTTTAGTAGAGATGGGGTTTCACCGTGTTGGCCAGGATGGTCTCAATTTCTTGATCTTGTGATCTGCCTGCCTCAGCCTCCCAAAGTGCTGGGATTACAGGTGTGAGCCACTGTGCCTGGCCCTTAGTTTTTCATGTTCTGTAAGGTTCTGTAAGGAATGATAGTGTGAATGTTTTACATATGGTAGATAGATTTCATTTTATCATAATTTAGGTGTGAATTTCCAGAAGGAAAGATGAGTAAAGATTATATGAATTTAAGGTAATATTTAAGTTACAGAGGTTTTTATTACTCTTAATTTTGATTTTTTTAATAGAAAAAGTAGATTTTATATCCAGCTAGCTATCCATATTTAAAGTAAATATTTTAAGAATAATAAAAATGTTAATGTTAAACAAGTTTGCTGAGTTCCTATTTATCATAAAGCTTAAGTTTTGCCTTTGAAATCTCATTTTTTGGCCATTCATTTAGATGCATTGAAGGCTGCATTTCCATTTTCTTTTCATTCACACATCCACTTCGGTAATCAATTTCAGTGCTTTCCAAGTTATGTGTGGTGAGGGACCAGTTTTTATTTTTTAAATTCCTAGTCCTTCAACTAAATACTTTTATAATACAGATGAATTACTAGGCAAATGAAATTTTAAAAAGACTTAGAAAATATAAGCCCAGTTTTAAAAGTTATTTATTTCAGCAAATAGAAACTCTGTCAAATTGCTGTGAAAAGTTTCTAAGCACTAATTTCTTCACAGACTGGTACCCAACAGTTGGTGAAGGGTCCTCAATCCTCAGACCACACTTCACCTGGCACAGTTCTGGTGGAAGCCAAGAAAGACTATTGTTGTGGATGGTACATAATTTTACTCCATTCACACTGACGTTATTTCGGGAGTATAATTTCTCCTTTACATAAAATATTCATATTATGTCAAAATCACATGACTTAAAAAAAAAAAAGACAAAAGTGTTTTTTTTCCAGATCTGCTTTGCACCCCCATGTACTCTGTAACTCCTTCTGCTGTTTCCCCCTGTGTAGCACTGAGATGTAAAGATAGCATGGTATTTAAAAGTGGCATAAAATAGGAATAAGTGTCTGTAAGCTCACTGTCATATTTACAAGCAGCAGTTGAGATGTGGAAGTGGAATTTAGTAATTAGGGATAGCTGTGTTTTGAGTGAAAGTATTTTAAAATATGATCAGTGCACATTTAAGGCAACTGAGCCAGTCAGGTCAAATAATACCTAGGATGAGACCATCAGTTTTCTTTGCAAACATCCACTGGCTTTGATTTTACCCAGACGGTAAAAATATATTATCAAGATAGTTGTTATGATAAAGGAAAATGTATCCTTTCTTTTCTCTTGGTGCCTCAGATCTGCAGGCCATGAAGAAATAGAAGTCTCTGCATTCAGACGGATAGGAGGCAGTGTATTTTTATCAGTGTTATACACGGTAGATATTTTACATTAAAACTGAAGTCACAGAGATTATTCAAATTCTTCATAAAAAAATGAGTGTTTATTTGAACATTGTTAACATTGTGATGAAGTGTCATTGACAAAGAAGCCATAAGCATTTGCTGTGTCAACTCCTCACTTCAGACTATTCATGAGATACATCAGTTTTTTCTTGCCTGGTTGTGGAATAGTAATACATTTTAGGAAATGTAATAGTTTATTATCCATGTCACCGTTTCATGGTGTTGTTGAATATTTATTCTCTGGTGTCATAAGGCAGTATACGTGTTCAAACCCTAGCTTGTAAAAGGGGACGAAATTATTTGTTTCTCTGCTACCCTCACCTGTAGCAGTTTTAGTTGAAAACCTTTCATTTACCCTTTAGAGTTTATTTTCTGTCCATATAACTGAAAATTATTGCTTGTTAAGGAAGAGATAGATGTATGATGTCAAAGGCAGATGGCAGACTTTGGGGTTAATGTCATTGTTACTGTAATTGTCTGTTTATTCCAAAACATTTACCTTTTTTTAAGACCTTATTTTTTAGAGCAGTTTTAGAACATTTTTATGAGTTTTTATTAATATTTGCATGTGGTTGACAAATCACTAGTGTGATTAGAAGCAAGATTTGTTTCATTCATACCCAGAGACAAACTCTTTTAAACAATTCTTGCTTAGTTCTTTCGTATTTCTCTCTATTATTACTAAGAATTATGGCAGTAACTTTAGATAATATATAAATCCTTACATATCTTTTCCAAATTTATCACCTTTAGATAATGTCATTGACTCTCTACCATAAAAGACGAGGATTTCACTCACTTATATTATCTTCTTCCTTCTTCCTCTTTTCAGTCCTTGATAGCTGTATTTTAGTTCATAGTTTGTATTCAGTTTTGGTTATTCCAGTGGTTTCCATTGTGGAATTCGGGGGTAAGAATTATCTGTCCTCAGAAGGGCATTGGTCTGTTGATTTCTAGTAGCCAGGGTTGGGTGGGAAGTCGAGGTCGGTTGATTCTCTTTTCTTTGTAGATGACTTTGCAGTGATCTTCTAGGAGTTTTTGGAATATTCCAGTTATCCTGCAATGTTTGAAATTCAAGATGGAAAGACTCGGTCTGGATCTTTTTTCATTAATTGAGCTCTGCGCGCTCTGTGGCTCTTTTCCATATGAAGACATGGGTCCTTTGTAGCTCTTTGAAGTTTTCTTTTGTTATTTCTTTAACCACTTCCCCCTCGTGTTTTCTTTGCTTTTCTGTCTGGAACTTACATTGGCCACAGATGGCTCTTCAACATTTTTGGAGTAGCTACTTTATGCCAGGCATTGTCACCTTCTAGAGGTCAGTAGGACATGAGGGCTGGGGCAAAGCTTGCCCTTGAGAATTTGAATTTATTCCAAAATTTTGTGTAGAATCAGAATCAAGAACAGTAACATTCTTTTTTTTTTAAAAAAAAATGGAACCCAGAAAAAGCATACTAAAATGAACAAGCATAATTTATGTTGTCTTATTGATGTTTATCTTTTTTTTTTTTTTTTTTTTTTTGACAGTCTTGCTCTTGTCTCCCATGCTGGAGTGCAATGGTGCAGTCTCGGCTCACTGCAACCTCTGCCTCCCGAGTTCAAGCAATTCTCCTGCCTCAGCCTCCTGAGTAGCTGGGATTATGGGTGCCCACCACCATGCCTGGCTAATTTTTGAATTTTTAGCAGAGACGGGGTTTCACGACATTGGCCAGGCTGGTCTTAAACTCCTTGGCCTCCCAAAATGCTGGGATCACAGGCATGAGCCACTGCTACTGGCCGCTGCTTACCTTTTACTTATTCGCTTTTATTATTATTCACTATTTGTATTTAACTTAATAACTTTTAATTACTCACCTTGAAATCTTTCCAGTAAGGACACATAGAATGTTTTTATTTCAGCAGCACTACTGAGCCTGAAATTGAATCTAGTCATCTAAATAATTCAACATGATCTCTGAAGGAAAAATATTCTGAGCATCACTTAGGGTTTCATTGCAAGCAATAGAAACCAATTTTGCCTTGGGGGGAAAAAAAAGACTTATTTGGCAGAATTAAAGAAAGACGTAACAAACAGTTCACCAGAAGGCCAGGTATTAGAACAGCTCTGGTCATTTCCAAGATAGGAATAAATAGCATGTCTCTTCAGAGTGCTGACACTAGAAAGATCCTCCTCTAAATGTTTTTGTGAATTGTGACATTTTGCTTAAGGGTCAGGTTACAAGGAGAAGACTGTTGCCTTAACTTGACTCACATGCTCACTTTTTAGGTGGAGATGGGAACTTAGTGGACCGTTCCATGATGAGCACAAAGACTAATGGGAGTAGTTCCCAAGGGAAAAAAACAGCTCTATCATCAAAAAAATAGATAAGAATGACAAGTATCCGCTCTGTTGTGTACTGATGAGCAATGTTCAATTCTAACTGTCTTGTTCCCTTTTGATCCTAGTGCTGCCTCCTGTGCTTGTGCCAAGACACAGTGAATATAACCCCCAGCTCAGCCTCCTGGCCAAGTTCCGCAGCGCCTCCCTGCACAGTGAGCCACTCATGCCACACAACGCCACCTATCCTGACTCTTTCCAGCAGCCTCCGTGCTCTGCACTCCCTCTCTCTCCCAGCCACGCGTTCTCGCAGTCCCCGTGCATGGCCAGCTATCCTCACTCCCCCGGGAAGTCCTTCTGAGCCAGAGAGTCCGTATCAGCATTCAGGTCAGTAAGAACTATGGTCTGTGGGGCAATATGGGAAAATAGGCTCAACATGATGATTTATGATGGACAGTCACAATGACAGTCATTGTAACGGTCATTCATATAGTGTAAACAGTTTACAAAGCAATCACCCCTAAAATGATTAGGACTATACCCATTTTGAAGCAGTTACCTTGGAGATACAACATGTTTTTGCTATGGTTTTAGTTCTTACACTCTGAAAGCTCTCAGAAACTAAATGGATTTGAATAGTATCCCTGGGAATTTCCAAGGAGTTTTTTAAGGCAGTAGAAATGAGATTAAAAGACTTCTGTAATCTAAGCAGAAGACTTGGCCTGAGGACAAGCAACATGGAAGAGCAATGCTAAGCCTCTACCTTGGTTACCTCTTTCAACAAGCAGAGGAAGTCCTTGCCTAAAACATATGCCTGCATCCCTTGAGTGAGGCAGAGAGTGAAGCTCCAGCTTTAGCCAGTACATTCTCCCTTTCTGCCACGTGAAGCCAGGACAACATTTTAAATATAGAGCTCTTCAGTTTGCTGAATTGAGAAAGCATATGGAATGGAAAGGAAGCCTCTAGCATGCTGTCATAATTGCACTGGCTGCCATACCTGTAAAGTGGATCTAAGTTGAGATAATGAATAAAGGATACATATGTACCTCATGAGTGTGAGACAAATCTTATGCGAGCTGACAAGTTCCTAAAGGCATGCATAAATACATTTGGTGCCAGATGTTACAATCTGCCTCATTTATTTATTCCTGTAATCTTTTATTTAACAGCCATTTATTAAAATCTTACTACATGCAAACATTGCCTTAGGATTGCTGAAAGGGGCATTAACAGTTTAATAAAAACTGTCCACGTCCTCACAGAGCTTATAAAATGTGGGAGGATAAAGAGGGAATTGCCTCTTTCCCTCTGAGTTACTTAGTTCCTTTTGCCCCTCAGCAAGTTACATAAGCATCTACTATAACATTTATCGTACTATATTGTATAATTCCTGTGTGGTCTATTTTTTCCATTAGACAGTGAGTCTTCTCTTTCTATGTCCAGCACAGAGCCTGAAATGCAGTAGTTGCTCATCAGTTGCTTATTGAATAAATTACCACACAAATGTTTATTTATTTTTATTTATTTATCTATTTATTTTTGAGACGAGGTCTCGCTCTGGCACCTAGGTTGGAGTGCAGTGGCATGATCATGGCTCACTGCAGCCTCTGCCTCCTGGGTTCAAGCAATTCTCCCAACCTTGGTCTCCTGAGTAGCTGGGATTACAGAGGGCATGCCACCATGCCTGGCTAATTTTTGGATTTTCAGTAGAGACAGGGTGTCACCATGTTGGCCAGGCTGGTCTCAGACTCCTGACCTCAGGTGATCTGCCCGCCTCGGCCTCCCAAAGTACTGGGATTCCAGGCGTGAGCCAAGGCTCCCAGCCCACACAGGCATTTGGAACATGGACATGGAGCTCCAGAGCATAGGCACAGGTTTTATGGACTCAGTAAGTGATGACTGAGCACTTGCTAAGTGTCTGGCACTGGGCCAGTGCTAGAGGTGCAATGATGATTAAAACAATGTAGTTGTCCCCCCTTATCTGAGGTTTCAGTTACTTAAGTCAGCTGCAGCCTGAAAATATTAAATGGAAAATTCCAGAAATAAACAATTCATAAATTTAAAATCGTATGTGGGGGATGAAATCTTGTGCCATCCTGTCCGGGTTCTGTATCGTCCCTTTGCCCAGTTTATCTACGCTGCAGACACTGTCCACCTGTGAGTCAATTAGTAGCTGTCTCTATGTGTTGAGGCATCACAGTGCTTATGTTCAGGTCACTCTGATTTAATGGTAGTGATGCTGGCATAGTGTTCTAATTGTTTTACTTTATTCTTAGTTACTGTTCCTAATCTCTTACTGTGTTTAATTTATAAATTAAACTTTATCATAGATATGTATGTATAGGAAAAAGCATAGTCTATATGGTATTCTGTACTATCCACAGTTTCAGGTATCCACTGGGGGTCTCGGACTGGATCTCTGGTACAGAAGGAAGGACTGCTATGGTCTCTTACCTTGAGGAGGCAGTAGCTATTGAGAGCAATCACATACAGGTAGCCTGCAGCAGTCCAGACAAGTGATTATAAGGACTTGAAATAAAACAGGGATGTGGGGTTGGAAAGAGGGCAGTGAATTAGAGGAGGGGGGATTCAACAGGACTTACTGTGGGGGTGAAGGCAGAGATGCTGGAGGGTAGCTTGAGAGTTGTTCATTCAGTGTGCGAGCAGATGGTTGAAGTTTTGCAAGTGGCTGACTTCACTGAGAAGAAATACAACAGAAAGAGAAGTCATTTGAGGACAGAGCCTTGGTGAAAGGACAGGAGGATAATTATGTTGCAAAATATATGTTTACATAACACACTTCTATGCTACAAAGACTTCCTGTGCTGACTTTGAATTCCTGCCCTGGTTACTCTGACAGGTTGATATTCTTTTTCCTCTTCCCACCCATGCAGGAGAGACCCCAACAGTGATGCAGAAGCTGGTTAGTTTCTCACTGAAGGCAGAGCCCTTTTCATTTCAAAGAAAATAATTCTTGTCTGAATGATTAACTGCAAAATGCCAACCTGAATAACAGACCCATAGATAAACAAGAGTAAAAGGAACTTTTGAGATGTACTGGTTCAACCTCTCAATTTTTTAAAAAGCTCTATTGAGGTATAATTCACGTACCATACAACTACCCATTTCAAGGGTACAGTTCAATGGTTTTTCATATGTTAAATTTTTTCAAGTAGTGGTGAAATATATCTAACACAGAATTTGCCATTTTAACCATTTTTAAGCGTACAATCTGGCCAGGTGAAGTGGCTCACACCTGTAATCCCAGCACTTTGGGAGGCATAGACAGGTGGATCACTTGAGGTCAGCAGTCCAAGACCAGCCTGACCAACATGGTGAAACTCTGTCTCTACTAAAAATACAAAAGTTAGCTGGGCATGATGGTACAAGTCTGTAATTCCAGCTGCTCAGGAGGCTGAGGCATGAGAATCACTTGAACCCAGGAGTCAGAGGCTGCAGTGAGCCGAGATTGTGCCACTGTACAATAGCCTGGGTGAGGGAGTGATATCCTGTTTCAAAAAAAAAAAAAAAAGTACAATCTGATGGCATTAGGTGCATTCATAATGTTGTGCAACCATCACCACTACCTATTTTCAAAAAATTTTCATCACCCCAAACAGAAACTGTGTATTGATTAAGCAATAGCTCCCCATTTGCCCACTTCCCCAGCCCCTGGTAAGCTCTAATCTACTTTCTGTCTATGAATTTGCCTATTGCAGGTGCCTCATATACTAGATTCATACAATATTTGCCCTTTTGTGTATGTCTTATTTCACTTAGCAAAGTGTTTTCACAGTTTATGTAGTGGCATATAGCAGTGGTTCATTCTTGTGACTGAACGGTATCTCGTTGTATGGCTATACCACATTTAAAACAATCAGTTCATTGGATTTTTGGATTGTTCAAACCTTTTGGCTCTAGTAAATAACACCCTGCTTTCAATTACTTTGGGTATTTACCTAGGAGTGGAAGTGCTATAGCATATAGTAATTCTATTTTCAGTCCCCCTTTTTTTACTTTTAATTTTTTAGAGACAGGGTCTTGTTTTGTTATCCAGGCTGGAGTATGGTGGCACAGTCATAGCTCACTGTAACTTCGAACTCCTGGGTTCAAGTGATTCTCCCACCTCAGCCTCTGAGTAGCTAGGATTACAGGTGCACATCACCATCCCCAGCCAATTTTTAATTTTTTTTGTAGGATGGGGTCTCATCATGCTGCCCAGGCTGGTCTCAAACTTCTGGACTCAAGTGTTTCTCCCACTTCAGCCTCCCAAAGTGCTAAGATTACAGGTGTGAGCCACGGTACTTAACGTGTTCTGCCCCTTGAGTAAATAGACATACTTAGTCAAAGACCTGCAAAAAGGCCATCTTGCTTTATAACTTTTCACCAGAGTGGCAGGAATCATAGTCCATTTTCTCACAAGGACATACCTTATCTATGGTTTCCTAGTATGGTCCATGAACCCCTGCGTTAGAATTGCCATCGGGGCATGTTAAAATGTACATGGCTACATTCAACCACTGACCTGTTGTATCAGAATTGCTAAGGATGGGTCCAGGAATCTGCATTTTAAGCAAGCCCCACTGGCAATTTTTATGCACACTTAAGTGTGAGAACTACTTGTATGGACAATTTGATACAACAAAGGCAGATTGATCCAACTTTTTTTTTGTTTTATTCTGCCAGGGATGTAACAAGACCATTCTGAACTAACGTTAGTCATGTATACTGACAGAATCAGTTGTTTTGTGCTGAGGTCCTCCATAAAGAGTTTTGTCATGAGTTTTTATTGTGTTATGAATTACTTCCTGATAAGTTATTATCCACGGAGTGCATCCCATTTGCCTAACCATGATCACTGTCCAGTCACAGAACTGCCATTTGGGTAGAAGGGCCCTTCTCAGCCTGAGTTGGGTACAAGGTTATAATCACATTTCAGCTATTCCGTGTTTTGGAGGCATATCCTGAAGTTTCTCAGGGATAGAGCATCCCCGTGGCCATTGTACAATTCATGGCAACATAGAAGCTGAAAATTAGGCTCATTTCAAAGACGGTTTAGCTTTCTCTGTGGTTTGCAAGCCAGATCACAGACTATTCTGCTATGAGGAAAGTTAGGAGAAGAGGTCTTGCGTTTCAAAGTCTTGCCATGAAGTCATTAGAACTCAATGATATAACTCAAAAGTCAGAGGGGAAATGAACTGACCCTTTAGTGAGGCTCTCCAAACAACCAGTTTCTTTCATAGGGCACTCACAATGTCACTTCAGGAGAGGCTTGTTACATTAATATGGTCTCTCTGTAGGAATACCACTGTTCACCAAGCCCAGGAATTTAATGGCAAAAGATGTCGAATCCAGCTGTCTTTGTGTGGTTTATTGATTTGACAATTCCTTTGTTCTACTGCTTTCTTTTAGTTGACACACCACCCCTGCCTTATCATGCCACAGAAGCCTCTGAGACCCAGAGTGGCCAACCTGTAGATGCCACAGCTGATAGACATTTAGTCCTATCGATACCAAATGGAGGTAAATTGCAGATGAACAGTGAAATGTAGCTATTTTCCAAAGTATTTCCTATTAACCACAAACAAAGCAACTCAAAAACTAAAACCGGAAATGTATGGATTGGCCTGCTGTTTGGCATGTGTTTTAAGAGCCAAATGGCATGGCTTTGCATTTTTTTTTTTCACCTGGGTACAGGTAGGCTGAGGCCAAAAAGGGCGTCAGCCTTTTTTTTTTTCATGGCTTTGCATTTTAACTTTGACATTCCTGAGTACCATAGAATTAATGTTTTGTTTATCATCTTCATTACTAGAATAAGTTAACTTTTTATTTTAACTTCACATTTAGAAGTTTATAGTTCTTTTTTTTTTTTTTTTTTTTGAGACAGAGTCTTGCTCTGTTGCTGGGCTGGAGTGCAGTGGCGAGATCTCCTCTCACTGCAACCTCCTCCTGCTGGGTTCAAGTGATTCTCCTGCCTCAGCCTCCTGGGTAGCTGGGACTACAGGCGTGCACCACCACGCCCAGCTATTTTTTTGTATTTTTAATAGAGACGGGGTTTCGCCAATGTTGGCCAGGATGGTCTTGATCTCTTGACCTCATGATCCGCCCGCCTCAGCCTCCCAAAGTGCTGGGATTACAGGTGTGAGCCACAGTGCCTGGCCAGAAGTTTGTAGTTCTTGATGTTTAGTATGGAATTGGGAACTCAAGAAGTTAGGGATTTTATTCTATTTGTGTTTTTACTGTATGTTTACAGTGGTGTCTTTCATTTGGCCAGAGAGGTACTCTTAGAAATATACATAAATGGGGTTTTTACAAAATTTTATTTGCGTCTTATAATAGTCTAGTGTTGCTTGACTTTAATGTTCGTATAAACTACATTGTGATCTTGCATAAATGCACATTTTGATTCCTTAGATCTTAGGGTGGGGTCCAAGAATCTGTATTATTAAGCTCCCATGTGACACAGAGGCTACTGTTCCATGAGCCACATCTTGAATAGAGAGGTTCTGAAGAAGTTTACCGTTTGAAGTACTCCAAGTGAATATTTTTATAAGTTAAGATCCTTTTGTAAGATAAATAACCCCCAAATGTATCCATTTCATAAATTTATATTTAGTGCATATAGGAACATATTCTAGATGCAAGAATGACGAGGATGTTCAGGGAAGAGAAAGATAATCTGATCAATGGACAGGCAGAGAAAGGGTTTGGGTGGCAAAGAAAGAAGGAACTCTGAACTTTGGTTGGTTACAGGAAAGTGACTTAACTTTAGGTTGGGTGTGAAAATATTCATGGGTTTCCTAATGAAATATCCAGCTCTCTTTAAATGTTTTATTTTTTTTTTGTCATGCATAACTAGATATTCCACAAAGCAGAACGTGAGCGCCTCTATGTGGAAGCTTTTTTTCCCTTAAATAATTTAATGTCTTATTCAGCATTATTGATTTGCTTTTTATCATAGCCAAACTGTTATTTTCCATCTCTAGTTTGTTGGAAAATGATACTTTTTGCCACAAGGATTCAAGAGGGCACAATAACAGTGACATGCCATCTTCCACATGTTTCTGAAAGAAGAGGTGACATGCCGGCTTCCTTTTAGCTGTGCTTGCTTTAGGGTTGACAGGTTTTTTCATGTCCATCTGTTCGTGTCGTGTTTCCCTGGCCCCTTCATTACCAATACATATGTTTATAAATGCTCTAGCCATGGAAGATGAATAAGGACCATGGGCTCCACATCTCAGGTGTGCTGGTGAAATAAGCCAGCCACAAGCAGCTCCCATGAGAGCTACCAGTTCTGAAAGATTACAGAGCGGCATACTTGGTCTTGCAGCTGACTTTCTGGTTAAAAGCATTAACTAAGTTTCCTGGTGAAATCATGAGCTACACAGCCCAGGTATGACAGTAGCCACGTGCTATCTGGTTTGTTTCTTCCAGACTTTCGGCCAGTTTGTTACGAGGAGCCCCAGCACTGGTGCTCAGTCGCCTACTACGAACTGAACAACCGAGTCGGGGGAGACATTCCAGGCTTCCTCCCGAAGTGTGCTCATAGATGGGTTCACCGACCCTTCAAATAACAGGAACAGATTCTGTCTTGGACTTCTTTCTAATGTCAACAGAAACTCAACAATAGAAAATACCAGGAGACATATAGGAAAGGGTAAGAGCAAAGATGTCATTCCGTTAGTCATCTAGCTAAAATGTCGATGATCATGTATGTAGAAATGCACCTGACCATCTTCACATATCAGTCACATGCCCCTGTGGAAGGGCCCCAGGGCTGGTGAGCTCTGAGATAGCTCTGACATTACAGTGGGGGAAAGCCCATGGGTTGTCAGGATCTTAGCCCCTCTGCCTCTAAAGTCATCATGCCACCTTCTAGGGGTGGGTGGCATGGAGTGGGGGATGGTGAAGACAAGCAAGATGATAAATATGAAGAGAGCAGGGTGAAATTATTGAATAGAACTATTATGCATTATTTTCGATTTGCCTAAAATGTGCAAACTAGGATCATTTCTGAAGAAGAGGAATTCTGACTGGATGATGATTTGTATCAGGTAAAGTTCCCTTTGGACGCTTAGCAGCTAGGTAGTTAGAAAGAATGACTGATTTATGTCTGGAAACCTTTGGCATGTGATTGGGGTTCTCCTGTGTGCGGGTATACGGCAGCTGATTGGGCACAAGTCTCACTGGTCTCTGTTCTGACCAGCGATGCTTTTGAAGCCCATCTCGTTGGTGTGAGTGTTGGTAGCAAATCTCAGCTGAGTGTGTGGTCTGGCTGAGGATCTTTAAATTATTTTCTTTTATATCGGAATAGTTGGTATCTTGGAGTGATGCCATGGAGTCCCAGATGTAGAGAACCTTCAGTCATTTGACCTTTTCTCTCTCCATCCAGTACTTAAACCACCTCAGGAAAGTAGCCTGAGCCTTTTCTTTCAAATTTCCAGGGGAGATTCATTGTTTCCTTTGGTGATGCATTGTAATATTCTTCCTAACACACCTTCAAAATGTCTCCTATTGGAGTAAACCTAAAGGCCATTGTTTAGAAACAGGCTGAAATTATTTACTGATGTTGACACTTAATGGAGACAGTTACTTTATGTTTATTTATATTCTGTCTCCATAGTGGCTTTGAGGCAACTTACGAGAAACCATTGCAGTGAAATGATAAATGAAAAATAGAAAATCAGAAACAGGGATTGGGGGAGGGGAGAAGAATCCAGATATGTCATCCATAAGGGTTAACATTGTTAACCAAGCTAAGCAGGGTTGAGCAGGGTTGGTACTTGGATGGGAGAATGCCTGTCCTCCTGGGAATGCAGCCCAGTAGGTCTTAGCCTTATTTTACCTAACCCCTATTCAAGATGGAGTTGCTCTGGTTCAAACAGCTCTGACACAGAGAGCTACAGATGATGGTGGTGATTTTGCTCTAGGTTTCCTGACAGGGAGGGGAAGAATTGAAAAACTCACTCTGGAATGTAATTTTTACCCCAAAGGGGGAAACAGCCATTCCTCAAAGGAAATAATACTTTGAATGAATTCCTAAACAAGTTTCTTGAGCATGCCTTTACTTTCAGATGATTTTTAGAAGAACCTTTAGTGAAATCTCAAGACAAAACATTAACACATAACGTTGTGAAGCAGTTTGCTGAGGAGCTTTGCAGATTGGTCTGCATATTCAACGTCTGCTAGTGCCAATGGATCCAAAGACAGGATTAAAATATTAAAGGAGTGCTGAACGTGTTTTAGGAACCTGTCTGCAAGTTGCTTCTTCAAGGTTCTCCTGCTGAGGACATGGAGAGTCTGTGTTAGTCTGCTTTTGTTGCTATAAAGGAATACCTGAGACTGGGTAATTTATAAAGAAAAGAGGTTTATTTGCCTCGTGGGTCTGAAGGCTGCACTACAGCATATGTGCTGGCATATGCTTCTGGTGAGGGCTTTAGGAAGTTTCTAATCATTGTGTAAGGCAAAGGAGAGCCTGTGTGTCACCTGGGAAGAGATAGAGAGAGAAGGGAGGGAGGTGCTGGGCTCTTTTTAACAAACAGATCTGGCAGGAACTAATAGAATGAGAATTCGCTTATGATCTCAAGGAGGGCACCAAGCAGATCATGAGGGATCCTCCTGCACAACCCAGACACCTCCCACCAAGTCCTACCTCCAGAATTGGGAATCAGATTTAGATGTAAGATTTGGAGGAGTCAGATAACCCAATTATATCAGTAGCTGCTGTGTTGTTAACTGAGAGCTCGTCCTTAGGGTTAAGAAGCCACATGAGCAAGAGCCAGGACTGATGACCTGTTCCCCAAACTGGAGCACCTAATAGTGCTCCCCTTGATTCAAGGGTACTCGTGGTCACATGGTCCCAAGGCAAAGTTACAGTTTTCTCAGAGCTGCTTAGGAATTACTCCAGTGTGGAAAAAAAATTTTTTTTTTTAGACAAGCTACAAGTTTTGCCATAAAGCATGGCAGGGAAGAAAGTGTTGGCCTGGGAGATTTTAAAGCAAGGGCAGTCATTCTTCTGTGAGATCACAGGAATCTCTCTTGGATGCTGCCATGGGTTTTCTGGTTCTGAGCAGCATGGCTTCCCGGAGCACCAGCTTGAATAAGTTAGCTGCAAAATGCACTCCTAGGCTATAGAATGAGTTAACTTGCTCTGTGGAATTAATTAATAGACATTAGATTTTAGTGATATGCATTCATCTCACAAATATTTACTGAGCACTGACTCTCAGCCAGACTGGACACTGGGGGATGCAGCAGTGGAAAAAAGACAACTCCCAGATTTCATGGATTACTTGCTGTTAGGGGAAAGACAGACAAGAACACAACATACAGTATGTCCAATAGAGAAACACAAAGCAGGGGAAGAGAATGGAGACTTTAAACCAGCGAAACCAGGGAAGGCCTTCCTGAGAAAGTGACATTTCAGCAGATGTTACCAGAGAGGTGTCCCGATCCAGACCCCAAGAGAAACTTCTTGGACCTCACACAAGAAAGAATTTGGGGTGAGTCCATAGAGTACCCTGAAAGCAAGTTCATAGAGAAGTAAAGAAATCAGGAGGAAGGCAGCAAATCACACTGCTATGTGTGTACCTATGCAGCAGTCTTGCATGTTCTTCACATCTACCCCCAAACCTAAAATGCAATTAAAAAAAAAAAATATATATATATATATATATAAAAGAAATCAAAGAATGGCTACTCCACAGGCAGAGAAGCTGCATGGGCTGCTCAACTGATAATACTTACAATTATTTCTTGATTATATGCTAAACAAAGAGTGGATTTTTCATGAGTTTTCTGGGAAAGGGATGGAGATTTCCCAGAGCTGAGGGTTCATTCCCTTTTTAGACCATATAGGGTAACTTCCAGGCATGGCCATGGCGT
Source organism: Ateles fusciceps (assembly GCA_036589455.1). Lineage (NCBI taxonomy): Eukaryota > Metazoa > Chordata > Mammalia > Primates > Atelidae > Ateles > Ateles fusciceps. Next base: position 13,274 of record JAZHEH010000804.1, on the reverse strand, counting down.
TTGTAAACTGTCATGATGGTGGTGGGAGTGTCTTTTAGCATGCAAATGCCTTATAATTAGCATATAATGAGCAGTGAGGATGACCAGAGGTCACTTTCATCACCATCTTGGTTTTGGTGCATTTTGGCTGGCTTCTTTACGGCACTCTGTTTTGCCAGCAGGGTCTTTCTGACCTGTATCTTGTGCCAGCCTCCTATGTTGTCCTGCGACTAAGAATGTCCAGTGTCCTAGGAATGCAGCCCAGTAGGTCTCCCCCCTTGAGGCATTTTAAGGGCTTTGGTTTTTACTCTGTGGGAAATGGGAAGGTAGATTTAGGTTGAGGAGTTTATGTTGTAAACCAAAAAGTATCTGAGACAAGTCTCAATCAATTTATTTATTTTTATTTTATTTTATTTTATTTTATTTTATTTTTGAGACGGAGTTTCGCTCTTGTTGCCCAGGCTGGAGGGCAATGGCACAATCTCGTCTCACTACAACCTCCGCCTCTCAGGTTCAATTGATTCTTCTGTCTCAGCCTCCTGAGTAGCTGGGATTATGGGTGCCTGCGACACACACAGCTAATTTTTGTATTTTTAGTAGAGACAGGGTTTCATCATGTTAGCCAGGCTGGTCTCGAACTCCCGATCTACCTACCTTGGCCTCCTGAAGTGTTGGGATTACAGGTGTGAGCCACTACACCCAACAGTGGTCTCAATCAATTTAGAAAGTTTATTTTGCAAGGTTAAGGATATGCCAGTGATATGGCCTCAGGAGGTCCTGGCGGCATGAGCCTAAGGTGGCCGGAATATACCTTGCTTTTATACATTTTAGAGAGACATAATACATCAGTCAAAGCATGTAAGATTTACATTGGTTAGATCTGGAAGGGTGGGACTACTCAAAGGAGGGGTTGGCTTCCAGGTCATAGGTAGATTTAAACATATTCTGACTGGTAATTGGTTGAAAGAGTTATTATCAATAGAAAGCAATGTCTGGGTTTCATAAGGGGTTGTGGAGACCTAGGTTTTATCATGCAGATGAAGCCCCCCAGGTAGTGGGCTTTAGAGAAAGTAGACTGTAAATGTTTGTTATCAGACTCTAGCTCTGTGTTGATGTTTATGCTGGGAAGATATAATGAGGCATGTTCCAACCCCCACTTTCCGTCACGGCCTGAACCAGTCTTTCAGGTTAAATTTTAGAGCACCCTGGCTGATCCATTCAACTGGTTGTGGGGCCTTAAAATTTTATTTTTGGTTTACAATATAATCTGAGTTTACACTTGAAAAGATCTCCTAGCTGTTCTTTTGAGATTAATTAGACCGTGTTGGGCAAGGATGGAAGACATCTTCTTTTTTTTATTTTTTATGTTTTTGAGATGGGAGTCTTGCTTTGTCGCCGACACTGGAGTGCAGTGGTGCGATCTAGGTTCACTGCAACCTCCGCCTCCAGGGTTCAAGTGATTCTCCTGTCTCAGCCTCCCAACTAGCTGGGATTACAGGTGCGTGCCACCACGCCCAGCTAATTTTTGTGTTTTTAGTAGAGACAGTGTTTCACTATGTTGGCCAGGCTGGTCTCGAACTTCTGGCCTCAGGTGATCTGCCCGCCTTCACCTCCCAAAGTGCTGGGATTACAGGTGTGAGCCGCTGCACCTGGCCTGAAGATATCATTAAATTTTTTTTTTTTTAATTAATGTTAAAAACACATGCTTTGAATGAAGAGACTCTCAAACAGGCTTTGTGTGAACAACATGGCTGTTTATTCACCTGGGTACAGGTGGGCTAAGGCCAAAGGGCATTAGTGAAGGGCGGTGGGATAGGAGTTGGTTTTATAGGTTTGGGGCAAAGTTTTTGGGGAGGGGCTAGGGGTGTTATGGAGTAAGATCAGTTCCAGTGGTGGGGTAGGGGCAAAGGATATACATTACCGTAAGTTCAGTTACAATGTCGGGTGGGGTAAGGCCTAAGACTAGTTAAGATGGCAGGGTGGGGTGCGAAGTATTCACATTATCATAACAGTTAAGATGGCAGGGTCAGTTGATGTCCGGGAAGCTCTGTTGGTCAATAGGGATAATGGAGAATTCGCAGTTGAGGGGATGGGGGGTTGATCAGCCGAGGCAGGCAGGACTTTAGACTTTCTCGGTCTGGCTTGCACACGGAGGCCTGACAGTTAATGATGAGCCATTCCCCTACTCAGTAGATATCAATTAGCCTTTAGTTCACTTCTGGCTTGTATTCCTTAGCTAAATTAGCTAAGATGGCTGGCCCTGCTAAAGGAAGGTCATGTTGTCACCCTGTCAGCACTCTGTGCACTTTGAGTTGTGATTTCACTAGTGGTGATGACGGGTGCTGATTCACCCCACTTTCCATCTAATGGGTAGCTCTGTGAGGTGGAGGAGCTCATAGAAAGCATTTATTCGTAGCCATGTGGCGGTTAAATGGTACAAAGGGATTGAACCTATGACTTTGACCTCACTAGCAAGGTGCTTTAAGTAGCTACTAACAGTTGGCACTAGCATACCAAAAGCTACCACTTAAATGTCAAAGGCAATACCTTGAGCAGCCTGGAACATTGCATTCCAGTGTGGGATCTATCCATATTCTTCCTTAGAAACTAGGCAGACCAGCGGCCAGATGCGACAGCTCACGCCTGTAATCCCAGCACTTTGGGAGACTGAGGTGGGCAGATCACAAGGTCAGGAGTTCAAGACCAGCCTGGCCAATATGGTGAAACCCCGTCTCTACTAAAAAGACAAAATAAATTAGCCAGGTGTGACGGCACATGCCTGTAGTCCCAGCTACTCAGGAGCCTGAGGCAGGAGAATCACTTGAACCCAGGAGGTGGAGGTTGCAGAGAGCTGAGATCACTCCAGCCTGGGTGACAGAGTGAGACTCCGTCTCAAAAAAAAAAGAAACTAGGCACATCACTTGAGCTCTTTCCAATGACATATCAAATAATCATGATAATATGATGATGATAGCTACACCCCCCATTGATTACCTAATATGTAAGAGACATGCTGGTATGCTTTTATATGTAATTTCTAATCCTTATAGTAACTGTACAAGTTAGGTGTATCAGTTCCATTTTACAGATGAGACAGCTAAAGTCTCGAGAGTTCAGTAGCTTACCCATGGTCACGCAAATGATGCCAGGAACTTGCACCCATGAGGACTCAGGCCCAGTTGCTCCCATTTGCTAGAGGGGACGGACCCTCCTGCCCTTTTATCTTGGCGCCCCCTCATAGTTCATTGTTTGTAGAATTGAATCTTTCAGTACGGAGTGAAAATGCCTATCATATGCCACAGCCCTTGTGTGCCATACTCAACTCTGCAGTGTTGAAAGAAGCCCCAACTGATAATAAAGTACCGAAATTTTACAAGATTTTGCTTTTAAAAGGTAAATCAGAGAAGGTTTTATGTTTTCCTTACAAAAATATTGTGTGAGAAGGGGAATTACACAGAGCTTTCCAGTACTTCTGTGAAGGATTGTAAGGATCTTTCCAGAAAAAGGTCATAGAACCACTGACATATAATACTGATATGACTGATACGTGACAGCAGAAAAGAAAGCAAAGGGCAAGTTCCCCATGATCTGGGAATGATGTAATAGTCAGTCTAGATGATTGGAGGATAACATGCGCCTGCTTTTTAGACTGGCTTTTAAGATGGCCTCAGTTTCCAGATAATTATACAAACTACAGCTTTGAGTTGACTGCATGAACATAGAACTTCAGGTAGGATTATATTTCTTGGAAATTCATGAATTAATATAATCATAATCAATAGTACAAGGTTTCTGAGCAGTGACAATTTCTGCTGTCATTGAAGTTAGCTCTGGTAACCCTTACAGTGAGCCTGTGCTGGGTTCTTGGTATGCGAGGACACTTTGAGCAAGACTGGCCCATTTCTCTTTTGTAGACGTAGACATGTGGCATTTGTCCTGCCTGAGATCTGTGCTTCCGTTTGTGGGAGAAAAAAATGAAAAAAAAAAAAAAATTTCTCCTTTGTGAGAGAAAAAAATGATAACCATTAACCCTGGTTATTGAACTTTCTGAGATAGATCAAGCGTATCCGGAAAATAATGATCACATATTCCAAGTCATTGCATTGTTTTTGGAATTGCGTTTTTAAACCTTTTTATGGATCTTTATTTTCTTGTATATCTCAAGTTCTGTAGAATTCTAGTAATTCTGCTTGTTTGATGAAAGGAATTATCCTGACATAAGGGTTTCATCAGTCAGCTACTTGCAGAGGTGTTACCGGTAAGGGATCCCTATCCAGACCCCAAAAGAGGGTTCTTGGATCTCCCACAAGAAAGAATTTGAGGCAAATCCACAGAGTAAAGTGAAGGCAAGTTTATTAAGAAAGGAAAGGAATAAAGAATGGCTACTCCATGGACAGAGCAGCCCCCAAGGGCTACTGGTTTCCCATTTTGATGGTTATTTCTTGATTATATGTTAAACAATGGGTAGACTATTCATGCCTCCCCTTTTTAGACCATATAGGGTAACTTCCTGATGTTACAATGTTCGCCATGGCATTTGTAAACTCTCATGGTGCTGGTGGGCATTTAGCAGTGAGGATGACCAGAGGTCACTCTTCATCGCCATGTTGGTTTTAGCTGGCTTCTTTATTGCCGCCTGTTTCATCAGCAAGGTCTTTATGACCCGTATCTTGTGCCAACCTCCTATCTCATCCTGTGACTTAGAATCCCTACCCATCTAGGAATGTAGCCCAGTAGGTCTTAGCCTTATTTTACCCAGCCTCTACTCAAGATGGACTTGCTCTGGTTCAAAAGCCTTGGGCAGGGGGTCTGCATGTCCAGATGGTATCTGGCTTGCTTCCTTTCCCAGTGGATTTCATTTCCCTGTTTCAAAATAGTCATTTTGTTCTGCCTCTGAACACATGTAAGGCTTTTCATCTTAATAAAAGCAAATCCTAAGAAATATTTTAACATAGGATGCAATGTCACACTGTTACAGTCATTAAACTTGATGTTGCAGGATACTTAGTATCCTGAGGAAATGTTCACAAGACATTATTAACTGAAAACAAGTTTTAAAACATCCTGTAGAGTATAATCCCAATTTTCTTCCTAAAAATGCAAATGGCTGAGCACAGTGGATCACACCTGTAATCCCAGCACTTTGGGAGATCAGGGTGGCTAGATTGCTTGAGTCTGAGAGTTCAAGACCAGCCTGGGCAACATGGTGAGACCCCATCTCTACAAAAAATACAAACAAGTTAGCCGAGTGTGGCGGTGTGCATCTATAGTCCCAACTAGTCAGGAGGCTGTCTCAAAAGAAAAGCACATAAAAAAGACTGAAAGATATATAATAGATGTTAGCATTGATTATTTCTGGGCTGTGGATTTGTGGCTGGTTTTTATTTTCTGTCTGTACTTTCTAAATTTTCTATAGTGGGCATTCTTGATCCTGTGAGGATGGGTGGGTGTGGTGTGTAAGGGTGCCCTAGAAGGCAGCAGCAGTGGTAAGGGAGATGCCTCACAGTGCGGCCCAGGCAGAGTGGCTGCATGTTTGAATGGCAGTGATGGCACATGCCGTGTAGGACAGTCGGACCCAAACAAGCTTGTTCATCGTGTTGTCCAGAGAGATTCAGTCATCAGGGACAGTCTTGGACGACCAGCCTTGCAGTCAGCCCAGAGGTGGCTCTGTGTGAGCTAGGGAAAGGTGCCTCTTCCTCAAGAGAAATTACTGCCATCTGCTGGGAAAGGATTGTAATAATTACACAAAGCTCTGCAGACTAGGAGGCAAACCCTGGTTTGCAGTGGTTGTGCAGTGCCCAACCCTAGGCACAGTCCTGTGGAGGACCTACCTCCATCCTCTGACCTAGGTCCTGGTGTGGATCTGAAAATCTGTACTTTTATATTATTACTATTTTTAACCACCCATTAAAACATTTTTTTTTTATTGTGGGAAATTTCAAATAGACACAGAAACAGAGAGAGGAATACAATGAGTCTTCATCTTACTGTCTCCAGCTTCAATAAAGATTCGTATTCTGTGCCATTCTTTTTTTTTTTTTTTTTTTTTAATTGCATTTTAGGTTTGGGGGTACATGTGAAGAACATGGAAGATTGTTGCATAGGTACACACATGGCAGTGTGATTTGCTGCCTTCCTCCCCATCACCTATATCTGGCAGTTCTCCCCATGCTATCCCTCCCCAACTCCCCACCCCCCCACTATCCCTCCCCTTTTTCCCCCCCGACAGACCCCAGTGTGTGATACTCCCCCTCCCTGTGTCCATGTGTTCCCATTGTTCAACACCCGCCTATGAGTGAGAACATGCGGTGTTTGATTTTCTGTTCTTGTGTCAGTTTGCTGAGAATGATGGTTTCCAGGTTCATCCATGTCCCTACAAAGGACACGAACTCATCGTTTTTGATGGCTGCATAATACTACATGGTGTATATGTGCCACATTTTCCCTGTCCAGTCTATCATCGATGGGCATTTGGGTTGGTTCCAGGTCTTTGCTATTGTAAACTGTGCTGCAATGAACATTCGTGTGCATGTGTCCTTATAGTAGAACGATTTATAGTCTTTTGGATATATACCCAGTAATGGGATTGCTGGATCAAATGGAATTTCTATTTTTAGGTCCTTGAGGAATCGCCACACCATCTTCCACAATGGTTGAACTAATTTACACTCCCACCAACAGTGTAAAAGCGTTCCTATTTCTCCACATCCTCTCCAGCATCTGTTGTCTCCAGATTTTTTAATGATCGCCATTCTAACTGGCGTGAGATGGTATCTCAACGTAGTTTTGATTTGCATTTCTCTAATGACCAGTGATGATGAGCATTTTTTCATATGTTTGTTGGCTTCATGTATGTCTTCTTTTGTAAAGTGTCTGTTCATATCCTTCGCCCACTTTTGAATGGGCTTGTTTGTTTTTTTCTTGTAAACGTGTTTCAGTTCTTTGTAGATTCTGGTTATCAGCCCTTTGTCAGATGGGTAGACTGCAAAAATTTTTTCCCATTCTGTTGGTTGCCGATTCACTCTAATGACTGTTTCTTTTGCTGTGCAGAAGCTATGGAGTTTGATTAGGTCCCATTTGTCTATTTTGGCTTTTGTTGCCACTGCTTTTGGTGTTTTGGTCATGAAGTCCTTGCCTACACCTATGTCCTGAATGGTTTTGCCTAGATTTTCTTCTAGGGTTTTTATGGTGTTAGGTCTTATGTTTAAGTCTTTAATCCATCTGGAGTTAATTTTAGTGTAAGGTGTCAGGAAGGGGTCCAGCTTCTGCTTTCTGCACATGACTAGCCAGTTTTCCCAACACCATTTATTAAACAGGGACTCGCTTCCACATTGTTTGTTTTTGTCAGGTTTGTCAAAGATCAGGTGGTTGTAGATGTGTTGTGTTGCGTCGGAGGTCTCTGTCCTGTTCCATTGGTCTATATCTCTGTTTTGGTACCAGTACCATGCTGTTTTGATTACTGTAGCTTTGTAGTATAATTTGAAGTCCGGGAGTGTGATGCCTCCAGCTTTGTTCTTTTTGGTTAGAATTGGCTTGGCTATGCGGGCTCTCTTTTGGTTCCATATGAAGTTTAAGGTGGTTTTTTCCAGTTCTTCAAAGAAGGTCATTGGTAGCTTGATAGGGATAGCGTTGAATCTGTAAATTACTTTGGGCAGTATGGCCAATTTGACAATATTGATTCTTCCTAGCCATGAACATGGAATATTTCTCCATCTGTTTGTATCCTCTCTTATTTCATTGAGCAGTGGTTTGTAGTTCTCCTTGAAGAGGTCCTTTACGTTCCTTGTTAGTTGTATTCCTAGGTATTTTATTCTCTTTGTAGCAATTGTGAATGGCAGTTGGTTCTTGATTTGGCTGTCTTTAAGTCTGTTATTGGTGTATAGGAATGCTTGTGATTTTTGCACATTGATTTTATATCCTGAGACTTTGCTGAAGTTGCTTATCAGTTTCAGGAGATTTTGGGCTGAGACGATGGGGTCTTCTAGATATACAATCATATCGTCTGCAAATAGAGACAATTTGACTTCCTCCTTTCCTATTTGAATACCCTTTATTTCTTTTTCTTGCCTGATTGCTCTGGCTAGAACTTCCAGTACTATATTGAATAAGAGTGGTGAGAGAGGACATCCTTGTCTAGTGCCAGATTTCAAAGGGAATGCTTCTAGTTTTTGCCCATTCAGTATGATATTGGCTGTTGGTTTGTCGTAAATAGCTTTTACCGTTTTGAGATACGTTCCATCAATACCTAGTTTATTGAGAGTTTTTAGCATAAAGGGCTGTTGAATTTTGTCAAAGGCCTTCTCTGCATCAATTGAGATAATCATGTGGTTTTTGTCTTTGGTTCTGTTTATGTGGTGGATTATGTTTATAGATTTGCGTATGTTGAACCAGCCTTGCATCCCCGGGATGAAGCCTACTTGATCATGGTGGATAAGCTTTTTGATGTGCTGTTGCAATCGGTTTGCCAGTATTTTATTGAAGATTTTTGCATCTATGTTCATCATGGATATTGGCCTGAAGTTTTCTTTTCTTGCTGAGTCTCTGCCAGGTTTTGGTATCAGGATGATGTTGGTCTCATAAAATGATTTAGGAAGGATTCCCCTCTCTTTGGATTGTTTGGAATAGTTTCAGAAGGAATGGTACCAGCTCCTCTTTGTATGTCTGGTAGAATTCGGCTGTGAACCCATCTGGACCTGGGCTTTTTTTGGGTGGTAGGCTCTTAATTGCTGCCTCAACTTCAGACCTTGTTATTGGTCTATTCAGGGTTTCGACTTCTTCCTGGTTTAGGCTTGGGAGGATGCATGTGTCCAGGAATTTATCCATTTCTTCCAGGTTTACTAGTTTATGTGCATAGAGTTGTTTGTAATAATCTCTGATGATGGTTTGAATTTCTGTGGAATCTGTGGTGATATCCCCTTTATCGTTTTTTATTGCATTTATTTGATTATTTTCTCTTTTCTTTTTTATTAATCTGGCTAGTGGTCTGTCTATTTTGTTGACCTTTTCAAAAACCAGCTCCTGGATTTGTTGATTTTTTGAAGAGTTTTTCGTGTCTCTATCTCCTTCAGTTCTGCTCTGATCTTAGTTATTTCTTGTCTTCTGCTAGGTTTTGAGTTTTTTTGATCTTGCTCCTCTAGCTCTTTCAATTTTGATGATAGGGTGTCAATTTTAGATCTCTCCTTGCTTCTCATGTGGGCCTTTATTGCTATATACTTTCCTCTAGAGACTGCTTTAAATGTGTCCCAGAGATTCTGGTATGTTGTGTCTTCGTTCTCGTTGGTTTCAAAGAACATCTTTATTTCTGCCTTCATTTCATTGTTTATCCAGTCAACATTCAAGAGCCAGTTGTTCAGTTTCCATGAAGCTGTGTGGTTCTGAGTCAGTTTCTGAATTCTGAGTTCTAACTTGATTGCACTGTGGTCTGAGAGACTGTTTGTTATGATTTCTGTTCTTTTGCATTTGCTGAGGAGTGATTTACTTCCAATTATGTGGTCAATTTTAGAGTAGGTGCGATGTGGTGCTGAGAAGAATGTATATTCTGTGGATTTGGGGTGGAGAGTTCTGTAAATGTCTATTAGGTTTGCTTGATCCAGGTGTGAGTTCAAGTCCTGGATATCCTTGTTAATTTTCTGTCTTGTTGATCTGTCTAACATTGACAACGGGGTGTTCAAGTCTCCCACTATTATTGTGTGGGAATCTAAGTCTCTTTGTAAGTCATTGAGAACTTGCCTTATGTATCTGGGTGCTCCTGTATTGGGTGCGTATATATTTAGGATCGTTAGCTCTTCTTGTTGCATTGATCCTTTTACCATTATGTAATGTCCTTCTTTGTCTCTTTTGATCTTTGTTGGTTTAAAGTCTATTTTATCAGAGATGAGAATTGCAACTCCTGCTTTTTTTTGCTCTCCATTTGCTTGGTAAATCTTCCCCCATCCCTTTATTTTGAGCCTTTGTGTATCTCTGCATGTGAGATGGGTTTCCTGGATACAGCACACAGACGGGTTTTGGCTTTTTATCCAGTTTGCCAGTCTATGTCTTTTAATTGGGGCATTTAGCCCATTTACATTTAGGGTTAATATTGTTATATGTGAATTTGATCCTGCCATTTTGATGCTAGGTGGCTGTTTTTGCCCGTTAGTTGATGCAGTTTCTTCATTGTGTTGATGGTCTTTACTGTTTGGTATGTTTTTGGAGTGGCTGGTACTGGTTGTTCCTTTCTATGTTTAGTGCCTCTTTCAGGAGCTCTTGTAAAGCAGGCCTGGTGGTGATGAAATCTCTGAGTTCTTGCTTGTTCGCAAAGGATTTTATTTTTCCTTCACTTATGAAGCTCAGTTTGGCTGGATATGAAATTCTGGGTTGAAAGTTCTTTTCTTTAAGGATGTTGAATATTGGCCCCCACTCTCTTCTGGCTTGTAGGGTTTCTGCTGAGAGATCTGCTGTGAGTCTGATGGGCTTCCCTTTGTGGGTAACCCGACCTTTCTCTCTGGCTGCCCTTAGCATTTTCTCCTTCATTTCAACCCTGGTGAATCTACGATTATGTGCCTTGGGGTTGCTCTCTCTTGAGGAATATCTTTGTGGTGTTCTCTGTATTTCCTGGACTTGAATATTGGCCTGCCTTCCTATGTTGGGGAAGTTCTCCTGGATAATATCCTGAAGAGTATTTTCCAGCTTGGATTCATTCTCTCTTTCACATTCAGGTACACCTATCAAACGTAGATTAGGTCTTTTCACATAGTCCCATATTTCTTGGAGACTTTGTTCATTCCTTTTTACCCTTTTTTCTCTACTCTTTCCTTCTCGTTTTATTTCATTGAGTTGATCTTCGACCTCTGATATCCTTTCTTCTGCTTGGTCAATTCGGCTGTTGAAACTTGTGTATGCTTCGCAAAGTTCTTTTGTTGTGTTTTTCAGCTCCATCAATTCACTTACATTCCTCTCTAAGTTGGTTATTCTCATTAGCATTTCGTCAAATCTTTTTTCAAGGTTGTTAGTTTGTTTGCATTGGGTTAGAACATGTTCTTTTAGCTCACAGAAGTTTCTTACTACCCACCTTCTGAAGCTTGATTCAGTCATTTCATCACACTCATTGTCCATCCAGCCTGTTCCCTTGCTGGTGAGGAGTTGTGATCCCTTGTAGGAGGAGAGGCGTTCTGGTTTCGGGTGTTTACCTCCTTTTTGCGCTGGTTTCTTCCCATCTTTGTGGATTTATCTATGTGTGGTCTTTGTGGTTGGTGATTTTCAGATGGGGTCTCTCAGTGGACGTCCCGTTTGTTGATGATGAAGTTATTTATTTCTGTTCCTTAGTTTTCCTTCTACCAGTCTGACCCCTCTGCTGTAGGGCTGCTGAGGTCCACTCCCGGCCCTGCTTGCCTGGGGGATCACCTGCAGCAGCTGCAGAACAGTAAGGGTTGCTGCCAGTCTCTTCTTCTGGTATCTTTGTCCCAGAAGAATACCCGCCAGATGTCCGTCTGAGCACTCCTTTGTGAGGTGACTTGTTGGATATACGGGGATCAGGGAGCTGCTTGAGGAGACAGAGTTTCCTTTATAGGAGCTCAAGTGCTGAGCTGTGAGCTCCGTTGTTCATTCAGAGTTGCCGGGCAGGTACGTTGAAGTCTGCTGCAGCAGAATTCATAAACCCCTTTTTCCTCAGGTGCTCTGTCCCGGGGAGTTAGGGCTTTATTTATGAGTTTCCCTGGTGCTGCTGCCTTTTTCTCAGGGCTGCCTTGCCCAGCGATGAGGCAGCCTAGTCACTGTTTGCCTACAGAGGCTTTGCTGAGCTGCTGTGGGCTCCACCCAGCTGCCCTATGAACTTCCCTGCAGTCCTGTTTATACCGGTGTAGTGAGAACTGCCTCGGCAATGGCAAACTACCTCTGTAGCGGCAGACTGCCTCAGTAATGGCGGACGCTCCTCCCCCCACAGAGCTGGGCCATCCCGGGCTCAGCTGTGCTTGCTGTGAAACTCTGGATCCAGAGCGTTTCCAATGGCTGTTTTTTGTGGGGGTGGGACCAGCCGAGCCTGATCACCTGGCTCCCTGCCTCAGAGTCTCCCAGGTGTTCCAGCCGCCTGTTGAAAAGGCGCCGGGATCTGTGTGATTTCCCGTGCGGCGACCCACTGCGCCGGCTGAGACCGGGGGCGCGGGGATTCGTGGCGTTTTTTTTGCCCGGGGAAATCTCCCGGCCTGGCTGCCTGTTTCAGTCCCCTTTTTTAATCAGATGAATGGGCGGCTCTGTCTTCCCGGAGCTCCAATTGCCAGCTAAAACGGCACCCGGACCCACGTATTTTGTATGGGGAACCGCTGGCGCCGGGACGCCGCCCAAAACAGCAGTGCTGGCGAAAACAGTCGCGTCCGCAAAAACTGCTGCGCCGGCCAAACCAGCCGCGCTGGCGACCCGTGGGACTCCTCCCCCTGGGAATCTCCTGGTCTGTGGGCAATAAAAATCTGTCTGGCAATGCGGCGTCCACTCACCCTCCGTGCTTTCACTGGGAGCTGCAATCCTCAGCTGCTCTTAATTGGCCATCTTGGATCCACCTCCTGGATCCTCTTTTTTCGCCATTCTTTTTCATCTATCCCCTCTACGATATTTTTGCCAGAATATTTTAGAGCAAATCTCAGGCTTCATATCCTTTCTCCCATCTATTGAAGTTTGTATCTAACTATATAAGGAATTTTAAAAAATACTATTTTTGTTTTTTCCTAAAGCTTCTAAAATAGCTGTGCAGAAGAAAAGGCAGCAAAGGTAAGAGGAAGATCAATTACAAACTCGAGAGGAGGCGTTACGCTTCTGCTGGGATGTTTAGGTTTTATCCTAAGGGGAGTGGAGAGGCTTCGGCATTCTCTATGCAGGACACTCTGCCTTTTATGGTGATCTTTCCACCTCCCCTCCCAGTAAGGAGGGTATCCCTGCACCTTCCTTCCACTTTGAGACACCGACTTCCTCCTCTGTTAGTAGATTCTAGAGACTGGCACACTCTCACCGGCCTGCCCAACTTGCCTTCTTCCCAGTCGTTTCCTGTCATTCAAGACAACAGAAGAGGATTAAAGAAACACTTTTGTAGTTCAACCCAGCAAACCCAAATTAAATCCAAAATTCTTCTGGTCCTCATTAACCACAACACAGGACTCCACACTCCCTAATCTCCTAAAAAGTGGGTGGCAGTCACACACAAATGGAAATTTTAGATAAAGAAAGGCCCAGCCCAAGGAGATATGTAATCCATGGTTCTGGGTGGAACTTGCTTGAGGGCGGCATTGCCAGGGTTCTCTTTATGATCTCAGGTAGTACTTCCTTTGGAG